>JALGAY010000007.1:7700435-8950435 GCA_029207805.1 Tribolium confusum | reverse complement strand
CGGCGCGCTACTGTCCTGTTGGATTAGGAGTACCTGCGGATTTTATTGACCGCGGCGCGCAAGTGACCCATGCCCGGCTATAGTGATCTTCAGCTAAGGGATTAACGAAGGTTTATTCCTAAGATGCATACAAAACTTTCTTCCCAAGCGGCAGAAGTGATAATTCTAAAAGAAAATAATTTGCCGGTACGGTAAGATCCAGGTAGTGTTGGCTGGCGGTTGCCAACGACACAGTTTGTTTATGTGAAAAAATCGTTCTGTTGTCAACTGTAAAATGGAAATTTCTTAGGGAATAAAGTACCTCATTTTTTATTAAAAACGAGGGAATAAACCCGCATTCTCTCACTTTATTCCCGCTTGGGAAGATAAATATTTAAAAATGGGTTCTTATGGGCGTTCGGAATTTTAAAGCTGAATATCGCTGTTCAAGATCACAAAAAATTTAAACGATTTTACGGCTTTTTGCCATTTCTCAACAATTATCTCAAAAACTAAGTCTTAATTTAAAAAGTATGTGTCTTGAAATTTTTTTTTTTTCATTTGTGATTAGAATAGTATCACATTTATATTTTCTTCGTATGTCGTTTTTTCAAAAATAGTATAATAAATAATCTTTGCATAAATCATTTAATTGTGAAACCGCATCTTTTCTCTCAAGTTGTCGATTTCCCACTCTCGCTCTCCTATTCTCCTAGCAGCAAAGCCAGAGTTTACTGCAAAATGTTCAGTTTAAACTCTAAAACCACCCAAATACTTCTCCTAACTTATAACTTAAAACACAACTTATGTGCCCTAGGTAATAACAGAAACGCGTCTACAAGCGTGTATTCATGAAAGAGGAGAAAATTCTCTCTACTGGTAATCACTTTATAATTTTATTTTATAAATTTCAAATGCCGGTTTTGTTTCAGAATATTTTTTGGCTAAAATAACTTCAGAATAGAAAAAAAACATGTTCAGAATTCTTCTTATAATTAAAAAAAGATCACGATAAATCCTTTATTTTTTTGGCGATAAGATAAATTAGTCTAATAGTCAATAAATAAAGTTATGAAAAACTATTCAATCTATGTGTATTAAGGAGATATATTAAATAACATTTTTACATTGGTTTTGTTGTAAAAAAATTTAATTAAAAAAGTTGTATGGCTAGTCAGACCCCCCTAGAAACTTTTCTATGACATTTTTTTGATCTTTAAATATGTATTTTATTAATATATTATACATCAAAAGATGTGTTTTTTAAATGCCTAGGGCGCTTAACTATTGCCATAAATGAAAAAAAAAGTACCATTGTTTTATTTAAAAAAAAACATGTTTTAATTTTTTCTATGACATTCTTTTAGGTCTAAATTTTGAGAAAATACTGTAATTTTTTTTTGTAAATAGATAATATAAAAGTAATGGGCGCTTAACTATTTTCAACTTTATTAATCAATTATTTATTTAAATATTGTTGCCAATATAAACAAATCAATATCTCATAATTTACAAAATCTTAAAACATCAAATTAGACTTACTTGTCTAGAAAAATATGCCAAATATTATCCCCATTTAATAATTTAAAAAAATCTTTTCAGTTTTAAGTTTTTTTAATGTGTATTTACGTTAAAATTAGCGCTGAGTTCATAGGGTTTGCCGCCAGAGCGCGCACGCTTTGAAAGTATAGTGGAGGGAAATCATCTCAGATATCAGGATAAAAATCGTCTATTTTAACTTTTTGGTGTAGGACCAGCTGAAATTTTAATTAGATTATCTGAAATGACCAATTAAGACATTTTTTCATGGTTCAGATTATCGAAACTTGAAAAAAAATGAAAATTCAGACTTTTTTAATATTTATATTTTGTTATCTTTACACCGAGCTATCTCAGAAGCCATAGTAGCTATTGAGTTGATTTTTATTGCGTTCGAATGTAAAGACTTGAGCGCTTTTGGTTGTTTGATTGAAAGTATTTTACTTCCTTTTTTAATATATTTTTTGATAGGCTAAATTCTAACTTCCGGTGTCACGGTAATCAATTATAGAGGATGCGAACAAAATTTTTATTATTAGAGATAAACCCCAGCAGTAAGCAAACGAAATGTAGAGAAATGATCCAGGAAGTTTTTAGTAAAACCAGAATTGAATTATTTTTTGGGGATTACGAGATATAATTTTTTTAAAATGGTGACCATCCGCTTTATTAGCGGGCTGTGAGATGGAGGCTTGTTTGGACTTTTGATCGTAGGTATATGCCAGGAAAAACAAAGATTTTCATAATTATAATGGTATTAATAAAAATAATACTCAATTTTAATTCAATAATTTTCTATATGTGGTTTTACGACCATTTTCCTCACCTAACAAATAATTAAATTGATAAATTCATCACCCTGCCATAATACAATAAGCAATCAAGATTTTTTATATTTTGTACTATTAAATAAAATAAGTAAAATTAGAAAAAATGTATATTATTATAAATTGTTAATTAGAAAAAAATTAATAGATTATATTCAAAATTTAACATCATCTATATCTTTTGCAAAAGTGAGCCGATTGTCAAAATCTTGATATTTACAATCGTCACAACATTTTAAATTTCTGCACACAAACACATTTTTGATAATGTAGTGAAATGAAATTTAATGAAAGCTGTACAGTTATTGGGAAAAGACATTAGAAAAATTTGTACATACTGTACCGAGCAAAAATAAAACAACTTTATGATTTTACAATTGTGTTTTATATAATACTTACTTGCATAGTATTTAATGTTTAATACTAACACCCTTAATAAAAAATAGAATTGCATTATAATTGTTACTAGGTAATACTTTGAATCGATGGATAGAAAAATGAAAACATTAAATCTAGGTGAAACAAAAGTAAAGCAACTGATATTAAAAAGGGTTTTATTAATATTTATAAAATGTTTTGATTTTATTGTATACCCTTTATTTGCGATCACCGCGATATATTAAGTTAATTAATTCATCAATAATGGTTTCTTATAAAATGGAACTGAAGTTCAAAACTTGCATAAAATTTTGCGTGAAAATTTTTTTTCACAATCTTTGCCGTGTGCTTTGGGTAGTTATCATGCTGAAATATCCTTCTCAGAGGCAAATTGTCGTCAGCATAAGGTAGCATTGTATTTTTTAGTATTTCTAAATACCTAAATTTATCCATAGTTTCATTTGTACTAACTGTGTTACCGCTTCCGTGTTTAATGGTACTGACAGTAAACTTTTCCTAGCAGATCTCTGAATCTATACATGCAGATTTTAAAAAAATTGTTTGGATAAGATATAAGATATCAAAAAACCATCAAACATATGGCAAAAAATTATTAAATACTCTTTGTTTTTTGTTTTTATAATTCAAGTCATTAGTAGTTTGTTAATAAAATAATGTTTTATTAAAATTTTTTGTGCTTTAAAATAAAATGTTCTATACATTCGTTAGTTAAATTTTTAACACCGATTTACACAAAAAGCTGTCGATAACATATTTTAAGTTTTACAGTTTTTAAAAGAGCACATAAAATAGATAAGAAAAATACGAAAGTTTGAAATGGGCAATTTTTTCTAAGAATATTTCATTTTGACGAATCGTGTTTCCAGTTTTAGGTCGAGTACTAATAAATCTTCTGTCCCTAAATCTCTTCAATATTTTTGAAATAATGTCCTTTCTCAAATGTAGTTGTTTTGCTATTTTTAAAAACCACTTCCTATTAAATAATGTTCGAAAGCAAATTATTACTAAAGTGTGACAATAAGAATTAATTCGTTGATCGTCAATTATTATTATTTTTCTTCTTCGACTTTTTCTTCTTCTTTTTTTATTATTATTATTATATTACTAATATTATTATTACAAAAATATTAGCTTTTTTCGGCATATAGGATTCATAAGAGTCTAAATAAGCTACCAACTCTCAACGCGCAAGTAATGCAGACGTCATCGTTTCAAAAAAAAATCATATCTCAAAATCGACAAAAAATATTCTAATTTTGGTTCTACCAAAAACCTCCCGAATTATTTCTCTACATTTCGTTCGCTTAATGTAAGGGTCTATCTCTAATAATAAAAATTTTGTTCGCATCGTCTATAATTGATTACCGTGATACCGGAAGTTCGACTTTAGGTTATCAAAAAATATATTAAAAATAGAAAATTTTTTTTTGAATTAAACAACCAAAATCGCTCATGTCTTTACATTCGAACGCAACAAAAATCAACTTGATGGCTGTTATGGTTCCTGAGATAGCTCGATATAAAGATAAAAAACACGAATATTAAAAAAGTCCAAATTTTAAGTTTTTTTTTAATTCCCATACTCTGAAACATAAAAAAATTGTTGTAGTTGGTCATTTTGATAAAGGATAATCCAATTAATAAAATATATAACGTTTCAGCTGGTACTACTCTGAAAAGTTAAAATGGACAATATTTATTCTAATTTGGCTTCACTATACAATATGACATTCATCAGGTCAAACAAATGTATTTCGGGTTGTCGAAACGATAAAATTCAGCGGGGCAGATTAGAAATCGCAGTTAGAGTCAGACTAGCCTTAAGCAACTAATTAAATCTATGCGTTCAGTTGGTTGCATAACTAATAAACATTAAAAATCAACAAGAATAATACTGGCCAAGTTGGCAACACGAAATTAATATTATTGTTATAATTATTTAAACTTAATATTAGAAAAAATTTACTAGTTTTATACTTTTTTAACAAAAATTTGAAGTAACTGTTGCCAACCTAATCAGTATTTGTTAATAACGGCATATTATAATTTCTACTCAAACCTTATTTTTGTTTAAATTTAAGAACAAATTAATTATAATTTTATTTACTTTTAGATAAATCAAATTGCGTAATATTAAAGTGATACAAAATGTAATGTTATTTTTGGGTTTCCCCCGTTTAATTTAGTCCGAAAACAAAATTCCCTAAAAGTTACTAGAATTTTATTTTTGCAAAGTAGCTGTTGAGTTGTTTATTTCCGTTTTGCATATGAACAGAGAAATCGTGAATTAAGTCATCAAAACAGTGCGGGTAAGCCAATTTTCCCAATTAATTTGCTAAAAGTTGATATCTGTGTTTTCAGTTGAAGTTTCTAACATGAATTTCACAACCGCAGGCCCAGATGAAGAAGTTGCTAGAGAACCGCTTTTGGCGCGATTACTTCGTCATAACCCAAACCATCTCAAACAGTTTTCCGCTTTGAAAACTGACTTAGAACAAATCGAGTTTATCGATAAAGAGATACGCAGGTACCATGAACTTCCCAGATTTATAAGAGACGCAAAAAATTCATACGTCTCTGTAAAACATAAAGAAATGGCGAAAAATCTTTCTGAAGCAGGACTTTTCTTATCAGCATTGCAGCGTTACACAACTTGTATCGCAACAGCTAAAACCGATTATGTTTTGGCTTCCGGTTACGCCGACAGAGCAGAATGTTTGTTAAAACTCCAGAAATTCCGAGAATCTGTTACTGTAAGTAAAAAATTCGTAAGCTTAGTTTGCCATGATAAGTTTGCAGGACATCGATCGCGCAATCGCATTTAATTACCCGCGAAATTTAAAAATCCAATTGTTGGGAGTACAAACATCTGTTGCAAAACTTGCAGTAAGCCAACCAAATTTCGCACATGAGGCACTACCAAAACTTCCTAAATCACGTCAATATCCCCAAATTCAGGGCGCCAAAAATTGTATCGAAATTAAGGAAGACGACACATTTGGTCGTCATGTTGTCGCAAGTAGGGATATCCAAATTGGGGAGATAATCTGCATTGAAAAGCCTTTTGCAAGTGTTATAACCGGAGATACGCGGTATTTGTATTGCCATCATTGCTTTGAAGTGTGCTACAATCCAATTCCTTGCACTAACTGCAGTCAGAGTGTATATTGTGAAGTTGAATGCAGGTCTAACGCTCAAGATTATCATAAATATGAGTGTCCTATACTTCAGTCTGTTGAAGTTTTGGGCGTTAATCGACTTTCCTTACTTGCTTTGAAAATGGCAATTTTGGCTAAAAGAGAGTATGATCAAGATGATGTTAAAGCGTATTACACATCCAGATTCAGAGAAATTCTTAAATTAAAGGGAGGTAAATTGAGTGAAGAAGAAGAATACGGGATGGCTGGAGATGTAGTTTGCTTACTTGATTTTATGAAAAAAATTAATTTTTTTAATGGTTCGAGGAGCAAGGATTTTTTTGAAGATTTCAAGAAAACTTTAGTTTTACTACAGAGAATTGTTAGACTTAACGTAATTTTAATTTGCGAGGATATCTATATAAAGTCAAAGAATCCAAAATTTAATGTTTATGGTGCTGCTATTTATCCTTTTTCCAGTTTATTTAACCATTCATGTTGTAATAACGTGGAATTTATTCATTATGGTAGTACTATAACTTGCAGAGCAGTAAACACCATCAAAAAAGGCCAGCAATGTTTTATCAGTTATGGGTAAGCTAAAATTACATTTGTTTCTATAGTATTGGCACAAATTTTCTGCTGTCAATGTTACGGAAAAAAGCTGCAGTTCTACTCGATAACCACTTTTTTGTTTTAGACCTAAACACGATTCTGTTTCTAAAGAGAAACGCCAAGAATTCTTGAAAAAGAAATATTTCTTTGAATGTAAATGTAAAGCGTGTGAGAACAATTGGACAAAGTCAAATGATTACAAAAGTCCTCTATATTTTGATTTAAACATGAGCCCGAATGAAATCGAGAGTTTGCTAGCTGCGCTGTCTGCTGGTGATGCTAATGTTGCTAAAAAGAACCTAGAAAAGATTCAACAACAGTTTAAACAACTGGAAATTTTTGAACCGTTTGGGAATACCATGGATATTAAGATATTGCTTGTAAAGTGTTATAGGGTGCTTGGGAACAAAAGAAATTAGTTTTGTTTTCATTTCTGTACAGAGTGCTCTAAACCAACCAGATTTTTTTTGAGGGCAATATAACATCATCTTAATACCTATTTTTACTAATTTAGGAGGTTTAGGACCCAGAGGGTTCTATTTTTTTTTATATAACTGTAAGATATTCATTTATTTTTTTAATTGCGAAATAGAACATTTTTTGAAATTGTTTTTTATTACCTTAAACTTTTGCTGAATTCTTATTTTATAGTTTGAAATATGTATAAATTAATACAGGGATTAAAAAGATTTATTACAAGTTTTAGTAGTTGTAAGTACTTTGCTCTCAAGAAATTGCTATTTTTTTTCTGGGTACACTCTGTATAGCTTTACCTATTAAGAGTTTTTTTTGTGACATTGTTTCTTTTAGTATTAGTAGTTTTTTTATATTTTGTGTATGTTTTGTTCAGTATTATTAGTTTTATGATTAGAATGGTTATTAAGAAATGAACTGAAATTCTTCCTAAAAGGATTTTAAAATGTTGTGAATTGAGAAGAAGGCTAGCAATTTGTAAATTCATAATTTAATACCTACTTTTAGTTGGACCATTAAATTAAAATGTACCTATGCTAATGGCTTGAAGGTACGTAATCTATTTCATAATAAAAAAGAAAAAAGAAGTTAACAACACAATGGCTCTCATATTAATTTATAAATTGACAAATTTTATGTCTTATACTGAATACGTAAATCCACATTAGTCTATTACATAGATAAACATTTATTTTTTTAATGTAATTTTAGTTTTGTATTGTTTTTACTTGTGTGTATCTCCTAATTAGAAAAAGACAGATTTACAGAAATGCCAGAACCATTTCTTAAATCGTAGTTTTTTGTTTCTTTTCTAACTTATTATTAAAATTAAAACTGTTTTTACATATCTTCTTTGCAGATATTTGTCAATGTTTTTAATTTTTACTATTGTTGAAATAGATGGTAAGAAGCAGAAACAAGTGAAACGTTTCTGCTTCTTACCATCTATTTACTTCTTACCATCGTTGTCTTTTGTACTTTTGTATAAACACAAAATAAAAGAACCAGTTATAGTTTCATAAAATGTATTAACAATTAAAATTAATCTTCTCCTCCAATCATTTCCAAAAGATCATCTTTTAAAGACCCATCCTCCTTGTCGGCAACCACTATCTCACTCATCATCTCCCTTATCTGTCCATCAGTATTAACATCAATATTATCAAAGCCATTCTGTATCTCATTATTATTCCCATTTTGTTCATCAATCGCCAATCTCAGAAAATTTCTGTTATCATTCCCCGTACTCAGTTTCCTCTCCCCCAAAATCTGGTCAACGAACAATTGCAACTCGTTCACTTCCGGTTCCGGTTTATTCTCATTCTTTTCCAGAATTCTCCCGTTTTGGGTCACGGAGTAGATATTCTCTCCCAGATTCTTCAACATCTTCTCCGCTGTGGGATCCAAATTCTCAGTAATAAAGATCCCTTCCATATTCTGGAGCCCCATTCTCAGAAGTAGCGAAACTCGGACATTGACATCCTTCAACCAGTAGATGATGTCATCTTTCAGATCGCTTTTCTCTTTCGTTGATAGAATCTTGTTGAAGTTGTCCACAAGATTTTGGACTTTGTGCAACTGGAGTTGGGTGTCTGGGCTTGTGACGTAGTTTTCGATCTCGTAGAGGTGGCGAAGGGTCACGGCGATCACCTCTTTGGAGATGGTGACTTGCCATTTGAAAACCATGGTGATGAGGTCCCATAGTTTGTTCATGCTGGTAGCGTCCAGACGCATCATTGAGGACTGAGTCACGTCTTCGATGATGTCTCGTACGGCTTCATGGCCGTAAGCCGCCTGGGGCTTCATAAGCTCCGTTATCAGTTGCTTGGATATCAACACGGAGATGATCTCGTCAAGCACTGAAAGAAAGTCGAAAATTAGTAGACTTTATTTTGAGTAGGTTTAAAAAGATCTTTTTGTGATAAATGAGATTTTTCAAAAGATATTAAAGGTCAAAGTTGAAATTGTTGTAAATTTTGAGATTTGTTTCGTTGATTCCGTGAAATATAAAATATTTAGAAATTTGTTCTATTCCAGATTTTACTTTGTCGTAATCGCTGCTTTGTCAAATGAGATTTAATTTGTGAGAGTCTCAGAATAGCTGTGAGTTTCGATTTTTTGATTTTGTATAATTTTAGAAATGTGCCTACAGCGTGATTTTGGGGCTTTAACATCAGAATATTCTCCAAAATGCTCCAGAGAGCCACAATCTAACGTATAAGCGGGCTTGAATACAAGTAAGATATACAAATCTGACTTTGTTTAGCTCAGTGGAGCTGCAAAGTTATGAATTACTAACTACTGAACGCGGAGTTCATCAATTTATCTATGACTGCTTTGATAACTGCATATTATGTTGATTATAATAAAGTGACATATTACTTCACTAGTGAAGTAATAAGATAAAAATCCTTTCTTTAAAATTTGTTTTAATTTCAAATTCGATCTTAATTACATGCTATTACTGTTATAAATATTAATAACACAATTTTTACACCTACTTATAGTAGGACAAGCCATTTCTGATACATTTTTTTTGATAACAGCTGCCGATGCAGTTATAGTATTTTTGTCACCCAAAATTTTTGAAGTAATTTGTTTTTTATTTTCTTCTGCCGTGTCTATATACTTCTCCGCTACTATATTCGAGCGCCAGCCTCCATGACGCTTTATTGTTAAAAGATCAGCTCCCGAATTAGCAAGCAACGAAGTAGACGAGCGTCTATAACAATGGCCCGTAAATTCTGTTGGATTAGGTAACTGAAGAAAAGTAGCAATATTCTTGGGGAAAGCAGCAAATGTGTTTATACCAACAGGTAACTTTATACATCTCGGGTACCTGTATCTTAAAAAAAACGTCCATTACTGGCGTTATTAGGGCTAAGTGCAGCATATTTTTGAATTAATTCTAACATTTTGACTCCATCGATTCCGCCTGACTTAATAAAAAATTCTCTGGATATTTTTGTTTTATTGTTTGGTATTAGAACATGGAAGCATTATCCTTGATCTTTGACATCTTCCAAAAGCATGTTGGTAAGTACTTGACTCCTACAAGCTCCACCAACTCCAATAATTAAAGCAACCATGAAATAAACATTACTTAGTAAGAATAATTTATGCATAAGGAGGGTACAGTACCTTCATTAACAAAAATTGATTATCATTTGCTTCTTGTAAAAATTTGCTAATATCTTGTTTAGTATAAATTTGCGATTCTTTAACACAATATCTTTTAGATTTTCTTTTCAGAGAGGCGATTAAATGCACGTATCTATTGCATTGTCAACATTTTTCTTTATTTTCATTATTGTTCTAATCGTAGAAGAAAAAGCCCAGAGACTTGTTGATTTATACTGTTTTGATAAATGATCAAAATATGCAAGTACAACCTTCTCATGCGTAATATTTTTAACATTTTTCTCGTCGCACCATGAACTGAACCGTTGAAATGCTATTTCGTACTTTTCTTTGGACTTCTCTGGCACCAAGTAAGAAGCAGCATTTGTCTCCGCTTTTTCAATATCAGAAGGTAAACTTTCTGAATTACTCATGTTGACAATTTTTTTATTTTTACCACAAAGAACAATTTTTAATGATTATCTCAAAATGGCAAGCTTTGTTTGAAAAATTGTAAGCGGTTGGCGTAGTGCTTACTGAACATATCCATAGGTCACCTTACTTTTGATGTAAAAAATCGGAGTTATCGGCAGCATTAAATTTTCGATTTTCTTAATTTTTTGCAGTCATAGATAAAGTTTTGTATATCATACGTGGGCTACAGCACATTACAGTAACTTGTGCGTTACAAATTCTCGGGCTAATGCCCTCGTTAATCTGCACACTCATTGTGTAATGATGTTTCTATCCCACTAATAATATAAATAACTATTATTTTTGCTTTTGCCGGTGTAACGGATCCTTTTACCAGAGAACAATAAAGACGCGGCAAAAACTGCAATTTGCAAAGGCAATTTTTAACGGTTTTTCCTCCTACAAAGTGTTTATAAATAATTTTACGGTTGTAGGAGGCTGTGGAAATTTTTGATATTACAAATACTCATTGTAATGTCTTATTTCCGCAACGGAATATGGAAAAATGTTTCCTGGAGTTATTGAGTTGTCTAATAGTAATTATAATAGTAGCTAAAATCATTTTGTCTTTAAAAGTCAGAACATTTTTTATTGTTTCCAGAGCCTCCTACGACTCTACAATCATTTATAAACACCTCGTACAACGATTTTATGTGGTGATAAAATTACAGTATAAAATCAAAGAAAAAAAATCAAATTTACAAAAAATTAAATGTCATGTCAAACTTGTGACATCAATGCTTTATGACCTATTTCAAGGGCGGGAGGATTATCGTGTTAATTAATTCATCGTCCTCTAACTGTACTATTTGAAAATGGTGCATTTTTCAAAAATTTCGCCATTTTTAAAATTTTGGCGCTTGCGCAGTTAGTGCCGCCATTTTGTAGCTGTTAGTGTTGTGATTCGTGCTCTTCAGTTTTTTTGTTTTTTACCGTGGTTTTTGAAGATTGCAAGCCCCCAAATTGGCCACAATGGATTTCTTAAGACTGGGGTTTGCTGCTATGATGAAAGAAATGGTGAAAGAAGCGGTCAATAATGATATGTCAGAGGTTTTTGAAATCCGGTTGAGAGACATCTTGGAAAATGAGATTGTGGAACCTAATGGCTTCTACAAGTTCACCCAAAAGCTGAAGGAAATTCCTGATTTGGATTTGCGATTGGATTTGATGTATTCGACACTCGAAAGATGTGGTTTGCTTAGAGATAGATTTATCAAAGATGAGAAGAGCGATTCAAAAGCGATTGCTTCAAAGGAAAAAGGAAATCATTGTTTTATAAGGGGGATGTACACTGAAGCCCTGTCTTTGTATTCCAAAACGCTACTAAACGCAAAGGAGTCAGAAATGCTAGCTGTGGCGTATGCTAATCGTTCTGCTTCGTTATTTAAATTGCAATTGTATCAGGAGTGTGTTGTGGTAAGTAATTTTAAATTTTCTGTCTTTTGGGCCGAGGTGTGAAAGAGTAGCCCCATTTTCTACATCTCAGGAAGAGGTAAGACAAGTAAATCACTCAGGTGTTTTGTGATGCGCGTGGAACACTAAATTGAGCGACCTCTGGTGTCAAGCGGGCAAAACATTTATCCATAAGCGCCATCTTGTGGATAGTAATAATTAGAGATGGGATTTTAGGTTGCAAAATTTTTGGAAAATAGGTAATACATATAAAAGGGATTTTAGTTTAAAATAATTGAGAAATTTGGATAACTTTAGGTTTCTTTTATGTAATGTAAATAAAATTGGTAAATAATGAAAACAAAAAGTAAGAATATTTATTAAAAAGCACAGAATTATTAAACCACATAAACAAAGTTTATTTATTATTTATTTATCTATTGCTGTAACAAACTAAAATCTGTTTTATATTTTTTGTACGTTTAAATTATGTCTCTTGGCTGTAAGAACGTTTTTATACATAGAAAATAAAACTTCTACGTCGTATGATGTAACTGGTGCATATTTAATGTTAATTGCGTCTTTCATAGGTAGTTTTTCATTTCCGTTGAAAATTTTTGTTAATTTGTTGAATATTGGAAAACCTTGAATTTTTTCTAAACTTTTGTAAGCTTCTTTTTAATAACTGCCCACTTTCTCCTCACAAGAATTTGTCTTTTCCTAGGATATTAAATGTTTTTAACGAATCTTTTAATGCTGTTCCTACTATTTCCAGTTTAGTAATTGTCTCAAGAATGTGTTCAAAGTGTATTTTAATATTGTCTTTTTTAAAGAGTGCTTGTGACTGATGCTAATAGCTTCAATTTCAGAAAATTTCATAAATAATTACAGTAAACCATTTTTAAGATACTTTTTTAATTTTCTCAAAATTATCTGCATAAAAAATCAATGCATGTTTATAATAATGCATTCGACTGGGTGCTTTCAAAAACACTTTTTTTTGTATTATAAATTACGCAATCTACTATTCTTATTGTTTCATATACTCTATTAAGAGAATTAGCTAAACATCTAAAATGGATTAACTCTGAGTAAAATATTTTTAAATTTGTAGCAGCTGTTAATATAAGGAAGCTGCATCACTATACATTATTTTCACACGTGAATATTTAATGTCATCAAGCCATAAAATACCTAAAATAAAATAAATTTAACAGTATAATCTACTGGGCTTAGAAAAAGTAAATTTACCAAGTGACTCATTGATAAATGCAGCAATAGTGACATGGCTCGTTTTTTCAAGAACTTTGCAACTGAGTAAGTGTGGAACACTTGACAGTTTTCCAACAATTAAATTTGCAATGTATCTTCAAATATTGTTAGCACTGACGTCATGTTGAATATTTTCAATTGGCTTAAAACAAAATTAAACAAATAATCTGCATTGTTATCGATATTTTGCTTATCTTACTTTTTTGTAGCATTTAGGTAAATAGTTTTTGAGTGTGGTTCGATCTGGTATAGGTACTGTTTTGAATTTTGTTTTTAATTTTGCACTTCGCATTCAGTAATTTGAAGCCGAGATTCAGATTTTTTTGCAACATCTTCCTCTGCTTTAAACTTTGTTCATGTTGCACAATATGAAATTTTTATTGACAATCTACGGTTAAAATATTTAACAATGAATAAACATGACTAATCTTAATAATATTAAATGCTTATCGTTTTTACACACATTGCTATTAATCACGAAAAAATCCAAGTTAGAAAATCGTTTCTCTTCTTAATTATAGGCATTTTGGTTAACACTAACTTGAATAATATTTGTTTTTGTTCTGATAAAAGTCTGAAAACTGAACACCATTAACAAGTCATAAAATAACTATTTTTGAACGAAACAAACAAAGAGAATGGAGAAACAGCACAAGCACGTTTTGTGGTAGCCAATAGCGTAAAGTTATTTGAATACGGACTAAATAGGCATACCAACAGTTCAATCTAACAACGAAAAAAAACCTAGTGTTTGTTTAAAAAAGTTTTTCCCAAAATTGTTAAATACAGCAAATAAAAAAAATAATGACGTTTTTAGAAATTTGGAGAGTACACCTATTTGAGGTGATGAACTTTGCAAAATAGGTGCTTTTTTTTCAAAAAAGGGCACTTTAGGTAAAGCAGGTGAAATAAAATCATACACAAAAAAGGCATTTTTTCTAACACAAATTTTACCTCAATGCAAAAAAAAGGTAAAAACATTAAAATCTCATCTCTAGTAATAATCAAAATGAATTATTACCAATGTTCAAATTAAAATCTGCTGAAATCAGGAAAAGAATCTCTTTGTTTCGAGCCAAAATTCATTTTTTTTAAATTGAAAAAGACAATAAAGATTGCCACAGATTTGTGAAATTAGCAAAGTATCTAGTGTTCAGATTGCAAACATGTCAAACATTCTTTATGAATTTTATTGCATTTTACCCACGGCCTCGTATATTATAGTATGAAGGTGTTTAACCGACATTTTCAAAAAAGTTATTTCAGACAGTGGGACGTTTTTACTGAAACTTTAACTAATTTATGTTGTTTTTAAAAGCAACTTTAAAAATGTGATTCACAAATATTTTATCACGATATTTATCTTTAGTCACGTGGCTTGAGATGATTTCTGAAGGAACCCTAGATGTTAGGACCAATTCTGAATGATTTTTGTTTTGTTTATTTTTTGATAGGCTTGTTGCCATTATCCATAAGAAAGTGAAAGTACTATTAGAAGCAAAACAGTGTTGTAGATAATATTTTTTCTAACTTTGACATGAAGTGTGGTTTTATTCATTCTTTGTTTAGTTATCGGTGTTGTCACAAATAATTATATATAATAGTTATTTATACACCAAGGTGGTGAAGAATGTTATTATTGACCGAGCATCAAGATTATTTCGCGAGGGGCTTTGCCCCGAGCGGAATAAGGTGCGAGGCCTATAAATGTCTTCACCACCGTGGTGTATATACTATTTTTTCCACTACTATCCAAATTTAAGGCAAAAATTAAAAACAAAAATTTTTATTGTAAAAATCAAGTAGCACAGAAATAATAATAAAATTTAAAAACAAGCATAAATCTATCATTCTTTGAAGTTACACCATGGCAACATGAACAACAACAAACATTTTTGTTGACAACGAACCTAACAACGAGTCAACAACAAAAATTTCTAATGGCATTTTTATTCTAATAATTTTGTCGTAAATACATTAAATACATTCGCAAATACGATAAAGACGATCTCCTGAGTATACAAAACCATGTTGCACAAGTTTTTGTTGAACAACTATTCCTGGATTCTCAAAACATTTGAATTTGTCTATTATTAACCTAGGTTAATAATAGAAAAAATTATTAACCAGTAACAGAGAAATTCAACTTCTCAGTTGACTAGGAGACACAATATTAGTCAACTTCATAGCTAGTAGTGGAGAAAATAACTAATATGTATAGTTAAACGAAAGATAAGTGAGCTGACTTTTTAAGCCCTCCCAATAAACAGAAGCATAAAAATTATTACAATTACCGCAAACCTTAAATAAATCATAAAACCACTTATAAAACTTGATTTATGAGGGTGCAGACTTGCAAATTTAACAACGACCTTGGCAGGGTTTGCTTACATTTTTTAATGGTTTCGAGAATAGAATTCTCTGTCTATAAACATCAAAACCTCTTACGTTCTAGTCAAGTAATATTTGTTTTCTTCGAAGCATTTGTCTTTTTCTGGAGGGATTTCTACATATTTATACTCTTTCTGTCTGTTCTTTGTATACGGATTCTTCTCTGGTTAGTTTACTTTTTGTCTGGTGCTGTATTTCTTGTCGAATTCAATAGTTTGCAAAATATTCTTTTTCCTTTTCCGGTATTTTTTATTTCTACAAGTAAGTAATATTACTGCTTTCTTTATTAATTTTTTTTAATATTACATGTAATTCTCTGGTGATTTATTAAGTACTTCTTTCGCTGCTTTTTTTGACTTGTTGATTTTTTGCTGTTTGCCAACTCTTTGTCTTTTGTTTGTATTCTAGTTATTGTATATAAAATTGTTTAAAAAATATTAAATACAAGCGTTTCTTCAACTATCTTATACTCAATATTTGAAGAAAAGTTTATCTAAAGAAGAAATTTGAAGAAAACTTTTAGTTTTGTTTACCTTCCTCTTATTTATAGACAAATTTTACTATTTATTAAAAATGTAAAATCGAGCCTCACAGTGGTGGTGAAAAATTTCTGAGTTGAAGAAGTAATCATTTTGGTAAAAACTCTTTTCACACCTACACCCAAGAGACTGAATCAAATCAAATTTTTGTATATATATTTTTTTCTTAGGACATTGATCGGGCTTTGTCTCACAATTATCCTGACAACTTGAGACCAAAAATACTATTGCGTCGAACTAGAGCCGCTCAACTTGCTCAAACACATAAGCAACAAAGTTACTGTGAGGAACCTCCAAAAATTCCTCTCTGTAAAACTAATCCTACAAATCCTTCTATCTCTAATGCAATCGAGATAAAAGTAGATGAGAAATTCCGAAAACATGTAATTGCAACTAAAGATATTGGGATTGGAGAAGTCATTACTGTGGAAAAATCTTTTGCTAATTCCATCCAGCAATTGCTATTTTGTCATTGCCACTACTGCTTGCAATTATGCTACAACCCCATTCCTTGCACCACGTGCACCCAAGCTCTCTACTGTAATGAGACTTGCAAACAAGCAGCTTTTGATAAATTCCATAAGCGAGAATGTAATATTTTAATGTCACTTAGAATGGTGCTGGGTGTTAGTTGTTATTCTCTCTTAGCTGCTAAAATGGCACTCTTTGATGAAAAACTCCCAGATATGGAGACTGTTCTTGCTAGTTTGAACAGGGAGATTCTCTGTGATGAGAATTACAGAATTACTATTGTAGCAGCTTTTATTTTTTATTTAATTAAGAAACATACAGATGTTTTGAATAACGCTGACGAGGAAAAAGAGAAAGATTTCAAAAAGATGATTATGGCTTACGTCCAGATTTCTGGTTCTGAGACGATAGGGATTCGTGAAGTTATTTTCGAATCTGAAGGTATTTCGATCGAGACTATTGCAAGGGGATTTTATCCAGTTTGCGGGATCTACAGACATAGCTGCTGCCCGAATGTTTTCGGAGTTGCTCATGGAACAACGAGAGTTATAAGGGCTATTAAGTCGATCAAAAAGGGAGAGGAGTGCATGCTGACTTATGGGTAGGTTTTTGTTATATATCACTTTTGTTTTTTAGGATATGATCCAGAAACTTTATCCTTTTGAAGGCTGTTTTATTCTACATACTTTACATTGCAAAAAAAAACATTTTATGGCCTCCTAGAAGATAACTTTTCTTTTTAATTAATAATAATTATATTTAAACAAGCGCTTTAGTGGTGTAGGTGTTATTTTGACTTGACATTTTATAAACTAGATTAAATTGAATTTGTTATAACCTGACGTGTTTAAAATATTATTAGAAACATCTAATTGTTCGTCACGGAATGAAAAGTGTCATGAAAAAATAATGAGATGATCGATAATTTCATTTTGCAAATTTCTTTGTTCTTTTTAGTTATAGTTTAATTGTGTCTTTTAAGATATTACTTTTATACTTTTTTCTTTTTTTTAGCCCTCACTACACCGATCTGATTAAAGAAGATCGTCAAAATGAGATTTTTATGAAATTTCGTTTCAAATGCGAATGTAAGGCATGTATAGAAAACTGGCCAGAATTTACAGAAAATGATGTTGCGTCTTTGGAACAATTTCATTTCTTATGTAAAAAGCACCCTGTTAATATTGATTTGATCAAATCTTTAATTCCTCAAAGGATTCAGATGATGAGAGTCTGGGAAAAATACGAACCCTGTGCCAAATTTGCCACCAGTGAAAGAGTTCTAATGCATTTTTTCACTATTTTGGGAAACAAAAGATTAATTTTTTAAGCTTCAAAAAATGTTTGTATTACTATAATAAGTTTTAATTTTTTTGTTACCATTTAAGAATATTTTTTTTGTTACCATTTAAGAATAGTTTTTTTGTTTCTTAATTCATAAGTTTTAAGTACTTTATTTTGTTTTGTTCTTTAGTTTATGTTTTCAGTAGTTTATAGTTCGTTCTTTTTTCAATAAAATTACATTATTTGCAATTGTGTTAGATGTGCCTTGTGCATAAATGCAGTGCAGAAAAGCAAACTTTTTTCACCTAGGTTCGTTCGGTCGAGTGGAACATTTTGAGCTTGGAGTCTTTGAGCAACAACAAAAACCATTTCTGAGCCAAGATTAAGCACAACGAAGGGTGTTACATAGTGGGACATTTTGCTGACGACTGAAAAACAATCAATAGCACTAAAATTAATGTGTTCGATTTGAAAACACCACTAGTGGCGTCATCTGTTACCAATCAATTAATTACTTAGAAGTTTTAAATTCTGCATCAAGTAATGCAGCGCTATCTACCGAATGATACTATAAGCAAATCAAGAAACCTGTGCAGGACACATAATTCTAAAATTTTATTATAATTGTTATAAATTGCTTTTAAGGAAAGGCATGAAGATAACTATTTTTATCTAGAATCAACACAATAAATAAAAATAAACAACTGAGTACTTTGTGCTATTTTTAAGTTTACCGCTGTGTGAAATGTCAATCGCCGAGTCTACTTGTGAAAGTGTTTTATTTTAGTGTCCTCTCCAATTTTAATATTATTCTCTTTGCAAGACTATCACAAGCTATATTAAAAAAACAAATAAATTAAGAAAATGTGTGAAAAAGTGAGTGAAAGTAGGCAGAATTTCGCCAATCTCCGGGAACAATTTTTGCGCCACCTGTCGAGTTATGGCAACATTACTGATTTATCTAACAAATTTGGCGCTCTTAATTCAAATTTTGAACGTGTTAATTTTGTTGAAGACTTGCTGAAATCAGCAAAAATTGAACCCGAGTTTCAAAAAGACAGTAAAAGTGATGAAACTGCGATTAAATACCGAAACCAAGGCAACGAAATGTACCAGAAGAAAAAACTGAAAGAAGCGTGGGAATACTACACGAGAAGTATCTGTTTTGCGGAGACAAAAAGTGCAAATTTGGGTTTAGCGTATGCGAATCGGTCTGCAGTTTTGTTTGAATTGAATTTATATAAACAGTGTTTGATGGTAAGGAAAGCTGAAGATCGTTCTACCTGCAGCTTATTCCGATTTTTTGTAAAACTTTAAAAACAAGTAAAGAACTACATTTTTCTGCGACATGATCGGCAAGAAAACAAACACAAAACGAGATCTCATCATATATCTGTCTTCTTTTAGCTTAATTTGACGATAGTGACAGAGCTTATTAACATGAGTCTAGTATGAGACGTTTTGGTTGAAATCTCGGGATCACAAACATTTTAATTAAACAGTTACCAAATTATGGGAGCAAATTTACGAATTTTTTTTGCAATTAAATTTTTAGAAATTTGGTTGTTAGAAAATATACAGGGTGACATAAAAGTATAGAATAAAATTTATATTTTCTAAATAAATTTTTTATTAGAAAAACGCCAGGACAGGTCGATTTAATTTTTTTACTGCGCACGTTTTTCACTAATTTTCAAATTTTTTTGCCAACCTGTTTTTTTGCTGTGACGTAATCGATATTTTCTTAAATAGCAACTCCTGTTTTTGGTGCTGAAAATCGATTCTACTTTTTTCCGAGTATCTAATTTTAATTAAATAATAATTACTTCGCAATGAAATGTCAATTATAGACAGTCTTAACAAAATAATACATCTATTCGGACAGTGAAATCAAATGTATCACTTCAATAATTGAATAATTAAAATTTTGATTTCGATTTATCGTTTTAAGTTTGGTTTTAGCAACAATTTTTTTTAGAATTTTTGTTATTTTACTATCAGATCTGTTTTTTTGCTGTCAGATTTATACTAAACTGTACAGGGTGGTTTATTTTCGGTGGTTTTGGCAGGTTTCTTATATTCTAAGTAACTTTTTTTTTTAGAAAAACGCTAGGACAGGTCGATTATCACACAAAGAAACGAAGAATAATCCATTCTTTTGCTACTCTTTGAGACAAAATTAATGGTCTAATCAGTTTTGTCTTATCACTTTTTTGTTTATCAGATACAAGGCGGTTTTGATTTTTTGGCGATTACTTTAAAATTTCGTAACTTTTTATTTTTTAACCAATTTAAAATATTAAATTTGGTGCTATTACAGATTTTTATGTAAAATCGAACGGTATAGTCAATTTTTTTTATATCTTAGTTTTTGAGATATGGACTAAAGTTATCTTTTTTTTAATAGAAATCATAGCTGGCTGTGACCGTAAAAATTCGCTATTTTTTTCTGTTTTTAAAAATATATAATTTGTCTATTTTTTTTTCCTTCAATTAAAACCATATTTAAGAGATTTTTTTTAAAGTTTTTTTTTAAGATTAAAATAAATTTGTTTACTTATTTACTTATTTTAGCTCAGTTTTACATACAGCAACATACAGTAAATAGTGTAAGCAAAAATATTTTTAGAAGTGATCTCATTATCTAATAAAAAATATAATAATATCAAAGAACAAAAGCAACAATTTATTAAAAGAAGTTAAGTTGTTACAGTTTCAGTTCATTAGGTGTTTAAATTGTCTTCCCTCTTCTTGAATACAAAGCTGTGCTCTTTTTCTTACAGCTCTTATAGCATTACTTAAATGAATGTTTGTAATTCTACTAAAGCTCCTTCGGTGTATAACTTGAGTTGATTTAAATTTTCACTAATGTCTTTATAATATAATTATTAAAAAAAAAAACAAACAAAGAAATCTAACGGTGTAAGATCGGGTGAACGTGGAGACAATCGTATTGGGCCTCTAGTTAGGATCGATTGCTTTCCAAAATATTCTAATTGCATGTGTATTATGGACGGGAGCACCGTCTTGTTGGTACCAAACAATTGGTAAGATATTTAATGGTATATCGTCTAGAAATCGATACACTGTAACACCAAGAATTTGCTCGTACTGTCGAGTGGTTATCAAAAACGATCGGTCCCACTATTTTATTGCTCATTATTCTACACCAAATCTTTCTTGTCGTTTACGTTAATGCAAAACCTTACACAGTAATAGCGTTTTTTATTATTATTTCTTTTAAAATAAACTTTAGGTCTCGATACTTTGAAAGAGCTGTGCTCAATTAGTTTTTTTTTTAATTTTAAAAATGTGCATTTCATCCGACTGGCGCCTTTCGGGGTAGCGTTCAAAATATAAATTTGAAGTTTCTCCTACATTTTCGTTACACGTTATAAAACATTTTATCATATTATATTTTTCAAAATTTTGATAAACTTTTATTTTTAACACAACACAGAACCACAACAACAATTTTGACATAAGAAATAAATTTGTTTTCTTAGAGTGACTACGAGTATGTTTCTATTTGTTTTAATCAACTTAAAAAAATTCTTTTAAGTACTGTTTTCAATTGAAAAAAATAGATAAATTATATAATTTTGAAAACAGAAAAAAATAGCGATTTTTTCAGTGTCACAACCAAATATTGTTTCTATTTAAAAAAGATAATTTTGGTCCATATCTCAAAAACTAAAAGATATAAAAAAGAATTGACTACACCGTTCGATTCTACATACGAGGGCCGGCTGAGAAATTCACGGCCTAAGGTACTTAACGATGATTCAGCATTTTGTCACTTATAATACTGGTTGTGTCACTTATTGTAAGCATATATAACACGATTTTTTAGTTTTTGTTTCACTAAGACTTATTAGAAAAAAATTAGTACGCGTTGGGTACCGCGAATTCACGACAAGCAGCGTCGATTGGAGAGTTGTAGGGATTTTTTGGAGTTGTGTCAAGGGGATTTCGATAAAATTTGTAACAAGATTGTGACCGTTGATGAAACCTGGATTCGTCAGTATGATCCAGAGTCAAAACAAGAGTCAATACAGTGGATAAAAAAAGAGAAAATCCACCAAAGAGAAATTCAGTGTGAAAAAGTCGGCATCAACGATTATGGCATTTTCTGGGACAGCGAGGGAATTTTACGAATTGGTTATTTGCCTAAAAAGACTACAATGAATGGTCAATATTACGCTAATTTACTAGAGCAGGCACGTAAGGCAGTCGTACAGAAAAGACGTGGCAAGTTGGCGCGTGGAGTGCTGTTTCTGCAAGACAATGTGCCCGTTCACATCGCTCGGGTTGCAAAGGATGCCTTGAAAGCCACGGGATTCGCCGAACTTGACCACCCACAGTCTGGACCTAGCTCCCAGTGACTTTTTTCTTTTTTAAAATTTAAAAAAGGAGTTGGGAGGACGAAGATTTTCGGACAAGAGTGAAATGAAGGCGACCGTAGAAAACCATTTTACAGAGAAATGAAAGAAATATTTTTTTAGTGGTATAAAGGCCTTATATTTAAGATGTAAAAATTGTATTGTTTTTAAGGGGGATCACATTAAAAAATAAAAAATATAAAACGATACTTTTTATTCATTATTAGCTTTATTATTAATATATTAATAATAACTTTAGGCCGCGGATTTATCAGCCTTCTCTTGTAAAAATCTGTAATAGCACCGATTTTAATTTTTTAAATTGATTAAAAAATAAAAAAGTTAGGAAATTTTAAAGAAAATGCCGAAAAATCAAAAACGTTCTGTATCTCATAAATAAAAGGTGATAAGACAAAACTGATTAGACCATTAATTTTGCCTTAAAAAAGTGGCACAAGAATATATTATTTGTTTCTTTGTGTGATAATCGGATGGATATTTGAGAAACTTGCCAAAACCATCGAAAATCAACCACCCTGTACTACAATGGTTTATGACTTATCGGGATGAGCTGATAGAACGATATGTGGCTTTTGAATTCGAGTTTTAATATATTTTTTTGAAGGATATTGCTCAAGCTCTAAATCACAACTACCCGGAACATCTCAAACCTAAACTATCCGTCCGAGAAAAAAATTCTCGTAATATTGAATCTGAAAATTATGGAAAACCACATGAAGAAATTCCCAAAATTTTGAAAAAACATCCAAACATTCAATCAGCCAGTGATTGTATAGAGATACAGGAAGAGGAAAATTGGGGCCGGTTCATTGTCGCTTCTAGAGATATTAAAATTGGGGAAATTGTCGCAATTGAGAAACCTTTTGCATCTATTCTGGTCAACGAATTTTTAAGTCATTGTCACGAGTGTATTTCTTTGTGCTACAATTTAATTCCTTGTGAAAACTGTACCCAAGCCATGTATTGCAGCGAGAAGTGCCGAGATGTGGCTTTTGAGGGTTATCACAAATACGAGTGTTCTATTCTAGCAACGCTCCGATTTTTAGAATTTGACAAACTTAAATTATTGCCTTTAAGAATTGCATTTTTGGCACGAAACCACTACAGCGAGAATTTCGAAAAGAAGTCTGAAGTATATAAATCAGATTGCTACAATGAGATTCACAATTTAGTATCTAATACGGCTAAAAGACCAGTTTCTGATTTATTCGAGCGAGCTACTGCCGCAGCAATTATCTCAAATTTAGTCAAAAATTATACAAATTTTTTCAGTGATTACAGTTCAAGTACTTTTAAAGAAATCCTCTTGTTGCATATGCAAACAGGTCCGTCAAATTTCCACGAAATCAACGAACTTGCACCGAGTTCTTCTGGTGTTTTTGAACCAGAAGAGATAGCAAGTGGTGCTTTTTCATTTTTGAGTCTTTTTAACCACTCGTGTTGCCCTAATGTGACCCGGTTCTGCTATGGGTCAAGTCTGGTGGTCAAAGCGATTCAAAATATTCACAAGGGGGAGCAGTGTTTTGACAATTACGGGTATTTCTTCCTATTTTTTTGGTTTTTGTTGATGTGTTTTTTAGGTATCACCATGCCCTCATGAAGAAAAAAGACCGGAAAAGGCATTTGGAAAGTCAGTATTTTTTTAACTGTGTTTGCAAAGCTTGTGACAACGACTGGGCTTGTTACGATTTCTTGCCAGATGTTGGCGATTATGAAGTTGATGATCAGATTATTAGGAAATTGTCGTCTGGAGATGTTGAGGTTGCAAGGGACGTTGTTGAGGGTTTATGTGAGAAATTAGGGGAGTTGCAAGGGTTGCAACCATGTAAAAGTTTTTGTCAGGTACAGGAAATTGTGAAACAGTGTTTTGCACTGATGGGAAATAAAAGAATATTGTTTTAAAGTGTTTTTTATTTTTACAAGGCAAACTTTTTTGTCTAAACTGGCTGTAAGTTTTTTTGCTCACTCATTATTTCTACTTGCAGAAAGTACACGAAAATTATTATTTTTTCTCTCTTTGAACTATTAATAATTCTATTAATAACTAAGACTAATTCTATATACCAACCAATGAGCTAATATTTTGACATTTAAAAGAACTCTCATTTAGTTTTGGAATTGAGTTTTCTAATTTACTGAAAGTACGTACGATCAATGGAAAAATTTATCAAGACTAGAAAAAAAATTGAGAAAGAGAAAATTGAGAAGGAGTCAATCACAGGACTTTTGAGAGTTATTACTATTGAGAAGCGTTATTTAATTTTATATAACTGTCTTCGGAAGGGCAATTTTCTGCGATAGGTAGGTGTTACTAAATTGACAATCTGAGCAATCATTTGGCAATCGTCAGTAATCAGTAATAGTCACTATGCAATTTTTGCAATCGGTGATAATAGACATAATCCAATGGTAATCTTAATCTCTAAATTTTTTTTGATAATAATTTTGCAAAATGGTGTTAATCTGATAGTATTCTCACAGCAATTAAAAGATTAACTCAGTGTGAATCTAGTGGTATATTTTTTATTTTTTGGCATGGGTTTTAATGGCTGGATTAATAGCCTAATACTCCCAACTACTCCACTGAAGCCAAAGGATCAACCGCTTTAACTCCCATAAATAAACTTGGTGACAGAAGTCATTTTAACTTTAAATAATCTGGACACTTTATTTGAAGAGCTACTAAGTTGGCGCAACGTTAACAATCGCTTCTTATTTTAAGAGCTATTGAATGATACAAGAAATTTCGATTTGAGTGGTCATTAGATTTCTATAAGATGGGAACGATCTCTTTTGCTACTAGAAGAAAGGCGTTTACAGGAGACATAAAGTAAGACGGGAAGACTTATTCTTATTGTATTTTTCTGTATTATCTTTCTGTTTCTTCTAAGAGAATACTTAAAGATGATGACAAATAAAGTATTGAAAGATGAAGAATTGAAGACAAACGATAGAAAGAGAACGCAAAATATGTAAAAGCGTCGAGACAAATCTCAAAGTCAAAGACAGAAAACATGTAATATAAAGAACAGACGAAATGACGAAGAATGACGGAAAGTTGTAAAAGCAATACAAGAACATGAGTATAGAAGGCAATGAATAAAGAAGATGGGGTAAAGATGGCTGAAGAGATAAGAAACGTTCGATTGAGAGATGAATTTTAATCTAAAGAAACCAACCAAGAAAGCTAGCAAGTTGAAAGAAGAAAACAACGATGACCAATACCATCAGAAAGAAGAAAAACAATGGCTTGTATGTTAAAGTGTAAAAAAGAAGAAAAAAAAAACTAAATTTAGATTGGATGGAGAGAATAGACAGAAAAGACAAGACATGAAGAAAGAAAACAGACAAGATATGAATTTAGTTAAAATGAAAGTCGAACAGGGATTTGAAGAATAGCAACAGTGAGATAAGAAAGGATTTCATGAGAACCACAAACATTTATGAAATATTTGGTTTCAGTTAGAAGGAGAGAAATTCGGAAATTGTTGACAAAATACTGAGAGATTTGCAGTCAAACAGAATAAAGTTCTAGAGTTTTAGGAGTTTTTGGTGCAATTTGAAAAAAATTTGGTCGTATTTGTTTAATTTTGAGTCAATTAATTAAAGACTAAATCAATTGCTTGATGATCTAGGTAGTGAATATAGCAACAAAAGTAAAGAGAAAAATATAAGAAAGGCGAAGGAAAGTTGAAGAAACAATATAAATAAAGGAGGGAAAGAGACGATGGCTGTAATTAAAAAGAAGAAGAAAGAAAGACTTGGATGTTGAAGTGTACAATAAAGAAAAAGAATGTAAAGTTCGGAAAATGATAAAATTTGGTGCAGAGACGGTCAAGAAATCAAGAATTGAAAGTGAAGAAGAATATTTATGATAGAAGTTACAAATTTAATTAAAATAGGACAGCAACAGAGAGATAAATGAGTTGATGAAAACAATAAGTTTATAAACTATAAAGAAGATTTTGTTGCTATAAATTACTGTCGGGCGGAATGTTATAAATCTGAAGAGGAATGAACTTTAGAATTTATTAGAATTAGTTATTATGTAATTAGAATTCGAGTTTTATTGGGATGTTTTAGAAAGATGGATAAATTGGAAGATTCTTGAATCTATTAAAGTGATAATGAGAATTACTCGCTCGGATATTTTGTTAGTAAATATACTAGAAATAGAGAAACATATATAGAAAAAAATGTCATAAAGAAAGAAAAGGTAAAATAACATTAGAATACGTAAAGATAAAGACACAAAATGTAAAATTTAAGATAAAAAACGTAGAAACGAAAACAGAAAACTTAAAAACGACGATCTAAACCTTAAGGAAAAATATAGAAAAAATGGATGGCAGAATGTTGAAAAAACAAGACAAATAGACGAGAAAAGAAGAGATAATTATTGTAAAATTAAGTAAGTTGAGAAAATAACACTAAGATGACTGATATAATTAAATAAAATACAAATAAAAAAATGGAAGTGGAGGAAGCACATAAAATAAAGAAATCAAAAACTAAATTTAGAATGAAGGTTATAGTGA
This sequence comes from Tribolium confusum, assembly GCA_029207805.1. Lineage (NCBI taxonomy): Eukaryota > Metazoa > Arthropoda > Insecta > Coleoptera > Tenebrionidae > Tribolium > Tribolium confusum. The sequence goes on along the minus strand of JALGAY010000007.1, from coordinate 8,923,581 downwards.
TAAAGATAAGTGAATGTGGTTTTAAAAATCATGTAATTTCAGCATTATACATAGAATTGAGAAGAGAGAAACGCAGAAGATATAAATTTAGTTAAAATTAAAGAGAAACAGAAAGTGGAGAATAGTAACAAAGAGATAAAAGATTTGATGAAAACAATAAGTTTATAAAGTATTAAAAATGTTTGGTTGCTATTAAAACACGATGGACAAGAATGAAGAAACTCTAAAATTTAATTAAGAAGTTTTAGAAAATTAATGTATTAATCATTTTACTCGTAGGCAGAAAGAAATTTTCTATTTTATAATAGAAATAATAGTTTTGCCTTTAATTATACATTGTTTTCTAATTGGTGCATTTTAAACAATAAGATAATAATTTGATAGTTTTTTTACTGCCAAATAATTTTACGTTTACAACAAGCGGTTAATATTGAATTATTCAAGTCTAGTCGAGTTTTCAAACTTGAACAAAAACCTAAATGGAATTATAAAGCGTTTGAGTCAAAAAATAAATTTCCAACTATAATACATCGTAAAACTTTGTCTTTTCTTAATTTTTTTCCTCTTTATTTTTTCAGTTGGAGAATATAAAACGTGCCGAGACAAAATTCTCTAATAAAAAATGATTTAACTTGCTCAACATTATTTCATTATGTGCAAACACGGTTCTAAATTAGAACAAAAGTGTGTAATTAGTGCATTTCGTTTTCAACAGGTGTTTATTATGCACTTTTGTGTTGAATTTAACAAACTAATAAGAACAGAGGCAGGAAAATGAAGTTGAACTAGAAATTTAATTAAGTCTGCTCTCGTAAAACTATTTTAAGAGATCTTTATTTCAAGTAGGATTTCAGAAAAGTGTAGTTACCCAAACGTAGATTTCTTATAAATAATGTATAAATCGTAAATTAATTGATTTTAAGAAATAAAATGTTTACAAGGTCTTATCATTACTATAATAACACACTTGATTGGATATGTGGGTTTTTAATGATAATTTAATTAAAAATTTATTTTAAATTTTTGCAAGAAAAATTGGTCAATTAAAAATATTTATTCAATTTTAACACTTAAAACAGGATTATTGTTTACATAACTGTATAAAATAAAACATTTTTAGTGAAATAACTATTAAAAAAATAAATAAAATTTTTTGTAACAAAGAAAAATGGCGGTTAAATTATCGTTTTATCACAATAACGATTAGTTTTTTGTTTACAATTTTGTTTAATGACGCATAACTGCATACGTTCTCTCTACTTTCGCTGATCAGGAAGGAACTAGCTTCCATATTTGGATCAAGTAATGGCAAGGTGTGATTAGAATATTTAACATTGATTAATAAAAGTCAAAACGTAGAAGTTCTCCAATGAATAATTTCATTTTTAAAACTAAATTCCAGGAAATTAAAAAAAGCGAATTTATTTACTGGCTTCTCAATTCTCAATAAAGTTTAATTATACAGTCTGCACATAGATATAAATTTAGTTCAAGCGAAGTTTCCCATTAATTTAAAAATAGGTTTTGTTTCATAAACTAACTTAAATATTTCGTTGTTTTAAAAGCTTTAGAAGTTTTAAACATGAATAAATGTGTTGCTAATGGTTCGATTTTTGGTTAATTTAATTCATATTTATGATTGAGGAACAATGTAACTCACTTGATCTATGGGGTGGAAGTCCTGGTGGTGTATTTTATTTATATAATTTCAAGATGTGATTGGGGTTGGTACATTTTTTAATAATGTTTATAATTTAGACGAATATTGCTTGGTTTCATACATACTTTCGGTCAAGCCTGTATTTTTAAAGGACTAGCTAAAAGGGACCGTCGATATATTTGGCGAATTTTATGTATTTTTTATTTTATTTTGGACACTTGAATTTGGACCCTAAATTCTCACTCGAACAAAAATTTAATTTTTAGAATGTACCATGTCTTGTCATGTTTCAAATTTAGACATTTCCTCTCGACATTAAATTTGCAAAAAATTAAAATCTAATCTTATGCTATTATCATCTCCCTGACCCAAGAACTCGTCCCTCCCAAATTATTGCAAGTATAATACCCACCAGCCGGCAGTCTGGTGCCCGGCGCCTTTTCGTTCAGTCGTCATGCACCTCCTCTACGTGCTGTCTATGGTGTCCCTCACCTTCGGCGCCGACCTCCAGCTCACCATCCTCCACAACAACGACATGCATGGCCGCTTCGAGGAGACCTCCCGGAATTCCGGTACCTGCAGAAACGCCTCATCGGGGTGCATCGGCGGCTTCGCCAGGACGGCCCACGAGATTCGGCGGTTTCGGCAGGCCAAAAAGGAGGTGCTGTACCTGAACGCGGGGGATACTTACGTAGGGACCGCTTGGTTCTCGGTGCACAAGTGGCGGATCTGTTCCCAGTTTCTTAATTTGCTTAAACCGGATGCGATGGTAAGGGAATTAATTTAGGAAAAAAATTAAGAAATTGTGAGCAGCTGGAGGAGACATGTTGATTAATATTTGAGACTAATGAGAGATTAATTAATGTTTGGGAAAGTTTAAAATGATTTTTTATTGCAAGTTTGATTGGAAATTTTTGCAAAAAATTGTTGGATGTTGTTGGGTATTAAGGTTTATTCAGAGAGGGATTAAAATTTATTGTTACCTAAAACCCACAATAAAATAATAAGCCAAGTTTATAACAATATTTAAGTCCAAGGACAGCGGCTTATTTAGTTTTTTTTTCGTTTTGAATTTTGAAAAGAATGTTATTTTGGAAAATGAAACAATAAGTTGCTTCTTTTAATGATTGTAATTTAGTTTATTTTAGGTAGAAATCTTGATTTTATGTCAAGGTTACTTCCACCTGCCTTTAAAATATTAAAATTATGTAAAATTTGTTGCTAAATCATTTCGTTTGTGTTTTATCAGGATTTATAACTTTTTTTATCACTTGCAGATTTGAATAACATTGCGGTTTTAGATATGTAAATAATTTTGTAAATCATTATTTGCGAAATACGAGTATGTAGTGATAACAGAAATGAACATAAATTTGTCAAAAATAAAAAAAAACATATTAATTATTGTTTTTATATTGATAAAACGATTTTTTGATAATCAAGCGTGCCAAAATATATGTAAAATTAATTTAGATAGAAATATATAAAATGTTTTTAAATATTAGAATTGTACAACCAACGTTTTAAAAATTGTTGTTATATTTAAATTTCTAGTAATTAAAAAAAACTACGTAGTAAATTTATTTGTCATAATTCATAACTCATAAGTTATTTTATCAAGCGCTTGAATGTTTCATAATGAACCACGAAAGTATTTAAGCAACTCATACTAGTAAACAATTATAGAAAAAAAATAATGATTTGTTTCCTGTTTTTTATTATTACCAACAAGAAGTGTAAAAATATTTATTTATTATTCTCGGACTGAATTTTACAAGTAATTTAAAGTTTCAAAACAACAAATTGAAAATGTGGAAATAATTTTAGGTATCGGGTGAAAAAGAAAATTTTTACTTGAAGTAGGCATTGGAAAACTTTGTTCTTAAATATTGGATATAATTTTGAACACATCATAACCTTTTTCGACTAGGGGCGTATTCAAAAGTGTTTTTTAGGGTATGTTCAAGTTTTTTTTTTAATGTCTTCACACTGTACAGCCTCTCTCCCTTCTCTGGGTACAATTTTGAATTCAAGAACTTAAAGAACTATAAAATTTTTAATAAGTATGTATTTAAATTTTGGAGCTGGAGGCGACAATTAGCTTTCAGTTCTAAAACATTTATAAAAATAAATGTTTTTGCAAACTTTATTAGAAATTATTGCCTTCGGCTTTCAAATTTTATTAAAAATTTTAAAACATACATTTTTCGGATTTGGAAACTAGAATTATTGTACATAAATAAAAAATAAAATTGAAACTAAAGATTATTCTAAAAAAATGCAAATTTAGTAAGTTATAAACCTAAATTTTGTAGGAGATGGAAAAGGTCTTTGCATTCCTTTCACCAGCGCCTAAGGGTTAAATGACAAAAAGTTAAATTATTTGCCACAGACTCTAGAGGACTAACTGTCTTATAAAAAAGGTAAAGGTCTCTTAAAGGTAGCGAGGCCTACTTAATAGTTCACACGCTTGTTCTACAGTAGATTTTTTAGGTAATTAAATATTTTTTGAAATCGAATGGTGGAAAGCCTTTAAATAATTAATTGCACTTAAACTTGAAATGAAATGATCACTTCTAAAATAAAAAAAAAATATAAAATGGTAATAACAAAATACTAATTTAAGTTTATAGTATTAAAATAATTAATTTGAAAGATAAGCTTTGGTACAGACAAATAATTTAAGAAAATGGTTAATCATACAGTGAGACAAAGATAAGAGAGTTAGAAAGAAGTTAATTAATTTATAGTTAATTAGAAAGAGACAAAACAGTACTTATATATCTTTTGTCCATCCAGAGTAAGCACAGGATACATAATTAAATTTAAAAAATAATTTAATTCAAATTAAAATGTTGTTTTACATATGCTACACTACTAAGTATAATAAAATTTGAGACAGCAAAGCTTTTTATTGTAAGAAAATTTTTTATAGAATTGTTTTATTTTTTTTAACCATAATCACAGTATCAGTCTTTGGTTTACACATTTTTATTACAAAATTTGTTGTCGCGAATTGTACAAAGCGGCTACATAAATTTTGAACTTATATTGAGAGATAATTTAGAGCATTTAAACATTAATATTTAAAATGAACTACAAAAAAAAAATGTTGTGACACAAAGAGATATAAACTGCCTCTTGATTATAATTTGGTGATGAGATTTGATTGGATTGGACCTACAGTATTGAAATAAATCGTATGGATAGCTGATAAAAACTTGTCAAAAATCTAGCATTCCTTCATGTTAAAGGTGTAAGATGGAGCCACTGATTTTTAGATTTTTAGGCAACTAATAATACACAATTTAAATTTAAAGGGCTATAACTGTCAATAGAACACTATAAAAATTATTTTAATCGTTGTTTGATTCTTGTTTTTCAATTATTTATTATATTATTTACAATTATAGCCCTTGCAGTTGCCTATAGTAAATCTAAAAATCAGTGGCTTTATCTTACACATTCAACTTGAAGGGATGCTAGCCTTTTAACAAGTTTTCAGTTTTTATCAACCGTCTATACTGATTCATTTCTATACTAAATATTGGACAATAAATAATAAGCACAAATAAATTATAATATTTTTAAAATAAACTAAAATACATTTTGTAAAACTCAGGATAAAATTCTTCTTGTTGGCCCATTTTTAGTAGACGTGAAATCGGGTCTGAAATCCTTATGTCCATTAAGAGCGTCTGGTTCGGATCTTTTGTTGTCCATAGAGCAGTCAGATTCTGATTTTAAGTGTTCAAAAGAGTGATCAGGTTTGGATCTTTTGTTGAAATGCCTTTTTTTCTTCAGTGTTTTTTAATTGCAGTCAGCATAAAAATAATAAATACAAATAATACAGGTGCAAGGAATGTTTAGAAATTTTTAACACAAAACATTGGTTTGACAATTCAACAGGGATATGCTTTTATTGTGCTTGGGACGGCTAATAAAGAAACTGATCTTGAAGGCTTATATTCTATGTTAAAGTTTATTATTCAATAAACACATAAATTTAAACAGATAAATTCAGTTTAAAAATGATAAAATAAATAATAATTAACAAGGAATGTGAAAATTACCTCTACAATCAGTTGGATTTTTTAATTTTGTTTTTTAATTATGAAATGAATTTAATGAAAAAATGAAAACACTTTTGGTGAGAAATAGGGCAGTACTACCAAACATTTGTTGATGTAAAATATAAATTACGCTAATATTAGTTAAAAACTATTTAAAAAAGTAGATAAACATTTAGTTTTGAAGGAGGCAATCTCTTTTTTGGATTCATTTTTATCCTCTTCAAAATGTTTGATTATAAACATTTAAAAGTAAACTTAATAGAAAAAATTAAAAACCGTCGCTGTTCTTGAGGATTAAGAAGTTTCAACGATTTTTTTTTTTTGCTTTATTAACTCGTCTTAAGGAAATTTTGATAAGTTTTAAAAAGTGGTTTATAATAGGTCTAATTCTGTTTGTATCTTTTTCCAAGATTTTTTTAAAACAACTGGATGACAAGGAATTTCAGTTATCGATAGCTCACACGACTAGAGATATCCCTGAAATTATACGCTAGTTTTGCGATAATCGTATCATATTTATCAGTTTCAACACAAGACAAATTCTTTCCTAAACCTGGCGACATAATTTTATACTTTAGGCGAATATTTTAAAGCCATTTTTAAAAAACTTCTGCTTATTTATGACTTTTAAATCTTTAACAGGGAAAAATAAAGAAAGTTAACAACAATTCTCTAAACTTCTTGTTGGTTCTTCTTAATAATAATAACAAACTTTTTGTCCAACAAAAAATTCCAATTACAGGACAAAATATTACAAATATAATAATAATATAATATAAACATAATATAATATCAAATAAACAAAATACAAAAAAAAATAATCATCTTGGTGAAACATAAAAAAAATAAAACATAAAACATCCACTAACACCAAACACGCGCGTTTCGACCACCTAAGGATAACAACTTTGTTGTCGACACAGGCATCGTCGCCGTATTAAGTAGTGTTTGGTGTTAGTGGGTGTTTTACGTTTCAACAATCTTCTAAAATCAGCCACTTTTTTTATTAATGGTGTGTAGCATAAAAAGTAAATTAATATTAATTTATAATCTGGCAAAAAGCTAATATATTAAATATTTCTGTATAAAGTACGCAAAGTAGTGTTTTATTGATCGAATCTTAACTATAGACTAGGAGACGAAGGAGCCGAGTCTTTAGTGAGAGGAGTTTCTTAAAACTATTTATTCAGAATTGTTATGTTTTGTGCATAACCATCTGATTTTTGTCAAAATATTATTTAAAACTTAATTTTCTAAGCTGAAATTATTTTTTTTAGTCATTGGGCAATCACGAATTCGACTTCGGCGTCTCCTCCCTTGCCCCTCTTGTCGACGCCGCTACTTATCCCATAGTCGCCGCCAACTTAAATTTCTCTAAAGAACCCACTCTCTCTAAAATAAAAAAATCTGTAACTCTTGATGTTGCTGGTCAGAAAATCGGTATTGTGGGTCATCTAACACCCGATACTGTTTTAATGTCCCAACCAGGAGCCGTCGAGTTTCTCGATGTTGTCGAATCCGTTAAAAAGGAAACCGAACTTCTTGACAGGAACGGAGTTAAAATAATTATTATTTTGGGCCACTCGGGCTACGAAATGGATAAGAAAATTGCAGCGGAAGTGCCTTTGGCCGATGTGGTTGTTGGTGGTCACACGAATACGTTCTTGTGGAATGGGCCACAACCGGACCTGGAAAAACCTGAGGATTTGTACCCTAAAGTTGTGGTGCAACCTGGAGGGAAGAGGGTACCTGTGGTCCAGGCGTATGCCTATACCAAGTATTTAGGGGTACTGAATGTGACTTTTGATGAGAAAGGGGATTTGGTTGGGTTTGCAGGACAGCCAATTTTTCTGGATTCGAGTATCCCTCAGGATAAGGATGTTTTAGACGTGTTGGAGACATTTCGACCGGCAGTTGATGAAATCAACAAAGAGGTGGTTGGAAAATCTTCAGTTTTGCTGGATGCTAGTGGAAAAACTGGGCAAAAATGTCGATCCGCTGAATGCAATTTAGGGAACTTAATTGCTGATGCCTTTGTGTATTACATGGCGGCGCAATGGGCCGGGCCTGGATGGACAGATACTCCCATTGGGTTGATAAATGGGGGCAGTGTGAGAACTACTATCGACCCATCGATCCGGGGAGGGAATATCACGCGAGGAGAACTCATGGGAACTCTACCATTTGATAACCAAATAGTCTCAATGAAACTCACCGGAGCCCAACTTATTAAAACTCTTGAAATTGGAGCTCGAAGTGATGGAGAAACTTCAAAAGGAGAGTTTTTACAATTTTCCGGATTGCATGTTGTTTATGATATGAAGAAACCGAAATTTCATCGGGTGGTTTCAGTAAAAGCTCGTTGTGGAAATTGTAGTATTCCTGTTTACAAGCCTGTTGTTCCAGAACAGATTTATGGCGTTGTTTCGGTTAGTTTTCTGACGAATGGTGGAGATGCGCATGAGGCTTTGAAGAATGGTGTCGACAAGAAAGTGCAAGATTTGGGAGATGTTGATATGGTTGTGTGGTATTTAGGAAAACAGAAGCTGGTTTATCCTGAGGAGCAAGGCAGGATTAGGTTTGTTGGGACTGAGACAAATGAGCCGTCAATGGCGAATAAACAGACTTTAAGTGTCTTTATTTTTATGTTTATTTTAGTTAAAGAAATTATAGTTGTTAGTTAGTTGAAAATAAATTTTATTTTATTTATTTTGATTTTTTTTATTTCTATTTTTTGAATTTTGTAATATCTTGGTCGTTTTTAGACGCTCATTTTTTGTTAAAAATTGGTTTCTTTTACAAATAGATTATGAAATTGTACCTAAAATTATTTGCAATTACAAGATTGGTCAATTGGGTCATAAAGACATTATAAATTTAAAATTAGAAGAGGAAACAACACTCAAATATATTTTATTTTGGTACCATAATAGGGATACATCTGCTAATGTTATTAAATAAAAAATCGCATTAAATTTTTAATTGTTGTTTTATTTATAAGTCTGTCTAAAAAGCTAAAATTTTTTCATTGGAAAGACACTACTTTATTACGTATATATTCCTATACATTAGCTTAGGGGAAACAGCAAATAGTCTATTTTTGTAGTACATACTATTTGTTTATCTAAATCTAAACTAATATAGTTAATTAAAATATGGAATTAACAATATCTCTTCCTAATCACCTCAGATTTACTAATACAGTAGACACCCGGTTATCGGAAGTAATATGAGTTAGTTTCAAGTTGAGTTACGTAATACCAGTAGAACATCTTTGTTTTCGTGAAAAATTAAAAAAATCGGAGGCGAGATTAGTTTTTGACATCGAGAAGTGTTAAAATCTGCAATATTTACGGCTTTATCGCAACTTAGAATTAGTATCTGTAAATACCATAAATCGTTTTTGGAAAAAATATTATTACAAAGTGCTTCAAAAAATATTCACCTTATATTTTTCTTTTTGAGATTAGGGCGCTTTTAAGTAGAGAATTTTTTTTTGTGCGGGTATGACGTAATAAGGGGACTACTGATTTGTTAGGCTAAATATACGTTTTTTTCTGAAAATATAAAATATATATAACAGTTTCGATTACGAAAAAAATCTTATCAAGAACATAAACTCTTGTCTGAATGACAGTGTAAACATTTTAATTGACACTGACAGCCATGTTAACAAAACGAGGGCATTCCTGATTAAAAAAAAATAGAAATCATAATTTTTCAGGAGATATTAACTCAAAAAAAATGTTTTTTGAAACACTAGATATCAGAAATAGAACGTTGTATTAAAAAACTAGAGTAAAATTCGTAGCAGAATGTTTTAAAGAAAAAATAAAATTTTTAAAAGTAAAAAAGTTAACGGGAGTGTCAGTTTTCTAGTGCACACCCTGTATAGTCTGTATTTACTTTGACTTACAACTCAGCGCAGCTTCCTTGCACTTTTTCAATTTTTTTACACTTTAAAAGCCCCCCATTATTCCATTACAACCCCAACCCTCATCATCTCTATTCCACCCTTCCCGTCCATTTTCTAACCATACCAACCGTCCAATCGCCCCCTCGGGCCAAATTACCTAAATCCATTCCCTCATCTCCCGTTAACCACTTTGCAAATTTATCCAGACCAATTTATTATTATTTATTTAAATCACTTGTGATAAACCGTCTCTGTAGTAAACTTCCACGTCCGTCCAAACATTAACGAACTAATAATAAAATGCCAGATGTTCATGTATATCTCCACCACCCCCCTTTTTAATCACGTTCATTTCTAAACATGTTGCGACCATATTGCGCCCAAATTTCAGTTACAACAGATCAGTGCGCGTCTATGTCCGAAAACGAGCAGAAAATGTTTGCAGAAAATCCCGAAACGAAAAAAACCGCTGGACAGGTCTTTGCCGAGTATTTGCATGAGAATAAGGCCAGGAAATTGACCGACGAAGATGTCAAAGTGCTTCTAAGGAGGGCTTTCCAAGGATGTGATCTGGTCTATAAGGAAACAGACAATGAAGAGGAAAAGGGCAGTGACAAGTGATTTTATCAGTGTTCTATCGCAAAGTGATAAGGGAGTGATAAGAGAGGGCGCGATCAGTGCAATCGATAAATAAAACAAATGTGGAAGTTTAAGTTTTAATATAAGTTATGACTAGATGTTTTACAATTTTTCTGTGACTAGATTTATAGATTTTGATTTATTTTACATTTTTTTGGATGGTAGCCCTGTGATAATAAGGGATTTAGAAATAATGACACACTTTTATTTGATCTCAACATTTGTAGCACCATAAATAAAAAAGCTTTAACTGTATTAGAATGTATAGCTAGAGTTGGGTTTAAAAGACTTAAATGTAAATTACGCAATTATTTTTTAGTAACTTTTATTTCCCTGTACTGCTTTCGTATGGAAATAAAATGCAAAGATATTTTTGTGCTTTTTTATATATACCAGGTGATAGTTAAAACCAGTTTAACCCCTGGTATCTAGTAATAAAAAAAAATTAATCAAAAACTCATTAAATTAATTTTTTTGGTCGTAATATATGATGAAAATTTCAATTTTGTAAAATTGAAAAATTTTCAGTATTTAATGATTAAATAATTTAGTTAAAATTTTATTAAAATATATTTTTTTGGTCAGACGATTTGAAAATTTTAATTTTTCAATGCTGAAAAAACTTCTGAATTTAGAGCCAAAAACACAATTTGCAAATTTTTTTCGTATGAAAATAAAATGCGAACGTATTCTGACTTTTTATATACCATGTGATGGTTGAAACTAGTTTGCTTTCTGGTATTTCATGACAATAAACATCTGATTAAAATTTTTGTTTTTAATATTTTTTTTGTCGAACGACACTCAAAATTCTAATTTTTTAAGATTGAAACAACTTCAGAATTTAGAGCTAAAAACAAAATTTACCAAATTTTTTCATACGATAATAGAATGCAAACATTTTTTCTGACTTTTACATCACGTGTTGGTTAAAACTAGTTTGTCTTCTGATGATATTTAATGCCAAAAAAATTCAGTCAAAAATATTTTTAGCCATTTTTTATTTTTGTATGGAAATAAAACAAGATCCCAGTTTTTGTGCTTTCTATGTACCAGGTGATGGTTAAAACCAGTTTACCCTTTGGTATACTGATTAAAACAATTCCAATCAGAAACTTTTTTTTTGGTTGTACGATATATTCAAAATTTTTATTTTTTTGGGATCTTCAGTATTTAGTAATAAAAAATCCAATCAAAACCTAATTAAAAATATTTTTTTGGTCGGACGATAGTTATATACAAAATTTTAGTTTTCAAGACTGAAAAAATTCCATAACTTGGAGCCAAAAACAAAATTTACTAATTTATTTTTGTATGGTAATATTGGTAATAGAATGCCAAATTTTTGTTTTCTAACTTTTTATATCCCTGTGGGGTTGAAATTAACTTGTTCTCTGCTAAGATTTACAAAAGGAAATTAAAACATAATCAAAATATTTTGTTATCGCATGATATGTTAAAAATTTTAATTTTATAAACTTTAGAATTTAGAGACAAAAAAGCCAATTTTGTTCGTTTTGAAAATAGAATGTTGTGATAAAAAATCTGAATGAAATTTAATTAAAACAATTTTTTAGTCGCACGATATACTCAAAATTTAAATTTTGTAAGACTAGAAAATTCAGAATTACGCGCCAAAAATCTAAATTTTGAAATTTTTTATATAAAAATAAAATTGGGACATACATATTTTTTGTAGTTTTTATGTACTAGGCGATGATTAAAACTAGTTTACCTTCTGATATCAAGTGACTAAAAATCTAATCAATACCTAACAATTTTTTTTTGGATATATTTAAAATTTTAATTTAGTAATACTGAAAAACGTCGGAATTTAGTGATTAAAAATCTAGCCAAAATGTAACTGAAACTATTTTTGGTCGAACGGTATAGATACTCAAAAATTTTAATTTTTCAGAATGAAAAAATTCAGAAGTCAAAAACAGATTTGCCAAGTTTGTTTGGAAATTAAATGCAAACATATTTTTTGTGTCTTTTTACATACCAGGTGATGGTTTATTTTTTGGTGTCTAGAAATAAAAAAATCGAATCGAAACCTAATTAGAATATTTTTTTGTCGTAAAATTTATTCAAAATTGTAATTTTAAAGACTGAAAATTTTTCAGTATTTAGTAATAAAGGCACATCTAATCGAATTCTAGTTAAAATATTTTTTTTGGTCTAACGATATATTCAAAATTTCTATTTAGTAAGACTGAAAATTTTTCGGTATTTAGTGATAATGGAAAATCTAATAGAACTTTTATTAAAATGTTTTTTATAGTCGGACGATATATTTAAAATTTTTATTTTGTAAGACTGAAAAATCTTCAGTAGTATTTAGTTTTAATAAAAATTCAATCAAAAGCTAATTAAAACAATTTTGTTTGATCAGACATTATAATCAAAAATATTTTTTTAAATAAAGATAAATAAAATGGAAATAAAATGCAAATATAATTTTTGTACCTTTTTATAGACCAGGTGATGGTGAAAATTGTTTTATTTTCTAGTGATAAAAAACAATCGAATTCTAAAATATTTTTTTCGTTGGTCGGACAATATAATCAAAATTTTTATGTATTTTGTAAGATAGAAAAACTTTTTTTTGCAAACATTATTTTTGTACTTTTTTTATGTACGAAGTGATGGTTAAAACCAGTTTAAACTCTGGTCTGGTAATAAAAAAAAACAATAAAAACTTTGGAAATATTTTTTTGTCTGACGTTATATTTATTTAGTAAAAAATTTAGAATTTTGAGTCAAATTTTGTGTCATTATTTCCGCACACCACTCGATCCTTAACCCTATAAATAAATACCCTAGCCTACGACAAAAGCAGTCTTAAATCCTTATTTATAGAAAAAATGACTAGAAACGCATAAACCCTGTATTCCTATTCTTGATCCTGCAGGAGTTTTTCGGTGAGACTCTTGACTACGGGATGATCCGGTGGCAATCCTTGCGAGGATAAAAACCGAATCGTCTCCATCGCACATGCAGCATAGCCTGCAGCTTCAGGATCGTGGACTTGTTCGTTTCTTTCGATTTCGGCTTGCAATTCACAGACTTTTTGAAGGCAGAGTTTCAGCATTTCGGTGACATGATCTCTGCTCTGCTGAAATGTGGGTGAGATTAATTCGAGTCTCATAAATCATCGACTTAGTTATACACCAAGTCGCAAGTGATTAATACAGGAAATTACATAAGTGGGAAATGCTAAACAAAAACTCATGATTTATCATGTTTTGTGATGAGTTATTGCAGATGAGACAAAATCCTCAAACTGATTTGCACCTAATAAAGTCTGTTTATGTGAAAATGCCAATAAACGGTTTTTATTAAACAAAATTTGTTGACAAACTTTTCGCATCAAATTTTCATTTAGCCAGATTTATTGATAAGCCAAATGCAGGCTGAAGGGGTATTATTTTTATTTACAATGCTTGTCAAATGTAACACGAGGAAAAACGATTTTTTAAATAAAATGTTTCAATATCTTCAAATTGTGCTATAAATAACTAACATGCTTGCTATCCATGGTTTTATCAGTTAATTTTTCTAAATAAACTCACCATGTTTAAAACACTCGCGAGGTCTATTACCTTCATGCTACAAGGATTTAACAACCCAAGGGTGAAATTAATAACACGTTATTTATCGTTTAAAGTAGTTATAGTCATGTAAACTGATAGTATAAAGTAAGAAGAGGTTTTGAAATATGTGAATAGCCTGATGCCAGAAATAGTGAATTGTTTATTTAATACAGTAGAAGTTCCGGTGAAGTGAACTCATTCAGGATACAAGTTTTTCTGATAATCGAACTTATTCACTTGTGAAATTAATAATAATTATTACTTATATTGCTATTAAATTTGTAAGCATTATTATAAGTGCGGAAATATTTATTATGTTATATAGGCTATGCACTGTACCTATTTTTAATACTTTAGTGACCGGTTTCGCTTGTTAAGGCGGTTGGGCACCCCTGGCACGTCAAAAATTAATTGAGAAACTTTTTTAATACATTAATGTCTGATAATGATCATACAATGATAGAAAAATAAAAAAAATTTAGCTGACAAATAAATTTTTTTGTTGAAAACAGGGTTTTTAATATTACACACCCAAATCTGCTTTAAATATACTAAAAAAAATTTGTTTTTAGTATTGTACATTAAAAAAATTAAAAAAATTCTTTTTTTGGTATTGTAAATTAGACACTTTTTCTCATGTCTTACTTAGCTGCTTTTTGTTATCAAATTTTAATTTTTAATAAAAAACTCGCTTTGAAAGTTTCAAAGTTTTTTTTAATTAAAAATGAAAAGTTAATAACAAAAAACTGCTAGGTAAGATATGAGGAAAAGTGTCTAATTTACAATACCAAAAAAAGAATTTTTTTAGTACATAAATAACAAGTTTAGGCGTGTAGTATTAAAGCCCTGTTTTTAACGAAAAAGTTTGTTTGTTTGATATTTTAAATATTATTTTTATTATTTTTCTAACATTCTATGAACACTTCTATGTAGATCAGATCTCTTCATTATTTAAAAGAAATATGTCGATTAATTTTTGGCCAAATCATGGGTATCAAACCGTCTTAACCGTATTACCAAGCCGATTCTACAATGTAAAAAAAATGAAAATTTATTAAGTGGTTTACCATCAACATGGTCCACTAACAATTTTAGTTTTAAGTTTTTAAAATTTTAATTAAATAATTTGTCAAATATTTTCTCTAAACATCTGAACTTCTTTGATGATTTTTTTGTTGTTTGTTTCTTGTAAAATGAAGTAAGAATAGAAGATATAACAGTCTGGGAGCTCGTGACTAAAAAGTGCAGGAGTTTTCGAATCGTCCAAAATTTAATAATATCTTGTACTCAGTGTGTAAGTATAGGGAAACATACCTAATAGTGAATTTTGACTTAAGTTATAAATTTAACAGCAACGTCGTTTAGGACAAGATTGACTTGATTGCACTGCAGTAAAGTATCTAAACTGTTTATTGCTTGCTTAGCACAGTGATACAAATGTCTGAAAGTCTAAGGATAGGCTGATGATATGGTTCAGATAAAGATAAAAACACAATTTGGCACTGTAAACAGCTTAAATACTTTACTGCCCCCAACAGCATTGTTGTTAAATTTACGATTTAAGTCAAAATTCACTAACACTAAATTTGCATTTGGTGGAAGCTGTTTTTCTTTCTCAACTTTATTTTAACAAAATTGTTACATAATAGTGGCAGAGCGTTTGGAGAGTTAAGTCTTATCATCAGTGCCTGAGTAATAATGTAAAAAAAACTGTACATTTTTGTACAGTTTTTTTTTACATTATTATTCAGGCACTGATGATAAGATTTAACTCTCCAAAGCGCTCTGCCACTATTATGTATTCTCACACACTATTCTCACATTTTCTAACTTTTGTTAGAAAATGAGAGAAAAACTTATCAAACTTTTGTCAATAATAAATTAAAAACATAAAAGAATAAAACTGTATACTAAAAATAGAAAATATCGTTATTTTTAGCATAATAGTTCTTAATCAATCTAAAGAAAAAATATAAATAAATAAATGGTTGCTATTTAACAGAAAAACAAATTTTTTGACTAAAAAAAGTGTTTTTTAAAGAAATGACATCAGTTTTATATACAGGGTGATTTTTTATGTTCCCGCCCAAAACTCCAAAAATAGGCAACACATTATACTTTAAAAAAATTATTTTAAATAAAAATAGTAAGGAGACAAGATTAAAAAAAAATCTTTTATGTTTTTAGTTCATTATTAAAAAAGTTTGGTCGTTTTTTTTTAACATTTTTCAACTGTTATATAATTTTTTTTTACATTATTATTTAGTCACTAATGATAAAACATTTAGCTCTCGAAAGCGCTCTGCTACTGTTATATAAGAATTGAGTTTTATTAAACTTGTTGGCTTGACTTGGATTTTTATTTTTTATTATTTTTAGAACAATAAAGATTTTATTGTTGAATTTGAAACATTAAATATAAAAACCAATATAAGTATTTTATTTTTACAATTAATAGGTAAAAATGTAAATTAAAATTAAATTATTATTTTTTATTAATTCGTATATTTGGGCTTTATGTATCTGTTAAATAAATCATCTCGCTAAACGTATGCTGCTGCAGCGGAAGCTTTTTCTTGCACTCATACAAAATTTCAATTTTTCTAAAATCTTTGAAATCGCCCGCCATGTATTTTAGTTCTGCAAAATTGCCCCCCTCTCCTCCATATTTTTTTAAATTGATATTTATATATACTTTTATATGATACAAATTCCAGTTTTCATCAAAAAATTTTTTTTGGTTATAAAAAACTGCAATTTAAAAAATTCATGTCACAAATTCATCACCAACTGCCAGCAGGTTAATGATTTTATAATCAGAAGAGATAGAAGTACTAGATTACTAAATTTCAGCTTTTATCAAATTCTTTTTACAAATTATCTGTTATTTCTCAGGATAAAACTAAAATCTGAAATATTGGCGGTCCATTTACTAATAAAGCTTATTAAAAATCTATATAAATGTTTATGAATTTTAATTGGGCTATTACAAACGTCAATCAAAATTGATGAGTCTTTAAACTCGAGTCTATTTAAAATACAGTGCTCAGATTGGTTAAAAATGCGTTAATGAGAGATTAATGTTTCATCAATTTTGATTGATGTTTATGCAAGATTTATACCCAATTACTAAGATTTTTAATGCAATGATTTATACCCAAAACTTTCTTTTTATACCCAAAACTTTCTTCAGATGTAAAAATGAAAGTAACTAAAAATGTATGTACATATCTCGAAAACTAATAAAGCTGAATTTTTTACAAAATATTCTTGGTGAGTCTCTAACCCTAAATAAAATGTGTATCACCCAGATCACTAAACAGTGCGCAGAGGTAATTAATTTCATTAAGCAAACATTCGAGTTAGACGCGAATTAAAATTTTAATGAAAACTATCAAAGCTTCTTAGATATATTACTAAAACAATTTGCAATATTCTGAATGTATTCTTGGTACCCTTATATAAACATTAAAAAAAAATTGGTCACGTGTGCGCATTGTTTGGTGATCTAGATTATACCATTTCGTTGTTTCGCAAATTTTGGATCACTTTAGTGATAATGTTTTGGTCACTGTGTTCACATCTAAAATCTTGTTGGATCTTCTTGGTGTGTTAAATTAAACGTAAAACACCCACTAACACCAAACACTTTACTTAACACAACGCGCGTTTCGACAACAAAGTTTTCATCAATTAAAACTTAGTTTTAATTCCTACCTGAGAATGACAACTTTGTCGCCAAAACGCGCGTTGTATTAACTAAAGTGTTGGTGGTAGTTAATTAATTTAAAAAATGTTTTATTAATTATTAGGTACTTAATAATTAATTTAAAAACTTTTTTTTTTGATGATACAATAGAATCTCGCTTATCTAATTTCCGGTATCACCAGTAATTATGTATAATTTGGACTATTTTGAATAAAATTAGAAATCTAAACATTTATGAATTCCATTTAATTTTGCAATAATTTTGGTGATTTTTATTTTATTTTAATTCGAAATTTTATTCGAAATTTACATTCTACAAATAGGACTCGTTTGTATCGGATATACGGTGCTCTACTGTATTTATAAAAGAGTTAATGTGACAATTTAAATAAATTATTGCTTTATTATTTATTATAAAAATTATTAAAATTAGAAAATTAAAATTAAATAAAACAAAACAACAAATACTTTTTAAAAAATTCAATAAATCCGTTAAAAATATATAAATAAATTAATAAATAAAATAAAATGTAACAACATACCCTCACATGCCTAATCCTCCTATGTCCACTCTTCCTCGTGTCGCCCTTGGGCTTCTTCATTTCACCACACTCTCGAAAATCGTCTCGACAGTTGCAAGTTTCACCGCCGTCTGCAAGGTACACCTCCAGCTGTCTTCGGCCACTGCATAAGAAACCTCTCTTCCTCCACACACACGTAGTTTACGCACTAAATGTGCGTTCGACCTACCACCATTTCAATGAAGCGATGTCTAATCAACTGCACGATTCATACGGTTTTGCCCGGTGCCGCTTCTTATTCCAAATCAATTCAGCAGCTGCCAACTGACAGATGTACGAAATAAGTGCTTTTATGGGGCCGCTTCACCGAAGTGGAGGGCAACGCAGCGCGCCCAACAGGTGCAACGTGGACCAAACCACAACTTTGAATAATTTCTTTTACATAATTTAACAATTTTTTTTAGCGGTTTTAGTATTGCAAAATTGGCTTTTAAAAAAATAAATAATTATTGTTTCATAAATATTTAAAATTACAGTTTTATTAGAGTTTTAGTAAGTATTAATTATCTAATATAGAGAGTTTTAAAAAAAATATAAAACGATTTATAAAAAATAAATCTAAAATTTGGGACACATTTTTTTTTAAATTTATCTAATAATGTAAAAATGCATTTTTGGTAGATATTTGTTGCTAATGTTTCTGTGATTAGAAAATATTGTTTTCAGTATTGCCAGCATTATTGATGTCTTCGTAGAATAAAAAAATTGCCATATCTACCTTTGTTTATATTCATTTCAAATTAGCTGTTAAAGATAAAAAAAAACTGATTAGGTTTATTATTATTTTTCTTCTAATAATTGTTTTATGTTTTAAGTATCAGAAGTAACTTAGGACAAGACTAATTAATTTTTTTTTTGGAAAATACATTTTTGGGGGTGGATACCTATGGCACTACCCTATTGATCTATGGGAGACAGTTCGCACGGGTGCACCACCTTCTCGATAGGGATTTCTCTTGTGTTTACCATCTGCATGTTGCTGCTGCTTTAATGGGGGAGGGTTGCGTAAGATTTGTTGTTATTTTTAGATAAAAAATAAACAAAATAAAAGTTTAAATAATTAGATTTTTTTAGAGTCGTATTAAATTTAAAATTTTTCTTTACACCTTGACAGAATTAATTTTTTTAATGATTCATCACGTGTAAATAAAAAAATTTTGAATTTGCTATTAACAAAATTTGCAATTTTTATAAATTCATTTGTAATATTTATATATCAGAAAACACAGATTGTTTATTTTTTTCACAAAATAAGTTTTGAAGTAAAAAAGTAACATTTACGAAATTGATTGACGTTTTATTTTGACAAGTAGATCTATGGGTTTATCAAAAACTCAGAACAATTGTTTATTAATAATTATTACTAATAAAACTGACATTTGATTGAATCATCTTGTTTGTTTTTTTTTATATAACTTTTTGTGTAATTTTCTTTTTTACATTGTTATTGTTAGGTATGAAGATGGAGCTTTAGATTCTGTAATATTAGAATTTTAATTAAACTTGTAAGTTTGATATTGATTTTTATTATAATTATTTATAACATACAAGAAAAAATAAAAAAAACACGGATTTAATTTGGCTGCATATACAAATATTACTTTAACAGTTTTGAATAAAGGAAAATAAATCTTAGGTATTTTTAAGATGAGTGACTACGATTTTGATGTGAAAATTAAACTAGCAACTTCAAAATAGCATCTTTTTAGACAATATTATTTTATTTATAATTATTTATAAAAAAGATGATTACGGATGGTAACAATCATCTAATTAAAAGTAGAAGAATTAAAATGGAGGTATTTGGTATGACCGACTACAAAACTTCGAAAAGCTTGATCTCAAATTTTTATATTTTTATAACTTTTGTTTTTAAATTATATTGCAAATTTTCCAAATTTTTAAAGATATTCTTTTGTTTTTTAATTGTCGTTTTGCAAATATTTCTAGAAACTTATTTGGTTTTTTAATTTTTTTTATCTTTTTTTTGTTTTTTTTTTCAACATTTTTTTGTTGTAGTTTATTTTTTCTAAATTTTGTTTGTTTTTTAAAATGTTTCTGTTGTTTTTTTACCCGGTCTTATATTTTTATTTGTCGTTTTTCAAGTACTTAAAATTATATATATTTTGTTATTCTAAAGTATTTTTTAGCGCATTTTAGAGCGTTTTTAAAATACTTTTTTAATGATTTAAAATTTTACTTATTTTTTTCTTCTTTTTACGATCGCCATTTTTTATTTTAATCTGATTTTTTTTCTTTTAGAACTTCGTTTTGTACTTCTTATTCTGTAGCCAAAGTCTTTTAACTTTTTATAAAAAATTTTTTGTTTTTTTTTCTTGTAAAAGATGTTTGTGCTTTTCTAGAACTCTTTTTTTTCCAAAATCTTTTTTTGCTTTTTTTCCAACCAGGTTTTTAAGTTGTGTTAGAATTTTTATACTCTTTCTTTTCTACTAATTACGGTTTTTAAATTATTTTTTTGCTCAAACGCCGTTGTTTATAATTTTCTAGAACAAATTTTTTGCTTTTATTAAGCTTTTTTACAGCTCTAGTCTTATAACTTTTAAAATTCTTTTTTTTTTCTTTCTTTATTTTCCAAAGAAGAACGTTTCCATGTTATGGAAATCTAATAACTACTCAAATCAAAATTGTTTTGTATCAATCGATAGCTTTTAAAATAAGGAGCAATTTATATTATTGCGCTAAATTTGTAGCTTTTCAAATAAAGGCTCAATTAAAGACTAAAAAATTAAAAACAGCAATGCAAAAGTGAGAGTCAGAAAATTGAGAAATATGAATTTTTAGAAGTCTATAAATCATTAAGGCTAGGTCTTGACCGTAATAATCTCGTAGTGTTAACAATAGGCTTTTCTAGACTATTTCGAACTCTTCTGAAATCTTTTTAGTTTCTTTGGGATTTTCTTTAACTATCTTTAAAATGCATTTTTTTTGATGAAGCTGCTCGAGTAGTAACCAGCTCTTTTTTTTCGTTGTTTTGCAGTTGGATTTAAAATTATAAATTATTCTAATTCTTGTTCAAGCTTTTTTAAATCTTTCTTCTGCCACCAGTGTGTCGTACACTGTTTTTTTATAACGAATAATTTATTTAATAATAAATTAATTTACACAAACACTTAACTCTCAATAATTAAACAATACAACAACAAATTTAAATAATCACTTTGTTTCGCTAAGTTAGATTGCTCGTTAATCAATCTATTGTTTATACAGAGCTAAAGTCGGGAATGTAATTATTTTCAAGTCTGCTTGTCACCAATGAGTCACTGTTTTAGTTTCTAGTAAGTTCGAGAACAAGGTGTTAGAATTCATAAAATTAGGGATTTTTATTTATAGTAAATATTTATTTAAAAAAAAATTGATTATATTTTGCAATACTTTTTTTACAAGTTTCTAGTATTTTTTTAATATTTGTTGTAATGTTTTGAACTACAATTTTAATTTTTCATTAATAATCAACATCTCGACAACATTTGACAGTTCTAAGTAATTTTGTAAAATATTTTCTGGAAATAAACATGTATTTTATTTGTACAGTGAGTCATTATTTTTATTTTTATAGTGCTTATGATAAAATTTTGTTCAAAATTGTTTTATAACATATTAACATTCTGATTTTTATAATTAACTATACTAACTCCGCCATTATTTTGTTTAATTTTTACATCAAAATCGTAATGATTGCTTAAAACTCTTGACGTAAACACTTTTATGTGAATTTGTCAAATATTTTTGAAACTAGCGTTTATAAATTTTAGCATTTTTAATTAATCAGTTAGCCAAATTGAATTCAGTTTTTTTTCTAATTATTTGGTACTCGTATTTCCTTTAGTTTATTTTTTAATTTTTACAAATTTTACGCAACCCTCCGTATTTGAAGCAGCGGCAACATGCAGATGGTAAACACAAGGGAAATCCCTACCGAAGAGGTGGTGCACCCGTGCCAACTGTCTCTCATCGATAAATAGAATTGTGTCCACCCCCAAAATTTTATTTTCTGAAAAAAATCATTTAGTATTGGGGCTAATTCGATACCTTTGAGGTGTGCCAGGTGCGTAACAGATGCCTAACGAATTTGACCTGTTTTAGTCTTACTCAGTCAAAAACTGCTCTTACTGTCCAATTTGTCTTTTTCCTTGATTAAATTTTTTCTCAAGCTATTGTTGTCTGTTCTAGCATTGTATTGGAAATAGATCTGGTTAAAATCCTATCAGTGTGGAAAAATTTCAACCAGTCAATTTTTATGCTAGATTTCATTCTCGGTACGCTCTATTCATTCTGATTTATTCAAATCTAGCCCGAAAGCGAAAAATTTACAATTCAGACAGTAGGAAATGTATATATCGAAATCGCAAAAAATTATTTTATTGCGGCTTTGCTATTCTCTCTATCTAAGCAAGAAATTAACGAAAACGTTAGCGAAAGAAAGTCGTGTTAATCGACACTTAGGGAATTTTCTTTGTTAGAAAAATGTGTCTATCAACATCGACTAATGATAAGTTTTTAATTTTATAATTGATCTTTCAATAATATTGTTTACAGCAAAAAACTAGTAGCATGTCATGACACTTTAATTTTAACGGACGTACCTACTTATGTTGTAAATTAAACAA
The DNA here is from genome assembly GCA_029207805.1 of Tribolium confusum. Taxonomy (NCBI): domain Eukaryota; kingdom Metazoa; phylum Arthropoda; class Insecta; order Coleoptera; family Tenebrionidae; genus Tribolium; species Tribolium confusum. The sequence continues at coordinate 8,900,779 of JALGAY010000007.1, read as the reverse complement.
AAAGTTTCTTTGTTTAAGATGTTAAATTTAGATGGTTATTATTTACACTACAATAGTTTTTTTAATTAATAAACAGATTTTAGTCGTTTTCTTAATGTTTTCAATGACGTTTGAATTTTTGAAATACAAAATTTGTGAGTAAAAAATTCCTAAAAACGGCTGAATAATTAAATTTTAGCTTAGTTGCTGCTAAAAATTATTTTTTTAGGTTGAAAAGTAATAAGAAAGAATTCCTAAGGCAGTGGCGGCTCGTGCAGGGAGGGCATTCGGGCATTGCCCCTCCAACGAAAATAAAAAAATAAGAAAATAAGGAAGTATTGCAATTTTGAATAAAATAATTAAAAACGTCTAAAACTTTTTTGTAGAAGCGTTTAAAATGCGCGCAAAGTTTAAAAATATCAGCGGGCGCGTATTCCGGGCACAGCTTAGCTTGCCCTACTACGGTTGCCATATCGTACACACTTCCCACGCACTTTCCATTAGTTTTTCAAGTGTTTTGCTGCTAAAACAAGTAGCGCATTCAGACTTGAAATCCAAAAACATAACGAGCAAGTTAAGCATAATCGTTATATTTTAAGAAAATTTATTGATTGTATAAAGTTTTGTGGGGCATTGGATTTGGCTTTACGGGGACAAAATGTAACCTACTAAAATTATAAAAAAAAGGTTTATGCCTATAGCTAAATTAGTTTTAAAAAGTATTAACATTTATTTCTTATGCCCTCCCACTAAAGATTCTCACGAGCCGCCACTGTCCTAAGGACAAAATTTTTAAATTGGCCGCTAAAAATTTAAACTACAAAAGTTTTTGGAAAAATAGCTAATAAGGTAGAAATTTTAAAAACACAGTTTTTGAAAGAAACATTTGTAAAACGGCTTAAGGATAGTTCTTTTACAAAGACATATAGTTAAAAAACATAAACAAGAAGTTTTTTTCAAAAGGTAAATATTTAATTTTCTGGCAAACTAATTTGCTAGAAATGGTTGAAGTTAAAATTGTCGGCTACTTCAATGTCAAAAACAATTTTAGTCATTTTATCTAAAATGGCGATTTATATTTTTTAAAGTGGTAGTGAAAAGTGCAAGAAACACAGTTTTTACGAAAAAGTCGTTGTCAAAATTTGCTTTCCAATATTTATTAATTGTACCCAAAAATTTTAGATTCTATTTTTTAAAATTATTACCGAATTTTCAAAAACACAATTTCAGGGAAGAAAATTTCTAAAAGGGAGTAAAACATATTTTGGTTTCGTAAAAATTAAAGCTTGTTTTTAAGTTAAATAATATAAAGTTTATTTACTTTTTAAAAAATTATCAACATCGTAGTTTACACCTAAAATACATCTGGCATCTTTTGAAATGACGTTTAATAAAATTAACCTAAATTTGACAAGCATTTAAAGCTGTAATGTATCCTTTTATTAAATCTTGACAGCGTGTTACAGTTAGCTACAGTTGTTGATCAAACAGATCTCTTACTGTTTGTAGTATTTTAACATTCTTATTTAACTTGAAAACCAAAATTTTTCAACTCTTTTGTGCATGACAGGAGTGACAGAATAACCAAAAATTTTGATAACGTCAAATTCTAGTAAATGTAACTTTGACAATCTTAATTCAACAGGTGGTGGTTTTTTGAAAAGTAAACAAACTTTACATAATACAAAAAAGAGGCGTTTTTCAAAATTCGAAATATAATTTCAAAATTAAATTAAAATTATTGGCTACTAATGTTTTTTCTTCTTGTTTTTTTTTCTATTTTTTTAATTTGTTATATAAAATTGAATCAGTTGCAGATAACATCAACAAAACAAAATGGACATTATAAAACAACAAAACAAAACAATTATAAATAATAAACAATAAAGTATATGCTACATTCTGTTATGGCATTTAATGAACAATTAGATTTTTGTGTAAGGAGCGGATAAAATCATCCTAAACCGTGTCCACAAAAAAACTCAAATCTGTTTTAAAATAAAAAAAAGTTACATAACATTTAAGAAAAAACATTTACAACAATTTTGAAACATTTTACACTTAAATATGGGGAAAAGATGTCAGGTCAGACTGCTTAAAATATCTTGCAATAGTTAAAAAAAAATTATAAAGGCGTGACACTGACACGTATAAACAGAAGTGGTTGAAAATATTGGCGCAACAAAACCACTTGAAAATGGTAGTAAGGAAGTTTAGCAGAGTAAATTTAAATTTGAGAGTTCTTAATTATTTACTTACTTAGTTTTTATTTATTTATTTTATTTTTCTTAGCAATAGTACTATTATTGCTGTCAATGCTCCTGTTCAAGAAGGAAGATAGGAACTTATGTCTCAACTATCTCAAGAGTGTCTACGAGTCAAGTTAGTATTATATATCATGCTATATAAATGAGTACTATTTTTCTGCGGGTAGAGGGAGTACTAAACCAGCAACAATTTTACGCCTCATCCATGTAAAGATGCGTTAAGTTAGTATATGGCTACCTACAACTATTCCTACCATCTCAACTCTATCTTCTCTTAAACAAAATCTCTGTAGGTTTTAACAATGGAATACTTAGTAAGGCGGATAGACATGAGGAACTAACTGTTCTAGTAGAGGACCACTTAACGCCTTCATCTCGATTTTCACCTCTCAAATATTCACTAATATTACAAAAAGTCACCTAACGATAGAACGTTGTAGATAATTACTTTCTTTTCTATTAGTAGTATCTCATTATTGTAATGAATAACTATTGAAACGCTTAATAATTTGGAGGTTATTTATTTAAAGGCTGCAAATTTAATACAAAACTTAGGTAATTTAAAATCTCGGTGTTACAAAATTGTAATTTATATTTGAATTGAATGGAACAATTCATGACATGTTTGTCTTCTATTCTAAAAGTATAAAACCACATTTCACTAATTATAATTAAAATGGCAATTTTAAACAACATTCAATAATGCTAAAAAATGCACGATTTCTGTAGAGTGCAAGACGATAAAATAGAGACCATATCATTTAGTTTTTCAAATATGTTTTTTCACGTGTTTTTTATTTTTTGTTAAGACAAAAACTGTCTTTTCTCCTGGGTGTCTTTGTCCCTATTTTACACAACCCTAATAAAAGTTTTTTGAGACGTTGTTCTATATTTTTACGTTTTCAGGTGGTGAAGCTTGGGAAATCACCAAGAGCACATGGTTTTAGATATATTCACAAAACTCTTTGTTTTCAAAAGCTATTGATTTAAAACACTATCGACAAAGGTTTTCTAAACAGTTTTACGGCATTTTGAGGCACTTATTTTATTACAAGTTGAACAAATTTGCTTTGGCTAATTTTCAGTGTAAAATCACGTGCGTACGTGATGAGGAACCACTGACTCAGTTAACTTATTCAGGATTACTTCAAACTGATAATATTATTTTTGCACTACTATGCTAAAAATTAAATGATTACGCACTGAGCAAAGAATCGGGATTGTCAATTTTACAATCATCTTCCGTTTTTACCGCACTAGTGCTTGCAAAAAGCACAGGGATTTTTCTCATTTAAACAACGGTTTAATTATCGTAACAGAGTCCAAGTTTATAATAAAACAATGCACTTTACCACTTTTATTTAGATAAAACAACAGAAATGCATTCACTAGTGTCCCTGTATTAAAAAAGAGAGTACCGCAATTGGTTATGCCACTACTTGGAGACAAAATGGCGGATTGGAGGGTGGAGTGATGTGATACACGTGTTGATGTTGATGTGTTGACGTGTTATTAGTGTCACTTATTAATAATTACTGAGATTGCTGTGTCGATTTATGCAATTTTACACTGTTCTTTGAAAGCAAAAAAAATGTCTGGTTGTTGTGTCCCTAATTGCAAAAATCGTTCGGTACAAGGATTTCGACATTTTCCAATACCCCGTGGCAAGAACAACGTAGAAAACACCTAAAGCGTGGACAAAATTTGTGTACCGAGGTGAATTACCATTGAGGGCAAGCATATGTGAAGTAAGTATTGGCCTAAATTCAATATGTAAAAATCTTGTTTGAGAAAATTGTCCACGTGTCCTAACCTCACTTTACTGTTATTAGACACATTTCGAGAAAAACCAATTTGAATCAGGTAGAGCAGACAAAGGAAAACTCTTAAAATGGAATGCTGTTCCAAGTATTGGTGTTCTTCAACATCAAAGTCCTCCTCCTAAAAGAAAAGCAATTGGTAGGTAGAAAAAATATTTACTTGGTGTGTTGGTGGTGTTAAATTGTCTTTTTCAGACAACTGTAATTTTACACATGAAGCAGACTCATCCTTGAAACTTGCAGGATTTGCATGTAATTCTAGCAATATATAAAGTAGTTTGAACAATATTGTACTATTTATGATTTTAGATGATGTTAGGAAATCTTCTGCTGAAAATGAAAATGCTTTGGTACAAAATCTACAGTTTCAACAATTTAAAAACAAATTAAAAAATGCTTTGCAAAAGTTTTCTTTCCTTGAAAGTCAAATTAAGCAAATGGAGAAAAAACACAATCACATATTTAATGAGGATCAGTTAAAATTTTTGAAATACGGAACTCATAGGGGAGAAGAATGGTCTGATGAGGATGACACAATAAATAAAGGACTTAAACTCTACATGGCTTGTGAAACAAAAGGACATGAGGAAATTAGAAAGCAAAGGTTGTCATATCTATATTCATAGCTAAATAATTGTTATTAAGTTGTAATTGCCTGTTATAATTTTTTCAATAAAATTTGTGACTTATTGAGAATTATTGAACTTTTAGGGAGAATCTGCTTTCAACTTGCGTCAAAGTCTTTTTTTAACCGTGAAAAAACGCGTGCTCTACGCCCTGAAATTGATGTGTAAACACCTGTTTCTTTGGCAACTGTAGAAAACAAATTTTTTATTGACTTAATATTTTAAATTTGCCGCTTTTTGTTGGAGACAAAATGGCGACTATTGCGGTACTCTCTTTTTAATATACAGGGACACTAGGCCGCTCTAGTGTCCCTGTATTAAAAAAGAGAGTACCGCAATTGGTTATGCCACTACTTGGAGACAAAATGGCGGATTGGAGGGTGGAGTGATGTGATACACGTGTTGATGTTGATGTGTTGACGTGTTATTAGTGTCACTTATTAATAATTACTAAGATTGCTGTGTTGATTTATGCAATTTTACACTGTTCTTTGAAAGCAAAAAAATGTCTGGTTGTTGTGTCCCTAATTGCAAAAATCGTTCGGTACAAGGATTTCGACTTTTTCCAATACCCCGTGGCAAGAACAACGTAGAAAACACTAAAGCATGGACAAAATTTGTGAACCGAGGTGAATTACCATTGAGGGCAAGCATATGTGAAGTAAGTATTGGCCTGAATTCAATATGTAAAAATCTTGTTTGAGAAAATTGTCCACGTGTCCTAACCTCACTTTACTGTTATTAGACACATTTCGAGAAAAACCAATTTGAATCAGGTAGAGCAGACAAGAGAAAACTCTTAAAATGGAATGCTGTGCCAAGTATTGGTGTTCTTCAACATCAAAGCCCTCCTCCTAAAAGAAAAGCAATTGGTAGGTAGAAAAAATATTTACTTGGTGTGTTGGTGGTGTTAAATTTGTCTTTTTCAGACAACTGTAATTTTACACATGAAACAGACTCATCCTTGAAACTTGCAGGATTTGCATGTAATTCTAGCAATATATAAAGTAGTTTGAACAATATTGTACTATTTATGATTTTAGATGTTGTTAGGAAATCTTCTGCTGAAAATGAAAATGCTTTGGTACAAAATCTAGGTACAGTTTCAACAATTTAAAAACAAATTAAAAAATGCTTTGCAAAAGTTTTCTTTCCTTGAAAGTCAAATTAAGCAAATGGAGAAAAAACACAATCACATATTTAATGAGGATTAGTTAAAATTTTTGAAATACGGAACTCATAGGGGAGAAGAATGGTCTGATGAGGATGACACAATAAATAGAGGACTTAAACTCTACATGGCTTGTGAAACAAAAGGACATGAGGAAATTAGAAAGCAAAGGTTGTCATATCTATATTCATAGCTAAATAATTGTTATTAAGTTGTAATTGCCTGTTATAATTTTTTCAATAAAATTTGTGACTTATTGAGAATTATTGAACTTTTAGGGAGAATTTGCTTTCAACTTGCGTCAGTCTTTTTTTAACCGTGAAAAAACGCGTGCTCTACGCCCTGAAATTGATGTGTAAACACCCGTTTCTTAGGCAACTGTAGAAAACAATTTTTTTTATTGACTTAATATTTTAAATTTGCCGCTTTTTGTTGGAGACAAAATGGCGACTATTGCGGTACTCTCTTTTTAATATACAGGGACACTAGCATTCACAAGATTACAGCGCCATCTCTGAGAAATTGTGTATCAACGCACTTGATTTTTTTCGACAAATTAAAAATAAATTTTAAAATTATGTTTTTTCAGCTTTGTGGAGGATCAGTGCAAAAAATAATATATAAGAGACGTGCGGGAACAGTTTTGCTTTATTTGTCCGACATTCTTTACTCATGCGCAAAGTGCACTCGTGTAAAAACTGTCGACTCATATGCAAAATTTATGTTCCTGCACTTAACGTGTAAATAACTATTTTGACCATGCTATCCAATTTAAGATATTTTTCGTATATTATTTATTTTTTATTTGTATGTTCTACTGCCTACTGTTTTTGATGCTCTAATATTTGCAGCTATTTAGTTGTAAATTAACATCGGCTCATCTTATAGTTCTATTTCAGTTTTTCTTTTTTTTTGTTTCGGCTATTAATAGAATATACAATGCATATTGTTAATTTTATGACTGATTCCGTTTTTTTACCATTTCACGTTTTAATATATCAGACTGTCAAATGACATATATTGTACCTATTTTGATTTATTCTTTTGTTTATAATTTCGCATTTATTTCTTGTTGTTTAGATTTATACACTTTTGTTCCTTAATTTTTTTGTTTCAGTGGAGGGTAAAACAATTAAGAAATTTAGTGTTTAAGCACTAAGATATTTTTAGAAATTTTATGAAATCTTGAAGTAATCTTAGATATACTGATGGGATGGCAGTCATTGGCACTTGTTCTATATAATGGTTTTTTTATGCTTAAGTGTAAAACTTATTGAAGTAATTTGGTAAGTATTAAGTAAGTACTGTTATCAGTCGTCAAAATCATTATTCTTGCAATTATACCAGTCAAAATATCTAGGTATGAGAAAGTGAGCCGTTTACTTATAAAACTTCGCGGATTATTATAGAAAATTTAAGTTTTTATATTTTTTAACATTTTTTTTGTAGTTTTGACGGATTGCCGAAAATAGAGCCATCGTTTCCCAAATTTTATACATTTAATTTTTAAATGTTCTAATATTTATTATTAAATTTTGAACAATTAGAAAACTCTTGCACTTTGTGGCTACAGGTTCTCGGTCTATAATGTAGTGCAAAAGTTTAAAAATTCGTAAATACTTAAAAAATAGCACAAAAACGATTTTCAAAGTAAAATAGCCAAATTGGTAAATTACCATAAAAAATTGATTTATTTGGAACAGAAAATCTTAATTTGCCTACATCAACAAGAAATTTGAGGCTGCTTATTAGTTATTAAAATAACGAATTAGCATTATGCCGTCTGTTATCTGCAGGAATCCGATCTCCATAGGTTTTAATTTTATTAAAACCTATGATACGATAAGTTTTAATTTTATTTGTTTTTTTCGGTAATATCTCGAAACGCTGAAAAATATTTCAACAATTTGTTGAAGCGTCTTTTCTTATTGCGCTCTGTTTTAACATAACGACTGCATTTGTCAACAGCACACAAATGCAAACATCGACCAGACTATTCACAGTCAATAGAGACGTGCACATACATAGCTAATTAACTTTTGCTTGTGAATTTCAAATTCACAAGTTTCAAGTTAATGCAAATCTCAGACCAGAACGTGTACTAGTCATCATGTTCAGTACACCCACTCTCCTGAAATTTCACTTGCAGCTTCCGAATTTCAGGCCTTGACAACACAACGCATGTTTTGTGTCTGTTTTTATCAGTTATTGGATTTTCTAAAGTCTAGTAAATAGTTTCTAACTCACAATTCACCATTCATACTTACCTATAAATTCACTTGCAGCTCATTGATTAACTTTATGGTCTATGCTTCATAAATTCAATTTAGACAAAATTTGTAAGCTAAAATAAGCCTTATGTTCGCAGTTAAGAACCAAATTATTACTCCTACTAGATAAAAAATTCTTTTACAATTTTAATTTCTTGAATTATTACGTGGAGAGAATGAATAAGCATTCATACAAAAATAAGATAAAAGTTGTTAGATAGAGTAGAAAATTCGCATCGTTGCTTTAGGATGTTAAAGGCTAATTTATGACGTAGAAAACTGCTTTCCTGTTGTTTTATTCGAACAAAACTTTACTAAACTTATTAATTACACTTTTATTTATCACTTCCTAGGAAATTAATGAAAACATGCCGGAAAATAAATAAAGGGTTTGTCAATAAGGATGGGTCGATGTTAAAATGGAATAAAACAAGTTGTGTGTGAGGTATTAAAAAAATCTTTTTTTTATATGAAAGGTCCATGCATGCCTTTATTTATGGAAAATAACATCGTTCAAATGTCCGCCGCGGCTTCTAACTGTGGCACAGATCCGAGTGGACCAATTTTGAATGACTCTATCACATAGATCGGGCTGAATTTGATGCGATGGCATTGATTATGTTGACTTTAAGAGCATCGGTCGATTGCGGCTGATGGGTATAGACCTGCGATTTAAGAAAACCCTACAAGAAAAAATCTAGCGGGGTCAAATCGCACGATCTTGGTGGCCACATCACGTTACCTTTGCAAGAAATATTCTTCTAAACGGTTCGAAGCCCAGTCAGCAAACAAACGGCATTGTCTATGGTCATTAACTTTAAGGTCCTAAGTTAATTCGATTTTGTACGGGTGTAATCCTAAATCCCGACTCAAAATTCGCCAAACTGATGTCTGCGAAAGGCCGAGTTCTTGTGCACGACCAAGAATTGACTTCCTCGGGATTTGCTGTACACTTTCACGTACGGCAGCAACATTTTCGGCCGATCTAGCATTTCTTTGACGACGGGGTGTTGGCTGATTGCTTACCAACCCCGTTGTTTCAAATTTGGTCACCAAATAATGAAGAGTTGATTTTGAAAGGTGGTTTCTATAAAATGGGCACAACGAGCGCAATGTTCTAACTAACGAACATTCATTTTGATAATAAAGTTTTATCATTTGGATGTGTTGCTCAATTGTGTAATTTGCTATGGTAATTTGGCATCAGTGACAACAATAATCACCAGATTACACAGACACTACCAAAAACACATGGCCGCCACAAGGTGCCAACATCAACCCATCCTTATTGAAAAACCCTTTAGAAACTTTGGTAAAGAAAAAAGTGATTATATTAACAAAAGCAATTGTAATTGATGTAGACAATCAGAGAAAATAGCTGGAGCAGAGAAAGGAACAAGTCAGTGTTATCTGTGATAGTGTTGTTATAATTGTGTAGGTAAAACAATTACGTTTCACATATTTTACCGTTTTTTTAGCAAATTTTGTAATAGCTCCCTGCTGATAGAGAAACAAAATAAAAAAAAATAAAAAAGCATGGAATGTTGTATATAACGTAAAAGTACTGTAACTGTATATTTGGATATTTATTGTTGTACACATTTTGTTTGTTCGTACTTTTTTCGCAGAATATTGAGCACTTTTTCGAGTATCTTAGTCGTTTTTGTTTTTTGTGTATTGTCACGTTAAATCTTAGCACGTTTGTTGGTTGATGTAAACCCTTTGTCTTTTTTGTTGTCTCCAGCTTTTTGAGCGTTTACAGCTGAGTTTGGTTTTTTGATTATAAAATTTTAGATACATTTCTCTCTTATCGTTTTGGTGTTATACAAATTACAGAGTAATACAGAGAAAATTAGTGTATAAATTTTAAGAACAAAATACAGAGTAATACAGAGAAAACTAGTGTATAAATTTTAAGAACCATCGCAGAACGAATTTAAGCTGAAATAAGTAGGTATGTTAATATTTTTACTGTTATTGAATTCTAGATTCTCGAACTTTCTAGAACCGGAAGAGATGGCTGATTTGTGAGGTTTGAAAATAGTCGCCTGTTCGATTTTAGGTTTATGTATAAACGAACATTAGGTTGGTTGCCAAGCAGCTTGATTTAGCAATACAAAGCAATTATTTAATAAGGCGATAGAGGTGTGTTATTGAGTTGCTTTAGCATTGTGAGTTATTTGTGAATTAAGTATTGTTATTAATTTATTGTTATCAGATAAATTATTTAATTTAAAAACTACAAGAAACATGAATTATTGTAAGTTCACGAGATTTAAAAAAGTTTTCACAAGAATTTGAATTACCCTGTATCAGACTGCAAAAGGTCAAACAAAAAAATATAAAAAACGTAATTTATTAGAAGCAAAAAAAACATTAGTAAAATTTAAAAAAAAGTTTAAGTAATTGAATGACATTAGCTGGAAGAATACAATCGAAAAACAAAAAAAACAAAAAGCTTTTAGAAAATTATAAATAACGTCATTTGAGAGCGACAGTGACGATTGGTAAAAAAAGAAGAGCAAAAGAAAATACTAGAAGAAATTAGAAGATGTTGGTTAAAAAAAGGAGCAAAGGAAGGTTTCAGAAAACGAAAAAATATTGTGAAACATTAATTGCGTCTTTAGAGAAATAGATAATTTTGAGAAACAAGTGTTAAAAAAAGAAAAAAATAAAATCTAGGAAAAGTTGAAAAAACGTTGACAGCACGTTTTTTTAAAAACCAAAAAAAGTTTCATGAAGAGTTTTAAAATGTCGAAAAAAAAAGGAAGAGAGGTAGTCACGAATCTAGAACAACAAAAGACGATTCTGGAAAAGTTTATAATACCACGATTAGAAAAAGAGAAAAATCAGATAAACTAAGTTTAAAAGGATATAAAAATAGAAATAATTTATAGAAAACTTAAAAAACATGGTTTAAAAGATGTTAGAGGAACTTTTAGAGAAACTAAAGCAAATTTTATAATTTAATAAAAAGCGATTTAAACAGAAAAAACAAAAAACTAATGCTAGTAAAAACAGAATAAAAATTTTTGTAGAACAAAAGATGACAGAATTTTGGAAAAAGTTGTTTGGAAGATTTTAAAACGATTCTAATAGATTATAAAGAAAACACTAAAAAATTGAAACCAAGAAAAACGATGACAACTGGAAGAGAAGTAGAGTAAGAAATACTACAATTAGAAGGAAAAAAGAATTAAAAACGATTTAAAAAACAGGTGTCTTAATTAATCATAATAATATATAAATAATAATTGTGCGGAGGAAAAATAACAATAACAATGAAAGAAAGGTAGGGAAATTACGAGTACTAAAAAAACAGAGAAAATTTTTTATAAAGTAGTAGTTACTTTTTATACTAAAAGAACAAAAAGAACAAAAGTAGATTCTAAAAAAAATAAAAAAAGAATAGACTTTACAAAAGTTTACAAAAATAAAAAACGGCATTAAAACTAGAAAGATCAGGAAACAATAATGAAAAGAACACTATTGTTAAAAAAAAGTAATAAAGAAAAATTTTAAAAAAACGAAAAACATTCCAAAAGTTTGGAAAACGCAGTTTAAGAGTTCTGGAAAAAAAGTTGAATATTGGAGGCTATTGAAAAAAAATAAAAATCTAGAAAAATGACTAGAACGAACTAGACTAGTTGAAAAATGTCGATTAGAAGATTTTTGAGGACCAAAAAAAGACCAGCTTAAAAAGTAGTGTTTGGAAAAAAACATATAAAACAGCTACTGAAAAACAAATAACTAAAAAATAAACCAAAAAAACAAAAAAAATAAAAAAATTCAGAAATTTTTTTAGAACAATGGTTTTTCGAGACGAATATTGAGAAAAGTCTGGGAATAAACGGTACAATTTATAATAATTTTTGTTTTCGATTATTAAAAATGTATATGTTGTTTAAATAAATATTGCAGGAACATTTAATATTATAACAATTGTTGCATTTTTTGCCTTTATTTTAGATGATGAGAATTTTATGGTTTTTAAATCGGTTATAAAGAAAAATTTAATGGCAAATCTTGGGAATCAAAGATAATGCTGGCTATTAAGTTCAAAAGTACATATGTTCGAAAAGAGCAGAGGAAATCCGAAATTTTTAAATTGGTTAGTAAACTATTTAATAATGTAATACGGTCTTGCGATTGGCTCTTAAGTGTTGAGTAAACTTCAGTTTTTTATCTTGAGAAAATCGACTTTATTTAATTTAAATGTGCAAGAAAATTACTGTTAAAAAAATATAAATAATAAATTCTTGATTTAAACTTAAAAATGTTAAACAATTTGTTATCGCGTTGTGCAACTGAGTGTTCATATAGTCGGCACATTTCATTTGTCTCATAAAATTGTAGCGTTTATTGTGTTGGGTGACATTAGAGATAAGAGGGTCATATAATTTTATGAGAGACAAAACTGAATCAACTTATCCATGCATAACATCCGATTTTGCATTATTGTACTTACCTCCACACATCCTAAATTTGAAATGAAACACAAATTTTAATACAATTTTCCAACATTTATTAAAGGAGACAGTTTTTTTTACAAAAATTACCTAATTTATTTACACATCTATGGGTGAGAAAATGTTTACTGAAAACAAAAACCAGATATGTTGGTGATATGTGAAAAGAAAAATTTGCTTATCTACAACACTAAATTCGTGAAGCTTTATGCGTTTTCCCCTTGATTAGAAAAATTCGACAAACTGAGAGATATTTTCTCGCATTTAGATTGCTACTTAAACCGCGAGAGATAATTGAAAATAGACAAACGTCAAATAAACGAAAGGTTTCTTAAGTTTCAAGTCACGATTAATTCTTCTCAAAGTCTCTAAATCACACAGGTTTGGTAAAAAATTCAGAGGATTCGTTATTTCTAAGACAGCACAGTTTTTAATACAAAAACACACTTAGGTTTTAGGAAAAGCTCGTGGAATATCACCGGGTGTCTTTTACAGGTACCTGCAATAAACACAATCAAGAAGAAATAAGAAATAACTTATAAAAAAACATAATAATTAGAATTTTATTTTTAGCAAAAATCGTTCCATCAGCTTATTTTAACAATAAATCATTTGAAGTATTGCTCAAGCTACGACATATAGGTTTGTGCGAATATAAGATTTGATAGCATAAAGTAAATCCGATATTGAAATAACAAAAATATAGTATACTTTATGAAAACCTCAAAAAGTTTGTTGTCAAGATTAAACTAAGTACAATGAATCACAACAAAAATTTTAATCACTCAGCTATTGAAATAATAGGTACGCTTGACTGCGTATCCGGATAGATGTACTTTTTGTTAAGATAGTGTAGCTTATTTTATACGACTATTTTTTTTATAATTTTATGTACTTTCAATAAAAGATTTATTGAGCTTTTTATAGAGAATCATCGGAGAAGTTTTACAATCTTTTCGGGCACTAAGACATTAATTTGTTTTTAATCACAAAGCAGGGATAAAATTAAAGACGGTTTTAGGTTAAAAATTATTTATTTTTAAGAAAATAACGTTAACGCTTTTTTATTTTTTTGTTCTTCTACTTGGATATTTATACAGGGTGACCCAAACTAATCAAGCAAGTTTTTGGTTTTTATATATATTTTTAAAAGTTGCTTAAACAGGTCGGTTTTGTTTTGTAAAGAGAAAAATACTTAAAGTAAAGTTTAGACTGATATTTCACACCCATAGCGAGAGTAACTTCTACCATTTTCAAAATTTTAAATTGGATATGAGGTTAAATGACACATTATTAAAAAATAATTATTTTTTATAATAGGGTTTTTCTTTTAAAAATCAAATAAGTACTCTTGATATTATTTAAAATTTTTTTTTTTAAAACTGATTAATAGTTATTTTTTTTAAGAGAACTTCACAAATGCATGTTTTTACTAACTAACTAACTAACTAACTAACTAACTTTGCTAAAAAAATTGTAGCCCTAATAAATCTTATTATTTTTCCTACTGCATACTAACTCTTTTAAAACTGTTAAACCAAAAATCTGATTTTTGGCCACTTTTTTGAATTCTGGATCACTGTGCATCTGTTAGATTTTTATTTCTATCACTTGTCTTTTTGCTTTCTTTTTCTATTACCTCAAAATGGTTTTATCTTGATTTAATGTAGGTTTTCTTTCCACTAGGTGTTTATTAAAGTTTGATTTTCTTTTTGGGATTAGATGCTCTTTAATCTTTATTTTTAATTATCTTCTAGTCTTTTTCATATACACTGTTTTGACATTTTACATTTAATTTTATACACCTCACATTATTTTTCTTTTGGTAACTTATTTTTTGCTTTTAGAATTTTTTTCCTAGTGTTATATTTGTTCTAAATGCAAAGTTTTATCCTTCTTTTTCAGTATTTTTGCTACTTTTATGAGACATTTTTACTGCACGATATTTTATAGTTTTTCTCTTCTTCTTCTAATTCTATTTCTATTTTTTAAATATTTTTACTATTTTCTTTTTATATTAATTTTCTCTCGTTTTTTGCTTTAAAATTTTTTTCATTGATTTTCTATCAGTATCCTTATTCTTTCTACATAACTCTTAAGAACTATCTAACTAGTATTTGTGCTAATTATTTTACTGTTTTGTTAATAATTAATGTTTTGTTAATGTTTTATAAATAATTATGCAAGTGTTACACATTGCAGTTAAAGATGAGACTTGTATATAAACTTTGTATTATTTGTTACGTCCTATTTTCTACGGTTTTACGACGGTTTATTCAGCAGCTTTATAACTCAAGCCAATATTCTAACATTTTTTTACAATACTGTTTTACTAAAATGAATCGTACTATACTTACCCGTCTGTCTTTTAGCCTCAACCTTTTTTTTGTCAGTTTTATCTCAAATTTTATGCTCTCTTCTTTTTCATTTGTAATGTTAAAAGGTGTTTTGTTGTTTTCTTCGTTCTCTTTAAAATGCACTAGACGTCGTCAACATATCTTATCTGCAACTAAACTTTTTCTTGACAATTTGTATTCATTCTTTTTATATTTTTTTGAATTTACTTATGTATATTTTCGCTAAAAACGGCGACAAAGGTGATTCTCTGTTTAGTTCTTTTGATATGTTTATCTTTATATTAAACCTAAAAAAAATCTTGTTTGCATGCTACTTTTAGCACGCGTTTTATACTTTTTTTTCTTATCACTTATATGTACATATCTGTTGTTTAGGAATGCTTTATGCTTAGAAATATGTTTTTTCTGTTTGTTTTATTTACTTTCATTGTTTATTATTTCTTTATAGCTTTTGACTACTTTCTTCGGCTCAAATATTGTTACTTATTTTTCAATTTTTTTTAGCCACCTACTTAGCTTATGTGCTAGTGACAATATTTCTGTTACCACCGGCCATACTGGCTACTCCTGTTTACGCATTTTAATTTGACTTTATACCTACTCTAAGCATCATGAAGTTTGTTACTGTTTTCTGTGTCCTCCCTATTCTTCAATTAGCTTTCTCGTTTCTTACATTACTTTTTTGATTTTGTTAGCACACCTGTTTATAGTGTTCTTTTTCATTTTCGTGTTTTTTTTTAAATTCTTTTATCTTCTTTTCTTGTTAGTACTGCTTTATTAGAGTATTGCCTTCATTTCTATGATCTAAGACGTAACACTAATAAATTTTAAGTCTTAATGATGATAGTGACATAACTATAGTTTGGTTACAAAAAGAAGTCTGATTACAGACACACAAATCTGGTTCTTTTGCCCGCTGCTTTACATGTAAAGAAACCGGATTTCCACAGTTGTGAACGGTTCATTTTCCTCTCACAATTCTGGAGGTTTGGTTCTTTTACATACAAGTATTGTCTTTTTCACGAAAGAAGCGATTTTCGTCATAGCCATTAATGTGGTCCGAACTATGATATGCACGTACCGCGTTGATTGAATGAGCGCGGAGCGCCTGCCCCGTTTTCCCAAAAGACGAGAAGTATAATAAGTTGCCTAAACTAATAATCAACGAGCGCAATTATATAGCCATCTTCCTCGTTATCACGTTTTTCATTTTTGGCTTCTAGTTTCTAGTAGACACCACTTTGAATATTGTTTCTTTTCAGTACATCGGAAATGTAAATAACGTGTGTCGTAACTTAAAAATAAATTGATGACGCAAGTCGCTTCTTTCGTGAAACAGAGAGTAGGTATAAACTATAATGCAGCGGTCAGGAGAGCCAGATTTGCGGGTTTCTCAACAGACTTCTCTCAGTAACCAAATTTTAGAATCAAAATCTATTTAATTTTTTTTATTTTGCTAAAATTTAGTTAATAGTAGATACAATAAAAAATAAAATACTATTTTTTAGTATATTTTTATAATTTAAAAATAGTTTATAAACTTCGGCCTATTATTAATAAATATTATACTATTATAATTCATGTACAGTCTTATTCACTCTAAAAAATTGATCATTTTCCGCGGTTATACAAATTTTTAATCAATACTTTTTTATTTGTTTTATTTTATTTTTTTCTTATTTCATCTTTTTTTTAGTGCGTAGAAAGGTTTTTATTTACTAATTATAATGATATACTAATGAAATTTATTTTTAAACATTTGATGTTTTTCATTGTTTTTAGCAAAAATTTCAAAGAAAGAGATACAAAATCAATTATTTATTTAAATTCTTTTATTTGATTGGTTCATTTTTTAAATTCATTTTATTTGATTGGTTGATTTAAAATTGCCTGATATTTCACAAGTAACATATGACATAATAGTAAAAAAATTGTATTAATCATCAATTAAAAGTGATTTGATTAAACGTAACAATTATTTTTTATTAATAGGAACGATTTAATAAGTATTTAACTCAAAATCTTCCTCTTTGTTGTTGCTACAACGAAAAAAATTCATACAAAGATTACCTAACCTAAAAATTTTACGAAACTTTTACTTTCAGTGAGTGCAGTGAGTGCCTAAATAAAAACTATTTTAAACGTTTAAATTCTAATAATAACAATAAAAAAGCCTCTTTAGAATCTTTAGGCTATACAATACATTACAACATTAAGAAAATTATAGTTTCTCCAAAAGGGTTAACCACGAAGGAAATCGCTCCCATGAACCATAAAAAAATCAACGTAACATTTAGCATAATGGCACGATAAATATAGGACATTTTTTAGCAAAATGAGAGGAAAAACACTAAAATTTATTCAAAATTACATTTATTTCTGCCCAAGGGGGCCCCTGTTATTTTTTATTACATAAAGACTGAAAACAAGTACGTACATTTTGAAAGAAATATTATAATTTATTAATAATAATTAAAAATTTATTCTTTGCATTTGATTGGCTATTTTATTTAAGTGACTGTGACATATGACAGATGACAGATGTAAACATAACCTCAAATTTTTGTTGTCGAATAAAAGTGATTTTAAATTTAATTAAACGTGATTTAAAATGTTATATCTTATGTTAAAATGTTATATGTTATAACAAACAGGGTCGGCCCAAGAACTTACTTCACTATGGGGGCTCTTTGTTGCCACCCCGAGGCCCAAGAACGATAAAATAACAGAAACAGGTGTCTGTGTTATTTATTGGCCGTGTCGACTAAAAACAACACTGAGTTTTCGTTGTGACCCAATATAATCCCTTTTGGTTATCACCAAAACAAAAAAATCATTACTTTAATTTCCTAACCTAAAAGAAATTCTAACAGTAAACACCCTCTAAAACCCTTCGACTTTTTCCAAGAAGGTGATTCAGGGAGAAATGATTAGCCTCCATAAATAAAAAAAAGTCCTACATTTTAATGACAAATAAAAGTGACCTTTTAGAAAAAACAAAAATGGAACGCTGAATATGGAACATTTTTTAACAAAAACAGAGAAAAATTGACAGAAAATTGGTCAAAATTCTATTTATTCCTGATCAAGGGGACCCTTTTTTATAATGTAAAGACTGAAAACCAGTACGTGCATTTTGAAAGAAATTATAATTTGTTAATAAATAAAAATTTATTCTTTGCATTTCATAAAAACATAACCTCAAATTTTAGTCAATTAAAAGTGACTTGAAATAATTAAATTAAATTTAATTAAACGTGATTTAAAATGTTATTTTTGCTTCACAGTGAGTTTTTGATAACAACAAACAGGGTCGGCCTAAGAACTAATTTAACTATGGGGCCCCTTTGTTGCTCCCACAATTAAATAACAGATGTGTGTGTGTGTGTGTGTTTTCAATTACCCGTGTTTACTAAAAACTACACCGAGTTTTTGTTTTGACTTAATATAATCGCTTTGTTTTTTGACTTAATATAATTGCTTTGTTGCTATCACAAAAAAAAGTGCAATAAGTAATAACTACCTAATCTAAAAATTACAACAGTAAGAAGACTCTAAAACCCTTCGACTTTCTTGGAGTAATTCAAGAAGGAATGAGCCCCAATAACTAAAGAAAGTCTTCCATTTTGATGTTGTTGAAAACTAACATTTAGCAAAAAATGGAACGCTGAATACAAGATATTTTGTAGCAAAATTAAGGAAATATCACAAAATCATTAAATATTCAATTTATTCCTGACTGAAAGGACTCTTTTCAACATTATTTAAAGTTTATAAAAATTTTTTCTCTATAAAAATTTTTAGCAATACGATAAGGAGATTTCAATGAATAGAGACGATTTAGTAAGTATTTGACCTAAAATATCCATTTCTTGCCACCACAACAAAAAAAAAAAAAATGTGCGAAAAATAAAAAAATTATCTAACTAGAATTTTTTTTATCAGTAGCAAGGTAAATACCAGTTAGAGGCCAAAATTGTTTGATTAATAACTATCTTACAGTTGATAAGTAATTGTTTTTTTTGCAAAATAATAAAATTTTAATTAAAACACGCAATTAAAAATTAATTAAAGAAAAATAAATAAGGTAGGCAACCAAGAATACGCTTTTTTTAAATTGTATAAAATAAAGTTTCTAATATGATATATTACTTTATACACGTTAGAATAATTTTATAGGATAAGTGTCCCATAAATGAAGAAATATATGCATACTAAGTGTTTCAGTAAAATTCTTATACACTATAAATGTGTAAAAAATTGAATAAATTTTTTTTTTAATATAATCTCAATCACAAACATAAAAGTCGACATATCTATTGTTTCCAAATTTGATGCTATTGTTAATAATCTTTTTATTTCTTTTAATGTTTTAAACTTACAAAAATATTCAAGGACATTTAATAATAAAAATTTTACTATTAACTAAGTTATTAAATAATACTATTTAAAGCAATAATTATTGTTCGGAAGTACCCACACTCGCACGCCAAGAATTTTTTTTTGTAAATAATAAAACAAAAATGTATAGTAAATTTTCACCAATCTATAATTTTTTTATGATTTTATAATATTAATATATTTTGCTAAACTTTCGGTTGTAAAACAAATTTTGGTCAGATACACATTCTTTCGCAGGCGTTTTGCACGCAATATAGTGTCATAAACGTCATATAATTTAAAAACGTGATTACAAATATCATATGTTATTTAATAAATAAAAAATTAGACAACAGTGGTTCATCTACAGTACATATTGCTTAAATAGTAAAATAAAAAAAATATTATTTGAAAATGTAATAATTTGTTTTTAAAGTAAATTTCATTATTGTTTTTTCATTAAATGAGTTAGGGTCACAATAAATTAGGTTAGGTGACTACAAACAATTGCTAAATAGCTAAAGAAGATCAATTTTTTAACCAAAGGCCGAATATCTATTGCGCCCCAGGCGTGAACGCCTGTCCAAGACTGAATATCCACCGCGTCGAAGGCGCAAATGTCCAATCTAAAGGTGAATCAAAAGTCGAATATCTATCTAACGTTAAGACAAAAGCCAAGTATCGCCGAGAACGTCTGGCCAAAAGCCAAATATTTATTGCGCTGCAGGCGCGAACGCCTGCTCAAGGCTAAATTTTATCGCGCCGCAGGCGAGAATGTCCGGCCGAAAGATGAGTATTTATCGCGCCACAGGCGCGATCGCCTGACCAAAAGCTGAACATTTATCGCGCCGCAAGCGCGAACGTCTTGCCAAAACACGAAAATCTCCCGCGCCGCAGGCGCGCACATCTGCCCGTAAGCCGAGTACCAACCGCGCCGCAGGCGCGATTGTTTGAACAAAGGCCGAATATTTATCGCGCCGCAGGCGCGAATATCTGACCTAAGGGTGAATGAATACCTATCGCGCCGCAGGCGCAAACGTTTGAGCAAAGGCTGAATATCTATCGCGCCGCAGGCGCGAACGTTTGACCAAACACCAAATATCTATCGCGCAGCAGGTGGGAACATCTGGCCCAAAGCCAGTATTCAACCAGATATTCAAGTTATACAAACAAATAAAAATTTGTATACTTCAATCTAAGGCGGCGTTTGCGCCGCCACACATCGCTTTCGGTTTTAATCGAAAGCGGCGCCAGTAGCGCAATATCGCCTTCGGTGTCAACCGATGGCGGCGCTGTTAGCGCAATATCGCCTTCGCTATCAAGCGAAGGCGGCGCCAGTAGCGCAATATCGCCTTCGGTGTCAACCGAAGGCGGGCGCCATTAGCGCCCTGGCGCTTGCGCCTTTCGCCCGGAGGGCGAAAACGCGGGCCCGCGTAAAGGGTGGCCGTAAGGCCACCATTTTAAGCGGGCTCGTTATACTATTATAATTCATGTACAGTCTTATTCACTCTAAAAAATTGATCATTTTCCGCGGTTATACAAATTTTTAATCAATACTTTTTTATTTGTTTTATTTTAGTTTTTTCTTATTTCATCTTTTTTTTAGTGCGTAGAAAGGTTTTTATTTACTAATTATAACGATATACTAATGAAATTTATTTTTAAACATTTGATGTTTTTCATTGTTTTTAGCAAAAATTTCAAAGAAAGAGATACAAAATCAATTATTTATTTAAATTCTTTTATTTGATTGGTTCATTTTAAATTCATTTTATTTGATTGGTTGATTTAAAATTGCTTGATATTTCACAAGTGACATATTACACAATAAAGCCAAATTATTTCAATCATCAATTAAAAGTGATTTTATTAAACGTAATAATTATTTTTTATTAATAGAAGCGATTTAGTAAGTATTTAACCCAAAAACATCTTCTTTGTTGTTGCTACAACGAAAAAAATTCATACAAAGATTACCTAACCTAAAAATTTTACGAAACTTTTACTTTCAGTGGGTGCCTAAATAAAAACTACTTTAAACGTTTAAATTCTAATAATAACAATAAAAAAGCCTCTTTAGAATCTTTAGGCTATACAATACATTACAACATTAAGAAAATTATAGTTTCTCCAAAAGGGTTAACCACGAAGGAAATCGCTCCCATGAACCATAAAAAAATCAACGTAACATTTTAATGGCACGATAAATATAGGAAGGACATTTTTTAGCAAAATGAGAGGAAAAACACTAAAATTTATTCAAAATTACATTTATTTCTGCCCAAGGGGGCCCCTGTTATTTTTTATTACATAAAGACTGAAAACAAGTACGTACATTTTGAAAGAAATATTATAATTTATTAATAATAATTAAAAATTTATTCTTTGCATTTGATTGGCTATTTTATTTAAGTGACTGTGACATATGACAGATGACAGATGTAAACATAACCTCAAATTTTTGTTGTCGAATAAAAGTGATTTTAAATTTAATTAAACGTGATTTAAAATGTTATATCTGTTTCACATAGGATTGTTTATAATAAGATCAAAATAATTTCAACAAACAGGGTCGGCCCAAGAACTTACTTTACTATGGGGGCTCTTTGTTGCCCCCCCGAGGCCCAAGAACGATAAAATAACAGAAACAGGTGTCTGTGTTATTTATTGGCCGTGTCGACTAAAAACAACACTGAGTTTTCGTTGTGACCCAATATAATCCCTTTTGGTTATCACCAAAACAAAAAAATCATTACTTTAATTTCCTAACCTAAAAAAAATTCTAACAGTAAACACCCTCTAAAACTCTTCGACTTTTTCCAAGAAGGTGATTCAGGGAGAAATGATTAGCCTCCATAAATAAAAAAAAGTCCTACATTTTAATGACAAATAAAAGTGACCTTTTAGAAAAAACAAAAATGGAACGCTGAATATGGAACATTTTTTAACAAAAACAGAGAAAAATTGACAGAAAATTGGTCAAAATTCTATTTATTCCTGATCAAGGGGACCCTTTTTTATAATGTAAAGACTGAAAACCAGTACGTGCATTTTGAAAGAAATTATAATTTGTTAATAAATAAAAATTTATTCTTTGCATTTCATAAAAACATAACCTCAAATTTTAGTCAATTAAAAGTGACTTGAAATAATTAAATTAAATTTAATTAAACGTGATTTAAAATGTTATTTTTGCTTCACAGTGAGTTTTTGATAACAACAAACAGGGTCGGCCTAAGAACTAATTTAACTATGGGGCCCCTTTGTTGCTCCCACAATTAAATAACAGATGTGTGTGTGTGTGTGTGTTTTCAATTACCCGTGTTTACTAAAAACTACACCGAGTTTTTGTTTTGACTTAATATAATCGCTTTGTTTTTTGACTTAATATAATTGCTTTGTTGCTATCACAAAAAAAAGTGCAATAAGTAATAACTACCTAATCTAAAAATTACAACAGTAAGAAGACTCTAAAACCCTTCGACTTTCTTGGAGTAATTCAAGAAGGAATGAGCCCCAATAACTAAAAAAAGTCTTCCATTTTGATGTTGTTGAAAACTAACATTTAGCAAAAAATGGAACGCTGAATACAAGATATTTTGTAGCAAAATTAAGGAAATATCACAAAATCATTAAATATTCAATTTATTCCTGACTGAAAGGACTCTTTTCAACATTATTTAAAGTTTATAAAAATTTTTTCTCTATAAAAATTTTTAGCAATACGATAAGGAGATTTCAAT
The DNA here is from genome assembly GCA_029207805.1 of Tribolium confusum. NCBI lineage: Eukaryota > Metazoa > Arthropoda > Insecta > Coleoptera > Tenebrionidae > Tribolium > Tribolium confusum. Next base: position 8,877,697 of record JALGAY010000007.1, on the reverse strand, counting down.
GAATAGAGACGATTTAGTAAGTATTTGACCTAAAATATCCATTTCTTGCCACCACAACAAAAAAAAAATGTGCGAAAAATAAAAAAATTATCTAACTAGAATTTTTTTATCAGTAGCAAGGTAAATACCAGTTAGAGGCCAAAGTTGTTTAATTAATAACTATCTTACAGTTGATAAGTAATTGTTTTTTTTGCAAAATAATAAAATTTTAATTAAAACACGCAATTAAAAATTAATTAAAGAAAAATAAATAAGGTAGGCAACCAAGAATACGCTTTTTTTAAATTGTATAAAATAAAGTTTCTAATATGATATATTACTTTATACACGTTAGAATAATTTTATAGGATAAGTGTCCCATAAATGAAGAAATATATGCATACTAAGTGTTTCAGTAAAATTCTTATACACTATAAATGTGTAACAATAGAAATAGAATATTTTGAGCTTATTAGGGTGTTTAAAGTATATAAAATTGAATAAAATTTTTTTTTTAATATAATCTCAATCACAAACATAAAAGTCGACATATCTATTATTTCCAAATTTGATGCTATTGTTAATAATCTTTTTATTTCTTTTAATGTTTTAAACTTACAAAAATATTCAAGGACATTTAATAATAAAAATTTTACTATTAACTAAGTTATTAAATAATACTATTTAAAGCAATAATTATTGTTCGGAAGTACCCACACTCGCACGCCAAGAATTTTTTTTGTAAATAATAAAACAAAAATGTATAGTAAATTTTCACCAATCTATAATTTTTTTATGATTTTATAATATTAATATATTTTGATAAACTTTCGGTTGTAAAACAAATTTTGGTCAGATACACATTCTTTCGCAGGCGTTTTGCACGCAATATAGTGTCATAAACGTCATATAATTTAAAAACGTGATTACAAATATCATATGTTATTTAATAAATAAAAAATTAGACAACAGTGGTTCATCTACAGTACATATTGCTTAAATAGTAAAATAAAAAAAATATTATTTGAAAATGTAATAATTTGTTTTTAAAGTAAATTTCATTATTGTTTTTTTATTAAATGAGTTAGGGTCACAATAAATTAGGTTAGGTGACTACAAACAATTGCTAAATAGCTAAAGAAGATCAATTTTTTAACCAAAGGCCGAATATCTATTGCGCCCCAGGCGTGAACGCCTGTCCAAGACTGAATATCCACCGCGTCGAAGGCGCAAATGTCCAATCTAAAGGTGAATCAAAAGTCGAATATCTATCTAACGTTAAGACAAAAGCCGAGTATCGCCGAGAACGTCTGGCCAAAAGCCAAATATTTATTGCGCTGCAGGCGCGAACGCCTGCTCAAGGCTAAATTTTATCGCGCCGCAGGCGAGAATGTCCGGCCGAAAGATGAGTATTTATCGCGCCACAGGCGCGATCGCCTGACCAAAAGCTGAACATATATCGCGCCGCAAGCGCGAACGTCTTGCCAAAACACGAAAATCTCCCGCGCCGCAGGCGCGCACATCTCCCCGTAAGCCGAGTACTAACCGCGCCGCAGGCGCGATTGTTTGAACAAAGGCCGAATATTTATCGCGCCGCAGGCGCGAATATCTGACCTAAGGGTGAATGAATACCTATCGCGCCGCAGGCGCAAACGTTTGAGCAAAGGCTGAATATCTATCGCGCCGCAGGCGCGAACGTTTGACCAAACACCAAATATCTATCGCGCAGCAGGTGGGAACATCTGGCCCAAAGCCAGTATTCAACCAGATATTCAAGTTATACAAACAAATAAAAATTTGTATACTTCAATCTAAGGCGGCGTTTGCGCCGCCACACATCGCTTTCGGTTTTAATCGAAAGCGGCGCCAGTAGCGCAATATCGCCTTCGGTGTCAACCGATGGCGGCGCTGCTAGCGCAATATCGCCTTCGCTATCAAGCGAAGGCGGCGCCAGTAGCGCAATATCGCCTTCGGTGTCAACCGAAGGCGGGCGCCATTAGCGCCCTGGCGCTTGCGCCTTTCGCCCGGAGGGCGAAAACGCGGGCCCGCGTAAAGGGTGGCCGTAAGGCCACCGTTTTAAGCGGGCTCGTTTGTTTCTAATTTATGTAATTTTAATTTGGTTTTTTGAGTATTTTGCAGCTTTTTTTATATTTTATTTGTCAAAATTGATATTTTCTCTCCAATTAATTATTTAAATCGAAACTAAACTACATCGTGTAAATCTGGCATATCTTTTGTTACAACAATTTGAATTTATTGGAATTATTGGATTTAATCGGAATTAAAATAAATTTGTAAAAACTATTTGATTATTACTTTAAATTTTGGTGATGACATATCAACTGAAAGGTTTGATACTAGACTCACGTTATAAGCTCTGTCTTTGTCATCAAGCTGAAAGAAGACAGATATATAATGACATTTCATTTGTGTTTATTTCATGCTGAAGATGACGTAAGATGAGGTAGCACTACAAGCATAGCTCTTTAATTGTTTTAAGGTTTTATGAGAAATTGGAGTAAGCTGGTGGAATGATCTGTATATATGTAGATTTATAGATATATTGTAAGAATTAAAGCTACCGACTTTTAGATGGCGCTACTCTAGCAACAGTTCTGCTTATTTTTATAATTAATATTAATAGTTTATTAATATCAGGCATAAAATATAGCAATTTCTGTAGAATTTGTTCAACGGTTTACGAATTTTTTTATTTTTCTAAATAATTAATACTTTGAACAGTAACGAACAGCGCCACCTAGTAGTACCTAGCAGTGTTAAATTTATTTTTATGACTTACCAGTGCTTTGTGTGCACACACATTCGTTGGAAAGCTTCAAACACAATTTTCATCAAAATTCACTTTTCTCTCAGTGATCACTTTTCGTCCTCAGCTACAAAAGCCGCCTCTGTCTAGTTGCATTTCAGAACGGAGTATCAAGGAATTCTTCATGCCGATTTCGTTCAGTTGCTTCTTATTTGATGTGTCGAGATTTATCAAGTTGGATTCTTGGATGTTTCTTTTGGCGAGGGTGTTTTTCCGGTATATGCTTGGATTTTCGATCATTGTACCCTGTAATAAAAATGTCATCGTAAAAAGGGCGAGTATTAATAGCAGAAGGGTGGTATTTGTTCTTGTGCTTAACAGGACCGGATTATGGCAGAATAATGGCTCAAAAACGATAAAAAACACTCAAATAAAAAGATAAGTCTTTCTTAGAGCGGAGGGTTTAGCTGAGCATAAATATTCCGATGTTTTACTGCTCTGATGTACTGATCTTGAAGTAACAATCACTTTGTGTCGTGTGTGTGTGTTTTTTTTTTTTTTGAAAGAACCGGAAAAAATACGCTAGCAGAAAGGAAAGCCTCAGCCGTATAATGAAACGGCGTTGCAAGATAATAAAAGAAATGAAAGAGAATTCATACCACACCTTAACAATAACCAGAATTAAGAAAAAATAAAGAAATATTTATAATAAGCCAGATAAAAGTCAGAAAAAAAGAAATAAAAAATTTAATTATGTATAACACAAAAGAAAAAAAAAATAAATTACTGAACCAACAAAAAATATTAGAAATGAAATAATTAAATCCAAATTTAAATTTAATTAGTTGATAGGTACATATTTCGCTGAAAAGCTGGGAAAGATGTCAGACTGATTTTAAAAATGGAGAAGGATTTAATGAAAACGAGTTAATTAAATGATTTAATTTTTATACTAATTAAAAGCTAATGAAAGATTAGTCTAGGTCTAGTAAAAGTGTGGCGAGGGCTAAACTGTGTTTTTTTTAAATTTTTGTTTAAACAAGAAACACTAAAGGGTTATATTTACATTTAGAAAAAAAGCTAAGAATGTAGAAAAGAAAGAACGACCTTATCAGACTGCTAGACATGTAATTAACTTTTAAACAAACAACTTAATTTGAAATAAATAAAATATAATAATACAACCAAAGTGTAGAAAGCTTAAAATAGGGCAATTTTTGTTTTTTTTAAGATCGTGCTTTCTGTTTGAATTTTTCGAGGAATTTTTTTCCTACATGCCAAATTGTTTCTTATTATAACTTAACTTTAAACATTAGAAAATTTATCAGTTCTTGTCTCAATGCTCAAATCCAAAATAAATACATTTTTGTACATATTTTTATAATTAAATTTTGAAAGATAAGTTTAAATAAAAATTTAAAACTCTTTTTGGCCACTCTAAATTCAAAAATAAGTCGACTTGGCTGTAAAAACTTTTTTAGAAACGACTTTAACAATTCTTTATTAAAAAGCTTGTAAAGAGTCGCCGGAACTTAGGATTAAAAAAAGGAAACAATACGAGGCTCAAGTAGACCTTTCTGACTTGAATCTTCTGGTCAAAAATATTTTTAGTCAATACAACGACGTGTGTTTTGACTCCGGAATAACATTGTATCTATTTGGGTTTTAACTTTCCCAAAAAATGTCAAATTTGGATTTTAACTTCGACAAAAAAAGTCGAATTTGGTTTTTAATTTTGGCAAAGTAGTTGTATTTGGATTTCAACTCTGACAAAAAGTTTTTGATAATATTAAATAGTTATAAAAAAAGTGTGAGTTTAGTAATATTACTGTTTGGTCAAAAAGAACTTTAACGACATGTTGGTAACTCGATGTTGTCAATATATTTAGGTATTTTACAAGTTTTTACCGAAAAATCTAACCCGCATTTTTCTAAGTAAATCTAAAATTTTATGATAAAAAAGATCAAGCTGTCGACGTTTACAATGTAAGAACAAAAGGAAAAGAACACAGAGACTGACAAAAAAATATGTTTTAAAATTTTGGTAAATGTACTAAAATTTTCCAAAATAAACCACGAACAAACAGAAGAGTTTACAACAACTAACACCTATTCAATTCTTCTAATTTCAGAAGCAATGCGATAATGTAAAAGCACAAAATAATATAATAAACCGTGAATTACTGCAGTTTTTAAAACCATATACGATAAATTGTCTGTAAGGACGATAGCTACAATAGATAAAAATAGAATAATAGTGATATATAATATAATAATAAATAAATAATTTAATAATACCATAAACAACTTGAAACTTACAAAAATCGTTTCTTATACCGTACATGTACACTAATTTTTTTTTACTTTAATGCCTATAGAAATTTAAAAGCTTTAAAATTTTTTTTAAGGTAGTTCCACCCAGTGGCGCCGGTGATTTTTTTAATACTCTGTATTTTGAAAATGGGGCATGGGATCCAAATTTTGTTGTAGAGGATTACTATTGAGACTAAACTGAAGGCTACTGCTAAAAAAAATGCGAAATTTGATTTTTAAAAATGGTGTGGCCCTTCTGGTTATTTCCGACACGGCATATGTTAGAACGATGGCGATTTTTTTTCAACATTATAAGACAAATTAAGGACTAGTTTTCCCTTGGTTTTTTTCGAAATTTTAATTATAAAAAAAGTTAGGAAAAATATTCGTAAACATTCTTTCTCTAAAGTTTCATTACCTTATATCTTCTTCTTAAATTTAAAATTTTGAACAAAACTAGAATAAACTAGTTACCAATTTGGTTCATAATACTACTAAAAAAAATTGGCACTAACCCAACATGAGCCGTTTCGGAAATAACCAGAGGGGGCACATCATTTTTAAAAATCAAATTTCGCAAATTTTAATCAATTTTTTTTAGCAGTAGCCTTCAGTTTTGTCATAATAATAATCCTTTATAACAAAATTTAAATCCCAATGTAATTAATCAAAATGTAATGTTTTTAAATTATTTTGTCAAGTTTTCAACAAACTTAAAAAAACATTTATAAAAACTGAATACCGCTTGCTTATGTTATACTTGAATAAAAATTGTTGTTATATCTTCAATTTATTATTCTCAGTTTAAAAAAAAAAATCCTAAGAAAAGTACGGTTCCTATCAAAATAAATGCTTATTCTAACTACGGTCGGGATAGGGAATACATGTTAAATGTACGATTTTCAATTGTTAATATTTCGTACCGCCAGGACTATTAAAAAAATACCTGCGTATGAAGAGCAGTTAGAAGTATGTGTATTTAAAAATTAAAAGATATTGCAAGAAAAGTGATTTTTCATGAAACGTCCTTAACTAGTCAAGATTGTTGTTGAACAGCTAAAAATATTTATCATGTAACAAAATTAAAAATAAATTGAAATAGGCAACTATCAACACAGATTTAATTTTGTTTTTATGGTAATTTACGGTTACAGAATTTAGATATTATTTAGAATTGTTGTTAAAAACTTTGTTTATAATAATTTTCTAAATAGACAAAGTTTAGAATAACTCGTTTTAGAATTTTAAATTATAAGTTAGATTATATTTTTTATGTAGGTATTTATACATCATTTAATATTGTTAAATTTTTAATTTAAAACTTTTTCAATAATTTAATTGAAATTGTTAATAGGTCAAACGCTGTATTTTTCTAATTTTAACGTGCATTTAAAACTTTATAACAAATAAAATGGTTAAAGTTTAAATATTAATAGGCTTTAAAATGAGGTAAAAGATCTCAATTTGGCTTAAACATTAAAAAAATTGTGCTTATAAAATATAATAGATTTAAAATAATAATAGTAGTCATCAGTGTGAGGATCAGAGAAAAATTCAACGACTTTTTTGTCAAGACTTTTTCTACGAAATGTTTGTGCTACTAGCTTAAATATGTTTTTTAGACCAATAATTTTAACTACAAAATTTTTTGAAATGATTATATAACATAAGATGAAAAACAGAGGGTATGTGGTTACTTTTGCAACCACACATCCATCTGATCTTCGGCTTTTGTGCTGATTCTGCTATATTTATGATGAATTTCATGTATCTTTTTTTTATTTGCACAATAAAGACCTTTATTATTATTATTATTATTATTATTATTATTATTATTATTATTATAAATTTTTTCTAATTGACCAAGCAAGCTCTTTACAATTTTTATCAATTTTACAAAAATTAATACGTTTATATAATTTAGACAATATTTCTTCAAATGGGGTATTACATCTTGTTAATAAATTAATTAGACAAGTTTCTATCGTTTTTAAATGTAAAGTGTTTTAAAGATATTGTTGCTAATTTTTTGTAATTTGAAAACATATTTGAAGTTTGCTTTTGCCACAATTTATGATTGCCACGATTAGGAAGGTTTCTTCTGGTTCTTCTTGTAGAAAGCGAGTCACAGAATGTCAATAATATTTTATTATCAATTTATTTTATTTATTTTACACACTTTAACAATTTACTGCAAAAAATACAAATTATGGTTTTATTGTATTCTTCGATTTTGTACAGTCACATTTCAATAAACTTTGTCGCCATTTTGTCAAACACAACGCAACGTAGGATTTTTTCAAGATTCGAATTTAGTGCGCAATTTTGAGTTTTTATCTGTAAGTATAGTTATTGTCGGTTATTTATTACAATATCAAAATATAAAAAAGTATAAAATTGTCATTAGAAAAAACAGAAAGTTGGTCGATATATTACTAGTTGATAGATTAACTAGTTTAGTAGAGTTTAGACCAACGTGATATCTTTAAGCAATTTATTGAGTGCGATTAAATTATTTAGTTTAATTTATGCAAATAGTTGTTTAAATTAATTAATTTTTTAAATCAAGCTACGTAAATTAAATTCTAATCAGCATAATCGACATAGGAATTATACAAATAAAATTTCAAAAAATTTTTAATAATTGAGATATGTGAAATTTAAGAAAACTCGTATAGCAGAAACAAAATAATTATGACTTAAACAAATCTCAAATTATAAACGATGTGAAAAATCAAAAAAAGTTTGTCTCAATAATTTCTTTTTTTTTTTTTTTTGGTTTAAAATAATTGAGTGTATTAGAATATATAGGTTGTATCTTTCTGTGCTACTTATCGATTATCTGTCAGATTATTTGAAGAGAATTCATCCTCACACACTCTGGTTTTACCTCGAACATAACTAAACTGTCAATAGTGTCCAATTACCCTCAGGATTGAATAAACAAATAAAGTTTTCCGTGGCTTGTTTCCATCTACTCTTTTTAATAAAGCGTCACAGCTTCTAAATTGTATACTTTCTACATTCTTTGATTGCGAGTAAAGCTCAAAGGGATGAAATTCTTGGCGCGTCGTAAATTTTAAAATTTAACGAGTTTCAATACTTGCCAAAAAAGTTTATCTTTTTCACAACTTTATTTATTGTGTGTTTTCTATACTTTTCAGAAAGAAGGAAAAGGTGTCACTGCTAACGATTCTAAGAAGTTTTCTAGAAAAAATTGTTTTGAAGAGAAATGTATGTAGATAATTTATTAATTAAAAGCCGATTAAATCTTGCTTCCACTTTATTTAACGTAATGAAAGAAGACTTTCTTTTCGAATTAATTAGTGCTGAAATTAGAGAGAACATTTCTATTCGCAGATTCCGCAGGGAAGAAGTAAATTTAGCAACAGATCTAAAATTTCTCGCTTTAATATTAAAAACTACTCAAAATGCAAATATGATTACAAACAAACTTTTCCTGATTTTCAATTAAGATCAAAGAAATGGATTCAAAATTAAAATAACGAGTCCGAGATTTTTTGCACGAAAAAAACTTGTAATTTGGGTTAAAATTAAACCTTTTTCTTCTTTGTTTTCATAATAAAATTATGTTTGAAAGACAATGAGGATAAACACAGAGATGAGGAAAATTGGTTGTTGAAGCTTTGGCGATCCATTATGGGTTGCCGATATTCTAAGACATTTATCCAGAGAAAATATTTATGAACAGAAATCTAACCCAAATACAAATTTTATTTATTTTATTAAAAATTCTTGACTTACTTGAGTATGTCTTCGGTAAGTGGAGTTGAAGCTGGTTTCGCAATTGGCTCCAGACATGGCATTCCTCGGCCATCTCGGATCTTGACAGCACAAATACCGATTAAAATGTGCTCTAAATACACCACTGACGCAATATAAAGCTACCGGATTGACGCAAGAATTTACAAAACTGAAACAAAAAAGATTACATTAAAAATCGATGAAGCGGATTTAAACGTAAATGACGAGCTAGATATATCGGAATTTATAGCCGATAAGGCTTTAGATATAAATATCAAAAGTGGGAAAAACGTTTTTTACAGAAATTAGCTTAGAAAAATATGTTAGAATTGACAGTTTTAGGCTCGGGAAAGCTCCAGTTGTGTGTTTTTAAGCTTGAAAAAATGTTTAGTTAAAAGAGCTGCTGCTTAAAAGTTTTGTTTTTATTGTGTAAAAGGAAATGATAATTGATGGCGTCAAAACTCTCTTCGACTTTTACTTTTATAACTTAGACGATAGATATTGTTTGTAAAATTGTAATTATGATAGTAAAGTAAAGTAAATTTATTCGTGCTAATAATGATCAAAATTTTGCACATGTCAATAATTAAACAACAACTAAGCTAAACAAGAATTAAATTCTATTTTTAAATGAGGTTAAGTCCATATTTTTAATTTGATCCGGCAGGGTGTTAAAAAATTCAGTACAATAGTAATTCACAGCGTCTCTTGATTTGTTTAGGCGGGTGAATGCTGGAAGGAGTAAGTAAGTATCTATGTCTTGTGTTGTGCTGGTGTGACAACACTTCGAATTTGTTAATATTACGTTTTGCATAAACTAGACACGTATAGATATATAAACAGGGTAACGACATAATTTTTAATTTCTTAAAACTCTCGCGACAACTTTCTCTGAATTTAACGTCGTCTATTATTCGTACACATCTGCGCTGAAGGGCAAATAAAGTTTTTGAATGAACCGAGTGACCCCATACCAATAGTCCATATGACAATAAAGAATGAATGTACGAGAAATATGCTGTATCAACAGTTTGGGATGTCGTTAAGGTTTTGAGACGTCTTAGTAGGTATACATATTTCGAAATTTTCTTGCAGGTATAGTTAATATGAGCTTCCCATGTTAACTTGTGATCAACAATTAATCCCAAAACCTTAATAGGATCATTCTGCTCGAACGCATCACGTAACGAGAAATGCATCGTTTGTGTTTTACTTTCATTTAGACACAATTTATTTGAGCTAAACCACCTTTTGATTTCTATGTCGGATTCAATAGTTTTTTGTCGCAATACGTCACTGTCGGCATCACTGATTACAGTGGTCGTATCGTCTGCAAACAAAATCAAGTCCGAAGTAACATCAAGATCGTTAATATATAACAAAAATAGTATCGGTCCTAATACTGACCCTTGGGGTACTCCATATTTGTTCGGAAGTAGTTTAAACATAACATTATTATGCTGTACGTAATGTTGACGCCCCTCTAAGTATGACGACAGAAATGATACACTGTTGGGTGAAAATCCGTATGATGTGAGTTTGTTAAGAAGGATTTTATGTGTAATGTAATTGAATGCCTTCGACAAATCGTAGCATGATATTACTGCGTGTTTTTTATCCTCAAAGGCATCCAGAATTAGACTCGAAAGCTTTAGCATGGCAAACGTTGTTGAACTATTAGATCTAAATCCAAATTGACTATTAGTTAATATCTCATTACGCTCGAGAAAACTAGTTATTTGTGCTTTTAAAGCAATTTCCAAAATTTTTGAGAATATTGGTGTAAGAGCAATGGGTCGATAATTGGAAGGGTCAGTGCAATTGCCATTTTTAAAGATTGGTATAACTTTGGCTAGCTTTAGACAATGGGGAAAATAATTTTCCTTAATGCAAAGGTTAAATAGCATGGTGACATGAGGTATTATGAGATTTTTTTATAGCCAGGAGCATCGCGGGAGTCATTCCGTATGGATCCTTACTATTACTTTTACGCAGCTTATCAAACGCGGCTCTAACGTCGTTGAAAGATACTGGTTTGATTTCAAAGGTTTGATCTTTATTCATCGAGCAGTGTTTATAATCGGAAAGTTCCGGCCTAGGATTTGTCTTACTTAAAATATTTTCAGCCACAGACGTAAAAAAAGAGTTAAAATGATCAACATTAATCTCTTTATTGTTACAAGAGGAGGTCTGGCGAGTGGATTTGATCAGAGCCCACATAGCTTTATTCTTATTAAGAGAAGTATTAACAAAGTTATCATTAGCCCGTATTTTTGCACTTGAAATTGCAACTCTGTACTGATTCCTACGTCTGTTAAAGTCTTCCTTTGTAATAACGTTATTTTTATATAGGTTGTAATAAAACAATAAGTTGTTCCGCATTACCTTTAGTTCCGTATTAAACCACTGTGGTGAGTGAACACTAAAGTTCTTGGTTTTGCGTGCTTTGATCTGAAATGAAGATTTAATCGCGTTTTTAATAACATCGAGGAATTTGGTAAATTTACTTTCAATGTTTATAGTTTAGGCAGTAGAGATTCTGAAAAATAAGAAAGATTAAATAACTGAACTTGTGTTATTTTTTTTTAACTTTAGCGTGTTTGAAGCTAAATTATTATTAGAGATAGCAGCATTTAAAGTTTAATTTTGCTTTTTTTAATTTTAAACTTTTAGTATAATTTATGTTATAATAAAATTAATAACAGTATTAATAAAATAACTAACAATTTTTTTTCTGCCACCTTGTACTCACACTGTAGACACAATCTTCTAACAAGTTGTGTTTACACCTTCAAGAGCAAGCTGTAAAACTTTTTTTTAAACAAAAGCTGTCATTAGCACTACTTAGGTCTAGATAGATATTATAGTTCCAGAAAATAATAGAGAAGCGTCAAAAACTATAATTTGCAAACGAAATGTTTAACAGTTTTGCAATCCTCAACGAACTTTTGGTGGCGCTAAACGGCGCTAATCAAAATATTAATTTTAATTTACAAAATATTTGTCATTCTATATGTGAGATTTTATGTTAGTCTAAAATATGGCTTAAACTCTATAAAATATCTTTGAACTTTTCTATTTTCACCTGTAATCACTGTCTCCAAATAGGTCAAGTACTTACATTAGCAGTTTAAAAGAAGATTATCTCTCTCTAGTTATTATATTGTCACGAAACACGCTTAGGAAGATCTAGCTTATCACTAGTTTTATTTAATAAATTCAAAGAAGTTTCTATTGTAACGGTTAAAACAGTGTTCATATTAAATTGTTTTGTAAATTTAAAACTATAAAATTACCAGATTATTGTATTATTTATACAGTGACATAAAAGTATGGAATAAAATTAATATTTTTTAAGTTAATGTTTTTTAAAAAAAAACGCCGAGACATGTGTAGTTAGATCTTAAACCTTTTTGGACTGTTGTGGCAACAAACCTTATATATTTTTTAATAATGTAATATTTACATAACTAGAAATAAATGAAGGAGTGTTATGGTTTTTAAATGCTCTCTAAGATATAATGGCTATATGGTAGTCAATTTTGTAGAACAATTCTGTAGAACACGTTTTGAACTAAAGCCATTCAGCTAGTTTTTTAGTCAATTGAAAGTTTTAGTTACTTTGAGAAAGACTTTTTTTTGAACAAATGTAACCTGAAAATTAGAGTAAAGCTTTTGTACTCATTGTGTGCAAATACAACTACAAAATTATTTCAGAAATCTTGGGCTTTTAATGAAGCTCAGTATTAAACAGCAACTTTGAGAAAAAATTAGTGTAACTATTAAAAAAAATTTCTTTATTAAAAAAAATATTCTTTTACCATTAGGAATTACCATTTCCTTTTTAATTGGATAGTAGCTGACCTAAATTTTGCTGATAAATTTCTAATTACCTAAACTATTTCGTTTAGTTTTTGTCTACATTTTATTCAGTTTTCTGTTCTACCTACTATTTTTTAAAATCTTTGTTACTACTCTCAACAACCGCAACTTTGTTTTCTCGGTTTTAGTAGTTTCTTACTAGGGTGTATTTAAAAAAAAAAAGAATTTTACGAAGAGTTTTATGACATTATATTAGAATAAATAAATAACAAATATTACAACTTGTTTCTCTAGAAATTTAAAATTTTTTTGAAAATATTTTTATGTTACTCAAACAAAGCGATACTAATAACTAGAAGTATTTTAAAATTAGAGAAGAACTAAGTATAAATATATAACATTATATTTCTTTAAGAGGTAATAAAGTTTATTGATCCAGAAATATAATAATTAGACATAAAATTGTATCAAAAACATATTTACTAGTACAAATTTAATTATTTGTCATTCGATTCTCTTGTTAAATACCACACGAACTTAGATTTATTCCCAACAATTTTTTTCTTGTGCATTTCTATAACGTTTAATCAGCTCTCGCATTTTGCTCGGGTTAATTAATAATGACGTATTAAAAATGCACTTGAAAAAATTTATGAGTTTTTATCAAGTTTTTGTGATATTTTTTATATAATTTCAAAATATATGATATGTTTTAAATTATAATTTTTTTAAATAATTTTATACCTATTTAAAGCTGTAGTGTTCCTTGTTTTTTTTTGCGTTACCAAACTCAAAAACGTATTTACAAAAAAATACAGAATTGTGCCCATAACCTTTTTAAAAAACTACTTTGTACACGAAATTAATTATTGTTTCATATGAACTAGTATAGATGGATGAATATGTTATCAAATCATTCAAAACAATTGTTTTGTTATTTTACAGCACTTTATAGAGTTTTTATATTAATCATGCAGCAACAGATAACAGAACGCACTTCCTGTTATTATGTACTGTTAGTTGTTTAATTATTGTTGTGTAAATAAAGTTATTTAACTAAAAAGGCCGTCAATTATGAGCAAAGGTTCATTGCATTGCACAACAAATTAAAAATTATAATTTAAAACGTTAATAATTATATCTTCTTTAAAATTGCAGTACTGTTTTTATGAGATAAACGATGTAGATGACTTTTCTGTTTAAAAAACGCTAGCATTTTTCTTAGTTTAACATTAAAAGCTATAAAAAAAGAAACAAGTCTAGCAAACGTGTGTGCTACGACGGAAGTGCAATAGCCGGAAAACTATCAGCTTCTTGACCGATTGGTGGTAAAATAAAGTACAATTTGTCATAAAAATAATATTTTGTTTAAGTTTTAAGTATGCTTTAAATTTACGCTTAAAATTATTTGTTATAAAGTATAAATTAGGATTGATTGTGAATTTTTTTTTATAAATATTGTTAAAAATATTGCCAAATATTGTTTATTAGGAGCATTATGTAAAAAGTTATCTACTTGTTCTTTTAATAGGATTCGTGCTTTTTTCGGTTTATATCCAACATCTTTTCTCTTTAAAAAAGCAACTAGTTTGTTATAGTTTTGGAGTTGAATATTGTGGTTAATATTTAATTCTGCTTTCAACATTAGGTAATTGTTTCAAAGTGTTGAACTCTTTATGTTTTGTTTGTTTGACAAATTGTCGAAATATGCTAGCAATACATTTTCAGTGTAATATGTAGCTTTATGTTAGTTGGCTTATTTCAAAAAACATTTATAGGTAAAATCATAAATTTTCAAGATTTTTCTGATTTTAGATCCTGTAAGGATTTCGCTGCAATCTGTGTCAATTCAGGAGGCGTGCACTGCATTTTCTATATTTTATTGGCTAAAGTTAGGTATTTGCTAATAATAATATATATGACAAAAAATTTAAAAACAATTAAAATTTTAAGAAACTTATCTTAATTTTATCAATAAGATACATTAATTATATTATTAAAATAATTATAGTAACTAATATTAATCAATTTATTAACTCTTTTATCAATCTAAAGCATCAGCCATCTTTTTATTTTTTAGTTTTGACACTTGACAACCAACAAACATCATTCATTGCATTCATAGGAATAGGCGGCTCTTGTTAGATCATAAAATAAAATTGAATGAATGTAATAAATGCTCTAATAAATTAACGCACCACTTAAATTTTTTTGAAAATTGAAACATGTATTCGACCAATTGGTACAAAATTAAGAAAAATTTAACAAAAATATTTGTTTAAAGTAAATTAATATCTAATGTGTTCAAATATAGAAAAACAAACCGAAAACAAAATTTTATTAAAGTTACGCCGTTATAAAAGTTACAGAAAATATCTTAAGACCCGAGATACATTGGGGATGTTTACAAAACCCGTTCAGATGGCGCAGGCATTCACTTTTTAGCTTACAACCATCCAAGCCTTCCAAATATTAGAGAAAGTTTGGACTTGTGTCTTCGAGTAAGCTCGAAAGGACACGGTACTTCCCGAACTTTAGCCGCTTTACAAGATATTCCAAATAATCGTATATTTTGTAAAAAAAAAGTGAAAAGGATTTTTTTGTTATGACAATATGTGGCTTTTATTTAAAACACTGCAGCTATAATAATTTAATCATCATTATGTCAAATAGTGTAAAAACTATTAAAGGAAAACTAAATAAATTTATTATTATGTTTTACTTTGAACTGGAAATTGAAATAAAATGATTGTTTATATTTTAATTTATATTACCACATTTATTGAGATTAAGTAAAACTTTTGGTGCCTGTCAGGTGTTAAAAAAATTCAAAAATTAAAATAATGTAGTTTTTCAAAACTGTCTAAAGTGGGTCTTATTATTTTAAAATAGAAACAATAGATTATCAGGCTGGAACTATATGTTTGTAAGTTTTGTGGAAGTTATAGTTATAAAAGAAACAAGAATATTAAATAATATTTTTATAAACAATTTTAATATTTAAAAATTGAGAAGAAATTGTTATTCAATAATGATTTTGAAATGTGAGATTTCAACATTTATTCAAAAATTTTTAAACTTTTATGAGAGGCTGCTTTAATTATAATTTATGAAATAACAGAAATAAGAAAATCTCACAAAGTTATTATATATTTGCGTACTTGAATTCAGCAGTTAGCTGAATTTCATCATTCATTACCAGGAATTTTCTTTTACCGGTACCGCCAAGAATTCTTGAAATTTGTTGTCGGCAACTACTTGTTTTTCCCGGAATTGTTTCATTTTAAATTAGGGTGGGTAACATAAGCTCCTTCAATTTTACAAATTATTTATTATTATTGGTGGTGCTACTTGTGAGTGAAGTGTTTCTGATTTGCTTTTTTTACGATGGGACAAACTTCGCGTACAAGACCTTCAAAGATTTGTAAAAGAAATAAAGCTTCTATCTCTCGAAGAAAATATCTGATTGCTAAAAAAGGTAAATAAAATACAAACATATTTTTAAAATATATAACTATACAGAATATTTAATTACAGTTTTAGCTATTACTAGGAATGCTAAACAAGAAATGTTATAGGAGACACAAATTATGATAAAATCTGTTCAGAAAAACCAAGAAGACTGGATGAAAAAGTAACATTTTCTAGGTTTGTGTTCAAGCGTGTAATTGTGTAAATTGTGGAAAAGTGTGCTTTTACGATTAAAACTTTATCTAAAAGGTTACACCACAAATTAGAAGCTTTGTATAAATTTTATTTCAGTTATAAAAAAAAATTAAAAGCCATATCTGAAACGCCTTCAATACTTTATCATAATGTACATTATTTTTTATATCAATTGACACTTTACGTAAGTTTTATATTAAAATATTTTAGTGAGGTTAAACCTTCTACGTCTGAAGAACATGAAACAGACAATAATTGTAAAAATATGAGGTGCGATACACCTTTGATGAAAGATCCCATATGCATGAATGAAACCACATTTAATGAGTACGACCTGTTGAATACATGTTATGGTTTTAATTTTTGTATGCATAATTTTTAGAATAATGGATCATGAACTTTGCATCGAAAAAGATGATGTCTATTCCAAAGCACTTCCTGGCTACAGAATTGTTGATTTGGGTTACATACTAAAATGGGCTTTTAGCATGCAGCACAGCCACTCCAAATTATGTTCAGGAATATTATATCCTTCTAAGGGATATGACAGAGGATTAGGACTGGTACGCCACATAGAATTTAAATGTTCAGAGTGTGACATTGAGAACATAATTCGAAGTACTGAAGATCCCAATAAAAAAAATTCGGAAATTAATTATGGAGCTGTATGGGGCACTTTGGCGACTGGCAGTAGTTTTGGCCACTTGGAGGAATTATTATCAACTATGAATATGCTACCCATGAATCAAAGAAAATTTAATGAAATAGAAAATACATTGGGAGATGGAGTAAAAAAACGCATTTTTAACTTTCTATATCACTTTTACAAAAAAAAAAAATGTATTAGAAGCATTTTGTGTATTTATCTTTATTTAGAAACGTGCTTATTAGGTTTGGAAAGATCAACTTTGTAAAGATATGGAAGCTGCTGCTTTAGAAGAAGCTAAAATTGCCGTAGAAAATAGGCATGTAGATCCTGACGGGGTACCATATATAACGGTTTAATTACTTAGACGGTGGATGGAGTCATAGAAGCTACGGCCATAATTACAACGCTGCATCTGGAGTTGTAAGAGATAATTATCATTCTTTTATTTAATATATCTACGTTAATGTTATTTTAGAGAGTCATTATTGGTCAAAAAACTTTGAAAGTTTTATATGTGGGTGTAAGAAATAAATACTGCATTATTTGTGCAAGGGCCGCAAATAAAAAAGAAACACCAAAGGAACATAAATGCTTCCGCAATTGGAGCGGCAGTTCTTCTGCGATGGAAGCTGATATAATTGTAGAAGGCTTTTGTTTTGCAGAGAAAGTTTACAATTTACGATTTAAATCTTTTGTTGGCGATGGGGACTCCAGTGTCTACACTAAAATAATTGAGCGAGTCCCGTATGGAAGAACAGTAAAAAAAATTGAGTGCGTCAATCATGTTCTCAAAAATTATGGAAAAACACTCTCCCATTTAAGCAAAGACGCAAAAATTTATTTAGCGGCCAGAAAATTATTAACAAATAAAATTATAAAAGATCTACAAAAGGTCGCTAAAAGCAATTTATAATTGCAACAAAAATCTTGATCAGTTAAAAGAAGATTTAAGAAATGGTCCTTTACATACTTTTGGAGACCACCGCTCATGTAAAGATCGTTACTGTGAGACACCTACCGTGCTTCATAATATTAAAAAAATAAAGTGTAACTTAAACTTTCTATGTGATGCTTTACTATTAACCTGTCATTTTCCCTTTATGCTTAGTTTTTATTTTGTAAAAGTTTTTATTGAGGCATAAACTATGCAATTTTTGTTATTTATTTTTAACTTCAATAATTTCAATATATTACGAGTATAATCAATGAGTGTAAATAATATAAATTTAATTTATTAATCAACAGTAAATTGTTGAAATGTGCTACTACGAAATAAATACATTGTTAATAATAAAAAATGAAAATACGTATTAAATTCATTGTTTCGAATCTTAATCTGCCTTTTGCATAACTCCCCAAAAGAAATTGAAACCATTATTGTTAAAAATTTTATGTTAAGTTCGTACTTTATTTTTTCATATCTTACCGTATTAATTCTCAATGATATCATAATTTGAAAATGGTTGCGCCATCTATTCGAAACACGCTGAAGTTTTGTCTGACTTTCACATAGATAGGCAACCCATATTTCTTATTGAAAGTGTCAGATTGTTATAAAAATTTTATGGCGAAAATATCTAAGCTATAACACAAACATTTTGAAGATTTTTTTTATGGTTATTTTTATTGGATAATAGTGTATTGATTCGTCTTTTTTTAAGCACGAAGGCATTAATATTTAATTGTTATTAAAGCAATTTTCACTTCTACTAGATACGACACTTTTAATATTTTTTATTAATTAATGACCAGCTTTTTTTAACAAAAAACCTATTGATGCAATTAATTAGATGTTGGTCTAAAAGAATCTACAAAAAAAACAACTCTAAGTTATTTCATAAATGAAAAATTTTCGACAAAAGTTAGTGCTGTTTTACACGCAATGAGGGCTATGTATCTCTCATCTTAATATCTCGTATTTTCACCTCTACTTTGAATAACCGCTGCACATCTTCGTTCCATACTCAAAATTAACGAACTTATGTCTTCTTGATTTAAGTTATTCCAAATTTCATTTAGTTGAGGACCTACCTCTTAAAGATGGACAGGAGGATGTGGAAGATTTTTTAAACGTTTGCCGAGAATGTCCCAAACATGCTCAATAGGATTCAGGTCAGGGTTTCGAGCTGGCCAATCCAAAACATTGATTTCTGCCTAATTCAAGTAATCTTTAACAATTCGGACAGTGTGGGGTTTTGCCTTATCTTGCATTAACACAAAATTTGGACCAATATAAAGGGCATATGGTACGACATGCTCTTCAAGAATGTCTGTAATGTAACGGTTCGCATTTATAGGGTCATTATTTACAACCACTAACTCCGTGCGAGCTTGTAAGGAAATACCACCCCAAACCATTACTGAGCCTCCACCAAACAATGTGGTATTCTGAATGTTACACTGTGCGTACCGCTCATTTGGTCTACGATACACACGAACACATCTATCGCAATTGTAAAGGCAAAATTTTGACTCATCCGTAAAAAGAACAGACTCCTTCCTATTCCTCTCTTTGCCAATTTATGTGCTCTCTAGCAAATTCTAATCGGGCTCTGCGGTGTTCTGCAGTCAATGCAGGACCACGAGCAGGAATATGGGGTGTTAAATTATCATCCTTAAGTCTTTTTCTAACAGTTTCGGTACTGATTTGAATTCCTTCTACGCCACAGAACTTAGTTTGTAGCTTCCTGGCGGTTACAAAGCGTTCCCTTAGCGCAGATATTTTTAAAAATCTATCCTGGATAGGAGTGGTTTTCCTTTTTCTTCCTTGCCCAGGTCTTCTGAGGTGACTTCCTGTCTCTCTGTACCTTTGTATCATACGCGAAACTGACGTATGAGATACACCGAACCTTTCACCAATTCTTCCGTAGCTCCATCTTTCCTCCAACAAAACCACAGCTTGGGCGCATTCTTCTCGAGTCAAGTTCCTTATATGTTTTTATTATTGTTTCAATTGATAAAAACTATTCACAGAACGGCAAATTAAAATAACAATTAAAATTAAAAAATTAAAAAAATTAAAAAATAAAACGAAATTACAAATTAACACAATTTGAAAATGAAAATTATTTTAAAATATCTGCTTAAAAAACTATTAAACTCAAATTTCTGACTTTAATGTCAAAACTTTTATTACAATGGGTAACTAGATTACAGCTTGATTAAACCTTTTCAACCAAAGTTGTCAAATGTACATAGTTTTAATTTTTTTACTTTATTTTCAAGTGGTGCGTTATTTCTTAGAGCAGTGTATTTAATTTGTATTATATTACGTATGTATTAATAAATAAACTGTAGATTTTAACATGTAAGATTCGTCAAAATTTAGCTTAGATAAACCGTCTATGTATCATTTCAACTCCGACTAAAAAAACAAGGTAACTTTAACCGTTTCTATAAAGATACACACAGGCGCGATTTTCGACCGCTTGAAAATAAATGTTATTTTATGTGCATTATTTTACCACCAATCGGCTCAACAGCTGATGTTAACATATATATATAACTAGTATCAAGTACAATATTAGTGCAATAGTGTTGCTGAGTTTTGTTTTGTATTTTAAAAATTAAAAATACAAATTGTCGGCTATTACATTGCAGTTCTGCGTTTTGTTAATACGATTTTTTAATACTTAAAGCGGGAAATTTAAAAATATGCCACTACTTCTGAAACAAAAGAGCTACATCATGTATTGGTGTAACATTTGTGTTAATATATCAATATAAAAATTTAATTATACTTTTACATTTTTTATTTAAAATTTTTATTTTTGTTTTGAGAAATTTGAAAATATTTAAATTGACTATTTAAAGATTGAAATTTAGGAAAACTGGAGTTGTAAGTATCGTTCTTTTAAGCTTTGATCATCCTATTATATTTTAGTTTGAATACCCTTTAGGCTTTTGTCTTGTTTCCTAAAATTTTAATTAAAAATGGTTTAGAAAGTTAAAGTTGAAAATAGCTTAAGATTTATGAAGTGAGTTTTTGAGCTTTGCAAAAATCAATATTATCCTAAAAAAACATTAGGGTTTAGTTTTTAAAACTTCTTTTTTATAAATTTTGTTTTTTTGTAATTTATTTGGTTTGGAAATTTTTTGTGAGTTTAAATTTCTTAAAATTTGATTAAAAAATCTAGTTCTTACCTCAGGCAGAATCCGATGATTTTAAGAACATGCCAGAAATCGTTGTATGCATCCTGTGCCAAAGGGTAGAGATGAAACCAGAGCATAAACACGTGATGCGGAAGGAAACAGATGAAAAACACTGGAAATTCGAGTAAAAACAAAGTTCAAATTAACGGCAACATATTGCTAATGTTTTTCATCTCAACTATAATAAAATTTATGAGCTTCATAAACACGCTTGAATTAATTTATGATTTCTTTTAATCCATCATTTAGTTAATTTGAAATAAACACAATTTTGACGTTAATTTATTTACGCTACAATTGTCTTCATAATTACCAGGTTTTTACAAAAACCCGGCGCATCCACCATTTTTGATAAAATATTTAATTACACTCAGTTTGAAATATTAAAAGAAACTCATATTTTAGACGTTATTAAAGACGGATTTAAAACTGTAAATAAAATGAAAGCAATATTAAACGCAAACAAAATTAAACCGCGACTTTCGGCTACTAAAAATAGCTTTGTGAAAGTCGTCAAATATCTAAAAAAAATTCTTGCCACGTTTCCGCCGTATTTCAATGCGAGTTTCGGTCAATCAAAGCGAATAAAAAATTTCACTTTAGTTCAGCAGATACAAAGTTGTATCAATATTTTTTTGGAGCGGTTTCATTGATCTCCTGATGAAGCTTCCAGTGTTATTATATGTTTTTATGGTGTCTGCACTGTATTGACGTTACTCAAAGTGCTATTATCTGGGTGATAGAAGATAGTGGAAGGAAAGGTTAAATTTATTAGTGAGTTAAAGACTGAGCTGTGATTAGAATACAAGCGAGAATATTCAGAAAGATATTGGCGGAATGGAGTTTGCATACATAAAGGAGGATGTGTACTAAAGTAAAAAAAACATCAAATGTGCCTGAATATATAACCAAAAAAATAAAAAGTTTTGTACGTTAGTTTAGGCCAAGTTAAATAAAAGACTACTGTCCTAACTTGTTCCATATTACGATGTTCCACAAATGCTAATACTTATTCCCTTGTTAATAATAAAATCCTACCTTTAGGCTCAAATGTTCCCGAATATCTAATCCATTGCATTTATTATTTAATTAACCCAAGAGATTTAAATGCATACATTCTATGAAATTATCATGACAATGTTTGTTCAGCTAAAGCGGCTAAAAACATTCTTTAATCTTTTACGCCCGAGTATAAAATTTACATACAATTTGTTCCTACGTTATATAAGCAAAAGAAGAACCTTTTAGAATTACAATAGAGGTAGGCATAAAATTAAATACAGCACAACTTAAAAGCTTCAGCTTTTTCAAGCAAAAAATTCTTGGATTGGGGAAGTTTTGCTATCGACCGGACTTTCACATCTGTAAAACGGCGTAATGGAGATGATAGCTATAAAAAGATACTTCGGCTTGTATTTGAGACACCTAAATAAATCTAAAGCTAATGCCTTTGTGTGACCAACCAGAAAATCGTTTTAACACTATTTTTTGTAATAAATTACTACAATTTTTTTTGAATAGACAGATTGAAATCTATATTACATTTAAAAACTCATTAAACTACGTTTAGTTTAAAAAAATGAGGTTAATGTCTTATTTGAACAAGTAATGTCAAAAAAATTGGAATATATACTACAAAAGAGCAGATCCATTATTATGTAGATGATTGTAAATTGAAACAGCAAAAAACAACGAACAGAGAGAATATTAGGACTAGACAAAAATTAGATAAAAAATATTTAGTTTGATACTCTGGTGAAGATTGTAAACAGGATTTAAAATGTAGAAATACAATTTATTTACCTAATTAGTTGAACCATTCTACCGTTAGTTGTAAAGCTGGTGAGTTGTAGTTATTTTTTTAAAGTTTTTTGGAATTTGTTGTTTCAACTTTGTTTTTAGTTGTAACTTTTTTTATAAAATTTGACACACATGTCCAAAACATTTTAGTTGTTTTTTAATCTTTTCTTATTGGTATGTTTTATTTGTAATTAGCAGACATAGGCATAGAAATGTCACGCAGACTCACTACACTCGCTTGCAGTCAGCTCGAGCCATAAACGTCGGATCTAAGCTTGCCGTGTGTAACTGTATTATATATTATTTTATATATATAACACGAAAATTGTAACTAAAAAGTAAAATCCGAGAGACGACGGACAATTTGATTGCTATATACAAATTTCTGTAAATTCGTTAAATAAGTAGGTAGCTAACAAGTCGGTCTAGTTTGGTACGCGCGCCAATGTGTAGCGATCGCACCGCTTGGATTTTCCGCCGTGACATTTCTGTGCCTAAATCTGGTAATTAGATACTTTTTGAACGTCTTGTCTCTTTTACTTTTTTCTTTATTTTTGTCAAAAATCTAAGTTTACAATGTCTACTTACAATAGTAGTCAAAATGAAAGCAACTTTTAAATAAATTTAAATATAAATACTAATTTAGTATTGTGACTACCCAAATGTATCTCTTATAAATGATTTTTACATAAAAGCTAGAATCAGCACCTGAGATAGATATCTTTCAGTTCTTATAAAAATAATTTGGTTTTTGTTGTTTTTACATTGGTCAAAAAGATAGCAACTTCGATGTTTCAGACGAACGAATAAGTCTCATTTGTAGTATTGGTACGCACTACATCGGCTGATATTAATAAATGAATTGACTATGGGCCGTAATAAAACAGTGTCTA
The DNA here is from genome assembly GCA_029207805.1 of Tribolium confusum. Lineage (NCBI taxonomy): Eukaryota > Metazoa > Arthropoda > Insecta > Coleoptera > Tenebrionidae > Tribolium > Tribolium confusum. The sequence goes on along the minus strand of JALGAY010000007.1, from coordinate 8,853,891 downwards.
AACCCGTTTGGAACATTATAGTGACGAAGAAAAACAAGTGGATATTGCAAGAAGTCTTCGACTTAATTATTAAGCGGTTTCGCAATACGGGAAAAGTTTTAGCTCGGAAGAGTTCAGAAAGACCACGGAAAACCACAAAAAGAATGGACCGACAAATAGAAAACCTCTCTAGGCAGCAACCATTTTTATCATCTTTTAAGATTTGTGGACAATTAGCAGAGTCTGAAGATGCACAAGTGAGTGCACGAACAATTAGGAGAAGATTAGTTTAAGTAGGTTTATTTGGCCGCCGTCTTGCTAAAAAACCGCTACTTTCTAAGCGAAATACAACAGCGCGACTTCAGTTTGCTCAAGAGCATTTACAGTGGATGGTGAATGATTGGAAAAAAATTATATTTAGCGATGAGTCTAAATTCAATCTGTATCAAAGTGATGGGGCCCAATATGTAGGAGGCCCTCGAGGTAAAAAACTGGACAAAAAGTATGTAGCAACTACAGTTAAACATGGTGGCGGTTCTGTGATACTTTGGAGATGCTTTTCTTCATACGGTATGGGTCCCATCTGCAGAATATACGGCAAGATGGACATATTTATGTACAGAGACCTATTACGGAACAACTTAGTACCCTATCATGACGACGTCATGCCTAACGTCCCAAAATACTCATCCAAGCTTGTTGCTAATTGGTTCAAAGAGGAAAAAATTGACCTTATGAAGTGGCCCTCGTAGTCGCTTGATCTTAACCCAAAATCTTTGGGATCAACTGGACGAAGCTATCAAGGTCCAAAACTTGACAAATTTGGAGGCTCTGTTCACCGCATTGCAAACTGCATGGAATACTATGGATAAAGCTCGAATTAACAAACTTATTGTGTCTATGCCGAAACGGTGTGCAGATGTTACTAGGGCGAAAGCTTATTGAACCAAATATTGATATATTAGCTTCTGTTTTAATAATTGAAAGAAAATCTCCGCTGTTTTAAATTTGTTGCTATTATTTTGTCCATCATATGTACTCAAATTTCTCAATTAAATAATACATAAACTTACTGCTTATTACGCAGTCTCTAGCTCCCTAACCTAGTATTTTGCCTTGTTACGTTATAGAATATTTTATTTATAAAATATTGATAGTTGCCAACTTTTTGGCCACTACTGTATTTGTGGGCATTTTTTTACTTTCTACACTACTCTCTGCACCAATTTTTTTATTAATTTTTTTTTGTTTATAAAATTTTACATTTTTGCTTTCGTGTAATTGTTTTTAGTTTTTTCTATTTTTTGTTTATTTTTTCTTGTGAACATTTTATTTTGTACCATCTGTTGTCAACATTTGATAGTTTTTCTCTTTACCTTCTTCCTATATTTTTAAATTATCTTTCATTTTAATTTGTTTGTATTTTTTTGACTTTTACAATAAGTGTGTACTCGTATTTTCCATACAGATTAACAAACCGTTTTCTTTATTTTTTTATTTGATCATAGTATCGACTAAGGTTGTACCTTTCTTCTTTTCGATATTGTATTTTGCTAATCTATTTTTTTTTCTATTTTTATTTTATTTTGTGCATCTAAGAATGTTTTATTTCTTTAATATGTTTTATATACGAGCATATTTAAACTTATATCATGGATTTTCTTTGTGTTAAAAGATACTATTGTTTTTTTTTGATTGCTAAAACTTTAAATAAAATAATTTAAATTGAAGACATTTTGCAGTCAGCAATTATTTAGCTTCTTCAGTTTACTACTATAGTGAATGCGTTGTGAGGTTTCGGAAATGTTAAAATTGTTATCTTTGTTTTTTCTAGTTTTATTTTATTAACTTAAGGCTATGTAGCCAATTTTTTTTGTTTGTTCCATTTTGTAACTAATTATTTTTAATTTCTTTGTTTTTTCTTTTTGTTCTGTTTTGCTTTGTAGTAGTATTGTACATGTAAGTGCAACTTTGTTTGACACCTAGCTTTAATTTTGTTTAGCTTTTTTATTGCTTGCTTTTATTTCTTACTTCTTTCTCTGTACTTATTTAATATCTGTTTTTTAGCCATTGTGGTGCAAATAATAATTATCAAAATTTTATTTCTTATATTAATAGGATAATGTTGTCATATAAACAATAACAGGGTGGCATTTATTTGCACTAAGATGTTTTTTATGTAACTCTTTTTATATAAATTTTGTTTTCCGGATTTCATTAAAAACATTTTTCTATCGCATAATTTAGTTTATACAAAACACCTTTAGTGATAACTTATTTTAACATTTTAGTGACAATTTAAGGACACTAAAGTATTACATTTTTGATTAATTTAGATGTCAACATTTTTAATAACTAGGAGACAGTAAAGGAGATACTTTAGAGCCTGTCAGAATCTTTTAGTTAACACAAGAATTAATTTTTAATGTTTTTGTATTTTTCTTCTCTTGTGATTTCTATTTGGTGTTTAGTTTTTGATTCTTTTTTTATTTTGTTATATTTGGAAACAAATTATTGAGCAGAGATGAAGCGCGTTTAGCAAAATAGTTTCAAAAATAAAAGAAAATAAGGAAGACTAAAAAAACTGCATGCCATAAAAGCCGTAGTTTATTTTTTTGTATTTTCTGTTGTTTAATAATAATTTAGTATATTTTAAATTAGAATATTTTAAGTTTATGGCTCCTATACCGGCTTTGCCTAAAGAAAAGTATTTTTAGCAATTTTTTGGTAATAAATTAATATTACTCATTAATAAAAAAATGATTTAATGTACAAAAGTGACTTTTCTTTTATTGACATTTTATATTTCATAATAGGTAGATGAATTTATCAAAGACAATTGTTTTACATTATATATTTTTTATTAGAATTTTATTTTTTTGATGGATTGACTCTAATTAACTCAAATAATTGGATCTTTAACTTAATAATTAGATCTTTTTGGTGTGTCAAATGAAACGAAAAAGCACCCACTAATACCAAACACTTTATTAATGCGATGCGTATTTTGACAATAGTGTTGCCGTGTTCAAATGAAAATTAAATAAACTTCAAAAAATTGAAATTTTTACCTGAAATTAGTGATGCAACGAATAGTACATAAACCCGGATCACTTTTGTAATATTAAATTTTTAAATTTAACCCAAAATTTTGGCTTTGTGAATTATAATTTTTTACTGAAAATTCGGGTTTTTAAAAAGATAGGTCATGTTATATGACAATGTCACGTTGACGTTGTCATATAACATAATTCACAAAGCCAAAATTTTGAGTTGAATTTTGAAATTTAATATTACAAAAGTGATCCGGATATATATTCGGTCATAATAGTACCAATATTCGTTATCTGGCATTGCAAATATTTTTAATTTTTTTTTGTTTTAAATTTTTTTTTACCATAATAGGTATATCGTTTTTTTAATTATCTATAAATTATATTTAATAATGTTTTTAACACTTACATAAAATTAGCATGTAGCGTTAGGAAATTAAATAAACTTATAGATAATTTTATTTATTAAATTAAGATTTACATTGTTTCTAAAAACGAATAAAAAACTATTAACACAAAGTCTTTTCTTTCAAATATAGGAAAAGGAAAGAAAAGCTTTGTGTTTACATTTTTTTTATTTCTTTTTAAATAATAGATTCTTTCATGGAAATCAACAGAATTTATCACTTGTTTAATTTGAATATTTCTCATATAAGATTATAACGGGTGTACATTAAAAGGATTATTAATAAGCTAGTTTGAAATTATGTTATAAAATAATGGAGCGAAAAGTGAATGTAATAATAACCTAACCTAAAAATTTGGCAAGTGTCAAGTGTGAAATTTGTTAGCGATGTAAATGGATTTAAATTTTTGACACTTGTAAACTAAAGCCAGTTACCAGTCTTTTTTCAAAAGTTTCAGGTTATTTTCATAGAATTTGGGTTTGGGACTAAACACCTCTTGGTTCATAAAATGAAAATGATTTGCTTGATGCAGTCAAAAAATGCAGAATTGTTTCAAAAATATTTGACAGAAATTAAAGGTAACTTAAAGAATTTTTTAATTAACAGGCGATATAATTTAAACAAGTACCAAATTTTTTATTCTGTTTTTATTTTATTGTATTCAGTCTGATAATAACTTATATGATAATAAATACCAAATAGTTACCGAATAGTTGTTGCATCACTACCTAAAACGCGTGTCAAGTAAGATGTAAATAATTTTTAAACAAAAACAAATATTGTAATACGCAAAACGTATTTTGTGTTGCATTTTAAAGTTTCTTTTGTTGCATTCTATATAATAATATTTTAAACATTTTTTCTTGTTTTACGTAATACAGTAATAATTTTTATTTTTTGCGAGATGTAATAAATATTTGTCGTCTATTTCATACTTACGGAAGACGAAAACGAGCACCATCCTTGCCACATGTCGCCTAGCTTTAGCTTGAGCTAGACTCTGTGCTCCCCGGACTTCTCCGGGCATTTCGTTGGCGCTGGCGTGGAGTCTTATGGCCATCAAAACGTAGAAACAGGCGATTACGCATAAAGGGATGATGTAGTAGATGAGCGATTTCAGGGCAATATTGTACTGGCTGTAGCCAGTAGGAGTGATACTGGGAAACGGCGAGCAGATTACGATTGTTGTATTCCTATAAAAAAAAGTTGAAACGTGAGAGAATCAAGTTTCTGAATAAAATTGATGAGGCTGCTGCAATTAAACCAGTATTTCACTTCAAACTTTACGTAATTTAAGTAATAGAGACTAGAGAGTATTAAATAGTTTATAGTGAAGGGGAAACGAAGCATTCAATGCATTGGAGGATTAAAGTTTGAAGTGAAAACAAAATTTTGTTATAAATGGGTTGCCAGAACTAACTTAATTTAAGTAGATACTTTTTAATATTTTATACAAATTTTTTATAAAAAAAACTCGCAGCTAGTCATGAGAATGATAAGTAATTAAGTATGTCGTCTATTATAAGTGATGACTTAAAATAGTCAGTCGCTTAATAAACTCCTTGATAATCAATAATTTTAATTTTTGTTACTCTTGTTTTAAAGACTAAAATTCACTAGAAATTTGTGTGAAATTATCAAATTCTTCACTTGGTATTTGACCTATTAATTCATTTGCTAAACAAGCTCGCATCAAAACATAAATTTCCGTCTCTCTGAAAATGTTTTTATTCCAGTTCCATTTATCACTTTTTTCTTTCATTCATTATTCATTCACAAACCAAAAACTCTCGTTCTATCCTTTAAAAATTCCTCTCATCGAATTCAGATGAACCTCACGCAACTTTCGACTTGTTGCGCTTGATAATAAAGACAAGATTGTGAAACACCTGTTAACATTTTTTATTTGATTAAACTTGACTTTCTTCTTCATAAAGCTAAAAGATTGCTCATAACAAGAAAAACTTTTTTTTTGTTACTCTTTCAATTAAATTAAACGAAACAAAAATCACGTCCGACTTGTTATCTCTAACCGAGCGAAACAAATTGGATGGAACTATTAGGGAAGTTAAATGTATAAGTTGGTAATTGTTGGTATGTTATTTGACTAGTTTGACTAATTTTAGGTAATTTTCGTATTTTGCCGATAATGTAGGCATGTTTTCACATAATTTAACAGAGAATGAACAGGTGTTGGTGATGTGTGGTTGCAAACACTCACCGGAATTGGGAAGTGTGGGAATTGACAAATTCAGAGACAAAAAATAAAATATAACAAAGATACTTAACACTGTTTTGGTATTTAAATAATCAAAATGTAAAAACCTAAAACGAAATATTTGTATAGCCGCAACCACAATTTTTTTTTCATTTTAAGAATTTCAGTAGTTATTTTATCTACTAAATTCAAGTAGATATATATATCTTGATTTTAGATTAATGATATATTTTTAATTTAATCAATAATTAGTAGATTCTAAAAAAAACAAATAATTTATGTTGAACATTTGGCAATATTTGGTACAATTATTTAGTTTTTGTAATTTTTTTTTGCTATAATTTTTTTTACTACATTTATACACTGAAGATAATATTTAAAAAACTTAGAAAGTCAAAAACATTATGTTTAATTAATTTTTAAATTAATAATAACTAAACAACAAAGTAAACATTTACTTCTAATTTTGTGAAGCAGGAGAAAATATTTTATAAGAAACTTATAAAGTATTTGATAAAAACAGTATTGTCCTTCTTTTATTTATTTTTGGACTTGGAGGTTTTATTTTACTAATTTTTAAAGCTAGAACTAACAGCTAATAGTTTTTTAAATTCAGGCAAATATTTTTTTTGACTTCTTTATTATTTTTTATAAAAAAAGTCAAGAATAAAATAACAATTTAATTTACATTTAGATTTTATTACTAATATTAGAAAGTAAAATTGATAACTAAGTAATTTTGGAAGCTGAAAACTTGGACTTTTTAAAACTAGAAGCAATATTTTATTTTAAATTTTAAATTGATAAAAACAAAGATATTTATTCTATTTTTAAGTTAGAATTTATTTTACTAATTTTTAGAACCTACATTTACTAAGGATAACTTTTTATATTTAATTTAATTTTGAGGGCTAGAAGTAACATTTCACTAATTTTAGAACCTGTTAGTAATATTTAAGTAATTTTTAAAAGCAAAAAGCGCTATTGCTTATTAAGTTTTGAACTAATAGCAATAAAAGCAATTGATATTAGATTTAGATTTGACTAGAGTACCTACATAATAATTTTGATAAGAGAAGGGCAAAATCCAATTTTCCACAGCCTATTTGTTGTTTATTTTATTAAAATATCATTTATTGTGAAGCTGTAGTGCAAAGGAATGTAAAAATAGAACCGAAGATGGTATAGTCTTCAATTCTATCTCGAAAAACCCATATAAACTCATATAACCCATATCCTACCAAAAAATGGAAAATTATGTGGCAAACATTTTTCAGAAGATCAGTGGGAAATTTATGGAAAAACACTGCAGAAGTATGCTGTATCATCTATTTTCTGCTTTCCTAAGGTCACATTAAATTCAGAAACATATGCTGCGTTGCCGGAAAATCAAACAAATATGGAAAAAATTTGGATCATATTATCTCCAAAAAAAATTCAAAATTTAGAGAAGAGACTGATGTATTTTAAAGTATATAACAAAAAATTAAGTCATAATAATTATTGTTCAATAAAATATTGTTTTGTTAGTTTTTCTTATATTTTACATTTTTTACGTTATTCTGATTTGTTAAAAAAAACTATTGTGACGCTACTGATCTAATGACAATAAATTGCCATAAATTTGGATCAAGAATAGTTGTCAAATATACATGTTTGCCCTACTCTTATCAAACTAATATATAGGTACTCTAGATTTGACTAGGGATTATTTTATTAAATAATTCTTAAGTAATTAAATAAGATACTTCTTAATATGATAACGTTCCAATTGTTACTATTATATTTTAGAGGTAACGGGTTGCAGGAACAAATAAATAAACGATTTGGTTTTAATCTGACGTTTCGACTGTTTTTATTACTGTTTTTTTCGAGGATCTAAAAAATATTCGACTTCGAATCAAATTATTAAGAATTTATATAAGTCATAGTTATAATAAAATAAAACATATATACTTAATTAGACGAGCAAACATATCTATCACTTGAACAGCTGATAGAAAACAATTTAATAAATTAAATTAATAAAAACAATTAAATATGATTTTATTATCTTGTTTTAAAAGCCAAAGACTTTATATTTACAATTTTGGAATAAAAAACAATTACAAATTTAGAAGTTGTAGATTAATCTATTTTCTATCCATTTTTTAAGTTGAAGTTAACATTTTTAATAATTTTTATCTCAATAAGTATCAAAGTAATATACAGGCTGGACCAAATGTATGGAATGGGCCGTTTTTTGGCTAAACTATAAAGAATTTTGAAAAAACAAAATATAGGCATTAAATGGCTAGAAAGAAGCTACCTGAGGCAATATTTAAAAAAAACTATTTTATTAAATTTTTAAGATAACTGTAATATTTTTGTTTTTTTTTTGTAACAATTTTTTTAAATTTTTTTAAAAAACAAGTTGTTTAAGAAAAATGTTGTACAAATTGTTTTAATTTTAATTTTATAATTTTTTTTTAAAATAAACATTTGTGTACTTTATCTGTGTTTTTCGCCAAACCTACAAAATTTTTGATTAATTTAAGTTAACCATTTTAAACAGATAATAACAGTTGTTTAAAAATGTTATAAAAAAATAATTTATTTAAACTACTAATAATTTACCAATAAAAATTAATGTGTTTTTGCTTAATTTTTATTATTTTGTAGTGCACATTACGAGTATGTTGTAGTATTAAGTTAGTATAAATAAATAAAATGTAAATAGTACATATCATAAACGTCTGGATTTTAATTTGATGAAGTTTAAATAAATTGGTAAAAGAAACATTTTGTCAAAACTGTCTTCCATCTTACGCATGCCAGTAGAAAGTCAAGTAGGCGTTCTTTCCCCTTCCCCTGTTATATTGTTATCTGACAAATTCTAAGTCAGATACTTCGGTTTTCGGTAGTAAAGATACTCCGGATTAACTTTACCCCGGAGTAATTTTACTACCGAAGGATTTGACTAAGAAGTCCGTAATCCGTTAGAGATGGTATTAATTTTTAAATGAAGATATGTACCTCCAGTGTCCATAAAATGTTAGAACAAATTAAAAATTAGATAATGTTTAAATCTCTACCATTTAATCACTTTTTTTCTAGTATAGTAGTAACTACTATGTAAAAATGATTTTATAGAATAAACTGTACCGCATGATCGTCATTAGTTACAGATTTTTATAATATCGGAGTCTTCTGCTTATTTTCAATCAATCAATCACAAAATCATTTTTAATTCTCAGTACTGGTAAACTAAAAAAAAACCTGATTTAAACGGTAGAAATTTGATTATTTTTGACATTATTTAATTTTTGATTTGTTTTCATTGAACAGCTCGGTGAGAATGAGAACGCCTACTTGACCTTCTAAAAGTGCTCGTACGGTGGAAAACAGTTTTGACAAAATCTTTCTTTTCCCAGTTTATTTAAATAAAAACGTTTTTGATAGGTAATGTTTACATTTTTTTTATTTATACTTAGTACTACAACATACTCGTAATGTGCACTACAAATTAATAAAAAAATAAGGAAAAGCACATTAATTTTTATTGTTAAATTATTAATTGTTTAAATAAATTATTTTTTTAAATTTTTTTAAAGAACTTTTCTTCTGCTTTTTAACATGCATTGCTTGAATTAATCAAAAATTTTGTAGGTTTAGCAAAAATCACAGATAAAATTCACAAATGTTTATTTTTTTTATGAAAAATTTATAAAGTTAAATTAAAACAATTGGCAGAGCAATATTTCACTTAAAAGCTTGTTTTTTAAAAAATTAAGAAAAAAATTTACAGAAAAACAAAAATGTTGCTATAGTTATCTTAAAAATTTTAACTTTGATTTATGTATCATCTTCTTAGCCATTTAACGCTTATTTTATTTTTTTAAATTTTTATAGTTTATAGTTAGCCAAAAAACAGCTCGTTCTATACATTTAGTCTACTCTGTATATTTTTTTAATTATAAAAACAGGAGGCAACATTTTACCTAGCAATTATGAAATAAGAATAAAGTTTTTTATTTTTTTGCAGTCAATGGCAACATTTTGCAAATTTTAAAGAAGGAAAAAAGGGTGGTAATTTTTTGAAAATTTTAAAATAAATAAAAACAAGGACAACATTTTTTTCTGATATTAAAAAGTAAAAACAAAAAATTATAAATTTTGAAATTTTGAGATAAAATTTTACCAATTTTAGAAGTTAGAAGCGTTATCTTTTATTAGATTTTAAACAAATACAACGGTGACGATATTGTCATTGTTTTTTTTAAACAGAGACTGTGTTTTACTAATTTTAGAAGCTAGAATCAAAATTTACTAGTTCTAGAAACCGTCAGTAATAATTTAACTATTTATAGAGCTGAAGGCAAGTCTTATTATTAATTTTTGTAACAATAAATACATTTTTTTTAAAAATTTTAAAGATAGAGGCAATATTTGTCTAATTTTACAATTTGAAAATAACATTTAAGCAATTTTGGCAGCCGAAAGTGACTCTTCTGACCAAGCAATTAATTACCAACAATAAAAACATTTTTTTTTAATTTTGGGCATTTGCCACAATTTTATATCGTGTGTTTTTTTTTAAAAAAACTCTAGAGTGCTTTGAAACTTAAAAACAATTGTTTTGTATGTCTGTGATTAATCTTTACACACTTGTCAAACTGACAGATCTCATAACCTCACTTGTCGACAATTAAAAGAAAAATACATTCTTATAAAAATATTCATTTATTACCTACAAAAACTGTTGAAAATGTCTTCCTTGATGCTGAACACCTAAAGCATATCGTCTTCGAACATTATTTATCACATTATTCAGTTCAACCAAATTTTCATTAATTTCATCAAGTTGTTGTATGGGATCACGTACGACATACGTAACAATGTCATGGCTTGCTACGAGTTTTTTTTTAACGAACACACATTATTATTTTGGTAGCTGGAGACAAAATTTTGTTAATTTTAAAAGCCAAAGGTAATTTTGTTAAGCAATTTTTAAATAAATCAAACATAAATAACATTAATTTTAAAAGCCGTAGGCTGTATTTTATTAGTTTTGGAAGTTTAAACCGTCATTTACAAGTTTCAGAAACTGGGGGCAAAATTCTACTCATTTCTGAAACTCATGTAATCATCAATTAGTAATAATTTTTATAAAAAGAAATACAAGAGTAACATTATTTTTTTTTTAATTTTGAAAGCCAGAAGGAACTGTTTGCTGAAGATAATATTTAAATATTATTAGAATCAAAAATTGCTATTTCTTATAAGTTTCTAAACTAATAAGATTTTTTAAAAAAATTACATTTTAAGAATTTTAAAAGCAAAAAGCGTAATGTTTTATCAATTTTTAAATAAAGCAAAGACAAAATTATAATTGTATTATGAAAAACAAAAACTTTATTTTACTAGTTTTAGAAACCAGAATTAATATTTAAAAATTTTTTCAACTCCTACTCTTTAAAACGCCATTTAAGGTATAGGTTGCCATGACGCAAAATAACCTTTTAGATACAGCTTGACAAACCGTGACTTCGTGCATTTTAGTCACGGCTTACCGAGTGCATGCGCATCAAACAAGCGCTGAAATTAAATCAAGTTACCTAGTTTTCGCTTGGCATCAATCAGCCAAAATAACGACGCGGCGTTCAAGTAATTTGTATTTGTAAACTTTTAAATTAATTTTGATTTTGCTTGTATACGCTTTGTCAGATTTGCAATTTGTTGTAGTCGTAGAAAAAGTATAGTATGCAGCAGGTTTTATAAACTTCTCTAGACACTCGTTTATTAAACACTCGTTCCGCTACGCTCCGCTTGTGCTTAAAAAAACTCGTGACTAAAATGTCGTTTATAAAACTTGTTGCATAATATACTATTAGATTAGAAACCAGTAGCAATAATTTAATTATTTATAGAGCTAAAAGCGTCTTTGTTAACAATCTTTATAATAGTAAAGACAAGTGTGATATTGTTTTTTTTAATGCCGGAAGAGATTTTTTACTAATTTTATAATCTGAATGTGATATTTAAACAATTTTAGACGCCGAAATTTCTAATTTTCGAAATATTAATGTTTTTTTTAATAATTAAGAACGTTAGACGATTTCGTTTTGTATCACTGTTTTATTTAAAAAAATTAGAAATAAGTTATTAAACTATTTGTTCTACTAATGGAAACTGAAAAAGAGTATTTTTTGTGCAGATTCCAATAAATTGCGAAATAAATTGCCTCTCACTTCTCAAAAAACAATAATTGAAGCATCACTCTCACTCCAACCTTTTCTCACCCTTATCAACCTAGTTTTAGTCGTTTCCGCTAAATTACATCCAATTTCCGGTGATAACTTATACATAGTTATAAGCTACCGGAAATTCTAAATAACTAATAATTTCTTACATCTTGTCTAGGTTAATCTCGTGTAATCTTGAACAAATCGCATCTGGTAATGCCAAAACTGTAGCCAACAGCCATATCATACCGGCACTGATAACCGTCATTGGTTTGGTCTGTAACAAAATCAAGAATTTACTAAAAAATTATTTTAAAATATTTCTACTTACTTGCAGTCGTCTTAAAGGATTGACAATAGCGCAGTAGCGTTCAGCCGAAAGGGCAGTTAGGGTAAATACCGATACGCCAATACTAATGTCCTTGGAGGTTTCGGACACCTTGCACATGACAACCCCCCAAGGCCACGATTCCAAAGTGTAGAGGATGGAAGTGAAGGGCACGCACGTGATGATCACCAGGAGGTCGGCCAAGGCGAGAGAAAAAATGTAACTGGAATTAAGGGTTATTTCAAAGGGTCTACATTTGCATAAATCCGATGCATACATTTCCCCGAACAATAAGACAGAGAACAATAAAGATTAGAGGGCGAAATTTTGAGAAATAGTGTTTTGACTGAAATTGAATCAAAGTGCAATACGTGACGGTAAAAATTGCTTGTACAAGAATTAAGAAGTTATTGAGAGAAACTACAAGATTAAATTCTAGGGAATTTATGACGGGTGAGTTGTCTGGAAATGTAATTATACCTAAGTTGAAGTTTTGTAATATTTTCCTGAAACTTGTCTTGATATTTCTACCAAGTGTAATTGCTTTGGAAATATCAAAGGTGAATTTACTAGACTAGAAAATTTTAGAAATTTTAATTTTTTACTAAAATCTGTGGTAGGTAAATATAGTTTATGAAACTTTTAGTACGTATTACAATTTAATTTTTTTTTTTGTAACTTTAAAACGCTTTATATTTTTGTCTTTTTCTATCTTTACGGTTGTCTTATTAGATGTCAGAAAAGTTAATTTTTTTACTTGCGGGATTGCTTTAATTAACTTGCTTTAAGAGCTTGTCATAATTAAAACGTCAGATAAACTTTTTATTATTATTTTCTGACTTTTTTCGACTTAATTACAATGTTAAAACACGTATTTTTTGTAAGTTCTAATGTTAAAAAAATCTTTTTTTATTCTTCAAATATCGCACCATTTAGTCTTCAAAAATTATTTTTGACTAAACTATGCTAATTATTTCTAGTCTCTCTTATTTGAACTATCCAAATTAAAATGCATCATAAAATAATTTTTATTGGGCTGCCTTAAACAATATATTTGCTCCAAAAGTTTTTTAATTTTTAATTGTTTTATCAGAAACCTTTCTTATAGTTTTTACGACTATCTTAATTAAGATGGTAGAAAAGCTTTTTGAACGTTTTAAATAAGATGTTGGAAAGTTTTTCTTTCTCTTTAACTAAATTATGTATTTTAATTAAGATTTCAAACATTTTTTTATGTTTTTGTTTTTAAACTATCGTAATAAAAATTTCAAAAAAAGTTTTATGTTGTATTGTTTTTGAGTTATTATGCATCTTAATCAAGATACTAGACATGATGTAATTTTTTTTTTAATACTTTCAGATGGTTTGTTTTTAAACTTTGTTAATAAAGACACTAGCAGTAATTTTTATATTTTTTTATTACAACTAAAATTAGAATTTTTATTGTTTCTCCAACTTTTTTGTGGCATTTTGTTTTAATATGCTTCGAACGATTTTTTAAATTTTTTCTAAATACTAAGAATTAAGATTTTTATTAAAAGCTCTATTAAGGAGCTTTTTTGTTGCTAATTCTTTATTTGACTGTTTTAATCAAAATTTTAGATAATTTTTTTACAAATATTAGCGTTAATTTTATAATTTTTTCACTATTTTATTGAAACACTTTCACCGACTAATATACAGGGTGATTTTTTTATTTGTTCCCGCCCGAAATCTTAAAAATAGTCAACACGTTATACAAACGATAAACAATTTAATTAATTAATTAATGTGGCTACAAATGAATTCAAATGAACTGACGCTGGAAGCACTGTTAGAGGTATTGTCAACAATGTTGACAATAATTTACAACTCTATTGGGCTGATTTCAAGTATAAGATAATACCGGTAGTATCTTCGTTTCCATGGAAAAATAAACAAATTCGAGGTTGTGATTTGCTGTTGTCATGGAAAAGTATTAAAATTTGCGCTACTACCGGTTTTATCTCCAACTTGAAATCAGCCCATAAATGCCTTACTTTTGAAAATTAAATTTTCAAAGTACAACGCCCCAAAAAATGATTTTCATCTAGTTACCTTTGAAATTATTTTACATGTTAATTTTTTTGTGCCGCTCTACTCTTTAAGTTTGAACTAATTTATTCTGTCACCTATCAATCAAATGTCAATTCAGATTTGAAGTTTGACAAGGAGACTTTGACCTTTAATGAACATCCAAAGCAGGAAAACTTTTTCTTTAAAAATTGCCGCTTGTAGGGAGACCGAATATATGGGGTTTTCCATTTTTCTTGTTACAACCATAGTGACATTACTAGGTTTACTCGTTACCCCTATTTGCTAAAGCGGCATTTTTTATTTTACATGGGAAATCCACAGGCGACTAGATGAAAATCTTTTTTTGGTGCCCTGTATAATGTGTTGCCTATTTTTGAAGTTTCGGGCGGGAACAAATAAAAAAATCATCCTGTATGTATGGATGATAAAATAGTATATTAGAGAACTGACGCAAAGCTCCAGTTTTATAAAAAAAATGAGTGCTTCGATAACTTAAAAAACAAATTTTCTTTACTATTTTTTACAATTTGCAGTTTTGTTTTTTTTTTTGTGTAAAAAATAAAATTTTGCATGTTAAAATAAATACTCTAATATTTTTAAAGTTTTCTAAAGACGCAAATTATAAAAAAAGCTTTTGTTTTTTCTTAATTAAGATTTTAGAAGCTTTTTCTCGGCTGGTTTAATTAAAATGCAAGATATTTTATCTTTTGGATCGTCTTACATTTATTTAAAATTTTAAAGAAAGATTCTTTATTTCTTAATTTTTTATTAAATCTTTAATTAAAAACTAATTTTAAATAACGTAGTTTTAAATAACAGTTTTTTTTAGTCGTCTCTACAGATAAATAATGGATAACTAAGCTATTTAATAACCTTAACTATCACTCTACTTGGTGGTACATTTGCACATCTTTTTTTTATTAGTTTTTCTATAATCTAGTTTGCTTGTGTGATATTAATTCTAATCAAAAACTCATTTCATTTATTTTAGTTAAATATAATCTAATGTGCTTTTAAAAAAGTTTTTTTAATACATTTTTTGTTTTTTAGTAGTTAGTTTTTGAGTTTTATCAAGAGTTTTTTGTTCACTTTTTCTAGCTATAGTGTTTTACGCTCTTCTTTTTCAAAACTTTTCTTGTTCTTTTTGTTATTGATGTACTTATTTTTTTAATTGTAGCTTTTTAATCCCGGTTTGAATAGTTTTTGTTTTTGTAAAATTTGTCATTCTTGTTCTTTGTTTTTCATCTGTTTATTAAAGCTTTTAAAAAACTTTTTCTGTTAGTCGTCCTTTTTTTTTCAAATATTTTTTAATGGTTTTTTAAAATGATCTATTTGTTTTCTTATAATCCTTTTAGGCTTTTCTATTTTCAAATCGTCCTTTCAAGCTTTTTCAAAAATTTTTTTTTGGTTGTTCTAGAATTTGTTTTTGATCTTACTTTTATCCAGTTAATGCTTTTTAAAATCTCTTATTTATTCTTGTTTTTTTTAACTATCGTTGTTTTCCAAATTTTATTTGAATTTTTTCTGACGTTTATCTTTTTTCTTTTATCTTTTTATTATTAGATAACACAATTTTAACAACATTTTTAGTAACACTTAGTAATTTTGTTTATTTGTAAATAAATTTATTCGTTGTTTTAGTTGAGAGGCTAAAAGATCTTGATTTTAAGTTACTAGAAAAATGTTTTTTAAATTTTTTCAAATAATCTGATTAAGATTCCAGAAACATATTTCTTATATACTATTAAATATCTCAATTAAATACGGAGCGGCATTCTATAATACTTTTATTTATCTCTAATATTGTTTGAATTAAGACGATAATTTTTTTTTTATATATTACTAGTTTAAATACAAAACCCATTTTTTTACTTTTTTATTGTCAAAAATCAAAATTTTATGATCTCAATAAACTCATTTAAGTAGTCTTGTTTAATTTTTATTTTTTTAAGGGTTTTAATTATTAAGATGACAAAAACTACGGTAGTTTTTAACTACTGTTTTGTACTGTTTTACAGTACAAAAATATTTCTTTAATTTTCTAAGTATTTTTTATTTTATTTTTTTATCTGTGAGAAATTACGTAAGATATTAAAATGTCAAATTTTGACATTTTTTTACAATATCGACATCAACGTACTTGATTTTTCGACAAGTTAAAGATGAATTTCAAATTATTGTTTTTCGGTCTTGTAGAAGATCCGTGCAAAAAATGATATACAAGAGACAAGCGGGAACAATTATGTTTTATTCGTATGACATTCTTCATTCGTGCGCAAAACCCACTTGTGTAAAAAATGTCGCATTCATATGCAAAATATATGTTCCCGCACTTAACGTGTAAATAACTATTTTCTTATTTTAATTGCGAAACAAAAGATTTTTTTTATACTTTTAAAGCCTTGATTAAATTTTTTATTTTGCTGACTGCCTTAATTAAGATGTCAGAAAGTTATTTTTTATTTTTTGACTATACTAATTAAATTTCTGTAACTTCATACATATTACATTTTAGTTAATTACTGAATTCTAATTAATTTCTAGCCTGTAATAAACCAACGCCACTTAAATTTTGTAATCGTTAAAAAGTTTAAAAATAAGTATGTAGTTTCAAATAAATTCGTAATTAAAATGCACCTTTTTTAGTATAAAACTTTCATAAATTTCTGGTAAGATGAATTTCAAATAAACATGTCACTCGTTCCCAACCCTTATAAAAAAATCTAAATAAATTTTCAATTAATCACGCTTCTATTGACACAACTCTAATAATGATCACCTGAAAAACTCTTTGAAAGTTTCAGTAAAATTTTAATTAGCCACTTAATTTACTGACGTCCTTGATTATTTCCGGCTAATTCGCCGCTTTTTTTCTGGATGTGAAACGCTATCTGGCTAGGAAATGCGCAAAATCTCTTCAATCTCTTAAAGGAGTCGTCAGCTTCCTTTAGAAATAGCTGGCAAAGCGAATTTGTGATTGCCGAAACGGCCGAAAACTGTCTAATGAAAGAGATGCAAATTTCTTACGTGTTTGGGACGTTTCTCATTGCTCTATGCCGGAGGAAAATTACGACCAAAGTGCCGTTTCCCAAAACTCCAACAATGAAAATGATGAAAAACACCACCGGAACGATGTAAGTTTCCGGACGTTCCGGGTACGGAGTGTACGAGCTTTCCGGGTCGATGGTAGTCAACTCTAAGGAGGCATTTGATGGGTTCATTTCTAGAAATTAAAAGAAATAATTTAGTCCTGCAAAGTAATTAATTATTTTATAATTAGAAAAGTTTTGTTTGATTGATTTTGGATTTTTTCTCGTTAAAGTAACTCTTAAAAATCTCATTACTCTGAGTGTTAATCGAAATGATCAGTCATCTAATCTTTTCCGAAAAAGCATTTGAGATTAAGTGCTTTTATCGTATCTAGTGGCCAGCTCATCGTTTTTTAATTTAGACAAAATTGTCAAAGAAATAAAATCCAGAGACAGCTTATTTATCAAACTGCTTTTTATCTCGTTTATAAATTTTACTAAAATTAATTTACTTCAACCACAGGCGTGTTTTAATTACAAGTTTATTTTTTGCAAATCTTGGTCTATAAAAAAATTTCATTTGTGAAATAATTGTTTGTGGTTTTAAATCGAGTGGAAACTAGGAGTGGAATATTTTATGTAAATTTTTGCATAAAATAAAATTTTGCTTGTAATGGATCATTAATCAAAGGTTATTTTAGTCGTTTTGATGTCTATAATAAATCATTAAATTTTCAGCTTGTTGTTGGTAAACCTGAAATATATTGTAAAGTTGTTGTCTAAAAGTTTTTCGACTGATGAGCTTTTTTATTGCCTCTACAATACTTGCCTTTCTCCAACTCAACTTTTTTATTGTTTCCAACACTTTACCTAATTTTTATCACATTTTTGTGTAAAAATTTGAATAAAAACAAATTAGTTATGTTATGGATACTAAAATAGGATAACGTAGAACCCGGCGCATCCACCATTTTAACAATAAAAATAATTTTTTATAAATTTTTTTATTTCAAACAATATAAGAAAATGGTTTTATTATTGCCGATTTAAAACCAATTTTTATAAATCAAAATTTATAATTTTTAATTACAATGTTTCAGAAATTCTTTTTTTTACCAGAGAAAAGACCTAAAGGTTGGAAATTTTTTTGGGACTGATTTATTTTCGAAATCTACTAATTTTTTTTGGTTAAAAAATACTGTTAATGTAAAACATTTTTTTTTTTGATTTGTTTAAAGCACTAATTTACAATGCCAAAAAACAGAATTTTTGTCATAGGTACCGTACCGTTTAAAAAAAATTTAAACAAATAATTTATTTAACAACAAATTATTTACACAAATAGCTAATTTGCAATAATTTAATTATAATGATAAATTTATAATAAGCAAATAGATGTCATATTAAAATACATTTTGTAGCAATTTTAAGAGAACAGACCCTATCGATCGCACTTTTCTGGACACCATTTTTTTTTAAATTGTTGTTAGTTTTTAAATTATTGACTTGTCGTTTTTAAATATCTTTGTTGACAATAAATCTTCTTGTCTAAGACTTTTCCTCACAGTAAATATATCTGATGTTTGCCCGTTTATCACGACTATAAATTGACTAGACACGCTGGTAGCCAAAACTTTTTAACCAATAAACGACAAATAGCTATCCTTTATCATGTCTATTATTCTAATTCGAATATATAGTGTATTGCAAGGTATGACTATAACCGATTGCAGTTTGCCTTATTTTAATGACGAGGGCTGCTGCTGTATCTAGCCAATTCACGTTGTTTATTACGACTTTGTACTCATGTTCTTCAAGGTCATTTTCACTAAGATTAGTAATTTCTCTGATATGTATTTCGATCTGCTTCAGTGTATAGTACGTAATATAAAATCTGTTTTTTGTCGATCTTAAAAAAAAATCTTTTTATTTAGTTTTAAATATTAGTCAAGTTAAGTAGTTAGCTACGTAAGTTAGTCTAATTTTAATTGTAAAAACTTATTTGAATATACACATTAGGGTGTCCCTTAAATTTCAAGTTTGATATATTTTTACGCATACCTTCTTAAAAGTTTCGTAATAACCCTATATGGTCTAGAAAAAAATATAAGTTTGATTTATAAACGATAACCCGTGCCGACTTGCGATTTAAACTTGTCCATACAAGTTGCGTAAGTACTGCGCTGTGACTTGTTACTACATGTTTTATTTGTCATTTCATACATAGTTTTTAAGATTATTAGTGCTCCATTGTTTAGTGCATCAACATGTCGGTGGAATTATGGAGTGATAAACAAAATATGTTTTTAATTGGATCGCCTAGTTATCAAATGAGTAGTGCAAAATTACCCTTTAATCGACAAGTTCTGTTATAATATTCGCGAGGTTAAACTGACTGTTAGCGAAAGTGCAAATCTTGTAATTAGGGAACGCATCATATATTGGGAAAAATCAAGAATTCCAACAAAGGAATTTCCTAACTGCGTAAAGAAACTTGTTGATTTATATCATATTTAGAGAGAGTTGCAAAAAAATTGTAAGAAAACTCAGGTTACGTTCAAGACCCGTGAGAATGATTTTAAAAATGATCTTAATAATTTATTTGATATTGCACATGCTGATGCTTTGGAAAGAATGAGAATAGAAGAAGATAAAATATTTTTAAAGAAACAGAGAGAGCCAGGTCGACCGGGATGCTTAGGTGGTGTAGATAAAAAATTGGTGTAATAGAAGAAAGATCTATACAACGACGAATGGAAAAAAAAGAAAAAATTGTAAGACAAAAAAAATTACTAGCAGTTGCATCTACCTCTTCCACAAATAACTTAAAAAGTCTAAAAGATTCAGACGAAGAACAGATCTTAAATTCTGAACTCAGCTTGCTGGACGTTCCCTGCCATAAACTAAGTTAAAAAAGAGGTACAAAGAATCTCATTAAACCTAAACTAGTTGCAGCTTTAGATCGATGCCAGTTAAGCATTAGAGACTCCGTTTACAATCTTAATGCGGTGGTAGAAGCGCTTGGCTTGAGCAGCGCGGATTTCTCTAAAAACAAATCATCGTTTCAGCAAATTCGTACTGAAACTAGAAAATCAAGGGCAGAAGCAATCAAATCTGACTTCTTAGACAATGTACCCGCTGCAGTTACAGTCCATTGGGATGGAAAACTATTATCCGGGTTGGATGTACGAAGTTCAAAAAAAGAACGCTTGCCAGTTATTGTTTCGTTCTCGATAGAGAACAGTTTCTTACAGTGCCGAAACTAGAACGTTTTTCTGGAAGACATCAAGTTAAGGCTATCTCAACAGCTCTGTTTGACTGGAATCTTTTTGATAAAGTACAAATAATGTGCTGCGACACAACAGTTTCCAATACTGGTCGTTTCAATGGAGCTTGTGCTATTTTGAAGCAAACTTTAGGAAAAGAATTGGTGCTTTTCGCATGTCGTCATCATGTTTATGAATTGATTCTAAAAGCTGTTTTTGAAACCAAAATTGAGCAAATTATTAGTAGCCCAGATATTCCGCTGTTCAAAAAGTTTAGAAAAAATTTGAAAAATATTGATTCTAGTAACATTGAACCATGTCTTAATTTCGTAAAAGAACGTGTTGCTAAGACAGACATTCAGGCTTTGTTAATGATTTATAAGGCATAATTAGACAAAGGTTTTGTAAGAAATGACTACGCGAATTGGTCGAACTGTGCGTAATATTTTTTGGGAAAGGCACAGAGAAAAACTAAAACTAAGGCCCCCCGGAGCTATGCATCAAGCCCGCTGGATGGCGAAAGCAATCTATGCTTTAAAAATTTGTTTACTTCAGTCACAATTCAGAATAACTGCGAAGGACATAAAGGTTCTACAAGATGATTGTTTATTTATTTATTTATCGTGATGGCTCAAATGCCACAGTTGTGAGTAAAGCACCTAACCAAGATTTGTGCTTTTTGAAGATGTTAATTTATATAAAGAGACAGTCATTTCGTCACTGTTTGATAATGAAGTTGATAACCATACTAAGAAGAAAATGATTGCCAACTTCAACAGGGACAGAATCTCAGATTTTAGCAAACGCTATAACCCGTCGGAGGAAGAATTGTCTCAAAAGTTGTTTGGTAAGTTAAATTGACTTTTTGTGATATTTTTAAAATTTTATTAATTTTTTAGTTATTTAACTTATTTCTCTTTTTATTTTTTCAAATAAAACACTTGATGATTTTGTATTGGAAAAGAGCAAACAATTTCCCTCACGACTGCAGATCGATGACAGTTTTTTAAAGGAAGATGTATTTTCTTAGAACAATAATTCTGCTTTTCTGGAAGCTAAAAAAAAATAGGTTGTTTGAAAGTAGTGAATGATAGTGCTGAAAAGGCTGTTAAATTGATGCAAGATTTTAGCGAACTTATTACGGCTGAAGAAGAACAAAAACAGTTCTTGAAGCGCTCTGTGCAGGAACATAGAAAATTGTATCCGGACTGTAAAAAAACTACTCTAAAAAGAAGTTACCCTGACTGGTTGTTATAAATGTATGTTTTTAATTAAAAATTAATTTTCATCTAGTTTTATTGTTCCTTTTATAAACTTATTTTATTGCACTTCTAGTGATTTTATAGCAGACCGACTTGTCAGGACAAAATTACGTTTTTTACTAAACTTTGAAGCTCTATTTCGGCACTGGTTGCAATTGTGCTAGAAAGACGAAATTTTATATTTGAGTATCTTACAGCATTAGTAAAAAATATAGAGGGTATGCATTTTGAAATTCGAAAAAAAATTTTTTTGTCATAAAAATTGTTTTTTTTTGGACTACTTTACTAAAAATCAAGTAATTTTACACTGTGCGAACAATCGGTACCGTCAATTTTCCAATCTTTGTTCGGTTTTACCGCACTAGTGCCTGCAGAGTGTACAAGAATTTTTCTTGTTTAAAAACGTTTAAAAACATAGATCTAATAATAATACTGGAACGAGTCTCGCGTATACGTTGCCGAAGCGAGCTGCGGTGACAACATAGTATAAGAGAGAAAGAAAGAGATAGTATAATACACAAATTAAATGTGTGTGAAAGAGAAAATCACTTGCTGGTAGGCAAGAACGTTGAATTTTTGAAAATACAGGAATAATAAGGCAAAAAAATAAATTTTTATTTTAATTTAGTAAACATAGGAGCGCTAGGCCTTTATTGTGCATACAACACTCATACTTTACAAATTAATATTTAATTTATCTGAAATTATTTTATCCAAAATTGCTTAAAACGCTTCTTATAAACAAAATTGTTTAGAAATATGCAAATTTTAGCGATACTAACACTTGTCTAAATGCAAATATCACCTTTAACACGGTAAATACACCACTTTTAATGTTTTGCCTACCAATATTTGTCACCATACTTCTTTGCCAACCTTCCCTCCAGTCTTATTACTATCTCAATGGTTTAAAATTAGATTATCGTATCAGAGCCTAAGTTTATAATAAAACAATGCACTTTATCACTTTTATTCAGACAAAACAACAGAAAAGCATTTACAATAATGCATTGAAAGTTTAAGTTTAGTAACTTAATACGTATAAAAATCTGACAGTTAGTTACCTACATTACCAACATCAACGCACTTGATTTTTTTGACAAATTAAAGATAAATTTTAAAATTATTGTTTTTCGGCCTTGTGGAGGATTCGTGCAAAAAATAACATACAAGAGACGTACAGAAACAGTTTTGCTTTATTCGTGCGATATTCTTTACTCGTGCACAAAGCGCACTCGTGTAAAAACTGTTGCATTCATATGCAAAATATATGTTTCCGCACTTATCTTAAATCGTGTAAATAACTATTTAATTTATTTTTACAATTAGTGTAAAAGGATCTGGTACTCGGTGCTCTTCTATTACAATATTAAATTTTGACGCATTGGCTAATCTTTATCAAGTCTTTTGCAACTAAGTTTTACAACGATTTTTCGGTTTTGCACTCTTCTTTATTACACTTGTTTAAATAAAATCAGAAAACATTTCTTGAATTTGACTAGTTGCTTAATTTTTTTGTCAACTTAAATATTAAACCATTTTGCTTAATTTTTGTTTTTAAAAATTCTATTCAATATACATTTACTCCAATTTTTTTTTAATTACTTTGTTAAATAAATCTCACATTTTACTCTAAAATCTTATAGAGCATTGTGTTGTCATGTTTGTCATTATTTTTAGCGTATGTTTTTATCTATAATTTTACAAAGTAAACTGACTTAGTTGGCCATAGATTTAGAGAAAAATCTTACAAAAAATAGTGAAATTTATTGCAGTCAGATTAGCAGTAGTTGCGTTATTGGATGTATGAATTTTAAAATTGACAATTGATATAACTTTAAGAGAGTTTTGTTGTGATCGCCGCGCAGAACAGATGTGGCAAACCTGCAGATGGTTTTCTCCCAATTAATTTTAAGTTTTGTTTAAAGTGAATGACAGCAGACATGCTAGTTCTGTGTTTGTATTCTCCTCTCTGAATCTTTTTGACACTTGTTACGCCGGTAACCAGGCCGGATGGCACCAGATATGCTCAAGCAAATTACCTTTTAATAAAAGTTTTAACGCAGGTATCTAGGCCCGATGGCCCCAAAAATGCCCAAGCACTTTTTACAATTAATTGTGTAAACGTTTTGTAGACTTTTTATTGTTTAAAGTTATATTTTGTTTATCTACATTTTACTAAGAGGTAATCTCTCTTATTATTGTGGAGGTAAATTTTCACATAACCCTAACAGTTGTAGCCATTATCAACAAAGGAAGAAGAAGAAGAAAAAGAAGACATAACTTTGAGATTATGGCTAAGGTGGATTATAGCTACTATATATAACTGCCTGAATTTTTTCTTTAAAAAATTTTTACAAATCTTAATAGGATGCGTGTTTAATGTGACAATTGTCATTATTAGCAAACAATAATTTTTTAATATCGATTTTATTTTGTTATTTTAAATAAGAAAGATTTCTATGAGATCTAAATTAAATCTAAAGAAAACAAGAAATAAGTACAGTGTAAAACAGCTAAAAAGGCGGTTGCAAGATTACTTTAAAAAACTTTGATTTTTTAAAATAATTTAATAACCCACTCATAAACTGCATTTGGTCTACTAAACACTCTCTTTTGTTACTAATAAAGTACGACATAACAAAAAAAGTAAAGAAAAAAAGATAAAAGTTATTTTTGTATTATCAAAATTAAAATCAAAATAATCTTTAAACAATTTTTAAACGACTTTTTTTTAAACAATTTAAATGACAAGTCAATAAACAAAATATTTGTTTTATTGACAAACAAAAGTTTCAATTTAACAGTTGTGTCATTAAAAAAAATAGTGTTGTTTACTTAGTCAGTACCTAATAATGAACACTCTGTGTAATAATTTGGCATATCTTATAATTTAATTATGTGTTTTTTTTCAAATTTAAACAAAAACTAGTTACTTGCATTACAAGACACTGAAGTTAAACATACGAATCTCTAGCAACTTTAGAAAAAAAATTTGAAATAAGAATTTGTATATTTTGCAGAAAATATAAAATATGCAATCAACAATACACACACTACGGTTCTTTTTTTTTATTTATTCTACAAACAAATTTTGATTTTAATATATACGTTTTACGGCTTATCTTAATAGCTTATTTTGTTTATTTTATTACAGACAATTTTAGAAAAGTTAGTAGTTAGTAATATTCAAAACGTTGTCGTCGTATCCGCCATTTTAACATAAATTATTACATTTATAATTTAGTTTTAGATATAGATAATTTGTAACATTGAATTTGTTTTTGATCATTCTGTAATAACTTTATAACAAATCGTATTGTTTTATTACAATGAGAAATGTATTTGACCCGGCGCATCCACCATTTTTACGCACATTAAATAATTGTATTTTTCGTTTATTTTTAAGCTCAAGATAATATCTTTTTCTTGTTCTTTTATTTGCCATTAAATCGTCGCTTTGCTCAATTGCCTTGCCCAATTTGATGGATGAAAGTGGCAGTAACCTCTTATCACCAAAGCCAAAATCTTAATGTCCAGCGATTACCCAACCAATTTTAATGCCAATTGAAGCCATTGTTGTGTATATTTTGTCACGCAAACCACTTTAACAACTTCAATTTTTCTTGTGACACTTTTCTTAAATCCGATTTTAATAGTTCTACGAATTTTGGAATAAAAGAATAAGGCTGAATAATGGAATGCACATGCGTTGGAGTTTATGGGAGAATTGACCTCCTTGTGCACATATTTTCAGATTATGAAGGAAAAAACTGAGATTAACGTCGTCGCCAATATGTTTTACGATTATTTAGAGTCGGAAAAATAGAAAACTCTAGGAAAAGTAAAATCTGTATTTAACTGAATAGTTCTAGGAGGGATTCAAGTTGAGGTAAACCAACTGGGAAATTAATACACGTACAAGCTGAAAGTTCAATTCTAACTCCAGTGGATAAACATTTGTTTTTGAGGGTTATTTTTTTTTAATTTGTACAAATATGTTTGCAAATTATTTGAAGAGATAAGTTGCGTGTTTGGATAAGTTTTTTTCGAGAGATTACAAGTCCGTGAGAGAAACTGATCTCGTAAAGGATCTACGTGAGTAGATAGTGTGTGATTTAGGCATGAAAGGCCATACGTAATTAAGATTTTGGGATCGTTTGGCTTCATTCTCACGAACATTATTTTTATGTCAGGATATAACGAGAATTTCTCTGGAATTATTATTAGACAACAAATTGTATTAGCTCTTCACGAAATTAACTTGTTTCTAGAGTTCCTACAATTTTTCTGAATTTTGTGGATCAATAATTTCAAAGTAATTTGGAAACTCCAAATGTGAAATAAATCTGAAACTTGTGCTGCTATCTGCAGTTCAGGACATTAGAGCAAAATTAGGTTAAGCTGTTTAGTTCGGTGGAATAATCAAAAAAACATTTAGGAAGATGTGAAATAATTTATATCAAATTTGAAATTTTACATTTTTAATAAAACAATAATTAAGTTCTATATTTTGTTGAAGTTCAATTGGCACAACTTTTTTCTAAAGCAAATAAATACTTACTCTTTAAAAAAACATTTTCCGTTTCCTCTCATTTCCTGACCCTACTGTTTTATTTAAAAGTCTGAGATACAGAAATAAAGCAAAAAAATAAAAAAGTTTGTAGTCATTTCAGGTGTAAAATGTGTTTCTGGGTTTGAGTAACTTTTCAAACGTTTTTTTACGACAAACCGGTTTTTTTAAATAGTCTGTTGTTCAAAGTTTAGTCACTTTGGAGTAGAAAGTTTGTTTATTTTAATTGTTTTTTTTTCTGCATTTTAAAAATCATTTCTAAATTTTTTGTATAAGTTTAAATATTTGAATTTTAACGTAACCATTAACTATTAGATTAACCAATACCTCGCTTCTCTCAGTTTTGTCTCAAAATGTCGCTACGGCTTTATGTCGCTAGCAAAAATTCCTGTTGTATATAGACGATTTTGCGTCACTAGCTATGCGCAGTACTAGGATATACCGCACGGATAATTGGGCATTAATCTCGAAACCGGTCTCCAGATTTCGGTGTTGGGTTTAATTGAGCATTTGTCTTCCAATACCGTTTTAATATGTTACTACGAGTTTATGTTAGTTGCAAAATATTAGATTTTTTATATTCAATGACTTCATATTATTTTATTGTGTTGATAACGTTTAAGTACAAAATAATTTAACAATATAAGCTACAATACAATTAAGTACTAAAACTATTGCTATTACAACATAACTACTAACCAACGCAATTCTCAAGTTAGTTACCCCTCTTAATGAGGATGTCCAAAGAAAAATTTTATTAAGAGTTTTATTAAGTTTTTTCTAATTTTACGCATATAATAATAATTATTAGATTCGTTTTAACTAAATAAAAACAATTGCAATAACTAATAATAATTATGTGTTTCAAAGTATTTCCTGGGCTTTTAATTGCATTTTTTATATAAAAAAGTCCATTTTTAAAGTTATATTTTTTTGATATCGACTAATATACATAATTTTTATCACAAAAGTGTTTTAAAAAATTGTTTTTAAGCATTTTTGATTACCAAGATGCCTTAAAATATAAGTTTTATAATGTAAGAATTTTTAAAGATTTTTAATGTGTATTTATTTCTGATCTATATTAAGTAGTTTTTGAGATCAATTAGAACAATTAAAATTTATTATGATGAAGCGTTAATAATGAAAAAACCCCAACATAAATTTTACATTTATGATTTAGAGGTGGCAACAGCCAAAAACACATTGCTTTTTCTTCATGATGTCTACATTAATAACTCAACAGACTACAATAAAACCCTTTATAACAGCTATAAAAATTAATATAGAGAACTTCTTATTTCAAAACGAAAAAATGCGCTTGCTATTAGATTAGACAGATCTGCCAACAAAGTTAAAACAATATGCTGTTTTATAAACACTGAATTAGGTAAGAAGACAAAGCATGTCTTCAGAAATCTTGAATCGAACGAATTAATCACATTCTTCACAAATAATGCCGATAACATTGTGACCAGCAAAATTAAGATACTATATCTGCAAATATTTTAGATCATAAATCACTATTAAAGAAACAATGTAAAACTTCTGTTAATTTTTTCTTTTTAGCTTTTGTCACTGAACACGATGTATTGTCAATTATTAACAAAATAAAAAATAAAAACTATGCATCATTTTGACTTAAGTGCTTCTATCATTAAAAAATCTAAGGAACACATTGTTAAACCGTTGACAGATATTATCAATTGTTGTATATCAGAAAGAAAATTTCCAGATGCTTTGAAACACGCTGTAATAATTCTGTTTTCAAAAATCAAGGCAGTACTAGTTCTTCTTCCAACTAAAAAGTTTTTCAATTAGGATGGGTTGATGTTGGCACTCTGTGGCGACCATGTTTTTTTGATAGTGTCTGTGTAATCTGGTGTTTATTGTTCAGTCACTGATGCCAAATTACTATGGCAAATTACACAATTAAGCAACACGTCCAAATGATAAAACTTTATTACTAAAATGACTGTTCGTTAGTTCGAACATTGCGCTCGTTGCGCCCATTTTATGGAAGACACGGTGGTCCTTCAAAATCGACTTTGCAGCGTTTGGTGACCAAATTTGAAACAATGGGTTCGGTAAACAATCAGACAACACCCCGTCGTCAAAGAAATGCTAGATCGGCCGAAAATATTGGTGCCGTACGTGAAAGTGTACAGCAAAACCCGAGGCAGTCAATTTTGCCCCGTGCACAAGAACTCGGCTTTTCGCAGACATCAGTTTGGCGAATTTTGCGTCAGGATTCGGAATTACACCCGTACAAAATCCAATTGACTCAGGAGTTTAAAGTTAATGACCATAGACAACGCCGTTTGTTCGCTGACTGGACTTCGAACCGTTTAGAAGAAGACCCCACATTTGGTCGAAAAATCATCTTTAGTGAGGAGGCGCATTTTTGGGTGAATGGCTACGTTAACACTTAAAATTGCCGTATATGGGACGACGTTAACCCACACGATATTCAGCAAGTTGCAATGCATCCACAAAAAGTTACTGTTTGGTGCGGATTTTAGATCGGCGGCGTCATTGGTCCATACTTTTTTGAAAATAACGTTGGTGAGGTCATCACCGTCAACGGCAAGCGGTACAAAACGCTGCTAACAGATTATTTTTGCTCGAAATTAAACGATATCGAGGTACACGACATGTGGTTCCAGCAGGACGGGGCTACGTGCCATACAGCAGACGCCACGCTGGACGTTCTGCATGAAAGATTTGAGGGCAGAGTTATTTCTCGCAAAGGTGACGTGAATTTGCCACCAAGATCGTGCGATTTGACCCCGCTAGATTTTTTTGTGGGGTTTTTTCAAGTCGCAGAGATATACCAATCAGCCGCAATCGACCGATGCCTTTAAAGTCAATATCACCAATGCCATCGGTCAAATTCAGCCAGATCTAAGCGAGCGAGTCATTCAAAATTGGTCCACTCGGATCCATGCCACAGTTAGAAATCGCGGCGGACATTTGAACGATGTTATATTCCATAAATAAAGGCATGCATGGACCTTTCATATAAAAAAATATTTTTATAAATACCTCACACACAGCTTGTTTTATTCCATTTTAACATCGACCTATCCTTATTGAAAAACCCTTTATAACATACTTTCGGCTCACCAGTATGGCTTCTGCAAGAGCCTCAGCACAGTAGACGCTGCCTGGAATCTACTGGATTATATTGGCGGTGCTTTTAATGACAAAATGAGCGTTCTTGGTATTTTCACCGATCTTTCTTCCGCCTTTCATTGTGTTTCACATAACATACTTTTAGACAAATTATATTTTAATGGTATTCGAGGTACCAGTTTAAATTTATTTGAATCGTACCTTCAAAACAGGACGCAACAGGTACTTGACAGAAGCAAACAGTTATCAGAGGAATACCGCAGGACTCTGTCCTCGGTCCATTCTTGATTTATAGCAATGACTTGCCAGGTCATGTAGAGGAACCTAATCTAAAACCTATATTGTTTGCCGATGACTCCAATTTTATATCTAAACTTTTTCTAAATGAAAACTTTTAACACATATGGATAACACAACCACAACAGCTAACCTATGGTTTACTGCAAATGAGCTGTTTATGAATCAAACAAAAAATGTAAATATCATATTTAAGAGTACTTGTTGCCCCGTGAATATAGACATAATTACCAGTTTGTCCAAACACGTCAAATTTTTAGTAATTTATTTCGAGAAACACTAACCTTAAGTACTCATATTGACAACCTCTGTCGGAAACTGTCCTCTCAAGTTTCCGCTGTTAGGAAAATATTTACTTTATTGGGGCATGATAATGCCAAGATCACTTATTTCGCGGTTTTTCATGCTCACATGTCTTATGGGATAACGATATAGAGAAATGCAGCTGCTTGCCATCTAGACCATTTATTTTTACTACAAAAAAAGCTGTACGTGCCATTGTGGGGGCCTCTCAAGATACTTTAGCTAAACCGTTTTTTGTCAAATTAAAAATTCTGACATTGTACTCACTTTTTATATTAGAAATACTGTCTTACTAAGCAAGAGCTAGGACAATGTGAACATCACTGCGACCGTCACAAGCATGATACCAGGGAAAATAAAAATATAAAAATATAAAAATATTTATCTATATTAATATAGATAAATATTAACGTACAGATAAATACAGAAATATTTGGTATTCAATATTTTAGTTGCTTTCCCCCACATGCTTTTTTCAGCTGTAAGTGAGTCTTTTTAAATGTAGATATTTTATTTTATATGTAAAATGTTTTAAAATTTTATTTTGTATGTATTCGGTTGACAACATGTGTATAAAACTGTAATGTTTTCTAACACTAAATAAACATTATTATTATTTTTATTAGAAGATTTAGCAATCCAAATGCTGGTGTTAGAAAAGTTTTTCTTTTAATACTTGCGTAGATTTTAGAACTTGTAGTGTTAATTTTTCATAAAGGTAAAACTTTTTTTACATCAGCCAATTTCGGTTTGTTTAAAATTAACCAAATGAAAATTATAAACAAAAAAATGTGTTTACGTTTAACTTTTTGATCGAAAGTTACATAAAAATCTCCAAGAAACGCTGCAACATATCCTACAGTTTCTGATTTTTTTAATACAAATACCATAAAATATATCGCTACGAAAGTTATGACTACATGAAGTAGTAGAATTATCCATAAGAAAAATTTCACAATTTTTTTTTTTTTTTGAAAAACGTTATCTGCAACAATTCTCAAAAATTTGGGATAGTCATCTACAAAAATAAAATTAGTAATTACGCAATTTTTGGAATTGATACCTTTTATATGAGGTCTTTCACTCTTTCAGTGTAATCTTGACTTATTGTAAGTTCAGCCATTTTTACAATACACACAAAAAATACCTGAATTACAATTTCACTTATCTCTGTTTTAACTACTGCCTTTTTATAACTGTAATGAGATTAATAATTAAAGAAAAAAAGTAGTTATGATATCACGTTCTAAGTTTTGATGTGTTTAACTTAGATAAAATAGTTAATAAATAATCACAAAGGAAGTTAATAGTTTTTTTATACTGGGTGGCTAGATATAATTGTCCTATCTAGAGTGCTGTCAATTCTTCAAACAATTTGCTGCTTTTTAAAATTGACTACAACTAAATTACAATTAAAAACAATTGAAGCACAATTATTGCATAAAAATAAGTACAATGGCAAGCAAAAATTTTCGGGCAGACTTCAAATTTGAGTGATCTAAACCGTGAAATGAGCTTTACGTGTTAGACGTAATAATAACCTCAATTTAATAACCATTCGTACTGTCGCATGTCATTTTGACAAATTATCATGACATTTATGGCAATAAAGGTCAAACTACATTGCTTTTTTTTAATGACATATGAATTGCTGCCCGAAAAGTTTTGCTCGCCACTGCACTTAACCCGACATTTTTTTATTTTTAGTTTAGAATTGGTGCTTAGATAGTTGATGTAAATTCAGAAAAGTGAGTAATTGAATATTTTCATCCATGTGTTACAAATTTTTATTAACAATCTTTTGTTTTAAGCTGATTTTGTTCATTTAATTAGTTATGTTATTTGCATTTGTTGTTTTTGATATTATGATTTTATAAAACTTTAACTGCTGAAAGAGAAAGAAGAAGGTTTTGATGTCACTTTTTATTTTTTTTTTTAGAACTACGACAGTATGAAGTCGAATTTTTCAGTTTTTTATTCTTAAAGTCAAATGAAAAATCGGGACTAACATATGAAACAAACTAAGCCCCTTTTTCCCTTAGTTAAATTTAGATTAGTAATTAAAATAATTAGTTTTCAAAAAAGTATTTACTAATATCTTTATAAATAAATAGAAATTCTCTCCATTTATGTAAATTTTTTTTGTTAAAACGTGTCGTTGCAGTGGTGAAAGGAGTGCACAATTTACTATTGTAGAAAATATTTAAAAATGTATAATTAACAATAATTATTATTAATCAAAAAATAAGGTACAATGTGTGCAACATAAATACATAGAATTTTACATTTTAGTAAGTGTAGCAATAATTCAAGATTCTAACAGTATTTTACAAACCGGAGTAAAGTTGTTACAGTTTTATGTCTTTAAGACATACTTACTACGACGGATATTATAGAATAAATTCCTTTGACGATCTATGACAAAATTATTTTTCCAAATTTTAAAATTTAAATTTAGTTAGTTACGACTTACAGCCCATCCCAGGTCGTAGTTAACAGCCCATTGACTTGAAAATTTTACTTTACGTTTTCTAGCTGTATCTGATTTGGTAATTATGTAGGTTAATTTATTATTTCTATTGAAATTGTACCAATACAAGTTATCAACAGCTTCATCAATTAATTCTATTTGTACTTCAACTGATTGTCCTGTATAAATAACAGCACAGAAAGTGGTTATTGCTGCAAGTGTTGTAAGTCCTACTCTACAATAATATTCTGAGATTAATTTTCCCTACAAACCTATTTTTTATATAAGAAAAAACAAAAAAACAAAGTGTTACAGTAAAAAAATGGAAAATAATACTTATTCCAAAAAGAGATCCAGTGACCGAAAATTCAGCAACTATATTAGCCATTTCCTTAAGTTTTTTACTTTCTATTCTAAAATTTATTGCAAGTTTAATAATTAGTTATTAGATTTATGCTAAAACTCACAATAAAAACTCGATTTGCCTTTTAATACAAAATTTAAAACGACGTGCGACTTCATTTTGGTATTCTTTATTGTAAAATAAATCTACTTTAGTGCCATACTCATTATGACAGTCTATATATGCAACATACTCAGCAAAAATGAATGCCTGCACTCGAATTTGCAAAACAGCATAGATAAGCTGATATGTGGGAACAATCATAATGTATGAAAAACACAAATAAGTTAATCTCAAAGTTAAGCTAAAAATTTCGTAGTAATTTGGAAAATAATCCCGAACAACTCGTAAAGCAAGAAACACGTTAATGTCTTCTGAGACATACTGAAGATAGAAAGAACCAGCAGATAAACTGAGTAGAAGATTTAGCAATCCAAAAGCTGTTGTTAGGAAAATTTTTCTTTTAATACTTGCATAGACTTGAGAGCCTGCAGTGTCAATTTTCCACAAAGGTAGAAGCTCTTTTACAACAGCCAATTTTGGTTTGTTTAAAATTAACCAAATAGAAGACATGGGCTAAAAAATTGTTTATTTTTAACTTTTTTATTGAAACTTACATAAAAATCTCCAAGAAACGCTGGAACATATCCCACAGTTTCTGATTTTTTCAATACAAATACCATAACATATATCGTTACGAAAGTTATGACTACATGAAAGAGTAGAATTGTCCATAGGAAAAATTTTACAATTTTTTTTTGAAAGACGTCAACTGCAACAATTCTCAAAAATTTGAGGTAGTCATCTACAAAATTAGAATTAGTAATTATGCAAATTGTAGAATTGATACTTTTTATCAGAGGTTTTTCAGTATAATCTTGACTTGTAAGCCCAGCCATTTTTACGATACACAACACAAAAAATACCTGAATTATAATTTGACTTAACTCTGTTTTAATTGCTGTTCTTTTATAACAGTAATAAAATTAATAATTAACGATAAAAAGCAGTTATGATGTCTTGTTCCAAGTTTCGATGTGTTTAACTTGGATGAAACGGTTAATAAATAATCACAAAGAAAGTTGATAGTTTTTTTATAACGAGTGGCTAAAAATAATTGTCTTATTCAAAGTGCTGTCAATTTTTCAAACAATTTGCTGCCTTTTAAAAGTTGACTACAACTAATTTCATTTAATGACAAGTATA
Source organism: Tribolium confusum (assembly GCA_029207805.1). Lineage (NCBI taxonomy): Eukaryota > Metazoa > Arthropoda > Insecta > Coleoptera > Tenebrionidae > Tribolium > Tribolium confusum. The sequence goes on along the minus strand of JALGAY010000007.1, from coordinate 8,819,683 downwards.
GTTCAATTATATTGCATAAAAATAAGTACCTAAACGACATTTTTGTAGTTTGGTTTGAATGCAAATTAGTGCTCTGATAGTTTATGTAAACTCAAAAAAGTGAGTAATTGAATATTTTCATCACTGTGTTTTGAATTCTTCGCGCTCTGTAGAAATTACCAATACGCTATCTACCAATTTATTAACTGTCTGTTGTTTTAAGCTGATTTTGTTTATTTAATTAGTTGTGTTATTTGCATTTGTTTTCTTTTTTATATGTTTATAAAATATTAACTGCTGAAAGAGATGCTGTGAAAAAGTTTTGATGCCATCTTTAAACTGTTTTTAGAAAGAAGACAGAATAAAGTAAAATTTTTCAATTTTTTACTTTTAAAGACAAATGGAAATAAGAACTAACTTATGAAAAAACAGGGGTAATGTTAAGAAATGCAGTTAGAAATAAGAAAATAAAGTAGAAGAAAGTGTTTAGAAGAGAATGGAGAAAATGTTCAAGTGTTAAGGTACTTGTAAAATGTTTAGCTTATAAATAAACATAACACAAAACATAACCTACAATTCTTTTGATACAAGTCGTTATTTTTATTAGCGGCACATTGACACTTTTAGGTAATTCACAACTGCCTTTGATGGGACAATTGTTTTTGGCCACCCAGTATTAATACTCTATAATTTATAAAATTAAATGTGAAATTTTAGTTTTAACTGTATTTAGCGCGTTATACTAGCAAACAAACAATGTTTAAGTGTCATCAGTTTTCAATTAGAATATACTTATTCTTATTAACGGAATATGTAGATTAAAACCATGAAAACTAATAAATATCGACATATTCATTTAAATCCATTATCATAAATAGGGAACCGGCACGTGTTTGTTATTTGTAAAATATTGTAATTTTCTAACAGTAGCTAATTAATAATAAAAACAAATCATTTAGTAATATTTTAATATTTTAAAATATTGCAATACAAAAAAAATCTGAATTTTTTTGTCCGTATTTGTAATTGACAACGCACCTTGAACATTTTATCTACAGAGCGTTCAAATAAAAAAAGTTATAATAAAAGATAAATTTAACTAAACATGTTTTCACAACTTTAGAAAACATTTACGACTGAATTACAAAATTAAATTTAGGTTTTTGCAATTTTATCCAACACCTCTTTATTATGACGTTATAAAAATGATATTTTTGATTGAATTATGGGGCTTATGAAACACAAGTGGTTTTATGAATCAATAATAAAACGGTTTTTTTATAATTGAACAGTTTACAGAAAATAGAACAATTTGTTGAATATCAAAAAATACAATACATAAAATTACAATTATAAGAAACAGGAATCTCAGGTGAAATCATTTGTTTAGATTTACGTTAACTTTTATATTAAAAGATATAACTTTATTTGCTTCATTTTTTGTCACTTCAGTGTTGTTTCTACATTCATTCGATTTTTGATTTTCAGTATTCACAATAACATTGCCTTCTGTTTCCGAATTTCCACCCAGTATCTTCTGAGCAATGTCTATTTTGCTCAAAATTGACACTTCGACATACGATTGTGCCACGGTTGTCGACTTCTATTGGCCATGACATTGGACCATACCAAGATCGGCTCCAGCGTTGGACAATAAACTTGCTGATGTGCGCTTCATACTGTGTTCTGTGTAAGAGTCTGATTCTGGTAATTTCAAAAAATCAGCTACTATTGATGGTATTTTGGATAGACTATTTATTTCTACTGGCTGTATAGTGCATTTCTTATTTCTATAGCACAAAAACAACTTGTTGTAAAAAATAATCTTAAGTCGGAGAAAGATATTTTCTACAAATATCCAGCACATTAATTGCTAATTCTTCCATAATCGTAAAGCTACGTAAAACATATGTTTTTGTATCTGAAGGTACAGATCCCAACATATAGGATCCTTTATCTTCTACGTTATTGATTGAAATGTTCAATAATTCACAACATTGACACCCACCTGACACACTAAAAATTAGTGGAAGCTGTAATGAATAAAAATTAGATTTCATTTTTTGATTTTTTGCACTTGTAATTTTTTGATTCGTTCTTCAAAAAGCGATCAACTTGCCATATTGTAAAATATCTGTATTTTCGTGAAGCTTTAATGTCGATCTTAACATGCTGTATTTCGTCCTCATTGAAGAGGCTGCGAATCTTTTTTTGGCGTTGAAGAAGTAACCCAACAGCACGTCTTCGCTTACTTCACAAACATCGTTTTTTCAGTTTCCAGTTATTGAACTCACTCAATTCTTTATAATAAGCATCCCTGGATTTCTTGGGTAGCAAACTAGATGTGACTTCTTCAACATTTTTCCCAATTCTTTCAGGAAGAGAATTACTTCTTTTTATTTCCAACAATGTTACAAGCGCCGAAACAGTTTATTTGCAAAATTTTTTCTCAAATAATAATTTTGTTGTCAAAAACAACATAGCAACCAAATCATAAACTACTACTAATCTTTGTAGATATAAAATTTTTAGTTTAATGATTTCTTAAGAACTCTTACAGAGAGAGGTGTTAGGTAAAACTATGTATTGTACTCATGTCTTATCAGCAAATAAGTCACTTAAGAAAAATTAGGCCACTCGAGCAAGCTCTCGTGGCTAAACATTTCTTTTGTGACTTATTATTTGCCTTATAACACACTTGTATAATAAATAGCTATAAACAGTTGTATTTTTAGCAAATAATTTATTTCACAACAAACTATTTACACATAAAACACAACAACAACTTGATAAATAAATATTTTAATAACACTTTATATCTTCGCTTTATCGCTATGGGGAACTACTTGCTTTATATACAGGGCCCCAAAAAAAGATTTTCATCTAGTCGCCTGTGAATTTCCCATGTAAAATAAAAAATGCCGCTTTAGCAAATAGGGGTAACGAGTAAACCTAGTAATGTCACTAAGGTTGTAACATGAAAAATAAAAAAACCCATATATTCGGTCCCTCTACAAGCGGCAATTTTTTAAGAAAAAGTTTTCTTGCTTTGGATGTTCATTAAAGGTCAAAGTCCCCTTGCCAAACTTCAAATCTAAATTGACATTTGATTGATAGGTGTCAGAATAAATTAGTTCAAACTTAAAGAGTAGAGCGGCACAAAAAAATTAACATGTAAAATAATTTCAAAGGTAACTAGATGAAAATCTTTTTTTGGGACCCTGTATAAGGAGGCTTAGTCAGGCCTCTTTTTCATAATTTTTTTATTAGTTTAGACCGTTGCGTAAAAATTTGACGAATGCAGACAATGGCTGTGACTAATATTTCTCAGAAACACGCTCTACAAGGTGAGTCAGCGTATGACGCGACGTCATCTTTCTAAAAACTCGGTTGTTATCAGACCGCGGCAATTTACAGAAGAGTGTGTTACAATATTTTAGCAGTTTTTTCTCTGTACAGTTTATTTGAGACCTCAAATAAGTGGTTAGATTTTACAGCAGCCGATAAAACACACAATTAAATTTTTAATAAAGTATTTCCCTCTTTATAGTCTCTATTTCTGGGCTTATAAATTTAAACATCTTAAAAGTTGTGATAGTCAATAAAAGCTTTAGTTTTGCAACGCGTTAAAATCTTACATTTTAGTAGAGTAATAATTTGAACAAATAAAAATTTTGAAAAATTAAAGCTAACAAATGACTAAAAACTAGAAAGCTTTACATTTGTATAACAAGCCTGTTTTTTACATCAAAGCTGCGTCTCAATTACACGGAAAGCTCGTATGCAGGAGGTAATTTTTCCACTGGAGAAAGCTCCGAAATTGCAACAGTCGCATTTAAAAAAAATGTGCGTATTGATTAAAATTTCATAACAAGTAGAAACCTGAGTGTTACAAATTCAAACGCATTTGTTAGGTGATTGTTTAAAAATTTTGAAATTTCAAAACCAGTTGTTGCCGGAGCTGTTATCGATTTCTCTATGTCAACAAATCCATTTTTATTAATTGTTTACAAGTGTAGTGAACTGATTCGACAAAGAAATTGAAGCTGAGCAATCTGATATCGTCCGCTGAAACTATTAGAAGAAATTGTAGATGTCCACAAAAGCTCTCGGGATAAACTTTTCGAAGAGCTTTAGATGATACTTCAAGACTTACATTTTTTCGAGTAGAAGACACACTACGCGGCAGGAACTTTTACGGAAAATTGTAGTCGAGAAGTTTAGTGATAAGACTTATCACGAAATGAAAATTAAACAGAACTCGGGCTTGCTAGTTTGCGTTTCAGTTTGAGTTGGAAATTAAATTTAGAATTTTTTTAAATTTATAACTCAAACTGTCTTATATTTAATACTCAAACATATTATATTGTTAAAAATAAAATTGTAGAACTGTAAATTGTCATAAAAATAGAATTGTTTAGAACTGATATATAATGAAATTGTCAAAAGGTTTAGATAATAATAATTCTAAAACAACAAAATTAAATAAAGAAAAATTGTAAAATCGAGCAATAGAAATGAAGCGGTCATTGCAAAAACCACATAAGTCACACAATTAGAATTTTTCAGGAATCAATAAAAACTGTTTAATTTACAATTTTAAAAGACTTTTTTGGGCTCAATATAGTACTTGTGGTTTAAATAATTGAAATGTCGAATAATCTTTACAGTTTATCAATATTATTAATAAAAAAACTTAACATAACAGTTCTTGACTTATGTTGTTTTACTAAGAAACAGGATTATTATTAAAAATTACTCTTAAACATTAACTTATTAACATGTCATATGTTTTAGTTTTTCATGTTTTATTATCTTTAAGGTAAATTATCATATTCTCCATGATTTAACATTTTATAATAAGGAGCTAGATATGTTCTAATAAAAAGTCATATGCTCCCACAGAATGCCATTTTGAACTGGTTTTAAATCTTCTATTTTTTTACTATTAATGATCACTGTAAAATCATAAGCCTTGACTGATGGAATAAAGCGGAAGTTGAGAGTTTTTTTATTGGTATGTTTAATAAATCCTTAATATCAAAACAGTAAACTCACAATTGCCGTAAACAAAAAAAAAATGTTTTGCTCAGGTATGTGTGGCAATACTGACAATGGTAGATTTTGCGCAAAATCAAATGTTATAGCTGCAACCCTGTCCCGTTTCATTTGTATAAGCTGATTAATTCTTGATGTAAAACTTTTTGGAACGTCTTTTGTAAATCTTTAACTCAGCGACTAACTAACGTTTTACATTTTTAGTTGACTGTGATTGCTTCATTTTTGTTGTTAGTTCTTCGCAAGTTATAGTTGTGTCGACTTGTGTGTCTAAATCGATTTAGTACTGTATGCAAAAACCTCTTAACTCACTGACTTATGTTGTTTATGCAATGACCATCTTATTTTGCAGAGGAAGGAATGTATTGACTGACGTAATTCTTACCCAGAATACGCATCTGCCTTTAAGGAAGCGTTTCCAACAAAAAAAAGCATGTTTGAAAAAATATTTGACTTATGTGGTTTTTGAAATGACCGATTCAAATGTAGAAATTATCATTTGTTTTAGAACTGTTGGCAAGACTGAATTTAGTATCAAAGACAAGCTGTAATAGGACATTTCAGCAAAAGCATTATAACAATTATAAGCACTACTTAGATAGATCGCTGGAAACCAACGAGCTCTGTGTTTTATACCTGCGACAAGCAATAAAACTCATCCATATATATTCTGTGTCAACAGTATGAGACCGAGAAGAAAATGATAAAATACAAATTTGTAAACGTTCAATTTACTGAATGTATTTGTTATTTTTTAATAAAAATGCCTATTTGATGCAAATAAGTTTGTAATTACTTAAATAACAATTAAATATTTTTTAATTTGTTATTAAAAAGATAAACAATAAAATGTTACAAATAATTTATTTGCATAATTAATATGTAAAATTTTTGGGTTGCTTACACAGAATTTTAAACAAATTTGAAAACACTTAAAAAAATATTTGACACTTTTATGACATTTGTCACCAACTATCTCGTATTAACGTAAAAGTCCCTAAAGATTGAGTAATTAACTTTCTTACTTAAAAATCATGTAAAACACGAAAAGTAGAAAAAATAGCATAAAGAACACTCGTTTTTCAAATCATTGTGGCACTCATTCTTTATAAAAATTTAAATTTGTGCCACAAAGTTACTTTTCGAAACGCCTTCTTTAATATACTACACTGGGTGTCCCAGAACTGGCGGATCAGCTGTAAACAATAAGTTCATCTCTTCAACCTAATACCAAATTCCAAAAGAAATTTTTTAAACGCTGTCGTTTTCGAATTACAACAAATTTTATTTTAACCAATCACATAATAAATATTAAATCTTGTAATGTTACTACGCAATAAAATTAATATTTATTATTTAGTATTTATTATTTGGTTGACTGTACGTAGGCCACTGCTAAAGTTCGCGGAATCAAGTACTTTTAGTATTGCCAGTGTGTTGCAACTGTCATATTCGTAAAATTTGACATTTTTACCTCTGACATAGTTGACAATTCAGTTTCAAACCTAACGGTCTAGTTTTTAAAAAATTAAAATTTTGGCAATTGCGCTAAGAAATGGAAATATCGAACCTTGATGATCGAGTCATGATGTTTTGGGATTTCCGATACGATTTAACAGCACCGCAATGTGAGGAAAAACTTAAATTGTTATTTGGAGATAAAGCACCTCCAAAACTATAGTTTACAAGTGGTTCGCAGAAATCAAAAGTGGAAGGATCACCGTTTGTTGTCGATCGTTGGAGCAAAAAATATCGATGCCGTAGGCAAAATGATTTTAGCAAATCGTCATGTGACATACCAGGAGATAGAGGCATTGCGGTGAAACAAATACATAAGATTTTGCACCATCAGTTGCTTGTTAGGAAACTTTTCAGTCGATGGATTCCTCACAATTTGAAAGACGTGCAAAAAGAGGTACGAGTCAAATGGTGCAAGGAAATGCTAAATTCAAGTTCAAATTCTGTATACACCATTGTAACATGTGACGAATTGTGGGTATATTTATATGAACCCGAAACTAAACAGCAATCAACTGTATGGGAGTTTGAAAGTTAACCTAAACCAACCAAAGTGACCCGTTCACGAAGCGTTTCGAGAAAAATTATTGCTTGTTTCTTCAAAAAAATCTGTCATATCGCTACTGTTGTATTAGAAGATTGAAAGATCGTTAATGCGGAGTGACATACTTTAATTTGTTTGCCGGAAGTCATTGCTGAAATCAGAAAAAAAAACCAAAATCGGCGAATTGTTGTGCATCATGACAATGCAAGCGCGCACACCGCACAATGAACTGTCGAGTTTTTGACCACTAACAAGATCAAATTAATGACACATTCCCTGTATTCGCCCGATTTATCACCCAACGACTTCTTCTTATTCCGATACATAAAAAATAAAATGCGTGGCGGTCGTTTTTCATCGCCTGAAGAGGCCTTTGAAGCATTTAAGTCACTGGTTTCGGGGAGATACCTCTTTCAGAATGGAATAAATGTTTTGAAGATTGATTTTATCGAATGCAAAAGTGTATAGATATGAAAGGCGAATATTTTGAAAAACAATAAAGCGTTTTACACAAAATAATTTATGTTTTGATTTACATTTTTCGCGAATTTTAGCAGTAGCTCACGTAATAACTAAATTGTCAAAGTGACAAGTGTCAATTTTGTCAAGAAGGTTAGTTAGGCTTAATTTCATTGCCTAATAATATAAATATTATTTTTACAATTAGTATTTATTATGTGAATGGTTAAAATAAAATTTGCTGTAATTTAAAAACGATAGAGTTAAAAAAAAAATTTCGGAATTTGGTTAATACCAAACTTAATAGTTGAAGAGGGGAACTTGTAGTTTACGGCTGATCCGCCAGTTCTGGAACATCCTGTATAAATATCAAAATTTGAAAACTGTAGCAAGAAGTTTTTTTAGACAAAATTGTTAACTGGGTTGTGTTGTATCACAACAATATATTGTTGTTTTGGCATTTCAGGCATAGTTTGCTTTAAATGCGTTAGACTTTAGCAAAGAACTTATGATTATTTTTGATAATTAACTTAGTAAAGTAAAGTAAACTCCGCCGTTGCCTATCCCAAGCCAGGATGAGAAAGGAGGAGGGATCGAGGAGCACCTCGTTAAAAATCCTGGGCTCAGCTGACCCGGCTGACAGCACCCGGCAATGGGTCCCTGTCTAGGGTTACAGAGAAACAGACCAACGGTTTGAGTGGCGGAAGAAGGTATAGAGCCTCAACGGTACAAGAAGCGGAAGAGTCAAGGAAGGGAAGATGAAACTCTAAAGTCATAAAAGACAATTCATCTAGGGCAGGCACACCCGAAGAAAAAGTCCCTGGTCCTCCAAGCATGGAGGTTAAAGCATAGGGCCAGCTCCCCTATATCTATAAAAAAATGTAAATTTGCTAAAAATCCCAATATGAATAAGCCGGATGGATATAACAAACAACGAAAAAAGCAACGGAATGTGGTAACCTGGAATGTACAAAGTATGAGAGGAAAGATAACAGAAATAATGAATGGCTTACAGTCAATGAACGCAGACATTGCAATTTTAACAGAAACCAAAATAAAGGGAACAGGAATTGAAGAAATAGGAAAATATGTTCATATATACAGTGGCATAGCAAAACATGAAAGAGCCAAACGGGGAGTGTCACTTTTAATACACAAAAAATACAAAAACGATATTACCAGCTGGGAATGTATAAATGAAAGAATAATTCATGCAAATATAAAGATAAAAAACAAAAAAATGTTAATAGTAGGTGTATATGCACCAACAGATGACGATAATATACAAAACAAGGATATTTTTTATGAACAACTAAACAGTGTCTTAACAACGGCAGGCACAACAAGAGAAATTATTCTCACTTGTGATTGTAATGGAAGAACAGGAAGAAAACATGATGATAATATAATAGGACCACATGGTGAAGAATTTGTAAATAATAATGGACAAAGACTAATAAACTTATGTGACCAAAACAAACTACAAATAGCGAATGGATTCTTTAAACACCGTGATATACATAAGTATACATGGACACAAACAACACGAAATTTAAAATCAATAATAGACTACGTTGTGGTAAGACAGAAAAGTAATTTAAAAATACAGGATGTTAGAGTTAATAGAAGCCCAAATTGCGGAAGTGACCACTACCTTCTAAGAGCAAAAATATATATTCCTCCAATAACAAACGAAACCAAACAAAAAACAGACGAAGACGATAGTAAAGATTTTAACCAACCACATTACAACATTCAAAGCCTAAAAGAAGAAAGCATAAAAACATTATACCAACAACGACTAGATCAAAAACTTAAGGAAAACCAATTTATAGATACAGATTCCCTTTATAAACATATAAAAGAAAGTATACATGACGCTGCTGCGGAGGCATTAGGACAATCACGACAATCAAGAAAAAAGTGGTATAACATATCAGAAAAGACTGAGAAAAAAATAGAAATAAAGAAAAAATTGTACCTAAAATGGCTATCAACAAAAAATGACGAAGATAAAGAATACTATAAACAAATGCAACGAGAGGTACGACGATCAGTGAATAAAGAGAGGAAGCTATATTGGGACCAAAAATGTACCGAAATAAACACATATATAGGAGGAAGACGATGCACAGAAATATGGAGATTAATAAAAAATATCAAAAAAACAAGATTAAATACAATACAACTAAAAGAATGGAATAAGTACTATGAAAGCTTACTTACTGAAGACAGATCGCAATTTATAGATAATTCACCAATTCAGAACACACAAATAAATGTAAAAGGAGAATATATAATGTTAACAGAAGACGAAGTGAGTAATGCGATAAAATATATAAAAAACCATAAATCTTCAGGACCGGGAGGAATACCTGGAGAACTAATTAAAAATGGAACAACTAAATTAACAAGAATGATAACACAACTATTTGAAATGTGCATTAACGGACAACCAATCCCTAACGAATGGAAGTTGGCTTACATCACCCCACTACATAAAAAAGATGATCGTAGAAATTGTGACAACTATAGAGGACTTTCGGTTACAAGTACTTTTAGCCGGTTATATGGACGGATTATACGCGATAAAATAGAATCAGAATATTCTAGCAAAGAACCAGAAGAACAAAGTGGGTTTCGCGGAGAACGATCATGTATCGACAATGCGTTTTGTATTAAACAAATAATTGAAAAACAAATTGCAAAAAACAGGGAAACACATTTATTATTTATTGATCTGAGTAAGGCGTACGATAAAGTACCAGTTATCAAATTATGGGAAGCATTGGAACAAACAAAAATAAATAATACATTAGTAAAAGCAGTACAACAAATGTATAATAACTGTAGATCTCAAATAAAAATTGGCAAAAAACTGTCTAGTGGATTTCGGATATCAAAGGGCCTCAGACAAGGTTGTTGCATTTCACCAACATTATTTAAGATATATGTAGAACACGCCCTTAAAAATTGGAAGAAGAAATGCTGCCGAATGGGCTTTGAATTAAACAATACCACTCTTTATACTATGCAATTTGCGGACGATCAAGTAGTGGTAGCTCAAACAAAAGAAGACCTAGAATATATGACGAGAAAGTTATGTGAGGAATATAAAAACTGGGGAATGGAAATAAATATAGAAAAAACTAAATATATGGGCATAGGAAGCAATGATGGTAATTTACTATTAGATAATTATTAGATTTAGATAATGGAATAGATTTAGATAATTAGATAATGGAACTACATTTGAAAGATGTACAGCATACAAGTACTTAGGAATAACGTTCGAAGAAAACGGAAAAGATGAAAAAGAAATACAAAAAAGAGTAGGCCAGAGTAGAAGAATCATAGGAGTACTCAATGGAATTTTTTGGTCAAAAAATATAGACAGACAAAGGAAGCTAAACATCTACAACACCGTGGTAAAAAGTGTATTAACATATGGCGCCGAAATATGGACTATGACAGAAAATGACAAACGGAAAATACTGGCAACAGAAATGGATGCATTACGAAGATCTGCTAGACACTCAAAATTAGACCATAAAAGAAACGACGAGATAAGAGATATAATGAATACAAAGACAACAGTCATTGACGAGATTGCACAAAAACAATTAAAATGGTATGGACACATACGTCGCATGGGGGAAGATAGGTTACCAAAACAAGTGCTAGAATGGACACCAGAAGGAAGAAATCGAAGAGGACGTCCGAGGAAAAACTGGATACAGGGTATCACCAAGGCCATGAGTGAGAGAAATCTAGCCGAAGCAGATTGGTTAGACAGAAAAAAATGGAGATTGGGAATCGGAAGGCGACACAAGACGCTATAAACCGAATATATATATTTATAACTTAGTAAAGTAAAGTTTGTTTTTAGGTTCTTAAATAAGCTTTTCAGGTGTTGTTTGCATCACCATTTTTTCTAATCTTTGACAAACTTTACTAATATGTATAAGTAATAATACGTGTACATTGATATTATTTTCTTCTTTAAAAAAATTGTTTTGTTTATTTTTAAGAAATCTTTAGCGTTTAGATTATTTCTGGATTAATTTTAATTTGTCGAAGGTTTGTTTACATGACCCAAAACCGTCTATGTTTTAAAAACAGTATTTTATGCATTATTTTTTAATCTCTTTGACAGAAACGTCACCAGCATCTCATAATAAAAGCTTCACTAATTTTGTCACGTCACTTCGTATAACATTATCACACCCCAAATATAATAAAATATTCATCTCAAATACGATTTCTTTGAATATTAAATCTGCACACACCCTCTTATTTCAAATTCCAATTTATCTTTTATTGACTCAAAAATCCGAGATGTTTCAATATCAATTATTCAATTTCATAAATAGCAAAAATTTAATATCTTGCCGTAAATTGAAGTCGAACTGAAATATTAGAATTCAGGATTAGTGACCGAATTTGCAGGAACTTGTAAATCCTTCCAGTCGTGGTTTATACAATGTCCAGGACGTGATTTATTGACGTCAACACATCATCAGAACAAACATTTATTATACTGCTATCTCCCATAAACCAACAATAAAACGATCGGTTTTAAACAATACTTGTTTTCCAGTGTAAAAAGGGGTTTTACACGTGGAAACGACGCTTAATTAGGGCGCAAATGCGAAAAAAGAACCAATTAAAACAAACTTTTGTTGAAAAAAAACACAGGAATTGTTACTTGTAATTCGCTAATTTTAAACTCGACTAATTGGAATTAATTAAAAATATTCTTTTTTTATTTCGAGTTGTAAAACAGATTTTTAAACGCAAGCGAGCTTAGCGACATTTGACTTTTTAAAGTTAGTACGAAAAGAAATGTGAAATAAACTTCCAAATTCCAGTTTCTGTGTAGGAAGAAGTCTGTTTATTTTCTTTTCTTAAGATTTTATAATTTTGAATGAAATTCACTCTCGTAAAATTACTACACTCTCTAAAAATAAATTAATAATCTCTTATCCTTGGCTTGTTGCCACATTTTTTTTTCTCAAAGCTAATTTTCTATTTGCTGTAAGCTAAAATTTATAACTGACCCTTAAAAGACAAAATTAGGGTCTTATAATTTAATTATAATATGAAGTGACTTCTCGGCCGGCAGCGGTAGGCAAAAAATCTACTTCTAAGGGAAAACCGATTATTTAACCTCAAATATTCATTACAGCTATTATTAACTAGATTTTGGTCTGTTTTTTATATGCATACTGGTATAAATTTGGGTGAAATTATAAAACGAAATTGAATTTTTTTAACGTTTTTATTAGATTAGTATTATTTTTTTAATCATCCGATAATTTCTCATTTTATTATTTATTTTATAATAAACAATTTATGATGCTACTTAGTACTTGAATGATTATAATAAACAAGTCATTATTGAGCTCTACTGTTCTGCAATAAAATAGTATATTAAAGAACGCGTTTTAAAAAATCATCTTTGTGGCACAAATTTAAGTTTCTAAAACGGGCACAAAGCGCGAGATAAAAAATAAGTGCTACAATGACTTGAGAAACGAGTTCTTTATGCAATTTTTTTTACTTTGCGCGTTTTACGTACTTTTTAAGTGAAAAAATTAATTATTCAATCTTTAGGGACTTTTGCGTTAATACGAGATAGTTGGTAATGAATGTCATAAAAGTGTCTATTGTTTTTTAAAGTGTTATTAATTTTTTTTTTCAAAATTCTGTGTAACTCACAAGTGGTTCTTTTTTACCTACTGTATCAGTTAGAGATTGAATAATCTAATTGGCATAAACACAGAAAAGAACATTTTCAAAAACATTGTAACAATCTTAAATTACCAAATTAATTGCAATTCTCAGCGATTCGTTTCATTGTTATTTAGACTAAGCAGTGCTATATATTCATCTAGAAAATAACTTGTAAATTATTAAACGCTATGGTGGTTGCAAATCGTCAAAATAGTAGCTAAAGGCTGTTTTATTTTCAAGGTGTTCTAACCTCCAAAAGAAAGTTGCAGTTACCTTATTCTAACCGCTGTTACCAACCCAAAAAAGTAAAATGCACTAGTACTTTACGCACGCAATATGGGTGCTGAATTGGCTAATACGACACCCAAATCGTTATCTGTGAGAGACGAAAAGTAGAAAAGCAAGTTTCAAGTTTATTAAAAATAGAAAGTTGTGATGTCACAAACGTATTCAAGGCAGTGAAACATATGAATATTTAAATAAAAAAAGATAACTGAAATATATTTAAAAAAATATTGAAAAGGTAAAATTGGTGCAGCGCTGGTTTTAGTATAAAACCCTGCGTAAACAGTTAAAGCTACAGAAAGTGTTAAAAATAAAATTGTAAAGAATTATTTTTTTAAATAAAGTTTGTAAGACAATATTTTTATCTCTAATTGTTTAGACTCTAATTATGTTTTTTATATATAAAGCGTTTACTTAATATAAAATAGTTTGTGACGTTAGAGTAAAAGAGGTCATGAGCTGGATCCTAGTTTAAAACAATATATTTTTTATTTATACAAAGAGAAAAGAAAGCTACTACTATTTGTAAATTATTATTGTTGTTAAATGTAATAAAAATAAACTAATTACACAAAAAAGAGTGTTTTACATATAGAACCTACCGACGTTGATAGCAGAATAGCTATCTTAGCTAAGGATAACAGCAACAGTAGTTTTAGAATTTGTCTAAAAATGTTTGAATTTAAGGGTTTTTACTTACAAACTATGAAAAGAGCTTTAATAGATTGTTGAAGACGACTCAAAGAGGCTGGGTGCGGTTTTTTATTAATAATGCCAAAAAGTATAATTGGCTTTATTGCATCATAAACTTCTAGTAAAAATCGAGCATTTATAGACAAACTATAAATTTGCATGGAATGACTATTTAACATTAGTGAGATAGCTACATTCTTATATATAGTACAGGATGTCCCAACTAAAATTTGTACTTCTTAAAATCTACAATTTTGTCCAAATTTCAAAAAAATGCTAAGATAGGTCCATTTTACCTTAAAGGAGGACCAAATTTAATCATAGTTTCAAAGTTTTTTTCAGATATTTCTAGCGCCTAGAGCGATCCCTTCAAAAAATTTAAACAACAAGTGGTATCGAGTGACCAAACTATTAAAGTTGCTTTTTTGCCTAGATTACTGCGAGAAAAAACAAAAGTGGTTATAAAAAACAATCATTTAACTTGACGAATGTATTGCTCAAAAGGTTTATTTTCAACTTCTATACAACAGTACAAACGATTTTTAAAAACTTGCCTAACGTTTCAGCTTTGAAATGATGTGTCACTCAATCCCATCTGCTATTTACATTTTTAAAGGAGTGGTTCTGGGCGCTATAGAGATGTGGTAATAACTTTAAAACTATGATAAAATTTGTTTATTTTTTCTTGAAGCTAAATTTGACTTGTTTTTAACTAAAATTTTTTCGAATCTTATTGTACAAAATCGGAGATTTTAGAGAGTACATTGGTGTGACACTCTGTAAACCAAATACATTACGTCAGGTTAGGTCAAGTCAGTTAAGCTCAGATCAGGTCAGGTCAGGTCATGTTTATGTTGTCAGAAATAAAAAAAAATGTTGTATTGTAAAAATACCAAATAACACTATTAAAAAATAGAACTTTCATAGAATTATTCCACGTGATAGCGAAAGCAGTAAACGACAGAAGTTAGCTTGTAAGTTCTTGAGATATATATCAGAGAAAATAGCTGAATAAAGTTGCAGATGAAAGAACAATTTGAAATTTAATTTTTGCAAATGTTTTATTATAAATTTTAGAAAATTTATTTGTAGACAGCTTGTTACAGCTAAATATTAATTCTAAAATAACTAAAAAACAAAAATTAATGTTTTTTGAAGTATTCAAATTTGCACTCTTAAAAATATTAGTAAATTTTGAACTTTATAATTATAGAAGTATTTTACATTTGCGAAAATACCGTAGAAACAAATTAAAACAAGCTGTGTTGTGTCAATTTTGAATAATTTTGTTCGACTAAGCATGGCGCGCTTAGCTAACTCTAATTCTGTTTGTTCTCATTTTTGATCAATAATTGTTTCTTTTATTAAAAAAAAAACAAATAACAGTTTATTTTGTATAAGAAGTACTCTAAAAAGCAATAAGCTATTTAATATTTATAAAAGCAAATTATGGTGCTATTCTTTAAATTTTAGCACTCAATGATGTTACTATTACAATAGGAATATCAAATCATTGTTAAAATATTTAGATAGTTATTGTTGTGTAACAAATAAAATTTACATAATGTAACAAAATTCAATAGTTGTTGATGTCAGTGACGGCACCTATTTAGTCTGCCCTTGCCGGTAGAAAAGTCACTTCCTAACTAAAAACTTGATTAAGCTTCGTCCTAGTTAGTTTAAAAAATTGCCTTGTTAGAGCTTTAGGAATAATTTCAATCAATCGCTTCTCACACAATTGTTTAATCTGGATTACCATAATTCAGTTAAATGTGTGTGGGCGAGAGAATTTGTGAAAGCTCAGGAAAGCTGTAAATAAAAAGGCTAAGTTATTGTCGGTTTTGTGAGAAAGCGAGAAAGCTTTTGGACATTTTTCTCTCGATTTTTGGTTCAGAAGTTGGTTCAATTATCTTTGAAGGTTTATTAATGCAAGAAGCGACCCTTCCCAAATGTTACACAAAGTGATTGTCAAATTGGATTAGATCCTGGGAGCAACTGCTGCAAGGACGATTTACACCCGAAAATTAACTTGAATCAAAAATAAAACAGAACTCTTGTTTGTAAAATTAGTATGAATTGAATTTAAATGCAAGTAAATAATTGAGAGATTCCAGAAAACAGAATCGTCAAAAATTCAATTCACATCTCTCGAATGGTATTTGCATACTCCCTATCTAATAAAATACCAACAGTCACGTGAGAAGCAATTTAGTGGGATTTATGTAAGAATCTCTTCTGTGCTATCATCATTTGTCAGAACGTATTTTTAGGATTCAATGTGAATTAACTTGGCATAAACAAAAATATTGGGATTTTAGAATAAAGTGAGGCAGTAATGGGTCGAGATGTATTTGGGTTAAAAGTGTTAATGCAGTTTAGGAAGAAATGGAAAACTTTTGTTTTAAGACAGGGCGAATCTCATTCAATTTTTTACAAAATTGAGATATTGCTGAAAAATTACAGAGTTGAAAAACTTGTAAAGTAAAAATGTTAAATCAAAGTTAAAAAAATTAATAAAGTGAGTGACTTTTTACCACAATTTTGCAAGTTTATTGATTCAACTTCATTTAATAACAAGCAAGCGAAAATTTTTTTGTTTAGTTAGACGTTGAAAAACGTTGTTTATGGAGCGTGAAATTAGACACATTAGCTTTAAAATTGGAGTTTTTTAATGAAAAATTAAAAAAAACAATGTACGAGTGGCAATAATAAGCGGGTTTTTTACGCAATTTTAACCAAATTTGACATTTCTTCAGTCTTGAAAATTTTTTTTTTAATATCTATCATTTAATGACACGGATTATAATCAAGTAATGGAAAAAATGTGTATCACGTGACTATTTCCAGCTACCAATTATTATTGTTTTATGTAATTTTTTCTGTTTGTAGTCAAGTGAAATTATCTCTTTATTAATGTGTCTTTAAAAGCCGAAACCTTTTGGAAAAAAATCTGACAGCTTTTTCTGATAACACAAAATAGAAAATCTCTGTTTAAATGTCAGCCTTGACAATTGTTTTGCGATTGTCTGACAGCAACTTGTTTATTAAAGTTAATGCAACCGATATTCTAATTGGTCAATTTTAAACTGTCTCGGCTCCATATTTCAAATAAACAAAATTCAAAAATTTTCTATCTTTTTAATGCTCTTAACATTTCCTTTTTGAAATATACTGTGATCAACAATTATTGATTGAATTGGCAATAAAGTTTCTAGAATATTTTTTTTGCAAGTTTTCGGTTAGTTAAAGTTACCTATATAGGTCATGTTTTACAACTGTCAAAAAATGCTAAATGAATTTTTATAAATAATCTATTATTTTAAAACAATAATAATTTTATTAAATAATATAAATAAAGCAAATAAAAAACAGGAACTAAATTTAGCACTAAAGTTTATGGTGTGCACCATAGTTTTTAATTCATAACATAATTCGTCGTTTTAGAGTATAAATACAGTAATTATTCTATTTGAAGTTAAACTTCACTAAAAGTGGAAGGTCAATCAAGTTTTGTTTTTGTAACATTATCTGTATTTAAAAGATGTTCCACAACGCACATGCATTATTGTTTCAACGTAATAAAATCTACAACTTCTTCAGGGTGAATTTGTTAAAATTTTATGTACTTTGAAATGAATCAAGAGAATATTGCTAATTATTAATTTTATTGTAGACTCCACTTTTAAAGTACGCCATTATAATATTAGTAATTTGTTTAAATTTAAAAAACATTTTAGCAACTACCATCAATGACATAAAATTTTTGAAATGTCAAATTTAAATTTGAAATTTGGTCAGATGAGTTAATGTTAAGTGACTTTCAATCCTGCCAATTCAGTGATCATAAATTATTTGATTTATGAATCACTAAAAAATTGTTCTAAAACAAGCAGGTCACAATTTTTTGGTAGAAAATTTATGGTAGAAAATTGTTACAAATTGTATAAAAATTAATGGTCTGGATTCAAGTTGCGATACTAAATTTTAATAATTTCCTATGACAACAGCCAATAACAGCCTCGAATTTGTTTAATTTATTGGCTGTTGTTTTCCTTTATTATTTAATTTTATTACTTTTATTGTTTAATTTGCTATAGAAACGAAGATACTACCGGTATTATCTCAACTTGAAATCAGCACATTAATTTTTAAACAATACGTAGTTATAAAACGTATTTTGAAGATGAAAACTTATACTTGTCTGTGCCTTAATTTCGTGTTTACTTATAAAACATTTTGTAATGATATAATACAAGTTTTATTTAAAAATCTAGGAACTTAAAAAAATTTAAAAGTTTTTAATGACTTTATACTTTTTTACCCAGAAATAAATGCCCGATTGAGAATTTTACACTCTATATCTCCTCATATCTAGGCAATTCAAACAATGTTTTAGCTTAAAAGTATCAGAATTGATGGCTGCAATAACTATCAATTACTTTATATAGAGGGGATTATTTTACATAAAATGGAAAGCTTCTTTTTATAAATTTGTTTATGTTACAATTTATTAGAAATTTTGATATAGACTTTGTAATAAAAGTAAAATACATGGTAAATTTAGATTAATTTCAGCTAATTTCAATTAAAAATTAGCATAGTAAACAAAATCTTTATTTTAATATGTAGATTTAACAAGTTATTTGACAAGCAAAAAAAATTTTTTTTTTGATTTTACTATACTCTTAAATTTACCCTAGAAGTACTTTAAGCTTAACCAGTATTAAATTGCCAAAACGACAGTCTTTTACAGTACAATTAATATAAAGATTTTTAAATAATTTTGATAAAATTATATTAGATAAAACTGTGTAATTACCATGTTATATTATAAAACTTGATCAAATTTTGAAGAGTTACGTTAATTTATGTAATTTTAAACAATGACATCAGCTGGAAAAATAAACCTTGCGGTATAGTGGAGTAAATCTACCCGATTTTAATTAGCAATAAGAAAAATTTTTGCAAAAGGCTATTTTTTTTTAACTGGTTACTTACAATGCATATAAACATCAACATTCGAAAAATTCAAAAACTATAATTCAAAAATGGAAACACTTAAAATTTTGGATTTTGTAAAGGTTATGTAAAAAACCAATTACACCATCTGCAAGCCGTTAAAAAAAGTTACAATTTGAAAAAGAAAAAAAACTTCTAGGATGATTTGCCCAAACTTCAGAAAGAATTTTATTGTTGAAAAAAATGCCATTTTCGTGAAATTGGGGTTATAAATTGTCTTACGGTTTAGTTCACTTTTTTTCTTATTATAAACCACGTTCTTTCTCAAATTTTCAAACAAATTCTTTTACTCGTTTCAAAAATATCGATAAAAGTTTAAAATTTTAGGTTAACGCCGTTTTTTGATTATGTCGAGGTTATGTTGTTTGATGAGGTTTGCAAATTAGATATGTGGTTAGAGCAATCCTTTGCAAACACTTTGGTCTTTGTTTTGAGTCAATCCGACTTATGGAACTCGAGATATTCAAAAAATAGTCTCCATAAAGACCAAATTACGCATAGAATGTCCAAAAAAAGCCTCCAAAAGGTCGTGCGGAACGTTCCGGAACCGGAAAACATATTTTCAGTGTTATATGTATTGTAAGTAACCAGTTAAAAAAATTAGCCTTCTGCAAAAATTTTCCTTATTGCTAATTAAAATCGGGTGGATTTACTCCACTAGTGGATCTGCAAAAATAAATTTTGTTGCCAATACAGAAGTTGTAAAATAGCTATTTTGCAAATACTTACACAAAATAGTATTTTGTATAATAAAGCAGTAAAGCTTTTGATTTAATGCCAAGGCTGGTAGTTCAAACCTAAGCCGCACTTTCCAAAACTGGAGTTTTTGAGAGGTTTTCTTCAATCACTAAACTAATAAAATTCTTGAAACATAAACTTGTCTACTATTAACAGTCTCTTAAAAAGGCACAATCAAGTGAAAAAACGAAATTTATTTCTGGCGACAGACTGAAATTAAATAACGAGTGACCCAAGTTCTTCGTCATCAAGTTACTTTTGTCTGTCAAAACGTAATGTTTAGACAATGTAAATTGACTATTATAGGATGGCTGCCAAACCAATTTTCAAACCTTCAACCTTTAAAAATCTTTATAATGCTTCTCGTTCTAATGTATGTAAATCTTATGGTATAGTATAACTGGTTGCATATAACCGTTTGCAATTTTTTGAGATCTCACCTATTTTACACGGTGGATGCGGCCACCTTATAATAGTCAATTTACCTTGAAAAAGATTTTTAACATAACAATTTTGATTAATTTAATTTTAGAATCGCCAAAACGTTATTTTTTTTATTTGTATATATATTTGTTTCATTTAATGCTTTAAAGTTTTATGCCCAAGTTGGCATTTTGCGTTGCAATTTATTTAAGCTCAACGTTTTCACCAGCAATGATAAGTCGGTGACAAAAAATTTGAGTAATTTAGAATAGGCTTGAGGGCCTAAATTCAACCCTTAAGCTAAATTTAGGTCACGTTTGGTGGTTTACGTCTGATACAGTACCTAAGTGTGATATACTGCATTAAAGATGAGGGAATACCTAACATCAAGACCACTTTGCTGATTCCTGTTGCTGTCTTTGTTTTGAACGATTTTTTAATGTTTTTAGCTGTAGGTACTAGCCCTATAAGCACAATAACTGGTAAAACAGAAAAAATAGAGTAATTTATTGCTTGTCGGACCTTTTGCCTGAGAAGTAATTTTTTCTATTTTGGTTGTTGAAGATAGTGAATTGATACAAAATAAAATATAGCGAATAGTCATGCACCTTTTTTATACTTGTTGGGAGAGAGAAAAAATGTAAAAATACTAAAAATTTTGAAAAAAAAAGCATTATAACTTTACAAATATTAATACAAATCTAAGAAAGCTTGAAATTGCAGAAAAAATTATTGATAGTTTTAAGATAACACTCTTTTGCTTTTCTGAATCAACTCAAATCATTTTTCAAATTTTTTGACTTATTAAGATATCATAGGAATGGTATTGTTTAATAAATTTTTATGTTTAATAAATTGCGTTCTAAAAGTAGATTTTTTTGTTAGGTTGTTGCATCATTTGAATTTGACAATATCAGTTTTTGAGGCTAAATAAGGAGAATAATCAGATTCTAAATTAGTTACTTCTAGTAGTTATAAGTGAAGTGAGATTGAGCGAATAAATGAGGAAAATGTGCAACCTGTCAGGTAAGATTATAATTACAATGTTGTTTTCCAGACGAATTGGTTTGCTTCACGACCTTTTCCTTCTAACTTGCTTATCGAAATCATAATTTATTTTCACATTGAATAATTTGCAGAACCTTTTCTTAACTTAGTTTTTCAATTTTTTTATTTAATTCACTGACATACAACTCTTTTTTTTTAGGAATTAGCATGTTTTAATCTATCTAACAAATTGCTAATAATTAGAATGTTATTTTTATTCTAAGAAAACAAGCTTTAAGATGTTATTAGGACGCAATTTGATAATAATTTTATTAAATTAGAGAGTGTGAGACACATAAATAACACAACAAAAAAATGATGTTCTACAATTTTACGATTACCAAAAGCATTTATACCTTTTTTTGAGTTTTAAGAATGAGCAAAATACGATCTGAAACGTTGACACAATAACAAAAATAAAACTTCTCAAAACTAAATTTAGTTTAGTTGTTAAAGTCATTGTTTTTTATAAAATAACATGCTGCTTGACAAGACAATGACAGTTTCAACAAGCTTTATAAGAAATGTATGCATTAGAATAATTAAATTTGAAAAATGCTTAGATAAAAAAAAATATTGCAAACAAGAATTTTATTTACAAACACATTTATCTAAATTTGATTTAATTTAAACTTACTGTTGATTTAAACCCATTAATTCAAATCAAACCTATTACACTGTATTGTTGTAACGCTGTTACTCTTTAATTACGCGTATTTATTTCTATTTTTATCCACCCAAACATGTTACATTTTTATTTTAATTCAAAGCAAATGTGTGTTTTCCCTCTACCCACATGTATAATTTTTGTGTAGTTCGAACTTTGTTTGGAAACATAATCCCTTGTAATTTAATTCGAAAACATAAAACTACATCAAATATTGACAATTCCATGTATAATCTTGTAGAGACTGAGTGAAAAAACCGAAACAAATTAGGCAAATTATCCCAGTGAGGGTTTTTACCTTGACGATTAAAGCAAAAAAGAGAATTGATGAATTTTCTACTCACTTTCAATGACGACGAATAATTGATTTAGAAGGGTACTTTACGATAAACAAACATTAAATCAAGCTCTGGTTGAAATTGTTTAAATCGATATTAAATTTAAAAATTGAGTAAATTTTGTAGATTTGATTAGACTCCGGTTTCAATTTTCCGGCAATACACAGATCCGATTTTTAAAATTTAAATTATAACCAGTAAAAATTCAAGACAGATAAACAAGATATTAATTCCGTATTGTGTTTGCAAGCATCTGGACTTGACATTTCGAATATGTTCAATATTGAATTTTTTTCCTAAAAGAATCACTTTAGTGTGAATCACTTCTTTGTCTTTTCTAACAATAAATTCTTTCAATTTTTTTCTTTGTGATTGTTAAAATTTCGTTTTCACAGTTGCTGGTTTTGCTTTGTAATAACTTTTCTCACCTTAACCTAATCAACTCTTCTAGTAAAACTTGTAAATATGTTTTTATCGAGTTAGGAATCGATCAAATGTGTGAATTCAAACCGATCCTCTCGTCAACAATTTCAAATTTTTAATCTCGCCAAAAGCAGGCAAATACGTCAATTCCAGAATCTCGAATCTCGAGTGGTTAACATTCAATAAAATCAGCCACAAGTGTCTATAAAATAACTTGTACAAACACATTGGATCTTGTATAAAAATAACAGAGATGTGGGTGGAAATATGAAAACTATTTTAATTAAACCGGAGATGAATTTTTCATAACCCGTTTATAAGAGAAAAGTTAATCCGAGATTAAATTGCTCCGGAGTCGGATTTGTTTGGTGGCAACCAGTAATTAACATGCAATTGCCACCGGAAACCAATAATAGCAAAAACATTTTTTTACTTGTCTTAAAACTTTTCAGATGAGAGATTATTTGCGACTAATATTACTTTTGACAGTTTGGGAATTTATAGTTGAAGTTATTTAATTTCCGGATAATGTCGCGGAATTTAATTTCATTCGAGAAGTGTTTGGGTGACTGAAATTTGCTAAAAATGTCTCTTTATTGTTTTGCTCAAATTAAATAAACTGTTGGGAAGTGGAAAGGCGGTTATTTGTGTTCTTTTAAATTAACACCTACGTAAATATGATAAAATAAGCAGATTTGAAAATTGTTGCTTTTGGGAAATGGAACAAAGCTATTTGTGGTGACTGGTGATTTCTTGCCAACTAGCTAAAAGTATGTCAATTTTTTTTAATGAATATACTTTTATTTCAAGTCTTTTTAACTATTTTAAACAAAAAATTTTAAATTAGATTACAAGATAAAGAGTAGAACTAAAGTTAACATACATTTTTAACTTAGAACTAATTAAAGTTTAAATCAGTTAAAAAGAAAACTAAACTAAAATACTCTTAAAAAATATAAAAGTTATTAATTGTACCTCATTTAGTTATTAAAAAACTTAAAATAAAAAATTAGAGTAAGTAGGTTTATAATTTATCAGTGAAGATATTTGTGTTGCCAATTGGTTGTGCAAGCGTAACGTCATATACGTCAAACAAAAAACTCTGAAAACTGTTTCGCATAAAACAAGATTTAAAAACATTTTTTAACTTTGGGTGTTAAAAATCTTTAGGTATTTGTGCATGTACTAATTTCAACAACATTTTGTTGCATGTTAATTTGGTTTTATGTTATACCGCAAACTAAAATAAAGAGTGGTTAACTTGCTTGTGATTATTAGAATAAATTTGTAGTCAAAAATTACAAACAACATTTTTTAATAAAAAGGGAAACTTTTAGAACTAAAATTTATTTTAAAAATCTTAAATTGTAAGATTTTTTCTACTAGAAAACTACAACTGTTTTCTGTTTTAATTAGAACGCGATTTGACGTCATCTTTTTTACAGTGAAAAACGCTTATTTGTTGGTTGATAACTTCTTCAAAGTTTGTAGTGTGCATCAAAAGTGTTAAAAGTTTTAGTTTATTACATTATTAAGTAAATAAGTAAAGTTTTAACTGAAGTAAAGCAGTCAGTCCACTTTGCTTTGTTTGGAAATCGCACTCTGACCAACACAAGAATTTTGACGTCAGCAATTGCAGTTTCAATTGAAAGTGAACAGTTCAAATTACAAACAAATTTTTGAACTTAAAGAGCACTGATAGTCTTTGACAATATTGTAGCGACTTTGTGTTATTTTAACGTTTCTTGTTTAAAATTCGTGATTACGTTTTTTATTTAAAATTAGTTTAAATATCTATATTCAGCCTTTTTCTGAAATAATCCTAAAATTAAAAAAAAAAAAACAGACTAGTTGGTTTACCACAGCATTTGCAATGATACAGATCGAATTTTTCTTGTATTTTGGATTGCCAATTATACAGATTTAGAAAAAGCTCACTCTCTTAAACAAAGAATTGTTTTTCCTTTATCTACTTCTCAGCAAGATGAAACAGTATAATTGAGACATCATCGGTAGATGCACCTTCAGCGATAAGAAACGTACTAAAAGTACAAAAGAATTGAACAATTAAAAATCAATATTTTGCTAGAATAAAAACCGCTAGTTAGTAAGAAAAGAAAGAAAAAGTAGTAGAAAGATATATAAAATACATACAAATACAGGGTGATTTTTTTATTTGTTCCCGCCCGAAACTCTAAAAATAGGCAACACGTTATACAAACAAAAAGTTAGTTAATTAATTAAATAATGTGGCAACAAATGATCCAAATAAATTGACTTTGGAAGCACTGTTAAAGGTATTATCAACAATATTGACATTAATTCACAACTCTAAAGCCTTAATTTTGAAAATAAATTTTTCAAAGTATAATGTGTTACCTACTTTTAGAGTTTCGGGCGGGAACAGATAAAAAAATCACCCTGTACATTTCAAAGAATTAAAACACCTGTTAAAATTTTTGCAATACTTTCCATAACACCCTGTATATCAAGAGAGAGAAGTGCATGATTATTTATTTCTAAGCTACCGTTTATATCCCGAGAGCGAAGCTCGATAATTTTAAAGAAATTTGCTGTAGTTTTTTATTAAAATTTAAAAACAAGCATAAATGGATCATTCTTTGAAATACACTATGGCATCATCAACAACAACAAACATTTTTGCTGACAACGAACTTAGCAACGAATCAATGTTGTTAGCAACGGGAGCAAAAAATAATGTTATAATTATAGTATATTAAGTATGGAGAACGGTAAGAAATGCTTACCGTTCGAAGACAATTGTTTGGAGGAGGAGCGAAGCGACGACTCCAATTATTGTCTGAGAACGGTAATCCTTAACGTTCGACATGCTTATAACGTTTTTTGCGCGATTGGAGTTTCTAGAATAATAATAATAATAATAATTTATATCAATACATTTGTGATAATCGGGAAGATTGAAACTGAAAACTTTGGGTGGCTGTTATATAGTTGCTATGGTTTTGTTCCAAACAAGTAAAATTGTATTATTGATCATTCCTACATAGTTCTGTTTTGTGGTTCCGTTTTCGAAACAAATATGACCGATAGTGATGATCTACTGGATGATTTAGAAGACGCTTGGCAAGAAGGATGTTCGGCAATAATTCCAGGAAAATCTAAAGCCCGATATGAACAAACATACAAGTTGTTTAAGGAATGGCGCAAAGCAAAGAAGATTTCTGTAAATGAAAAGAGCTTGTTAGCGTATTTTGTGTTGAGAAGTGGACACTTGAAGGCCCCAGGCAGTTTATGGGCGGAGTATTCTATGCTGAAGAGTACAATTTTTCTCCATGATGCTATCGATATTTCTAAGTTTGCTACATTAATTGCTTATCTTAAGAGAAAAAATATTGGATATCGGCCTAAGAAGGCTAAAATTTTTACCAAAAAAGACATGGAAAAATTTTTGAATGAAGTACCAGACGAACAATTTTTAATTCAAAAGGTACATCTGAGTTCTAAGGAAACAATATATTTGCAGGTAGCAATGATATTGGGAGTGTCGGGCGCTTGTAGACGAGAGGAATTGTACAATATTAAAATGAGTGACATAGAAGAACATGAAGAAATGTTTATAGTAAATATTCCAAATACAAAAACGAATATTTAGCGAACATTCCCAGTTATTAATAAAGAAAATGAAGCAGTTCATTATTTGGAAATACTTCGAAAATACATAAGAATTCGACCAAGCAACAAGCAACCCAACGTCAGATCATTTATTTCTGAACTATCGAAATGGCAAATGCACTAGGCAAGTCACAGGAAAAGGCACAATTGGAGGCTAGCCGTCAAAAATTGCAAAGTATTTAAAGTTGCAAGCCCCTGAAGATTTTACTGGACACTCGTTTTGACGCACATCGGCTACACTTTTGGCGAATAACGGAGTTGATCTGTTGGGACTAAAAAGACATGGTGGGTGGCGTTCAACGGTGGCCGAGAGTTACGTGGAAGATTCCCTCTAAAACAAAATTGAATTTGCTCATAAAATTTTTCACAGCGATGTTGGTGGACTATTACAACAACCTGGGACTTCTACGTCGGAAAGTTTGTCTATTAACACTAGAAACTCAAATGCGAGTGGTATTACTACTATTAATTATAATAATTGTACATTTAATTTTAATAAATAAATTGCAAAATTGTTTTTTTTTAGATTTAATTGCTTACCGTTCACTGAACACGTAGCAACCAGTAACAGCAACCAACCGTCGTGGAAACAGGCACAATAAACTGATAAAAACAACCAATCGCACAAAAAAGTTTTTTAAATTGATTTTGAATAATTTTTTTATACTTTTTTTTATAACGTTTTTTAACCGTCCAGTTTTTGGGGCTGTCAATATTTTAAGTACTACATAAATTTACTCCCTTTTATACAACTCGTATTCCAGACTTATAATTCAATAAGTTTAGACCTTTTACAACTAGCATTACTACCTACAATAAAAGATCTGCTACTATTTCTTTTAGTATAAATTATTAAGTAAATAGTATTGATCAGTTTTTTAAAGTACAATTTTACACTCTTGTTTTAAATGAAATAAAGCGACTTGTTTCTCGACAATGGCACGTAAAAAAATAATTTTGTTTGACGCAAAAATGTAATTTACCCTCACTTTTTTTTTACTGGTATTGTAAACGTAATTCCGGTATGTTATTTGCATATCTATTTTCTAATACTACAATTTTTCTTTGGTTTTCTTGATTTATTAATAATGTTTTTTTGGTTCGAACGTTATGTAAAAATATAAATGCTTACATAAATAACAAAAAAATATACTTAATTTGTATAATTTTAGGATAATTTGATGTATATTTAATACTGTTAAGTTTTTAACAGAGTTTTACTATATGATATACCTAAAGGTTTTAGCTGTTTTGATATGTATTTAAAACTTTTGAAAGAGTATGACTATAGAAATAACAAATAAATAATGAGTTACGTAGAAAGACAACTAATGTCTAAATTAAAATTTAAAAAAATTTAGTTTACAAAAACAAAAATAATAGAACAATAGTTATACAGTTACGGCTAAATTACACTATTCAATTTTCTTTAAAAGTACCATCCAATTAATTGAACATAAATGTTGAATAAAGTAGGGCGAGGTGCTAGCATCCAAGATTCAAGATATTGAATGAAACGTCATAAAAAATCAATATGACGTTTCATTATTTAACCTCAAACACTTTTAGTATGCAACACGAGCAACTTAACAAAATAAAAAAAGTGGCTTCAATAAGTGTCATAGATATCAACACCATAGCACTACAGAACTTTAACTCGATGAAAACATACAGAAAACACATGTCGCCTGTTGCCATCTTTTATTTTTTGTAGTTGTGCGCATGCTCCCATCAAATTATTTTATCCAAGTAACCTTCAAAGTAGCGCACATCCCACTTTTATCAAATATTTACATTCAATTACTTTGAAGAAATGTCAAACGAAATTTATCAATTTTCACTACATACACACATTAAAAAGGTGCATTCACGAAATTTACACAGTTACTTGTACGAATCTTTGAAGAAAATTGGATAGTGTAATTACGCCTTTAGAAATTTTATACAGTGTTTTAGAAACAATTTTGAACCGTTTAGAACTAAAATGAGCATGCGCAGTCAAAATTTTAAACGCTAAAAGGCTACTGCACAGTGTACTACATCTCTGAACAGTTTTAAACTGTTGAAACAAACCTCACATGTTTTTAAAGAACTTTATTCGCTCTTAAACTGATTAAATTTTTGAACATAATTATGAAAAAAATGAAAGTTTTGGATTTTATAAATTAAAATTTTAGTAAATAACTAGATTTACAGAGTAAAATTTTATTAGTTTGAGAAAAAAAGCAAAAAGTAAGCAATTTTTCAAGCTGTCTGTTTATCTAAACTGTCAAGTTTGCAATCCTAAAATAAGTAAGCTTTAAAATTTATAATAATGTACGTACTTGTTTTACATTTATCTAACAACAATTTTTTGTTTTGTTATGCGAAACGAAAGATAAAAAATTTAATATTTTATTTTGTAGAACTTAATTAAGAATTTTGAAGATAATAAGTTAATATTTTATAAAAGAAATTTTGTACTGTTCTTTAAATTTCAACATTCCGTGATGTTACTGTTACAATGGAGATAATTATAACATTGCAAAATAATTAATTTACTTTTTCTTAATCTTTTTATTTACTTCAGTAATAAAAGTATATTTAAAAAAAATATGGAATATAATAGGATTTTCAACATAATAATTCTCGTAAACTTGTCAATAGATAATGAAACACCCGGCAGTCATTTGGCCTTCCATCGACGGTAATCATTTAGTCCACCGTCTATTGGCGTCCACCGTTATTTAGCTTGCCGTTGCCGGCGGAGAATTCACTTCCTTAACTAACTTAAAATCTGGGTCAAGTTTAATTTTTTCCCTTCTAAATTTTTGTAAATGACCGAAAGCACTTTAAAAGCTCATATCTCGCTGATCAATTTCCGGCAACAATAAGTCTTTTTTATAACTTCCTTACGGCAACAGAAACAATTTAGATAAAATAATAATAAATGAAAACTCAAACTTGTTTATTATTTATTCTTTTATGTAATAAGAATTTTTGTTTACAATTTCTGGAAATAATGTTCGCTTTTATCTTGATTTATTATTAAAAAAGCTTCATAATAATAATTAGAAATTACATATTCAGGTATATATAGTTAATCCTCAAGCGACTAAAGTAGAGGATCATATAAGGTGAAAATTCTCACTTTAACCGAATTAATCTCTTCGCATTCACTCCACGCACTCTATTCTCTGCGTGCAAATTTCGCCAATCTTCTCAAAGCTTATTTTTAGAATTTGCGAATTTTAGAGACGCACTGATTGTCTCAGCCTGAAAATTTCATTTATTTCCAAATGTGGTCATAAATTTTATCTAATTGGACTCGAATTTCAAAATAGTGGTAATTTGAGCTAGCAATTTTGTTTAGAAACTAGACACTGATAAATTAATTAAGGCGATTGCCAAATAAAAAACTTGCTTTTAACAGAAGTGGTGAGAACATGTGAATAAACAGATTTCTGCGAAATTCTAATCCCTTAAGAGGGTTTCCGTTGTGTAAGTTCTGTTTGTATTAAAAGTTTTTTGAGAATTATGTTGTGTAATTAAACAATTAATTATTTGAAGCTAAATTAATCGTTATATGACAGAGCTTTAGTTAACAATTAGAGGTAATAGCATTTCAGTATTGCGTCCACTCAATTTGCTTAATTAATTTCCACAGATTTCTAGTTCAAATAAATTGAAATACATTACATCAGTGATTTGTTACTTTAGTATAATAAAATTATAAGATTTTGGCAATGCCGACAACAGACAGTAACTGCCCTCACCAGATAAATTTCACATTTTATCAAATACGTTTGTTTATTAGTGACGTAAAATAAAAAAAACTAAAATAAAGTAAGTTGATCTTACAACGTTATCACTAGTATTTTGAAATATTTATTTAAAAAAGTTTGGAATATTTGTAAAAAATGCCTGTGCGTTATCAACCAAGAGAAGAGCATGTTTAGAAAATATTAAAGCCTTACAAACCTAATTGCTTTTAATCATTTAGTTTGCTTTTTATGTTTTGTAAAAAAATATAAAAATAAAGAAACCAGGTTCTTCTTCAAAAAGCAAACATCAGTCCTCTTTAAAAAAGTTTGAGTAAATAAAAAAAAGCCAATATACAATAGTTTTAACTCTAACTGTAAAAAATGATATTTTGCTGTTTTTAGTAAAATTTTGAAATTAAAAGTGCTATCCTTTTGTTATTTTTTTTATATAAATAGCAGAAAAGTTTCTTATAATAATTGTCGCCTTTGTCTTTTAAATGTAAAAAAAGTTATTGGTTCTTTGAGCCGGATATAGCAAAAGATCCTAGTATAATAGACCAATTTTCAATAGTTTTTGCTTCAAATTCTTAAAATATGCATATTTTAAAGTTTTTAATAAAATTTTGCAGTCAAAGACCACAGTTTTAATTATGGTTTCTTCAGGTGAATGCAGAGAAAAGTCTGAAAAGCAATTTACAATATTTCCGACTACAGATTTTACGGTGTTTAATAAAATTTTGAAAATAAAGTTTTACTCTATTTTTTTTATAAGCATAGCAAGAATTTTTGTAATAAAATATCTGTTTAAACATTTTATAATTTTTATAGCCGAATGTAGAGAAAACTCTCAGTGTAGAAGAGTTAGTTTACAACAATTACAATTTTTAACTTCTAAAAATTTATTTTAATATTGTTAACAGAATTTTAGAACCGAAGGTGACAGCTTTATTTATCTTTGTAAAGCTGTTATTTGTCTAAAAAATATGGCAATTTACAATTTGGTAAAAGACAAAAAAAAATGTTTTATAGTTTGACTAACTTTAGGAAACATAATTACACAAAAATTTTAATAGTGACAGTTGGCACCAACATCAGAAACCAAAATTGCACCAAATTTTTACAAATAAGTGAAGAAACTAACGTTTTGGATGTTGCCAACCTTAAGAGATTTAAAATATGTCATTTTACAAATGTTATGACGTTTCTTCTAAAACCAGATTTATAAAACAAAATTACACTTTTAAAAAATTAGGTGGTGTTGCCAACATAAATCAAAACATTTTTAAAATTTTCAAAATAAATTATTGTTTTCTGGAGAAATGTCAAACACTGTTGAACAATTTGCCTTTTTAAATGTTGAGAGTTTTTGAGATACACGTTGTAGAAATTTTTTTTTTGAAAACATTATTTTTGAGATACACAATGTATGACAAGATTGTTTTAAGCAAAAACTTCTAAAATCTATAAACATTTGTGTATGGCAAATTTAGTTTTTTTGAATTGTTTGAACAAGAGCTATTACTTTTTAAAATTTGTAAAGTTACTTTAAAAACACCCTGTACGTTCTATGTATAAACATTACAGAAACATTTTTTTATACAAGAATTGTTGCTTTGAGATTTCAAGTTGTGTTTTTTGAGGTAGATGCAGAGACAAGTCTGGAGGACAATTTACAATAAAACCAACTCTCAGAAATGTAAATTTTAGGGTTTTACTTTTTTTTTAAGAAGAAAGACCAGTTGATTGATCCGTACTCTAAGGTCTATGTTTATTGTTTAAAACTGAACTACTGCAGCAACCCTGTGCCTCGAATGAAGCTCAGTACTTTGTCTGAGCTTCAAAAAATATTGTTTTTTAATCTTTATTATACATTTAAAATTAAATTCTCTATAACTTTCTTTTTTATTATTTTTTTGCAAATTTGATCTTTCTACTGTAATCGATTATTTTTGACTTAAAAAAACAGTTACTAGTTTTTCAAGATTAAACGACAAAATTGCCGGCAGTTCTAGAAGAAGACTGTATAATTTATATAATCTAGATTTCTAAAAATTTTTTAAAAAAGAAGAATTTTTTGACGTAATTAGAACTTCTTCTAAAAATTTCTAAAAAATTATTGGTAAAAGACAAGAATTGAATAAAGTTAATTTTTAAAATATTTTTTTTTCAGTCAATTAATTCACCCTTAAGAAAAAAAACAATTTAAATTTAAATTCGTTATCTTTCTCGTTCGTATTTTCGCGAATGTCTAAAATAAAAATAGTGTAATTAGTTTTGTCTGGGACGTCAAGTTGTAATTAATAATTTTCCGTTTAAACACAGTCAACAAGTGCTGCACCACTTGTTGTTAATGATTTAACCTCATATTAAAATATAATCACGTCAGCTGCTAAACTACGTAAAAAATTCTCTAATACCAGTTTTTCCCAAACCTCTAACATTTAAAAAATTCAATTTATTTTTGTTATTAAAAGCGTCTGTTTTCCTATTATCGATCGTTAAATTTTGTCAAGCTCTTATTAAAATCACTGAGCGCGAAATTTAAATTGAGCTCCAAACGTGCATTTCTAGATAACAGCGACTTAAATAGAGCCGTAAATAGACGAAGAGTAAACACAAAAGCCCAATTTTGTTAAATAATTTGAGAACATAATTTATCAACTCTGTCTGAATTGAACACGCTAAAAGCTCGTCAAATTCGGGCTTTCCGCGGTTGCGATAGCTGATAACCTTAATTTATTTTTTCAAAATTTACTGGCTAATCAAACAAACAAATTTGAATCGAATTTCAAACTGGAGGGGTCAATATTGACCGAAATTATTTAAGCTATTATCAGCAATGTTCAGGCCGGAGTTAATTTCGAAATAAATATAGAGTGGTGGATTGCGTGCTAAGGGACAATGTTTACTATTAAATCATGAAATATTCGCTAGTTTACCAGAGAAAAGGATAATGAAAGAGGTTTTTATATCTGACTTAGCGAGTTCTTGCTGTTGCTTTTTCGTCAAGTCATTGACTTGCAGTTAAACTTGCATTTAACTGAAGTATGATTTCACAAAGCTTTGTGTTTGTTGGGTTTAAACGCTTGAAATGGATTTTTAAATGCGGAAATATAAGAGATATTACCTAGAAAAGGTTTTCTTAGCTTCTTAAATACGTTTGTGTCCTCTTGACTTGTTTGTTAAACGCTCGTTATTGCCGACTTGATTTATTATCTACCAAAATGTCTTTATTTGTAGGATTCTTTATATTCCTGTATATTCAATCAGTTAAAATTTAAAAAATATACCTCTCATAAAGGCATCATTTATTCGAAAATCCGAAACATCAGACAATTTATTCAGAAAAATTACAAATTATAACATGTTTGTTTTGGCTTAAGGGTCTACCCAGCATTGCTTTTAAAAGAGGTTCAAGTTTTTATTTTTATTTAAATGTTTTTATATCTCATATTTTTTTACATCCTGCCCAATTAATCTTAAAATATAATATTAAATAAATTTCTGATTCTATACCTACTCAGACTTATCTCAAATTTGACTCAAAAAATTAGAATAATTAAAACATTCAGGAGACGAAAACAACAAATGTTATAAATGTTTCTTTAATATTCGTCTTCGTATATAAAAACCATATAGTAAGTGTCGCTTTTAGCTTCAAAATTATATTAAAATCTTTAAAATGTAAAGTTTTGGAAATCGGAAATGAGATTATGGTACTTTGAAAGATCATAAATAAATTTAGAAGTCAAAAGCTACAATTTTTTATAAAAAATATTTCTACAATGTTTTACCTTTGATTTCAAAATATTTTGTTCGATACTTCCTTATGGCCCGATTTCAAGTTGACTTACTATTTTGACTTTGACATTTGTCAATAATTACGTATATATGCGCATGCGCCAAATTACGACCAAGTTACGACTTGAAATCGGTCTTATTTTTAATCGTATCTAGGTAGTAAATATATGTCCTAGACATAAATTTACTACCTAGACAAAAATTTGCGCTAATACCACCAACTTGAAATCAGGCCATTGAAAGTAGCTCTGTAGCCATAGTGACCAGCATGTGAAGGTTTTACTTTCGCTCATGTCTACTTTCGCTTACGCATTTTTACTCACACATTATTGAATTTCCGTTTTTCAAGCAACATTTGATATTTTGCCCCATTAGCTTGTTTTAGGGCGTCCTCAGAGACAAATAATTTATCTTCATTATCCATTTTCAATAGAATAATAGCACACAAATTACTCACATTACAATCAGTTCAATAAAATTGTAGAATTTGTTTAATTTGTTTGTTGTTTGTTTCCTTGACTACAAATTCTTTGAACCTTAATTTGTAGGTATTTATATTAAGAATGACAATTTTTTCGCAAATAATTTCAAACTTTTTTCGAAAGTTATAGATTTTCTAAAGAGGTATCGAACAAAACCAAATACAGCACTCGAGAGTAAGATCGCTTTCGTTTACTTGAATTGCATCGTTCACTCAGCTTCACCTTCCTTACTCTTACTGTAAATAACTATTTATAATGTTTATAATAAAAGAAATAATAGAAAAGCTGTCACCTTCTGTTCCAAAATTTTAATAAATACATCTGTGAGAGTTACAAGCACAAACTATTGTAAATTATCAAGTGTTCAAGTAAAAAAACGCTCTAGAATGCTTTGGAAATAAAAGCAATTTGTAAAGTATGTCGTTAACGCAATCGGCTGCTACAACAGCCAGTGACAGAACTGTCAAACTTTGAGGGTTTAATGATCTCAACCGAATTATTTCAGGGATATAAAAAAATGTGTAGCCGTGAGAACAGCTGATTTGTAGTTATAAAAAACAGTAAACCAAACAAACACTTATAATATTAAAACTTATAACTTATAAAAACTTAATAACATTTGAGTTACGACCTACATTTTAATACCGTCTTGTTTTAACAAAATTTCTTAGCAATCTAAAGAGTTTTTTTACTTAAACACTTTATATTTTTTCTGTAGACAAACATACGATTTTGAAGCCGAAGGCGATTTATTTTAGTAAGAGTATAATTTGCTTTTAGTTTGCTGTACGTAAAATTCTAAAACGTATTATATGAAATATAACTGAAGTTTGGAACAGGATTTTAACCTCACATACAGCACTACAAATGCTACAAAAAATTTTGTTTTATCTCAAATCTAAAAGTTGGGTATAAAAAGCATACTTTTTGTTTATCGTAAAAACTACTTAACCAATTATGTATTATAAAATTTAACCCATTTTTCTAATACTAACAAAATTCTGCCAAAAAACAAAAAAAAAGAGAAGAGAAAGCTTGACAGCCAAAAAAATAAAGATTAAAAAATAAAAAAAATAAAAAAAGAACAAAAAAACGTTAAATAGAAAAAGCTTTGCAGAGTAAAAATAAATTTAATACAACACCAGTAAGAAAAGACGATCTAGAATTTACAACTTTATTCCGTAATGTAATATTCTAATTTAAACATCTAAACTGAGAGAAATATTTTTTTTTAATTTTCTCAAACTACTAGTGTTTGCTGTTCAAATCAAAGCTTTTCTATCAAATTAATTATTTTGGTTTTACTTAAATCTAACTGTTTTTAGACCTTAGTAGTCTTCGCCACCTTTAATTTAGTAGGCCGTTGTAAGGCAGGATCTCCAAAAAACTCCTAGTAAAAGAAGTGCAAAATGTGCAAAAAAAAAACAAATGATAAATTTAAATATGTATTAAAATTTGCATCTTTTGAACTAATTTTAATATTTTTTTTTATTTGTTTGTATATTCACTTTTTAATTAATTTTTTTTTGCATAACTTGCTTTCTATCTATTTAACGTTAGGGAATTTTAAAACCAAGTTTTGAGTTTATTGGTATTTTTTTTGTCTGTTTAAACAATAATTTGTAATTTTATCTTACTTTTACTGCTGTATTTTTGTGTTTTTTTAATTTTCACAAAAAACGTAGACAATGTAGAGCTATCAAAATTGAAGTTGCAACCATCTTTACAGTGAAAAGCAATTTAGATCTTCACTAAATGCAGTAATAGTATACTACGTTGCAAAGATAGAAAGAAGACATTAACAGATCCAGCCTGCTTGTTTCATTGAGGCATTAAATAAAGCTGAAAGGTTGCTAATGTTTTTTCTCTGTATGACGTACACGGTGCAACTGAACTGCGCACAAAAATCATTAGCGCCTTAATCCAACACTCGAACTGCGCTCAAGACATTTTCGCTACCTGTCGTGACCTTTACCAACACCTGAACTGCGCTCAATATCTAAAGAGATTACACAGATGGTCAACTAATCCTTTTCCTTATTTATTACATAAATAGCTGTTGCTCTTGATAAAAACACTTCTTCCGAATTAAACGAATTATTTATTTTATAAAATACATACAAAATAAAACAGATAGTATTTAAAAGTAATAATACTTTATAAATTTACACTACTACTAAATTTATACGAAACACATTTGACAAAGTTATAGCGTGTTATTTCATGCCTATCTAACTGTACAATTTTAGATTGGATAAACTGCTTTTTTAACAATATGTCCCGTCGAATATATTTCTTTTCACTCCGTTTAATAGAATTAAGTTTTATATATGTATCGGTTTGCATTTCCAACAAAACTTTTAAAAATGAATGTATGTTTGGATATGGGCTTGCATTTTTTCTTTTGAATTTAGAATGAAAGGATTCACATGCGTTTGTGGTCCTTAAAATGCTGCAACTGTTTTCCGCCCATATCTCTGGAGGAAATTTAGACTCACTGTCGATGTAATTGTCAACCAAATAATCAGTAAATTGATCAACTTTGGAATCTTGTGGTTTCTCAGGCATGAAATCTTCTGCGAAACAATCTCCCACTTCCGGCGATGGAAGAAATGTCAATCCGAATAAATGTTTTAACCAGGTTCCAATAGGAGACTGTTGGTTTTTATATTCAGAAGCTAGTCCCAATTGCTGTATTTTACGCCACCTGTAATAAAAAACCATTTGTAGTTTTTTATTATTTACCCTACCAAATCAAAAATAAATATAAAAAATATAAAACTTTATACGTACCATGATTGCGCAAGATGAAATCGACACCCAATGATTTGAACGCCTTGCCATACTTCTTCGACGCTTAAATGAATTGCCATTTCGAAATCAATAACAATTGTCTTCGGATTTAGAACACAGCCCATCAATTCGCATTTTTCTTTTAATATGTGAAACAGTCTTAAATATGTACTTTTTGCTTTATTTTTCAATAAACAAAATATTACTGGCACATAAACCTCATTGCACAATGCATGTATGGTAAAAAGTTGTCCAAAGAATTTTGTGCAAAATTCAAATGTGCCATCCATATAGAGAGTGTCCTGTTGGCACATGAATTCGATGTTGGTTTTACAAGAAAACACAACGATGTTTTCTAAGAGATTGTTAGACAGCAAGAATGGTTCATCTTTAGATGTTTTTAAGTTGGCAGTATTTAAAAATATGTGTACTTCCTCAGCAGATTTTGGCAACCTTGGCACTAGTTGTAATCTTGCACGATTGATATTGTTTCTTATATATCGAACATCTATTCCAGATATGGTTTCTAATGCATCCGTTTGACTATTTAATTCTTGTCTAATTAATTTCGCTGGTTTGGTAGAAATTTCTTCTTGGGCTTTTCTCTTGACGGAGTTACTGATTTTTTGTCTTACTAATAATTCTTCTTCAATATTGTGATTATGACTTCCTTCTTTTCTTGAAAAAACTGAATTTAGAGTATAAATTGTTGCTACACAATTTTTCTTGGAGCACCGCCACACTATTTCTTCACTTGTTTTTAACACTCTGTATTTACGAAACTTGTATTTTTCAAATATTATTAATAACTGTCCACATTGACTTAACATAGTATCAAATTTTTCCATGTTTACGCTTTTAATAAAACTAAAATTCACAAACAACTTTCTGACTTATTTATACTTTATTTTCAACTTCTTCCACTCCCTTTATTGGTCCATCAGCCTTCTCCGCCTGCCTCTTTTAATGCTGCTATGGTCAACATTTTAATCCTTTACAGCCCCTATAGTTAAGCCTTTGATGCTGTACCATCTAATCAGTAATTACCTGCATAGTGCTGAGCGCAGTTCAGTCGAGGATTAAGCAACCCTTCTGATGGCCAAATTACCTGTTCCTAATCTGTGCGCACTTCGAGTGCCTCCGACGTACAACTGTTTTTCATTTTCCTTCAATCAAATTAAATGCAAATTTAAAAAAAAAGTGTCAAATTAAACGTTAGATCAGTTTTTATATAAATGATAACTAAAAATAACTAGCGTGGGATGAAATCAAATTTTTATTTCTCAGGAGAAAAACGACACTTATTGTCACATTTTGAGAGCTGCTTTAATCAAACAAAAAAAGACATTACCAACAGTAATATTTTTTTATTATACCTAATAATTTATTATCTATAATTTATACGTTTTTCTTACATTTTTTTAACAATTTACTATTTTTTTGAAAACATTTTAAATTGTTATATCTTCTATTTTGGCTTGCGATTGTACAAAATGACGTTAAATGCTATCGCACTTAGTTGGCAGGCAACAAAGTCGCCACTCTGGTTCTCACTCGGCTATCAACAAATCCAATCAAACTACTTCAAAACAAAATATTTAACCCGCATTCGATTATTTTACTTAAGTGATTGTTTCTTCTAATTAAGCACAACGCTTTGGAATGCGTGGTTAATGAATGTTGTGACTGTGTTAGCGTGTCGAGTGAGATTCAAAACGACACCTTTGTTGCTTGTTAATTATATAGGTCGGAACTCGCTGCTTACCAGCGATTTCCATGAGAGAATACACAGCATCAATCTGGACGACCGCTAACTCTACTTGCCTAACAATACGAAAGTTCTTCTACTTGTTCTAAACAAACACAATCTTTTGAGATATGCTGTAGTGATGAGGAGCAAATTCCTCGAATTTACAGCTTTCTCGGGTTGTGTTCGATTAGTACAATTTTTGCTATATTTATTTACTCATTCACCTACTTAAAATCTGAAGCTTTGTTGATAGGTAAAGTACTCTATAACGTACTCTATAAAGTATTCTGTAATTCGATTAATTTATTTTTGGATTTCAAAATGTGATGGTAAAAATTTATTCTACGGAAAGTAAGAAGAAATTGAGCTAGAAAATCACTGAATAAAAAATGATAAACAAACTACAAAAAAAAAAGAAATCAAATAAAAATAAGAATAAAACAAACAATAAAAAAGTGATAAAAAGAGTAAAAAAACCAGAAAATATATATGCTTTTTACCAATGTGAAAAAAAGAGAAAGGTAAAAATCGCCGGCAACCAAAAAGAATAAAAAAAAGTAAACAAAAAACGTTACAAAAATGATAAAATCAGAAAAAACTATAAAATTAAAAAAAACGAATAAACAATGAAAAGTGAGAAGATTATTACAACTAAAAAGAGAAAAAAAAGTTGTTGTTGAGAGAAATACATTAAGCAAAGAAATTAGACATAAATTTAAAAAATGAAACTACTAATTAATTGAAAATTTAGATTATTATTCTGTCATAATTAATTTAACTAAAAGTAACAGTTACATTGCTTCGTCTTATTATTATTGTCTTTATTCGTTAATTATTTTTCTACTAAAGTAATATCTTAGATAAACCAAAATTTTGTCGTTTTGTTAACAACATGATAACAGCTGGTAGCTTAATCCAGTTGTTAATTTCACGTTAATATCAAGCCAGTAACACGTGAAGTTAAATGTAACAAAATTCAGTTGCTTTTCGTATATTCGCGATCCTGTACACAAGTGAAAGCAGCAATTTGAATGGCTTTATTGGTCTTATTTACTAGATGTTAACAAATTTGGTTACGTGTTAATTTTCGCATACAATGAAACTTGCACTATTTTGAGGTAGTAGGAGTTAACCGCATTACCATTAATCATTACCAGTAATGTCAAGAAAATTCACCTGATTGTACTATTAGCAATATGATATCTGCCAGTGTTTCCGTGACGTGGATATTTTTTGAGGAACTGATTCGATTTTCTTGTAGTACATCAATCCCACATCTTCTAGATATAACCTCAATTAACAAAAGACAACCTACAAAGAATGAAAATTAAGAAACGCCTTTAATAAGATGATCAGAAAAAATCTTATTATTTCCATAATTTGTGCTTTTATACACAAATATATACTTTTATTGGATGATAAAAATTTGTTTGGTTTTCACAAAGGATTTATTAGAGTTTATTTGATTTTTTTGACAATAAATTTGAAACTGCAGGCGCAGCTTTATCTTAAATATATACAATATCTTGTAGTATAATTTTAGGTTCTAGTGATTTACCATTTTAAATTTTCAAACGATAATATTAACATTTTATAGAAATTGGATAAAGTAAATTTTTATTTGTACTGTATTAACCTACAACTTTGAATATTGTTTAAATAAATAATTTTTTTTTTACTTTTTTATGCAATTTTTATAGAATTTGTTGTAATGCATTAAAAAAATTAAAGCTCTATTTATAGCATGATTCAGTTTCTTTATTAGTTTTAAAAATTATCGTACATAATCAGCTGAAAATTCTTATGGCACTGTTAGTCCACGTTTGTACTCTGTGAAATTTAGCACGTGGTTTGCCATGTCTAGGTAGAAATGAAATTCACCGCACTTTTTCGATTTTCTAGTAACTTTAAAACGTTATGTAAATTTTATTTTACAACTATTTATACAAGAATTACAAAATAATAAATTGCAAAGATGTTACTTTCAGCAAGATTCTGCAACAGCACACACTAAAGCAATAAAAGTATTTAAAGCAATTTTTCTTATACATATAGGATAATTACAAGAATTTAGATAAGTAAATTGCCTGATTTTATTCTATTAGATCTTTTTTGTTTGGCTATCTTAAATATAGAGTTCAGAGTATTCAGCAGAAATTTAAATACCGTTAAAAAATTGTTTGTTGCAATTGTAAAATAGTGAACAATGTAACTTTGAATACACTAATTAATGTATTTAACAACATGAAACGGCGAGTTAATTTATGCATTGAAAACAACGGTGCACACTGAATTTTAACTTTAAATTTTGTTTCTGATTTTCTGTTTGCATTATTTTTTATTATATTATTTAATAAGATTATTATTGTTAAAAATAAATTAGTTAAAAAATTTTAATTAGTTTTTTCTTGACAGTTGTAACACATAACTTCTAGAAGTAGTTTTAACCACAACCGTCTGAATGACATTTTTTTTAGAATTGACGTTTATAACAGCCTGTTTATTTGCTCACTTATAGAGATCTCCGCATGGCGCTGCTAACATCGTCTTTCCTTCAAATCTCTCAAAAGTCAAACATCAAATATGTTAAAAATAAAAATTGTGTCCAATTACTATACTAAAATATTTGAAAACCTTTGCCTCTTTCACGTTTACTTAAGTGTTTGTGTTGATCGTTTTGACAATTGTTTTTAGTTTTTGTTTGTTTATTGTTCTAGATTAAGTTTGTTTATTCACATTTGCTTTAGTGTTTTTGTTGATCGCTTTGTGGTCTTTACAGGTTTTAGTCAGTAATTCGTTGTTTTAGTTGTTTTATTATTTACTTAGGTCTAGTCCTTTAATGTTTCTGTTGAAGGTTTGCTTTGTTCATTGTTTTAATTGAAAGTTTTTTTAACTTAATTAATTATTATAAATTCTTCAATTATTACGGCATCATGTCACGTAAACAGCAATGCACCGTGCTTTACTGTAAGAGCTTTGTTCTTCAAAAAACCGTTTATGAGTAACCGAGTGATTCAACAGTGAGAAGTAAATGGGTGAAAAACATCTAGGTATCATTTTCGTGGTAAGGTTTTTCTATCGCATCCACATTTTTCTGACAATGCCAAAATTAGCAATTTACATTTTGAAAGTGATTGTTTTAAAAGTGTACCATCAGGCAATGGAATACACCATCACTTGTACGCACCCTATTTCAGGTATCAGTAATGCGAGGTGTAAAAAAACATTAAATTTAACTTTATACTTGTGAACTAAACTAGTAACGCATATCAAAACGTCCGGAAAAAATTTAATCTTTTATTTGGTCATTTCTTGACACAATTTTCACGCTTGACAGATTTGCATTTTGGTTTTGACAGATTTCAGATATTGAAGGTTGAAGGAAAGCCGACCCTAGAAGGCCGATGTTAGCAGCGCCACGCGGAGATCCTTCTAAGTGAGCAAATGAACAGGCAGTTATAAACGTCAATTTCCAAAAAATGTCGACGGTCGTGGTTTTAACAAACCGCCAACTTTTAAAACCAACTTTCAGCTGTCAAGAACAGTCGACATCTGCATAAAACAAGTAGTCGGAGCCAAAACAACTGCAAATATTTCTACTTATCAGCATTGATAAGCTTTTTTCTTAACAAAAACTAAGAGGTTACTATTTTTAGGCAAGAACTGTCAATGATAAATTGTTGCAATGATTAGTATAAGTAGCTTTAAATTTACTCATTCTGTTGCCAACAAATCACTTCTAAAAAGTTATTTTTTTTGGATGTAACACTTCTATTTAATGCTGGCAAAAGCGATAAAAAATCAAAAGTGAATAACCGATTTGAGACACAACCGGTTTTCGAAAAAACCGATTACTCCGATTTATTGACTAACCGGAAGAATTTTTTGGAAATCCGGTTTGAAACTCTGTTTACTAAATCGTTTAAAAACCGGATTTTAAAACCGTTTTTATGTATTTTTTAAAACCGGTTTTTGACGTTCTTCAAAATCTTTTCACAATCGATTTTGAAAGTTAAAAAGTATTTTTAAATAATTTTTAAATCAGTCCTTTAGAAATGATAGGTATTTTTATATTGTTAAACATTTATTACAGTTTAATTAAATTGCGATTTCATTAATTCAAATAAATTGCTCGCTGCGTCTTATGCAAAGTCTGCTGTGCTTGAAGTACTTGTACAATTTGTTACTAGGTCTAGGATAAGAAATTTTTCAATTTTTTTGCAAAATCTAGGAATTTTTGCTACATTTGGTATTTTGTTTGTAAAACTTTTTGTTTTAAAGAGGTTTTAAAAACTGGTTTTAAAACGGTTTTAAAAATCGAATTTTGAAGCAGTTTTTAAAACCGGTTTTGATGCGGTTTTAAAAACCGGTTTTAAAGCGTTTTTTAAACC
Source organism: Tribolium confusum (assembly GCA_029207805.1). Classification (NCBI taxonomy): domain Eukaryota; kingdom Metazoa; phylum Arthropoda; class Insecta; order Coleoptera; family Tenebrionidae; genus Tribolium; species Tribolium confusum. Next base: position 8,776,142 of record JALGAY010000007.1, on the reverse strand, counting down.
GGTTTTTAAAAAATCGAATTATTTGGTTTTCAGTTTCATGCAAAACTGCGGTTAACCGAAAACCGATTAATCGAAAAACTAGCATCTTTTTACGTATAATGTTTAAGATGGAGCCACTGATTTTTAGATTTTTAGGCAACTAATAATACACAATTTTAATCTAAAGGACTATAACTGTAAATTATATAATAAATAGTTAAAAGATAAGAGTAAAACAACGATTAAAATAATTTTTATAGTATTTTTTACAGTTATAGCCCTTTAGATTTAAATTGTGGATTATAAGTTGCCTAAAAATCAGTGGCTCCATTTTACACATTTTGCATAAAAGGATGCTAGCTTTTGACAAGTTTTTATCAGCTGTTCATACTTATTGATTTCTATACTGTGTTTCTAATGTCACTAAGAATTTAAAAAAAAATATTTTATTAATAAAAATTAGAAAAAGTAAATTTCTATTTTTATAACATACTGGATTTTTTTTAAGTGTTTATTTTTTTTTACATTAATCAAGTTGTAGAAAATTATTCAGCGAAATGTGAGCTTTTAAAATGCTTTTAAGAATTTATAAAAACAAAAAACTGAAAAAAACTATTTCGGATTTTTTATTTATTGTAACTCGAACATTTTTATAATTAAAATAGTTAAACTAAAAAAATGCTGAGTTTTAGAAAGCTAATAAATTTTGTTGTAAAAACGTCCACAATTTTTTTTATTTTGTCTAAGCTCAACAAAACTTACAAAGTTTTGAATTAGGAGTAGATTGGTTTATTAGATAATTATCAATAATTTATAAACTAAACATTAGAAACGAAACTATTCCAGATGTTTTCTAGCACGCTTCGAAACAAAATGGCATTATTCTTTCGCAGAACGCACTCAATTCTTGATAATATTCCGTAACAATACGACAATACTATATGAACATAAATAAAAAACAAGGAACAAATTAAATAAAGCAGTATATCACAAGAATTGTGGACAAACGTCTGTAATAAGCTTAACTTCTTATTTAAGACAAAACAATTTCTTCTCGTTTGCCTCGCTTGCAAAGTCGTGCACTTTTGATCTTTTTACAAAAATAAATTTAGATGCTATCTTCTTGTTAATTTAGTTGTGAGTGTTTTTGTGCAACAATTTAGTTAGTAATAATTTCAAGAAACGTGTCAGCTTGGATAAAATCAACAAAGCGCGTAGTACATGAAGTAAGATGCAGAGACCAAGTCCTTTATTGTTACATTAACGATCCATTTCTCGTACCTAAAAGGCCGTTCTGGTGACAAAGCTTGCTTCTAATAACCCATTTACGACAAACTTAAAAAGCTCAACAAAATTTTTTGAAAATTTTCTACTACATTTCTTTTCGGTGACAATTTAAGAATGAACTAGGCTGGAAAATTGAAAGAAAATACACTCTGCGAAAGAATCGAAAAACACTTGATCAATATTGAGGCACACTGAAAGCTGCAAAGCTCAATTAGATAGCTCACTTTACAATTTTAGGGCCAGGTTGATTGATTCTTAGTTCAATTACTGAAACGTCTTATTGGCACATAGAAAAGAATTTTATTTGCTAGAAATAAATTAAAACGGTTGGAAAGATTGTTACCTGGATTTTCTGTCGATTATTTGCAATAAAAACTAAAAAAAATTAAATCAAAGAGAGTCTGTGAGTGCAATCTAGCTAATGGCGCACTTTTATCAGAAGTTTTGAGTTTGATATTAGCTCAAATTAAAAAAGCTCGAATAGGGACTTATTTTTAGAAAATAAAAAAAATTGAGAGCTTTTTTTTTCAATAATAAATTATTAAAGGAACAACAGAGAATATGATTTTTTGTGGCTTTTTTAATTTATTTTTATACCAAAATCGATTCTAAAGCAAACTTTCCGAGATATCTTAGAGAACCTCAAGCAACTTGTCGTTAAAATTTGTTTGTGACATAATATAATACAATTTAGTAACATCTCTATTTCGAAATAAGCTAATTTTTTTGTAAAAATCATAATTCTGGAAACAGGATATTAAATCACCGAAGATTGAGTAATAACATTTTATGAATCGTCGTTTCGCCTCATAAACTCCAAATAGACTCGAACTGATTTTATGAATGTTTTATAATAATTATCCTTCATTGAATTTCTTTACCGGCCCGTTAGCTCGTATATGGGCTGTATCAAAATTAAATACCCACATATTCGATGATTTCCTCGCTGAATTAATTACAAAGCTCGTTAAGTGTTAGTTTCTGTTGATACAAATTTCTGGAAATGGAGCTTTTGGAATAATTAACTTCTCGATTTTTCACACACTCAATCAAATTTAAATTAATATTGACATTCTATTATCGAGAATTGAGGGAAATTTTAATCGAATTAAGCTCTGTCGTACTCCATTATTGTAGATTGAAATCAACTTACCGCAGTTTGGTTTGATAAAAAATTGTTTAGGCAATTATCACTTAATCACATTTTTGGAGTTATTTTTAGGAGGAAAGAAAGTCGCGGAATTTTATGAATGGGATAACACTTGCTTGTTTCTCGACTGGTATGTTGAGAAGACGCGCATAAACTGGCGCGCTTGTTGCAGGATTTTCAGGATTCAACAACAGGAATATGCGCTTGGACAAGATGTGAGGAGCCTAATTTAAGTCTTAAGAGGTTTTTATTTTGCATTTAGATATTTTACATAACTTAGTTATACATTTTACAGATTTGATTTTTAAAATTCAACATTTTACAGACAATTTTTTCACTTTCATTTTCTATTTGTACTATTTTGTATTTTTTTTTATTCTTTTCTTGTAATATAGATCCATTGTTAGTTTAATTTTTTACACTGTATGTATAATTTTACATACCACAATTTTGAATAAAAAATACAGTCTCAATTCCGAGATTTTACGTTGTCAAAAATTAAACAAAAGTTTAATATTATAATTTTTTTTATAAAAAATATGTATTGTTACTGTAACAAAATAATTTATTTTTCGCATGTTTTAAAGTTTGGTGCTCAAATAAATACCTAAATCTAAGAAAAATACGATGAGCGATTTTGAAAAATTATCATCTAATTGCTATTATTTTTGGTAGAAGCAAAATTAAAAAATAATTAATTTTATGACTATACTCTTTTAGGTAGTAATGTAATAAGTTGATTGCATCATGCAGTAAGATAATAAGGTTTATTACGTACTTGTAATTCGTGATATAATGTCGTCTTATTTAAACAAACGTAAAAATCATTTTAAATTTAAAATAGTGTGTGATTAGCAAATTTTCCTAGTCATTTAAGACAAAGATTGTCTGTGACCATCGAGGAAGTAAAAAAATGTAAAACGTCATTTAATTTTTCATAAAATTTCTTGAAATAATTTAAATCAACATTAAGAAAAGCAATTATAGTAAAAAATAACCTTAGAGCGGTACTAAATCATAACAGTCTTTAGAATGTGACAGAAAGTATCATTTTCCTAGAGCAGAAAATTTTATTTTATTCCGCGTTTGTCACTTATATACACTGCTCTAAGAAATTAACGCACCACTTGAAAATAAAGTAAAAAAATTAAAACTATGTAGGCGAGCAATACTTTTCGGACAGACTTCAAATTTGAGTGATCTAAAATGTGAAATGAGCTTTACGTGTTAGACGTATTAATAACCTCAATTTAATAACCATTCAGTACTGTCGATGTCATTTTGCCAAATTATCATGACATTTATGACAATAAAGGTCAAACTACATTGCTTTATTTAATGACACATGAATTGCTGCCCGAAAAGTTTTGGTCGTCATTGTACATTTGACAACCTTGGTTGAGAAGGTTTAATCAAGCTATAATCTAGTTACCCATTGTAATAAAAGTTTTGACATTAAAGTCAGAAATTTGAGTTTAATAGTTTTTTAAGCAGAAATTTTAAAATAATTTTCATTTTTAAATTGTGTTAATTTGTAATTTTGTTTTATTGTTATTTGAATTTGCCGTTCTGTGGATAGTTTTTATCATTTGAAACAATAATAAAAACATTATGAGGAATTTGGCTCGAGAAGAATGCGCTCAAGCTGTGGTTTTGTTGGAGGAAGGATGGAGTTACAGAAGAATTTTTGAAAGGTTTGGTGTATCTCATACGTCAGTTTCGCGTATGATACCAAGGTACAGAGAGACATAAAGTCACCTCAGAAGACCTGGGCAAGGAAGAAAAAGGAAAACCACTCCTATCCAGGATAGATTTTTAAGAATATCTGCGCTAAGGGAACGCTTTGTAACCACCAGGAAGCTACAAACTGAGTTCCGGGACGTAGAAGGAATTCAAATCAGTACCGAAACTGTTAGAAAAAGACTTAAGGAGGATAATTTAACACCCTATATTCCTGCCCGTGGTCGTCATTGACTGCAGAACACCGCAGAGCCCTATTAAAATTTGCTAGAGAGCACATAAATTGGCAAAGAGAGGATTAGGAGTCTGTTCTTTTTACGGATGACTCAAAATTTTGTCTTTACAATTGCGATAGACGTGTTCGTGTGTATCGTAGACGAAATGTGCGGTACGCACAGTGTAACATTCAGAATACCACATTGTTTGGTGGAGGCTCAGTAATGGTTTGGGGTGGTATTTCCTTACAAGCTCGCACGGAGTTAGTGGTTATAAATAATGGCTCTATAAATGCGGACCGTTACATAACAGACAATCTTGAAGAGCATGTCGTACCATATCCCCCTTATATTGGTCCAAATTTTTTGTTAATGCAAGATAATGCAAAACTCCACACTGCCCGAATTGTTAAAGATTACTTGAATGAGGCAGAAATCAATGTTCTGGATTGGCCAGCTTGAAGCCCTGACCTGAATCCTATTGAGCATGTTTGGGACATTCTAGGGAAACGTTTAAAAAATCTTCCACATCCTCCTGTCCATCTTCAAGAGGTAGGTTCTCAACTAAGTGAAATTTGGAATAACTTAAATCAAGAAGACATAAGTTCGTTAATTTTGAGTATGGAACGAAGATGTGCAGCGGTTATTCAAAGTAGAGGTGGAAATACGCGATATTAAGATGTTTTCTGTAACTTTTATAACGGCGTAACTTTAATAAAATTTTGTTTTCGGTTTGTTTTTCTATATTTGGACACATTAGATATTAATTGATTGAGAAAAACGAAGAAATGAAGAAAATTGACTCTTACACAAAAATTATCTATGGGTCAATTTTTTTTTCTTCACTTCTTCATTTTTCTCAACCATTTAAAACTCACTTCACCCATGGATATTTTAACAAAAAAAAGATATTAATTGACTTTAAACAAATTAAGAAAAATTTAACTTAATTTTGTACCAATTGGTCGAATACTTGTTTCAATTTTCAAAAAAAATTAAGTGGTGCGTTAATTTATCGGAGCAGTGTAGGTAGATAGGAAAGATGTATGAAACCTGAATAAAGCGGTTCAGGTTTTTTGAGTCGATTATAATGGTGTAATACAATCTAAAACTTGAACGCTCGATCAACGAAGACCGTACTAGTTTGCGCCTGCTCAGGATTGGCTTTGATAGCGATGGCCAGTGACGTTGCGTTAATGTAATTTTTTGTAATAATGTTATAAATTATAGTAATAATCTCAAACAGTTGCTTTTTACTCGCATAAATTTGACAATACCACATGAAATAAAGAGCCAAGGTCCAATATCGGGAAACGAGTAACAAATGTATTAAATCAACTCCTACTTCTGTAGAAGCGAAACGTGCGCAAACTACAGCAATGAGTAGCATACGAATTTCCTAACTCTATTTATGAACTATACATTGACATTGAACACACAAAGACATTGGCAGTCTTTAGATTTATATGATGGCAGAATCTATAAACAGCGTCAGGTTGCTAATGTCTTCTTTCTGCTCTTGCGACGTAATATACTAAATTTTATCTGCAGTATATTAGGTTCATTATGTCACCACACATTTTTAAGTTTTACATTCTGTAATAAAACAACTTAACAAAGAAATAAGCAACGAGGTCAAAAATACAGTTTTATTGCTTTCAATATTCGTAAAAATCTCTGTGTTTAACTAAGTCGAACTACTTAACACTCGAATTATTGTTGGTTTTTACAGAGCCAAATTTATTAGCCAATATTTTTTAATCTGCCCGTTACCAATGAATTATTACTTTCTCTTTTAGCAAGGTCTAGAATAAAATCGCGTTAATTTCTTGAATTGACAAGCTTATTTTGTAACGTTTGTTTCCTCCAAAAATTGTGTACCTGTAAAAATTAAACGAATTTATGTTTCTTTTTATTTTTTCAATGTTTTCTGTTTCTTTTTTCTGTTCTACAAGCTTTAGAACAACACGTTTTTGCTGGTCTTTGTCAACGCTTTTTTCCTTGATTTTACTTACAATCGTAATTTTTTAAATTTAATTAGAATATCTGCTGTGAATATTGCTGTGCTCTTCTAGATTTGCTTTTAGCTCTTTTTTCCTCTTCAATCGCCGTTTTTTAAATTCTAGTAAAAATTTTGTTTTTTTATTTTTTAATATGTTATTTCTTTGTATTTTATTATTAACAAAAACAGAAAAACAGAGAATAATTTTCTAATTTCACTAAAAAAACATAAAGCCTACAGAACAATATTGCAAGTCTATCACTGAAAACTTGTTTGAAATCAATCAAAGCTTTAAAAAAAATGTTAAAAAACCAAAAAAAACTTTGAATTCATTAAACTCTAGTTGATGTATAAAAAGGTTATTGATAAATAAAGTTTAAAATAAATGTTTTTAAATTGACTTTTTAATGATGAAATTTTCATTTTCTTCAGATTACAACAAGACTAATAAGACACTATCACTTGATAAACGACTAAAAAAGCAAAAAAGACTAAGTCTAAGACTAAGACTTCAAAGTATTGAAATAAATTTTGTATAATAAAGTCGACGTAGTCTTATTTAGTTCTTAGAGATGAGTGAGAGAGAGAATTGAACAACATTAGTTGTTTAACCCATTTTTTATCTTTAAGTGTATCTCTAGTCTAAGTTATTAAAGGTAAAATTTTCACTTTAAACTAAATTTAACAAAATGGTTTAAGGTGGTATTTTTACGTTGTTTTGATAAAATATAGTTTGGCAAAATGATAATAAAAAGACTCGCCGAAATGCATGAATTGAGAAGAATGAAAAACACAAATTGAAATTGAAAGTATTAATTGGTTTAACAAAACCATTAATCGCTCTAGCAAAAACATTTGATAGAGAAAACTTTGACATGAGAGTTAGTTAAAATAGTACCGTTATTTTTCCGGATGATTGAGACAATCGTATGCCCAAACTAATTAACGGCTTTTCAAGAATTGTTACAGAATGTGTAGAATGAATTATTAAGAGAATGTACTTTATTTTTATATATTTATTAGTATAAATTTACTCGTTTGTGGCTACTACTATATGTAGAGTATGTTAATTGAAAGAACAACAAAGCTCTGTAGGCATTTAACAGAATAAGTTCTGTTATAGCAGCGACTTCACGCAGACCTCGTTATCAAAAATCCACCTCATAGTCTCTCTGTGTGTAGATCTTGTCAATGGAAAATACTATCAATTGTTTCTACCAAAACAATCAATTAAACTTTTATCAAAACCATTAGGCTAAAATGTGATGCTTTATTTTAATACAACAATTTATCTAAAATTTGTTGTTTTAAATTAAAATTTAAGATAGGGTGATACAATAAATAAAAAAAAATTTAGCCAGGTTTCTGCTTTTAGAAACACAAAAAAACATGTAAACAATTTATGAACAAAATAACTAATTACAACAAGTGATAGAAAAATTATCTCTAAGATACAGGAAAATTTAGGTAGACCATTAACTAACACTGAAATATTGGTCTAACCAAGTGATTGCAAGAAAATCCACATTTTTAAAAGTCATTTAGGTACTTTAGAGACATCAAAAGTTTTCATAGTAGTTTTGCAAAATTTTAGTGTTAATATTGGGTTTAAATTAGACAAAGTTATGTATATAAATGTTCAAACGCAAGAGATATGTGTCAACCAATGTGATTGAAACGGGCTCAGATATGGCCGTGCCAAGTCAGCATTGTCAATTTAATGCTTTTTTCTTAACAGTTGGCAGAGATTTATATCGAAAACATGTTACTTTACATTTATTATCTATTCGAATAATTTACATGTAACAAATTTTATATTTAACATTTTATGATTCTGCAGTTTGGATCATTATTCAATAACTTTACTTTCTATTCAGTTTGTCATCAAATAATCTAGAATTTAGAAATAGACTGTATTAAAAAAAATTAACTTTGATTTACTCATTGAATGCGTGCTTTATATAATTCATAAATACTTCGACATAGTTGTGACCACAAAGGCAAATAATGTGCTTTGAATTAAAAATTGTAAACTACGTATAAACTACTTTAATTTTTTTGTAGAATGTATATATATATATATATATCTTTTGAGTTTCTTTGTCATTAAGTCATTTTTTCAAATTTTTATATTATAATCTATTTTTTTTAATATTTTCTGTTAACTACTTTTGTTTCTTTTTCCACTAGTTCAAATTTTCTTTATTGTTCTTTATATTGTACCATTAAATATTTTTTTACTTAGGTTTTATAACTCAAGTCTGTTGTTTATACCTACGTAACTTAAAATTTAATTTAGTAACTTAAAAAAACTTCAAGACAATTATAGTATATTAAAAATGGAGAACGGTAAGGAATGCTTACCGTTCGAAGACAATTGTTTGGAGGAGGAGCGAAGCGACGACTTCAATTATTGTCTGAGAACGGTAATCTTTAACATCCGACATGCTTATAACGTTTTTTGCGCGATTGGAGTTTCTAGAATAATAATAATAATAATTTATATTAATACATTTGTGATAATCGGGAAGATTGAAACTGAAAACTTTGGGTGGCTGTACCATGGTTGCTATGGTTTTGTTCCAAAAAAGTAAAATTGTCTTTTTGATACAATAATTCCTACATAGTTCTGTTTTGTGGTTCCGTTTTCGAAGCAAATATGAGCGATAGTGATGATCTACCGGATGATTTAGAAGACAATTGGCAAGAAGGATGTTCGGCAATAATTCCAGAAAAATCTAAAGCCCGATATGAACAGACATACAAGTTGTTTAAGGAATGGCGTGAAGCAAAGAAGATTTCTGTAAATGAAAAGAGCTTGTTAGCATATTTTGTGGTGAGAAGTGGACACCTGAAGGCCCCAGGCAGTTTATGGGCGGAGTATTCTATGCTGAAGAGTACAATTGTTCTCCATGATGCTATCGATATTTCTAAGTTTGCTACATTAATTGCTTATCTTAAGAGAAACAATATTGGATATCGGCTTAAGAATGCTAAAATTTTTACCAAAAAAGACATGGAAAAATTCTTGAATGAAGCACCAGACGAACAATTTTTAATTCAAACGGTATGTTGTAGATGATGATGTGGTACATCTGAGTTCTAAAGAAACAATATATTTGCAGGTAGCAATGATATTGGGAGTATCAGGCGCTTGTAGACGAGAGGAATTGTACAATATTAAAATGAGTGACATAGAAGAACATGAAGAAATGATTATAGTAAATATTCCAAATACAAAAACGAATATTCAGCGAACGTTCACAGTTCATTATTTGAAAATGCTTCGAAAATACATAAGAATTCGACCAAGCAACCCAACGTCAGATCATTTATTTCTGAGCTATCGAAATAGCAAATGCACTAGGCAAGTCACAGGAAAAGGCACAATTGGAGGCTGGCCGTCAAAAATTGCAAAGTATATAAAGTTGCAAGCCCCTGAAGGTTTTACTGGACACTCGTTTCGACGCACATCGGCTACACTTTAGCCGAATAAGAAAGTTGATGTGTTGGGACTAAAAAGACATGGTGGGTGGCGTTCATCAACGGTGGCCGAGAGTTACGTAGAAGATTCCCTTCAAAACAAAATTGAATTTGCTCATTAAATTTTACACAACGATGTTGGTGGACTATTACCACTAGTTTGTCTATTAACACTAGAAACTCAAATGCGAGTGGTATTACTACTATTAATTATAATAATTGTACATTTAATTTTAATAAATAAATCGCAAAATTGTTTTTTTTTAGATTTATTTGCTTACCGTTCACTGAACGGTAAGTGAATTACTTACCGTTTTGTTACACGTAGCAACCAGTAACAGCAACCTACCGTCGTGGAAACAGGCACAGTAAACTGATAAAAACATCCCATCGCGCAAAAATGTACTTGTGTCCATTAAGTACATGTTACATATTGAATAACAGTTTATAAACTTTAAAAATTATTTTTGGAAATAAAAGACTATTGGCAACCCTGTGTAGTTCATGTCGTTCTAACTATAACTTTATGTATCCCGGCGCATCCACCATTTTAATTTATTATTTAATATTTTTATCTGTATCGGGAATAAATTTTTAAAAGCTTGTTGAGTTTCTGTTGCTTGAAAACGTGTCTGTAATAAATCAATCAATCCCCAACTTCTAATTACAAACCTACATTTCGCCTTGCCTCAAAGTGGGGATAATGGCAAAGTTGACCAAACCATTCGAAATATCCCATCTCATTAATCCATCTACTCTCGAAATTTTGCTTCATTTCACCTCTTTGAAAACTCGTATAAAAGATCGGTGTTTTTTACCTAAAATTACCTGTTTTTAATCCGATATTTCTGGAGCACCTTTCATTACCTTCTCTACTTTGAAAAGGAAACTGAGAGAGAGTTGATGAAAAGGTAGTGTTAATGTCTAAATTAAGAAAATACGTTGACGGAAAAATTACATTCGAACTCGTGTCTTTTGCCAGTATTTGATTGTTTTCAGCTTGATATTTTATAAAAGTGTTTTTCCGACACGTACTGTCACGCTGGATAATTTTCAGAGAGAAATATTTTTGAGATAAAAGACGGCATTTCTTGCCAAGAAATTGCTATATTTGGATAAAATACAATGCAAGTCGTGCTAAAAATACAAGCAGTATAATAAAAGAAGTTTTCAGCTCAAGTAATATTATAATTTTGGTTTCAAAATTGTGTTTCGGTTTCATTTTGTGTTTCAAAAAAGGTGTAAAATAAAAAAAATCATGTAGTATAATTTTGGCTTTATAATTGCGGTTAGACCATTAGCGAACAATCAAGGCTCGAGGGTTCTATTTCCCATAATGTGGGTAGCCCAATTACCATCAACAGGTAAATCAATGAAGACGGGTCAGTTAATTATTTGTGATAGATATATGAAACGTAAGTGACTTAATTAAAATCGGTATTGCTGTCTTACGAAGAAAGTAACTTTAGGAGTCGAAGGTGTGTCAAAGTTAACTCATTATTAGTTTTAACGAACACGAAACTTTACACGAAACGTGTTTGATCACGTTTGGAAAAAATGTCTTCATCAATAGATGTATTGATTATTTTAATTTAGATTTTTTTTCTTTAGATTAATACAACTATATTATTTATATTTTTATCTAATTTATAATGTAACTTTTAATATTTGTATAAAAAATAACAAATGAGTTACTGAAACATATTTTATAAAAAATATTAATAGTTTAAATTTGAGCAGCGCTGGCTTTATTTTAAAACGCTACACAAATGACAAATCTATAAAAAATTGTAATTTAATTTTGTATAATAAAAAGAACAAAATAATATTTTTATCTTCAATATTTTAGTTTCTAGAAACACGTTAGCATAAGAAAGAGTTGAACAAATCTAGCAATATACTCTTCTCTCGTAGAGAGCAAATATTTCTAGATAGCTAGAAGTTTTTGAGGTTGCTAGAAGCAAAGGAAAAATTTTTCGAAAATTAGACAGGAAAAATAGAGAAACAGATTTCTTACTGTTGGAGAACATAAATGACGAGAGACGTTAAAAAAAATTAAAGCAGGGCAAATTAAAATTCTAGTTGTTAAAAAACATCGTCAAAAAAATAAGAATATAAAATGTTCTGACAAAGCTAAAAAAGTTCTGGAAGAATAGATAAAGATAAAGAATTAGAAATGTTTAAAAAACTAAGATTGGTGGTAAGAGAAGAGTAGAAAAGAGTAAAAGTAAAAGAACAATAAAAGTTTTAGAAATACTTAAAAAATTAATATTTGAAACAGAAACAGCAGCAATAAAAATGTTTTTATAAAGATTTAAAACACAATGGGTAAAAGTGAAAGAAGAACTAAAAAAACAATGAAAGTAAAGAATAAGCAAGAAAGATTCTAAAAAATTATAAAGAAGCTTATAAAACGACAAAAAAAAGAAAACGCAAACTGTGAAAGATTAAAAAAACAAAAAAAAACCACAATACAGAGAAAAGTAAAACTTGAAAAAACCTTTTAGCAAAATTCAAAACAGAAAATTTAGCCCAAAAGCGGATATGTTCGTTAAAATAAACAGTTTGTAAAATATTTTGAAGCAAATTATTTTACAAGCATAACTCCAAAAAGATTAAAAAAAGCTTCTGGAAGTTAAAGAACTTTAAGACAATGGAAACAAGACCAATTACAAGAATTGAACCAGTGATACAAGAACTAAAATTTTTGACAACTCTCATTTATACTTTGTGGCCAATATATAAAAAAGAGTATGAAACAGTGGCAGAAATCAATGAATAAAATGACAATGTAATGTCAACAGTCTTGCTGTTCACATTACAAGAGCCAGTTCTTCAGATACTGCAAGGCAGATTAGAACAAGATCAGAAAAACTTGTATTTAATTGTTTATAGGTTTAGATTTATTAATTTAGAAACAGCTTTAGAAAAATTTTTGGAAGAGCAGATAAAGGTAAAGAAACAGAAAAGTTTAAGAGACTACAAGTGGTAGTAAGTGAAAAGTAAGTAAAAATTTAAAAAAAAAGTTAAAAAACGCCGATTGAATAAAAAGCATATCAAAAAATTAAGATAAAAAAATTTAAAAAAATTAAAATTGAAAAAAAGAGGAGCAGTTAAAGCTCCTAGAAAAACACAAAACGTTTTTAAAAAGATTTAAAAAACGACAAGTAAAAAAAAAGAACTAAAAGGACTGTAAAAAAATATAAAAGAGAAAAAACAACAATTAGGAGAAAAGGACAAGCAAAAAAGTTTTAGAAGTCTTTAAAAAAACTTAAAAAACGACGCAAGAAAAGAAAAAAATTAAAACTACATTTGAAACAAAAACAAGAACTAAGAAAGATTTAAAAACAACGAAAAAATAAACAACTAAAATAAAAAAATGCAAAATTTTGAAAAAGCTTCTATAAACATCTGTGAAAATTAGTTTAAAAAAGAAGAGAATATATTCGTAAACAGTTTGCAAAATGATTAAAAAATTAAAGCTTCTGGAAGTTAAAAAAGTTAAGACCATAGAAACACATAAATAACAATAATTAAACCAGTGACACATCAACTATGACTTTTGACATTTTACATAAAATTTTGTAGGTAATATATAAAAGACGTGTGTGAAGTAGAAGAGAAAAAAATGAAATTTTATGGTAAGTAATTTTTTAATTTAATTTTGTTTTGTTAATAGATTTCTAGCATTTTAATTAAAATATCTTTGACCTCTCGTATAAAACAAATGTTATTTACCACCAAATATTATTTAGTCTGAAACCTCTAAAAATACAATATAATTAACCTTTCCAAGCGTGCCCTTTAACGGCCAGACTTATAATAAAATACACAGCAAGAAACAAAATTTTTCCTGCATTAGACGTTTACGGCTTGAATAATCTCTTCCAATTAAAACAAAATGAAACAGCAATATTTCTTATAAAGAGCGCTTAAGTAAAAACAACTAGTAGTGTGCTACAGATTCAAAATTAGGCATAGCTAGACCAATTTCATCTGTCATTATTTATTTTTTTAAATAAAACTAAACAGTTTTAAATAAATTACTAAAAATATTTTTTTATTCCGACTTTTTGGTCATTAGAAAAGTATGATTCAATCACAAATATTTGTGCCAGATGATGTATGTCAAGCGCGACGCTCTATATTTTTACATTTATGCACTCCGTGACAATGTTTTTATACTCAATGACATTAAAAGTGTCACATTCAAAAGAATAATTTTGAGAAGCAATTGCCTATAAAAGTCGATGACTTCTTATGTTATTCGAGTCAGTATGACACCTGTACTTTATGCTGATGACGTTTTACAAACCACTTTACTGCTTTATCTAAATGGCCGTCAACATGTTTTATTTTTCAGAAAAACAACGCACGTCCACATATTGCTCATCAAACTATAAACTTTCTCTAAAAAGCTAGCGTTAATGTTTTGTCGTGGCCACTTCGTTTACCGGATTTAAATATCACCGAGCATGTGTGGAATATGATGAGGAGAAGACTGTTCGGTTTCCACTGTCTTTTACAGATTCTAGCACAGTTAATCCATAAGGTTTAAGTTTCTAGGAACTAGGCGCCACAAACAGACATTGACCATCTTATTTTGTCAATGTTATAATTTTTTTTAAAGTAATGTTACTAAACTTTCTTAGAAATCTCATCGCTTCATTCTAGATATAAGCCTACCAGATTGCCAAAAAATCACGTGTAACGCACTAATGTCACTTTATTTGTAGTATTTGTAGTAGTAGTATTTAGACTCTCGGTAGTAGAAGCAAATTGAAAACTTTTAAGATTTATTATAATATCGTGTTTAGTCCTAATCGGACATTAGGAAAACAGACTCAGCTTAAATCCAGCTTAGCGAAAGTGTAATACACATCTTATCTCGACAGTTGTAAGCTCCACTTACAAACTAATAAATGTATAGCAGAGTCAAGTAATCTCGTTTATGGCATGAGATAAATTCAAATAGTGAAATATGAATGACTCTTCTGTAAATTTTTGTCTCAGACTATTCAAGTATTTAGCAAACAAATGGAGCGATTAATAAATTGTTTGTTTGCGCAAAAACCATCAAACTTAATTGCAAACACACAATCGAAAAGACACAAATGCCAGATTTCGAGAAGTAGACAAACACCTGTTTTAAAACAATTATTTGAAATTGTTGGAAAACTATTTTAACAATGTTGGGAAAGTTTGCAAAGGTAGAGGTAATAATATCAATTTAATTTGGAGTTTAATTAATCAAGAAGGGAATTTAATTAAAAATATCGGAAATCCGAATTATGAAAAATGATTGGTTGTGACAGTTTTAATTGACCGAAATTAGAATTGGTTGCGACAAATTATACATTCTACAACAGATGACGGTTTATGTAATTTCAATGCAGTTTTGTTTTCTCAAGAGATATTGCTGAAATTTTTCAAATCAAATTTAATTCAAATGCTTGAGCATTTTGTACAATTTCTGGCATAAACTACGTTTGAACTTACGTAACTTACACTTAAAATCCTACTTTTATTTGTTGAAAGACTCGTGAAACAGTTCTTTGACGGGAAATGCCAACGCTTTTTTTAAGTTTTATTGGCTTGGCAGCACTGGAATGTCTGTTAAAATTGCCTATTCTGACCCCGAACTTCAAATTCAAATTTAACATTTCAGAAATTTGAAATTGTCATTAATTGTTGCTAAAGTTTTGTTAAAATGCTTTTCGAATTAAAACATGACTTTTTTGTTGTAATGACGGACTTCAAAAATGGAGTTTACAATGAAGTCAATTAATGGTTGGCAATATTTCCTGAACTTAACGTAAGTCAAATCTTAACGAATTTATCCCAAAGTGGTTGTACATTTTATTATGTTTAAACAACACTGCATGCGGGTTGTAAAATGTTTTTTAAAAACAAATATTTTTGCAAATACAAAATCTGATCGACCTTTTACTCTTACTGAAGATGTTGTGGGAGATATTTTGTTCAAATGGAGCAAAGTTCAAGATAAAAAAAAGCAAGAAAAAGTACATAAAAAATAACAGAGCATTACTATAAGAAAAATGATTGTGTATGTTAATTAAAAACAAAGAGAAAAGGTAAGCAGAATTAAATCAGATAGATTGACAGAAAAAAGTAGCAGGCGTAACACAATTTTCGATATATGTAAATATATGTAGTAGAAATGAAAAAAGACTGATTAAATTTTACTGAAAAGACAGAGACAGAATGTGCAGATTATGTAGAAAAAAAAAGAAAAACTATAAAACATAGAGTATTAGAGTATAGAGAGCTAAGAGAAGTGAGTTTGATAGGAAAAAAACTTGAGAAAACTTGGCGAATAGAAAAAACAAAAAAAAAAAACTGTAAACGCCAGAATTTAGTTGGAAAGAGACTAAACTATGATAACTAAGAAGAGACGTCAACAATAATGATCAGTAGTTACCAAACATTGTGTAACTTTCTAAAATAAGCATAAAATTTAATATGACAAGATTGTAAAGCGAAATAGACAAATAAAAACATGTTTTATAAAGAAAAATAATGCAAATAATAAATTAGATAAAAATCTACAACTACAAATACAAAGAAAAACAATAAAAAATATAAACAATTTGTAATATACATATGGAAGCAAATATAATAAAAACAAAGCTACTGAGTTTTATGCCAACCATTGTTGTTAAAAAAAATAAAACAGTGTTTAAAGTAATTATTACAATGTGCAAAAAAATTGCGCTAGTGACCTGACTTCATAACGTACCAAAAGCGTAATAAAAAAAATCAATCAAAAAAAATTAAGGTAGTTTTGAGACACCAAAACAGTAAGAATAAACAAAAATAGAGCAAAAAATAAATAAAAACAAAAAATTACAAAGAAATGAAACAAAAATTATAAAATAACTTAAAAATCCAAGCGAGTAATAAGACAAAAAGTAGAAATAGCTAAATGGAAATAAATGTTTTATATACATTTCTGGTAAGTGAGGTTGCAAAAAAGTAACAAAATATTCCCTAATAGAACAAGTCTTTTGTTATTTGAAATACCATTATATCTTTTCTTATTTGCTTCGAACAGCTTTTTTCGAGCTCACTCTGTCTTCTTACAACATTAATTCTTCTTTAGTTTGGATCATCTTTTTGCTTACATTGATCAACAGGCCAAATTTTATTTTTTGTTCTAGCAGTGATTTCAAGAGTTTTTTGCTATCTTATTTGTTTTTTTTTGTTTTTTGGAAAAGTTCTATTTTATTCTTCTTCAGCATTACATTTCATTACGTAATGCATTTATCTGGTTATCTTTACTATGCTTTATTATTATTATTTTTTTGTACTTATTATAAAAAAACATATATGTTTATTGTTTAATAAGTTTAATTAAAAAACAAGAGTCTGTTGAAAGAAAAAGATGAAAAATTTTGCAAAAACAACTTTTTTTAGAAGAGTTTTTAAAAAAACGAGGTTTGAATTTAAAAAACAATGTTCAGAAAAAAAACAAAAGGTTCTAAAAGAGCAAAAAGAAATTTTAGAAGCACAAACAAATTTTTGAAATGCTGAAAAATTTGGGTTAGAAAGGAATAAAAGAAAAAGTTGAGAAATGACTATTAGTAGAAATAGAATAGAAAAAAAAGATAAAAAAACGTTGCTAAAAATATGCAAAAAAAATTTTAAACAAAAAGAAATTTTTTTTTGGAAAATTTGAAAAACAATTTTCGTTTGCAGAAAGAGAAATGCAAAAGCAAATTTAAAAAACAAAGTTAAAAAATGTCGCAAAAGAATCACAAAGAAAATTTTAAATAAAGTTAAAAGAAGTTGATTAGAAAATAAAACAAGAGCAAAATATAACATTTAAAAAAACAAAAAAACTTCTAGAAATACGGTTAATAGAAAAAAAATGTATTTTTTTTAATAAGTTAAAAGACATTGCCGGAAAAAAATAAAACAAGTAATTATTCTAAATTAAAAAACGATTTACCAGAAAAATAAAAAAAGAAGAAAAAGAAAAACGCATAAAAATCTATTGTACAAAGCTTTAAAAGCAAGACTCGGAAAGAAAAGAAGAGAGATAACAAAGATTCCGGAAAACAAGAGTAGTTTCTAAGGGAACTTAAAAACGACGATTTAAAGAAAAGAAAAAGTATGTCTACAAAGTTCTGAAAAGATGCATTGTGTCGAAGCTTGTGAGAGACCAAGAAGAGGCTGGAAAACATTGCAAAAATAAGACTTAACTTGGGTTAATTTTTCAAAACAAAACAAGATATATAGTCAAATAGTTTGACAAGACGAAATACGGGGATTATTACGAAAAAGTCAGCGGCGGTTATTTTGTATTAGTAATATTGAGTTGTTAAGTTACTGAGAGTTAATTTTATGTTATATCTATTTAAAAATTTTACTACCTCTATAATTTGTAAATTAATTTTTTTTCAAGAGCTTAAACATTTTCAACTTTTTGTATTACAAATGTAGTTTTACATTCAACAATTTATTTATTTTTTAATTGTTGTTTGTTTGCATTTTATGATGTTACATTAACGATTTTTTACATCTACGAATCTTACATTCTTTAATTTACAGTCTAAAATTCTTTCACGTGTTTATTTTTTATTTTTTGTGTTAGCACTATAAAATTTTGTATTTTAACACTGTAATTAAACAAAAACAGTTTTTAAGATAACGAATAAACGATATTTTAGCAAAAGTAAGGATTTTTCTTCTTGCAAAGTAATGATTAGGAATCCAATTTTTCTTACTTATCTATACATTACCTCGCCAAAAAATCTAGTTTATTTTGGCGATTAAGTTAGAAAAAAGCGTCGTCAATTTTCTAGATAGAGTGGATTTATTTGAAATGAAATTAACGCTTGATAGGATTTGATCGTCACTAAAGTATCTACCGAAATAAAACTTTTTATATTTCTTGTTATTTGCAGTCACCCAAAAAAATAAAACTCTTGTCATAAAAAAAACCTTTCGATATTTAAAGCACCAACTACTTAATAACGTTCGATGAATGCCAGTCACGTCTTTAGTGGCTTGCTTTAAGTGTTCTCAATCCTCTAAAATTATTTTAGTCAAAAGAATTTTGATAAATTGTTTAAAAAATTGCAAAAGTTTGAGTCTCAACTGATTGGAAATGGAGTCTCTTAAGACATTCATTTCCAGTTGTCAATATTTGACAAATGACCCGTCTTTAATGTGCTATTTATATTCTCCGATTCGGTTTAAGGGTAATAAGAGAACAATTCAGGTTTTAATCGAAAATCCATGTTTAGATGGCATCTGAAAGGGTCTAGACTTGACTAACAAACTTAATAAAGTTATGCCAAACTCTAATTATTATTGACACAATTGTATTAACATATATTTAAAAAATGCTCGGCAAACAGTCTTGTATAACAGAACCTGAAACAGAATGCAAGATTAGATAAAAAATAACGAGACACATTCTTAAAAACGTGCTCTAATTGGCAATTTTTTGTTAAATTCGAGCAAAAACTTGTTTTTAAAACCCCCATCTTGTCTGACCCCAATTGTGTTTTTCTTTAGAACCGATCCAATTTCGGAGCAATAAAGTTTTTTTTCACAAGTGGCCAAAATTACATTTTTCGCTTTGTAATTTCGAATGCATTTTAACACGATTGGCCTTACAGGAAATTGCCGGTCGAAGGACCGGAACTGATTAAACCGGAAAGGAATTTCATCTAGTTTTGCAAATGATCCTTCAAGATTATTACTGAATATTTGAATAGTCTCTGTTCGATTTTTATTGCAAGTAATTGGCTTCAGGAAACGGAAATTTGGCCCGAAAAAAGATTGATTATTTTGTTTACGTGGTGATCTCTTTCCACTGTCAGTTTTTATTTTGTTTCGATTATTATAATTTAGTTACATTTTTTGTTTGATAAGTTTCTGCAATTGTACAATAATAAAAATTACGAGTTTTCAATAAAGGTTTCAAATAAAAAAAGCCACAGGCAATTGCTTGAGTGGAAAATTAAAAGCAAATATTATGTTTTTTTTGAAAAGTTTGAAAGGAAATTTTTTTTTACAAGGGATATTACAAGCTTTGGATCAATAGAAAGTTAAATAAATTTTACCCTAAAAAAAATTATTTTGTTTGTTTTTATCTTAACAGAATGGACTCATATTTAAATAAGATAAATCTTCGAGAAAAAAATAGTTTCTAACTGTAAAAATTAAAAGTAAAAAAAGTTATTTAACAAATTGAAATTTTTTGTACGATTTGACGCCATGCGATTTAAATTTTTTGAACTATAAATTTTAATATCCATGCTAACTCACCAGAAGCTAACAGTTTTTAAACTGAAAACAGCGCTGAACACATTATTGAAAAAATTAAACCAACTGTTTAAGCAAAAGTTCATAATTTTATTAAGAAAAACATGGTTTACCAGCACAACAGTGTCTGCCATTTAGCCGACATTACATTTTATAATTAATTCAACGTATTTACTCGATAAATTGATTAGAAAGAATTACCTAACTAAGTAATGTCTTACTGTGTTTTTTTTTAATATAATAAAATTCAACGGACTGAATGACCTAAAAAATTTGAAAATAAATGTAGAAAAAGAACAGAAATAAAAAGAAATCAGGAAAAAAGCAGAGCTGGATAGAATTGAGATAAACTAGAAAAGCAAAATAAAAGTCGAAAACACAAATAGAAGTAAGATGGGACAAAAAAAATAAATAAAATAAATTACAAAATCAGTAGATATAGAATCAAGAAATAAAATAAAACAACAAAAAATTAAAGTGAAAATAAGAGAATAAAAAAATAATAAGTGCTGTGTAGAGGATCATCACAAAACTAAAACAACAGCAAAGGCAATAAGAACATGATTGAAACAAAAGCAAGATAAAACAAAATTCAAAACCGAATAAAATTATAAGAGAAATAAAATATAAAACTAGAAATAGTTTACGAGTAAAATCGAGTTGGAAATCAAATATATATATACAGGGTGATTTTTTTATTTGTTTTCGCCCGAGATTTTAAAAATAGGCAACACGTTTTACAAACGATAAGCAACTTTTGCAAAACTACAAATGATCCAAATAAACTGACTCTGAAAGCCCTGTCAAAAGTATTGTTAACAATGTTAACATTAATTTACAACTATCTAAGCTTTAATTTTAAAAATTAATTTAAAAAAACTAGTAAAGTATAATATATTGCCTATTTTTGGAGTTTCGAGCGGAAGCAAATAAAAAAATTTTTTACACAAAATCTAACAAGAATTGAATAGAATACATATAAGCAAAATAAAATAACAAAATTAAAATCAATTAAAAATAAAACAGAGCATTAAAATTAAAAAAATTAAAATAAAAAATACAAAAAAATTAGTATTAAATATAAATGTCGAAATAAATTTAAAGTGAAATATCAGGTCAGGTCAAGTCAGGTTAAGTCATGTCAGGTCAGGTCGGCAAATATTTGAACAAATTTAATTTTTAGTAGTTTAGTAATTGAGCGATTTAAAACTGTTAACACGTAAAATTTGTATAAACTTTTTAGCTAATAAATGTTATTAAAAGTTCTTAAATTGTCAGATTATTTTTATACAAAAAATTTATTTTAAAAATATTTTTTTGTCGTAGTTTTTAATTTGCAATAAACAAATAAACAAAAATGGTTATTTTAATGTAAAAATAATGCAAATCTTTTGTTAGATTTGCCAGATAATATGTCAAATTTTAATTTTACCATTTGTAATAGTAGTTCTTATAGGCTAGTTAAATTTTAAATTTAGGCCATTCATTTCGAGGTTGATAAAGTAAAAATCTGTATACCGACATCTGTCAAAGATAAACGTCAAGTACGCTGTCATTTATTTAGTTGACATTCTGCCATTTAAGAATATGGAGCATTTAACAATCGACCAAGGCGTTAAAATTATTAAATCTTATTATAAAAATAGTGATTCTGCCGTAATCCACATTTTGCGCTTTACGAGCAGATTATGGTCGTCATAATCGTCCTACAAAGCAAACCATATTAAATACAGTGAACGAATTTGAACAAACTGAATCTGTTACTGATATTGTAAGGCCAGTGCATCATCGAAACATTTGCAATGCTGAAAATACCGCTTCTGTAGCTGAAAGTGTAGAAGAAGATCTAAATTTGTCAATTACTTGATTGTAGAGAAGCCATTACACCCGGAAAAAGTCACTGCTTGTGCGCATTGTGGTCTGGCGGTGTGATTGGGCCGTATTTTTTTGAGAATAACCAAGGACGAACCGTTACCGTCAATTCTGAGCGCTATGGCCGCGTGTTAACCAATAATTTTTTTACGAAAATCGAAGATTATAATCTTGACGATATGTGGTTCCAGCAGGATGGAGCAACCAGTCACATAACACAAGCAAATCGAGCTCTTTTGCAAGAGAAATTTCCTGGACGTATGATTTCACGATTGGCTGATGTCAATTGGTCTCCAAGATCCTGCGATTTGACGCTTTTGAATTTTTTTTTGTGAGACTACGCGAAAGATCGTGTTTACGCAAACAATCCTCAAACTCTTGACAAATAGAAAACTAATATTCGTAATGTAATGGCCGAGATACCGCCTGAAATGTGCCGGAAAGTTATTGAAAATTATCTCAAAAGGATCAAAGCCTGTAAGTAAGAAGTCCCGTGGAGGACATTTGAATGATATCTTGTTTAACTAAAAATGGCAAGGATCAATCTTTAAAATGAAATAAAAATTACATTACATTCCGCATATTTTGTGTTTTTTTTAAAGTTTACTTTATCAAGCTCGAATTGGATAGCCCGTTATTTTGGATTAACAAAAAAGTATTGCAACTCTTGTTTAAATTAGGAATTCATGTAATTTAAAGAAATGTTTTATAAACAAATAATTTATTTCTAATTACTATTTACACGAATAACACAAAACAATTGGATGAATAAACGAGTCAGTCACACAGTCGTTTTGTCGCTTAATAAAAAACGGTTTGACTCATTTCGATTCTTTTTTTTTTTGGTTTTTGTCAATGGGTAGAATGTTCTATCTATGAGAACAATTTTTTTTATAGCAAAACTAACTACATATACATTAAACAAATTAATTAATTTTTTTACATACATATTGAATATATTTTTTAAAGAATTATTGTTTCAAATCATACCATTGAGTCTCTTTCAAACGTGTTATTTTTAAAAAATTATTTTATTCATATATGAACAAAACAAAATATTACATATTTGAGTGAAATGTGTTCTTTATACTACCCAACTAAGTATTAAAATATTTTTTTATTTCCATCGGAGAGAAATGTTGATATGTGAGAGAAACAGGTCATACAAGCAACAACTCATGTTTCACAAAACTTATATCAGCATCAGTAAGTTTGTGAGATAGACAAGCAGATAATGTAACAAGGAAAAAAGCGGCAGATAAAGAAACGAATTAAAGTCACTTACGTAGTTATAAATTTGAGTTTTTTTTACAATTTTAAACAATTGCAAGAACAAATTTATATGAAAAAAAGGTTATTTATGTAAAATATTTTTAATGCTGTCACTTTCAGTTATATCGGATACAAGTTATAACTCAGATATTTTTAAAAATCCTGTCACCTTTTACAATTTCTATTTCTCTCAAAAACAATAAAAGTTTTAATTTTTATGTAGTCAAATCGTTTATAACCGCATCGCTACGCTATCTTTCTATAAATCTCTGAATTCAGTTAGTTTATAACAAAATTTGTTTCATTCTTGGCTTCTTCTTGCGTATCGAGGAAGAAATTAAAGTTCGTGATTGAATTTAAAAAAGTTTATGCGCTCTTTTAAACCAATCCGACTTCGTATTTAATCCATTTAATACATTTGTAAGCAATGAATAGCGTCTCTTTAAATAAATCATCCTTTTCCTATCCTAGATACGAAGCAGCATTTTATTATGTATGAATTGAGGAAAAATCGTTCGCAAATCCTCAATATCCTTCACCCTAAATCTTAGTTCTTTATAAGTAAAATGTAAATCGAGCGACAAGACAAATAGAATTATCCTTGAAAGGAATTTTGATCGTGTCAAGGCATATATGATTTTGCATGAAATGGAACGTTTCGGTTTCGTCGAATAATTAAATTTTTATTTTCGATTTATTTTAAGACGCGAAAACAAGGTTCAAGAGAGAAATTAATTGTATGTAAGGAAATAAAGGTTTTACAGAACTTTTCAGACAGTTTTTTATTTGACACTAATGGAACAGGCTTGTAATTAAAGGATAGAAAAAATTTAGAGAATATAAAATTTTAGGTAAATTGGGAGTCTGCAAAGCTTTAGGCTCAATTCTACTTTGAACTTATTTGGATCTTGAAGTTTTGTGTCGGATTTAACACTAATTCGGTTTCACCTCGCTCTGAAAATAAACAATCCGAGAAAGTTTGTATGCGACTTATTTAAGAATTTAAATGTAGAGAAAGCTTTTTAAAACTTTAAAACAAAAAGATAATTACTCTTTACGAGTATGTTAAATATATCTGACTAAAACTAAAGACAAAACCAGTACAATGCGAATATTTTACATCAATTTATTAGAAATGCTTTTGATGCAAAAATCACTTTATGGCGACATAAAATATTGAATTAAATGGAATATAACATAAAAATGTGTTACAATTTGTATAATTCTATATTTTCTTGGAAAAAGTTCTGTCTCGATTACAACTAATTTAATTTTCTTGTTACAGCTACATTAAATTTTGTTATGAACTCTCGAAATTAATCAAGTTTTGAACTTATTAAATAACATTTAATTATCGTACACTTGAAATCAGGTACCCTTTTATTAAAAACGTACGACAAAAAATACACAAAACTTTATTAAATATTTGTCTTATTTTAAATTATTTACTATTACATATTTTTTATTTTCAGCTGAAGGTAAGTACAGACTGTTAAATAAAAAAATTGTCGCAGCTAGCTATGAGAAAAAAAAGAATGTCGAATATTAATATTTATGTACACAGACCGTTTAAAAATTTTTTAGATCTACTCTTGCTGTGCAATTTGATTTGACAGATTTTTATTGTCTTTGATAGTATCATCACCTTATTTGATTGAAACTTCAAACGCGTCAAACGTTCTTTATCTATGAAACGTTCGGCGTTTTTTTTTGGGAAAAAGTCATAGAAAAGCGATGTTCACTGTAGAGCATAAAACATTTATTATTGAATCATATTTTCGAAATGGGGTTAACATTGACGGAGAATGGAACTTTAACACTGGTGCTTGTTTGGAAGAATTTCGCCAAAAATTTCCTAACTTTATTTTTGTGGTTTCTAATTTTTACAATGTTGTTCGAAATACTGTACTGTACTGTGAAACTGGAAGTGTACATCATAAAAAAGAAGCTGGACGACCAACACTGTACAAATGAAGTTGTAGAGGAGGTCGAACAACGGATGGAAAACAATTCATCGACTTCATTAAGACATCTCTTTCAAGAAGTTGGCTTGTCTTTAGGTACCTGTCATAAGATTGTAAAGAAGAAACTCCAGTTGTTCCCGTATAAAATGCAAGCATATCATGAACTTTTGCCACCAGATTTTAACAGACGTCTTACATACTGCAGATGGTTTCTCGAACATCTCAATGATGACAACTTGCTAGACTTAACATTCTTCTCAGATGAGGCTTGGTTTTATCTTTCCGGTAGAGATTTTACAGTAATCAAACAGTACTGACTAACTTTACCAAATGTTTTTGTAGATTATGTCAATTCTCAAAATATGAGATTTTGGAGTTGTAAAAATCCACATATTATTCGTGAAACACCCCTAAATCCCATTAAAATTGGTGTGTGGGTAGCAATGTCTTGTAGAAGGATCATAGGACCAATATTTTTTGATAGAATTGTTACAGCCGAAAGGTACCGAAACAATATCATAACTGTCTTTGTTGAACAATTACATGATGACGAGCTCCAAAACGGATACTTCCAACATGATGACTCTACATCACACACAACAGAAGCTAATCTTAATTTTTTACGTCAGTTCTTTGATGACAGAATAATAAGTTTACATTCAGTTCCGGAGTACCCACCGAGATCACTAGATTTAACTCCTCCAGATTATTTTCTATTCGGCTATCTAAAAAACACAATTTTTAAAAATCCCGTCAATACCATACAGGATCTTAAAGACCGAATTACTGAAGAGTGTGCTCGTATAACCCCTCAGACATTACAAAATGTTTTTAACAATATGAAAAAACGTGTAAATATGTGTCTTCAAAATAACGAAGAACACTTTCAACAATTTTTGTAATTTTTTGAGATTATACTGTTTCATAAATCTTCAGATTTTACTTTATTTGTTTTATGGTTAAACAAACTAAAATTAAAAAAAACACCTAATTATTATGCAACTAATAATACACAACAACAGACAATACGCAGACGCACTGCGCAGGTCACACTAATATCTTTGTGTAAACTAATCGACATACGTTTCAAATTTTATAGCAAGAGTAGATCTAAATGAATAATGTATTTTGCATACTGACCAATTAATAATGCTCTTACAAATAATTGTAGAGAAAGAGAGTTTTCGAATAAATAGTCCGAGTGAATACCAGAAGGACATCGCGCCGTGAGTCTTACTATAGCGCAAAATTCTGCAAAGTCACGTTTATTGTTCCGTCTGAGGAGAAAAGTCGCGTATCATTAATCATTGTATAAACGACGCGCGACGCAGCGCGAAGACAATGACCGAGTTAGTGAAATCCGACAAGCGATTGAAAAGTGAATATTGGAGTTAATGATTCTCCAATCAAAGTTATTACTGTGTGAATACCGAGCTATTTATTTATCATATTATTGTTATTGTGTGTATTTTGTAAAAGTAGAGATAAATTATTCGTTATTAATTAAATTCTTTAAATCAAAAGAACTCCAAATTTGAACAATTATTACAATGCTATTGGTTAACTGATAGACTAATGTTTATTTGATAACTTTGGCATTGGTTGCATGAGCTCGTGCGATACCAAATAGTGTAGACAAGACAAAAATAAATATAGCTTTATAATAAATTAATTAATTCAAGATAATAATTTCTAAAAGAAAACTACTTCTTAAAAAATAAAAAACTCGCTCCATAAGACACAGTTTTATTACAACTTGCTTAAATCTTCTTCTTCTTCTGAGCCTACCTACGTCTCTTTTACCTCTTGCTCTATAACGTACTACTTGTCTTACCATCCTAACATCGTTAATTCTTTCAACGAATTGCTGCTGTTTCCATTCTATTGCGTTCTGATGTGATTTATCATTCACCGAAAATATGTTCAATGCAGCCCTTATTTCTTCATTTTTTATTTGATCTCTTATTGTAGAATCTTTTGTTCTTTAATTTGCTTAAATTTATGACAAAATTGCACGAAGCTGTTTTATACAATGTAAATCACCGTCACATCATACCTGTCTATTCCTTACAAAAAACTTTAATATTAGAATTAATAAATAGTTAAAAAGGGTTTTGGTGATCAAAGATTTAATATTATTGCTACTCTTGCCTAAAAAACTAAGATTTGATAAACTAGTTAAAGTCTATCAAGAATAAAACTATTTTCAACAATTTTATTTTGATAAGCAGGTTATTAAAGACATCGAAATCAATTGTTTTGTAATTTACAGCATTCTACAGTTATTTTTAATAAATAAACTTCTACTTCTACTGAATAAATTTCTGGATAGTTGTTCAAAAAACTCTACTCTCTAACAAGTTTTTTCAGATGTTGCAAAGTCGGAAAGAATTAGTAATATTTTTTAAACACTATCTTTTTTAGTCATTTATACATCTCGGTGACATCAAAAATTTCTTGAGTGGCTTTACTATATTCTGACATTTGAAGACATTGGAAGATTAAATGAAAGACTCAGTTCTATGTTCTACTAGGCAAATATCAAGTCGCCTATTTTATTGATGCGCTTATTGAGACGGCTGCATTTAGCAGAGTTGCAAACTTATTTTATTTTTTTATTTTTTTTGATCTCCTAAATTGTAAAGATGACTTTGACGTATTGTAAAGTCAAAGTGTCATTTTACGCACTAGTGCGATAAAAACTGCGGTAAACTGCAAGCTTTACACGTAGTTATAATTATAAAAAACATTGCCGTATAACAAAAAACAATTTACAATGGTTGCAAGTAGGTTTGTGCTTGTAGTTTTTAGGTACCTAACCTTAAAGGTTAATGTTTATTTTGTAAAACTGTTGTAAATTCTGGTAATGACCAGTTTATAAATCTAACATATTAAAGAAAAATTTAAAACCGTTTTATTTTATTGCTTCCAAATCCACCCAGCATGAATCAATGATGTCTTACTACATCTTCTCAATTCAAAGTGACGATAAGGATCTGATGGTGATTTTTCAATTTTAAAAAAGTGGTAACTTTTGTGGAGACTAAATGATTTGTATTGATAATTTTTTTTTTCTAGTACTTTAATAATTTTTAGAAAATTATGAAAGATTTTTTATTTTGCTCCAAAATTTGAAATTATGTACGTTTATTACATTTATTATTAAAATTAAAAAAACTATCGGACAAAAAATGTTATACAAATTTCGTGTGTTAAGCTATTTTACAGCGCTCCAGCTAATGAGAAACTCGCCCTATGGACTCGTTTCTAAGACAAAGCTGTCGTGTTGTAAAATATAACTTTACCATACTCTAATGTAATAAACTATTCTCAGCTGTTTGAGAAGAATTGTCGAAAAGGTCCTTAATGGTTAAAATCTTAAAATGATTTGATAAAATTAGCTGTAATAAATCTTTATAATATTTATGACGAATTTGAAAAGGAAATGGTACAAAAAGTAAAAAAATGTCGACGTTACTTATACGCTACTAATGCAAGTATTGAAATAGCTCTTACCTGGACAGCACAAGATATTCTGCAATTTATTATTAAATGGGACTTTATCGAATCCCTTTGCTAGCATATCACCTATCATACAGTACTTTTTAACAATTTATGGGTCCGGTGGGACTTGAGAAAGGAGTATCTAAACTCTTATAGATCAAAAATTACTACTACATCTACTATGACCAAAAAAAACTAATAAATTTAGCAAATTTATTATTAAAGAACAAAATAGTAAAATCAAATGAGATAAGTTAAATTACAACAGGATATATCTACACGCTGATTTTAAAACTAGAATTTATAAACTGAATAAATATACTTAAATATTGAAATATTGTAAAAAATCTTTTTTCTGAACTAAAACTAAATACCTCTTTTAGCGAATTTATTTTGAAAATCTTTGCAAGCTACTGGCGCTATCTATCTGTCAAGTTCTGAACTATACTCCGGAGTTTACAGATCCTGACTCCGGTAAATTCCTAACTAAATTTTAGAATACCTAGATGTCACATCATTTTCTAACAGTTTTAAAACTCATCCATCCAAATAGTAAAATCTTCTAAATCTTTATAGTAGCTTTTATACTCTGACCTACTTCCCAATACCCCATTACAGTCAGAGATTAAGAAAGGATTATCGTAACAAAACCCTAACCGCCTTTAAAACTTTTGTTGCATCCCTAGAGATGCACTTTAACATTTTCTATATACTCGAATTTCATTTTTATTTTAATTGATTTATACTGAGTTCGTAGAATTTGCTGCAAAACACATTATTCACACAACATTAACTTGCTATATCAACACAACAACAACAAAGACCTCAGCAGTCACCACCTCCAGAGAAGTTAAATAAATCACTTTAGTAGTGAGGAAAAATGTTGACTTAACTTCATTTATATCACTTCAGAAAATGAAGTGTTTGCTTGTACTTTATTTAGCTTACCTCTGCAACATGTGGAAAGCTTAAGCGACTTAATAAAGGAAACTGTTTGGGTTGGCCGGAATTTCCGGCAACTCCGGACTCAAACAAACTTTAAGTATAGCAATAAAACACTTAGGCAGCCTGTTTATTATTTTTAAAACAATGAGAGCGGGGTTTTCAAAACACAAAAGAATTAATTAAGTACGGAAAATACACCAAAATTTTATTTTTAATATTTACAAATTAAGAAAACTATCAAAATGTACCTATCAACATGATTATGTTATGTAAAAAATATAGATCAGCTTGTTTTTCTGTAATTGCAGCACTTTTTTTTCATCAACCCTATATTAGTTTTGTTAATAGGTAATACGAGTTATTTTTTGTTTTTTTTTAAATTATTTATTAATTATTTTTTCTCTTTTTATTTAACTGTTTTAAGTCAATTTATTATTGGTTGGGACATTACCCACTTTTATTTTAATAAGAAGTAGTCACTTCTGACTTTTACTGCTCTTTTAACTTTGATCGCTTTTACTTTTTTCATTTGTTTTTACTTACCAAAAATACTAAATAATTGTTTAGCTCTTTAAGTAATTATTAATTAGTTTTGAGTTGTGTGAAAAATAATTTATTTTTATATTTCAACATTTTGTTGTTATACTAATTAACTGATTTTTCGTTTCTGTTTCAGTATACTCTTGTATATACAGAAAAAAATAAAAAATAAAATATATTTTTCTACTTTGCGTTAACAATATTGTCATTGTTAAACGCGTTTGCGTTAAGCAATAATGACACTAAATTTTCATTATAGCACGCAAAACAGTAACTTTTTTATTGGTTATGTTGGCACCGTAAGCGTACAAATTACGTCTACCGCCTACGCAATGGAGATGATATGGAATAGTTGATAAAATCATAAGCGAGCTGTCGAAAATATTGAAGCAAAATACCAGTTAATTAATAAATCAGTTGAAAACCTTAATAAACTTGACAAATGTCATTACTTTATTAGTGGCAACCAAATTTGTGAAAAATAACAAGTTGTGATAATTCTTCAAAACGGACTATTTGAATGCTTTTTTTTTTTCAATACAAAGTAGAAAAATAGTATATTACACTCGTTTAATAAGACGACTTGTAACACTCATTCTATTTGAGCACTCCTCGCTTCGCTCGTCGTGCTCAGAACTCATTCGTGTCACAATAATCATCTTATGAAACACGTATAATAATGTACTATTGTTGACCGTTCAATAATATCGACATTAATGCAGATTTTCGCCAAAAACTCGTTTAATAATGTAGTCTATTAATGGATAAATTTTGAGAAGAGTAGGAGATTAAGGCCCACCCAAAGAAAAGTGACGATTATTCCTACATCTTTGTGAGTACAAAAATTAATACAATTAAGATTAACAAATGGATGTCTAAGTAACCTTATTTCTAAGTTTCGACTCATATAAATGCATAACAACAATAAAAAAATAAAACATATACACAAAAGTTGCAAATAAAGTTGTGTAATGACCAGACTTAGGCACAGAAATGTCACGGAGGAAAATCCAAGCGGTGCGATGGCTACACTATGGCGCGCGCACCGAACTAGACCGACTTATTAACTACGTACTTATTTAACGAATTTACAGAATTTTGTATATAGCAATCGAACTGTCCGTCGTTTCTTGGATTTTAATTTCTAATTATAATTTTCGTGTTATATATATATTAATAATATACAGGGTGTTATGGAAATGAGTGCAAATATTTTAATCTGAAATACAGCACCACAAATAATAAAAATCTGTAAAAAAATTTTTGTCTTATCTCAACTGATAACAAAACACCCTTTATAATACAGTTACACACGGAAAGCCTATATCCGACGCTTATGGCTCGAGCTGACTGCAAGCGAGTGCAGTGAGTCTGCGTGACATTTCTATGTCTATGTCTGGTAATGACTAATGAGGCAGTAGCTTTCTATTGGTCATAAACTTACTCAGAAAGCTGCAACCCCTAAATAATTTTTTATCATTTTTAAAATATTAATATGAGTAATACGAAGTATCTGCGTTAACAAAATAATAAATAATACAATCTTTAATAAAATCAGTAACTTGATCTAAACTCTCTTCAAACATTTCAACAATAATTTCATTGTTTATTATTGTAGCTAGTAGATATTTTTTTAAAATTTTATGTTTTACAAATAACATATATCCTGCCATAATTCTTCATATGTTTACTTTTGTACATTAATCAATTTTTATTAACTTAATTATTCCGACTTTTTACAATTAGAACAACATTTTTAAATTTGTATCTTTTATTTCTTTATTGTAATATTGTTGGTAACATACTAGTGAGGTTAATCCAGTTACAGGGACGGGAAATAAAACAAAATTGCTTTGGTCAACTAGTTTCGTTCAAAAATTGAACATCCTTAGGACTCAAGCAGTGCTAATTACATCAGTTAAATTGAAAAATTAATAAACTAAAACAGACATATTACCAATGGTGATAGTAAGGCAAGACTCAATTTTGAACGAATCTAGTCGACCAAGGCAAATTTGTTTTATTTCCCGTGCCTGTAACTAGATTAACCTCACTATTATAAAATCTTCAAGGGAGTAACTTCAGCAAAATTAATTGTTGGTAACATACCTCTTTATTAAACAGGTAAATCATTTAAAGTGATTTTTATCAATTTAAACATTATTGATTAAAATTATTCTCTAATTGAAAATTTGTACATATTTTTAGTAGAATAGTGTTATTTGTTTCAAGTTTTTTGTTGTTTTTTTATTTGCAATGTATTTGTTTGTGTTTTATCTTGTAGAAGAAATACAGTTCATTTAAAAAATAGATAGGGGATAGTTTAATTTGACGGAATTACTAACAGTTTAATTAGGCTTGCTTTGTTAATTAATTTATAACCTAAGACAAATTTTTATATTCTTATAAAAAAAAGTTAGCTTAAAGCTTGATTTTTTTGTTTTATACTTGAGTTCTCAGGCCGGTTAAACTGCTACTTTGTTTATAAATAATTGTATTTAAATCTATAGTTTATTTAATTACGTATTTAGTTTATAAATTGTAATATTCGAATCTTTGGTTTCTTTAATTGTTACATTAGTACTTTAACCAAAAAGTTAAAAAGTTTTTAAGTTGTATGAGTTAATTTCAAGTTGAGATAATACCGTTTGTATCTTTATTTTTATGAAAAATTAAAAAAATATCGAGTTGTGATCGGCTATTGTTACGGAAAACTATAAAAATTTCTGATACAACAAGAGCCTTATTCTTGAATCGAGAAAATAGCGATTTTGCGAGAAATAATTATTATTTCTCTCAAAAATAAAGAGAACTGAATTCTCAAAACATAGGATATATTTTTTCCTACAAAAATCATGAGAGTTTTTTTTACTTGATTATTTTCGAGAGAAAATTGGTTTCCTACGTTTTCAAACGTCACATTTTTGTCAAAAACTTTCCTGATAGTTAAAGATTATTTTAATTTGCGATTTTATGAGTCCGAAAATAATCAATATTGGTTTAATTTAAAAAGAGATAAATATCAAGGACGATTTATTTATGATGTATAAAATTAGTGATGCTTGACTTGGAAGAAGCAGAAATTGCAGCAAAAAAACCTCGGCAGGAAATATTCCTTCAGGATTACATAAATTTTTCAACATGCTAACTGAAAAAACAAATCGCAAATATTTTAGATTAATTAAAGAACAAACTCGTAATATATGCATGGACCTAGCAGAGCTTCTGCATTAAGTGTGGAACAAAAAATATTAGTTGCTTTAAAATTTTACGTTTATAGGAGCTATCAGGTAATTTTAGGCACCAAATTAAAATTAAAGACTAAACACAGCAAATTAATTTTGTATTAAAATATGATCAAAATATAATTTTTTATTGTAACACTACCCAGATTTATGAAATTCATTTGTAGCTTTTTTATTGGTGTTTATTAATATCTACTATATTTAGCAACATCGTAACTAAAATTCCTATGAGAATTCAGTTCCTATAAATTTGAGAATACGCGTTAAACAGTTAAATTTCAATAAAAAAGATTATGTCCTACCATCAGACGCTAGAAGTTAGAGTTCTTAACTTTAACATTTTTCTATTTTTTTTTTAACTTTATTTTGGGGTTTTATTAATAGTCTTCTACAACGTAGTGGAGAGCTTTTCTTCTATTTTGTACCTACTTTGTAGAGAACTAAATTCTTACTATTGGTATTACAATTTGTGGAGCGCAGGCTTTTCTCAAACGCTGCTTAAATAGTCTACAGTATAAAAAAGTATTTTTTTGTGTTTATAGTTTTGCAATTTTTATTTTAAAGCGCACTGTAAGATTGTGCAGTCGATGCAGCCTCTTTCAGGCACATTCCTATATAGGATTTAGCTGACGAGTGAAGACTCCTTTCTATATTTTACTTCGTGCTTAAAACCGAAATAGTATTGATGCAAACGGCTCTTAAAACTTTAAGTTAAATTAAATTATCTAATTGTAAATAGAGTATAGCCTAAAAGCCACAATTTAGTCAGGTTTTAATAATAATTATAGATGACAATGTCAGAATAAAAATTGTGCAAGTTTTTATGTGTAAATAAAGCAAAATAGAAACAAAAATGTGTTTGAATTTTAGGAGATATTGCACTTAATCATTTTCTAGTTTTTGCAAGAACAAATTTGAGTGAGTTGTGTTGTCATGCCAGAAGTAACTTAAAGTATTTTTCACCTCCGTGTGATTTATTGAGCATTTTACTTATCTAACATGAGCATAGTTATTACCTCTTTTATACAAAAGTGTCTTAAGATAAAAAACTAAAACACATTAAAAAAAAAGAATAGAGATTTAAAGATTTGACCAAACTTAGTTGCTTTTTATTGGTAGTTTCGTAACCACTTGTTGTGCTTGATCTGTTTTCCACTTTTTCTTCTTGACCTTTGCAATCGATACAAAAATAAACACTTTACTGTCAATCATATTATCTAACTGAAACCGAAAAACAAAACTTATTTTTACATCTATTATTGTCGCATGACTCGTTTTAATCAAATTACATTTTTCCTCTTCTTTATATTTATCTTTTTAAGAAACTCATTTACAAATGAATGCGTCTAACAAAGAATTATTCACGCTTAGTTAAATATTATTCTTTTGCTTACAAACTGTTTAAATTTCAGTGCTAACAATTCAAAAATTAGGTCAAGTCTTCTTTTAATGATCTTAACACAACAACAATGGATACGTTACTACATTCTTTCCGTGGAGTGATAGAAGAGGTTTAAGCTTAGATCGCAAATATTCCAGTATCGTCCTTCTTTTGTATGCATTCGGTCAGGTTGGGAAAGGAGACATGAGAGATAAGACGGGAATTTATGAAAATGGTGTGCGAGAATATAAAGGTCAAGAATTTGCGTTTAAATCAAAATTTAAATAATGCCACACCAAAGTAGACTTGTTTAAACAGAAATGTTGTTGACTAATTTATGAAAATTTGTTTTTGTCGCGTTCAAATTTCATTACGTCCTGAAATCTGACCCTGCGAATCTAATTTCCATGTATCTAATATCCCCCAAACACAGCAGAGCTTCCGCTTTTCAAAGCTCTTTAATGAAAAATTGTCAGTTCATCCACCTAAAGCAGAGTGCAAATTCCTGTGCATTCTAATCAGTTAATCCTGCCATCAAAATGTATTTCTTTGATCGTACCATTTAAGATGACAATTGTAATAAGCACTTTACTAAGAAAATCACGTTTCACTGTCTTTTCATTCGACATTTCCAGACAGAATTATCTCCTGAATACTTGAAGTTGTTCTTGATGAAATTTCGAGTCTATGGAAATGGTGGTCGTAATAGTTTACTGGTCTTTTCCGTTTAATTATAATAAACAAAGCTATCAACATGAAATAACACTCGACTAAGTAAAATTAATTGCTTTCGGATTAAGTTAGCGTCATCAAAATGACGTTAGGTGCAAAGTCAAACAGACAAAAAATATATTATATGAGTAAAAACATTTAATTTAGGTAGCGAAAGCTTAGAGCAAGCTTAATATACTAAGATTGGCATAAAAAATAACTTCAAACACTACACTTACCAAAATTATACAAAACTATTTTTTTTGGTCGCTCGTTATAGTTTTTTTGGTAAAAGTTGTTTTCGCATGTTTTGCATAAAATTGCGCTTAAAACTTAAATAGAGGCTTAAATTAATTTGAAGCAATATTGGTTTAACCTGAGCAGAAATTTGCAGGCACAAGCGATCTGATACATTTAAAATATAAAATTTGTTCGTGTTTTGGTACTTTTTGTTTTTTAAAAATTTGTAATTGTTGAAACGCATATTTCTAGCTTGTGATTTGTAATTACTTATTTGTAAATTAAAGCTTAGCCTCCAAATACAACCCTGGCTTAATTTACAAGCTAATTGTTGTTCTATACTGACCTTAATATGAAACTGTCAGTCATGTTAGCCGACTAATATCATCTATAATTTTGCAAGTAAAGCAATGTTACTAATTAGCTAATAAAGCAAATTACTAATTACTTCATAATTAAATTTTTAATTGTTTATATAAAATAACATCAAACTTTCACGTAATAATTTATTGATGAATATCAAGTGGTCGAGCACAAAATCAGCAAATTATTCAAGCAATATAAAATTCTACGAAATTACTAATAGGCACGCTTAAAAAGATCAATTGAGAAAGAACAAGTCATCGTCTTGCACAAGTAGAAAAAGGCCATGAAACATCCGGACACATTTTGGAAGAACGTATGATTATATAAGCAAGGAGTGACATTGACCGAGCAATTAATCAATTAGTGAAAAGCAGACAAACGAGTGAAGAGAAAGCGATATTTTTAAATAAATCGTAGGCGTTATTTATTATTAGTTTGTTATTTATTTATCAATTATTGTTATTGTGTGTATTGTAGAAATAAATTGTTTCTAAGTGATTCAACTCTTTGAAGCAAAAAAATCTAAGTTTGCGCACACATTTCAGCAGATATTTCTTAAAAAAAGTCAATTCGAAAACAGGTTTTTAAGCACAACAGCTATAACACAGCAAAAAATTATTATTCAACATTTCTTGCCCATCTAATTTATTATATGTAGCTATAACAAATCAACATTTATATTTTTCCTAGTTAAAATCGTATTATTTTAACTGATAATTTATTGCAAAGTTTAGTTTGTCTAAAATTTCATACATAGTTTTAGGAAATGCTTCCATATTTAAATAAATTAGTTTTATTAACAAAAGTAATAAAACAATTCGGGTAGTTTAACTTTTTCTTATATTTGAGTGTACCTCAAGCTCAAACTATTAAAGACCAACATATCGCCTGCAAACTTTATTATAAAACATTTAATTTTTTACAGCTTTTTACTTTAACATTTTTTGTGAGTTTGACTATTTGCACAGCGTTTTGAAGTGAAACCAGTGGTGCAAAATATTTAAAAATTTTAATGTTTGTTTAAAGTGCATAATATTTCAGTAACTTTTTGTTTCTTTGCTTTTTTTTATTACAGATGTTATTAATTAAATCTTCTATGTCTATAAAAAAGTAATTTTTTATTCGTTTTAAAACTATTCTAAGACAATTTTTGTTTTACATTAGCTTTGACAGTTTACTACGTCTTACTCTCAATCTCTCACTTTAACATAGACATATTTAAAGCGCAAGCAAGCATTTGGTTCTCAAATAAATAGTTCGTGTTTGCCAAATATAATCCTTTTATTTCGCTAAGTTAAACTGCCCTAGTTTTATATTCATATCAGAATTGACAATTTCTAGTAGGTTTGAGGCTATTCTCTGTTTTTTCAGTTGCCAATAAATTATTATTGTTTTTAGTATTCTCGACACTACAGTGAAGTCAAACTTTTGCAAAACTCGCTTATTATTAACATTATCATAAAAAAAAATATTTTTAGAAGTTTTCTCTAGAAAGCATTTTACAATCTGCAGAATTTCTTAGGAATGTAGTAGGTACTGCTTGTTTGATCGACGGATTACATTCCTTTTCACAACATCTTTGTTTTCTTATTTCTTTTAATTGCAGGTTTTTAAACTCAATCGTTTTTTATAAAAATTTGTGTTTTTAAGAAATTTTTTTTGTTTTTTTTAAACAATGCTTTTTAACTTTTTCTAGTAATTTCTTTTGTTCATTTTTCTACTAATTGTTGTTACTTATTTTTTGCTTTAAACGTGTTTATTCACGCTCATCTAAAATCTACTTCATTTTTGTAAAAATTTTCTTTGTTCTTTCTGTTTTAGACGACGTCTTTCAACTTCTTTCAAAAATTTTTTTGTTTTACTAAAATTTGTTATTGGTTTTTTAAAACCTTTTTTGTTTTTCTATCTATTTCTACTAGCAAACGTCAACAATATTTCTAGATTTTCTTGGCATTTATTCTACCAAAAACGTTGTTTCTTAAATTATTTGTGCTTCTCAAAACGTTACATATCGTTCTTAAAAATTATTCATTATTTTGTATAGTTTTTTCAAAATTTTTTAGTAACTGAATCTGTTTTCTTATTTTTTTTGTTGGCATTCCTGCAGTCAAAAGCAGAAAAATGAATTGATCGAGTTTCTGAGTAAATTACTTTAAATTTTGCGCCTGACATCATTAGTGTAAAATTCTAGATGTACACAAATAGTT
Source organism: Tribolium confusum (assembly GCA_029207805.1). NCBI lineage: Eukaryota > Metazoa > Arthropoda > Insecta > Coleoptera > Tenebrionidae > Tribolium > Tribolium confusum. The sequence continues at coordinate 8,737,740 of JALGAY010000007.1, read as the reverse complement.
TAAAATTAATTTTCAGTGATTACAAATCTTAATAACACACTTCTACCACTTTAAATAATCGTTGTGTTTTTTTAACTCAAATTGCTTGTTGACACTGTTCTTGTGAGAAATTTCATGTCAACTCCGCAGATTTAAAATTTGTAATCAGATTTATAGTTTTGAATTATCAATCTTTGTTATAATATCTCTAGTTACACGGTTCAAAATATATAAAAAAATAGCGTATATATCTCAAGAAAATAAGTATTTTAATTTTTCCAGTGATTAGAGTTTTAATTTGCGAATAACTTAACTTTTTTGGCCATTGTGTGGTCAGAATTAACACTTAATTGCGGACTAACCATTTAATTGTATTTGAAGTTAATGTCACGTTTTGTAAACCAGTTCTAAAACTCATAAAATTAGAGTAATAAATTTTATGTATTGTCTCATTATTATAGTCAAAGTTTTAGTGGTGCTCACAATTTTCCATGGAGCTATCATGCTAAAGCAGTTAAAGCTCCTTGGGCAAGAGAATTCTATTCTATTCTAACGATTTTCTACACCCCCTACTAAATTATTAATTCACATAAAAAAATACAAGTCTATTACGTAAATAAAGTTACCTACCTTATATAAATTTTAAATTCTAGAATGTTTATATGCTTTTTGAAAGTGTCCGCATTAACAAAGACTTCAGTCTATCTTGTCTAATCTACGTACAGCTGACATTTCCTATTTTTAAAAAATTGTAATAAAAATCTACAGAAATTTCTGGGTTCTATGCCCGATTCGGTTTAACTTCTCTGTTTTTGAGTGTTGGCTTTTAAAGTGACTTTTTTGAGCTTAGATTTATTAGTTTATTCATTAATCAATAAATCGTACAACCGTAATCAACAAATCTAATAAACGCTCTTACCCATTTTGCTTATCTATATATTTTTGCTACAAAAAATTGATTAATTGCTGAAAATCTGCAACTAAAGCAAAACGTTTTTTTAAAGGTTACTTTAGAGTTACTACATGTGTTATAATATTTTCATTTTACTTATTTAAGTTGAACACAATAATAAATTCTTTATAAACCAAACGATAGATAATTATACCATATGTTTATTATAATTTTTGATCAGAGGCTGTCAAAAGTAAAATTTAGATTTGATTTGAATTATGGGGTTTACTACAGAACAGAAATTTTTTTAAGTAGAATCATATTTTCGTAATAGATATTTAGCGAATGGAGAATGGGTTTATTCATCTAGACTTTGTTTTGATAAGTTTCGGAAAAAATTTCCAGAAAAAATCATAACAGAGTCAAATTTTTATACCAGTTTGAATAACACTATCACGTCCTTTCGAGAGACCGGCAGCGTCAATCGGAAGAAAGGTACTGGAAAATCAAAAACAAATCTTTTTGTGATTGTGGAAGTGAAATAAGTTACGCTCTTCGGTTTTAGAATTTTTGTTTCTCATGACAGCCTCTAATCAAAAATTATAATAAACATATGGTGGTTTTACGAGTAAAAAAACGTTATTATTGTTTATTTAATAATACGTAAATAAAGTGTCTTCAGAAATTAGCTCAACCCACGTAATGAATTTGCTTATAAAGTATAACAACAAAATAGGTATTACTTAACGCAAATACTGCTAAACAATTACCTTTATCTTTTGCTTTTATCAGTAGTCTAACTTAAGAAAAAATGTGAATCTAATATCAAACATTTTTTGCCATAAGAGGCTTTGGTCTCTATTTTGATGCATCTTTTTTATATTTAAAATAGCATGCAATGAAACACCCTGTATGTTGTAGTATTACTCTTTTTTTCTTTTTTGTTCATAATTTGCCTTTTATATATTTTATCTTTAAATTTTTTGAGCTTTGGCCGTTAACGCAACGTTTTTAAATAAAACCAGCACAGACTGCACAAACTTTAAACTTTTAATATTTTTTTAAATATGGCTCAGTAACTTTTTTATTAGTATTATTTTAATACAAATATTAAGAATTTACTTTTTCTATATATAAGAGCATTTTTTTGTGTAATTAGTTTTGCAACATTTAATTCAAAACACATCGCAACGTTAAGTAGCTAGTTTTCTCCTCTTTGGTCATGTTTAAATCGCAAGAAACTCCAACTGAGTTAACATTACAATAAATTAAGAAGTAGGTGTAACAGGTGGCTATTTTTTTAATATTTAAGATTATTCATTACGGAGACACTGCTTTACTCGCTTAAGTAATTAGCAATTACTCTGTAATCGCTCATTAACTTTCTCTACTTTGGTAGTTGCTTTATTTGTAAAAGAATATACATTATTGGTATAGCATTACTACCAAATTATTACTAAAATTACTAAAAATTAGAACATTATTTATTCATATTTCAATATATTGATAATTATTTTGTATAATTATTATCGTTTACGCTAATTTAATTATTCTTATTTGAAAAAAGCTAAGAGGTTAATACACTGCTTCAATAAATTAACGCACCACTTGAATTTTTTTGAAAATTGAAACATGTATTCTACCAATTTGTACAAAATTAAGAAAAATTTAACAAAAACATTGTTTAAAGTAAATTAATATTTAATTCGAAATTTGGTTTTACGGGGAAGTGGACGACAAGGCAAGAAAAAAAACTGTTTTATGAGGCCAACGTTTCGAATCCTTTATTGATTCTTCTTCAAGGCTCCTAATAAATGTCAGATTTGTTTGGCATGGTACCAATTTGTCTCGGCCAGTGGTCGCCGGAAGAATGACCGAGACAAATTGGTACCATGCCAAACAAATCTGACATTTATTAGGAGCCTTGAAGAAGAATCAACAAAGGATTCGAAACGTTGGCCTCATAAAACAGTTTTTTTTCTTGCCTTGTCGTCCACTTCCCCGTAAAACCAAATTTCGAATTTAATAAAAAATGGACGTAATCCACCAAAAAAATTAATATCTAATGTGTCCAAATATAGAAAAACAAACCGAAAACAATATTTTATTAAAGTTACGCCGTTATAAAAGTTACAGAAAACATCTTAATATCACGTATTTCTACCTCTACTTTAAATAACCGCTGCACATCTTCGTTCCATACTCAAAATTAACGAACTTATGTCTTTTTGATTTAAATTATTCCAAATTTCATTTAGTTGAGGATCTACCTCTTGAAGATGGACAGGAGAATGTGGAAGATTTTTTAAACGTTTCCCGAGAATGTCCCAAACATACTCAATAGAATTCAGGTCAGGGCTTCGAGCTGGCCAATCCAAAACATTGATTTCTGCCTCATTCAAGTAATCTTTAACAATTCGGGCAGTGTGGGGTTTTGCGTTATCTTGCCTTAACAAAAAATTTGACCAATATAAGGGGCATATGGTACGACATGCTCTTCAAGAATGTCTCTTATATAACGTTCTGCATTTATAGAACCAGTATTTACAACCACTAGCTCCGTGCGAGCTTGTAAGGAAATACCACCCCAAACCATTACTGAGCCTCCACCAAACAATGTGGTATTCTGAATGTTACACTGTGCGTACCGCTCATTTGGTCTACGATACACACGAACACGTCTATCGCAATTGTAAAGGCAAAATTTTGACTCATCCGTAAAAAGAACAGACTCCCAATCCTCTCTTTGCCAATTTATGTGCTCTCTAGCAAATTCTGATCGGGCTCTGCGGTGTTCTGCAGTTAATGCAGGACCACGAGCATGAATATAGGGTATTAAATTATCCTCCTTAAGTCTTTCTCTAACAGTTTCGGTACTGATTTGAATTCCTTCTACGTCACGGAACTCAGTTTGCAGCTTCCTGGCGGTTACAAAGCGTTCCCTTAGCGCAGATATTCTTAAAAATCTATCCTGGATAGGAGTGGTTTTCCTTTTTCTTTCTTGCCCAGGTCTTCTGAGGTGACTTCCTGTCTCTCTGTACCTTTGTATGATACGCGAAACTGATGTATGAGATACACCAAACCTTTCACCAATTCTTCTGTAGCTCCATCCTTCCTTCAACAAAACCACAGCTTGAGCGCATTCTTCTCGAGTCAAATTCCTCATAATGTTTTTATTATTGTTTCAAATGATAAAAACTATCTACAGAACGGCAAATTTAAATAACAATAAATCGGAATTACAAATTGACACAATTTAAAAATGAAAATTATTTTAAAATTTCTGTTTAAAAAACTATTAAACTCAAATTTCTTACTTTAATGTCAAAACTTTTATTACAATGGGTAACTAGATTATAGCTTGATTAAACCTTCTTAACCAAAGTTGTCAAATGTACATAGTTTTAATTTTTTTACTTTATTTTTAAGTAGTGCGTTAATTTCTTGGAGCAGTGTATATAGAGTGCTTGTTTGGTGGTAGAAAACGTTAAAAAAAGCGCTAATGCGCGGTTAAAAAATTTCTATTACATTTTTTTAAATATCAATTTTTAAAAATAGCACAAATAGACAACGCTGTTATCACCTTAATGAAATCCTTTAAACTGACTTTTAAAGCTGAGATGTAGTCGGTCGACGGTAACTATAGTAATATCCATTTTTTGTAAAGCGGCAAACAAGTCTCATCGTATTAAAATTCTCAAGAGATTTGACCTTAATTTATGAAGCCGCTTGATAGAACGGCGCAAGAGCGGGCGTCAGGTATTTTCTCTTGAATCTACTCAAACTGTTTATCACTTGAGTGCTGTTTCCAAAAAAGACAATATTACTCTTTTTCTAAGTTTTAGTTAATAATAAAAATACAAAATTACATTATTTGTTTAAAAAATTTAGTTTTAAAGCAGCATCTTTAAAAAAGCGTATATAATAGAAAAAAAAAGCTAGAAAATTTTTGATTGCATTTTTGAAAATTGTTTTTTTGAATCACTCTGTATTTTTTTAACAGTGCTGTACATGTAGTCAACAGATGAAAATTTTTTAGATAGTAAAATTCACTCAAATAAATACAAACACCAAAATAACACAATGACCTGATTTACGGTTTGCCATGGAACAAGCATAAACAATTTAAAACATATAGGGCCGGCTTACAGAAAGTAGCATTAACTTTAATTGCGATTAAATAGTTAATTCGCGATTAAATGCCGATTTTGACCAATCAAACACAAGTAAAGCCGATTTAATCGCGAATTAAAAGTTAATCGCAATTAAATATTTAATTCACTTTCTGTAAACCGACCCTTAATGCCAGTTCTGTCTACAAATGACACGAGCCAAAATAAAAAAAATATTGCTTAATATCAGTTTTACATTGAATACTTCAATAATAATAATTATTCAGTTCCAAGTATTATTAGAATTTTAAAACTGAAATATCTATATGAAAATATGTAAATAATGCAGCATTCTCGTTATAGAAATACTGAATTTTATAATAATTATTTTTAGTTTTTTAAAACATACTTAAAAACTGATTTGTACTTATATGAAACACTCTTCAAGTTGCCTTCGACTCGTGTTGCCAAATCCATTCGTAACTGTTTATAACGAATGACTATTTTAAGCGTAGTTGAAATTTTAAAAACTAAACTAAAAAATATGTACGAGTATAACAGGTGACTATTTAAATTTTTATTTGATGCATTATTAGAAATGTAAAAATGTAAATGCTAAATTCTAGTACTAACACTGTTTTATATTTCTAAATATTTTTTTTTATTTTTTAATACAAAAAAGGTTGTTAGTTTGATTGAGTTAGCGATTGTTTCCTTATCAAATCGTCTTATATTTTCTCTTTATTTTTCTAAAGCTCCTAACGTTCTTGTCTAAAACCTCTCCCTTTTATGTTCCCACAAACAAATCATTTTATAACGCCTTTCAACCAGCGTTTTATCAGCACATTCCGCCAAAAATCTCTCGTAATACCATTTTACCCGTAACGGATTTACTGTCAAATTTTATACCAACTTCCACTAACAATTTAATATTTTAAAACCTGCCATAAATTTAAAAAACAACATACGCACAACTGCAAAATAATCCATTTCAAAACTAATACTAATCCGCTCAGTCTGAATTTATTTAATCTTTTCAAGCTGAAACCGTTTCAGTTTCACTGAAACTTGGTAAATATTTACGCAGGAAACACTCAACAATCCACAATATTTCAGGAATGATTTTTTTCAGTGACTAAAACCGAAACAGGAGTCGGAAGGAGTCGGAAGCTTTCGCCAGGACAAACTTTTATCTCCAATTCATAAGCTTTCGGTAAATTTCAGTGTAGTACGCGCGGCTTTCTGATTAAGCTCGGATATTTATGAGGAAAGATTTTTTTACCGCGAGCTTAAAAAAGTTTAGGGAACATATTTGGTGAGGGGAAAAACCCAGTTTTGGTAAGTAAAAATTTGATAATTAATTACAGATGACAGATAATGCTGCAAAATGTACAGTAATTAGCGTGAAAAATTGCATCAATTATTATGCATTTACGTAAAATGTCAATTCTAGTGCATTTATTAATTGGGATAATTTATCAAACTAATCGCATTTTAAATTTGCCAATTAAAAAAAAAAACGTTATTTTAACTTAATATAAATTTGTTTTTAATTTTGTGTTTAACAATTTTTTTGTAAATTAAATGCTTTTAAGTAATTCAAATAATAAAGCCATTTAATGTAGGCGTTTTTAAATAATAGCCTAATCCATTAGTTAAATTAAACAAATGTCTATTGAACATACCTATCAACAAGATAATTATCTTTATGTCTGTGTAAATTCGATTAAAATCTTTTAATCTGTTAATTGCTACTTTACAATTATAACTATTTTTGAAAGGAAATATTTCGAATCAAACAACAGAATTTTTTTCGAATTTTAATTATAACAAAATTTTTCTCTTAGTTTTAATTTTTTTAACTTTTGTTTGTTCAATCCAATTCATTAATAATTTTTCTTTTGTTCAATTTTTTAAAACCAAATTTAATTAGTTAATAACGCCCTTGTTTTGTTTGAACAAACTTTTTTAAAAATTTATTTCCAAGCTTTGATTTCAGTCGAATTTATTAAATAAGCTTTATGTAAATAAAATGTATAAACCAGGTTATCGCTATCAACAATAAATTATAAACAAGTAAATTTATAGAGACAAAATTATTGAAATCTGAAAATTGTCGGTAAAATTTAATGATCACTTTTTCCCTGCAATTGTTATCAATATTTTTCAGGCTTTTATATATTTGTCATTTTATTATTAAATTTGAGTTTCCTTGGTCTAATTGGAAATGTGAGATCTCCGTGATACTGTATCAAATTGTCTTATTAAAATCTGTCTAATGATCAAACATATATCAAGTCCAAAAATTACTATAAAATACCCGATGACTTATTTAATAAAACTGTTTTTTTTTTCGTGCGAGTAGATTAATTAAAATAAGTGTTGCACATTTTTATCTAAATTGTTATGGTTTTGAATGACTTCATATGCTCAAAACTGAAAAACCTAAAAGGATGATATGGAAAAAGCTGCTAGCTATTGTTTGTAACATATTAATGACGCTGGGGAAAAAAACAAACGGTTATTGTTTGCAAACAGGACAAATAAGCACAATACATATGTCGGGTTTAATACTCGATAAAATACAATAAACATTTATTTAGTAAATTAATGACTATCAAATATAAAATTTCAAAAGTACAATAGAAGGAAATAAAATAGAATTGTGGTAGAGTAATTTGTTTCAGAATTGACGTTTAATGAAATTACGGTTTCTAATGTTGGTAATTGCAGTTAAAAAGTAATTAGCTGTTTTATATAATTGGTTTCTTTTGCTTTTTGGTCTTCTAACATTAAAAAAAAATTAAATAGTCACTCTCTACAATACAATTTACAACTTATTGAACATTTATTTAGTTTCTATTTATTAAATATTTAAGAAAAAAGTACACAGTTTTTACTAAATACACTTGCTATCTGCTAAAGTATCTATTTCAATTTGTAACAATATAACATATTCCCAACACTTTCTCTGAAGCAGTGGTGGCAGGATAACTTTAAAATTTCTGTATTTTGAAAATTCTAAAGAGTATTAAGACTAAATAAAAAACTACTCTACTTTAAACTTTGCTAAAACTAAAATTTGCAAATTGCCGTCACGGTTTTTTATTTTCTAACAATTTTGTTAAAGTTGTTTTAATAAACTTATCTACACTGATATATTTTTCGTAGATTTTATATATTAGTTTTATACTTAACTTCTCTTTGAAATCTCTTATCCATTTTTCGTTTTCTGAGGCAATTGTGACGTTATCTACGTAGCAAAATAGCAACTACTTTTTTTAATTAAGTAGATACAGGGTGATTTTTTTACCTGCTTTTGCCAGAAACTCCAAAAGTAGGCAACACGTTATACAAATGAAAAGTAACTTAACTAATTAAATAATGTGGCAACAAATGATCCAAATAAATTGACTCTGGAAACATTGTTAATGGTATTGTCAACAACGTTGACATTAATTCACAACTCTTTAGACCTTAATTTTGAAAATAAAATTTTCAAAGTATAATGTGTTGCCTATTTTTTAAGTTTCGGGCGGGAGTAGATAAAAACTCAATTTAATTTCATTCTCTAAATTTAGTTTTTAATTTGTTGAGCAATCAAGCTATCAGATATGACATATTTAAACTGTGTTTATTTATGTAAAATTAAATAGACAGCAAATGAAAAAACAAATAGCATACTTAAGAATGCTAAAATACTTTCAGAAAAGTTTACTGCAATTGCTTCAAACATTAAGAAACAACTTAGAATTCTTCATTGAAAGTAACGGACTATCCAATTCAAGCTTGATAAAGTAAACTTAAAAAAACACAAAATATTTGGAATATAACGTAATTTTTATTTCATTTTAAAGATTGATCCTTGCCATTTTTAGTTAAACAAGACATCATTTAAATGTCCTCCACGGGACTTTTTACAGGCCTTGATCCTTCTGAGGTAACTTTCAATGACTTTCTGGCACATTTCGGGCGGTATCTCGACCATTACATTACGAATATTAGTTTTCAATTCGTCAAGAGTTTGAGGATTGTTTGCGTAATCACGATCTTTCGGGTAGCCCTACAAAAAAAATCCAAAGGCATCAAATCGCAGGATCTTGGAGGCCAACTGACATCAGCCAATCGCGAAATCACACGTTCACGAAATTTCTCTTGCATAAGAGCTCGATTTGCTTGTGTTACGTGACTGGTGGCTCCACCTTGCTGGAACCACATATCGTCAAGATCATAATATAACATTCAGATGCAAAATACGCCATAATGAGCCATAAGATAGGCCTAAATGTTGATCTCGACGAAGAATTGATAAATTTGGATCTTCTTCCACACTTTCAGCTACAGAAGCGATATTTTCAGCATTGCGAATGTTTCGATGATCCACAGGCCTTACAATATCAGAACAGATCCAGTTTGTTCAAATTTATTCACTGTATTCAATATGGTTTGCTTTGTAGGACGATTGTGACGACCATAATCTGCTCGTAAAGCGCGAAATGTAGATTACGGCAGAATCACTATTTTCATAATAAGATTTAATAATTTTAACGCGTTGGTCGATTGTTAAATGCTCCATATTCTTAAATGGCAGAATGTCAACTAAATAAATAACAGCATACTTGACGTTTATTTTTGACAGATGTCGGTATACACATTTTTACTTTATCAACCTCGAAATGGATAGCCCTGTACCCTGTATATAAAAAAAAAAATGGAAATTTAGCTTTAGTCTCCTGACGTAGCTCAATATCTACCACAAACGCCTAGCCTGTTTTATGTCATACACAGCTTTTTGTAACACATCTTTTGTTTCTCTTTTATTTCTTGAAAATATTGATTCGTTTCTAAAATTATTAAGTTTATTTATTTATTATTTTTTAACAACAAATGCTGACAACAAACTATTAAACTTAGAGAGCAACAGAAGAAGAAATCGATTTATGCACGTTGTTTAAATTTTTTTGCTACTAATCATACTTTTTTATTTTTCAATGTTTCCATCTGCATTCTATTTGTTTTTTAATATTATTCTAGCTTTTTTTATCTACTCATTTTATAATTGTTTACGGTTTTTTAAATGAAGGCTTTATCAGTACCGATGAAAGCAAATTGTTTTCTTCAACATTTTTTCCTTTATCTTTAGCAATATTTTTTAGTTTATTTTTTTTAAATTTTTTCCTTTATTCCAATATGTGTTTTACATGTTTTCTCAAATTTCTTTCGGTTTCGGTAACTTCTAGTATATTTCTATTTTGCACTGGATATTTTTCAAAGTAATTGCTTTCCTTGGTTCTTTATTATCTTGATTTTTTAGTTTCTGCTGGCTACTCTTGCTGGAAATTGTAATCTGTGGTCTCTAAATATTATTATAAGCTAATATTTTACCCGGGGTTTATTTCGTCTTATTCCAAAAACTATTAACTTGGAAGCTTTAGAGAACAAAAAAAATATTTTTTCTACTTCGTGTCTTTAACAAAGCCTAATACGATACCGATTTAGGTGTCGTATTAGCCACTTCAACACCGAATTGCGTGCTAAAAAATAATAGTGCAATTTTTTTTGGGTTGATAACGTTTGCTCTTATCGGATTTTTCGATATAATAAATAAAACGTCATAAATCTCCAAAGACATTTGTGACATTTTAAGGATTAGATGTCAGCGTTATAAGGTTATAACAATTTTATTCGAGCAACTTTTGTTGCACCTTATGACCAGTAAATTCCTCATCAACGCGTTTTTGGGTGTGTCGCAATTAACCTATGAAACACACCTTAACGAGTTGGGCTTAGACAATAAGGTAACTTCAACTTTTTTTAAGTTAGACGCTTTAAAACGGTTTTCAGCCACTACTTGCAACCCTCATAGCGTTTGATAATTTATAAATTATTTACTAGATGAGTATATAGCACTGCTTGGTCTGAAATGACAGAAACGTTGCAATGTTTTTGGAGATTTTTCTTATTGTGTTTATGCCAGTTGGAGTATTAAATAAATAATCGATACGTTAGGTAACAAAAAATATTTGTGAGTTAGTTACACAGAATTTTGGACAAATTTGAAAACACTTTAAAAAACATTTGACACTTTAATGACATGTAGTACCAACTATCTCGTATAAACGCAAAAAATCCTAAAAATTAAAAAAAATAACTTTTTTACTTAAAAACCGCGTAAATTGCACAAAATAGAAAAAATAGCATAGAGAACTCGTTTCTAAAGTCACTATAGTCAGTCATTCTTTATGAAATCTCTCGCTCGCGCTTGTTTAATTAACTTGAATTTGTGCCACAAAGTTGACTTTTTGAAACGCGTTCTTTAATATACTATTTTAACCCTGCCTAATATGCATTCAATTAGACACTAAATTTGGTACATTTATTAAAGTTTTACATATTTTTATTGTTTCATTTCACTTCTACTTGTTGAGAAAATGAGATCAGTTCTCCTCAGGTTTCTGTTACAATTTTATGGCTTCAGTTGGTACAAAATGGTGTAACTCTGCTGAGGTTTCTTGATGGGTTCCTATAAACCTTTTTTTTTATTAATATTGCTTTTATTTTTAGTTCTCACAAATCATAACTATTTTTTCTTGTTCAGTATTTAAATAGAAGGCACACGAGTATTTAATTATAAATAATTCAACTACTATAATGTTTATTTTATTTTCAAACATTTTTCATTGTTTTTTAAGGCCACAACTTATAGCATCTGCTAAAATATCTCAATATGTAACACTAGCTTCTTCCCAACAATATTGATTTTAATATTCTGTAAACAAATGAAAGGAAAACTACGAAACATTTCAGTGTTCGAATACAAATGACAAAAGATGCTCCTATTTTTAACTTTTTTTTCTTTCAATATAATAAATGATTTCGACATTTATTTACCGAACCAAATTTATTTCAAAATTGAGAATTCTCCCCATCAATTATTTTCTGATAGAAAACCATTACAGATAATGAATAGAGTTTGTAATAATTATCTAATGTATTTGTGCCTTGACTACAACCTAACAATTTATCTAACGAACGTCCCTTTTCAACTTTCGACAGAGAAGATTTGTTAATTTAATCACTAACACCTAAAATTTACAAACACTAATCGATTGAATTTCTCTTAAACTTTCTCACTTTGCACCAGATGCTGTTTACCACAATTTGCCAACTTTTTTTAAATTTGAGATTAATTTATGTCATCGAGATGCAATCTAAAGCCCCATATTGTTGTTCAAACTTTTCCTAACTATGTTGCAGCGTTGTCTAGAATGCCATTAAACTTATCCTAGCTCCAATTAGAGTAAAACTTAGCTTTTCAAGCTTTCTGAATAATTTTTCAAACGAAGCCAATTTACTCGAAGGTAAATAATTTCGTGAAGATCTAACGAAGCTCTCGCAAATTTTATGCAATTGCGAAATCTTATATTGAGTATTTTTATTAGCTTTTCTCTCAACTAAAGAACAGATTTTTAGATTGTTAGTTTCCGCTTAAGCGCTAAATGTGCTATTAAACTTCAATTAAAATTTGCAAACTGTAATATCCTGTCGTCTTTGAAAACTTTCGCTGTTTACAAACAAAAAAAATCGGGAGGTTTTAAGAAATACTTTGCGTAAACGGTTTAATACCTTTAATTATTTTGTATGAACAAGAAAAATAAACGGGTCATTAATTTCGAACGGTTTATGGTTTTTTAAACGTCTTATTAAATGAAACACCAAGACAAATAATCCTAGAGCTAAAAGAAGGACACCAAAAATTTGTTATTGACCCAGTTTTATATTTTTTTGTTATTAAAGACAAATTTATTTACTAAAGTCTCATACTTAATTAGTTTAAGAAAATCTTAGATCTTACATAAAAATAAATACAGTAAAAAATAAAAAAAAACGATTTAATATGAAGGTGTTTTTTTTGTGCAAGCAACTAAATAACCAAATTAAAAAAATTCCTGCAAATTAAAAGAATTGAATTTTTAACGAAAAATAACTTTAACTCAACAATAACTTTATAAATAAATAATTTAATAATACTTTTATATTGTCGCTTAGTTTTTATAATGAATTCCACTCTGAATTCAACTATGCCGTTTTTGATCTACTTACAGCAAGATTGCTCTCCAGCACATTTTTGTATTATTCAGCTCAATGACTAAGGCTACCAGGAATACAAATATTGGCTTAAAGTTATTTTTTGTGCAAGTTTTCGTACTACACACAAAATGGCATTTTATAAAAATCTTTAAAAAATAGTATTTTTGATATTTATTCTAAAATTTGTTTAAAATTTAATAAAAAAAACTGCTTTTTTCATTCTTTTTCTTTCCATAAAAAAGGAAGCCAATAAGCAATAATATAAAATACGTACTTACTGTGATTGGTCGATATTAAAATATACTCAATAATGTGTAGAAGTGTTACACCCAAAAAAATAATTGTTTGTGGCTCTTTGGTAACAGAATGAGCATATTTAAAGCTAGTTGTACTAACCATTACAACCTAATTATCTAATTACCTAATCTTGCAACCTATTTATCTTTGACATTTCTTGCAAAAAAAAGTTTAAACTTTTAGTTTTTGTTAAGAAAATGACTCATCAAAGATGATTATACTATGTTCATAGGCATAGGCCTATCTGACATTTGGGTGTACAGGTCATAGACCTTTTTACCCAAATCTGAACTGCTGGTACACATGGTAAAGTGCACCAGAGTAAAAATCTCTGTCAAGTATGCTGGCTCCTGGTGGTCGTGCGTCAATCGGCTTGCAGTTGCGAGCGAGTACCCGCAGACCACCCAATGGGCGACTGCCAATTCAGTGCATGCATACTGAACCAACAAATCGGTCATGGAAATGTGAATAAATAATAATAAAAGGGGCTTACCTGCATCCTCTCGCGTCATGTAGTGCAATCGGTTTGGCGTTGGCGCTTGGAGCTTTGGGAGAGGGGGATTTGCCCTAAGGCAAAAATGTCGGATCGAGGGACAAAAGGGCCATCTTGGGTCTTTTGTGGCGGGAAGGGCCGTTTTCGTCGTAGTCAATTGCTTGACGGACGAGCGGATTGGGGTGTTCCTCAGCTTTGTGAAAAGTTCGAAGAGCAATCTCAAAAAGAAATTCTTTGAAGAAAGGCAATTTGGCTTCTCGATAAAGTTGGGAATTTCTGACGAACCAGGGGGCATTGAAGTCCTGTCTGAGAAATTTGTTTTGAAAGACTTCCAACTTTTTGATCTGAGTCGAAGAAACGTGACTCCAAGTTGCGGAAGCATACGTAAGGATAGGACGAATGATGGATTTGAAGAGGGTGAGCTTGTTCTGAATTGCATTGACATTTTGCTCTTTCGACAGGTCAGTGAGAAAAGTTGACCTGCGACCATCTTGGCTTTGGACAGGACGCTGTCGATGTGCGGAATGAAGGATAGTCACTTGTCGAGTAGAACTCTTAGGTACTTGACCTGGTCCTTCCTCCCAACGGCAGGACCAAACATTTGAATTAGGCCTTCGGGCTGAACATGACGGCGAGCAATGAGAAGAGCAAAGCTCTTTTCGGGATTGACATCGATTCTCTAACACCTGAACCAGGTTTGAAGAGCATCAATTGTCTCTTAGAGATAAACAGTGATCATTCTGGGGTGTTTAGAACGGGCAATATGATTGCTGTGTCGTCTGCATAGACAGCCAGCTTTGCTCAGAGGGGTTTTGGGATGTCTGCTGTAAAAACAGCATAAAGAAGAGGAGACAAGACTAAATCTTGTGGAACTCCTGCTTCGATTGGATGTAGGGTAGAAAAAGAATATCCAATTTTTTTTGAGTGGATAAGTTAAACCATCGCAAGAGACACGCCAGCCTGAGAGAACTTATAAATAAGTTTTTCATGCCAGACAGTGTCAAAAGCTTTGGAAACATCTAAAAGATTGTTCCGGTAACTTGCTTTCGCTCATTACTGATGGAGGCGAATTCTGTGAGACGAAGCAGTTGTGCGGTTGTGGAGTGTTTGGGTCTGAAGCCAAATTGTTCATCTGGGATTGAATGGTTTACTTGAATGGTTTTTGAAAATCTGGCGTGGATAAGACGCTCTACCACTTTCCCCATTGCAGAGAGGAGACTGATAGGGATACTATGTTCAGAACGGAGAGTCAGTAATTAAAGTGCGCCCTGGCAAATCGAGTGTTTTTCTATTGGGTTGAGTATTTGACGATGGACGGTAACCCAGTCCACCTCACACCGACGAAATTTCCCAATCACTGCATTTGAGTTATTCCTTATTTGTTCTTTGCACAGTAACAGTGAATTATCGTATTGCTACCAACGGATAATACCAAGATATCACCACCAAAGAAAAGAAACAAAAATTGCTAATGTTGAATTGAGGTGAATATTTCAAAGCTTGTTTTAAGCTCTGTGAAACAGTCTTAAAACCGTATAGCTTATCGTACTACCTGCCTCTGCGCGCGTTACTGACTCTTTGTTTTAAACATAGTTTAGTAAAAATATTTGCTATTGTGTGCCTCCGTCTACTTGTCTGAAGGCCTCCAGTCTGAAGGCAACAACGATTTCTGTACTTTTTTACCGTTTACGGTTTGTGATTCTTATAGCTGCAAAACACTGTCGTCAATGTTTGGACTGGTGCAGAGATGTTTAAGAGGCAGAATGGCATAATGTGATATTCAGCAACTAATCGCGTTTCTGCCTGATGCATGATGGCTGTTGAAGAATAAGACATCGTCGTGGAGAGCGACGTGATACTGAATTTGTTAAGACTATCACTGCCTTTTTCTAGCAAATGCAAATTTGAGCAGTCTTCAATAATCCAGTCGCAAACTAAAACTACATTAATTTGTAAAAAAACTGTGACCTATTCCTGTCGTTGCCATTCTTTAAAATATGTTCTTGTGCTTACTGTAATTTGCTTGGAGATTTCTACACGATAATATAAGCACTTTACAAGAACATCTATCATCGAGTCCAGCTTTTGGTTGTCGGTAGGACATTGTTCGGTTCGACGATTGCTTTGCGATTCTGAAAAGCTTGCAAGCAAAAATCGTTCTTAAATTGAGTAGTTGCTCTTGTAAATGAAAACGTTCTCAGCAGTTATAACTTTGAAATTTTGGTTTTGCAAACCAAAACAAGATTTATCTGTAAACAAAACTGTGGTTTACTCCTGCTCTTGTCAGCGTTTATGTTTTTGGTCTCACAATAATCTGCTTGCAAAATTTTGATAATGTAAATAGGTACAATGTAACTTTGCGATATCTCAGTGAAAACTGATTAAAAGCAATTTTACTAACGTTCTTATAACAAATTGTTCAGTGAAAACTTTTAAAATGTGATATAAAGCAGGTAGATTTTTTTATATATTCTTAGGGCTGTTGCCACATGTTTGTTTTCGGTTCTGACCAGTAGAATAATATAAATTGGCGAATTATTTCTGAGAGCACCATATATTACTCACTACAAAAAAATTCTTTTAATTATGTTTTTTCTGTTTATTATGGTTTTTTTTTGTATCTTGGCGAGTAAATTATCTTTCAGTGACAAAATCTAGGGGCGAAATTATATAATTAGATTTTTGTTTTTTATTGACAAAAATAATTATGTAGTTAATCGATAATTAAAACCACAAATGTCAAACTGTTTTTTGATCTATCAATTTATTGGTGTGAAAATAATTACTTTGGATAATTATTGTATTAAATTTGTAAATTATTCAGAAATTTTAATTAAACAATATTTTTACATGTCACTAGGTTGATGAATCAATATTTTTCTAGTGATTATTCCAAAATTTAGCTTCCGTAAATATTTGGCTTGTTATTAATTGCCTCTGGTTGACGGATTAGCTAAAATTAAAACTACCAGAACAGTTAGCGTTTTACTTTACGGTTATGGACGCACTTTGACTAGGTATTTACATATCAAATTTTATGAGAAGGATCAATAAACGGCTAATTTATAATTTCGAATAAGTTTAAAAGTTTCCAAAAATAAAATTCGCATTTTCAGTAAATCAGAACATGATGATTATTTTTTCACCAACAAGGAAATACCAAAATAAAAATTTACTTTGCATGTTAGTAGCACAAATAACGCCAAAAAAAATCACAGAATTGGTTACGCTTGATTTAATATTACGAAAAGATAATTTATCAGTTTATTACTTCGATAAGTGTTATTTTCCAGATTTTAGGAAGCTTGTTAAGTGTTGTAAACACCTGAAAATCACGTACTGTATCGATGCAATTTTTTTATACTTTGTAAATATTATTTTTGTGTCTGTATCTTACTTATAATAAAGCTTCAACTCAACAAGATGAGGAGAAAAATAATAGATGATTAAACTTCTAATAGGAACTACTCAGTTCATTGAACACTCTTGAAATAACCGAAAACCAATTTTCTACATATTTCTTTCGGTTCAATTAAATGTTGTAATAATTTTTTTCAGACATCCTAAATGATTTCAATTATATTCAACCTACACAACGTTTTTAACTTAATCTTGGATTAACTGCCAGTTGGAAAATGGATTAAACTTGAAAAGACGTGCAGTGAATTGTCTATTCTTGGAATAGATGACTTGAAATAGTTTCGGGCCAAAAGATGAGACCATTTCTTGAATTTTTTGCTGCGATAAAAATTTCAGTCATTCAGCGATTTTTTTCAGGAAGACAGACACTTCGTGTTAACTTTTGCAATTCTGTTGAGGAAAAGTTTCATTTAATAAATTGCTCGGAGACGGTCAAGCACCTGCTTGAATACTGCAATTTGGCTTTGATCTTGGTTAAATTTCATCATTGAAGCATTATGAGGATATTAAGCGTCTAGTAACTATTACTAGAATAATTAGCAGCGGGATTTTCTGACATAAAATTTTTTTGTTCGATTCAAGGTGGATTTGACTGGGGATTTTAAGGAAAGCCCTTCAATTTATCAAACCAGTTATTACAGATCAACAGGTATTTTCAATGGACGCTATTAAGGACCTGTTGATTTCATTGATTGTAATTTAGACGAGAAAAAAGCTTTTGGTTGGTTGTTAAGAAAATATAATAGAGAATAAATTTCAGATGAAAAATGCTTTTCTATTAGAGCTTTCAGTTAAATAATGTTTCATAACAAGTTTTTAAAACTTTGAAGTTTTCTTGAAGAAAATAGATGCGTTGCATAAGTAGGTACTGTCTAGTGTCTGGGATAAGTTTAGTTACTGAATAAATTTATCCATAAATAGCTGAAAATTTATATTTTTATTTTATAAACATATTAGTTTGTAAATATATTTTTAAAACAATTAAATATAATAAACAATGACTAATGAAATCAGCATATCAGCATATCTGCATTGTTGTAACGTTTTAAACCATTAAAAACAAAGATTTCATATCGTATTGCTGTGCTGTTTACTAACAAAAACAAATAACAAAATAAATTTATATTTGATTAAATTATTTATCTATTATATGTATTTTAGTAATTGTTTATACAAAGTAAAATTAAATAGTACCAAATAATTTAACAGCTGATAAAACCGTTACAAAAATCTAATTTTTGTTAATCAAAATTGGAAAACAAGTTTCTGCTTATAACGTAATAGAATATTTTGAAAAACAACAAACATTGAAAAAATGTTAGTCGGCAATCAGCCGTTTTTATACCAATATCCATTTCAATGGTCAAAATAGTAACAGCCTCTTATTGGAAAAATGCCTTGACAGACATTAAATTATTGCATATTGGCTGCTCTACCTAATAAACATAAAATTTTTTTGAAAAAGTTTGTTTATCAGGTTTTATTAATTTAACTTAAACTTTTTAAATTTTGTTTTCTTAGATGTAGTACAATAATTACGAAAACACAAAGATCTCAGTGTTATTTTTTTTGAAGAATTAATAAAAGGTACTGTAACAACCTGAATTGTTATAAAAAAATCGGTATGAGTTCTGTCAAAATAATGAATTTGATTAACAGAAAAGCTAGAAAAAGATTTCAACAGTTATAAGATCCTGGAATATTTTACAAAACAGTATTATATCAAACGCACTTGAAAGAAAAATAGTAAAAATTAAAAAATTAGTCAAGACTTATTTTTAAAACCTAACGACAGCTATAAAACGGATTACTCTTTTTGGAAAAATATCGAAAGGATTAAAAACTTAGATTTAACACCAGTTCATTCTATCAGAGCAGAAATGGAATTTTGTTCCAAAAGGAGTAAGCTGATCTATTTGTAGAACATTTTGCAGATTACTTTAAACCTTAGACCATTCACGAAACCGCTTCGCTGTAATGGACTGCCAATCTCCTAACCTTCCTGTGCGTGAGTTACACGTCAACATGCAAGTGACAGAAATATATATTTTGTTTCTTTCTTTTCAACACCGCACGCCGGTGTACGCAGTTGTCAAATTTATTTTGCTTTAAAGTTGGGGATTAAAAAAATCAAACAGCCAGTTTTAAATTGAAACATTATGTAACATTTGTAAAATTTTTAAAGCTGATGCAACCTATTTTATTCTGCAGACCTGTATATTATTTTCTTACACTTAATTCAATTTTAAAAACATGATATGGCAACGTTACACAGCAAAAATTTGAAATCGTTCCGGTACAGTAAAGGACCAAGATATACTTTTGTCTTTTAGATCTTTTCGTGCGTTTCTAAACCGTATTAGCAGTCCATTACAGCGAAGCGGTTTCGTGAATGGTCTAAGCTTTAATATTAAATTCAATTAAATAAATACAGAATTTAAATTTACAAAATATTTACTAGTAACTTCTAAAAAAGTAAGTATAAAATTAAAAGCAACCTAAACTTAAATAAATCTCCAGTTTTTAACTTTTTCGCAATTGCGCAATTATCAACAGAGGAAAAAAAGTTCTTAAGTTGAGTAAGTTGACTATACTGCTAGACGTCAAAATACCTTTAAACTACTCAAAAAACTTTTGTTGCTACTTTGCGAAAAATTACTTAAAAAGACACAAATTTTTAAAAAAATTCCAAAACTGCATTACAGAGATGCCAACGTTAGACAATAGTACACATATTTCTTTTTATTATTGGTAACACTTGTTTATTTATCACAATTTAATGATAACACTTGTAGTACCTATATACAAACGAACCTAACTTTAAAAAGAAAATTGCCACTAATTATTAATGTTATTATGTAAAAAACTTTTATGTCAAAGCTTTTTCTACCAAATGCTTTTGCTAGCAGATCCAAGAATTTTGTTTAACCAATACTGTTAATTATAGATTTTCTAGAAGTAATTTTATATTTTCGCTCTTTATTATTTCTCTAAATTTAAGCTTTACATTTATATTTATTCTACAAAATTTTCTTTTGTATATTGTTATTCACACCAGATTACATGTAGGTATTTTTTTTATTTTAGGTTTTACAGATTTTACTAAGTTAATTCGGTCTTTTAATGTATAATAATTGATTTTAAACAAAATCGTTTGTGTATCTTATTTTTTGAAAATGTATTTTATCAATGTTTGTTGGCATTGTTTAGGAAAGTTTTATCCGGTTCTTTTTTTTTAGTACACATTAATTGTAAAATGCAACTTATACACGATATTTTGAATAAATTTGCGATGACAAAGATTATGAGACTGTTTTAAATAAGATATACACAGTTTTTAAGATACTTAATTCTGTAAAAAACGAAAAGTTTATGAAAAAAAAAATAGTGTTTAGAACGCAGATATTTCAAACAGTTTTGGAAAAAAAAATGTTTTTGAAAATAATATCAATTTGACAAAAATGATGATTTATCAATGATATTTAAAACAATTCTTTGTAATTTTAAAACACTTTAAAATTTTATTTTTATTAAGCAGTATTAAAGTATTCAAACTTTATATTAATAAAGTTTTAAAAATATTTTAAAAAATAACATTTTTGTTATAAAAAGTATTTAAAAAAAAATTTTTCCAAAAAAATCTCTTATATTTTCTGTCTTTCCAACAAAAAAACTTGTATTTAAAAGAGCTGATGTCAAAATTTAGCATTAAAAAACACTAATAATTGATTTATTATTCCAAAAGTTTTAAAAACGGAAATCCGATTTTGTCGTGTTTTAGGTTAATAGAGAGAGCGGCTAGCCATAGAGTCAGAGATATTTTTGTTTTTGCAACCGACAATTCATCGATTGGACGTCAATTACTAAGTTTAATCACCAAAATGCAAGATGGAAAGCCGGTATAATTTCCAGCATTTTTACGGCTGGCGATATTTTTTATGTATGAACAGTCGTTATAATAATATTAATAACATTAAGTTTAAAAAAATAAAATAAAAATATGTAATAATTAGTAAAATAATTGAGATAACTCTTGTCTACTACTAGGTCTTACCACTGAGTTTTTTCTTATTGACTAAATAGTGCTCTAAATCTCTGGATTTATGGATATTCCTAAACATCTATGGCTGCGTGGGATTCAAACCAACACTGGTTTTGGTATAGTGGCGCAAAGCTAAAACTAGTATCTCCAGGGTATCGTTAAAGCTAATGCTAAATATTTATCATAAAATTGTCTAAAATTATAAAATTCGGGTATAAACGTTATGACATATAATTTTTAATCTGTTATTTGTTACTGTGTTAATAAATATATATAGTTTGTTGTAAAATATTTTTGTAACTAGTGATGAAAACGAAACTTATTTGAAGATACTTATGTTCCTTAACGTAAAAAATATGTAAGAACTTATGTGTTATCCTGTCTTTTTTGTTCTATTTGTTCAAACGTAGTAACATAATAAATCTTCTGGTCTCCACGTTGTCTCCACCTCCAACATGAAACCTCCCACAAGTCGTCGTGTGCGTTGCATAATTTCTCTCCTCCTCAATCTTTTCCTCTTTTAGTTTAAACTAATCCTCCTTATTTTCTCCTTCATTGACCGATTCAGTTTTAATTAAACCGCGTTTAAATCTGTAAGCTCGTAAAATCAATGGTCCATACTCAACTCACTTCTGGTGTTGACACCGAGAGTTAACTAATCGATTAATAATTTCACTACATAGAACAGTTTGCTAATTATTTAATGGCTTGTAAGACCACAATCATTTTGCGAATGTCTATTCGAGTGGTCACCACTATCCGACCAAAAACTTTAATTAACTTGGAACGCTTAAAATAATCTTTGAATCAGCTAAGTTTCAAAGGCGAAAACAAGGAATTTGTTTAGGGAGTTTTGAAGTGGCGGCGAGACAAGCTTTTATGCTTGTCGTAGATATCATGTATTATTTTATTTAAGGCTTATCTGCAGCTCCAGACATTTCAAATAAAAATAAAATATTTGTTTCGGTTCCATTTCTGCCAACAAAAATTTTTACTTTTAATCAGAGTAATAGGAAATATTAATCTGTTGAATGGATATTTCCTCGATCCTTTTGTGTTCATTATCTTGGTCGGCGATGCGATACATTAATCACTTGCTACTTATTGCTTGTAATTTTCATCAGTGTGTAAATTGAGATTTCACTGTTATTCCTATCTATATTCAAATCGAATAGAAAATTATATATGATGGCAATATGGTAGATTTAAATGAATATATTTTATAACCGGTGGTGAAATACTGGTTTAAAATAACGTGATTATTGAGTTGGGAGTTAGACAATTATAAATCAGTCATCATTGAATAAATATAAAAAGAGATCGTTGAGCTGAATGTTTTGGCATGTAATACAGAGATTTAAAACTGTTTTAATTGCGTTTTAATTATTATAGTTTCAAACTTTGGATATTTTTAGAGTTTAGCTTGCTTGAAAACAAAAAATAACAATTCTATAGATTCTATCAAAGGTGGTTAAGCTAATTACGTTATTATGACTAAAAAATCACTAATAACAAAATCTATACCACAGTGATAGCCACTTTTTTATTTAATTACTTTTTATAGAATTTAGAAAATTGTTGATCATGTCAGAAAAATTAATCTGTTGTCTGTATCAAAAAATCTCACTGCTTGAAAGCATCATTGTACAAAGACATTTTTCTACTCATGAAAAATTTCTACATTTTTCAAACTGGTACAAATTCCGAGTTGAAAAGACAAACATAATAGCAAAGTTAATAGTCACTGTTACTTTCTCTTATTGACGGTCTGCTATTACTATGTTTATTAATACATTTTTCGAAAGTGAGTAATGATATGGGAAGCGTTAGGTAAAACTATCAAAACGGTTTTTCTTGTCTAAACTTTGTCTGCCAGATATTGTCGCTACTTCATCTTCCAAACGTAGTTATTTATTGTATGTACTGAAGAGAGCTCAGTATAGAAGGATAAAAGTAGTCACTACTTTATTTTCATTATTAAGAGCTTTCTACTACCTTGGAGAAAAATGAGTTGAGATGATAAAAAAAATGGTAATAATACCTATATATTTCCAAAACGCATTTTTTTTTTAATTTTTGAAGAATAAATTGGAAGCGTAATATTGTCACCACCAAAACGAACCTTAAGCAGGACATAGATGTTAACTATTCGTGTCAAACACTTCTCTACCAAATCTTTTGTTACCAGCACAAAACAATTTTGTTTGTATTTAGACACTGTTTCAAAAAGTTTTATTTAGTTTTTCTTGCAGTAAACTAATTAGAAAAAAGTAAAATTCGGTAACAAAATATTACCTTGCTAGGTACGTTATTATATTTTATTTAAATTTTTTTGTAATTATAAAAATAGATGACATTTTTTTACTAATCTCTGTGTGCAAAATTTGTTCATTTTGTAAGATGTCACGTAACTATAATTCACAAAACACAAACCCTTTAGAAGCGCAGGCTCCTTATAAAATGATGGAAACAAAACGATTTAAGCGCCGCTTTACTTCGTCAGGCAAATTACAAGATTTTTGCGGGACTTTTGAACAAAGTGGATAAAGGATTGTATGTTGTGTAATAATTTTTTTTTCTACAACAAGAAAGCAATTATCATTAATTTTCAAATTTAGTTGAATAGGTCTGTAAAATGTTTTAATTTGAAGATACTGAAAAATAAAAATTTTCTTAAAATATGTAGTGTTTCCCCTTTGCAGAAAAATTCTTGTAATTCGCTAATAAATAAAACACCAGGTAATGCATAATTAAACTTTTAATAGAAACAATTACAATAAAAAACAACTAGTAACTACGTAATTGTTGGTAGACTAGCAAAACTTAAAATAGTTAGGATACCTACAGGAATACCGCAATCTTCTAACAGGTTCTGCCATTTTCACGATATCCAAGTAAGTAGGTACTGTTGTTAGAAATGAAAACACCAATTGTAATTGTAATTCATCTCAAAACTACTTTGGTACATTTCTCTCGATCGAACTAGCAGAGGACCCCTTTGAAACTGTTGAAACTGTACAACCCCAAATCTACTGTTTCTTGTACATGGGGCTTGCGCTGCCTCTTTTTTTGTCTGTTGAGGGTTCAAGCCCCGATCTCTAGTTAAGCAAAGTCAGTTCCATGTTAAGTTCGATTGTAGCAGTACAATAATAAAGTATCTCCGAAACCTTCGATATTTTACTTATCCCTTTAACCAAATATAAATCTCAATAGGTTATGGGCCCAGTTCACAAATAACCGGAAAAGTAAAGTGATAAGTGTTTTTTTGAAAGTGTTTTTTTTAAAAAGAAAAAAAATGGATTTCAAAACCCAAATTGAAAAATTGGAAGGTGCCTCAAACTGGAGCAAGTGGAAAAGACAAGTGGAGTTGTTGTTACGACACAACGAAGTGCTGGAATTGGCAACAGGAAGACAGGAGACACCGGCAGAGCTTACTACGGAAAGCTCAGCAGCGGAGCGACAGGCTTATAAGACATATTATAAGTCGGATGCCCTAGCTCAATTAATCCTCGTTGGGGCGATGAATGATCTAAACATCGACCTGACTTCAACGTGTGAAACAGCGAAAGAGATTTGGGAGAAACTGTCGTCGGTCTATGAGCAAAGTTCAGGACAAAGATTAGACCGACTGATGGAACAGTTTTTTGGCTGTGAAAAAAACCCAACGGAGGATGTTGCCACGCACATTGCCAGACTTCAGAGGAACTTCAGGGAGATGAACGATGAACTGAAAAGACTGTCCACTACAGAGCTTCCTGAACTGTTGTTAATGAGTAGAATCATGTCAACGTTGTCCTCCGAATACATTGAATTTAAGAGTGTGTGGGAGTCAATTCCGCTCAAGGAGCGGACCATAAATAAATTAACGGGGCGACTACGGTTGATTGAAATGAGACTACCACAGAAATCAAACAGCGAAATTGCTTTCGTAGCTAAGAGTGGTGTAAAGAAGAATCAAGTAAACAACAAAAAGTGTTTCAAGTGCCAGGAGATCGGACATTTCGCGAAAAACTGCCCAAAGAAAACAATGTCGCGTTCGAAAAAATCCTACGCGAGTACGCGCGTGGAAGGTGACGCGTTCGTGGGTGAGTGCGAATACGTGAAAATGAGAGACGTGTGGCTGGCGGATTCGGGTGCATCGGCACATATGACAAGCAACAAAGACATTTTCGTTGATTATGTACCATTTGCTGCACCAAAATTAGTGCAGATAGGTGATAGCAACAAAATAAAAGCCTATGGCAGTGGGACCATCAACGTGGAAATGCTGATAAGGGAAAAGTGGCATCGAAATCACTTGGATGAAGTGTGGTTTGTACCAGAAATCAGCAGGAATTTATTTTCAATTGGGCAAACAATAAGCAAAGGGTACAAATTCGAAGCTGACAACAAGGGTTGCTGCATAAAAAGAGAGGGAAACGTGCGTTTAACAGGAAGAAAATTGCCGAACGGACTTTATGCATTAAATATGCGGGTATGCGTTCCAAAAACGAGTTATTGTGGAAAAAAAGACGGTTTTCGAGTATGGACTGTGAGCGACAATAAAATAAAAGTGAGTCGTGACGTTATATTCGCGAGTGAAACCCTAATTCCATCGGTCACAAAATTAGTGATTAAAACATCAGACTCAGTGGAAGAAGAAATAACTCCGAAAACGGAAACAAATAAAAAGGAAGTAGGGGATAAAGTCCAGGTAGAAAATGAAAGTGAAACGGTCATGTCCCACAGAGAAAAAGACCAACAAGACTACCTGCTTACCTAAAGGATTACGCGATGGTGGCTGAGTGCGACACCCCAAACTCCTTTAATGAGGCAATGCAATCGCCTGAAGCAGATCAATGGCGACGTGCAATGGATGATGAAATCTCATCATTAGCTGAAAATGACACGTGGGAACTCGTAGATCGACAAGATAAAAAGGTGATAGGTTGTAAATGGGTCTTGCGAATAAAAACCAAAGCGGACGGCAGTGTTGATAAATATAAGGCTCGATTGGTGGTAAAGGGATATTTGCAAAAACCGGAAATTGACTATAAAGAGACATTCAGCCCAGTTGCTAGGTTCGACACCATTCGAAGCATTTTAAGTGTAGCTGCGACAGAAAACTTGAAACTAAAACAATTCGATGTAAAAACTGCTTTCCTTTATGGCATACTACAAGAGGAAGTCTTTATGGCTCAACCTGAAGGTTACGACGACGGAAGTGGCCGCGTGTGTCGTCTCAAACGCAGTCTTTATGGCCTCAAGCAAGCTCCGAGGTGTTGGAACATAAGACTGATCGAATTTATGAAAAATCAAAACTTCAAGTGCAGTGATGCTGATCCCTGTCTGTTTGTTCGTGTTAAAGACAATAAAAAGTTAATAGTGGCGATTTATGTGGATGATGGACTGTTAGCCGCGAGTGATTCAAGTGAACTGTTGTCTTTCATTGATGAACTTAAACGACAATTCAAAATAACCGCGGGACCCCTAAACAGTTTTCTCGGAATCCGGGTAGAAAAAACCGTAACAAATTCAGTGTTTATTGGTCAGGACGGATACGCCAAAAGGATTTTGAAAAGGTTTGGGATGGAAAACTCCAACTCGGTCTCTACCCCCTGTGAACGAAACACGTGGGACGAAAACAGTCCAGCCCTCGACAAACAAGTACCCTTCCGAGAAGCCATAGGGAGTCTAATATATTTGGCAACCGCCACCAGACCGGATATTGCTTATGCCGTTAGCCTGGTTTCGGAGCATCTGGAACATCCCAAGCAGGACCACTGGGGGGCTGTAAAACGGATTTTTAGGTATATAAAAGGAACGTTGAACTATGGAATATTTTACGATGCCCAGTCGGCAACATCAAATTTCCAAGGGTTCAGTGACACCGACTACGCAGGAGACCAAAAAACAAGACGGTCACGTACAGGCGTTGTCTGTATAAATGCAGAGGGAGCAATTTCATGGGTAACTCAGAAACAAAGGAGTGTAGTTTTGTCCACAACCGAAGCTGAATATATAGCCGGAAGCGAGAGAGCAAAGGAGGTGATTTGGTTAAGCCGCCTCATGTCGGAAATCACCAAAATAGACTACGTCCCAACCTTGCAGATGGACAATGCCAGTGCCATAAAACTTTCGAAGAACCCTGAATTCCATAAAAGGTCGAAACACATCGAAATAAAGTTTCATTTTCTCAAGGAGAAAGTTCTTGAGGGAACTTTACAAGTAAAACACGTCGCAGGAGAGAACCAAATTGCGGATATTATGACTAAACCGCTTTCCAGGCCGCGTTTTGTTTACCTGCGAAATAAGTTAGGATTAAAGGAAATAACCAAGTAGGATGTGTACGATTAATAGTTTATTAAGTAATTATATTTGTGTTTGAGAGGGAGTGTTGAAACTGTACAATCCCAAATCTACTGTTTCTTGTACATGGGGCTTGCGCTGCCTCTTTTTTTGTCTGTTGAGGGTTCAAGCCCCGATCTCTAGTTAAGCAAAGTCAGTTCCATGTTAAGTTCGATTGTAGCAGTACAATAATAAAGCATCTCCGAAACCTTCGATATTTTACTTATCCCTTTAACCAAATATAAATCTCAATAGAAACCTTCAAGAAAAAAGTCATGATTTATAAAGTAACACTACAGATTCAATATAAACAATTAACGTACCTCTTTCACATTCTTTTCACATCAATAAAGAGATAAGGAAAAGTAATGCCGAGAGCCCTACACGTGAACCACACTTTTAACTCATTGTTAAGGTTAAGCAGAGAACTGTCAATTCTCAAATTTGTTGGAAGTGAAAAATAATTGTAGACAAGGCGCGTAAAAGCCTGTATCTTATTGGACGATAATTTAAAAGTAGTACGTCTCTTACGTCCCCAACTTTGTCAGGCCCACAAACTTTTGTGATTCAAGGTCGCCTATCCAACCTGCATACCCATGCTATAATTTAAGCAGAAAAAACATAAATCATGGAAAAAAAAATTTTTAGTGAACGACGACATATCAAAAAACAAAAACACAAATGTGAGATGAAAATGTGTGATAAAAAGAAAAGAATGAATGTTAGGGATGTTTGTCCTGTATTTCCTTTACTAAAACTCACAAGTGCAAAAGAGACCGAATTAATACCAGTCTAAATCCCTGAAATCTGGTATCAAGCTTAAAATAAGGGGCGTGGAAAATAAACTCGGTAATTGAGCGAATTGTACAAATAATTTGGTCAGAATTTTAATAAAGGCCGTTGAACATGTTATTTAATTAACTAGAGCTACTATGCAAAAATATTACTCAACCACTTTCAGCCAAAATCCGGTAAGGTCATCTGGTATCGAGGCGTTCGGGTGATCATCAATAAAATGGTAAGGCGATGCCTGTAATTTAAGGGTGTGTGAGCAATCCAGCCTATCAATGCAGGAGGTCCCTAATGTAATAACGCGATAATTAAATAAAATATTGCACAATTCAAAAATAATCGCAATTAATAGTATCAATAAAATTATATTAGTATTTAGTTGAGCTCTGTCCAAGTATTAAAGGAGTGAAAAACGCAGCCCTGGCGTTTGACGAACTCTACAAGACTAAGGAAGACCATAATTGCGGTCAACCCTTTACCTGCAGATTTCTTACCAGCCCACTTGTCTCAGGGCGCGCAGAACGCCAGTGAGACCACCTCGCGGTTCTGACGTGCAATGAACACGCGTTCTGTCATCCACCACTTGCCCCGGAAGTGCAATGGGTACCAATTCAGTACCTTCCTGCCAGTGGCCTTAAGCCCTTATCGGACAGGACCCCTTGACGTGCAATGGACTGTGTCAGTGGTACCCCACCCAGTGGCCTAATAAAAAAAACATAGAGCAAGCAGCTGGGAGTGGAATGGACCCCTTTTGGCAAACCACTTGGCTACAAAGTTCGTTATGCCCCAAGCGTGCAATGGTTGCCCTCTTCATAGTGTTGTAGGGTCCAATCCAATCAACCTCTCTACGAAAAACAATAAACATGCCTAGAACAGAGCAGCTGGAAGTGCAACAGTGCCCTTTTGACGGTCCACTCGGCTGCAAGGTACAACGTTATGCCCCGAGCGTGCAATGGCCATCCTTTTCATAGTGTTGTGGAGACTAATCCAATCAGCCTTTCTAAGCCAACAAAACATAAAACGCAAAGAGCAAGCAGCTGGGAGTGGAATGGACCCCTTTTGGCAAACCACCCGGCTGCAAAGTACGTTATGCCCCGAGCGTGCAATGGTTGTCCTCTTCATAGAGTTGTGAGGTCCAATCCAATCAACCCCTCTAAGCAATAACACCAAGATCTGGAAGTGCAATGGTCACCTTTTGGCACCTCTCTTCCAGCGACTAACCTGCAATTAGCCCTGGGTATGCAATGGGTGTCATAAACTGGTGACCGTTCCAGTAACTCATCACAAAACAAAACCACGGACCTGGGGGAGCCGTCGCTACCTGTCGACTCACCCGAGGCCGTCATGTTGCGCTAGGTCTAAATGTGCAATGGACGGTGTCAGCGATTTCCCATATCTAACCGCCCTAAATAGTACCTAGCGGGCGGAAAAGAGGGATGGACAGTTTAATTAGATTAACTTGATATATCAAGGCTCACCGTTGTAAAATGTTTACCTTTTGCTCGTTAAAATATAATTCAAACATAACATAATGATCAGATTCTCAATAATTAATCAATTGAGAATTAACCATTTATACTCAACTTTATAAAATATATTAACCTTATAAAAACATATCAACTCATATCCAACAACTGGATAACCGTTATACAAAGTCATAACATTAACACATTAACCATTAAACAAGTACCAAGCTAATTGCTACTGGACTCACCCTACCGATGATTTGTATCTCAAAAGCTCTGGTATTGAATTAAATAACTTCACGACACAAAAAAAAAATTATAAAACTCAAAACACCAATTAATGATAGCTTAATTAAAAGCTCACTACACGAATAGAAGGATTGCTTTGTGATAAACTCACCTTTTCACACAAAGATAAACTATTTTAACTAATTGCACAAATAAACACAAATTAACCACCCCGGCTGCTGGCTCAAATCCTACTGTTTTACATATGGTTTGAGACAGGAGGTTCAGCCGCCAAAACTCTTAAGTCTGTTCGGCAATTCGTTAAGCTTATCGGGGTAAATGGTTTATGTGTCCGAAGCTTGTAAATATGTCAATCTTATTATGGGAACGTATGAAACTCAAAGTTGTTATAGACCTTATATTTTCTAAAATTTATTTACAGAAAAGAAAAGTTGTGCCTAATTTACTACGTATAAAAAAAATTATATTTAGCCTATGCGCAAAAATGCCCTTACACAAATAAACTATATACAAGGTGTTACATTGAAAATTTTTAGCTCTAATAACTTTTAAAGAAATAATGATATAAAAATAAGAAAAAACCCGTTTTGAGAGTATTAAGGAGGAAGTCAGATGGGTATGTTATTTGGTCTGTATTTGTGATCATCAAATAGGTAAGAACCGAGAAAATGAAACACAAAACATTTAACAATATATATTTATTATTAACAGAGGTACGAAGTAAAATAATAGATAAACAGATGTTTTGCTGTAATATTTATTAACATAAATTAACTGTTTAAAATGTAGCTATTTAATGCTACTTCTCCGACCTAATCATTTGTTGAGGTACAACCTGTTGGTTGAATAGGCGACTGAGATAGACTAAACGCCACTACGCGGTACAAATGAGAACTAACAAAAATGAGTCGTTCACTGAATTCATGAGATCGCTTACTGAAAAAATGTTTAATTTGAGACTCTATTTGAGGATTTTGATGGTTTTATTATAATAAAAACAAAGTAAGCTGATTGTTAAACAATATGTTGCGAGCATTTGACCAGCTATTCAACTGTTGAATAATAAAACGAACTGAAACTAACCTCAACCTACTAAAATGTTAATATCGTAATTAAAATTTTCATACGTTTTTTTTTTTAAAAGTTTGTTTGAAAAAAAGTGCATAAAAGTTATATTTTAGGTTCCAAATATTATTTTTTCTTACCTGTAATAACAATCTTAGAGTTTCATCAATTTTTAAATAATTCTTCCTTGTCAACACTATCCGTGTTGTTTACGTTATTTTATGATTTTCTTTATAATTGATTTAATAAAATATTAGTTTGTACTATAAAATCAAGTCTTTACCATAATATAAATTTAATTATTGTGGTATTTGCCCATGTATTTGACCCTTTTTAGCTGATCTGAAATGTTGTCAAAATCATCATCATGAAGAAGCTCCAAAATTATTATAACAGCTTTTGATTTGGAAAAACTGTGAATTAGAATAAACCACAGATACCTTTACTGTATTGTCTTAAAGACATTCCAGATACAACCTTTAGAATTTGTTGATAAATCATTTTTAATCACAATAATCGCTTTCCAAACAAGTGAAAAACTGACAAAAGTGACTATAAATCGCCGTAAAATCACAAATTTTTATCACTAGTTACAGAAAAACAAATTTAGAAGCACAGACATAACTCTCATTCACTATATTTCAGATAATTGTTACAAAAATCGTATTTAAAACATGAACAAAGTGTTAACCATGGAGGAATAAATTTATTTATTTATTTATTTATTTATTTATTTTATTCCTTTCTTATTTCTTATTTATTTATTCCTCCATGGTGTTAACCTTCAATTTGTTTTACTTTATTTTTTGCACATTACGATAGCACAACTGGTCAAAACACACAAAATTTAGTATTCAATACTATTCTTACGTTGTTTTTATTATTAATAAACATAAAAGCATAAAGAAGCGTAAAAAAGTAGCAAATTTGAGAATGAATGACTCTCTTCTAAAACACCTGTTTAATGCGCCAGTGGCTGCCTCACCGGCCATCTTATTCGCGAATACCCCCTCATAGGTTTAAAATAATGAGGTAATGCGTCATCTTGCTGAAAGAATATTTTATCGAGGTTTAACGTAAGATTTGTTTTACTTGTATCTACGGTGAGAGGATCTTTGATATCATCTAACAACTCCAAGTATTTTTTACTTGTTAGGGGGTTAATTATTCTGCGGTAAAACAGACTGTAAAATTAGCTCTGAAAATATCTGTTTATTATTTGTTTTCTTCATGTCGGAGTTAATAATAAAGATATTTTAATGCGATCTTTTTTGTCACACTCTACTGATTCTAACCTTTCATTTGATGTATTTGATGTTATGATCTATTTGATGTTGGGGTGCTAATATTTTAACACTTACAGACTAAATAACATACTCATCTTATTTTTTTCTCAACACTGTTGAAACAGCTTTTTTTATGTTTACTTGTTTAAAAGTTATAAGCGGTTGAAGCTTTCAATGTTACACCCTGTATTTATAAACAAACAAAACATTTAAAATTAAATTTAGTAGAAAAACTATTTTACTTTTATCTAATCAACAAAATTAAACAATGAGTATTTTATTTAGTTTTGTTAAAAAACACAATTTTGTCGCGTTCACATTTTTAAAAAGTGTGTTAAATTAGACAATTGAAACAGCTAAAAACATATAAATGTCTTCATAAATTTTTCTAAAAAAATGTATTTGTTAAAGCTAGTTACACTTTTTAAAATAGACAAGGCTTATCTAAAAGTGTTAAAAATTGTAGTACAGTTTTTCAAAATTTGCATCAAAAATTTGTTATTATCCAATTCCATAGTTTTAGAGTGTAAAATTTAAGGTTATCAGAGTAGTGATGTTTTAAAATAATAAAATATTGTAATTTTAGTTTTAAATTGTTTAGTTTTAATTGATTCTGGTCTAGACACCTTTAACATTCTGACTTTTCTAACAATTATTTATTCATCATTTTTTTTAAATTTATTTTTAAATTGCTTCTTACTTTATTTTACATTCTTTTTAAAAGTTACAACTTGACAATTTTTTTACAAACTAGAAAATGCTTTATTAAACGATTTATGCTTTAAAGAAATTAAAAAACTTTGTCATCTAGGGCTCTTTTGTAGAAATTTAAAATATCAATAGAATTTTACAAAAAAAAAATGTATGAGCAAAGTTTATAACAAAATTAATTAGTCTAATGCACGTACTATTTGACGATAGTAACTCTTTTACTGTTTAAACTTTTTAATTTTTTTTTTGTTTTTACCAATTACCATTATTGTAAATCAGAATTTTTTAAATAACTTCGAATTCAACAATTTTAGTTCTAAAGAAAACTTTTACAAAATCGTCGTGTTTACCTATTGCATTGTTAAAACAAAATAAGCAACGTCTAGATTTCATTATATTCCAATTATAAGTTCTATTTATTGTATTTTTTTAATACGATTAGATGTAAATTCGAGAATTTAGTTCTTGGTTTTGTATTTAACAACAATTTAGAAAATTAGTTACCTTAGTTTCAGCCAATAAAATGTGGAATAAATATATAGCAGATAAAACTTTGTAAAGACTAAAGTTAAGCCAGGTTACTCTAAGGGTTAGATTTCTAAGAAACTATGAACAATGATTCGAACTTTGAATGAAGTTAGACGTGCGCGATTCAAAGCTTATTCAAATTCCTGATTTCAATTGCAACTCATTTTCATTTAATATAATTTTATTTAACCTTTATGTACTTAGTACATATTTGAATTAAGTTATTTTTAAATTGAGTTACCTGTCTAGTGTTTTTTCTGGTTGGATCAAAGCTACATAAGTACTTCTTTCTTCTCTAAAAATGGATAAGCTATCTAATTAACTTTTTCTAACTTCTTTTATGATTAAATTTACCATTTATGAAATTATGATACACTCCCATGAACGAGAAAAATGAGTCATTGCTTCACCTAAGTAGCGAAAAGTCAAGAATTTTCAAACACATTCTAGAATAACGTACAGATATTTAAGTAGCTGAGACATTGAGCGGACAGTTAGTCAGTTAGTGAGAACCAGAACAAGCAAGTAAAGTGAGCGATACTCTCGGATGTGACGTACTTAACTGAATAAATTCTAGACGTTTTTAAAGTCACGGCAATCGTTGTTAAAGCAAAAATTACAAATTTTAAAACTTATTTACTTCAAAACATCTTAAAATTACCTTAAGTTCTGTTGTAATGCAGGTGTGAAGACATTAGTAGTTCTCGCTAATTTTTATTTATTGGGTTAACTTCTTTATAGAAGAAAACGAAGTCCATCACATTTCCATCTTTTGTGTGAAATATAAATTAGATTTTTTTAAATTTAAAATTACATTTTTTGAACTGATTTATTGATTTAATTTTTTTTAATTAGTTTATTCTCTTCTTTGTACGATTTTAAAATAAAAAGTTTTTTATTGAAGTTACTTTGTTTCTAGTCATAAAACAAAAATTGAAATAAAAATGAATAACGACTTGCAATTTAGAGCAATATTAAAATAATTAAAAAACCATATTTTTTATAATTAGAATTTTACGTGTGCACATGTTTAGAATAATGATTTTGATCTTGAAATTTTTATTACACACCAACCGGACACGATAATTTCACCTTCTAATCCCTCTTTTATAGCATCATAAAGTTTAGCTTTAGGAAAACTTCCTGTTCTTTCATAAAGAAATAAGCAATAGAATGCATCGAGAAACTTTAAACTGCATTGAAAATCAATAAAACATCAACAAATCCATTTCAAAATTGACATGGGAATAAAAATACGATTCTTACTTTGTCAGACAATATTTCAAAATTGCTACCTTATCAAAATTAGAATTTTAATTACTTTGACAATAAATTGAGTCACTTCGTTTCCACTCGAATAAGATCAAAGAAGTCGAACGAACAGTGAGATAATTTTATTAGAGTGTAGACACTAAGTTTATATTCTGTTTACGTAGCACCGCCATTGTATTTGTTAACATTTATTATAAATATTTACTGCAGAAAATAAAATTTGTATATAGAAGAGCATTTATTTAATCAGTTATCAGTGGGCTTGAAAGTGGTGCGCACTTGGAGGTAGGTAAGTGATTATTTTTCCAAAATTATAAATATACAAATCTGGTTATTAAAAAATTAATGGCGTCATAAAAAAAATCGCAAATTTTATAAACTGGGGCAAAAATCAGAAAGTACATTCTATTTCAGTAGCTCTAGGAATGCTTTAAATATTCAGAAAAATTTTCAGCTTGATTCTCATAATTCAATTATGAAAGCCTGAATTAATTGAATTTTTGCTTTTTTTCAGTAAAATCGGATGAGAATAAATTTTCGATATTTAAACTAATCGCATTACGAGAAATTATTTTTGGCGAAATTGATTTCCAAACAGCTCTAGATAATGTATTCAGCAAATATTATTTCAGTGTTATATGCATTTGCAATTAAATGTTTTTAGAATTTAAATTTAAGACTTTACAAGGTAATGAGAAATTTGTGACGCATTTGAGTGGGGTCTTTGTTAAAAATAAAAGTATGAAGACTTCTCATATTTATGCTAACGAGATAATTTAATTTTTGTTTTAACTTTTAATAATAGTAGAGTGCCAAATGCCTTAAAATGTGTCACCATGTGGGGGTTTCAAAACTAAAAGTTGATTTTTTCAGAAATGATGGCTTATGCCTTGAATATATTATATATGGAGTTGTCCAAAAATTGTCCTGTGCAAAAAGGCACTATTCCAAATTTTCTAGATATTTATACAGTGTAATTCTTCAAAACATAGACTTTCTTTTACTAAAAGTTCAATTTAATCTCTATAGCCGTCTTGCTACAAAAAAATAAAATATATTTGAAAATGCATTGGCTCTTATGGGCGTATACAACTTCGAAGCTGAATATCTCTGTTCACAATGTAATTGATTTTACGGCTTTTTGCCACTTTTCAACGATAATCTCAAAAACTAAACTGTAATTTAAAAAATATGTTTGTTAAGAAGGTTTTGTCCCCTCATTTGTAATTATCACATTTAAATTTTTTTCTTATGTCGTTTTTACAAAAATAATATAATAAATAAACTCTGCACAAGTTATTTAAATATGATGCCGCATCTATCCTCTCAAGTTATCGATTCCTCACTCTCATTTTTCTCATTTGTATATTTATCTGTATATTTTCTGATTTTATAACAAATTTACTTAAGTATTTATAAATTTTTAGTGAAACAATTTATGAAACAAAGTAATAATCTAGTTTAAATTACTAGCTACGTAAACCCTGATTTTGCAGCTAGGAGAGCAGGAGAGTGATAGTGGGAGATCGACAACTTGAGAGGATAGATGCGGTGTCAGATTTAAATAATTTGTGCAGAGATTTTTGAGAAAACATTTTCATATTTGTGCAGCGTTTATTTATTATATTATTTTTGAGAAAACGACATAAGAAAAAAAATTAAATAATATATTTTAAATTAAGGTTTAGTTTTTGAGATAACCGTTGAAAAGCAGTATAATCGATTACATTTTTCGGGATCTTGAACGGAGATATTCAGCTTTGAAGTTGTGAACGCCCCTTAGAGCCAATGTATTTTTAAATATATTTTTTTTTGTGTCAAAACGGCTATAGAGATTAAATTGAACTTTGAGTAGAAGAAAGTCTATGTTTTAAAGAATTACACTGTATAAATATCTAGAAAATTTTGAA
Source organism: Tribolium confusum (assembly GCA_029207805.1). Classification (NCBI taxonomy): domain Eukaryota; kingdom Metazoa; phylum Arthropoda; class Insecta; order Coleoptera; family Tenebrionidae; genus Tribolium; species Tribolium confusum. Next base: position 8,700,808 of record JALGAY010000007.1, on the reverse strand, counting down.
TAGTGCCTTTTTGCACAGGACAATTTTTGAACAACTTTGTAAATAATATATTCAAAGCATAAGCCATCATTTTTAAAGAAATATCAACCTTTTGTCTTCAAACCCCCACAGAATCACTTTTTCAAGGGTTTTATACGCTCCGTGCACCGTACTATAACATAGCAAGAGAAATTTAACAAAATTTTACAATTGAAATAGAATAATGTCAATAATGTTTAAACAAAGGTAAAATATAGTATTTGCTTTACAATAATGGTATAAATAATATATCTCAGGATAATTCTACATTTTAAAATAACGATCAATTTTTACAATTTGAATTTTGAATTATTAGAAATTTAAAATAAAATGATGCTTACAATGCTTAAACAAACAAAGCTTAAATGTAGTTTTAACTTTATTTTATGTGCATAGATAATTAAATAAATTGTTTTAATACAATTTTACATTTTATTATAAACTATTGCTTTCTTTTATTTACCACAGCTAATTAATTATCGTATTTCTCGGTTACTACAATTACTTCATCTTTTATGGTTTCACATTTTACATTTTTAATTATTTTTCAATATGTAATAAATCTCTACTTTTATTATTTTAAAGCTGAAAAAAAATGGCACAGGCCAGTCATGTATTAGTCAAACACCCATCATCCTAAAGAAAACATTTAGGAGAAAATAGCGTTTACAATAAAAAACTTGTTTCTAGACATACTAGAAAAGTGGTAGCCAACGCTATTAACTTTATGTAGCAAAAAGCAAACAAAAAACATTAATAATAAATGTGAACAAAGTTTAAAAGCGGGTTTTAATAGTAACTGGGGTCAGTCTTTCTACAATCTAAGAGTAACCGAAGTCAGTGTTTCTACAGTCTAAAAAATCGTCCAAACAATAATATGGAGAATATAGTGCCAAAAATATTAATTTCTTTGAAATAATAACATTAGTCTGTAATAGTGTAATGTCAGTATAGATTTATTCTCAATCTGTACTAGGGTAACTGTAATTTAATTCTAGATTCTATATTTAGTTACATTTAGTAACCTACTGTATTATAATCTAGTTATAAAAACATTATTCAAAAGGATGTTTGCAAAACAGACCGCATGGCGAGTCAACTAATGTGTCATTGCTTGAATCTGTGTGTTTTTTACTCACCTATAACAAAGAATTATCGTAATTTTTAAACATTATATAGGTTGTGATAATTAACTTAACATCTCTCAATTAAACATTATTTGGAATGGTGTTGGATTAGTTTAATAAACTGTTGAAGTGAAGAATAATGTGGCTTCTTTATTACTTTTATTATTATTTAAGTGTGTTTTTATTAATTTGGCACTAATTAGTAATGTATATATTATAAAACGGTAATAGTATAGTATGTACCAAGATAGGTAAAACACTTTTAAGACTGTGCAATTTATTATCTGTTTATTTTAGCTCCTACTGTGGTATTTAGGTATGTTATTTTTCTTTTTACTATGCAGAAATTAACATTTTGATAAAGAGTATAACCTTACTTAATAAAAAGTTATTATTATCTATATATTACCGTATTTACCAACAATAAATTTAAGTTTATTATGTGAGTAATAATGTAGTGCATATACTTACAATTACTGGAAAATTTACATAGGTATAAAATAAAATTTTTGCTAGTGGTTACCTCCTGAATATTTTGAAAATTTTTTTGTAAATTTTTCAGCTTATATTTCTGGTTGAAAACAATGCTATACATACTTAAACTTATCTTATACCAAAAAAAAATGTTTTTGAACAATTTTATTGAAGCTATTGCTAGTTTTAACTTTTTTACTAGAGCTGCAACCAGAATTGAATTTTTTGCTAGTGTTTAAACCTACTCATGATTTTTTATACTGGAGCTATCTTATATCTGTTCTAACTATTTAAGCAGACTGCTTCACGGTTGCGGGTGCCCGTGATGTCTCCGCACTGACGTCTTGCTTCGTTTTATTTTAATTTTCTAACCGGTAAAAAGTGTTAGCATTGTTAGTGGATTAAATGAAACTAGTTCTATTAGATCGTTTAGTTTTTTATTAGTTTTTATCCATCACTATCGTCAGAAGCCCTAATCTAATGTTAAAAAGTTTTTATATCGAGTGGGTTAAATCTTTTGTCATCGAGTCACCTTAGCTGGAAAAAACGTAAAACGACAATTTGAAATAACTAAATTACTAATAAAATCATTACCAAATGTTGCAAAGTGTCTAGTTAAGGGTACTACAATACCGAAACTTTGAAGCACTAGTTTAAACAAGAGTATATAACAAACTTACTTCAAATTTAAATAAAAAATTAAAATTGAATATTAACTAAAACAGCATATTTTGACGTTTTTGACTTTTATACATATAATTAAATTAATAAAATTAAATTTATCCAAAGTTTAAGGTAAATTGACTATTATAATGTGGCTGCATCCGCCATGTAAAATAGACGGGCTCTCAAAAAATCATTATGCTTATATCGGCTGAATTTTTTTATTAGAGAAGATTGAACAGGTTTTGCACTTAGACACAATCTATTGTGCGTTACTTCTTGGACATTTACAGTTATTTATGGTTTGGTAGGATTTGAACCTGCATTGTTTAACTGTAATTGTTGTAATTGTTTATTTAATATAGTATCAGGTGTTTTTGTAAAAATTTAATATGAGGACTTATCTGCAAAGTTAGCTTACAGTTTAGATACTTAGCTGCTATAAAATAGCTTTTTTTTCATTTAATTAATTAATGCACAAAAGTACATTATCTTTGGTTTTTCTGTGAGAATTTCTATTGGTACAGCTTGTAAAGCTTATTTTTTAATTCTGTCCGGTAGTATTATAAAAAGAGTGGTACCGTTTAACACGAGTTCTGTAAAAAAAACCGCATTGGTATGATACGTCTATTAGTTGTGTTGTTTCAAGACCTCTGACGCTCTTGTAAATGTGGGTCGTTTTTAAATCAGTTAATGTGGGTGGTGTCTAAAAGTAAACATTTCGGATCGGTTAGATCAGTGGTTCTAAAACATTTCAACGTGCGCCATGCATTTTACCATACATAAACAAAACAGTTTAGAGTCATAGGTTTCTAAATGTTATCCTGAAAATGCCCCACTCAACTGAGTCAAGAATGAACCTTATATATTAGTGCATTTGGGGTCATAGAAACGACACAACCAACAGACGACAGTACAGCTTCTTTAGAGAGCGGCTTACAATTTTAGCAGAATGATACCTGAAAGCGCATTTCTTTGAACAGTACTTTTCCGCATACGTGAAATTATGTTCCGTACTTTTATCCACCACGTGTTAAACGGTCCCAACTTTTTTGCGATCCTACCGGACAAAGTCAAATAAATGGGCTTTTTATGTTTGTAGATAATGTAATAATAACTGTTGTAGTATTTTTAACTGAAAAATACACACTATATAAAATGCAGAGACAGTAGCTTTTTGTAATAAACAGAGCCTATTTATTTTAAACATTTCACAATTTTTAAATAAAACAAACTATTTCTTTTAAGTTTATTGAATTTTAACATCGTTTGCGTTAGTTTAAAATACTCGCTTAATCTGTGATGTTGAAACCGTATTTTTTTTCTGTTTCCTTTACAATAAATATAATTTTTTCTTTCTTATTTCACCGATTAAGAGATAAAAAATTCACTTATCTAAATTTTTTGTGTGTTTTAATTAAACCGTGTTTGCCTTTTTCAGCGTTTCGTTCATTTATTATTTTTCCTTTTAATTAGTTTAGGGTCGCTTAATTACCCTTTTTAAGAATCTTTCGTTAAGATAAATACCGATAAGTGTTTTTAGTAAAATTGTGTAGGCTGATATACGTGCGTGTTATTGTTGAAATATTTCTCTTCCGGCGTTATATACCGTGTTTTGATAATCGGAGAAATTAATTGAGCGGAGGTTAACGCCTATTATCGCTGGTAATTAGCTGGCGGTCCCTTAGCTCTAGTTTTATTAAATTTTATTGGGTTTACGAGAAACTAAAAAAGAAAAAATTGCACCTAAAATGGGAACAGAAGTTGTTTTAAATTACTTGGAAAATCGGTAATTTTAAGAAGGGAAAAATTGGATCGATTTTAATGCTATTTTCAGTCTAATTCAAATCCTAAAGGACAATAGATAGTTGGATGCATTTGAAATATGGGTAGGATGGGAGAGATAAATAGAGAAATTGGTTTTGTCGGGTCAGTTTCCACATTGATCAGTCTATAATTGTGATTTTGTTAAAAGAATATTGACTGTGAAAATTAAATGTAACACAGTTTTGCAAGAAATAAATTAACTATTCTTGTGAAAAGATATTAAGCGATACTAAATTATATTAAAAAATTTCTTTTTTTTGTTTGCGTCTGTAAGAGATTTTGGTTCGAATCTCAAATACTCAAATACTCGCAGTAAATCCGTAATACATTATTCAACAATTTATCAAACAATATAAAAATTAGAAAAAAGCGTTTTTAGACAACGTTTATAACCGTATGTAGACTTCGTTGACAGCTAATTAACTATTAAAAAACGTCATTTTATTTTACTTTAGACAAATCTTAAGAATAGCTTGCTGTAGAAATAAAAAATTAGATTAACTGATCATTTAAAATACATTGCTAAACAACCAATTATTCTGAATTAAGTTTTGCAGTCATAAGTAAAATACTACATACAAATTGGCCGCGGCCAAAATCTTGTTTTTATGTATTATACAAATATAAACTTTCTGAGAAAAAAGTCATTCAATATAGAGTTGCAAAATTCTAGCATGACTAGTCTGCTTGAACAGTCTGCTTATCCTAATTACACTTAAAAAAAATATTATTATATAGGTATTATATATTATACAGCCTGATTCTGATAAAATAATAAGCTTGATGATCTGGCGATGCAACCTAAAAAACCAATTTTATTTACGTCTTTGATCTAATTTAAATTAAGGTTTTTAAATTGAATCTAATGGGCTGATTTCAAGTTGAGATAATACCGGTAGTATCTTCGTTTCTATGGAAAATTAAACAAATTCCAAGCTGTTATTGGTTGTTGTCATGGAAAAGTATTAAAATTTGCAATAATAGCGGGAGTATCTCAACTTGAAATCAGCCTATAAGTTATCATCTGCTTAACCCTGACATTAGCGCAGAAAACGCTCATTTGTGCCAGAGAGAGAAAATAAAAAACTCATTTTGATGTAACTAAACCCCTAAACTTAAACGTACCTAAACGAATAAAGCATTAAAGGTAGAAAAACAGATCTATTCTAAATCATAATTTGCAAAAATAAACAGGTATTTGACACTATTTTTTACTACTGTCAAAGTAACATAAGATAACTTAATTGCAAATGCAAAGTAGATCAAGACGTAAATAAAACTTGTAGTTTTGGTTGCATCGCCAAAACATCGGACTCATAATTTTATCCAAATGTCTGTATTAACAAGCGCTACAAACCTTGTAGGCTCATGGCTTGGCAGATGACCTATTCCTATTCTTTTTTATTTATAACTTTTCTCTTTCACTGTTTTATTTGAAACATTTGGAGGTCGTTCTCTACTTTTTTCCACTGCGTCCTTAGTCTGCCTTTTTGTCTGTTGAATCCTAATCCTGTTTCTAATGTTCTTTTTGGTAATCTGTTTTCTTTCATTCTTGTTACGTGGCCTATCTATTTAATTTTTTGTGATTTAACTACTACTATTATATCTGTGTCTTTGTATAGTGTTTTTATTTTTTTGGTTTGATTTTTAATCCAAGTCTCTTTTACCTTTTTGTTTCTACAAATTTCCCATAGAACTTCTCTTTCTCATATTTCCAGCGTAGACTATTTTTGTTTTCTTAGTGTTATGGTCTTGTAGATACCATATAAAGTTTTATTGTTTCTGCTACGGTTTTTGAACTAAGTATAGTGTGTAATGCATAGACGCTTTTGTTTCAAGCTGTTATTCTTGCTTTTATCTTTTCTGTATTTGTTGTTTTTTATATTACTCTTTCTAGCTAAACAAATCTCTTAATTTCTTTGAATTTGTTTCTCTCTCTTTCATTTTTCATATCATAAATTTAGTTTTGTGTTCATTTATTTTCAGTCTTATTTTTTCCGCGTTTTACTCTTGATAGTTCTTCTTTGGTTTTTGTTATAAGTGTTATATCGTCTGCAAATGTAAAGTTTTATTGCTGTCAATAGAAAGGTAGACCTTGTCTATTTTGCTTTGTTTTAATATATTTTTTAGATCAATTATAAACAATGTCAAAGAAAGCGGGTTTTCTTGTCTTAAGTCACTAAATATTTCAAACTTCTTTGACAGTTTTTTATTGACTCAAATCTTATTTGTGGTTTTCTCTAATGTCATTTTTACTAATTTTACTATTTTATGGGTGTTTTAAAGTTTTTCAATGTTTGGCATAATTTCTTTCTGTTTATACTGTCATAGGTCATCGAGAGGAAAGCAAGTCGAGAGGAAGCAAGTAATTAATTTCTGTTAGTGACTTCTGTAACTGTTGTAATAAAAATATTTTGCCTACTACAAATCTTCTTTTTCTAAAATTACAATGGTATTCTTTTACTACTTTTTTCATATGCTTTTTTAATTTATTATTTAGTACTGTTGCAATAATTTTATATACAGTCTTCAGAAACGCTATTTCTCTATAATTTTCACATTTTGTCTTATATATTTTTTTATGGATGGGACATATTTAATATTGCTGTTTTTCATGCTTGTGGCATATGTTTTTTAATTCTTTTATTTTTAATTAAATGAGATATTCTCTTGGTTATTATTTCTTTTTCGTTGTTTATGAATTTTTCTTGTATGTTGTCTTTTTCTGAGATCTTGTTGTTTTTCTTCATAAACTTTTTAACTTTATCATATGTACGAAGTTCTTTTTTTTGCCCGTTTCTGTTGTTTTCCTTTTCTTTATTTGTCTTTTTTGCTCGACGATTTGTTTAAACTTTTTTTAGGTTATTCAGTCCATCTTTCTGTTACTTCTACTTTGCTTCTCACTAATTGGCCATATTTATCTCGAAAAAATATTATTTTAGGTTAAAATCCTTGTTTATTACTCTTGCATCTTTGATAGAAGTTTCTTATCTCTTTATTTTTGTAATTCTCTTCTATATTTTTTATTTTTTAACGTTGTGCTTTTGTTTTTTTATGCATTTTTTTATTCTGCTCTATGTTTTTTATATTCTTTCTGGTTGTTCTGCATATTTTTTGTAGCATTCTTTTTCTTGCTGTGTCTTTCTTCTGTTCTTGAAATTTACAGTCTTTATCGTATTATAGTTTTGTTTTCTTTTATTCTTCTCTTTAATTTATATTTTTTGGTTGCGTTTAATTAGTGTTTTTATTACCTCCCATTTTATTCTATTAGTAACAATTATTTTGTATTTACGGAAGTATCTTGTGTTGAAGTCAGAGACTCAAAACAAAGTTTAAAATAAAACATGCTGCAAAGATGTATATAGTCATAACACTAAAATTATCCAATTGGTTAAAGATAAATTAGTCATCTCGCTAACTAAGCTTTTCAATTACGCTATCAATAAAAATATTTTTCCAGATTGTTGCTATAACTATACATAACTATACCCGTCCACAAGAAAGGTAGGACTGATGATCCAGGAAATTTTAGACCTATTTCACTATTGCCCATTTTTTCTAAGATCTTTGAAAAAATACTTTTGAAGCAAATAACCAATTACGTTCAAGCAAATAGACTGCTCTCTAATAAGCAATTTGGATTTCAGAAAGGTTTATCAACTTCTGATGCTATTAACTGTCTTCTTAATAACATTATAAACTGTTTTGAGAATGGTAAATTTTATAGTGCTGTGTTCATAGATTAAAGCAACGCTTTTGATTGCATCTCCTACGACATATTATTACGAAAACTACTTTATTATAATTTCTATCCGAACAGTACAAAACTTCTTATGTCATATTTATCAAATAGATTGCAGCTTGTCTTTACCTTCTTATTTATCTTATTTCGATATTGTTTTGTACGCTGATGATACCACAATAGGCAACTCCAATGCGTCTCTTGATTTGTTATACTGCAGTAAAAATATTTTTCTACTTTGCGTCGGAAACAGAGCCCCATTTGGGTGCGGAATTGGCCAATTCCGTACCCAAATTGTGTGCAGTAACAGCTAGTGCAATTTACTGTTTTTGGATTGGTAACACTGGGTGACGCTGTGGCTGGAATGAAACGTCACGTTTAAGTTTATATCAGCCTGAGAATAATAATTGTAATCGAATAAATTTTGTTGCACTTGATGACCAGGAGTATTTCTCAACAAAGTGTTTTTGAGTGTGTGTGTGTTGCAATTAACCCATAAAATATTCGAAAACGGAGCGGGTAGACAAGCAGTGCGGCGTTAGAAAATTGAGGTTAGATCAAACATCTTTAAAATGAAACTTGAAATTCAAATGAAGCTTTGGCGATTTACAACAATCACATTATTTGATAATTTACAAATTATTTGCTAGATGAGTTTATATCACTGCTTGGTCTGAAATAACAATAAAAAGTATCGCTGAGAGTCGCAATCAGTGTAATAATTTAGAAATAATTTTACAAGATTTTTGGAGATTCCTCTGACTGTGTTAATGTCAATTGGAATATTCAATCAATAACCGATGCGGTAGGTAAAAAAGTAGAAATATTTGTGAGTTACTTACACAGAAATTTAGACAAAATTGAAAACATTTCAAAGTTTAATGATTTCATTGACACTGCAATGACATTTATTACCAACTGTCTCGTATTAACGCAAGAGTCCCTAAAGATTAAATAATTAACTTTTTTACTTAAAAATCACGTAAAACCCACAAAGTAAAAAAATATCATAAAGAACTCGTTTTTTATAGCTGTTGTAGCACTCATTCTTTATAAAAACTCGCGCTCGCGCTCGTTTTATAAACTTGAATTCGTGCCTCAAAGTTGACTTTTTAAAACGCGTTCTTTAATATACTATTTTGACACTCTTACTAAAAATTGGTTTTTATCAAATAGACTTTGTTTAAATAAAACGAAGACTATAAATATGTTATTTTATTTACGTTGCCTTACATCTGAGGATCTTTTAAATTTTCAAAACAGCACTATATTTTTGGGTTTAATTATAGATACTAAATTGTCTTGGAACGAACATTGCAATTACATTAGTAAAAAGTTATCATCTAATACTTTTTTATTAAGAAATCTATCGCAGCAACTATCTTCAAATTTACTAAGAAATGTCTATTTTGCACTAATAAATTCTTATTTAGTTTACGATATATTGGCATAGGGTCATTCTGCATGCTTATAAAAATTATTTAAATTTCAGCGTCGTGCGATTTCTGTAATAGAAAATCTTGGTTACCGCGATGACTGTAAGCATCTTTTTATATCTCTGGGTATCCTTACCCTTCCTTGCAGTTACATTTTTAATTGTTTAAAATACTTAGTAAAAACTCAGAGTTTTATAAACATTTGACTTCTTTCATGACTACAACACAGGAACAAATGATATTTTTAAAATTTCTTAAGATTAAACAAATCGAGAAATATTATTAGAAATAATTGTCTTATTAACTTTAACGTTTTTATTCTTTCAAAAACAGGTTTTTCAAAGAATAAAAACGTTAAGGTTAATAAGACACTTATTTTTAATAATATTAACTACCTTAAACATGGTCAACTATATAAAAAATTGAGAAATGCTTTGAATTATTAGTCTGTAAAATTTATCAATAAACTCTTTTGCAGAATACAATGCTTATCGGGAGATACTCTTTTGAAAACTATAAAAACACACCTGGTTACTAAAGCATTTTATAATTTTAAGGAATTTTTCAATCACAAATTCGAGGATGAGACTAATTATCTGAAAGTAACTATTTTTTTGTGTTGACGAATGTAAAAAAATGTAAATTTTTTTTAGTATAATAAATATATTTATCTATCTATTGTTCTAGTAGCTTCTTGTTGTTATTGTTTTTTTTCTATCGCTGTTATATTTTTCTTTTTTGATTTGTTTGTTGAATTTTATACGATATTATCTTGTCATAGTTTTACGATTGTTATCTGTATGGTTTGGTATCATTTGCTCTAATTTTATTCCTATCATAAAATGATCTAAATCTACGTTTGCGCCTCTATAGAAAAGATATAGGACAACTGAATAATGTATTGTTTTACACCTGATTTGATGTATCTTACTATACCTATTTAGCTCTACAAGTTTACTATCTTATGTGAATAACCCTGTAAAATCTTTTTTTTACTTTTTTAATTAATTTTTTAAGTATATAGTTTTTATTTGAGTTTATTAAAAATTGAATTTCACTTTTAATTTCGAGCCTCACCTAGCACTTAGTCACTAAATAGCTCATTTCCCTTCTGGCACCGCCACCCCTGATTATATTACAAGTTGGTAAATGTGGAGCGCACATCCTAACGCTATCAATATTTTGGATCTTTGATGGAGTGCATCACATATCACTTGATTACGACGAATATACATATACAAGGAACGTCAATTGCACGTTCATGTAGGTGTACACTTCAATCAATTCTTGTCGCTCTATAACCAACACGCAACCGCGATTTTTCCCCAATCCTTTTATCCAAGAATATTTTTCGCGCATAATTGGAATGCACACTAGAGATTAATGTTTATGAGTGTTGGTACAATGCACACTGAATGGAAATGGCAGCTTCGTTGTTAATTTAATTAGCAACACGTGGAAAAAGCACCTTGGATGTCCTCCAGGTGCACTATCTAGTGCACGTTGCGATCTGTTGGTTGAAACGTGAGCCGCTTCATTAAATTTAAAATTTATAGATATAGCTTTGTAAAATTGTTTAATTTTAATTGATTCGAGATTATTAAAATTCCGGTCAGTTCTTGTTTACTAAATTAAAATTTCAGGAGAAAAAATTGTCACGTTTTTTCAACAAAACCGAAATTTCCCTAAACAACACCCTTTGAGACTTTTTAATAATGTATTCCGTTTGTAAACCGTTTGGAGCCCACCTAAATAATTCACTTTGAAACAAAATTTTGTTTATTTTTTGAGCAAATTCAAGTGTTTATGGCCGAGTTATTGACGGATAATTTACAGTGTGTATAGGCTTATAATTAGGTGTCAGCTAATCACCGACGTTCGTTCTGTGCTGATTTGAATAAACTGTTTACGACGTATCTGAAGGAAGTTAACGAAGCGCAAAAGCCACTCAGTGACACGGTGATAAGCTCGAAAGAGGGCTTTTTATCCCAGAGGGAAATAATAAACAAACTATTCAAAATAATTGATTTGCTCATTTTATGTAAGGGAAAATCTATGAAAGGAATTTTACTCAACGTAGAGTTGAGCAAACATGCATCAAATTTGTGCAAATAGAAACAGCCGCAGAAGCAAAATATCATCACATGGAAAAAGACTTCAAAGAAACTTGCAGAGTCATCGAAAGGAGAATTGAATAAAGACTCAACACCTAAAAGCATAAAAAGTGGATAAAAGCTCATATAGCGTATTTACATATAAAACCAGAGGATGAAATCATAAAAATTTGTTGAGTCATTTTTTTAGGTTATACAAAGATGTTATAAAAGTTACTTTACATTTATGTTAGCTGCTTTCGTTTAAAATCTTTATTTTACAAATGGGAAAGAATAATAATATTTTGTGACCACAGTATTTTTTATGTTTCTCTTATACGATTTTACAATTTTGATTGTGGATATTATAATATATTCTATAACTCAGTTTACATTCTACAGTGCGTTCAAAAATGATCCTACCTACGTGACCAATTTGCTTATAAAATCTAACCTTATTTAACGCATACAATTACTTTAAATATTTTTTTTCCGTAACATTACTTTAAAAATGTGATAAACAAACTTTTCATTAAATTTTTATCTTCATTTAGTCACGTAGGTTAAAGCTATATCTAAAGGAATTAAGTAATAAAAAAATTGAAGTCTTTTAAAATTTGTATATAAAAAAAATTCTTCTGTGAAAACAAAGAATAGAATAATTTATTGAACTTTAGACTCTTCTTAAGACGGTGTTGTATTTACCTACGTAAAAGTAATGTCAAAAAATGTGTTCATTCAAGTTTTTGTTTAATCTCTAACCAAATTCTATGTTTTGATGTTCTGAAAATGCAAGAAACAATTCTGAAAAAACATCAAAATATTTTGGAAAAGCTTGAAAAACGATGTTTAGAAAAAAATATGAGAGACAATAATAAAAACAGAAAAATTTGTGAAACGAAAATTAGAAGAAAAAGAAGAGCAGAAAACACAAAACGATTCTAATAGAGCTTCAAAAACAACGATTGCAAAGCAAAGAAGAACTAAAAAAAAAAAACGCGAAAATGCCGGAGGAGAAAAATCAAACTATGTATAAGATTGAAAAAATAAGTATGATAAACTAAATATAATAGCAAAGCCAAAAAATTTTTTTAGAAAGCTTTGGGAAACGACCATCAGAAAAAAATATTTTCTAAAAAATTGACACTTTGCAGATGTTTTTTAGTGAGACGTAAAATATGATAAAAAATATCGAAAAAGTTTTAAAAGTTTAAGGAAATTTGGATAAAAAGATCGGTAAAATTAAAATATAGTTAGAGAAATTAATAAATTTAAAACAAAAACTTAAAAAATTTTCGAAAAAAGCTAATCAAATAAAAACAAAAATTAAGAAACTAATAGTAAGACAAATAATAAAAAATATTCTAGGACCACAGTATTTTTTATGTTTCTTTTCTACAATTTTACAAATTTAAGTGTGGATATTGTAATATGTTTTGTGACTCAGTTTACATTCTACAGTGATTTCTATAATGATCCTAAGCCACGTGATCAATTTGCTTATAAAATCTAGCTTTACAATTAGTATTATTTAACGCCCACAAATACCTTAATTTTTTTTTTTGCTTTTATCGATAACATAACTTTACAACAAACGTGATAAACAAACTTTTATTTAGTCACGTTATTTAATCACGTGGGTTAAGACTATTTCTGAAGGCATCGTATATCAGCAGATCTAAAAGTATAAAGCAAAATTCTAATTTATAAAATAACTCTACAAATAAAACAAAAATATTTTAAATGATAATAAAATTAAAGGGTTTTAAAATTGTGTGTATAAAAAAGACTGTGAAAACAAAGACGGCGTTGTATTTACCTAAGTAGATGTAGTGTCAAATAATGCCTCCTTTCAAGTTTTTGTTTAATCTGTAACCAAATTCTATGTTTTAATGTTTAAAAATTCAAGAAACAATTCTGGAAAATCATCAAAAAATCTTGGAAAAGCTTTAAAAACGGTGTTTGAAAAAATTATGAATGACTAGCTATAATAAAAACAGAAAAATTTGAAAAACAAAAATTAGAATAAAAAGAAGAGCAAACGAAAGTTTTAGAAAAAATAAAAACGATTTTAATAGGACTTGAAAAACAACGATTGCAAAGGAAAGAAGAACTAAAAAAAGAAAAAAGAAGAGTATAAAGATTAGAAAAAAGAATGAAAAATTACAACTACAAATAAAAAAAGCAAAAAACTTTTAGAAAGCTTTGGAAAACTACCACCAAAAAGAAAAGAATATCTTTAAGAAATTTGACACTTTGCAAGATGATTTTTAGAGAGGCGATAAAGAAATTTGAGAAAGTTCTAGAAGTTTATTAAGAAAATTTGGAAAAAAGGATCGGTAAAATAAAAATATAGTTAAAAAAACTCTGAAAAAAAATTATGAAATTTGTTTAAATAGCAGAGCTAAAGAATAATAAATATGTTGTGACCACAGTAATTTTTATGTTTCTCTTCTACGATTTTACAATTTTGATTGTGGATATTATAATATATTCTGTGACTCAGTCCACATTTTACAGTGTCTTTAAAAATCACCCTAAGCCACGCGACTAATTTGCTTATAAAATCTAGCTCTACAATTAATATTATTTAACGCATACAATTCCTTTAAACATTTTTTGCTTTTATTAGTAAATAACTTTCAAACAAATGTGATAATTAAACTTTTTATTAGATTTTTAACTTTATTTATCTACGTGAGTTGAGACTATTTCTGAAAGCATCGTATATCAGCAAATTTAAACGAATAAAGGAAAATTCTAATCTAAAATATAGCACCACAAATTAGCAAGAATAATTGTATTATCTTAAGAATATAATCTGTAATCAAATTTTGTGTTTTGATGTTTTGGAAATACAAGAAATTATTCTGGACAAACAACAAAAAATTTGAAAAAGCTTTTGAAAAAAACGTCAATTCGAAGAAAAAGAACAGCAAAAGAAAGTTTAAAAAAAACAAAAGCTATTCTAACATGGCCTTAAAAACAACTATTGCAAAAAAACTAGAAAAATTCAAACAAAGAAAGAAGCTGGAAGAGAAACAGAAGAGTATAAAAATCAGAAAAAAATAAAAAATTACAGCTAAAAGTAAAGAAAAAACAAATTTTGAAAATTTTGTAATAAACAATCTAGTTACTATAAAGACTTAGTTTTGGCAAATATAGCCTTTGCATAAACATCTCTAATTGTCCAGTATGATTTTTTATTGTACCGCATTTGTTACCGCATTTCTATGTAAATATTAATTTATTATTGATGTATATCAGCAAATTATTACATCACCTACACTATCCATTTGTTTTACAATTTAAGAAAACAAAAACAATTTTACCTTTTATATTTTTAATGTCTTTAATAATTTAATATATTAGTCTTCTTATTTCTCACATTTTAAAAGAATTATTTACATTAGAAGGCGGTAGGTAAAATTTACAGTGCGCAAACTTAATTTTAAGCTTTGGTCGAAGGAGAGGGCTAGATGAGTCTAAGCACTGTAAATTAACCATCGCACGACAACGGTCTTAAATATTTTGACCAAAAAAATTATCAAAACTTAATATTTATAATTATTACTGTGCTAGTAAGAAAAGTTTTGGTTTATGTTGGTAACACTACATTTTGTGACTAAAACATCTTTTATGCTTTAGTTTCTTTATAATGTATTGCTATTACTGTATATTTTAAAGTATAATACTAGAATTAAAATTAAATTTGGGGTTAGATAAGTCTAAAAGTCGATTTCATATTTACCTTAAAAGTTTCAAAATAATTTAAACGACGTTTAGACTATAACTGTCGATAATTTTTTGATGTATTTGGCATGACAGTTACAATCTAAACGTAAATTAAATTAGAAAAGTTTTTAAGTTGATTATATAATCGGTCTTATGTACTGTAAATTACCTATCGCACAACAATTGTATTAAATTTTTTGTCCGAAAAAAATTATTAAAAGTTAATATATAATTATTACTCTGACAATAGAAGAGAAGTTATTTTATGGTGGCAATACAATATTTTGTTATATAAAATTAAAGAAACAATTTATTGCAAAATTTATACCTGTAAATCCATTTTTTTAACAATTTTTGTATAAATATTTTAATTTTATAGTAACTCATAAGCGGAAAATTTACCAGTACATAAAACTGTCATTTTACAATAACGATGTTGTAAATTGGCATTTAACTGACAAGTAATAATATGATTAACTTTTATGAAGCCACAAAACAATTTTACATTTTACAGTTTAGCATTTTTATGAAACATTTTTCTATGAAATGCTCTTACATTTTTGCGCTCTACCATTTTACATCTAGAATTTTATTACACTCTAATGTAAAAAAGTTTTCTTACAACCTTTTTGATAAAATTTAAGTCACTCTAGTTAGTCATTGAAAAATCTCTTCAAGTGTAATTTTCCACGTGAATTCAAATTGTTTCGCTTGCTGAAATTGGCCGCAAACGTTTTTCCCCAAATCAGTTCTCAGTTTTATAATGCTCGGCACGCGTAACAATAATTAAATGTAAATAAAATACAGAAATAAGTTGTTGGCAATTAACACCAGCTGGTGAAGCACCTTATTGTTGATTTAAAACGACCCAAAGTTTATTTTAGAATATTTTTTACGACATTTAACTTCTTGATTTCACTTGGTTTAACTTCAAAGTGTTTGATTTGCAGAGAAATTTGAATCTTCTGCAGAAAATATTCGGTTCGGAAGGAATATTTCACACTGCTTGGATAAAGTTTTTTTTAAATATTGACGACAGGAAAAATGATACATCTATCTAAACATTTAAATAGTTTTGAGATAAAAATATCTAGAAAAGTATTATTTTTTAATCTTTAGTTGTGCTTTTAGCTTCTAACTAGAATTTAATTTTTAAATTTGAATCTATAACTAGAAAAAAATGCGAAGATTCAGCGTTCTCCCGTTCGTTTAAACTTAAAACAAACAAAATTTTTATTATTCTGACTAAAACTTGCTCAAATTTGCCACTCAACATTATTAAAAAGTTTTAAATTTACACAAATCCAACAAACTTAAACAAAGTTTTCGTTATTTTAAAAGCAATTATTCTCGAGTTACTGTTCTAGACTTGTAGACATTTCTTTAATACGAGAACAAATCTTTTATTTATACGCAACCACCCTTTTGATTACTTGTTACATAACACACGTTTTCAATGAAAAGTAAAAAAATCTGCCAAGACAAGTTTTTGTTAGTAAATTGAATTTTTCTGAAAGCTTTTAGGTATCAATGAGTCGCAATTAGGATATCCCATTACAATGCAATCAAATCTACATTGAAATTAATTCTAACACAGATCGATTTGTGAAAGGATCAATCAAAACCGTTGTCCTCTCTGTGTATAAAATTAAATTGCAAATACAGTCATTGTAGGCCTTTATGCTGGTAATTGTGTTTAAATCCCGGACACAAAGACTTACAAGAAATCCGGAGAAAAAAACTCAAGCTGCTTTTCTTTAGAACTAAATATCTAACAAAAATAAGTAAGTAAAATAAAGAAGAGAAGTTTACCTTGGTTTCCACAACAAATATTTTAACAAATATTTTAGATTGTTGTGAAATACGGTACTGATAAAATTTCTAAGCGTTTCTAAAGCCTAAACTATTAGAGATATAAATATTGTCTCTCAGTTTATTTATTTTTACTTTTTAATGTCTTTGTTGCCTAATTGGCTTTACAGTCTTACATAAGTACAACAAACAAACAAAAAGCAAAAATTTACACAAATTATCAAAAAATATAAAAAAAGAAATAAATAAAAATTTAATTCTTCTTAATTCTTCTCCTGGCACACGTAACTTCTTTCATACATTCTTTCCCTTCTCCATTTTCGCTTAGGACTTTTATCCTTCCATACTCACACATTCTTAGCTCTACACACTCTGACAAACTATGCTCTATCGTCTCCCTTTCTTCTCTACATAATCTGCACATTCTTTCCCAATCTTCTCTCCAGTTTATTTATTGTTAAACCCTGCAAAAGAATAGGAATCATTTCAACAATTAATTTTTTTATGTAAGTTGAAATTATAATTATAATTTAATAATACAAAAATTAATTGATAAATAATCCCTACGTCTTTTACACACCACTGACCCGGCAGTATAAACTTATAGTCAGGCAAGACATCAATACGGATAAAATTATCAAGTAATGATGCTAAAAAAGTAAATGAAAAAAAATGAAAAAGATGTAAGGAACGAATTTCCTTACTTGACGTCAAACGTGACTACAAATCGTCTGCCACGCAACTTTGTTCTTGTTGTGTTAGTGTAGTGTCATTAATGTTAAAAAAGTTTCGAACGATGTTGCATGTGTTCAAAAGTATTGATTTTTGAATTTCAATTATTAAGTTTGAATTTAATTTTAATAATTTTAAATTTTTATTAAGAGTTTTTGGCACAATTCCAGTGGCCGACATAATCATTGGAAGTATTTTAACTGTCTGCAGGTTCCATAAATTTTTGATTTCGCCAGCAAGTAACATGTATTTTGACATTTTTGTAGTGTATGTTGTGTGTATATTGTGTGAATTTGGAACCGCAATGTCAATCAAGTATGCCTGTTTGTCGATCTTTGAAATTAAGATTATGTCTGGACGGTTAGCAGTTATGTTTAAGTCAATCAATATAGTTCTATCCCAATATAATTTATAATTATTATTTTCAAGATATGGCTTTGATTCGTATTTGAAATAAGGTGACTTGTTTTCAATTAAACCTGAATTAAACGCTAATTCTAAATGTATGATTTTAGCCATATTATCGTGTCTATTTTTATATTCTGTTAGTGTCAATACAGGACAAGATGAAATAATGTGTTGAATAGTTTCTGGCTGAGATGAACAAATTCTACATGAATCATCGTTTTTATTTTTGATTATAAATTTATTATAATTTTTTGTTTTAATGACTTGATCTTGAATTGCAAAAATAAATCCTTCTGTCTCAGGGTGAATGTTAGACTTTGTCAGCCAAATGTGTGATGTCTCTTTATCAATGAGAGGATCATCAAGCTCTTTGTAAAATCTACTATGAAGTGACATTTCTTTTATAGTATTGATTAATAATTTTTCATCAAAATTAATTTCTTGTAAACTAAAGTTCTTATTTATTATTATTATTATTTGTTATTATTATTACTTTTAATTAATACTACAAGTAAAAGTAGAGAAATAATTGAACAAGCCCTTAAATTATTATAAATGTTTACTATTTGTACTCAAACACAAACACTGTTAGCTTCTATTAAATACATAAATATTTTATGAACTAACAGTTTAAAAATATCCCTCAATTCAAAATTATTGAAATTAGAGTTGGTCATAAGAGAAAAAGACAAATAAGTGATCATGTCTGAAAATTTTGTCTCATTTAAAATGTCAGAGTTGTCAGAATGAGCCTTTTATTTTTCAAATTTGGATCGCTACTGGAAAGACTAAAATTAAATTGTTTTTATTTTTAACTTTTTTAGCACTAAATACAGCATTTTTCTCTTATTGGTTAACACAATTTTGCATTCTGACTAATTTTAAATTAACAAACTTTATTTTTGTTTTAACTTGCTTTGATTCTACGACTTCTAGATAACTCATTAACAGCTTGAAAATAACAGCTTAAAATAGCAGTTTAGAATTAGTTGTTTAATAATACTAGTTTAAATATAACAGATTAAAAATAACTGGTTAAAATAACAGAAATAAAATAACAGTTTTAATATAACTAATTGAAACTGACAGCTTGAAACCAACAGTTTGAAAATAATAGTTAATAAAAAACAGTTGAAAAGTTTTTGAGTTTGAAGTAGTTTGAAGTTAACAGTTTGGAAATAACAATTTAAAAATAACTGGTTAAAATAACAGAGTAAAGTTAACAGTTTAAATATAAATATTTGAAACTGACAACTTAAAAACAACACTTTGAAAATAGTAGTTGATAAATACCAGTTTAAAAATAATAGTTTAAAGTTAACATTTTAAAAATAGAAATTTAAAAATAACAGCATAAAATAACAGTTTAAAACTGACAGTTTAAAGACAACAGTTAAAAAATAATAGTTAATAAAGAACAGTTTAAAAATAGTAGTTTAAAGTTAACCGTTTGAAAATAACAATTTAATAATAACATTCAAAAAATAGTAGCTTAAAAATAACGGTTTAAAAATGGTATTTTAAAATCAGTAGTTTAATAATATTATGTAGTTTAAAAATAACAGGTTATAAATAACTGGTTAAGATATCAGTTTAAATACAACTATTTGAAACAGAGTTAAAAAACAACAGTTTAAAAACAATAGTTGTTAAATAACAGTTTAAAAGTAGTAAATTAAAATTAACAGTTACAAAATAACAATTAAAAAATAACAAGTTAAAATAACAGTTTAAAAGTAGTAGCTTAAAAATAACGGTTTAAAAATAGCAGTCTAGGATCAGTTGTATAATAATATTACGTACTTTAAGAATAACAGGTTAAAATAACTGCTTAAATACAACTATTTAAAACTGAAAGCTTAAAAACAACGGTTTAAAAATAATAGTTGTTAAATAACAATTTAAAAATAACAGGTTAAAATAACAGTTAAAAAATAGTAGCTTAAAAATAACGGTTTAAAAAATAGTAGCTTAAAATTAGAAATTTAATAGTACTAATTTAAAAATGACTGGTTAAAATAACACAGTAAAATTAGTAGTTTAAATAAAACTATTTAAAACTAGCAGCTTAAGAACAACAGTTTAAAAATAATAGTTAATAAATAACAGTTTAAAAATAGCAGTTTAAGATTAGTAGTTTAATAATAGTAGATTTAAAATATTGGTTAAAATAACAGAGTAAATAACAATTTAAATATAACTATTTCAAACTGACAGTTTAAAAACAACAGTTTAAATATAATAGTTAATAAATAACAGTTTAAAAGTTGTGGTTTAAAAATAGCAGTTTAAATATAGCAGTTTAGAATTAGTAAGTAATTCAATAATACCAGTTTAAAAATAATAGTTTAATAATAACTGGTAAAAATAACAAAGTAATAAAAAACTGTTTAGATATAAGTATTTGAAACTGACAGCTTAAAAACAACAGTTTGAAAATAATAGTTGATCAATAACAGTTTAAAAAATTTAATAACTAATAAACAGCTTACAAATAAAACTTTGAAAATAACAGTTTAATATTAACAATTTGAAAATAGTAGTTTAGAAAAAAACAGCTTAAAAATACCAATTTGAAACTAACAGCTTATGAATAATTATTTAAAAATAACTGTGTAAAAATGACAATTTAAAAATAACAGTTTTTTAATCGCTACAGCTTCAAGTTTAAAAATAACAGCATTCTAATTTCTACAGCTAACAACTTAAAAAACTAATAAATCTACAGCTTTGAAATAACTGTTTGAAAATTGCAGTGTAAAACTAACAGTTTAAAATAACAGTTTTCTAATTGCTACTTTAAAAAAACAATAACAAGTAGTAATTGTTATAATAAAAATAACAAAAAAAACATTGTATAGGCTACAGTCGTAAAGATGTTTTACAAAAAGCGTACACATAATGCGTGCTTATTACACGAGTGTAACCGTTGATATGAAAAATTCTACAAAAAAAAATTAAATATAAAATTAAGCTGTATTGCCAGTAGCTTACCAAACTTTGTGTTTTAATTTTAAAACGACAAAATTATTTGGTTAAATAAATTTAATTTTGTGTAAAAATTTGAAAACTGTAGAAAATGCACTAGTGCAAGAGGTTATAGAGTCTTAGATTTTTTTGTTTTTTATCTGGGCTACGCAATCGAAATTACTTTGTTGTTCTCGAAACAACAAGATTTGGAAAATTTGTAATTTTTTGTTGTCTTATGTTTATAATCAATTTGTTTTAGAAATTTACAACATTATGGATATTGGTTCATTGTAAACTTTTCGTTTGTTTGTGTCTTTACTCGGTAAATTTTAAGCACATTTGTCACATTTTTTTACCACTTGACCAAATTTATAATTTCATTTGCAGTTCTGAGCATATTTCAGCTAAAAATAGCTTGGGTTCTAAAGATGAAGTAGTGAGGACGCCGCTATATATGTAACAGCACAGTAGTTAGAGTGACACTTACGACCGATTTTAATGACTTTTTAATTACCACTTTCACTTTCACATTCAAATGACGTAGGTATTTGTTATAACCTTGATTAAATTCCAATGACGTAAAATGAAATTAATTAAGACATTTTCGATGACTGATCCACATTACGTCACATGTAAGGGAATGCGACCAATTTCTTTCCGAAATATCGCTTCTCGTGAATTGATCTTAATTTTCGCGCTTTGATTACTATTCTCGCGATTTGTTCTTTTTTCTCCCGAGTTGATCCTAATTTTCGCGATTTAATTCCTATTTTTGCTATCTGACTTCGTTTCTTGCAATTTGCTCTCGTTTCTCGCGAATTGATTAAAAATTTTCGCGATTGGATCACTGTTCTCGCGATCCGATCTTGATTCTCGCGGTTTGCTCTTGTTTGTAACAAATTGATCATAATTTTCGCGATTTGAACTAGATTTCTTGCAATCTGACTTTTCGATTTTTGCGATTTAATTTAAATTAGTTAAATTATTGTTTTTAGATGTTTAAATCGCGGTTTGATCTCAACTCTAGCGAATCTATCTCTATTTTTGCGATTTGAACCAGATTCTCATCAATTTGATTTTTGCAGATAAGATCATATGCATAGTATAAAACGAATAAGCGTTATACATTTATCAGAATAAAATAAAAAAAATATGAGTTTGTTTCTTTGTGTTAGCCGGTGATACGCAAGATTTTCTAGCATTTAATATTTGCAATCGCAAATTGAACCAAATTTCCAAGGATGTGTTTCCGATTCTCGCAATTTGATTTTAAAAACACCAATTTGATCATTTCTTTTTGCAAATAAATCATAGAAAAAGTGACAAATAAAGCTTTAGACAAAAAATTTGAAAGAAAAAACCAGACAGACAAAATTTGAAGTTAACGATTTTACTGTTTGCTGCAATAGTAAACTTTTCATTAAGAATGTGTTTTCTAATATGTTTGAAATAGAATTGAAATTGCCGTTTAAGTTCTCGTTAGTTACGTCACAAGATTTTCTGGCTTTTAATCTAGACGATCGCTAATTGAACCAGATTTACAAGATGTGATTCCGATTCTCGCAATTTGATCTCGAAAACACTAAGTTGATTAGCGCTTTTCGCAAATGAAATATAGAAAAGTTACAAATAAACTTTAGACAAAAATTTGAAGTTACCGATTTCACTGTTTTCAACTATTGCAAACTGTTTATTAAAAATGTGCTTTCTAATATGTTTAAAATGGAGTTGAAAGTGCCATTTAAGTTCTCGTTAGTTATGTTTTTCAATGTATGTAATTTTAAATATTGGTCGCTTGTTAGAAAATTTTGCAAGTCTTTTTTTTATTTCATTTTTATATCAAACTGTTTTTAATTAAATTTAATATCAAACTTTGTCTTTTTAATAAATCGTCATATCAAACTTTAATGATTTCGGCGTCTCAAACAATCATTAACTTTTTATTAAAGACACGTTCTCTAATATTTTAAAAAGTTTAGAAACTATTGTTTAATTGTGTTTTCTAAAATATGTAATTTTGAATATTGCTTGCTCCATAGAAATTTTTTGTAAGAAATGAAAACATTCTCGTTGTACGTAACTAATGAAAAGAGACGTCAATTTAAAAAGTCTTTTTAAAGGTTTACATCGCTTTTTCAAAATTGTATCTCAACTTTCAGTTTGTGATAGCGTTATGTTTGTGAATTTATTTTCTGACATGTGTGATTTTGAGCTGATTTTAAAAGCGCTTAAATTAGTTGTCTATCAAATCAAATAATAGTAAAATTTTAAAAAACAACAACAAATTGCTTAATTTTTGATTATCGAGTGTGAGACAGGCTTAATAGTACGGAATTTTGTAGAGACTTTGAATTTCTAAAGTAACTTAAGACAAATGGAAATAACGACAGATATTTTTTACATCTAGCTTTCTGATCGTCAGATCTCAGATTGTTTGAGACGTTACTCGTGAAAATTTGTAAATAAAGAAAAAACACAAATAACAATATTCTTATTTATCAAAATGATTTGCAAAAAAAAAAAATTACAAATATAGAAATATAGCGTTTTCAGAAGAAAAACAAATTTATTTGAGAAAAATTTTAATGTATTAATATTGTAAATAGTTATAATTAATTAAATGGATAATTAAAGAATAGATTTGGAAGTAAAAAAAATTGTATACATTTTTTTTTGTTTCTGTAATTAGTCAGCTATTATTACAGATGCCTTTTATTGCTAATTCATTTCAACTTTTTGTACAAATTTTGTGAACTCTTTACATACTTTGCAAGCGAAATTTGTTGAAATGCCTAGTAAATTTCAGATGTCTAATCTATAATTATAATATTTTAAAATAATTAATTCAGTTTAACATTAATTAGGAACGCGTCAAGCTTTAATCAAAAAATTTCAAAAATTGTATACATAAATTCAAAACCGTTTATCATTTTTATTCTATTTTCAATTATGTTATGAGTTATGTTATGAGGTAAAATTTATGTAATGTTTTGTTTTTGCAAAATTTATTTATTTCTTTTTTTTTCTTAAATTTTATCAGTTATGTAGACAATTTGTGTATATATATTCTTATATTTTGTTAAAATAAGAAAAATATAATGACCATATAGTATGAAGTGTACGTATCGCAATTGGGCAGTATGTATTTTGTAAACTGTTTACAAGTTGACAGTTATTAAAAATCCGAATATCTACCTCTTCATGTTTCGAGTAAATTACTACATTTGTAATAGACACATGATAAATAAAAAAAATGAGATCTGCACAAAAAAAAAAATCTTAAACCGAACTTTGAATTTTATAAAGTACAAGCATGAACAAAATGTTTTTAAAGTTTACAAAGTATAACTGCTTTAAGTGTATATAAAGATTTTTTTAAATTTATTAAATACAAAATAATAGCATACAATATACACAAATCCTAAAAAATTAACGATTACAATTAATAAAGATAAAAAAATGCAACTTAAACTACAAAGACTTTTACACAAAAATATAAAACTACATAGTTTAAATATGGTAGGTTTTTA
Source organism: Tribolium confusum (assembly GCA_029207805.1). Classification (NCBI taxonomy): domain Eukaryota; kingdom Metazoa; phylum Arthropoda; class Insecta; order Coleoptera; family Tenebrionidae; genus Tribolium; species Tribolium confusum. Next base: position 8,676,241 of record JALGAY010000007.1, on the reverse strand, counting down.
ATTTGATAATAAGTTATATTTATTTTTTTATAATTATTTTGCATTCTGTTCTGTTTTAGCAGCCTTTTTATTGTGACAAATATTTTAACAAACTTTATGTATGTTTTATTCGTTCTGCTTATCATATTTTGAAATTTTCGAAGTTTGAAAAACATTTTATTAGTTTCTAAATAATAGTTTTCAAATTTCAACACATTTTTTTAAATTTCTACTTATAATTTAATTTTTATTTTTAATTTATTTTATAACGCCTTTCTCGTTGTATGATTGGCAGTCTAGAATAAACCTTTAATTGTTTCAACCAATCAAGTAGTGGTTTTTTCTTCTTGTTGTATAATTGGCAGTCTAAATGGTTATCTATCCTCACTTTCCAAATTCCAAAAACCAACGATTGCAATTAATAAGAATAAAAAAGATGTAACTTTAACTTCAGAAACTTTTACACAAAAATATAAAACTAGTTTAAATATGTTAAGTTTTGATTAGAAAATAAGTTATACTTTTAATTTTATAATTATTTTGTATATTTTGCTTCTTTGCTCGTACTTTTGCATTAACTTTTTTAGAAAATGAAAATACAATAGACTATTTATGGTTAAGTGTTGTAGTCAACAAACATGGGTAATTCATTTCATTTGGGTAAAAGCCGTAGTAATACATTTTTTATGTTGTTAAAGTCACCAAATTCACAACTTAATTAAAGTTTTACGAAAAATTTTGTATTTACTTTTCTAGAAATTAAAATACTAAAAACTAATATTTATATTTTACTGTTGTAGTTAACAAACATATGTAATTTTATTCAATTATATAAAATCGGTAATGATACATTTCGTTATTGATAATATTAGGAAAAAACCTAATCAGAGTTTTCAGAAAATTTTGCATTTATTTTCGAGTAATTAAAATACGAAAAGTGAAAATTTTCATTTTGCTGTTGTAGTCATCAGCACATTTATTTCATAATAAAAAGTAAATTTTATTTTGTCCAATCATGTTTTCAAATTATAATTTGTCTTTTTTTCAAGTTTATGCTATCGAATTTATAGTTACCGTCCAGTTGTAAAATATTATTAAATAATTTTTAAAATTATATTAAATTCAGAAAATCAGTGACGAAATAATTATTTGATACATACATATTACTTTTGTAAAAATATTTTCGTTTATTATAATAACAGCAGTTACTTTTCGAAACTACAATATTTTTCTAACTAGTTTAAACGAGTATAAGCAGTTTAAGCTTTAATTATTAGTTTCTCTGCAATTTGTTTAAAAATTTGTAGAAACTATTTTAACGTTTCTAATTTATAAAAAAAAAATATTGTCAGCGTATATATGAAAATTCTTTTATAATTATAAAATAGTTTAAAAAGTTGCATGTGTTTAGCATTCATTCAAAAGTGATTTTCATGATTTATCTTTATTACAATATAGTTAACCCAATCTTTTACGTTTAGATAAAATATTGGATTAGAGAGAAGCGCTATAAATTAAGGATGTTGCTTTGAATTGTTGGTACATTATTATTTTTACAAAATTTAGGAAGATGTAAGGATAATTCATCTCAAAATTATTGTCATCTCTGTAGACCATTATGAAGCGGTACATAGTGCTGCAAACGTAACATTAGAATAAATTGTTAAAATCAGAAAAATAATTTAATATTACACTAAGCGTTGAGAAATTTACTTTCATGTGCAAAAAACTTGTAAAATAATTTATTGCAATTATTGACAACATAACAGCTACAAAACCAAAAAACTATTACAGCAAAATTTGTGTGCACAAATTAAAATGTTTGATAAAATTTTTCAAGTGAGGTAATTTGACTATGTAATTTTTGTTTGCAAAAGTTATTTGTTCCTTTTCTTTTCTTAAATTTTATTGTGCAAATTTTTTTCTATTTAATTTATTTTCTAATTCAACTCGAGTCATAAGAATAAAGTAATAATCAGTTTAATATTTCTGTTTTAAAATAGACACAGATGTTTCAACAAATTTTTATTTTAGAAGAAAATTTGTAATTGGGTACATTGTTAAAGAAAACAAAAAATAACATATTATTTAACAGCTTTAGTTTTAATTTTACACAAACACGTTTTTACTCTGATCAACTAGTCGTTACATAAAGATTTTAAAATTCTAAAAAATAGTTTTTTTAAGCTTTGTAAATTTAAAATTAAATTATTAATAGTTTCAATATAAGGATATTTTATAGTAATAATTGTAATTGTTGTGTTTAGTAAGTTCTTAGATTTATTAAATAAACAATATTATATTTATTAAACATGATTTAACATAAAAATTGAAATGCTTATTAATAATTTTAATAAAAATAAGAATAAGTAGTAAAAAATTTTCAGATTATTACAGCATCAGCTAGCTAAGACCTCTTAATATTCCGACATCATACAACTTACTTAAAAGTTAACAAATAACAAGGGAGTTAAATGTTTATAAAATTATTACTAATACTTAATATTATTTGAATAAGTTGTGCAGTTGTAGGAATTACTGTTATGATATATTTATGTATTGATGTGCATTCTTACATTTTGACGACACCGTAATCTTGTTCAACCACACGGATCTTAAAAAAGCAGTACCTGTTACAACAATTCCATTTTTCTACCCTAATAACAACGTCGTATCAATACTTGAAAATAACGATTTAATTTGTAATAAATTGTTTATTATATATTTTCTCAAATAATTGAAATAAATAATCTGATTTTCTTTGTTTTTATTTTTATTTAGATTTATTACAAACAACAAATGTACATACGGGGCATGGTTGGTATCAGAGGCGGCGGAAAGTGCTCAGAGGCGTCGGTGAGAGTGCGAATCCGGGATAACGCGAATTCCAGAAAACGCTAATTTTCCATTATTTCAGAAAGAATTCGGGCACATTCCATTTGTATGCAAAATTTCACTTTCTCTACAATGAAAACAAAAACTCACTTTAAAAGTAATTTAGTTATTTTCCTTTATTTCGGATCAATTAGAAAACATTGCGTCACTTGTAAGAAGAATGCGACAAATATCTTTCGATGCGTTGTTATTGTGGCAAACTAGTCTTTATGCAAAAATTTCAAAATTCTAAAAATACTTTTTTTTTGCAGATTGTAAATTCAAAATTAAATAATTAATAGTTTGAATAAAAAGATGTTTTTTATTACAGTTATAATTTATTGGTACTTAGATTTACTGAATTAACAATATTATAATCATTAATCATGATTTAATATAAAAATTGTAAATGGTTAGATATTAATATTTTTAATAAAATAAGTATAAGTATTAAATTTTTAGATTAGCCCATCAAAATCATCAGATTGATATTACTTATAAATATTTTAACATCATACAACTTACTTAAATTTAATAAAAAACAAGAAAATTAGACCATTTGAACAAGTTGTGCAGCTGCACGAGTTACGGCTCTGATATCTTTACATATTAATGTGCATTTCTTAAAGCTTGATAATATTGAACTCTGATTTAAAATCCATCACCGAAATTTTAAAAGCGGTACCAATTACCAACATCTTCCGACCTCCTGGTGACCGCCTTGCGTCCATATCCGCTCCGCGGAAACAGACGCTATAGGTGGTCATCAGGGTGTCGGAAGATGTTGGTAATTGGTACCGCTTTTAAAATTTCGGTGATGGATTTTAAATCAGAGTTCAATATTATCAAGCTTTAAGAAATGCACATTAATATGTAAAGATATCAGAGCCGTAACTCGTGCAGCTGCACAACTTGTTCAAATGGTCTAATTTTCTTGTTTTTTATTAAATTTAAGTAAGTTGTATGATGTTAAAATATTTATAAGTAATATCAATCTGATGATTTTGATGGGCTAATCTAAAAATTTAATACTTATACTTATTTTATTAAAAATATTAATATCTAACCATTTACAATTTTTATATTAAATCATGATTAATGATTATAATATTGTTAATTCAGTAAATCTAAGTACCAATAAATTATAACTGTAATAAAAAACATCTTTTTATTCAAACTATTAATTATTTAATTTTGAATTTACAATCTGCAAAAAAAAAGTATTTTTAGAATTTTGAAATTTTTGCATAAAGACTAGTTTGCCACAATAACAACGCATCGAAAGATATTTGTCGCATTCTTCTTACAAGTGACGCAATGTTTTCTAATTGATCCGAAATAAAGGAAAATAACTAAATTACTTTTAAAGTGAGTTTTTGTTTTCATTGTAGAGAAAGTGAAATTTTGCATACAAATGGAATGTGCCCGAATTCTTTCTGAAATAATGGAAAATTAGCGTTTTCTGGAATTCGCGTTATCCCGGATTCGCACTCTCACCGACGCCTCTGAGCACTTTCCGCCGCCTCTGATACCAACCATGCCCCGTATGTACATTTGTTGTTTGTAATAAATCTAAATAAAAATAAAAACAAAGAAAATCAGATTATTTATTTCAATTATTTGAGAAAATATATAATAAACAATTTATTACAAATTAAATCGTTATTTTCAAGTATTGATACGACGTTGTTATTAGGGTAGAAAAATGGAATTGTTGTAACAGGTACTGCTTTTTTAAGATCCGTGTGGTTGAACAAGATTACGGTGTCGTCAAAATGTAAGAATGCACATCAATACATAAATATATCATAACAGTAATTCCTACAACTGCACAACTTATTCAAATAATATTAAGTATTAGTAATAATTTTATAAACATTTAACTCCCTTGTTATTTGTTAACTTTTAAGTAAGTTGTATGATGTCGGAATATTAAGAGGTCTTAGCTAGCTGATGCTGTAATAATCTGAAAATTTTTTACTACTTATTCTTATTTTTATTAAAATTATTAATAAGCATTTCAATTTTTATGTTAAATCATGTTTAATAAATATAATATTGTTTATTTAATAAATCTAAGAACTTACTAAACACAACAATTACAATTATTACTATAAAATATCCTTATATTGAAACTATTAATAATTTAATTTTAAATTTACAAAGCTTAAAAAAACTATTTTTTAGAATTTTAAAATCTTTATGTAACGACTAGTTGATCAGAGTAAAAACGTGTTTGTGTAAAATTAAAACTAAAGCTGTTAAATAATATGTTATTTTTTGTTTTCTTTAACAATGTACCCAATTACAAATTTTCTTCTAAAATAAAAATTTGTTGAAACATCTGTGTCTATTTTAAAACAGAAATATTAAACTGATTATTACTTTATTCTTATGACTCGAGTTGAATTAGAAAATAAATTAAATAGAAAAAAATTTGCACAATAAAATTTAAGAAAAGAAAAGGAACAAATAACTTTTGCAAACAAAAATTACATAGTCAAATTACCTCACTTGAAAAATTTTATCAAACATTTTAATTTGTGCACACAAATTTTGCTGTAATAGTTTTTTGGTTTTGTAGCTGTTATGTTGTCAATAATTGCAATAAATTATTTTACAAGTTTTTTGCACATGAAAGTAAATTTCTCAACGCTTAGTGTAATATTAAATTATTTTTCTGATTTTAACAATTTATTCTAATGTTACGTTTGCAGCACTATGTACCGCTTCATAATGGTCTACAGAGATGACAATAATTTTGAGATGAATTATCCTTACATCTTCCTAAATTTTGTAAAAATAATAATGTACCAACAATTCAAAGCAACATCCTTAATTTATAGCGCTTCTCTCTAATCCAATATTTTATCTAAACGTAAAAGATTGGGTTAACTATATTGTAATAAAGATAAATCATGAAAATCACTTTTGAATGAATGCTAAACACATGCAACTTTTTAAACTATTTTATAATTATAAAAGAATTTTCATATATACGCTGACAATATTTTTTTTTTATAAATTAGAAACGTTAAAATAGTTTCTACAAATTTTTAAACAAATTGCAGAGAAACTAATAATTAAAGCTTAAACTGCTTATACTCGTTTAAACTAGTTAGAAAAATATTGTAGTTTCGAAAAGTAACTGCTGTTATTATAATAAACGAAAATATTTTTACAAAAGTAATATGTATGTATCAAATAATTATTTCGTCACTGATTTTCTGAATTTAATATAATTTTAAAAATTATTTAATAATATTTTACAACTGGACGGTAACTATAAATTCGATAGCATAAACTTGAAAAAAAGACAAATTATAATTTGAAAACATGATTGGACAAAATAAAATTTACTTTTTATTATGAAATAAATGTGCTGATGACTACAACAGCAAAATGAAAATTTTCACTTTTCGTATTTTAATTACTCGAAAATAAATGCAAAATTTTCTGAAAACTCTGATTAGGTTTTTTCCTAATATTATCAATAACGAACTGTATCATTACCGATTTTATATAATTGAATAAAATTACATATGTTTGTTAACTACAACAGTAAAATATAAATATTAGTTTTTAGTATTTTAATTTCTAGAAAAGTAAATACAAAATTTTTCGTAAAACTTTAATTAAGTTGTGAATTTGGTGACTTTAACAACATAAAAAATGTATTACTACGGCTTTTACCCAAATGAAATGAATTACCCATGTTTGTTGACTACAACACTTAACCATAAATAGTCTATTGTATTTTCATTTTCTAAAAAAGTTAATGCAAAAGTACGAGCAAAGAAGCAAAATATACAAAATAATTATAAAATTAAAAGTATAACTTATTTTCTAATCAAAACTTAACATATTTAAACTAGTTTTATATTTTTGTGTAAAAGTTTCTGAAGTTAAAGTTACATCTTTTTTATTCTTATTAATTGCAATCGTTGGTTTTTGGAATTTGGAAAGTGAGGATAGATAACCATTTAGACTGCCAATTATACAACAAGAAGAAAAAACCACTACTTGATTGGTTGAAACAATTAAAGGTTTATTCTAGACTGCCAATCATACAACGAGAAAGGCGTTATAAAATAAATTAAAAATAAAAATTAAATTATAAGTAGAAATTTAAAAAAATGTGTTGAAATTTGAAAACTATTATTTAGAAACTAATAAAATGTTTTTCAAACTTCGAAAATTTCAAAATATGATAAGCAGAACGAATAAAACATACATAAAGTTTGTTAAAATATTTGTCACAATAAAAAGGCTGCTAAAACAGAACAGAATGCAAAATAATTATAAAAAAATAAATATAACTTATTATCAAATTAAAAACCTACCATATTTAAACTATGTAGTTTTATATTTTTGTGTAAAAGTCTTTGTAGTTTAAGTTGCATTTTTTTATCTTTATTAATTGTAATCGTTAATTTTTTAGGATTTGTGTATATTGTATGCTATTATTTTGTATTTAATAAATTTAAAAAAATCTTTATATACACTTAAAGCAGTTATACTTTGTAAACTTTAAAAACATTTTGTTCATGCTTGTACTTTATAAAATTCAAAGTTCGGTTTAAGATTTTTTTTTTTGTGCAGATCTCATTTTTTTTATTTATCATGTGTCTATTACAAATGTAGTAATTTACTCGAAACATGAAGAGGTAGATATTCGGATTTTTAATAACTGTCAACTTGTAAACAGTTTACAAAATACATACTGCCCAATTGCGATACGTACACTTCATACTATATGGTCATTATATTTTTCTTATTTTAACAAAATATAAGAATATATATACACAAATTGTCTACATAACTGATAAAATTTAAGAAAAAAAAAGAAATAAATAAATTTTGCAAAAACAAAACATTACATAAATTTTACCTCATAACATAACTCATAACATAATTGAAAATAGAATAAAAATGATAAACGGTTTTGAATTTATGTATACAATTTTTGAAATTTTTTGATTAAAGCTTGACGCGTTCCTAATTAATGTTAAACTGAATTAATTATTTTAAAATATTATAATTATAGATTAGACATCTGAAATTTACTAGGCATTTCAACAAATTTCGCTTGCAAAGTATGTAAAGAGTTCACAAAATTTGTACAAAAAGTTGAAATGAATTAGCAATAAAAGGCATCTGTAATAATAGCTGACTAATTACAGAAACAAAAAAAAATGTATACAATTTTTTTTACTTCCAAATCTATTCTTTAATTATCCATTTAATTAATTATAACTATTTACAATATTAATACATTAAAATTTTTCTCAAATAAATTTGTTTTTCTTCTGAAAACGCTATATTTCTATATTTGTAATTTTTTTTTTTTGCAAATCATTTTGATAAATAAGAATATTGTTATTTGTGTTTTTTCTTTATTTACAAATTTTCACGAGTAACGTCTCAAACAATCTGAGATCTGACGATCAGAAAGCTAGATGTAAAAAATATCTGTCGTTATTTCCATTTGTCTTAAGTTACTTTAGAAATTCAAAGTCTCTACAAAATTCCGTACTATTAAGCCTGTCTCACACTCGATAATCAAAAATTAAGCAATTTGTTGTTGTTTTTTAAAATTTTACTATTATTTGATTTGATAGACAACTAATTTAAGCGCTTTTAAAATCAGCTCAAAATCACACATGTCAGAAAATAAATTCACAAACATAACGCTATCACAAACTGAAAGTTGAGATACAATTTTGAAAAAGCGATGTAAACCTTTAAAAAGACTTTTTAAATTGACGTCTCTTTTCATTAGTTACGTACAACGAGAATGTTTTCATTTCTTACAAAAAATTTCTATGGAGCAAGCAATATTCAAAATTACATATTTTAGAAAACACAATTAAACAATAGTTTCTAAACTTTTTAAAATATTAGAGAACGTGTCTTTAATAAAAAGTTAATGATTGTTTGAGACGCCGAAATCATTAAAGTTTGATATGACGATTTATTAAAAAGACAAAGTTTGATATTAAATTTAATTAAAAACAGTTTGATATAAAAATGAAATAAAAAAAAGACTTGCAAAATTTTCTAACAAGCGACCAATATTTAAAATTACATACATTGAAAAACATAACTAACGAGAACTTAAATGGCACTTTCAACTCCATTTTAAACATATTAGAAAGCACATTTTTAATAAACAGTTTGCAATAGTTGAAAACAGTGAAATCGGTAACTTCAAATTTTTGTCTAAAGTTTATTTGTAACTTTTCTATATTTCATTTGCGAAAAGCGCTAATCAACTTAGTGTTTTCGAGATCAAATTGCGAGAATCGGAATCACATCTTGTAAATCTGGTTCAATTAGCGATCGTCTAGATTAAAAGCCAGAAAATCTTGTGACGTAACTAACGAGAACTTAAACGGCAATTTCAATTCTATTTCAAACATATTAGAAAACACATTCTTAATGAAAAGTTTACTATTGCAGCAAACAGTAAAATCGTTAACTTCAAATTTTGTCTGTCTGGTTTTTTCTTTCAAATTTTTTGTCTAAAGCTTTATTTGTCACTTTTTCTATGATTTATTTGCAAAAAGAAATGATCAAATTGGTGTTTTTAAAATCAAATTGCGAGAATCGGAAACACATCCTTGGAAATTTGGTTCAATTTGCGATTGCAAATATTAAATGCTAGAAAATCTTGCGTATCACCGGCTAACACAAAGAAACAAACTCATATTTTTTTTATTTTATTCTGATAAATGTATAACGCTTATTCGTTTTATACTATGCATATGATCTTATCTGCAAAAATCAAATTGATGAGAATCTGGTTCAAATCGCAAAAATAGAGATAGATTCGCTAGAGTTGAGATCAAACCGCGATTTAAACATCTAAAAACAATAATTTAACTAATTTAAATTAAATCGCAAAAATCGAAAAGTCAGATTGCAAGAAATCTAGTTCAAATCGCGAAAATTATGATCAATTTGTTACAAACAAGAGCAAACCGCGAGAATCAAGATCGGATCGCGAGAACAGTGATCCAATCGCGAAAATTTTTAATCAATTCGCGAGAAACGAGAGCAAATTGCAAGAAACGAAGTCAGATAGCAAAAATAGGAATTAAATCGCGAAAATTAGGATCAACTCGGGAGAAAAAAGAACAAATCGCGAGAATAGTAATCAAAGCGCGAAAATTAAGATCAATTCACGAGAAGCGATATTTCGGAAAGAAATTGGTCGCATTCCCTTACATGTGACGTAATGTGGATCAGTCATCGAAAATGTCTTAATTAATTTCATTTTACGTCATTGGAATTTAATCAAGGTTATAACAAATACCTACGTCATTTGAATGTGAAAGTGAAAGTGGTAATTAAAAAGTCATTAAAATCGGTCGTAAGTGTCACTCTAACTACTCAGCACAGCCAAATGTTGGAGATATCGCGGTTGGCAGACGTTGACAAAAGGAAAAACGTAGAAAGTGTCATTAATTCATTAGCTTTGAGTCGTGAAACACTTTACTACTAAATTGGAGCGTCTTTTGTAAAACGCAACATAAGATAAAAAGTTTATGTAACCAACAATTATCAAACAATTAAACGTATGTTACCAAGCAACAACCTACATTAAATGTCTAATTTATAGCACTTTGCGGTTTTTTTTAATAAAAAATTTGTGCAATTAAAAGACTACAACAAATTAGCTTTTATTGCCCAAAATATATGTCTTAACTAAACTAGTAAAATATAACAGTAAATAAATATGTATGTTTTATTAAAATCTTAAATTTGTGTTTAAGAAATCAAATTTATTTAAATTTATAAATTTTAATTTAAATTATGTATATTTTTTATAATGCCCAAAAATTTTTAAAGTAATAATGAGTTGCTTCTTATTGTTTAAATCTGTCACAGAAAGTTTCTAAATTAAATTTAAAAGCAGATTTTAATAATGAAAAAGTTGTTTGATAAAGTTTTAAAAATACTTTAAAATGTTAAATTATAATTAATTCTAAAATTAATTATTTTAATTAAACATTCAATATCAGTTAATTTAGAAAATATGTATAAAAATATTATTAAAAATGGTGGATGCGCCGGGTTAATCAAACAAATTTCCTATTAACAAACAATCCTAAAATTTTAATTTATCTATAAATAGTTTACTAAACAAACAAATATTAACTTGTTTTATTTCATTTTTGTCAACAAACAGCTAAAATACCGTTCGCTTCATTTCCCTGACTGTAATAACCTTGTTATTGAGTTCCATACTTTCATAAAACGTTTCATTTGTTCACTTCGCGTTTCAGAATCAATTTAAATACATCGTTTCACCATTCAAACACATTGTTACCCATTAATTTTATCCAAAAACCTTTAAATTATTTAAACCTTCCACATCTCTCCAAAAATCAGTATATTTTTGAAGTCTGAATTACAAATTAAATAAATATTTACTTTTTATTTCCACTCGAGAGTTTCAATTAAAAAACCCAACCAGTGAGTTTTGTTTCGTGATTTTTTAATTAGAAACGCGCTGAATATTTTAAATAAATAATTTCCTAATCTTGTTTATATTAAGTCATCTGTTTAATTTCCGTTCGAGATTAGGGAGTCTTGAACAACAAAATCAAATTGTGGGGCAAGAACCGAAAAGAATAACTTTTCACAAACTTCACTTTAGATAACTTACGCCCAAGTTGGCTGGAATATTACGACAAGAAGTTTAAGAAAGAAAAAGTCGACACTTAGTTTGTTTCACAATTGATGTTTATCGGGTTTTTAAATTTTTAAACAGTTTATGTTAGAATGAAATATGACAGTCATAAAACACAAGACAAATTAATTGTCATTTAGGTAGTTACATGTTTTCAAAAAATGCTGACGAATCTGCATTTATAAAAATTATCAAAGCGTTTTAAGTTTTTAAACTAAAGTAACGCAAAAACCCGATAGAGGTAGTGCACCGGTCAGAAACGTCACCAGTTACTTACGTCATTAAACTTACGCAATTTCCAGTTAAAGATTTGTATTCTACTTGTGTTAGTGTTGTAGCTACAAAAATAAAAATTAATTTAACAAATTAAAACACCACAATTACCTACACAAACATCAAGGTTACACTCATGAACATAGGTACAAATTGTTCCAACACAACAAGAAATAAACTGTAACATAAAATATAATTCAATTCTTTAAAACCAATTTTTTTATTAGTTGTTTCATGCACACTAGAAGCATTTCCCGGCTGAATTGTTAAAATAGTGTTGCTGAGATAAATTTCAAAATTTTTATTCAGTGTGTTCAAAATTTTTGAACATTTTTTGCACACGTTTTTTATTGTAGAACGTTACTCAAAGTTCTCAAAAATGCTTTGAGCTTTATTTTCTATGTACCGAAAGTTTCTACAGCAAAAGTGATGATTCAAAAGACTCCACAAAAGCCAACGCTGAACCAGCATTAGAACAGCTCTCTTGAAAACGCGTTGCAGCCACAGTGTCAATACAAGTAACATCTCATACCACAAAACACCCATTTCGCTAAGACGTGATGGTTATAACGTCAGGTTGTTTTCAGCCACTTTTTGATAAACCAGATAACTTAACATATACGAAATATTAGCCGATAAAAACGCACATTTTATGATTATATTTATTTTATTATTTCAAAAAAAAAATTTATTTTTTTGATACAAGATAAACTATGGTAATTTAAGTAATTGACAATTGCGTTACAAATACAAAAATAAAGTTAGCAAATTTTAAAAGAAATGCGTAAGCCAACAAAAGTTTGTAGTATATGTTTGTCGAAAAATATTCTAAGTTGTTGAAAAGATAAAGCTTTTGAACATGCACCAGATTTATGTAAAGAAACAGCTAATAAAGTTGCTTGTTTTCAGACCTATGAGATTTCTAACAAAGCATTAATTTTCTTTTTCTCTTTCTTTAAAAAAAGATAAAGCTTACAAAATCTAAAGTACAAGAAACGAAGCTGGCAAATAACACATCTTCAATAAAACGAACACCCAGACTACTCAAAGCTACAGCAAGTAAAGCCTAAGAAGTAAAGCGTAAGACCAAGATGGTTTAGAAAGATCATAATATGTATTTAAAAGTTTTTGCTGTGTAGTTTTAATTTTTTTATGAAAAACTTAGCATATGTTTTTGTGTCTTTAGAATAGATCTATCGGAGTAGCGTAAAGTTACGCCATCTAATATAAAGAGTATAGTAAAGTTACGACGTTGCCCTTAGCAAGTCAAATTACACCGGCGTAAATCTGATTCAGAATTAAGCCCTTTAACAACAATTAGGTTTGGGTATTTCGCAATTCCAAAAAAAGCCGTGAAGAGGTTTGTTTGGTAAAAATTTACTGATAAAAACAAAAATTTTTTTATAAGTTTAATGAGAAAAAGAGGAAATCCATGTTTATGTAATGGAGAACCTGTCAGTTACCTAACCTGAAAATTAATGTCAGGGTTAAGAAATTAAAACTGTTTTTTAAGTGACATTTTTTTTTGAAGACTAAAAAAAAGACTAGAAAAACTAAGTTCACATTTGGAAAAATTGAGCTATATAAAAAGGCTTAAATTTATTGATGTGTATTTCAAAGTCTATTAAAACTTTATTAAAAGAAACCAAGAGAGATGCTATCTCTATAATTTAAAGGATTAAAGGACTAGTGTAACATTGAGAAAAATAAAAAATAATTTAAGAATGACTGCATAACATTCTAGAGAAGTATATCTTTTTCAGCTGTGCTAAAAGCATTTCTAATATCGATCTTTAAGAACATTATTTTAAAACCAGCGTTTTTAGCAAAATATGTTTTAGTAGCCTAAACTGTAGCTTTAACAGCCATATTTAATACCAACTCTAAGTTGAATAGGTTTCATGTAATCCACAGGCTTTTCTCAAGTACGACAACCACATTTTAAAACCAAAAAATATAACGTACAACTAACACCATCATTTTTTAAATAAGATATATAAAGTTGCTTTGTAAAAAAATTAGAATGTACTTTGCTGAACAACATGAGGTTACTAAAACTAGTAAACCCGGACTAAAAATAAGTGTAGCCTTGCTTCTTCTACAAACTTGCCAATTAAATTTTTTAGATGCAACGGTTTTAAGCCATTAATTTTTGCTGCTGAACTATTACGAAATGACATTATGGCATTTTGAACTTTTTTTTTGTTAACCATGAGGGTTACAAAATTGTCACCTTATATTATCATATTTAGTATTCACGGATAGAAGAATAAAGGTACCTATCTGTTAAAACTAGAAAGCTCAAGTTATCTAAATCCAATGTTTGGAAAATTTTGCATTACGATATAGCTATGAGAAAGGTTTGTTCAAGATAGATTTCAAGATTGCTCACACCTGAACAATAAATTGTGCAGAAAACAAATTGTGGAAGAAATTTTGACAATATTAAACGAGGACAGTAAACTTTTTTTAGAAATATAACAAGTATCGAGAGACCCTTCTACAAAATATAATTATGGTGAAATAGAGAAATTAACTTTTTGGTACTTCACTGATTAAAAAATTTCAGCCCCTAAATTTTAAGTAGATTGTAAAGATCCGGCGCGTGACACCCGTTGTTTATCTTTTTCGAGGGACTAAATCGTCGGTTCCGTAACAGTAGAGTTTAGTTATCTTATTACTAACTAAATTAGCTTATAAGTCAAAACCATAAAACTTATCCAAATATAAACAACCCTTATTGAAAGGCATCTCTAGAACTACCTGCAAAAAAGTATGTTGCTCCACAACAATTGCAGGATAAAAAATTCAAGAGAAGATTGGCGATTGCGGTTTTGTTGAACTTAACGCTATTTAACCTATAGTTCTGATCACAACCGTCTGAATGACATTTTTTAAAATTGACGTTTATAACAGCCTGTTCATTTGCTCATTTAGAGAGATCTCCGCATGGCGCTGCTAACATCGGCTTTCCAAAGCCAGTTGATGAGATAAAGTGCCGGCAAAACAAATGAATTCGGCATGAATCTAAATAAATTGAGCTCAATAAGAATATTTTATCCGTCGAAGGTCGCGCCTGATCAAATTGACGATGATGATTTATTCATTAACTAATTGACGATCATCATTTGTTTGTGTCGCTACTTTACTACATCAACTGACTTTGCGGCTTTCCTTCAACCTTCCATATCTGAAATCTGTCAAGAGCAAAATTTAAATCTGTCAAAACTGATAATTGTGTTAAAAAAATAAACAAATAAAAAATAATTTTTTTGGACGTTTTGATATGCGTTACTTTTTGGTCTACGTGTATAAGGTAAATTAAATATTTTTTTTACACCTCACATTACTAATACCTAAAATAGGTGCGTACAAATGATGGTATATTCTATTGTTTGATGATACACTTTTAAAAGTCACTTTCAAAATGTAAATTGTAAATCTTGGTGATTTCAGAGAAATGTGGAGGCTATAGAAAAACCTTACTACGAAAACGATAGGTACTTTTCACCCATTTACTTCTCACTGTTGAGTCACTCGATAGCTCATGAAAGGTTTTTTGAAAAGCAAAGCTCTTACAGTAAAGCACGGTGCATTTCTGTTTAAGTAAATTAAAGAATTATTAATAAATAATTGAATTAAGAAAACTCACTATTAAGACAATGAACAAATAGGCAAATGTTCAACAGAAACATTAGAAAACTAGTCTTAAGTAAACATGTCATAACTAGAATAATAAAAAAACTAAAACAACAAACAACAGAGCGAAACCTGTAAAGACCGCAAAACGGTAAACAGAAACACCAAAGCAAACGTGAATAAAAAAACTCAAACTAGAGCATCAAGCAAACTTTAACTACGAACAAATGGTCAAAACGATCAACACAAACACTTAAATAATCGTGACAGAAACAAAAGTTTTAAAATATTTTAGTAGAGTAATCTGACACAATTTTCAGTTTTGAAAGATTTAAATTTCGACTTTTGAGGGATTTGAAGGAAAGCCGATGTTAGCAGCGCCACAATTTCAAAAAAATGTTATTCAGACGATTGTGGTTCTGATTTAGACTTAAGCGTGTTTTTTTAATTCAAAAATATGAAGAAACATTTGAAGGGAAGAATGTTTTCTTTAAACTAGATGATGAATTAAAAATAGCTGTCGATTAATACAGGGTGAGTTTTTTATTTGTTCCCGCCTGAAACTCAAAAAATAGGCAACACATTATACTTTAAAAAATTAATTTTTAAAATTAAGGCATAGAGAGCTGTAAATTAATGTCAATATTGTTGACAATACCTTTGACAGTACTTCCAGAGTCAGTTTATTTGAACCATTTGTAGCCAAATTAATTTTTTTGACAAAATGGCGCAACTCAAAATGCTTTTATAAAAGAAAGTTATGTAGCAAAATAAAATGTTAATTTATGCGTATAATTTTTTCTTTGTGGCTAAGCAGATAATGTAGTATATCGCCCTCGTAACTGCTAAAAAGTAAAAATGTCATTTTATGCAAAGAAATCGTGAAAAGTTAAAATCTTAATTGCTTTTTCAGTATCTCTTTTTTTTAGTATTTAGCATTTAGTTTAGTTTCGGCAATTTTGTAGAATATTTTATTCTGTTTAAATACCTTATTAGGAAGCTCTAGAATTTAGAACAAGTTAGCGTTATCTTACATACTTTATTTAAAAAACATGAAGAACACAATAAGAAAATAATAAAAGTTTTTTCTAAAATTTTTAATATTTAATTCTAATTTGTGTAAATTTATTTTGCTTTTTAAGCAATAAGTAGCTTTTTTAATATTTAATTACCCAAAATTAAAATTTTATGACAAATTAAATGTTTAATGGAAATTAATAAACGGCTTTGTGTAAATCTAAAATAATTTGTTAATTACTAGAAAATTTTTTGGCAGACTTTTAGTTACAATAAAAACTCAATTTTGCCAACTGTCATAAAAAAATTCTCATTATTTTGCATGTTAAAAATATGTAAATTTCTCATTAGTGTCGTTTCTCGCGTTTCTCCAAGTACTACATAACAAATCTTTACAATTGTTTTCTTAATTGGAACTACTCGACCTGATGTATATCATTTAATCTAATTGTAAAACGTTGCTTTACACCCTGAGAGATTTACTATTGTGTCTATCGATCAATTAGGTTCCCTACAGTCGTAGAGTAATTTCGTTAATTAAAATGTCACTTAATTTAACCAACGAAACCGCTAAGCTCGCGATAATGACAAAAACTCTCGACTCTATATTGTGTTGGGAAAATGATGATAGTTGTTGGTGAATTCAAACAGGATAATTTAGCTATGATGCTCGCAAAATTAGTTAATCATTGATCGGTATTTGAATGAATTCTCTCTATTGTATCTCTACTCTATACAAGCAAAATTTTAAATTATTACATTCTAAATAAAATCCCTACGGAAAAATCATATTTTGCGGTTTGAGAAAAATTACCATAAATTAAAATTCGCACTGAATTTTTCTACATAAATCAACAAAAATTTGTAATTGTCACGAAATATCTACGAAGCTAAATTTTTTATTTAACTTTTAATTATTTAAGTAAGTGAAACAAAGCACTTTCTGCAATTTTTTCTTCTTTTCAATCTTCTATGCTTTTATTAATTTAGTTTTTTTTATTTCAGCAGTGCTTTTAGCGTCTTTATCATCTCAAATGGCTTAAAAAACTCTTTAATATTTATGAAGCTAAGTAAAAATTTCAAAAGACATTTAATCAATATATTTGAATAAAATATTCTGTTTTTAAAATCTTTTCTAGTTAAATTAGTTAAACTATGATCGAAAATATGTGTGGACTCCCGAGATTCAGTCTTAGCAGGAATGCTAACAGCCTTTAATAATCTAGAGCCTGTGTGCTTCAACCGCACGCCATCGCCATTTCATAGGTCAAAGTAATTAAATGGACAAGTTAATTGAGATGGTTTATAACCATCAAACTGACTTCTAGTAATGTCTAAAATGAATCACTTAAATTATAGCAGCGATTAATGAAAAACAATAAATAATTCAAGATGTAATTCCGCTGCAAACAAATTCATAAACAAATTACTTTGAATATATTTCCATAGATTCACCAAAATTTTGTAATTTGAGAAATCTTATTTTATAAATTTGAAATTTTACAATTGAATTTTTAACGGTGTAATCTAGCTTTTTATATTTTTTACATTTGTAGTTTAATTTTTTTTTATTGTTATATCTACTATATTGATGTATTTCTCTCTTTTACATTTTTAAGTACAATTAACAATTTATAATTTCATTATAGTAATTTATATTTTTAGTTTTAATGTTTTATATTTTTGAAATTATAACTTTTTAAAATTTTCTCTAAATAAAAAGTATTTCTAAATTTAAAGTACACTCAATTTAAAGTTTATATATTTTTTTATGGAAATATTGCTTTAATTTCTGAGAAACAGCTCTCGTTTTTTCTTGTTTCCACTTCGTTACCGTTTCCCCAACCCATTTGAGAGAATTTACTGTCGTATATTTTTTGCGTTCGTTGAAAATAATGTGCTTGCAAAACGCCAAGTTTTCGAATAATTGAGACGCTTAAAGTACCAATAAATCGCCGGCGATACTTGCGACCGTTACAAATCGATCTCGGTTACGTATTTCAGAATCTGCAAATGTCAGATGAGACGCATTGTTAGTTTAAGAAATATTACTTTCTGTTCTGGACCTATTTATAACTCGTAACAAATTGACGATGTTTGTTCTTGAATTGTTTTTATCACTAAACACCACCAAGCAACATTTAACACCATTAGAATGACAAATGGGAGGAATTTGGTAGGGAAATTGATCTGGCGCCTAGTCTTAAAAAAACTCAATAAAAAGAGATGATTTCTTCTTAAGAGGAGTATGGAGGTATTTCTCTTATGGGAATTCCCATGTAAACGCGCGAATCTGTAGCACCTTTATTTACAAAAATATTTTAATGAGATTTGGTACAATCATTCTTCTAATTATTAACTACAAAATGACTGGAAGCGATTCTTAAAAAAATTATTGCAAATAATAAAAAAAAAATATTAAAAATTACTTAAACTTAAAATCAACGGAACTAAAAATTTCAAAAAGTCAAAATGTAGTTCATTTTATTACAATACTCGTAGTGAAAACCGTTTTTAAAAATTTTCATAAATAACGCTGCTACAGATTCGCGCAGTTTTCAATCTGAAACCAGTTTTCGATCGTGCAGCCGCGGAGTGAACATCGTCGTTCATCAGCTCCAAGTGTCGTGACTTTTTTCAAGTTCGCAAAGTGTCTCCTTTTCTTGCTTGAGTCTTGTGCTCATCAAGTTAAGGCAGATTCCAAGTGAAAACGTTTTTTCTCATTCATTTCATTCATTCTCTTTCATTTCGTTGTATTTTCGTTTCATTTCACTTCATTTTCTATTTCATTCATTCTTTTTTTTCAAACACCCATTCCCCAGTTTTCAATTCAAACAAAAAGTGAAAGTTCAGTGAGTGCTCAGTGAAAGTTCAAGTGAAAGTTTCGCAAAAGTTTCTGCTTTCCACAGTGCACGAAACTCATTTCAAACTCTTTCCATCGTCTCCTCCAAATTCTTTTGTGCTAGATTCGCCACTTTCCTTTTCACTTTCCACGTGTTCATCCTCTTACAGCGCCATCTCTTGGCCACTTTCAAGAGTCTCTTTTGTTTCTTTTTTTCTGCTATCGAGAGCGCCATCTTTTGACTTTTCCAAAAAACTTCTTAACTTTTTAGGAACGCCATCTCTCGGCCATCAGAAGTCCCCTGTTTTCTTAGGAACGCCATCTCTCGGTCACTCCCAGAAGTTCTTGTCATTTTCTTTTTCAGGAGCGCCATCTCTTGGCCGCCTTCGGGAACCCCCAGTTTTTTTCTTTTTTTCTTTTCTTTTTTTAGAATCCGACATCCACCACCCCCAATTTCAGAGCCCCACCACCAGCCATGGCACCAGGAACCCGCTCTGGAGGAAGAGTGCAACACTCTCCGAAAAAGCCTCCGCCCCTCATGGAAGCCCCCATCGAAAACCCTCGCCCATCATCATCAACAACGACCACCAGCCAACACAACAACACAACCAACCCACCGACCTCACCAACAATTTCTGAACGCTCCATTTCCACACAACACACAAACTCTTCACAATCACCCGATTCATTTAGATACGCCATTCACAACATTCCACAAAACATTTCCACACAAAAATCCTTTTACTCTACACTCATCACTCTCGGTTTCAAAAACATCCTAGAACTTCGTGTCAACCACAATAACTCAGCTCTCCTCGTACTCAAAACACAACCCTCTGACAAACAAATCGCCACATTCAAAACCGGTATTCAAGCCCCCAAAATCACTTTCAAACTCCTCAACCCCAAACAACACCACACTGCCCCCCAACAAAAAGCCCCCATGTTCTCCATCGTTGTTCGAGACGTCAGTCTCGACATCGAACCCTCTGACATCTCCAACGCAATCTCAATCCACAAATGCTGGCGAATCATTTCCGCCAAAACAAACAAACCAACACCCCTCATCCGCATCATCACAACAAACAAATCAATCATCGACAAACTTCTCACACAAGGACTCACACTTTTTGGAAAAACTCACCCCTGCGAACCCTCGCACCCCCCAACACCAGCCCCCCTTCAGTGTTCCAAATGCTTCACATTTGGACACTCTTTCTCACAATGTCCAAACAAACCCATCTGCCCAACGTGCACAAATTCACACGCCCCCAACTCTTGCCCCTCAGCTGCCAAAGACCCCAAATGCCCCAAATGCTCCGGCAACCACCCCGCATGGTCACGCGATTGCCCCAAATTTCCTAAACCCACCGAAATCACCGACAAAACCCCAGTCATTCCCGTCAAAATCGTTGACGTGGAAAAAGACCCAGAGAACTCAGACATGGAAATCGACGACCGCGAACCCTTCGCCTCTGTCCGACAAGTCATTCGATTTGTCACAAAAACTCTCTTCGACCTTTTCCCCTTCGAAAAATCACAAATTCAAACAGTTCTCGAGCACTCTGTCAGAGCTTGTCTCGACAGAGACCTCAAAATTTCACATTCCGGCAACAAAATTCATCTCACAATCTCTTAACTTTAACAATCAACCACTTCTTCCCCTTTTTCTCACTCCAGCCTCTCAATGGCTACTTTCAATTTCGCCACAGTCAATATGGGAGGCGTTTCTCGCAAACTCGCCTCTCTGAGACACTTCCTTCAAACAGACAAAATCAACATTGTTGCCATTTCCGAAACAAAATCCAAAAAACCCCTCAATCTTTCTGGCTTCCATTCATTCAACAAGCCCTCAACTTCAACCCCAGCGAAACATGGAGTGGCTCTCCTTGTTTCAACTTCTCTCGCCGCCACCCCCCACACTCTTCCACCCCAATTCAACCATCTTCAAGCCATTGCTGCCAACATCCATTGTAACAACATGAACATCCTGTTCATTTGTTACTACAGCCCCCCCTCAGAGCGTATCTGCCCCGATCTTCTGCAATACGCTTCCACTTTCAACCACTCAGTCATTCTCGGTGATTTCAATTCCAGACACAGAGATTTCGGTGACACACTCACAAACCCCAACGGCAGAATTCTTTCCAACATTCTTCAAACCCACCCAATTTCTAGACTCAGAAACACACTCCCCACTTTCATCAGCCACAATGGCTCATCAATTCCAGATCACATTCTTGTCACAGACAATCTCACACCACACACAAACATCGACTCATTCATTGGCACAACAGTCACTTCAGATCATCTCCCCCTTGTTTCAAATTTCACATTTCCAGGCCCTCAGCCACCCCCCAGGTACACCACAGTTTTCGACTTCACCAACACAAATTGGAAAAATTTTCAAAATTTCATTTCTCAAAATCTCCCACCAATCACCCCCACAACAAACCCCGCCGTCATCGACCACCAAATCCAACAACTGACACAAACAATTTCCCAAGCCCGCGACACTCACGTCCCCACAAAAAACATCCCCACAAATCGAAATCTTCTTCCACCTTCAATCATCGCCCTCATCAAAGTCAAGCGACGAGTCTACCGAGACTTCGTTCGCACCAAAAATCCAATTTTCAAAACCACTTTCAACCGTCTCAATGCCCAAATTCGCCGCGACATCAATCAATTCAAACTCAATCATTGGTCAAATCTTTGTTCATCTCTTGATTTTCGAAACGGAAAAGCTTTCTGGGACAAATTCAACTCACTCACCTCACGAAAAACACAAAAACACTCACACCTTTTCTCAAACAACACTTTTCTCACCACCCCACAGGAAAAAGCAAACTGCTTCGCCCAAACACTTCAAAACATCCACCAAATCCCAAACGACCCCAATTTTAATCAAAGATTTTACACAGAAGTTTCTAACAACATTCAACATTTCAGAGCCACCTTCCCACCGCCCCCAGACCAACCACCCCTAGAGCAGCCGCCCCCAAACCAACCACCCCTGGACGAACTGACACAACCAATCACAGAAGAGGAAACACAGATACGTATCCAATTTCTCAAAAACCACAAAGCCCCTGGCCCCGACAAACTCAAACCCATTCTTCTCAAAAACCTCCCTGCTTCTGCCATCACTTCAATCACAACAATTTTCAATTCTTGCCTCAACTCTTGTCACTTCCCCACATCTTGGAAAGAAGCACACACAGTCATGATCCCCAAGCCACACAAAGATCTCTCAAACCCCCTCTCTTATCGCCCCATTTCTCTTCTCAACTTTCTCGGCAAAATTTTCGAAGCAATCCTTGCTTCACGTCTTCGCCAAATTCTCGAACTCAATCACATTCTCCCCCCAGAACAATTTGGTTTTCGTCATCAACGATCCACTTTGAACCCCATTTTTGAGCTTCACACAGATTCAGTCCGCAGTGCCAATCTTGGTCAGTGCACGCTCGCAGTCTTTCTTGACGTGGAGCGGGCATTTGATCGGGTTTGGCACGAAGGTCTCCTCCAAAAACTTCTCGACTCAGACATCAACCTCCATTTCACAAAACTCATCGACTCTTTTCTCTCCAATCGCACTTGCCAAGTTAAAATCCAAAACAATCTCTCAAACCCCATCACCCTTCACGCGGGCGTCCCCCAAGGCGCAGTCCTCTCCCCATTACTTTACACTTTCTTTAGCTCAGACTTTCCAATTTCAGATCATCCACGAACAAAAACGAGACTCTTCGCCGACGACACAGCCACCTGGACCACACAAAACTCCACAGCCTCCTGCTCTCAAACACTTCAACCCCATCTCAACCAAATCACCACCTGGACCCAAAAATGGAGAGTCAAGATCAATCCAGACAAATCAAAAGCAATCCTCTTCCACCACCCACACATGCACAGGTCAAGTAAATTCTCACACAATGACATCACAATTCACCTAAACAACCAACACATCCCAATCACACAATCTCACACTTACCTTGGTATCACTTTCACACACAATTGCTCACTTCAAACAGACCTTCAAAACACACTCAAAAAAGCCAGAAACCGCTCCAATCTCCTTCGCCGCCTCAGTGGAAAATTCCACGGTTGCAACTCACAAACACTTTTACACACTTACAACACATTCATTCGCCCCATTTTCGAATACAGAGCTCCTATCTACTCCACCCTCCCTTCCCATCAATTGACAAAAATCACACAATGTGAACGAAGAATCCTCCGATACATCCACCGCCTTGACTTCCATCACCCCAGCAACACTCTGTATGATGACACAAACACCACACCAGTCACAACACGCTTTCACACACTTCAACAAAAATACATCACACGCACACTCAACAGCGAAAACACAATTGCAAAATCCACACTCAAAACCTCACACCTTTTTCTCACTCGAGACAACATTCTCATCAATCGAATCCCCAGAATTCCAAGGAAAAAACTTCCTCACCCCCCAACAGCTCTTCTTTCTTCTCTCTACCCAAACCTCCCTGACGATCTCGTCACCATCGTCGAAGAAACCCCACTCTCAATGAGACAACACTAACACACACAAACACACACACACCACACATATCATCAAACACATCCTTCTCGTCTCTATTTATTACAGGCAACTCACACTCCCAGGATCACCGTCTCCACCAGGACAACAGCCAGAACCCAACACCCAGGACACACTCCCAGGACACCACCACAACACACACCCACAACCTCAAGAACACCAAGAAGCAGCCATCAGGACCACCCTAACTTAATTCAAATTCAACTTTTTCAAATTTTTCACTCTCATTTCCATATTTCCATTTTTTTAAATTTGCACAATATACAGTAAATTTCACTTTAATCTTAACAAATTCCATTCATAGCTCAAAACTCAAGAATTCAATAATTTTCAGTTCATTAGATCACAGTTTGTATACCATAATTTTCACTTTTGTTTGTATGCCATAATGTCCAAAACCAACTCAAGAACACCCACAAAACTCCAACCCAACACCAGATTCATAAAATCAGCATCCTAGGCAGCCAACATTCAAGACCACCAGGACCTCAGCCAAAGACCTCAGCCAAGGAATCCCCACCCTCAGGACCCACCACCCAAGGACTCTCATCACCAACACAAGGCACCCCACACAACGCTCCCAGATGCTCTCAGGTCCCACAGCCACTGGGGTTGTGGTTCCTCCCTGAGAACTCTGGGAGTAACATCAACACACCCACAAGACTCCCAAGAACACCATCAACCAACTCCACAAGACCACCCTAACTAAATCGAATTTTCACTCTCAATAGTCAATATTTCAATTTCCACTCTCAACTAGTCAATATTTCATTTTTTACATTCTCAACTATACACAGTAAATCCTCACTTCTTTCTCAATTCAGCCTGCATGCCAAACTTCAGTTCAGTTATTGTTTGTATGCCATAATTTGTTGTTACTGTTTGTGTACCGTGATTACTGTTACTGTTTGTATGCCATAATTTCCATCACACTCTCAACTTTCTTCAATTCAAACTTCAAACCACGTAAGAACCTCCACTCCACCACCCAAGGGACCCAACCGGATCTACGGACTCATCGTTTTTCTTAGTTTTTAACCCCCAAACACTGTAAACCCCCCCATAGATTTTAGTTCCCATTGACTGAAGAGGCCAAAAGCCTAAAACAGTCCCCGTAGATTAAGTTAGTTGTAACCTAGAATAAGTTTTTGACATGTACATATAAAAAATTGAATAAACGTATTTTGAATTGAATTGAATCTGAAACCGTACGAGCAACCTCTTGATTTACAACTCGACAATTGACCTCTCACCAATAAAAGGAGTATGGAGGTAAGTTCTCTTATGGGAATTTCCATGTAAACGCGCGAATTTGTAGCATCTTTATTTAGAAAAATATTTTAATAAGATTTGGTACAATCATTCTTCTAATTATTAACTACAAAATGACTGGAAGTGATTTTTAAAAAAATATTTATAAATAATATAAAATAATAATAATAATGTTTTATTGGGGATTCCCAATGGCCATTGACCGAAGTCCTTCAGCCATATAAAATAATTATTAAATAATTGTAAAAATTTAAAACCAACAAAGTTAAAAATTTAAAAAAGTCAAAATGTAGTTCATATTATTACATTACTTCTAACGAAAACAAAAATTATTCGGGAACGTCTACTAGCATGGAGTCTGATATTATTGTTGAGGGGTTCAAATCTAGTGTAACTTTGTATGGAATTAAATATAATATATTGATAGGGGATGGTGATAGCAACACTTATAAGAAAATTGTTGAGTCCAGACCATACAACAATATATCTGTTGAAAAAATTGAATGTAGCAATCATCTTCTTCGTAATTTTTGCAAAAAATTGAGGTTGCTAGTAACAGATAAAAATTTTAAATTAAAAGATAGAAAATTATTAGAAGGACGAATTTTAAGATTACGGGTAGGTATTAATAAAGCAATGAAATATCATAAAGGCAACGATCAAAAAAATGAAGCAATCAAGCTTTTGCGCAAAGATATTCTAAACAGTGTATATCATGTGTTTGGCGAACACAAAAATTGTCTAATCTAATTTTGTTAAATGATTTTCTTTGACGTATGTAAATACTTTTGTATGTTAGCACGAATAAAGATTATTATTATTATTGTGAATCATATTTTTGTAAACGGGAAGAGGAACAACATTTTTTAAAAGAAATTTCAAATGAATTTTTAAACAGAATTATTTATATAACTCGATACATTGCTAATCATGCCAACAGTCTAATAATGAATTTTAATAGCAATATTGTTGAACAATATCACTCAATTGTTGCAAAATTTATAGGGGGCAAATGGCAAAAGAATAAATTATGCTTTAGGCAATTCATATCGTACCAGATGTGCTGCAGCGGTAGTAAGCCATAATACCAAAATGCCCCATTTTGTGTTATCCAAAAATAACAAAATCATTAAAAAAGTAGAGCTTGGCAAATTTAATAAAGTTAGGAAACAACAATTATTTAAAAAATGTTTTTATAAACACACAAACAAAGACAACAAAATATCCAATGCTGATGAATATTACGGCGAAAACTCTCAAAAAACAGATATGAGTGCTGCAATATACGAAGAAGAAGAGAAAGAATTTTTGCAGAAATTACGAAAAACTGAGGAAGAAATTAAAACAATTGAAAAAAGAACAGCCGATCAAAATCAAGATGGAGAATGGATGGAGCAAAGAAGAAAATTACTGACTGCGTCAAATTTTGGAAGAGTGTGAAAATTGAAAAAGAAAACTAATACCGCCAATACCGTCAAGTCCATTTTATATGATATAAAACATAAAAATATTCCGTCCTTAAATCATGGAAAAATTTATGAAGTGGATGCGAAAAAAGAATTGGAAAAAAAATAAGTACGGAATTTGGAAAAGAAATGAAAATCAATCCATGTGGACTTTTTATCGACAAAGAAGTTTTTTATTTAGAAGCTTCGCCAGATGGCATATTAGAAGAGAATGATTATATAGTAGAAATAAAGTGTCCATACACGGCCTATAAACAAAATTTAACTCCAGACGAAGGAATCAAAAAAAAAATTATAACATTTTGGAAACAGACTATTGATGGAAGTCAGGATGTTAATTTTAATCATGATTGGTACTACCAAATTCAAGGACAGTTACACATAGCAAACAAAAAGGTTTGCATATTAGCTGTTTGGACTGGTTATGGAAAAATTAAAACACAAATTATTACTAAAGACGATACTTTTTGGGATACGAAGATGAAAGAGAAATTGGAAAGGTTTTACAAGTTGTGCATTCTTCCAGAGCTAATTGATCCCAGAATGTCTAGAAATATGCCAATAAGAAGTTTATTTCTAGATTTATAAAATAAATGTCTTGTTTTATTAAAATTAAACATATTTGTTTTTTTAACCTAATGATAAAATTAGCTATACCAACTATCTTATGCAAATGAATTTACCTCATCATTCGAAATTTTTGATTACTGATATTGTGGCATTAATATAGAGTATTTAGTTCTTGATATTTAAAGTAAATTATCTATCCAAAATTTTCTAAATATTTATGTAATGTAATTCTTCAAAACATAGGTTTTCTTTTAGTAAAAGTGCAAAATCATGTAATACTTCAAAATGTATCTGTTTGAAAGAAGGACTAAAGTCTTGTATTGATTGCTCCTGCCAGCAGTGAAACAATGTTGAAGAGACCAACGACAAATCAGATGAAGATGAAGAAGAAATTTAGCTTTACTTTTTTAAAAATATATGGGCCTATAGATATCACAACTTAGACCCAGAAACCACCAAAAAATGATTTTTTGTGAAAAGTGGATATATCCGGTTTTGCACGCGAGCTCCTCAATTAGAATGTTACAAACGAAGAACTACTGTGCGAGTGCGTAGATATAACGCGTGTGGCGCGGAGCAACACGGCAAAGCCTTGTTTTAAAAAAATAATATTTCGGAAACCATTTGAATTATTGTTTTAATTTAAAAAAAAAAACTTATCTAGAGTTTTGCGAATCCGAAAATGTATGTTATATACACAAATTTTTAATAATTTATATAGCTTCCCGTAGGGTGAAATTGTCAATGCACAATTTTACAACTAGTGACTTTGGATGCCTCTTTCACAAAAACAAAAAACTTTTTTTTAAATCTCTTATTACTGTTAGTTGCGCTCTGGTTTACTCCATAAGTGGACAAAATTTCAAAATTTTAGGTGAAATAGTTAATTTATAAGCGCGATGTATGTTTTAAAAAACACGATTTTGAACACTGTTGCTCCGATATAAAAAAAAATATTTTACAAAGTTCCTACTAAAAAAAGTTGTAGATAGCGATTTCAGATGGCCAAAATGGTACTTCACAAGACTGCAAAGGTCCCGTCTGGTTTTGCGAGAAAGCAGCCTGATAGAACAGTGATTTTACTCCACTATTAGCAGTGAAGACGGTAGAACAGCGAGAGTGGGGGAACCCGAGAAACAGTAGGAGAGCCTTTGGAACTCTACTACATATAAGAGAAACAACCTCTGTACTCCGATCTTGGCGTTGTAAATCGTCATTTATTGTTTTCCTCGGTGCTACCGATCAGGATTTCACACTCGAGGGTTCGGACGAGAAATTTCAGGGTCAACCTGACTCCATACTCCTCTTAAAATTAAGTAAAAGTCGAGTTGAGTACGCTTTGAATTCTTGATTGCAGACATGATAAATAATATATCAGATTTTTGATTTTTTGAAATTTCATATTTAGTTCTGTATTCTACAGTATGTCTCCGGGTTGACTTTAAAAAAGGAGAAATTTCTAATTTTTGATTTCTCAGAAAATTTTACTTTTGTTGATTTGCCCTGCTTGTTTTTAGACTTGCAAAACATAAATTACTTTTTACTTAACTCGAACAGTTCTTGACTGGGCTCAAGTTTAATTTAATAAATATAACAAACGGTAAAATTCAATAAAATAAAATTCTCAAAAAGCTAAACTATTAATTTTTTATTCAAATAATGCTCCTCTTTTTTCTGTACAGATTTTAATGCGAGCTCTAAATTACAAATAAAAGTTCATTAAAATGCTACTATCTCTTTCTACTCAGTTATCATGGAACTCTGTATTAAGCCACTGACGAACAATGCCAGCATAATGAGACAGACATTCATCGTGCTGGAAAAACATTCCCATTCAGTAGTTTGACGGCAATTCATCCATTTTATCAACTAAAAATTTTGCAACATTTCCAGACATGAATTACAGCTTAAATTTTAAATAAAAAAACTTTCTTTTAAATATTGTCTGCGACAAGAAGTCTTGAAGTTTGGATTCGTCTCACTGCAGTACCGGCAATGTTGAGATGAAACGACTCCGTTAGTTGAAAAAGTTGATTTATCGAAAAATATAATTTGTTTATAAAAATTTAAATCTTCTAAAACTTTTTAGGTTATTTCCAAACAAAAATTCAGACGTTTGGCTTTATCACCAATTTCTGAAGTTTGCTTAAATTGCGGTTTAAATGATAAAATTTTGTTTTCCTATAACCTATAAGATTCTTTATAACTGCGATTTACTTATCTTAGTTTGTTATTCTATTTCTATTTCTCTCCTTCTTAAAGACAACCTTAAAGCTTCTCTTGCTGAATAAACGGCAAGAACTGAAGCAGCATTGTCTTTATTAAACAACTTCAGAGACTTCTTAGGGTTTAAAACGGATAAAGCAAGATAAAGCCCCTAAAAATTTAATTTTAAAGAAACTATAAAGAGTAATATGTACTAACAAAATAATTTATTATTAAATAAACAAATATTTATTATATTATTATTATCATTTCTTAAAACTGGACTCAAGTTGCATCTCAAAACAAAGAATACTTCAAAATAACATTTTTACATTTACAATTATCTATTTTTTAACGAAACACAAATGGGCTTTTCTAATATTATCAGATAAATTTGCTCTGACCTGAACTAAACAAGATGAGAAAGGTTTTTGGCATTGAGACATCGCAGCGTACACTACTTCTTCCATTTTATTAACTTCACCGTGATTAATTAATTATTATTAATTGATTATTAATTATAAATGTGTTTTAAAAAAATAGTTTCGATATTAAGTTTCTATCATTACTTAAGTACTATTATTGCACATGTGTTATAACACCGTTTTGCATTTTTTCATTCAAAATTTAGTTTAATATCTAAAACTTATCATTTTAATATTTGGTGTAAATTTTGGGTAAAAGAACGTTGCATTTTGTTTAATTAAACATTTGAATTATAACTCTATTATATAGCCAATTACATTTTTGGATTATAATTTTGTGTAAAAACTAATTTGACAAAATAACTTTAAACTGTACAAATTCAGTCATTTTAAATAAGTTTTCTATTATTTCAAATGACATCATTATTGTAACTGTCAAAACAAATATATCTTTTTCGGGCTTTTTGTATTTTATTTGACCGCACATCAACAATTCGGCACACTTTTTAAGACACCCTGTATAACAGTTTGCAAATTATGACGTAATCTCACATTAGAAAATTGTCTTGTCGTTGGATATAAGCGACTTGCGTTACCAATTAGAAACAGCACCAGAATACCCTGACTTGATGCAACCACCCTGAAACCGGTCCGCAGTTTTCAGGTAGGTTTGTCTGCTTGTGGTGTGTTGGCTAAATAAAGTACACACATCAAAAGAATCTAGGGGACAGATATGTATGGCAAGAAATTTTAATAAAATATGTACAAAATTTATACGAATTATTAAGAGTTTTATTTTTTCAACAAAATCTTACAACAAAGAAACGAAAATGTCAAAAAAATAAAGACAAATTCTAAAAAAAAAAAATTGAAAAATTATAATTTTATAAATCAATATAAAATAAAAATTAATAAGTTGTGTGTCGTCCTCGACTATTCATTACTGCCCTACACCTGTTAGGCATACTTAAAATTAAATTGTCTATCTCTTGAAACTGTATAGAGCGCCATTCTTCTCTGAGGCATTCTGTAAGCTGCTCTCTTGTTTCTAAAAAGACATTATGCCGTAAAAAACGTCTGCCCATCATATCCCATATGTGTTCAATGGGATTTAAATCAGGTGACTGGGCAGGCCATGGTAAAACGTTGATTTCGTTGTTGGTCAAAAACTCGCGTATCACCTCAGCCGAATGTGGACAGGCATTGTCGTGCATCAGTATAAAATTTTGTCCCATTTCTTCAGCAAATGGAAGAACAACAGGTTGGAGAATATGGTCTCGATAGCCAACCGCATTTAAATTGCCATCTACAGAAACGAGCTGCGTTCTTCCACCAATGGTGATACCAGCCCAAACCATCACCGTACCTCCTTGGTAAATGGAGACCTCTTGAGCGGTTGCCAGCCGTTCTGCGTTTCCAGGTCGCCTCCAGACTTTTGTTCGTCTAGTGACTCTAGTGTCTGGACGTAAACCAAACCTAGATTCATCCGTAAACAAATCTCTGGCCCATTTTTCCCGTTGCCAGTTCACGTGTTCTTGCGCCCACTGTAATCTGATTGCCCGATTTCCTCGAGATAATTTAGGCACTCTTAAAGGACGTCTAGCATTTAGACCAGCTTTATGAAGTCGGTTTCTAACAGTTTGGTCACTCACTATAACATTGTGAGTGTTATTTAATCGAATTACCAGTTCTGTAGCTGTTATGCTGCGATTCCTTAAAGCTTGAAACCGGAGAAATCGGTCTTCAATAGCATTTGTTTTTCTTGTACGTCCTGTATGTCGTTCTTTGACGTCATCAGATTGCTGATATCTCAACCAAAGTCGATTAACAACACTTTTGCTAATGTTGAGAGCGTCACCTTCTGCTCGTTGGGACAAACCCCCTTGGAGCATTCCAATAACACGCAACTGGGTATCACGGTTTAAATGATGTCTTTCCATCTTTACCCGACCTCATACTGAATAAAATGCAAAGAAATTTTACCCTTATCATAATTTAAACCCGATAGTAAAAGTGATGTTTTTAGTCCCACTGAATAAAAATCATTTTAATAGCGTTTCTAATCTCAAAAATTTTCGTCAACCGAAAGTTAGCACTTCTCAGTCAAATGTCTCATAATGTTTTTATTATTGTTTCAAATGATAAAAATTATCCACAGAACGGCAAATTCAAATAACAATAAAACGAAATTACAAATTAACACAATTTAAAAATGAAAATTATTTTAAAATTTCTGCTTAAAAAACTATTAAACTCAAATTTCTGACTTTAATGTCAAAAATTTTATTACAATGGGTAACTAGATTATAGCTTGATTAAACCTTCTTAACCAAAGTTGTCAAATGTACATAGTTTTAATTTTTTTACTTTATTTTCAAGTGGTGCCTTAATTTCTTGGAGCAGTGTAGTAATGGAATTATTTTAAAAAGACGGCAAATTCCATAGTCTTTTTTTCCGGACAATCTTTTATATTCAGTCGGTATGATCTAGGTCGCTATATTTATAACTTTACAGGTTTCCAATTTATATTTTAGTTTTTACAAAATTTATAAATAATATATAATACAGCAGAAAATTTACTCACTAATTTAAGCACAACACATAAACAATGTTGTCATCATCAGCTGAGAATAAAACTATATAATTTGAAAAAAATTACCGAATTGGTGAAAGTAATATAATAATTATGGCCAAAAGTAATTGAAATTATAGAAAAAAAAGATATCGAAAAATGTGCTTTGGTACAAAAATTTTGACTTATTTGACTTATCGAATTCGAGTTATTGAAGTTTTACTGTATCAGAGCAGTTATTCCCTACAATTGTAGATTTCTCGACGCTTTCCAGAGTCTTAAATGTATAAAAAAATACAAAAAGTATATAAAAAAAATCAATTTAGGTAATGGTTTTATCACACTTTTTGTCTCTTTTTCACTGGTTGAGATGAAGTAGTTATAAAAGCCGGAGCAATTAGTATAGGTATAAATATAGAAAAGTTTAAAATTTATATTAGGTAAACTTTGCTATTTCTTATCTTTTAATTTAATTCTGTATAAGTTTTTAAATAAAATTCTAACTTTAACATTCTGCAATTATACCTTATATAATTATACCTTAATATTTATTTTTTTTATTTGATTGTGAAAACTTTATCTAGTTTTTTATATTCATACATAATAAATCAAAACTTTTTGCCACTTTTGTTTTGAATTTTATTACTATTATTAAAAGAAATATAGTTTTAGAAAAAAAATTGATTTAGATCTAGACTTTTGCAATAAATAATAATTAAACTCCACAAATTCTTTTAGTTTCTAAGAAACATTGTTGTATTTTTATAAATTATTAGCTTTGCGTGCTTTTGCAGTTGATTTATATTTTATAAACTTTGTTTTAATAATTATTTCAAGTAAACTTAACAAATTGATTAATTACATGTTTTTTTAAATTCTTTATTCCGTTTTTTTCTCTTGTTGTTTATCTGTCTCGAAATTAACAATTAATTTTGTAATTTACTTTTTCCTACCTGTTGTTTCGAAACAAAACACCTATTTAAGTAATTAAGTCGCCTAATTACTGTTAAAATAAAACAACTTAACTGCGACCTCATAAATTAATATTACCCTATTTAAGAGTGAAATGTGATGCAGGATTTATGAGGGATCGCCCACAAATCACTGCCAGCTTATCTGGTTTATTGATTGAAAGAAGAATAATTGAGTGTAAAAGTAAATTTTTTGGTAAAATCTAAACTCCCACATGGAAATTTCCGGTTACCACAAAATAAATTAAACGTCCCAAAACAAGCTTAAAGGATAATTTAATTACCCTTGTCTTGTTTTTGTAGCTAATTTTCTTCCCCCTAATAACTTGTTTGTTTTATAAATAATTATATTCTAAGATACACAACAGGTTAATCTGTGACTAAAATATTTAGTTGAAAAAGTAGTCTCGAAGCTTGATCGATTTTCTTAATTTATTGCAGTATTGTGGAGGGTATAAATCGCGTTTAATAATCTCTTATTTAATTATTGTCGAGAATGCGTAATTGAAGACAATTTAGATTAAGCCTGAGGGTTAGTCTGGTACAATGAAAAAAGTTAAATTGCTTGCTAAAATTTGATGTTAAACTTGGGTCGGGTTAGTGTGAACTTATCGATTTTTATAACGCTTTAAGGAGGAAAGAATTGGAGAAAGATCAAGTTTGTTGATGGCATGAAACGACCAACTTTATGAGAGTGTAAGAGAATTTACTTCTTAAAACACAAATTTTATAATGATTTGAAAACGTTTGATAAAGAGAGTAAATACAAAAAATATGGCAGAGAAATAACTAGGTATCAAAGTCTTTCCCAAATAAATACAAAAATTTTAACTAGTAATAGATCTCATCAAAACAAACTACTTTTCTAAATAACATTTTTGCGAATAATGTGGGGCGTTTCGAAGTTTTTTATCCCTGTATTCCCCCTATAAAGGTACGATACGCTCACTCTTGTTTAAACGAGATCTACAAGTGGTTAAAATTTTTATATTCATTTCTGAAACACCCTGTATACTCCGCTTTTTATTTATATGTCGTTTTCTGTCTCTTTTCAATACATAATCTGTATGACATAGCAACAAATACACCAATGTGTTAAATAGAGACAGACAAGGGTATTAAATTAAAAAATAGGGTGTATAAATAAAAACTCTGTTTTATTAATATAGAAACCTTTGAGCGTCTATCTTGTCAAAATTAATATCAATTATTAAAGGGTGTATTTCATTTAATAAAAAATTTAATATCAATTTATACTTTTTACTTAAACAAAAAAAACTGTACACGTGTTTAATATTAAATTCGCAGACTTATTTATTCGCAAACAAATATGACACCATTAAAATATAAAAAGCAGGAAACTCAACAGAATTTTAGCAGAGCTTACTGAACACTAAAACTATTAATGAAAGCAATTTTACTCAAATCCTAACACTTTTGTTAAATCTCGTTTTATGAAAATAATGAAAGCAAGAGTGATGAAAACCACTTGACTCTAATGCAATATTTACCCATAAAAAAGCGCATAATTGCAATAACTCTCTGACAATGATAAATCACCATCCATTAAAAAGTTTTTTTTCTCTCAAAAATATTTAACGCTGAAAATCTCATTTTATCATCGAAATTGCCTGTCTACATTTTTATTTAAATAATTAACCTCGCTCTAATTTTGTTTCAGGTGCACACCAATGGATACAATAACGTGATCGGTTGCATTTGATCAACAATGAATTCCACACTACCGCAAAATGACACGGTTCTGTTCAACTACAGCATACTTGAAACCAGTAATGACACACACAAGAATTTTACGGGAACACCTGATGATTACATTCCCTACAGCAAAAGGCCGGAAACGTACGTCGTTCCGGTCTTGTTTTTTATTATTTTTATTGTGGGAGTGCTGGGGAATGGGACCCTAGTTGTGATTTTTTTGAGGCACAGGACTATGAGGAATGTTCCCAATACGTAAGTTTATAATATAACAAGCGAACAAATAAATCTAATTTAAGTTGTCACTAGAAAATTTGGGATAGTAAGCGCAACTTTAGACAAGTCATTACCTCAATCTAATACAGAAAATATCAGAAATTTTTTTTGTTCTATCAAATTTGTTAATTTTGTACTGTCTAACACATACAGTGTGTCAATTTTAAAAGTTGCAATCGGCAATATCTCTAGAATTGAAAGAGTTATTGAGAATCACTTAAAACTGTTTCGGTGGTTGCCAGGGGGAATCAATATGACATGGTAAGTGACGCACCCCCACCCACCCTTTAAGCCACAGCCACCCCAACTTGAAAATTTTAAATGGCACTACCCTACTTGTGATACATCGTTGGAAATCTCATAACAAACGCTTTCCAAAAATGTTATGCAAAAGCCTATTTGGCAAAGTCATTTTTCCAATTCCAAAAAAAAAAACTTTAAATTTTCATTTTTGTTATTCGCTGTAGTAAATAAACTCTAATCGAAACTAAAATAAAACATTGCCCAAGTGATTAAATTTTATTAAATGCTATAATAAATGTTGAAAATGATTTCCGTTGTTTGCTAAACAAAAATAGAGCCTGTTTTGAAATTCTTCACGAACTTTTTGAAAAGTTTCTCTGCGAATAGATCGACACTCTTGAATGATTCTTTGTCTCATTTGTTCAAGTGAGTCTACTTTTGTTTTATAAACCACAGACTTTAAATGGCCCCATAAAAAAAAATCCAGTGGTGTAAGATCTGGTGACCTAGGAGGCCATTCAATAGGTCCTCTCCTCCCAATCCATTGATCTGGGTAGTGGTTATCCAACCATTGCATAACTGGAAGTACATAGTGTGGAGCTCCATCTTGTTGAAAATGCAGTAGATGTTCATTTAATCCTGGATTTTCCAATTCGTAAAATTGATTTTCAAGCTCCTGAACTATAAGAGGTTCTATGGTTGTCTCTAGCATATTAGCGTATTGTTCGCCGTTCAAATTGCCATCAATAAACAGAGGTCCAATAATGGCATCTCCTAGCATCCCAGCCCAAACATTTAGTTTTTGTGGATACTGCGTATGTCCCTCTCTAAATATGTGAGGGTTTACATCACTCCAATACCTGCAGATTTGTTTATTTACGTTTCCATTTAAATAAAACGAACATTCATCCGAAAAACAAATGTTTTTTACGAATAATGGTTTGGTAATGCATTTTTCAGTAACCAATTCACAAAATTTAATGCGCCGATCCGGGTCGTCATTGCCAAGTTCTTGGAGAATTTGAATCTTATAAGGATAAAATTTATGAAGTTTCAATACCTTTCGTACTGATTCGTGTGATAATCGAGTTTCCCTAGCTGCGTAACGAATTGACATTGTCGGATTTATAGCATATTGTCCAAGTACTTCAATTTGGGTTTCCACACTGAGTACTCTTGGTTGACTTCTTTTTTTATTCTTAACAGATCCTGTTTCCTTAAATTTTGCGACTAACTTCTGAACGTACGCATGACTGACATTTTTCTGGGTATTTATTGTTGAACACTGCCGCTGTTCAAAGAGCACAACAATTTTCAGAACCGTAAATAAATATCAATTCAACACGCTCTGCCGTACTATAAACCATTGTCAATTTTTGACAATTTACAATATCGTTACCAGGTAACATTTAATAAATGAAATGTATAAATCTACAAAAACAGATACATTATAATCTAAACCCAATAAACATAGAAGTGCAAAAACCATAATGTATTGTCATTTTGAAAAGATTCAGATCACAAAAAAATCACAAAAAAAAAGAAACGTAGTCTTTAGGATTTAAATCATATTTTTGGTTGTGTATTTTGTCAATAACGTCAATTTTTCCTCCAGGACATCGCCTAACAAAAATGAAAATTTAAAGTATTTCTTTTCGAGTATTTGGAAAATGACTTTGCCAAATAGACCTTTGCATAACATTTTTGAAAAGCGTTTGTTACGAGCTTTCCAACGATGTATCACAAGTAGGGTAGTGCCATTTAAAATTTTCAAGTTGGGGTGGCTGTGGCTTAAAGGGTGGGTGGGGGTGTGTCACTTACCATGTCATTTTGATTCCCCCTAGCAGCCACTAAAACGGTTTTAAGTGATTCTCAATAACTTTTTCAATTCTAGAGATATTGCCGATTGCAACTTTTAAAATTGACACACTTTTGTATAAATTTTTTCTGTTTTTTTTTCAACAAACGATTAAAAAAATGTAATATGAATACTTACTAAAAAATACTGTATCTTGAGCAAACCACATTAGCATTTCTGTCGATTCAAAAAAAAAATTGTTATTTATGCTATTTTCTGTTAAACTAGATTACTATATTTTTATTAAAGATGCATAATTTTCAGTTTTCTGTAAAAAAGAAAAAACTATATGATAAATTATTCAGTTTTGTCCCGTTATTCCAGTCAGTTTTGTCATAATATTTTTACAAAAAATGAATATTTTTGAAAACTGAGTGGTGATAAAGTCTTGCAGTTTAATCACGCAAAACAAAATAAAATTTTTGAAGTAGGCCCTATGAATTGAAAACAGAGAATGGTTAAATTTAAGAAATGAGGTTAAAACACTGTGTTTTAAAGTATACAAACACAAAATAAAAAAATAATTCAGCTGTATTTAAAAAAACCAAAAAATTAAACTAAAATTTATTTTGTTACTACCTAGTATTTTAAACAATTTAGGGAAAATGATTTTAAAAAATCTTATTTATATTAAACATCGTAATCTAATAATATAGTATTCGATTCTAATTCGACTTTTAACACAAAATTTTATCTAATACCTAACATACTTCTTCGCAAGGAATTAAAAAAAAATTCTTTTTGGCAGTGCAATAAAAATTTTGCAAGATAATAAAATAGCTAATCTAAGAGTCACAAACTTGAAACAATTGCTAACTATCCAAATAAACAAATACAAGTTACTCAAGTAAGTTATGAAATTTTTTAAATTGCGTGTTTTTCGAGAGTATTAAGTTTGCTTTTACAGTCATTAAATTTAGAGCTTTATAATAAAATACAGATTTTATATGTATTTGTGCAAATGTAAGTCTTTCATTAATTTAACAAAGAAATTTAAGAAATTTAATATAAAAATACGTATAATGGTAATAAGCTAATACTTTATAAAAACATAAAACAAAATATTAGAGGACTATTCTTTATATTTTAACATTCTTTGATGTCATTTATACAATGGAAATAATAATTCTTAAAATGTCTCAAGAGATAACGTTGTGACATTACAAAACAATCAGTTTTCTTTTTCTTATTATTTTTTTTTTATTAAACAAAATTGTTTTATAGAAACACTGCCTAAATGACCGCTAGCGCAAGTAATTACTACAAGAAAAACTGTTGCCCGTGACATAAAAAAACCGTCGAAAACTTTAATTAATTTACTAATATCAGTGGTATAATACATATTAGTATTTACTTTAATACATGTCACCGCAAAACAGTTATTTAAAAGTCTTTTATTTTTAGTCAAAACTTTAAACGGTTTTAAGAGGAGTATGGAGGTAGTTTATTCTTTTATGGGAATTCCAATATAAACGCGCAAATCTGTAGCACTTTTATTTATAACAATATTTTAATGAGGTTTAGTAAAACGATTTTTCTAATTATTAACTACAAAATGACTACAATCGATTTTTAAAAAAATGTTTATAAATAATATTAAGAAAATATTAAAAAATTATTAAAATTTAAAATTATCGAAATTAAAAATTTATAAAAGTCAAAATGTAGTCCATGTTATTACAATACTCATAGCGAAAACCGTTCTTCATTTTTTTGATAAATAATCGAGCTACAGATTTGCGCATTTATATTAGAATTCTATACTAGAGAAATTCGTCCATACTTCTCTTAGCTCTATTTTAATCTACTCCGCTCTTGAGCTGACGCTATTTACCGTCTTTTTTTTTCTTTATATAGTCCGACTTTTTGCAGTTACTCAAAATTCCAATAAATTGTAAAATTTGCTACAAATACAAAGTGTTTTCTAAAGTTTTTTTAGAAATTTTAATTATTACTTTAACAAATTTACGTCATTATTTAAAACCTTAAATTTTTAATAGTATGGTATAAATTTAACGCACTTAATTATTAAAATTCAGAGCAATATACATAAAGAACTGTTGAGACAATAAAAATATTTGTAATTAACTTCACTAAACAAAAAGATTTTATTACGGTTTTTTTGACAATGTAAACACATTCATTAATGGCTGTTTCTATACCTAAAATATTTTTTTTCTAATCTTAAATAACTCTGAAAAAGCTAATTTATTATAAAACAAGTTATAATAATTTTGGTTAGGTTTAAAATAGACAGTAAAAATGTATTGTAAGTTTTACATCGTTATAACAAATATTTTGTAGTTAAGTTATTTGTTTAATTAGGCAATAAAGTATGTAATTTAATGCCGCGCCGGGTAGTTTAAAGCCAAGGTGCAGCCGTAGTTTTAAAGCCAGACGAGGCATTAATTCTGCTTTATTGCCGACTTGAATACTGAAACCTACTAATTTACTATTTTTTTTAATAAAATTAGATCGATTAACATTAAAAAATATTTTTTGACAACTGATAGACGCAGAGCGGCTCTAAAGTGCCTGATTTACTGCCTTGTTAATAAAAAAAGTGACAAATTGATTAGAGAATAAATATGATACTTTAATGCGCTTTATTTGACACTAAATTGTAGTGTTTACTGTGTACTGTCAATAGACAAAAAAAATGTTTGTACACGTAGAAGCAATATTTTATAATGACAATTACAAGAATACTTTGGAATTAACATAGAATTTTACTTACCTGGTATATTGTCAATTCAGAAATATCATTTTGCTAATTTTCCAAATAAAAAAAATATAATAATAAAGTGTGAAGTATAAACCTCCATTTGTTTATATTTTCAATTTTACAAAATATATTGTTTATTTAGTATGTTTTTAAGTCGACAATTGTAGCATTTTTTGTAGACGCATTTTAAAAAATGCAAATAATGGATAGATATAAGCCTATTTCATACAAGATGTTTTTGATGTAATATAAAAAATTTTAACAAATGATCGTTCTTGTTGAAAGAATGCTAAAAATCTAAATCTGACTTATACATTATTTTTGAAATATAAGATGTATGACAATACTGTTTTTGAGCTTATAGATTTTTAGATATTTGATGTAAAAGTTTTCGCTCAAAAACAGTGTTGTCATACATCGTGTATCGCAAAAATAATGTTGTTTTTTGTTAATTTACAACGCATATTTCAAAAATAATGTATAAGGGTAATTTGGTTTTCAGCATCTTTTCAACAAGAGCTATCATCTGTTAAATTTTTTCTAAGTGTTTCTATAAGGTTTAAACATCTTGATGGGGCCTCAAAAGCATCGCAAACGGTTATATGCAACTCGTTATAACATCCTATATAATTTCTTTACATTAAATTGAGAAGCATTAGATAAAGATAGCGCTATAGTTGCAACTTTAAGTTGATTGGCTAAATAGGTTAAGCGGTCACCTTGTAATAGTCAATTCACCTTGCTGTAAGTCTCCAATTTGTAGACAAATTTAACAAAACATTTCTTACTGTGATAAATGTTATATTCTTGCTTTAAAAAAATTTATGTGTGCAGAAGACGGTTTTTTTGCCGCCGGCTGTTTTTTTGGCAGTACGTTTAAAAAAATATAAAATTTAATAATATTTTTAACATAATAATATTCTTGTAAAGGTCATCACTTGGCCTGTCGTTGACGGCAGGTATCATTTAGCTTATCGTCTCCCGCACATTTCTATCACTTCAACTTCTCTACCAATGTTGTAACAGCCACTCTAAAATTTAGTTGCAATTACGGCTTTCTTAAATAAAAATTTTGTGTTATTTTTAAAGTTGAAAGACCGTACAAAACTTGTTGATTTTCTAATATCCTTTTTTTAAAAAAGCTGCACTCCGAGTAATTCCAAAGATTTTCAATACGAGCGCATTTCCCCGGACTATATTTTCCCATAA
Organism: Tribolium confusum; assembly: GCA_029207805.1. NCBI lineage: Eukaryota > Metazoa > Arthropoda > Insecta > Coleoptera > Tenebrionidae > Tribolium > Tribolium confusum. The sequence continues at coordinate 8,634,826 of JALGAY010000007.1, read as the reverse complement.
ACTGGATTACTTCACTTTTGTATTGTTAAGACCTAATCCTTTTTATTGCGTAGTCTTATCAAAAATACACCAGACTGTTCCGTACATTCGCAATAAATTCGAAAACAAATTACCAACCCTCAGATGCACGGAAATAAACTCTCTTTGAATAAAGCTGTCAAAAGTTTTCATGAAAAAATTTTTTTCAGATAGTTTCAAACAATTCTCTTTGTTTGAAAATGACATGTCGTGTTTATACTGAAAAATATCATAAATCTCTGAAAGCTGTCTTTCAGTCGAATGAAAAATTGAAGTGAATGTATTTTTTTCAGGTATATACTCTCGCTGGCTTTGGCAGATCTGCTTGTTATAGTGACAAGTGTCCCTTTCACTTCCATCATTTATACACTGGAGTCATGGCCCTGGGGTGAGCTAATCTGTAAAATTTCGGAAACTGCCAAAGATATTTCCATTGGAGTTTCGGTATTCACTCTCACTGCATTGTCGGCGGATCGCTTTTTCGCTATCGTCGATCCTCTCAAGAAATTTCATACCACAAGTAAGTAAAAGCTCAGAAAGTAAAGCTTTCATATTAAAAAAGCGAAATTAGAATTTTAAATTTTGATATAGAGTGACGCGCATTTTAATATGACCTCAGAGATACAATAAAAACAGAACATATTTTAATAAAAAAAATTATACTCTTTTAATTACTTCCTTAATTAAACAACTAATAGTTTGGTTTTTTAGTTTTATTTTAATTTGACTTTAAAAACACAAATAAGCAGAACAAGTTTTAATTTAAAATAAAACTTTATTAATTAGTTTCATAATAAAACAATTATTAGTTTCGTTTTGTTTTTGTTTTTTTTTGGTTTCACTTTAATATGAGCTCAGAGATTTAATAAAGACGGAACATGTTTTAATAAAAAAATTGTACTCTTTTAATCAGTTCCCTAATAAAACAATTAATGGTTTGGGCCTTTGGGGCCACACACAATTTGTCACACTAATCGCGTTAATTTTTCAGTTTTTTTCTTTCAGGTGGCGGTCGCAAAGCCACACGTATCACTCTCTGTATTGCAATTTCGATCTGGTTTTTGGCAATTCTGTGTGCAATTCCTGCAGCCGTTGGCTCTCATTTAAAGGACATCGAAGGACAATTTATCGTGTGTTATCCTTTTCCCAGTCATTGGCTTAACCACAAATACCCTCAAGTGATGATTCTCTTGAAATTTTTCATCTTGTATATTATTCCACTGACTATTATTGCTATTTTTTATCTCAACATGGCAAATCATCTGATTGTCAGCACCAGAAATGTTCCGGGAGAAATGCAAGGGACTCAGAGACAGGTCAGTGGGATTTTATTTAGTTTGATCGATTTAAGAAGAAAATACGACGCGACAAATTACTTTCAGAGCTTTATCTCATATCCGATTTCACATAGATAAGATAAAGGAAAAGGGTTTTGTACAATATTGAAATAGAAATTTTCTAGTAAATATAACGGATGACTGTTTAAATTTTTAAGCGGAACTTGCTATAGACATCCATAAACAAACTAAAAGTTGCTAACTTCTTATTGTAAGTCGGTTAGTACTATTTAGTAACGTAAATCAATCAAAAACAATAGATTTAAAAGTTCGTAAATTAACATAAATAGATCACACTCAAAAAATAGAACAAAATTTGATTTTTAGCCTTAAAAATTAAATATTGCAAGTTTAAAATTTGTGGGCCGTTTACTTTATTTGAAAACACTGCGCAAATAATAAAAGCAACAAAAAATGTTAAAGAAATAAATTGTACAGAATTGAATTTTGGATAATAAAGTCCAAATGGTGATATATTTACGCATTCTATATTTTGATTAGTTTTGAAAATTTTGAGTTGTAGTATTTTGAAATAAATAAAATGTTTTAAAAACATAAACGCTTGTTCATTACATATTAACTACAGACATATGTCAGTTATATTTGCAACAAAATCTTTACCAAATATAGAAAAAACGCTCTTATAAGTTTGTAATAGAAACTTTTAGTTTTTTATAAAACTATGTAAGTGTATATCACGGTGTGACTACTAATGTTATTATTTTTTATGAAATTTTTTACTAGAGATATGTCAATCGATGTGTAGCATTTAAGATGAGCTATAAAGTAATGTCGAATCACACAAAATTTTTATATTTTATCAATAAATTAGGACAGTTGGGTAAAATAAAAGAAACCTCTTTCGGGAGAAATCTCTAAAAAAGCCATTAAAAAGCAATATAATCATTATGCTTTATATTTAGTTAATAAAATAAAAGGCGACAATTAAAATTTTTATTTAAAGATATGTATCATTGGTCACAAGCCAAATGTTTCTGATACATAAATTTAACAATTGTATGTTAAAAAAGTAAGCCTTTATTTTGACACCATTAGGTGTTCAAGTAAAAAAACGGCTAAGAGTGCTTTGGAAATAAAAGATTACAAGCAACTTGTGAAATATGTCGTTAATGTAATCGGCTCTGCAACAGCCAGTGACAGAACTGTAAAACTTTGGAGGTCAATGACTCCAACTAAATTATTTCAGCGATATGAAAAATGTATAGCCTTGAGAACAGCTGATTTATAATTATTTTTGCGCGATTGGTTGTTTTTATCAGTTTACTGTGCCTGTTTCCACGACGGTAGGTTGCTGTTACTGATTGCTACGTGTAACAAAACGGTAAGTAATTCACTTACCGTTCAGTGAACGGTAAGCAATTAAATCTAAATAAAACAATTTTGCGATTTATTTATTAAAATTAAATGTACAATTATTATAATTAATAGTAGTAATACCACTCGCATTTGAGTTTCTAGTGTTAATAGACAAACTTTCCGACGTTTGAAGTCCCAGGTTGTTGTAATAGTCTACCAACATTGCTGTGTAAAATTTTATGAGCAAATTCAATTTTGTTTTGGAGGGAATCTTTCACGTAACTCTCGGCCACCGTTGATGAACGCCACCCAATGTCTTTTTAGTCCCAACACATCAACTCCGTTATTCGCCAAAAGTGTAGCCGATGTGCGTCGAAACGAGTGTCCAGTAAAACCTTCAGGGGTTTGCAACTTTAAATACTTTGCAATTTTTGACGGCCAGCCTCTAATTGTGCCTTTTCCTGTGACTTGCCTAGTGCATTTGCCATTTCGATAGTTCAGAAATAAATGATCTGACGTTGGGTTGCTTGGTCGAATTCTTATGTATTTTCGAAGTATTTCCAAATAATGAACTGCTTCATTTTCTTAATTAATAACTGTGAACCTTCGCTGAATATTCGTTTTTGTATTTGAAATATTTACTATAAACATTTCTTCATGTTCTTCTATGTCACTCATTTTAATATTGTACAATTCCTCTCGTCTACAAGCGCCCGATACTCCCAATATCATTGCTACCTGCAAATATATTGTTTCCTTAGAACTCAGATGTACCACCTCATCATCTACAACATACCTTTTGAATTAAAAATTGTTCGTCTGGTGCTTCATTCAAGAATTTTTCCATGTCTTCTTTGGTAAAAATTTTAGCCTTCTTAGGCCGATATCCAATATTTTTTCTCTTAAGATAAGCAATTAATGTAGCAAACTTAGAAATATCGATAGCATCATGGAAAACAATTGTACTCTTCAGCATAGAATACTCCGCCCATAAACTGCCTGGGGCCTTCAAGTGTCTACTTCTCAACACAAAATACGCTAACAAGCTCTTTTCATTTACAGAAATCTTCTTTGCTTTACGCCATTCCTTAAACAACTTGTATATCTGTTCATATCGGGCTTTAGATTTTTCTGGAATTATTGCCGAACATCCTTCTTGCCAAGCGTTTTCTAAATCATCCGGTAGATCATCACTATCACTCATATTTGCTTCGAAAACGGAACCACAAAACAGAACTATGTAGGAATGATTGTATAAAAAAGACAATTTTACTTGTTTGGAACAAAACCATAGCAACCATGGAACAGCCACCCAAAGTCTTCATTTTTAATCTTCCTGATTATCACAAATGTATTGATATAAATTATTATTATTCTAGAAACTCCAATCGCGCAAAAAACGTTATAAGCATGTCGAACGTTAAGGATTACCGTTCTCAGACAATAACTGGAGTCGCCGCTTCGCTCCTCCTCCAAACAATTGTTTTCGAACGGTAAGCATTCCTTACCGTTCTCCATATTTAATATACTATTAGTCATGACATTCAAGTTACGACGCCTTTTAATACTGTCTTGTTTTAACACAATTCCATAGTACTCTAAAACGTTTTTTTACTTGAACACTTTATAGAACAGCTTTAGAAAACGAGTTAAATTTTTTAACGCATAATAAAAGTATCTAAAAATAAAAAACAACTGATCTTTTAAATATTTGTTGTTACTATGCAAACCTGCCATTAATATAAATTTAGTTACCTGTTTTTTCAAAAATTTGAAAAAAATCGATGTACCATATACTCTTAAATCGAAAACGAAATGACCTGTAATTTCTAGTCTTTACCAATCGATTTTTTGTTTTTTACTGCCTATACAAAATTTCAAATTTATTTTATGAATTAGTTTTTTAATTTTAATATTCTAAAATTTTTTTCAAAATTTTTAAGACTTGGTGCCTATATAAATTGGAAAGCAATAAAGCTATAATTTTTTAGTGTTTAACAATTTATTTGTAAGGTCTTTCTACCCGTCATCCACAATTTAAAATTTACTTTATAAATCAGTTTTTTATTTTTAATATTCAAAAATTCTCCGAAAACTTGGAAGAATAACAATTGGTAAATACTAAAGGTTTTTAGTTTTTACCAATTGCTAGTTTTTTTACCTCTCTATACACAAATTAAAATTTACTTTATCGATTAGTTATTTGTTGTTTTTAATTTACCAAATCTTTTTCAAAAATTTGAAAAAATTGATATATATTTAATTCGGAAATCGATTAAGCTGTAAGTTTTGGATCTTCATCAGTCAATAGGTTTTTTTACTTTTATGACACATTTTAAAATTTATTTTATTAATTAGGTTTTCCTATCACTAATGTTTCAAAAATTTAGAGAAAACTGTAAGTATATAAACCGGAATTAATTCAGCTGAAGCATTGTAACTGAACTATAAGTTTCTGCTCTTTATCAATAGATTTGATAGACTTTTTTATTTTCCATATTCAATTTATAATCTATTCTATTAATTTTTTATTCTTAATAATCGGCATTTAAATTGTTAACGGCAACCAATAGAAATATAAGTTTCTAGGCTTCACAAATCGTTAGATTTTTGTACCTCTCTATACACAATTTATAATTGAGGAGCTTGCGTGCAAAACCGGATATATGCACATTTACAAATTTTTCAGGAGATGAAAAAACACCCTACATATTTGTTTAAAAAAATAGTGTTATTTAGCGAAAACAGTTTAAATTTAATAAGGTTATGCAAGTGATTAATATATATTTTTTTGTATAAAAAGTAAACAAATTGGCGTTATTAGAAAAAGACTATTGAATATATCCAATTTTGCTCACAAATGACATACACTGAGCGAAAAAATTATTTATTTTTCTTGAAATAAACGAATTTAAATTGGTATTTGCAAAAAGAACAAAAAAATTAAGTATGTACTGCAGCCTCTTCGTTCAGGTTATCGCATAGCTTTTTGAATTTCATTCTGTTCTTCGTTTCTTCTCCCATTACTGTGTAATAATTTTTTATATCACAACAGATCTTCCCTCTTTAGGCAATCTTTCCCAAAATGATTTTTATTCAATATTTTAAGCTTTCCTTCTTTTTATCTAGATATATCCGCTGTTGTTTGCAAAATTTAGATAGATAAACGGATTTTGCTCCAAATGTCGAACTTTACTTAACGCTTTTTCGAGGATTGAAATGGTTTTGGTTGCAAACGCATATATGGGCTTATAGATATCACAACTTACATCCAAAAATCACCAAAACATGATTTTTTGTGAAAAGTGGATATATCCGGTTTTGCACGCAAGCTTCTCAATTAATTTTATTAATTAGTTTTGTTAAAAAATCTTAGCAAAAAAACACAATATTTTTTAGAATATAGTTTTTTATTATTTTTGAAACATTATAAACTTTAAGATAATGTAAGCTTTTAAAACCAGTTTCTTTATTACCCGTCCCAAGTATACTGGAAGCAGTGGAAGCTAAACTAAAAACAAAATAGTTCAGAAAGACCAATATTTAAGAGTTTTTGTATTGTAGTTTTAATTTCGCTATCAAAATCTTCGCGTATGTTTTTGTGCCTCCAGATTGGATATGATCTTAAATAATAGTAAAATTTTATTGTTTATTTTTATGTGTTGTAGTGAAAATATTGTAACGTAAGTAACAAACAACATAACAAAAAAATTAAAACTGTAATTTGTAGACGAAACTGAGGAAGGCTTCTAGGGTCTAAAACTACTATTCCATAAATAATAAATAAACTTTCTTAAATATGTTTTAGTTAGTGACTATAAAACGTATGGTTTTGTTTATATTTAATATTCCAAAAAAAAAAATTCAAAATTTTGACATATTGGTATATAAATCAGAAACCAATCGAGCTATAATTTTTAATTTTTACCAATATTTTTTTAGATTTTGTATATCTCTTTACACAACTCAGAATTTAGTCTATTATGTAACAAACATTTTACAGTTTAAGACACCAAAATTACCTTTTTTTGGCTAATTTAGCCTGACTGTGGTTAAAATGACGTAAGCATTTAAAATTAGTGTAAATAAAAATTAAAATAGTCACCTGTTATACGTAATAGAAAACTAATTACGGTCAAAAGAATCAAGTTTGTCAACATTTATTTTTAAAAAACCCAACAATTTAATTTAGATTTTCGCAAAGCTCTTTTAAGTCTCGGGACTTAATCCTATAGACAGTCCTCCGGCAAAAAATTCTATTACTTCACTAGCTTTCAACTTAAAGTTGATTAGTTAAAATATTTTTCTTCCAGACTCTTATACTTTAAAAAACTAATTAAAATTTTGTTTCAGATCAGAGCCAGAAAAAAAGTAGCAATTACCGTCCTGATCTTCGTCCTAGTTTTCGCTTTGTGTTTTCTCCCTTCTCACATATTCATGCTTTTCTTCTACTTCCATCCCAGATCTACTGAAGTCTACAACGCATTTTGGCACTACTTAAGAATCATAGGATTCTGCTTATGCTACCTAAATTCCTGCGCTAATCCTGTTGCCCTGTATTGGGTTAGTGGTGCTTTCAGGAAACATTTTAATCGGTAAGGACAATCTCTTACTTAATCAAAGTTTTAAAGCTTGAAAACGAGTAGATATCTTCGATAATTTATTGAGAGGAATTTTACTCGTGGGAAGTATTTACTGCCAAAACTCGGTTTTATCTTAGCTTGATCAACTTTGAATTATGGGGGATTAACATAAATAACGAGCAAAATGCACTTACGCTGGAAAATTAAATTTGGGGTAATGAGGGTACACTCAACGGCGAATTTAATGACGCTCTAAGCCTATCTAAAGAGAAAAATTAATTAAAAACTGATTTAGAACAGTGTCAGTGACGTTTTATTTTTTTCTGTACCAAATATATTACAAACTTAAAAATCGGTTTAGTTTTAAATATTTATTTCAATTTTCTGGTTATTTCAAACGCCATTTAAATATTAAACATTTTGTTTCCATTATTTGGAATTTAGAATCACAATTTTGAATTTGGAGGTCGTTCAGGGATTCACGTAAATTGAATGTAAATAATCTCACTCGTTTCAACTCCCACAAGAATGAAATATAACTAAGGTCGGAATCTCATTCAAAAATTGATCAGAATAGTAGAAAAAAATTCTGATTTATGTACTACATTTGTTGGAAAAAATTGAGGCAATGATTTAGCTTGAGCACCCATCATTGCTCTCTTGAGAAACAGGAAGAAATAATTTTCTTTTCACGCGTTTTATTCTCGAAAATTTAAAATTATCACAAACATAAAATGACCACACAAAGTAGAATTTTATTATTGAAATCTCTGAAACTAAAATTTTTCAATTTCAAGTCAAGTTTATGGAACTATGAAATCAGCAAATTTCAACTAGCTCGATACGACCATAAAAAAGCTTTTCAGTGATTGATTCCTCCACATATTTCGATTACAGCTAATAGGATTCAATGCTGAATTTTTTAGTTTAACAAAACACACGTTTATTTTAAATCAATAGCTATAAATTCGCCAAGATACCGACTCTTGACATTATCTCCACTTCTCTTTGAAGCACATTTAAAAAAACGAGAAAAATAAAATTCTCGTTTGGAGACATGCTTTACCTCAATTTCGTAATTTTCGAGAGAAAAAAATTGTTTTTACTGTCGTAAATTACAACCTCCCACTGAAAAAATCCTCTTCTTGTGGTGCTGCGAATTGAATAGCAACCGCCACAAATCCTTTTCATAACTGTATTGGCTATGTAGATTTATTAAAACTTTTCTTTTGTGTGATTTTTATAAAAAACAAACTTTCTAACAAACAAGATCAAAATCGGGGGCGGAAAGCCAGCTTGTGACATTTTAGCGCCGGAAGATGGCGATAACTTTATCAAAAAAAAAAAGACGACAATAGGATCTTGCAATTCATCAGGCAATTGATGAAGGCAGATTTTATATCATCCTTAAAACTTTTATTCTACAAATTATAACACGAAATTACTTGTTTATTATTATTTGTTGTATAAATTTCGCGCCAATTTCAATGTGAGTTCAAGGAACAGTATGGTCATTCACAAAGGAGATCGTTCCCATTTTGTTTCTATTTTACCCCAGTAAGTATCTGAAAACCCAAAGATCAACCGACTTAATTCTCATAAATAACAAGTGAGAGTTTTATGAACTCGGTGACAGAAGTCATTTAAACGTTAAATTAATCTAGCCATTTTATTTAAGGAACTACAAATTGACGCAATAACACTAATAACTATTGTTCCTTATTTCAAGAGCTATCGATTGATACAAAGAAATCTCGATTTGATTGGTCACTAGATTTCCATAAGATGGAAACGATCTTCTTTATGACAAACTGACAATTTGCGGCTTTAATTCAAAAAAAAAATTACTGTTTACTCATATACGTTGAAAATAATTCTAATAAACAATAAACACTTTTAGATATCTTCTTTGTATAAAGCCGAAACGTTCCCGCTGCAACACCTGCCAAGGACATCAAGCAACGACTCTATCCTATGTTCCCACTCGGAAAAATCTATCAGTTTGCAGTCGAAAAAGTCGAGGGGTTTCCATAAATCGCCGAGAACCAGTCAATGGACAAGAAACTTCCATCACACTATTAGGTAACGGAAACGGTCACGTTTGTAGTAAAATGTAAGCTATTTTTCTATTGATATTAATTACTTTTTATGTGTGTGAGAAAGAGTGAAAATGAGAGTGTTTTTGTACATAATTCATGTTTTAAACTTAAGGGAAAAACATACACTTACCAAAAAATTGTTATCTCGATGTACAATATTTGATGTTTAAAGAAAATAAAATGTTTTCAAGTAGACGACTGTGTTTTTATTTAAAAAAGTGTTTAATTATTTTATTAGAAAAAAGTTTTCTAATTTTTAAAACTGACTGCAAAGGAAGTAAACGTGAGATAATACCGCAGCGCTATCTCTAAACAATAAACAAAACATCGCTGGTAAATAACAGATTATTAGCACAGGTTTTGCATATTTTTTCTGATCTAAGAATATTTGTGGCCAATTTTCAACGTAATTGTGAGAGATTTACCACAATTCATCATGAAGAACCAACAAAATTATTCTTAAAGATTGATAAGGTTTAAAAATGGTATCTGCAACACAAACACTAATATTCTCATATTTAAATCAAGGATCTCTCAAGATAAAATATTCTTGAATTCCTTGGTCATCTCACGTTTACTTGATTTCCTTTTCTCGCTATAAGCAATATCAGTTTGTTGTGTACCCTGCACTGAAGATAAGTCAATAACCCTAATACCGGTCTGCAGTTTCCGAGTTGCTGGATTTGGCTCGAATGCTTTTGGCTGCTATAAGTTACGATTACAAACAGAGAATTATTAGTTTTACTTGAAAACAACTAAATAGAATCAAAAACTTTTAAAAATGACTAGAGTATTGGTTACTTCTGTTTTACTACATGTCTATATAAACGAGAGTAGTTGCCGTCATAAACTGGTAAAAAAAATAGCTATAGAAAATAAACAAAGTCAATCGTCAGAGTTAAGACGGTTTAAAATTTAAAATTCTAGAAACTTTGGGGTTTTCGCTATTTGCTCAAATTTTATGAACTTATTCGGCAATAACACGTCCCAGAAGAGTTCTTTATACAAACGGTGACCATTAGGTGCGCCATTTTCCCTAATTTAACTAAAGAAACCATCTCGAACAAAGAGAAAATCGGAAGTTATGTTATCACCTGTACCCAATTTAATATTTTTTGCAAAGTGTTTTATTGTCGTTTCTTTAACTTGATATTGATTTCATGTGCGCAGTGCTAAATTAGACATTAAACAAATATAAAGAATTTAAATATGTCTAAAACGACATAGGTATCCAATTTGTTAAGAATTAGGATGTCTGCTCTTAAGTCTTTTAAATCTTTTAATTTTATTAATTTATGTAACATATTTTTATTTTTGGTGAATCAAGTGAAACACTTTAGTTTAAGCCTCTGTTCAGTATTTTTTTTTTTTTTGTAAAAATAGTTTAATCTAAAGATGTAAACATTTTTTAATTTAATAATTTATCAAATGTTCTTTTTTAAAAACACTCATTTTGGAAACGTTTCCGGACATTACATGTTTATTTGAATAATAATTACTGAGTGTACGTTAAAACATTATAACTAAATAATTAGTAACTTTTTAACGCCTTTAAGGCAACTAATACGTTTTTAACATCAGAAATAAATGAATAAATAATATCACATTTTTTTTATATGGGGGAAAAAACTTTCTTTTCAGTCGGGATTTGAACCTGGATCATCCGATTACCGGTCGGATGCTCTACCAACTGAGCTACCAGGAGACCACAGGTTCTGGCTTAGCATTATCAACATCTGCAATTAAAATTGGTCGTGTCGGTAGCTCAGTTCGTAGAGCATCCGGCCGAGAAGAAAGTTTTTTCTCTTATATCAAAAAAAAAAAGTGATATTATTCATTTAATTATAACTAAATATTTAAATTGTTTTGCATTTATTACTATTTTGTTGGCATTATAGACAGTCAGAAAGTTACAAAAAAAATAATAGATAGACAAATTGACCGCAGCTTCTCTAACAAATTAAATAAAAATTACATAAACTAAATACAAAATTTCTTCTATACTTTATTAAATACAACATAATTAAATGCACCATTTCAAAGCAATAATACTACTCTATATACAGGGTGTTTCACAAGTGATAATAAGCCTGCGAAACTAAAAATGCAACTAGCAATACAATTTCAAAAGTAACGTAGTTATTTTTTTTGTTTACAAATACATTAAATAAAAAATCGTTTAATCTTTCGGTTAACTGAATACAAACTAATGCCACTTGCTTGTGAAATCATTCTTTGACTTACATGTGAACAGGACCAGTAGCTGTTCTTGTTTTTGACTTTTTTAAAAGTAGTCAATTTTTTCTTAAGGTCGTTTCAAGCGTTCAAATATGGTGGCAGCAAGAGTTCTTCTCTACCCGGAAAACGTTGTCTGTACAAATTCATCGCGGCAGAGGCATTTTTTCCTATATATCATCATCATGTCGGTTTTTTCATCGTTTGAATACATTTTTTTTATAAATGACAGATTTGACAAATAAAATTTGAAATCAACATCATCTACGTTAACTCTGGAATTGTATTGCTGGTTGTATTGTCAGCTTCGCAGGCTCATTATTACTCGTAAAACAGTCTGTACTTCAGTGAAATTATAATTTTGTTTATAATTTTTAACTTTGAATGTGTTAAAAACTGCAAACCGCCGAATTTATAACCGATAGTTGACAATTACAGTAGCTTAACCTGTCTTTCACGTTAAATAACTGTTACTCTCTCCCACTCATTTACCAATATTTTGCTTCTTTGTCTTTATATGCGTATAAAAAATGTTATAGCGTCAGTAGCTGACTACTTTTATCGGTGCCTATCGAGTGCTCTGAGTTTAGATTATTTGATTTTTTGTCTCCGGTTCAAATTTTTTTACTTCACGGCACAAGCAGTGAGAGAATTGTTCAATAATCCACCAATTCTGTTTGGTTTATTACCGTTTTTCTTATTTTTGCAAAAACGCAAATTTATTATAGGAGTAGTACAGATATCGTATATTTGCTGTGTATAAGTTATACATAAAAAATATTTCATTTTGCAAATGCTGTATAAATTTTAACTGATTTATAATTGTAGTAAAAGCTACTGTGCCATCACATTACAGATAGTCTGTAGTTATATTCTGATATGTTTTCTACTCGAAACTGTCATAGGGTAATTTGGTATCAACATTTAAAACCAAAAAATCGTTTTTTAAGTTTTTTTTTTATAAATTTAAAACTAATAGATAGATTAATAATTGATTCTTTAAAAACACAAGTTGTAAAAAATTAAATTTTAAACAAAACTAATTTTAAACTGACCTGATCGGGTCAATAGTAACAGAAAAAAATACGAAAACACCAAAAAAAGGATTGTTCTCAAAAATTTGCCATCTTGGTAATTTTGTTCTTTTTATATTTTAAAAAATTTGTTTAAAAAATAATTGCAAATATGTATTATGAGTTACTTACAGAACGGTATTTAAAAAAAATAGGAATGTAGTAGGTTTATTTTATAATAAAATATTAAAATGTGTAAAATATTTTTATATTGTTGTTAATTATAAATTCTATTGGATTTATTCTATTCATAAAAGAAAAACTTGTTATCTTGATAGAAAGAATTTTATGTTTCAAGTTTATAAGAAAAATAAAATGTTTTCGTGTAGAAAAACCGTCTTTATATTTAATCAAGGATCAAAGAGGCAAACTATCCGTGAAAATTTGAAATTTGTGTTTATTTTTTCCCTGAAAATATGAAATGTCAAATTTGCGTTAACTTTCTGAAAATTCTCTAAAAAATTAATTCAAACTGTCGGCAAGCAAATAACTTTGCACATTTTTATGATTGGAATAAAATCCCGGAAATATTTGATTTGGGTCTTAATTTGATTCAAATCATTTCCAAGTCGGACAGTTTGAATTGTAATTTCGCTTTAACCCAGCCAAGTGTAAATTTTATTAAAATTCCTCTTAGATTTTATGCCTAAACATCAAAATTGTTGCTCCATTTCAGAGAGAATTTAAATTTTAAAACCACTTGTTGCTTTTAAAACATTTTTTAAGTGTATAATCAGGAAATAATTTATGCAGTGTTATTAGAAGTTAGAATACAAATTAGCTTGTCGCGGAGTTTAACCTACATTTTCGTATTTAACTCAATAACTACAACCCTTTGTATCTTGATTAATTACTTTTTGCTAAATAGTAAATGCATTTCTGATTTATTGTGTCAGGTTTAGTTCTGACACCATTCATCTAACATCTAACAATTTCGTTAACTAAACCCGACATCAAGAGAAAAAATCGAAATCTTGTTCACCCAATTTCCCGGCTCAGTGTCAATCCCAATGATGGAAAACCAGAGGCGGTCTTAGTATGAATTTTGTTACCCGCAAAAATTAAACTTTACGCTTTTATAGTCTTCTTTTAATATTCATTTAGACATTAAAGCAAAGCAACTAGTCAGAAAATAAAAATTGTGTAGGTCAAACCAACTTCTCGAGAGGCCACAATTCTACCTCTGTCGAAATCGCTAAGATGGTGACATTCTGTGCCTTTAGAACAAATAGTTGAAGACATAACAACTGCAAATACTTCTACTTATTAGCTCTGATAAGCCTTTTACTTAACAATAACTTAAAGTTTAAATTTTTTGCAAAAATTCTCAAAAATATACCATTGCAATAGTTGCTAAACAATCACCTCCAAAAAATTACCTTACTGCGTATATTATTTTACATAAATTTTTGAATAATAATTTAGTTTAATGTTTAATGATACCTAAAAATGTGCTAACAATGTGGCTCTGTGTAGAACATCTCTAACATCTTTACAAGAACAATTCTCATTTTACGAGGAAATGACGAGAATTGAGAGAATCCATCAACGAAATTAGCAGACGTTTTAAGTACTCTAAATTTTATCATAGAACGCAAAATCTATTTTAAAATTGTTTGATTTGGAAACGAAATAATAAATTGACGTTATTTCCGCATTCCAAATTTTTCTCATTAGTTCTCTCTCAAGGTAAGTTATTGGATTTGCATTGACTTTTCTTTGAGACGGAAATTACGGTTGTCTCTCATTATAAAACTCTTCAAAAGAGAATAATAACGAGGAGAGATTATTGAAATTGCTTGCTTAGGCAACTGAATACACACAATATTAGACTCTTCAAAACTAAAATGGGACTATTTTAGGTAGACTAGACAACTTTTTTAATAGTTCTGTAATTTATGTTGCCTATGTCACATTAAGTTTTATTTTCCGAATAAGAGCCCAATCCGCTTATATTAAGTGCTCCAGAAATTGTCTCAAATTAGAAATCTATATTTCGAGTGTCTTGATGTGTTCTACTTGAGTCAAAAATATCGTTTCTGGGGGAGAAAATTAAGCTAATGTTGGGAAACCGAGAGGAAACAACCCGCATACAAGACAAACATTTACTCAAAACGATAAATTCCAGGTTCAAAGGATATCCTCTTAACTTTAGTGAAACCCGCTGTTGTATCTTTTATCGAGGAAAAATAATTCAACTCGTAGTTTTATCTTAATTTAATTTATACAAAATGGAATTAAGTCTAATAGAATTTGAACAGATAAGAACAAGACTTGAGAAGTGTCTTCACTTCGTGTGAGATAAAAGTGAGTCTGTATATGAATGAAATAAATAAACTTAAAGCAGAATTTAAAAATATATCCTGTGTTTAATGAAACCAACATTTTAATTGTAAAAATACATTTTTTGAACGTTTTTGAAAAATTCATCTAACTATAATAACTCAAAATGGTGATACCGCTCAAAACTCAAAATTGCGCCTCTAAATGCCCAATAATTGTGACCATCATCTGGTAGAAAAACCGCACGTTGTGTTTTACAGAATAGCGATAAATTACATGAAAATGTGACTGCATGAAGGTTTAGAGAGAACAATAGAACTAGAATAACTAGATTTGGAAGACAAAACAAAACCAAGGAACTGGACTAGCAAAAATATTTGGTAGAAAAAGTTTTGACACAAAAGTTTGTGCACCAATAATATAGCACCAATAAATACTATCTATCTCCTAATCTTCAGTCTTTGTAGCAACAGTAGCAAAAGATGTTTAGGTACCATCTATTCTATAATAATTTTTATCCACATTTAGCTTATAATTGAAGTTTTATCAACACTTACGAACCGTATAAAGTAACACTTTATCCACTAGTAGAATAATAAAACCACTTTATTCCACTAGTGGAATAATAAAAAATTCAATCTTAAATCAATCGCATTCTATTTATTATTAATATTGACATTAACATTTACATTAATAGACATTTCGTTTTTTGTTTTATCATATTTCACTTCGTTTTCATTAATAAGACTAAATTGTAGTTGTTATCGGTTCCAGAATAAATAGTAGTTGTAGGAACAGTGGACGTCTCCACTAGTAAGGACTAGTACCAGGAGAACCTTGAATTTTCCTTGCGATATCAAGCTTATTAGACACAGAATCTGCGATATAAGTTTGTGCTATGGCGGAGCTCTTCCACCCACCATGTCGTTTAATTGTTGTAAAAGTAGCACCTCCATTGGCAAGTAAAGTTGTTGAGTGCGCCTCATACAATGGCCGGTATAAGCTTCTGCCTTCGCCAGATTGAAGCAACTTTAAAAGGAACTTTCGATAAAGTGTTAATTCCAACAGGTTGCGGTGTACATTTTTGATTAGCGTATCGTAAAAAAATTTTTCAATAGATAACTTCTTTGGATGTAAAAACATGTATTTTCTACACTTCTCCACAGTGTTGATAGAGAATCCTTCTTCTATAATTGTAAATTTTCGTAAAACGCCCGTCTTGGTATCTAGTATCAAAACAATCAGGTATACGCCCTGTCTTCTACATCACTAATTTTCAAATTTGTCAGCTCACAGCATCGACAGCCACCAGACACCCTCATTATTAATGCAACCTAATTTTCTAAAATGTATTATCTACAATGTCTATGTAATGACAGAGATTACCTTGATCATCAAATATTCTTTATCGCAAGCATTTGTCAAAAACTTTTCCAGTGTGCTCTTTCCAATACTGCAGCTTTCTTCGGGCAGTGTCCTCTTGACTGATTTTTCAGATAGGCCATGAACTTAGTATATTTTTCAATGTCTATGTTTTTATAGACCTTTATAGCGGCCTTCAGCACGAAGTACTTCCACCACATCGATCAAATTGCATACCTCTTCTTCAAATTTAAGAAATATGATAGCAGAACTTCTTCATTTATTGTTATTACCCACCGTTCTTCTATAAATAGCAACGATTCAACACCTCCCATGTTTTTTAGTTAATTTCAATAATTTTTGAAGTGACATACGCTGTCAGAGTGTAATGTCAAATCATTTTTTGATGACACGAGATGAAATTTTGGCGATTCTGATTTTAAATCGCTGTACCTAATTGTGGATAAAACGTTATATTAGATTCGTGTTTTAGTCGCGTTTTATCTGCTTAGAAATATTAAGAAAATTAATATTAAATAGAATATTGCGTCGATAAAACGCTGTCTAAAATACTTATTATACAATAAATAACTATTCTGTTACATTCTGGTATGAGATTAAATAATAAAAGATTTTTTAATTTATTATATTGTGTATATATATTAAAAATATGGCAATACACTTAACAAAAGTATCAAAATGTGTTTATTAACAAGACTTTTTTTCAGCTGAGATATAATGCACTGTATATTGTCCTTGAATTGGTTAATTATTAAAATTATATCTCAATTTGTTAACTGTGTCTTTAAAAAACTCTAATCCACTATCAATTCGAGCATATACTGTCGGCAGATAAAATTTCTCCCTTTCTGGAGCCCCCCAAGAAACTGCTCCCACAATAACTTTTCCATAGAATACAGGACTTCCAGAATCCCCTGAATGAATTTTATCGTCGTAACTATCGTGTGTTTTTTAAAAAAAAACTCTAGAGTGCTTTGAAACAAAAAAACAATTGTTTTGTATGTCTGTGATTAATCTTTACACACTTGTCAATCTGACAGATCTCATAACCTCACTTGTCGACAATTAAAACAAAAATACATTTTTATAAAAATATTCATTTATTACCTACAAAAACTGTTGAAAATATCTTCCTTGATGCTGAACACATAAAGCATATTGTCTTCGAACATTATTTATCACATTATTCAGTTCAACCAAATTTTCATTAATTTCATCAAGTTGTTGTATGGGGTCACTTACGACATACGTAACAATGTCATGGCTTGCTACGAGTTTTTTTTTTAACGAACACACATTAGTACTTCCAGTACAAAACATAGTCTCCAGTGACACATAAAAATTTTCATCTTCAAAAATGTTTCGACAAACTTTAGTATCTATAATATCCATTGTACGACATTTTACTACCATCAGTCTGGGAATTCCTTTTTTCTTAAACGATGGAATATCTACCTCCCAAAGTAAACCTACAGCATTATTAACCATGAAAAAAAATTTAACAATTAAGTACAACACTACAAATAATTCAAAAAAATTTGTTACAAATAACGCAATAGGTGATTACGTAACATGTTATAAAAAGACGAATTTTCTTTAAAAAATATATTTGTCTAAACAAATAAAGAAAGCAAACGAATTTCGGAAGTTATGCAATATATATTAAAAATATAACAATACACTTAAAAAGATTATCAAAATGTGTTTATTAACAAGACTTCTTCCTCCTGATATATAATGCACTATATATTGTCCTTGAATTGTTAAATTATTAAAAATATATCCCAATTTGTTTACTGTGTCTTTAAAAAACTCCAATCCACTATCAATTCGAGCATATACAGTCGGCAGATAATATTTCTCCCTTTCTGGAGCACCATAAGAAACTACTCCCACAATAACTTTTCCATAGAATAAAGGACTTCCAGAATCCCCTGGATGAATTTTTTTGTTGTAACTAGTACTTTTAGTACAAAACATATTCTCCTCTGGAACGTAAAAATTTTCGAAAATGTTTCGACATAATTTAGTATCCAGAATATCTATTATACGACATTTTACTACCATCAATCTGTAAATTCCTTTTTCCCGAAACGATGGAATATTTAGCTCCCACGTAACCGCATTTAAATTTTGCTTTTTTATGCTTAAAATATGCAAATATAATAAATGGCCACAAATAAATCCAAAAGTCATTTTGGGAAAGTCTTGCCACAGATACAACAAACTATAGTCATGTTCTTTTGTTTTAGTATCGTATGATTCTGGAATAAAGATTTCTGTTACTAATATCTTCTTGAATTTTTTTAAATTTGCGACTACTGCTAGCTGGTATGGTTTTTCAAGACTGTGGACACAATGAGCGGCTGTTAAAACCCATCGAGGATGAACGAGAGCACCTCCACACCAGTGACCCGAAATTGTTGCTGATTGAAGGTTTACGACAAAAGGGCAATTGCATGCAGTGACAAAAGTAGTACAATTTTCGAAAAAAACTAAAACCAAACACCAAACGTTGAAAATCGACCAAAATGTCACAATGTTACTTTGACATGACATTTCTAATAAAAGTATTTATATTTAGAACAAAAACAATAGGTTTATTTGTTGTAAAAGTTTAAAGGTGTCTTACGAATCATTACAGAAAAGTATTTTATTAAAATGCAGAAATTTCTTCAAATATGCAAAACTCGGAATCGTGGAACAATCCGCTTAAATTTCAAGTGGTAGAGATAGTTAGGTACTATTTCTGCACAACTAGTTTAGTTATTGAAATTTAAAAAGTTACTGTTAATTAAACAAAAGACACATATTTGACCATTCTAGGCAAATACTAAATTTTCAAAAATCCACTTAGCTGTACAAAAGAATTTTACGAAAATCAGCAAAAGCGATTTATCTAACTACATAAGTTAAAAACTCGTTAAGACTTAGCAGTACTCAGGTTTGAACCGGAATCAAGAAGAGCACATGGATATTATATCTTCTCACTAGTTAAATCTTTCAAAATCAGCAAAAGCTGAAAAAAACAACGTTTAGAAGAAAAAAAGGCACAAAAAAATTTGAGGAAAATATTTTTTTGAAAAGCGTAAAAAAAGGTGTAAAAAAAGAAAGATGGTATAAAAACTGTATAGAAAAATAAAAAACAAAGAAAAATTTTAAATAAATAAAAAAAATTATCAATAAAAAAGACAAAAACTACATCTTGAATAAAAGGAACAAAAAAGTTTCTACTGAATTTTGCAAAATAGCAACTAGAAAAATATTATAACATCGTAGAGAAATTCAACGGTTTTAAAACGTTTTGCAGAGACGTTCGAAAGATAAGAACAGAATTTGAAACAAAGTTTGAAAAGTACGAGGTATTTGCCAGTTTGCTTAATCGAACAATTCAATCTCTGCAAGCTGAGAAAGCTACACCTGAAAATGTTAACGTGTTAGAATAGGTTTAGACCATGTTGAAAAACTTGCGGCAGATACTAACTTGCAATGAGAAAACAACGACAACGAAGAATGTTTGCAAAAACTTACGAAAATCGCGTTTTCTCGAAGCTTGTAACCAATCGAAAGAAGATCAGAAATTATTGCAAAAGCAAAGAAGCTTAAAACAAAGTGATCGAAACAATTTTTTTTAAGATAAGCAATGTTATGAATGTACTGTAAAGTTCTAGCGAATACATCCTTCAAAATTTTATATCACTCTATCGACAGAAATGACTAAGGTGTTTTCATAAACAACGCGAACCTACTAGAAATGAATCTTTTGTGGTTATAAAAGAGGAGCGCTAGAAAAGAGATAGGTTGATTTAAGAAAAAAGACTTGTAGAGAGTGAAAAGCGGTGAGAAGTATAATTTATGTCAAACTACACCGATAGTAGCCATGAAGAAAAATCTAACAATTAACTACTACAAATCACATTAATTTACAAATTATTTATTGGAAATAACGAAATAAATAATTCGGTAACTGGTTGTAAAAAAAGAAAAGGACAGATTTTGTTTAAGGAATATAATGTTAGTCAAAAGAAATAAAGAAAGCAAACTACTTTCGGAAGGTATGCGGTTGTAACAATAATAAGTTTTTTTATAATTACATCAAAAAGAAAATTTTATTCTCAAAATGTTTTACATAACTAGTGATGTAAAGTAACACTTTACAATACTAATAATGTAATATGTGCCAATATACAGACAGTTAAAAATTGATGTAAAAAATTAAACATTTCGTTGGATCGGCAATAGCCTAGCGGTAAGCGGATGCACACTCCGAGCTGCTAATGAGAAACCGATGCCGGTTCGCGTCCGGCTGAAACCATGGATGTTGTTTCGTATGAACGAAAGCTCACAATGGGTATTGCCCAGCCTCAGTGAGCGGTCCGACCACAACCCCCCCACATCTGGTGGGCTCGGTCGGGCACGGTACTACTGGGCTAGGTAAGTCGGGCACGCCACAAAAAAAAACATTTCATCACGGAAAATCAATATCTACATCTTAAAATTTAACATTTATTCACTGCATTTCTACGGTTGTACAAAAAACGTATTTAAATTATTTTATTAAAATGATTATTTAAATTATTTTACATATTTTATGGCTAATTGAGTATCTATAATTTCACCGTCGCGTCGTGTCAAACCGACTCATAATTCATAATCCAGTACGTTCTAAAAGAATTGTTGTGCATTCTGTTACATTATTATAATGTAAGATTTAAAAATAAAAAGTATTTTTTATATTATATTGCATAGGTATGTATACATTAAAAATATAGCAATAGGTACACTTAGCAAAATTAACAAAATGTGTTTAATAACAAGTTTTTTTCCTGCTGAGATATAATGAACTGTATATTGTCCTTGAACTGTCAAATTATTAAAGATATATCCAGATTTTGAGACTGAGTCTTTAAAAAATTCCAGTCCACTATCAATTCTAGTATATACATTCGGCATATAATAATCTTCTTTTTCTATAACTCCCCACGAAACTACGCCTACAATAACTTTTCCATAGAATATAGGACTTCCAGAATCCCCTCTATGAGTTTTTTCATCGTAACTAGTACTTTCAGTACAAAACATAACCTCCGGGACGTACAAATGCTCGTAAAAATCTTGACAATCTTTATTATCCACAATATTCATAAAACGACATTTCACTACCATCAATCTGTAAATTTCTTTTTCCTGAAACGATGGAATATTTACCTCCCACGTAACCGCATTTAAATTTTGCTTTTTTATGCTTAAAATATGTAAATATAACGAATGGCCAGAAATAAACCCATAAGTCATTTTGGGAAAGTCTTGCCAGAGATACAACAAACTATAGTCATGTTCCAGAGTTTTAGGATCGTATGATTCGGGAATAAAGATTTCTGTTACTGATATTTTTTTAAATTTTTTTAAATTTGCGACCACTGCTACATGGTATGGTTTTTTATATTTGTAGACACAATGGGCAGCTGTTAAAACCCATCGAGGATGAACGAGAGAACCTCCACAGGAGTGAGCCGAAAGTGTTTCTCGTTGGAGGCTTATGACAAAGGGGCAATTGCATGCAGTGACAAAAGTAGCACAGTTTTCGAAACAAACTAAAACCAAACACCAAATGTTGAAAATTGAACAAAATGTCACAATGTTACTTTGACATGACATTTCTAATAAAAACAGTGATGCTTAGAACAAAGACAACAGGTTTATTTGTAGTAAAAGTTTAAAAGTGTCTACAAATTATTACAGAGAGATATTTTATTGAAATGCAGAAATTTGTTTAGATGCTGATATGCAAAACTCGAAACCGTGGAACAATCTGCTTAAATTCCATGTGGTAAAAATAGATATTTCTGCACAACTAGTTTGCTAATTGAAATTTAAAAGTTACTGTTAATTAAACAAAAAACACTTATCTGACCATTCTAGACAAATACTGAATTTGCGAAAATCTACTTAGCTGTACAAAAAATCCTACGAAAAACAACAAAAGTGATTTATCTAACAGCAGTCAGAAACTCGTTAAGACTTAGCAGTACTCAGGTTTTAACCGGAATTAAGAAGAGAACATGAATATTATCTTCTCACTAGTTAAATCTTTCAAAATTAGTATAAGCTGAAAAAAACCAACGTTTTTAAAAAAAAGCACTAAAAAACTGTAGAAAAAAAAGTGGAAATAGAAAGCAAGATGGTACATATAAAAACTATAGAAAAATAAAAAACAAAAAAAATTTCAATAAATTATAAAAATATTAATAAAAAAAAACTGCAACTTTAATAAAAGAAAGAAAAAAGTTTCTAGTAAAAATAACAAAATAACACCTAGAAGAACAGAAAAACGTCGTTAAGAAATTTAATTTAATTTAATTAAGGAACAGTTTCAAAATGCTATGCAAAGACATTCTAAAAGTAAAGGTAAAATTCGAAATAAAGTTTGAGATTTGCTTAGACCATTCACGGAGCCGCTTCGCTGTAATGGACTGCTAATCTCCTAACCTCCATGTGCGTGAGTTACACGCCAACATGCAAGTGAGAAAAAAATATATTTTGTTTCCTTCTTTTCAACACCGCGCGCCGGTCTACGCATTTGTCAAATTTATTTTTTACATAAAATTCTCAAAAAGAAATTGTTATTCTCTAAACGTTTTACATAACTAGTGATGTAAAGTAACACAAATATTATACATAAAGCTAAAAATTAATGCAAGATTAAACATCTCATAACAAAAAACAAAATCTAAATCTATATATGTCTTAAAATTTAACACTTATTTACTGAATTTTTACTGTAACATTTACAAAAAAACGTATTTAAAGTTTCAGCACAAAGTTATTTATGGCTAATAGAGTATAATTTTACCGTTATGTCAAACTAACATAATCCTTTATGTTTCAACTGAACTATTGTGCATTCTGTTACATTATTATAATGTAATATTTAAAAATAAAATGTTTTTTATATTATGTTATTGTATTTGTTTATATTAAAAATATAGCAATACACTTAACAAAATTATCAAAATGTGTTTATTAACAAGACTTCTTCCTGCTGAGATATAATGCACTGTATATTGTCCTTGAATTGTCAAATTATTAAAATTATATCCAAATTTCATAACTGAGTCTTTCAAAAATTCTAGTCCACTATCAATTCGAGTAAATACATTTGGTATATGATAATTTTCTTTTTCTAGAGCCCCCCACGAAACTACTCCTACAATAACTTTTCCATAGAATATAGGACTTCCGGAATCCCCTTTATGAATTTTTGTGTTGTAACTAGTACTTTTAGTACAAAACATAACCTCCTGAACGTACAAATGCTCCAAAAAGTCTCGACATTCTTTATTATCTATAATACTCATTAAACGACATTTCACTACCATCAATCTGTAAATTCCTTTTTCCTGAAACGACGGAATATTTACCTCCCACGTAACCGCATTCAAATTTTTCTTTTTTGTGCTTAAAATATGTAAATATAATGATCGGCCAGAAATAAATCCAAAAGTCATTTTGGAAAAGTCTTGCTCGAGATACAACAAACTATAGTCATCTTCCTGAGTTTTAAGATCGTATGTTTCTGGAATAAAGATTTCTGCAACTGGTATTTTCTTGAATTTTTTTAAATTTGCGACCACTGCTACAGGGTATAGTTTTTTATACACACAATGGGCGGCTGTTAAAACCCATCGAGAATGAACGAGAGCACCTCCACAGACGTGAGCCGACAATATTTGTGGTTGCAGGCTTATGACAAAAGGGCAATTGCATGCAGTGGAAAAAGTAGCACAGTTTTGAAAAAGTATTATAACTAAACACCAAATGTTGAAAATTGACCAAAATGTCACAATGTCACTTTGACTTGACATTTCTAATAAAAAGTTACTGTTTAGAACAAAAACAACAAATTTTTTTGCAAAAATTCAAAGATATTTACAAATTATTTTATTAAAATGAAGAAATTTGTTAAAATGTAAAAAACTCGATACCGCGCAATCTGCTTCAATTCCAAGTGCTAGAAATAGCTATTCTACACAGCTGGTTTGGTAATTAAAATTTAGAAAGTTGCAGTTAATTAAACAAAATTTAAAACACTTATCTAGTTATTCTAGATGAATACTGGATTAACAAAAATTTACTTAGCTGCAAAAAAAATTCTACTAAAAACAACAATAGAGATGTTTCAAACGACAAAAGTCAGAAACTCGTCAACACTTGACATTATTCTGAGCATTTTGAGTTCGGTAACAGTTTACTTTAGCTGACCACACTAAAAATGCATGAAAAAACCCAAAACAAGGAACGCACTTGGATATTATCTTCTCACTAGTTAAATCTTCTATAAGCAGTAAAGATTTGAAAACACGCTTTACAAAGATGGAGGCAACGATTAGGACGAAAAGCCTAAAAATTAACGTTGAGGCGGCTTACATAACGACACACAAGAAACATAGGCTTTCAAGTAATAACTAATACAACTACCGATTATTTAAATCTTTAAATTTTAGAAGTAAAATAATAATATAAGAAAAAACGACAATATGCTCCTTGGACTAGCCCAAATATACACTTAATGTTATTGCGGTAA
Source organism: Tribolium confusum (assembly GCA_029207805.1). NCBI lineage: Eukaryota > Metazoa > Arthropoda > Insecta > Coleoptera > Tenebrionidae > Tribolium > Tribolium confusum. The sequence continues at coordinate 8,609,914 of JALGAY010000007.1, read as the reverse complement.
TACTTGTTCGAATTCTGAATCTCTTAAAACCAACAAATCAAGAAATAACTAAATTACTAATTCTTAAAAAAGAATAATTAATACAACATAAATATAGAAATAAATTTAAATATAGGCCACCACCCTAATGTTCTAGGAACTGTAATTCACGATTACATTTTTAAAAAGACTAAAATAATATGAGTCATTTAAATGCCACTGTCACTGCTAAAAGTTAAATAATTATATATATTTTTTTTAAATTAGTTAAAACAATTTTAGGGCCAGTTCTATTCATATTATATATAAATGACCTACCAGCATATCTAAACGAATATAACGCTGACACAGTCCTCTACACAGACGACACGGTAATTGGTAATTCAGGAAGTTAAAGTAAAATTGTCGGTGCTGAAAAAATATATATAATTATCTAGTAATATCTAGTATCTAAAGTAAATGATTGGTTTATTGCTAACAGAACTAAATCAGAAAAAAACCGTAGAAAAATATTTTCTTTAAAAAATGGTAATATTATAAACAACAATTATAACTATTCGAGAAAATACCTAGGTGTGTATGTAGATGCAGAGCTAACTTGGAATTCACATAGTGACTACATCGGAAACAAAGTTTCAAAAAATATTTATCTTCTTAGATTCTTGTCAAATAGCCTGTCAGCCAAATATTTACGTATTTCATACTATGCTTTGATACATTGTCATCTAATCTATGCCATTTTAATTTGGGGACATTCTCCAACCCTCACTAGATTGTTTAAACTACAAAGAAGAGCAGTAAGAATAGTTGCAAGTATTGGTTATCAAGAAGACTGTCGACCTCAGTTTAAGTCGTTAGAAATTCTTACTCTCCCGTCTTTGTACATTTACCAATGTATCGAGCACATCATTAATAATCAGGAAAAATATCTATTAATAAGCTCGTTTCATGAATATGATACTTGATCTCATACAATATCTTTTAACAATTTACGACTTACTAGATCTAGAAATTCGGTGAATTACTATGCCATAAAATTCTGTAATATTATTCTTAAAAATATTTCTACTTTACCAGGGAAATTGTTTTTTAAAAAAAAATAAAACTTTATTTAACGCAAAAGGCATTCTATTCCTTAGAAGAATTTATAAACAGTGGACTTTAAAGACTTTAAAGATGTCATTAATTCGCTATAAAATAAAAGATTACACCGTATCTGTTTTCCTTCCAAATTTTCCTCCTTATATTCTTTTCATAGTTGCTTTTTCAATCAGTTGCTTTTACTTGAAACATTTTTTCTTTCTCAAACATAATTAGTTAGCGCTTCTGTAAATTTGTTTTCTGTAAATTTGTCTTCTGACGTGTGCAAAACGTTTGCTATTAGCGCCAATAAATTATTATTATTATTATTAACGTTTAAAATAATAAAGCACAAAAAAATGATTAGAAAATAAAAAATATCGAAAAGCGTAAAAGATGATATAAAAACTTTATAAAAAAAGATTTTAAATATATAAACAAAAATTAATAAACAATAAATAATAAATAAACAATACAGCAGCAGTGTTTGCTTCTTGGTCGAGATACCAACACCTTTTATGGTTTTACTCTATTGTAAAGACCAGCATTTGTAAATTGATAGTGGGGGAAAAAGCTATCCCGGGTACTGTAAGCATTACCCATTTACGTAAACATTTCATAATTGAAAAACAATATCTAGATCTTAAAATTTAACAATTATTCACTGCATTTCTACTGTAACTTTTACAAAAAACGTATTTAAAGTTTCAGCACAAAGTTATTTATGGCTAATTGAGTATAATTTTACCGTCATGTCAAAGTGACTCATAATTAAGCTTCGGTGCTGGAGAGTCTGGATTAAACAACCAAGTAAGTAACCGATGTAATCCAGCGGGTTGCACGTTATTCATTAAATCGGTCTACTGGTCAACTGGTGTAGACCAGTTGAATATATAAGGTGCAACCCGCTGGATTACACCGGTTAATTACCTGGTCGTTTAATCCAGGCTCTCCAACTCCGATGCTTACTCATAATTCTGTACGTTTCAAAAAAATTATTGTGCATTCTTGTTACATTATAATGTAAGATTTAAAATTAAAAAGTTTTTATATTATCATATTGCATAGATAAATATATTAAAAATATAGCAATACACTTAACAATATCATCAAAATGTGTTTATTAACAAGACTTGTTCCTGCTGAGATATAATGCACTGTATATTGTCCTTGAATTGTGAAATTATTAAAAATATATCCCAATTTGTTTACTGAGTCTTTAAAAAACTCTAATCCACTATCAATTCGAGCATATATATTCGGCACCAAATATTTGTTCTTTCCTGAACCCCCAAACGAAACTACTCCCACAATAACTTTTCCATAGAATATAGGACTTCCAGAATCCCCTCTATGAGCTTTTTCATCGTAACTAGCACTTTCAGTACAAAACATAACCTCCGGAACGAAAAAATTTTCAAGAAATGTTGGACAATCTTTATTATCCATAATATTCATTACACGACATTTTACCACCATCAATCTGCGAATTCCTTTTTTCCGAAACGATGGGATATTTAGCTCCCACGTAACCGCATTCAAATTTTGCTTTTTTGTACTTAAAATATGTAAATATAATGAATGGCCAGAAATAAACCCAAAAGTCACTTTGGGAAAATCTTGCGAGAGGTACAACAAACCATAGTCATATTCCTGGGTTTTAAAATCGTATGATTCTGGAATAAAAATTTCTGTTACTGATATTTTCTTGAACTTTTTTAAATTTGCGACCACTGCTAAGTGGTATGGTTTTTCAAGACTGTGGACACAATGAGCGGCTGTTAAAACCCATCGAAGGTGAACGAGAGCACCTCCACACCTGTGATCCGAAAATCTTTCTGATTGGAGGATTATAACAAAAGGGCAATTGCATGCAGTGGCAAAAGTAACACAGTTTTCGAAAAAAAACAAAACCAAACACCATGAAATTGACCAATATGTCACAATATTACTTTGACACGACATTTCTATTCAAAAATTAATACAAAAGCAACAAATGTTTTTCGTGAAAATTTAAAGTTTGCTATTTTAGTAAAATGCAGAAATCTGTTAAAATGTGCAAAACTCAGAACCGTGAAAAAATGTGCTTAAATTCCAAATAGAAGAAATAACTATTTCTGTACAGTTAGTTTGATAATTGAATTTTAAAAAGCTACAGTAACTAACCAAAATTTAAGGCACGTAGCTGGCTACTCTAGACGTATACTAAATTCAAAAAAATCAACAAAGATATAAAAAATCTACAAGAAGAAGAATTCTGAGGAAACAACCTAATGGTTTTAAAAAAGTTTTAAAAACAATTGTAGAAAAAAAACAATTGAGTAGAAAAATAAAGAACAAAAAAGACTTTAGATGAATAAAAGAAAATTATGAATAAAAAAGACATAAGAGACTAAAACAAACAAAAAAAAAAAAATTCTAGTAAATTTTAAAAAATGACAACTAGATGAACATAATAACATCATCAAGAAATTCAGCAGTTTCAAAATATTATGCAGAGGCGTTTAGAGAGGGAAAGCAGGTATCAACCTACACAGGTAGTGATTAAAGAAAAAAAGTTCAACAATTCACTAATACAAATCACTTTAATATACATTTTTTTTATTTCAAATAACCAAACAGATAATTACGTAACCAGTTATATAAAGTAGCACTTTACGTAACTAGTGATGTAATCTATGACAGTAAAACATTTTATAACGGAATAAGAAAAAACCATATCTAGATTTAGATCTTGAAATATAACATTTATTCACTGCATTTCTAATATAAGTTTTACAAAAAATGTATTTAAATCTTCAGTACAAAGCTGATTGCGCATTATTTTACCGCCATGGCAGACTGACTCATAATCCTATACCTTCCAAAATAATTATTGTGCTTTCTGTTACAATATAAAGTAAGATTTAAAATATTTACTAGAAATATAGCAATACACTTAACAAAACTATCAAAATGTCTTTATTAACAAGACTTCTTTCTGCTGAGATATAATGCACTGTATATTGTCCTTGAATTGTCAAATTATTAAAATTATATCCCAACTTGATAACTGAGTCTTTAAAAAATTCCAGTCCACTATCAATTCGAGCAAATACATTCGGCATAAAATAATATTTAATTTCTTTAAACCCCCAAGAAGCTACTCCCACAATAACTTTTCCATAGAATATTGGACTTCCAGAATCCCCTCTATGAGTTTTTTCATCAAAACTAGAACTTTCAGTACAAAACATAACCTCCGGAAAATAACGTATACTGAGAAAGTCTCGACAATCATTAATATCCATAATAGCCATTAAACGACAATTCACTACCATCAATCTTTGGATTCCTTTTTCCTTAAGCGATGGAATATTTACCTCCCACGTGACTCCGTTCAAATTTTTCTTTTTTGTGCTCAAAATATGTAAATATAATAATCGGCCAGAAATAAACCCAAAAGTCATTTTAGGAAAGTCTTGCCAAAGGTACAACAAACTATAGTCATGCTCCATAGTTTTACGATCGAATACTTCTGGAATAAAGATTTCTGTTACCGGTATTTTCTTGAATTTTGTTAAATTGGCGAGCACTGCCAGGGGGTATGGTTTTTTAAATCTGGAGACACAATGAGCGGCTGTTAAAACCCATCGAGAGTGAATGAGAGAACCTCCACAGATGTGAAACGAAACTTTTATTGGTTGGATGCTTATGACAAAAGGGTAATTGCATCCAGTGGCAATAGTAGCACAGTTTACGAAAAAAATTAAAACCAAACACCAAACGTTGAAAATTGACCAAAATGTCACAACATTACTTTGACACGACATTTCTATTAAAAAATTGATGGTTACGACAAAAGCAACAAATTTTTTTTGGGAAAATTTAAAGTTTTCTATTTTATTAAAATGCAGAAATCTGTTAAAATGTGCAAAACTCGGAACGATAAAAAAATGTATTTAAATTCCACAAGTGGAAGAAATAGCAATTTCTGTAGAAATTTAGAAACTTACCGTTAAAGTTACAGTAATTGACCAAAATTTAAGACACTTAGCTTGCTACTCAAGACAAATACCAAATTTAAAAAAGGCAACCAGAGACAATAAAGGTGATTCTTTGATCGTCAAAAGACAAAAACTCATAAAAACCTGGCAGAACGCTACGTTCGAAGTAGAATCAAGAAGAACACTGAGACAGTTTATCTTTATAATATTCATGTAAATAGCGCTCTGTCAAGTTTTTATAAGTTTTGTTTTTTGTCGCTTAAATTGTCTTTATTGTCTCTCGTAGAATTTTATTTTCTCTAAGTTGATTTTAGAAAAAAGTCTCTAGTTGAATATTTCATAAGCGGTAAGAATTGAAAATAGTTTTACAAAGCTGAGTATAAAGAGATGGAAGGTCTAAAAATTATCGTTGACACTGCTTACGTAACGACACATAAGAAACATAGGCTTTTAAGTATTCTAAAGTGTGCCTAAGATTCTACAAAAAAATCTTTTCACTAACTTAAAATGTAAACCTTTGAATTTCAGAAATACAACGACAATATAAAAAAACGACAATAGATGTGTTTGTCTCTTGGGCCAGCCCAAATATTCGCTTTGATGTAGAATATAGACTACCACCCTAATTTTCTAAAAACAGTAATTCACGGTTACATTTTAAAAAGACTAGGATAATATAAGATGTGTTATTTACATGCCACTGTGATTCCTAAAAATTAATTAATGATTTATATTTTTCAAAAAAATAATAAATTATTTGAAAAAAAAGAATTTTAAAAATTACGATTGATACAAAAGTTAAATCAAAAGATATTTCTAGAGAAGGTTAAAAACGTCTACTAGAAGAAAAACAAATTGATTCTGGAAGAGCAAACAAAGACTCTGGAAAAATAAAAGACGATTCTAAAAGAACTTTAAAAACGGCATTTGGAATAAACAGAAAAATTTGAGAAACGACAATTGGGCAAAAAGAAAAAACCAAATTAAATTTTAAAAAAACTTAAAAAACATAGATTAAAAGAAAAAAAACAAATAAAAGATTCAGAAAAGCAAGAAAAGATTTTGAAGACTAAAAAAATGTAAAGCAGCCTAAAAACAGGGTTTGAAAAAAAAAGAAATTAAAAACTTATAATTCGAAGAAAAAAATTATTTAGGAAACCGCGATTGGTATAATAAAAAAAACAAAAAAAAAAATTAGAAATAGAAAAACGACCTGCGAGGGTTGAGAAAAAAGGAAAGCAAATAAAAATTCTAAAAAATCAAAGTAAGTTTTAAAAAAATCTCAAACAAAATTTTTTTTTTAGAAAAGCAACAATTTATAAAACTCCAAAAAAAACAACGTTTATAAAAAACCACACTCAAAAAAAATTACAAAAAAAGCAAAATAATTTTGTAAAAACTTAAAAAAAGCCATATAATAAAAAAGATCTATTATTACTATTTTCTTAAATTTTTAATTTTGTGAGTATTATAGACACAAACAATGGGCCACTTTTAACACTTATTACAGATAAAGAAAGTTGTTGCAAAAGAGTAAAATAATATAAAATGTGCCACTAACATAATCCACTGCGAATGTTAAAAGTTACAGAATTACACTTTTTTAAATAATTAATTGAAACTTATTATTTAAAAATAAAGATGTAAAAAAATTTTTAGAACTTATAATTGATATTGATATAAAAATTAGAGCAAAAAATAGTTTCAAAAAAAGTTAAAAACGACTGAAAAAAAAACAACAAGCTCTAGATGAGCAAGTAACAACAACGTTTGGAAATAAAATAAGAAACAACATTGATTAATTTTTCAGGAAAAAAAAACACAAAATAAAATTCTGGAAAAAGTTAAAAACATCTGTTAAGAAAAACAGTAAAAAGTTCTAAAAAAAAAATTTTAAATTCTAGAGAAAAAAAACGTAGAAATTAAAAAGCCACGATTTACAGTAAAAAATAATAATAACACGATTGGTAGAATAAAAACATCAAGAAAAATTCTAGAACTAGAAAGACGTTGCGCGCCTTCTAAAAAAAACAATTTTCGATAAAAACAAAAATAGTTTTTTCTGTGTTACTCATTCATTTTATTAAAAGTAGTTTTTAGAAAGCTTGAGAAATGAAGAAAAGCGATAGAGAAATAAGACCATAAGATATTTTAGAAGAACAACTAACAATTGAGATAAAATTCGAACAAAACAGCCTTTACAAGAAAAAACGTACAAAAATAATCATAGAAAAAGAAGTTTTCGGGAAGCGTAAAAAAGATATAACAAAAAACATTGCCAAAGAATGATTCTGAGGAAACAAAGAAATGCTTTTAAAGAAGTTTAAAAAACAGTTGTAGAAAAAGAGAACAAATGTGCAAAAAAATAAAGAACAAAAACACTTAAATAAAGATAAATAAATAAAAAAAATATAAATCAAAAGAAGACATGAAAGATTACAACAACAAAAAAATTTAGTAAATTTTAAAAAATGACAGATCTTGAAAAAATATTTATTCACTGCATTTCTAATATAATTTTAGACTGACTCATAATTCTATACATTCCAAAATAATTATTGTACTTTCTGTTACAATATAAAGTAAGATTTAAAATATTTATTAGAAATATAGCAATACAGTTAACAAAATTATCAAGATGTGATTATTAACAAGACGTTCTCCTGCTGAGACATAATGCACTGTATATTGTCCTTGAATTGTCAAATTATTAAAATTATATCCAAATTTCATAACTGAATCTTTAATAAACTTTAGTCCACAATCAATTCGACTATATACAAACGGCGGCTTATTTTCTACCATATCTCCAAACGAAACTACTCCTACAATAACTTTTCCATACAACATAGGACTTCCAGAATCTCCTCTATAAATTTTTTTGTTGTAACTAGTACTTTCAGCACAAAACATAGTCTCCTGTGGAACGTAAAAATTCTCAAAAATGTTTTGACAATCTTTATTATCTATAATATACATAAAACGACAATTCACTACCATCAATCTTCGGATTCCTTTTTTCTTAAGCGATGAAATATTTACTTCCCAAGTAATTGCATTCAAATTTTTCTTTCTTGTACTCAAAATATGCAAATACAATAATCGACCAGAAATAAACACAAAAGTCATTTTGGGGAAATTTTGCCGGAGGTACAACAAACTATAGTCATTTTCCTGAGTTTTAAAATCGTATGATTCTGGAATTAAGATTTCTGTTACTGTTATTTTCTTAAATTTTTTTAAATTTGCGATCACTGCAATACGGAATGGTTTTTTTTAAATTTGTAGACACAATGAGCGGCTGTTAAAACCCATCGAGGATGAATGAGAGAACCTCCATAAATGTGAAACGAAACTTTTTTCGTTCGTTCGATGCTTATCACAAAAGGGCAATTGCATCCAGTGGCAATAGTGGCACAGTTTACAAAAAAAAGCAAACACCAAAATTTGTAATTTGGCCAAAATAACATGTCACTTTGACAAGACATTTTTGTAAAAAATTAACCGAAAAAACACTTTTACTAAATTTGGCGTTACACTACAATATTATTATCAAAAAATTAAAAACGTCGGCTGAAAAAAAAATAAAGAAGAAAATGCCTTGGAAGAGAATGAGAAAATTGTAGAAAAACCTGAAAAACGGCGTTTGAAAAAAAATTAGAATCTACGATAGATAAAAAAAGCAGAGCAGAAAATAAATTTATTTAGAAGTTGAAAGATGTCTGCTAAAAGAAAAACAAAACAATGTTCTTAAGAAGCAACGAACTACTCTGCAAGAATATAAAACAATTTAGAAAAATTCTGAACAACTATCTACGTTGGAAATAAACAGATAAAATAAATCTTTGAAATGACTTTTGGTAGAAAATTTATTAACTATGTTAAAAACTAGAAACAGTTAAAAACTTTACTTAAAAACCAAAATCATTTAAACTTTAAACAAAATCATTTTAAACTTCTCTAGGTGAGCATAGAAAAATTCTAGAAAAACAGAAATAAATTTAAAAAAAAACTTTTAGAGTAAAAGACTAAGAAACGACGATTGATAAAATAAGAAGAAAAGCAAAAAAACTGTAGAAGTAGAAAGATTAGTCAGCTGGCAATAAAATATTCTAGAAAAACAAAGAAAGTTTCTAGGAGAGCTTAAATAATAACAAGTTGAAAAGCTAAAAGAAATTTTACAAGAACAACAAACAATTCTGAAAAAACTCAAAAACCAGCGTAGGTATAGGAAAAAACAAAAAAAATTTAGAAAAGCAAAAGTTGTTATAAAAATGCTTAAAAAACAACGAATTTAGAAAGAAAGAAACCAGGACTCTAAAAACAAAAAAGCAACTCAAAAAATTTGAGAAACAACAACTAGAAAAACACACAAATATCTTCAAAACAAAGTTGTTCGAGTAGAGAAAACTCCACCTGAAAATAATGAATGATACTAACTCGCACTGAAGACGAATTTTCTAGAAGAAAGATCTAAGTGTTTTAAGTGTTTCAAGCCGTTAAAGAAAAACGCCTTCATAGTTTGGTAAAGATGCCTTGTTTAAAAGCTAGTAATAAACGAAGAAGAAATCAGAAGACATTGCAAAAGTAAGGAGACTTAAAGTACGAGTAAATTGTTGTAAATTGTTGAAACAAACAAGATTTTGTGAATAAAAAAAAACGCTAAAGTGGATCATCATTTCGACTTCGACTTGGCGAAACGCAGCGATTACTACGAACAAATCAACGGCGATTTTCAAGGCGATAGAAATGTAGTTATTGTTTTAGATTAAATTATGTTAAATAAATAAAAATATTATCAAAATTATTATTATTATTATTATTATTATAAAAAAAATAAAAAAATTGACAACAAATTTTATTTTTTAATACATAACTTCAGTGTTTTTTGCAACAGTTACGTAATGCAACAACACCTCCCACTTTAAATTCTTTCATGTCAAAGTGTCAGATTTTAAAAAACACTAAAAATTAGCGAATTTCACACAGTTTTTAAACTAGATTTAATAAATTTATACTAGAATTGAATTTATTAAGCGAGGCAGGTGTATACAGCACCTGCTGAACTCCATGGTTGGTTGCAAACGACCACAAAAAGACGAGTGAACTACCAAAAATTCCATTAACGTGAGAACAGTTTCCTCCTAATTAAACTACATTTAAACTAGTATATTTTCATTGTAAAACCGTATAAACTTTGTCAATGTTTGCTCTTCCTCCCGTCTAATTACTCCATTAGCCACACCACTTTCTTCCCAGGAAGTATCCGATTCTGATCGGAAGAATCTGCAATTTCCAAGTTGCGCCAGTTTAAGCCTCGAGGATGCTTGGACATTGTTTCAAACTAAACAAGGGAAAATATTATTTTGTAGACGGTTTCGACTCACCGCCTCCGTTCACGGTCAGAGAATTGACTGTTCCAACACGTAAATCACCGGAAATCTTCATTTTCCAGCCGGCACAAACGTAAATCTATTATTCAAAATGCACACTAATTAGGGAGATTAGAGCTTTCGGGGAGAACTCACGAAGTTTGCAGGAGTTTGATACTCGCAGATTAGAACGTTTCAAATATTTACAAAAATAGTTAATTAAGTAAAAGAAGCTCACTTAAATTAGACAAAAAGTGTACAAAACTTCTAAAAATTTTGACCAAGTTATATTTTCGTTTCGTAGAAACTTTTATTAGATCTTTTAAATTAAAAAGGTTGTAAATTTTTTATAAAATTTCCTCCAAATTTAGAGCGACATTTTGACTGAAATTTGTAAAAAAAAAAATTTAACAGAAAAAGCGTGAGCATTAAAATTAAACACTAAATTTTTAATTATATGTCTCTTAAAAGTTTTCGTAAATTCAAAAAGTAACAAAAATACGGTACATATTAGTTAGTTTTAGCTATTTTATCACTCTAAAAATATTAATATGCCACTACTTTGTGCTAGAGAACCGCCACGTGATACGAAAATACATATTTATATTAGCAAAGCAAAAGATGCAATAGGAAAAAATATTAGATTACTTTATTTTAGATAAATTTAAGAAAAGCGCAACCCACACTTTGAGAAGGCTGGAATTACGTCAATTTTTTTATATTGCCGGTAGTATTGTAACAAATAAACTTTTCTTATATATTTTATATTAATTAGTTTTTAATTTTAATTTAACCTATAAACATACTCAATTGCTTTAATTGTCATTGTTACCTATCAAATCAAATCATGATTATCTAACATTTGTAAAACAAAATACAAAATTTGTAAACGAATAATTTATTTAGGAACAATAGATTTATATGAATAACTAAAAATAACACTTGTACTCCTTGAATAATCGCCGGAGAATAGCTTCTTATATTTTAATATTCAACTAACGATTATACAAGGTGTAACATTGAAAACTTCTACCTCTAATAACTTTTAAACAAATAAAGATAAAAAATAAGAAAAAACCATTTCGACAATATAAAGGAGAAAGTAGGATGAGTATGTTATTTGGTCTGTAAGTGTTAAAGTATTAGCATCCCAATCCTAACCCCTAAAAACTTAAATAGGACTATACTATTTGTCATACATCAAATGAAAATATCTTCATTCACATCAAAATATCTTTATTATTAACCCCGATATAAATAAAACATGTAATAGCCGAAATTTTATTTTCCGCACAATTATTAACTCGTAACGAGGAAAAAGTACTTGGAGTTGCTAGATGTTATCGTAAATCCCCTTATCGTAGCCGCAAGTAAAACAAAACCCACGTTAAACCCGATGAAGTATTCATTCAGCAGAATGGCGCACCACCTCATTATTTTAGATCCTTGAAGGAGTATTTAAACAACAGGTACTTAAACAAATGGATAGGTCGGAGAGTAGCATTAAATGGCTGGCCAGATCACCAGATTTTACAGTTAATTTAAGTCAATGAATATTATAGCAAAACATCCGTTTATCAATTATTTTACTACGTACCTCTGTTAATAATAAAAATATTTTGTTGAATTTTTTGTGTCGTATTCTCTCGGTCTTCACCTTTCATTTGATGTATCACAAATGGTATAGCCTTTTTTAAGTTTTTAGGGGTTGGGGTTAGAGTGCTAGTACTTTAATACTTACAGACCAAATAATATACCCCTCCTACTTTCCTTTATATTGTCAAAACGGTTTTTTTCTTATTTTTTATCTTCACCTATTTAAAAGTTGTTAGTGGTAGAAGTTTTTAATGTTACACCCTCTATAGACTAGAAATTATTGCTTCTGCTTTTAACGTGTTTAAGTCAGTTTTTAGAATGTTTTGGAATACAGACTTACATTGCTTTTTTCTAAAAAAAATTTTGCCATAAAAATTTTACTTTTGTTTTCCTTACTTCTGCAATATCTTTTAGCTGTTTTCGTTGAACGTCATATTGGCACTTGATTTATTAGAAGCTTCTAGTTTGATCGACAAATATCGGGTGTTTTACTTGTTTGAGGCTGCACTGATTTGACGATTATAATTTGCCTTTTTTTCAGTTTTCTAACTTTTTTTCAGGCTATCCTTAAAATATATCTGGTAGCTACGTTTTAAATTTATTCTTTTTTTGTTCATTTTTCTGTTCTTTTAATCGTTGTTTTTCGAATCTTTCAATGTTATTCTCTTTTCTAGACGTAGTTTTTTTTTATTGTTTTATCTCAATTGTCAATTTTGAGCTCTTTTTGAATTGTCTCTAGCTATTCTAAAATTTTTGTCTTTTTTTCTTCAAATTTCTTTGAACCGTCTTTTATTCTTCTAGAAAACATTTTTGTAGACGTATTTTAAACTTTTCTGTTGCTATTTTTTATCAATCGTGTTTTCTAAAATTTTTGAATGTTTTTGCTTTTAGGTACCTACTCTTTTTCTTCCAACCAACGTTTTTTGACATCTTTTTCAATTCATTTTTAAAATCTGTTTTTGCTTTTTTAACTGACATTTTTTTAATTTTTTTTGCTTTTTTATTACTTATTGTAGTTTTTCAGATTTTTTTTCAAGCACTGTTAAAGCTTTTGTTAAATTTTATTTTATTTTTTTATAGCCGACGTTTTTCAAACAGGCGTTCTGGTCTTTTTGCTTTTTTTAGTTTTTAAGTTTTTTAAACAATAGCCGAATTTGATCTATATACTTTTCGTTTGACATTTTTCAGTGAAACTATAAAAGCGAATGGCCAATTTTTGAGTGACTAAAAAGCATTTTAACACAAATATAATAAAGAATTTTATTATCTCCGGCGATTATTTATTGAAGGCAATAGAAGTGTTGTATTCAACTTGTTTTTTAACTGAAATATATCTTGTAATAAAGAAATTAGTAAACTTATAAAGTTATTAAATTTTTCAAAATGCAAAAAACCCGCATTGGGCTCAGCAGTGTCCTTAGAAAAACAACCAAATAGTACACGTACTATAACTTTTATACTATATTACAAAATATCCATCAGACCAGTATTATCCATTGATCTGTATTTTCTTGTCTCTTAAATCAAGGAAAGTACGTTAGAGCAACAGAGATTCATGTCACAAAACCTTCTAGAAAACTATAAAAATCATAACCAAGTATTGCTACTCTTAAAATATAATAAGAAGTATTTATATTTATTATAATAACAATTTGAACCTATCATCGAAGCCTATCTGTTAAGTGTGCATCAGTGAAATAAACGAAACAATGGATAAGTAGAAATACTGTCAACAGATTCAGTTTTTTATTTTATTTATTTAACGTTATTTCAATAACTATAAATATCAAAGTTAATATTGATTTAAATTATTTCAAAAACTACAAGTGATTTAATAATTCTGTAACTTTTACCTTTTTTGCCTAAAAATCGCTTGATGTAATCGCCTTATTTCGCTAAGTCAAACTACTATGTTAACGACCTAACGATTGCTTATGCAAGGTCAACCATACCACTATTTTCCAAGCTACGCATGCTTCCGTTTATATCACAATTGAGAATATGGTGACAGTACTGAAAATAATGGCAGTAACACTAATAATCAGTTCTTGTATCTGCCGTTTCTCTACTTCAGCTATTTTCTTTGCGCTTATCTCAGAAACTGAGATGAAGCAGTATCAAACAAATCTCGCATCAAAGCAGAAATAAAGAATGTGGTGTTTATCGTGCAAGCTGGTGAAACGATAAGTTGTTGTAATTAAATGTTAGTAGAAATTTTAGTTTTTGGAGTAGTTAAAATGGTGTGCAAAATTTTAACAATCGGAAATTAAAATATTGTCAAAAAAAATGTCTACCTAAAAATTTTTGTCTCTGATTTATAATTACAAGTATAATTTTAACTAATTTATTTGCAGGTAACAAACTGTGGCAGTTTTGGCTTGATGCACAGTTGCTCGTAAAGTTATTTTTCATTTTTTACTTAAGTTTATTTATTTAATTATCTCAATAATGCTGTAATATTGCATTCTTATTGTACGTAATTGACGTCTTAATAAATCAATCAATCAAGTATGAGAATAAAAAAATTAATTTTTTTAAAGAAGAAATATCTAAACTAAATAAATATAAATAAGTTTATTTATTTTTGAATCACAAAATAATCTTGAATTCATCCTTCTACATTTTTTTGAAAGAAGGCTAAACCTCCATTTATAAAATCCATTGTGTCTTGCTACCGGCATTTCTTTTGCCAAATTCCTTGCATTTTTTCTATTGTATACAATTGCATAAACCCAGGTAAGGGCTGTAACTCTCGCCACTATTTAATTATAGCTAAAACTGGTCACAAATCGCCACTCTCTAAAAACATCAACTTCCTATCAACACAAGTTCCCGTGGGAAATTACTACGATTCCCTTCTGACTAATTCATCTTTGCCATGTCCACATATCTTACACTGAGTTTTGCTTACAATAATTATTAATTTCGAAATATAAAAAAATGTGAGGGAGGCACCTGTTCTAGTTTAAATTAGCTGGGAATTTTTTACGATTTAGGGAAAGTCTCTGAGGGCACAGGTAGAAAAAAGGTATGAGAATATTGTGTCGTGAGAACGAACCCTTCGCCAATATTACACCGGGAGTTTTATTGTGTTGCAGTGCCACTGACCGGCATCCTTCTTTCTAAAGAAATCATTGAGTCAAGTTAAGCCGTTTTATACAACACAGCTATCTCATGGGAAATGCTCCAAAACGAATTTGTCTTTCTTTACTTAATTAACTAGTCCAATCAAATTGTGCTAAACTTTGAAAATTTTCTGATAAAGTTAGATTTAGTGAAGACTTTTATTTAAATGTCTAATGTCTAATGAATTGTGGATTTCGCTTTTTTAGAAGGCAAATTTAAGTTTTTTTGTAAAAAAAAATAGATACAACAACAAAATACAACATTAAAAACAAACAAATAATTATATAAAATGTAAAATGCACCTATTAACACCAAACAACATAACAGGTGTTTCGACAATAAAGTTGTCATTCTTAGGTAAGATTCAAAACTGAATTAAAACAATTATTATATACTAAACAAAATTAAATCTTTAATAAATTATAATACACATTTAAAAGTGTATGTTCTAGTTTGTAATTTAGCAATTGTAATTGATTAATTAGTTGATTAAACTGATTAAATAAATTTAAATAAAGTTGCTAAATATTTAAACGATTTTGTGTGGTTGTTGAACTTTTAAAAATTTGAAATTTGTTAAATTTTTAAATAATTTCAATTTTGAAAATCTCTTTTTCCATTTGTCACACTTCTTGGTAAAGCATACAAAATTTTTATTGCAATACAAAGAAAAAATCTAAATAAATATTAAGACATCAATTAGACTTTTGTTGTTACCTACTAAAGAAATTACCACCATTCATTATTGGTATAAGATAGAAGTTCACTAACAAATACGCAAATCTGGCTTTTCTGTTCGCTATTTCACATGTAAAGCAACCAAATCTTTACATTTGTGAACGGTCCCCACCTTCTTTTTACGAAAGGTTTGATTTCGAGTAAAAGCAGCGGACTTGAGAAGCAAATTTGTGTTTGTTAGCAGACTTCTTTCGGGAACCAAGCTATATTTTGTAGTATATAGTAATCTAATGTACTATTAATTTTATATACTTTTTATTTAAATAAAATTAAAACAAATCAAATAAATCTTTTTTTTGATCTTTTTGGTGTCTTAAATGAAATGTAAAAACACCCACTAATATCAAACACTCTATTTGACACGATGCGCGTTTCGACAACAAAGTTGTCATCCTCAGATAGGAATTAAGGTAAATACTTTACAAAAATTCTTAGCTTGTATAGAAGCTAGGAAAGCTAGTTAGTAAACTATTTAGTTTGATACTTACCTGAGAATGGCAATTTTATATACAGCCTGATTCAGATAAAATAATGAGCCTAATGATCTGGCGATGCAACCCCAAAAATTAATTTTATTTACGTCTTTGATCTAAGTTAAATTGAGGTTTTCAAATTGAATCCGAGTTATCATCTGCTTAACCTTGACATTAGCGCAGAAAACAGTTATTTGTGCTAGAGAAAGAAAATAAAAAAAATATTTTAATTGGTATCATTTTATCGTCTGTGTGTTTGAGTTTATTAATTTTGTTTGATTTTGGGATAAATCAGATACTTATTGTATTACTCGGTTTTTGTTTATTGGCCTACGTTTCGCCTCTTTTTTGAGGCTTCTTCAGGGCTATTAAACTGGGAAACCGCTGGTACACGTGTCTTGTGACCATTTCGTATGAATTTTGTTCGATACTTTTATGTCACTCTATGTATTAGATGCTGATGATTTGATTTGATAAGTAATAGGTTATAGGATATTGTAATAGGCTTATAATAAGGACAGTAGTAAATTTTTTCTTTAAAAAATATTAATAGTAACCTAAACTGTAAATATTACTAATTTTTTTATGTTTTTATTGCCTAATTGGCTTTACAGTCCTACATAAGGTAACAACAAAAAAAGAAAAAAAAATTAACACAAATTATAAAAAAAAAATTTAATTCTTCTCTAATGTTCTTCTGGCACACGTAACTTCTTTCATCCATTCTTTCCATTCTCTATTTTCGTTTAGAACTTTTATCCTTCCATACTCACACATTCTTAACTCTACACACTCTGACAAACAATGCTCTAGCGTCTCCCTTTCTTCTCTACATAATCTGCACATTCTTTCTCAATCTTCTCTCTAAAACTCATTTTTCCTTTTTTTTCATTCCCGCATCTAAATCTTGCAACCATTTTTTTATTTTTACTTTTTATTTTATGTAGGAATTTTGGCAATTTAGTGGTAACAATTAGGGCATATTTAGAATTGTACCTTGATTCTTTTATACTTGCAATTCTTTCCTGTTTGTCTATGTCAGCATCTCCTTGTTTTAGTTTTTCTTCCATTGTTCTTCCTCTATCTCTCATTCTTTTAATTTCTGCACACACATACCCCTTTTTCTCATAGTAGTCATCTTGTTCTATCCACCTAACATTTCTAATTTCAGCCCAGCACTGTTGTAGTATTCTGCATTCATGTAGTTTACGTTTTCCCAAACTCCAAACACTTTCCATTATTTTGGTTGCTTCCTTTATTTATCCTTTGTCTGTCATACTACTGTTTAACACATATCCCAAATATTTCAATTCTTTCACTTGTTCTATATTTTTTCCTTCCCATTTCCATTCATCTTCTTTTTCAATTCTTACTTTCTTTCCAAACACCATCATTTTTGTTTTATCTACATTAACTTGAAGTTTTTTGCTTTTTATCATTTTTTATCAACTCTTATCATTTTTTTCATTTTTCTCTTGCTCTTTGCTACAATTAGTATATCATTTGCAAACGCCAGAGACCACACTTTTTCTCTGTCTACAACCATCCCTCTTACTTGCGCTCTACTTAAAACTTCATTCACATCTCCTATATATGCTAAGAATAGTGCAGGACTTTAGGACATCCTTATCTGACACTTTTATTTGTCCAAAAACATTCACTTACCTCTTCGCCTACTTTTACTTGGTTAATAGTTTCCTCGTAAATTTCTTCCATCTTACCTACCAACCACTTACACACCCCTTTCTCTCTAAGATATTTCACTCTAAGAAGTGCCATATTTTTCATTATGCACACTGCCAAAAGCTTTTTCCCATATTCCCGCGTTCTTTCTTCGCCAGATGTCTCAAAATGTATACTGTATATATGCATATATTTGTCCATGGCTTCCCTTCCTTTTCTGAAGCCTGCTTGTTCGTCTGGTAACATACTTTTTCGTTCATTTTCTTTCTTAATCTTTCCTCTAGAAACATCGCATAGATTTTGTAGGTCGTATTAAGTAAGGATATACCACAGTAGTTTTCAGTTTGGTCTTTATCCCCTTTTTTATGTATTGGTACAATTAACCCTTTTCTCTACTCCATAGGAAAGCCTCATCCCATCCACACTGCATTTAGCACTTCCCATACTCTTTTCCATAGCTTTATTGTAACAAACAACAGCACTTTATTTGGAATTTCATCTTCTCCGAGTGCTTTCTTTTTCTTTAGTCTAAACATTTGTTTCTCAATTTCCTCTTTAGAAAGATTGTTTATTTTTATTTGAAATCCCTCTTGTTTTGACAAGATGCTTCTATTGTTAATTCCACCTAAAACCTCCATAAAGTGTTCCCTCCATTTATCCATTCTTATGTTCTCACTTATTTTGTCTTTTCTTTTTCTTTCTTCGTTTATAAATTTCTATACTTTTGTTTCTGTTTTTATTTCTTTTATTTTCCTTTCTTCTTCATTTTTTTGTTGTATTTTTCTCTCTTCACACTTTGCTTTGTACTTTTCTTGTTTCTAGATACCATGCTTTTGTAGCTTTCCTATTTTCCATTTTGTAAGTTTACTGCAAGCTTCTTTCTTTAGTTTGCGGCATTCCTTATTCCACCATTTATTTCTTATTGTAACCTAAACTGTAAACCTTACTAATAAAAACCTTTTATTAAGCTATTAGCATTATTACAATTAATAAAATCTCTAATCTTGTACTGGCAAAACCAAAAACAAACATCTGTTACCATCAGTTCCTTTTTCGATGTTGCCGAAAAATTAGAGATGTCGTAAATCGCAATAATAGCTTAATAGGAGGTCTTTGTTTGTAAGATTTACAGTTTAAGTCATTGTTTCTATTTCTCATAGAAAAAGTATACTTTTATGGCTTTCCAAACACCAGAATAAGTGTTTTTTAAGCTGTCTTACAGACAAAAATTATTTAAAAAAACACAACAATTAGAACAAATCAAAAAAAATTTAAATGTTTCTATAAGAATTTTATTAATAAAAAAACTTTTTAAATAATAAATGTATTTAAAGATTTAGTTTTTATAAAGGGAAGTCACAATTTTTTTTTTATAAATTGGTGACGAAAAAAAATAAAAAACCAGTCACAAAATGAGTAAACGGCTCAAATGTTGATGAAGTTAAATAAAAATATTTATTTACTTTATTCATTTAAGTACCTACACATGACTAAAAAAACAAATATATAATAGTTGAAATTGATAAAAGTGTTTGTTACGCAAAATACGTATATTCAAATTTCAAATAAGTATTAATAAGAGTAATTTGGCTACCTATTTGAAAATAATGTTTTTCTACTTTACGTCGGTAACAGAGTCCGATTTGGATGCGGTCATAGCCATTACCGCACCCAAATTGCGTGCGGTAACAGCTAGTGCAATTTAGTGTTTTTGGATTGGTAACACCGTGTAACACGCTATCGCTGAAATGAAACGTTATGTTTCTGTCGCCGTTGAGATTACAGTAATTATATTCGAATAAATTTTTTTGCACTTGATGACCAGCAGTATTCCTCAACAAAGTGTTTTTGTGTGTGCGTGTCGCAATTAATCTATAAAATATTCGAAGGTGGGGCGGAACAAGCGACGGTGGACATGCGACAAACTTCAGCTTTTAAGGTTAGAACAGCGTTAAAGTGAAACTTGAAACTAAAATGGAGCTTTTGGCCTTTATTTTGAGCATTTACAACCCCCATAGCATTCGATAATTTACAAATTAATTGCTAGATGAGTGTATAAATCTTCTTGACTGAATGCTTAACGATGAAATGAAAGGAGTCGCTGAGAACCGCAAATGGAGTGGGAATTTAGAGATAAATGGAGATTTTCCTTACTGTGTTAATGCCAATTGGATTATTCAATCAATAACCGATACGGTAGGTAAAAAAGAACCATTTGTGAGTTTACTTAGACAGAATTTTAGACAAATTTGAAAACATTTCAAAGTTCAATGACTTCATTGACACTTTAGTGACATTTTTATTACCAACTGTCTCGTATTAACGCAGAAGACCCTAAAGATTAAATAATTAACTTTTTTACTTAAAAATTACGTAAAACACGTAAAGTAGAAAAAATAGCATAAAGAACTTGTTTTTCAAAGTCATTGTGGCACTCATTCTCTATAAAAACTCGCGCTCACGCTCGTTTTATAAACTTGAATTCGTGCCACAAAGTTGACTTTTCAAAACGCGTTCTTTAATATACTATTATTTGTTTTTCGGATGACTGTAAAAAATTTAATATCTTATAAACTCGCAACTAGAAATTTCGAAAAATAGCTTAAATATTTAAACAAGTTGAAGTGTTTTCACAAACGAACCAAATTTCCCATAAATTAGATAACTAGTTTTTAAAAAAATATTTTTCCAGTAATAAGTATGTTTATTTTAGATGCTTCATTTTAATAAATTTTTCTTCCTGTTCTTGTCCATCTGTCTTAGGGTCTCCCCTCTCGAGAGCTTGCCACGTGCCGAAACATCTGTTCTACCGGAACCTCTTTGTTTCCTAAAGAGCAGATGTTTGTAAAGAAAAACGGTCAACCAATACCTAACATAAAACTACGCAATGAGAAAAACTTTTATAAAAAAAATGTAATTTGGACGACTTTTAGGCGCCATGAAGAACGCGAATTCATGAAAACCTTGAAACGTATCGCGAGGTTTTAGAACCTGAGAATGAATAAAACGGATATGGGAGGATGGTAGGGGACCGTAAAGACATTTGTACCATAAAATTACTCAACCTCAGAAAAATTTTATAAAAATAAAATTCTAGTGTCTACATCTCTGCAAAAGAAATGTCAATGTTTTTTGAAAATTTATCACCAACTAATTGACGTAATTGAAATCAAAACAAAACCGTGATTGACATGTGTGGCATTTCTGTTTTTAAATCCCTAATTAAAGTTTTTCGATTTAATTAAATAAATTATCAGCAAACTTGTTTTTTTCATCTAATACCTCTTTCCTGTACCAACAAGTTTAGCAAGTCCCATCGGAAATAGCTGACTACTCAACTTGTGGTCCAAATAATGTTCCCCGACCCATCGGTAGGTAGCGGTTGCCTGATTGGAAGGAAGAGGGTCTGCCCAAGGCACCGGCACCGGCAGTCAACCAGACTACCATCGTACCACATGCACACAAACACAGGATGTGCTCAAGTCGACATTTTCAAATTTTGTGATTGTGGTGTTTGTGATTGGTGATTTTTTTGGATTTTTTAAATAATGGAATAAAAGCGAAAAAAAAGGTAAGGAATGTCGTTCACACGAAGCTATTGTTATTCCAACAAAGTGATGGGTTGCGGATGGGTTATGCCAATGTAGACTATTAATTATGTAGCGAGTTTGGTGTACAATTTTGAAAAGGTTACCATTTTTGGGTTCCTACTATTTTTAAAAATACAAAAATTTTTTTTATTTTTTAACTAAAAAATAATAATTTGCAATAAAGAAGCAGCTTTTATTTATTTCATTTCATAATAAACAAAACTTATTTATGCTTAACCAGTGCTCGGGGACATTCGAGGAATTCTAGCCTTCCTCCATTTTTTTTTAAGTAATACTATATTTTAATATTAAAACATTGTTTTTGTAATATTGTAGAATTTTTCTGACCCCACAAAGTTAGGAAAAAAAACGAAAAAAACAATTTCTCAAAATTTCTTATCGATTGACCACCATTACCCACCAAATTAATTTGATTGCTCAATTTTTTAAAAACAATATTTAAAAAACAAAATTGCTGGGGTCATCTTTACATTTTGTTTCTGAATGTCAAATTTATAAAGTTTTTTATTGTAAATACTAGTTTTTCGGGTGCCTATTCTAGCCTATTTATTAAATTTGATTGATCATTATTATAAAAAATATATATATATTTTTTTTAGAGGTAACAGGTTACAGGAACAATTAAATAAACGATTTGACTTTAATCCGACGTTTCTACTGTTTTTATTACTGTCTTTTTCAAGGAAAAAGTCCTTGAAAAAATTTTTATTCTTGGGGAAATCTTTGGAAAGGAAATCCTTGAAAAAGACAGTAATAAAAACAGTCGAAACGTCGGATTAAAGTCAAATCGTTTATTTAATTGTTCCTGTAATCCGTTACCTCTAAAAAACATATAATAATAACAATTGGAACGTTATCATATTAAGAATTAAAAAATATATACTTTAAAAAGAAAATTTTGGGAACTATTTTTACATTTTGCTCACTAAAGTGAAATTTCTGCTTTTTCTTGTTATATATTATTATTGCAAATTTTTCTATTGCAATTTATTATTTATTATTGCGTCTTATTACCAACTCATTAAGTTTTATTAATCATTATTTTATAATAAAAGATGTACGTACCTATATTTAATATTAAAAAAAGAAAATTTTGGGAACCATTTTATTTGGTTCCTAAAATGCTCTCTTTTCTTATAAATTATTAGAAATCGATTACCTAAAAAGCCTACTAATTAATATTTTCAAAGATCGACAGTAAACACCACATTTTAGTGATAATTTAAACGCACTAAACTATCATTTTTATTGACTGAGCAGTAAAGCAGACACTTTAGAGCCATTCCGCATGTTTTAAAATTTTGTGGTTAAAAGTCAAACAGCATATTGTTCTTTAAAAAAAAAAAAAGTGTATTGGTAGGATTGATAGAAGCAGATTTAATGCCTTGCCTTTGAACTGTCAGTAGCAGCATTAAATTCTATGCTTTACTGCCTAATTAAAAAAATAACTATTAATTTTCCACTCGTAAGGAATAAAAAAATGCGAATATTAACTGTATATTTTTTTTACCAATGCCAAATCTACGAATTTTTCTATTGTATCATATGTATATATCGTAAGCTAATTACAAATTCAGTTTACGAATTACAATGATACAAATTAGTAGATAATAGTATATTAAGTATCAAGAACGGTAAGAACATTTTACCGATCGAGGACAATTGATTGGAAGAGGAAAGAAGCTAAGACTTTACTTATTATCTGAAAACGGTAAAATATTAGCTTATAACAATTTTTGGATAATTGATTTTTATACAAAAAAATCTTTAATTAATTTTGAATACACATTCTTACAGTTCCAAAACGGTAAGTAGTGCTTACGGACAAGTTTTTGTTAACAACAAGTAAATACATTTTTCTGTCTTAGAAGCAGACGCGGTAAACAATTAAATATAGTTGGATTGCACAAAAAAAGTTTTTTTTTGGTAACGGACTTTTATTTATTGTAGGTTAGCTTAAAAAAATTCTATGTCCAAAATGGTTGGTTGACTCCTCTTCCTGTTATAAAATCAATATTTATTCAATTTCTAAACTGTTTGAATTTGTGTCTTTGCAATTTGTAGTTTCGGTTGCCTTTTTAGAAAATATTCAGCTACCTGGAAAACTGAAAAACCTGAAAATGTCAAAGAATTTAAATTCTTTGTCATTTTGAAATAAAAGTCTATTTATCTGGAAAATTAGACGGTGGAGAGACAATTTTACAAATTACAGTAAATCAAGAATTGCTCTTGAAGAAGCTAGATGTTATAGAAAGTGTGACTAAAAAAATTGAAGAGACAAATTAAAAGAAGACATAAAAATGCCCCAGCATAATTAGCTGAATCGTGTGATTGGCAAATTTATTTTTTTAAAACAGTACTGATTAGTGCAGTTAGTTAAATAATAAAGAAGTATTTTTGTTATGAAAAATGCTTCAACGTCTTTGTTTCAAAGTATTTGGAATATAATGAGTCAAAACCGTTAAAATTTAACTACTTTTAGAAAACAGTTTATTGGCATGCACCATTTATGATCTTATAACTGTCACTATTTTGTTAGGTTTGTGAGTGTGACCTTGGCATTAGCTGTAACTTGTGTTGAGATTCATGTACATGTGCAAAATACAAATGATTTTAAATAAATAAATAAATAAACATAACTGGAAACTTTTATAAATTTTTACGACTATGGGTATTTAACTCGCGGTTTGAATTTTAAACTTAGAATTTATTTTTTAGAATTGATAATTACAGGACAAACGTAATTAAACCCAGTAAATAACTATTAAATTACTTCAGTCTTTTTCAATTATTCCGTTCACTATTCGCACTTTACTATTTGACTTGTCTCGTTTTTACTTTCCCGAGCGACTGACTGACTGACTCCCCTGATTAGAATCACCTAAAGGCAGGTCTTTCCAAACTAATTTTGGAAACTTATATGAATGATAACTCAACCGATAAATTATCTAAAGCGCTTTGAATCTTCCCGAAACTTCTGTCTCGATGATTCACCGTAACAATATGTATTTAGTAATCAAAATCGTTTTCGATTGGTGTCATATTTTAGGATACTTTGAATCTTATAAACTTCTTAAATAATCTTATAAAAATCTTAAATTTATCATTAAAACGTTTTAATATTTTTTTTAGTTGGTGATACACGCTTGTACTACACCTGAATTTTTTTTTCTATACACTTTCTGAAAACGGACAACTATCTAATTAATACTAAAGACATTGTTCTTTGTAAAACTTGTTTTAAAATATACAATATAAAAATAAAAAAAAATATTTGTAATTTGGAAAAAAATGTAAAACTTTGTTTTGTATAATTTTTTACAAGATAGTAAGAAATCAAAATTAATTTGTCGGCATTTTTTACAACAATTTTGTTTTTCATCTAATTTTTTAGGGGTGGGCAATTAAAATTAATTATTGGACAATCTTGTGCAATTATTTATGATAAGAAAGATCACAAATTGTATTTAAACGCACAAAATGGCCCCTGTATTTATTATTTTTTTAAAATATTTGTTACGTCACGTCTCCCCGCTCCAACCAGCTGGCCCGACCGGGGTTGGCACCCCAACTTTGAGATATTAGAATCACTTGTATAAGAGTTGTATGCGAGAGCAGTACGACTCACAATTGTAAATATGTTGAATAAATGTGTATATAGAAGAAGTTTCGTTTTCTTCATATCGCAAGAAACGCAACAATATTTTTTGGGTAATACGAAAATACAAGAATAGACAATCAAGATGATTTTTTGGGCAATAATTATAGGCAATTTTAAGCATTTTTTTTAACGTTTAAAGGCCAAATTTTTAGAGGTACCGAACTGCCTTTTTGGGTTTGTAAGTTGGATGTCCTTGGTAATTAACATCCTTATAATTTCCTTGATAAAATAAATGCATAACAATTATATAAATTTGGTTTAGTTAGCTCATATTTTTTAATTTTCAGTTTATTCTGTTTTGTCAGGTCTCAATTATATCTCTCAAAATTATTCAAACTCATCCAACTGAAATGGCTTTATATTCCCTCGGTCCAGATGACCTATACCCTCTGTATTGTCAACTGGCGTTATTAATCGCGACCACTTTAAACAATGTGCAATTTCACGTCTAGAATTTATGAAAACGCTTCGTTGAAGGCTTAAATAGCAGCAAGCTTAAGAATCTCACCGGAATTTCACTTGAGCTTAAGCTCTAGAAGAAAAATAGCAAAATTCTTGCATTTTTTAGAGATGGCACACCTGCATTTACAGCAAGAATATCAAATAAGTATCGAAAGAATTTAATTTGAGATTTTCGTTGAGACGCGATCCAATTTAAATCAGAATTTACTTTCCGTAATCCAATCAATCGCATTTACGTCGAAATTAATTTATTTGTGAAAGTAATAAGCAGATTACATTTGGAAAAATTGAATTTGGGGAAGAGTGCGTTTTCATTTAATTACAATTTGTTTTTTTAAATAATCCACTGTTAGAAATTTTCTCTCAGGAACAGCTGCATATAAATTATCCAGGGGTTAATATTGTTAGCAGTGTATTGTATAATAATTTTGTAGTTGTTTATCATTGGATTGTAGTTACAACGTCTCTGCAAACATAAATGACATTAATATTTATTAGCTGGGAGAGATGACAGATGGGTGATTAATTAATACAAAGATAAAACAAAATAAACACAATTAAGGCTAATGTGTATTCTTTTAAATTTTGCAGACATGTTATTAATAATAAAATTTTCATTAACCAACTGCAACACTAAATTTAAAATAACGTTGTTACATTTCTGAAAGTTTGTTACTCAATTTAAAACAACAATAATATTTGCTTTAAATTGAGCATTTTGTGTTTATTTTATGTCTTTATATTTCTGAACCTTTGGAGTTAATAGAAAGTAAAATCTGTTTGCAATGAGAACTTCTTCACAGATTTTCGCGGGTTTCGCTCCGTTCGAAGGCAAATGTCTTCTACTGTTTATTTTTATTTATAAAACCACCACCTGTTGCATTATGTTGGTATCAAATTAATTTCCCTACAATAGTAATTTTTATTTGTTAGGTTTGTAATACATCTGTCTCAATTTATGTCAGATGTCAGATTGTTTTGAACATTTTGCCATAATGCCACGAAAACGGCGAAATTTGCTTGATTTCAAAGAAAAGCAATCGGTAATACGGTGCTATCACGAAATAAAAGAGTTAGGACCACATCTAAGTTGTCGTCAATTGGAAGACAAACTAGCAAAGATTTTTTCGGTAGGTATCCTCAACTTTTCCTTTTAAGTAGAGCAAAATCCATCCTATCTCCAATTCAGTGTGAATTACACATCCTTCTTTTTTCCAAACAATAGGTCTCCCGCTCCCATATCCACAATTTATTAAGTATCGACAAGAGAGGAAAAGCACTTACATCTTCAAAAGGGAAGTCAGGAAGAAAAAAATTCAAGTTCCTGAGTATGAAGACCACTTTACAGGCGAGAAATTTACAGGCGAGAAATTTACAGGCTTAAAACAAATAGAACTTACTTCACTGTAGACACGTTGTATAAATACGCTAAAGAAGAGCTTGAATTTACAGGCAGTAGAAGTGTTTTCTATAAGTATCTCAAATCGATGGGCTATAAATATAAATTTGAGGATACCCGAAAAGTTTTAACACAAAAACCAGTGATTGTTACAAAAAAAATCAGATTTCTGAAAAAATACCTGCAATATAAAGAAAATTTTGCAAACGTTAAATTTATCTACTTAGATAAAACGTGGTTGTACCAGTATGGATCCAAACAGAGAACTTGGGTAAATGATGACGTTGTATCACACCTTTTTAAACTTAACGCATCTGAAGGGCGGCGATACACTATTTTACATGCAGGGTGTTCGTCGGGTTTTTTAGATGGATGTAGTCTTTTATTTTCTTTAACCAACAGTGATAAAGACTATCATAAAACCATGAATGGACAACTCTTGAGAGAGTGGGTAACAGATCAGTTATTGCCGGCAATAGGTCTTCTTCAGTGCGATGGCAAAGTGCCCAAAGTGGTTGTTGTTATCAATACTGCGCCCTACCATTTAATGCGCCTTGAAAAAAGGCCGACATACAAGCTTTTTTAAAAAAATGCATGTCCCTTACAATACAAATACACAAAACAGCTGTTATGGGAGTTGATAGAACCTACATTAGCAAATTTAGAGGCTAAATGTGAAATTGATGAAATCTTTTTGAGTCATGGAGTAGATGTACTCCGATTACCACCTTATCCCTGCGAATACAATCCTATTGAGTTAGCTTGGGCATTCTGTAAACGGTTTTATAATAAAAAAATCAACGAAAAATCGGAAGACAAAGATCGTGTCAGAAATATTTGGAACGATGCTTTAACCAACTTTTCAACAGATATGTGGTCTAACAGTATAAGACACTGTAAAAATTTGATTTTGGAAGATTGGAGAAAAGAGGGACTTTAGTGTAAATGATATTCCTCCTGTAATAATTAACTTGGCTGGCTCGAACACGGACACAAAAAATGGAAGCCTTTTTGATGATGGTGGTAACCAAAGTGCTTCTTACAATGTAATAGAAGTTTTTGAGGCAGAATCTTCTTCTTCAAAAAACTTACTTCCTAAACTTGTTTTTTGCTCAATACTTTATTTTATTTCTTTTAAATTTGTTAAACTCTGAATAAAATATGTTCTTGATCTCTGTTTTGTGATGTGAAAGCAAGTATCTGTAGCAAGCCAGACTAGTTTTCCAAATAGCTATGACACAATTTCGTGGTGAAGTTTTTAAGCTGCTGGACAGAGCTTTTTCACAGTCGATTCTCCAATTAAAGACAACATTGTCCCTGAAAATTAGCATCAATAATCAATAAAAACCAAATAACATAACGCAAATGAAAAATCGCAACTTTCTTACAATAAACCCCATACCTACTGCATGAAGCCCTACTACCAACACCGACATCTGTCGTTGGGCAAGGAAAAAACAAGTCTATGGCGTTCCATTCGAATTGAGTTGAGACCCCCTGAATTTGACACACTGCTAACATAACCTGTTTTCGTGTCTGTCACAGATCACGCCTTGTCATTACCCTTATTTTACCTCATGTCAGATAAATGCTAGATTGCCAAATCTCTTTTGAGAGAAAACGCAATGTTGGTGGTTTTATAAAAAAAAAATAGACAGTACAACATTTTCAGTAAGAGTAGAGGGTCGCTTAGACTTTGTTTTTGCAACATTATCTATAATTAGAAGACGTTCTACAACCCGCATGCATTGTTGTTTAAACATAATAAAATTCACAACCACTTGAGTGTAAATTTGTTAAAATTGGTCGAACATTGAGCTTAGAGAATATTGCCAACCATTAATTTCATTGTAGACTCTGCTTTTGAAGTACATACCTACGTCATTACAATAAAAGTGTCATTTTCTATTACGTCATTACAATAAAAGTGTCATTTTTTAATTCTAAAATTATTTTAACGAAACTTTAGCAATAACTAATGACAACTTAATTAAATTTTTGAAATGACAAATTTGAAGTTTTGTCAGAATTGCCAATTTTGAGTGACATTTCAATGCTGCCAACCCAATCAGTCCTCGTCGTATTACTTAATTTGTGAAATTTTCCTTTATTTATTAAATTTCCTAAGAATTCTTTTTAATTCCTCCTATTACTTCCTTTAGATATAATCACTACAAGTCATAAACAATGGCCGAAGACCGCGCAATTTCCTATCACAACGACCTCATTATGCACTTTAATGACCTCAAATGAAATAAAAGTTAACAACTATTACGTGTTTTTGTAAAAAAATTAAGTAGGACATTGAGGGTAGATAAAATAATAAAAAGACCGAAAAAAATTTTTAATTTGAGTAAATTAAGTGCGGTAAAATTAGAACTGTGTAATTCACAGTAACAATTACTTTTTGTACTCAATTTCAGCCAATTTTTAATTTATAAAAAACTAATATAGTAAAAAAAACTTGTCTTTATATTATGTTCATTTAATAGTAGGAAGTGAAGATCTAATTTTAGTTTTAACTTTTCTAATAAAAAATTTCAAAGTAGACGGCGCGACGCGGTGCTTCACTCTCAATATGATAAAGTCGCGTTTTTTTTTCAATAAAAAGAAAAATTAAAAAAATTCTAATTAAACAACGAAAGTACTTATACAGGGTGACTATTTTAGCTAAAATAAATTTATTGTAACTCGAATCTCATCAGTTTTATGAAAAAAAAACTTTCTTGTTTTAAATTTTTATTTAAAATTTAATAAAACAACCAAATAATTAAAAAATAATGGCAGTATTTTAAAAAATCATGTAAAATTTGTATAATGTACTTTTATCAAATAAGCTCAATGGAAACATTCTTTCTTTCTTAAAGTGGAACAAGTTTAATAAAACAATACGTTCACATAACAGTGGTAGAGCGCTTTCGAGAACTATGTCTCATCAACAGTGCCTGAACAACAGTGTAAAAAGGAGAATTAGATACTTTTTTTAATAATTATAAAAAAAATTAGAAAATATTAAAAATAATTCACTAAACTTTTGTCAAAAATAAATAATAAAAATAAAAACATAAAAGAAATAAAATTTTTACTAAAAAACTTGTTGATTAATCTGAAGGAAAAAATAAACAAATGATTGGTTTTTGGAAAATTGACAAAAGAAAAATAAACTTTAGCCACCTAAAAATGTGTGTTTTTTTAAGAATTGATATTAGTTTGATATTTGATTTAAAAAATAATTTAATAAAGTATAAATACTGATGTGGAGAATAAGGAGACACAATTAACAATTAAAAAATAAACATTCAATTGACTAATGAAGATTAAAGTAGTGAAGATAAAATCTTATAATCAAAGTTTAATTAGTCATTTAATGTTGGTAGAGAAGGTTTTTAGGCAGATATAAGAATTTTTAGAGCTTCTAAAAAATTCAACGAATAACCTTTATTGCAGATGTGAAGAATAATAGAATTATCAGTAGCAGAAAAGGAATAGGAAGTTGGTTATATCTGCATTTTTGTACTTTTCTATTGTCCTTACATGTTTACGAACTCTGGTTTCAATTCTTCCTCCTGTATCGGAATTCCTGCAAGGAATTTTATCCTTGTGAATGAGACAAAGTAGAAAAACTATCTTTAGAATTAAAAGCAGTTTTTTTTTTACTAGAGAAAGAAAAAACAGAGAGAAGTAAAAAAACAAATCATAAATAAAATAAACTCTTTCTTATAGTGTAATATGAACAGGATTGTTCAACTCTTTTTTAAGTGACTTGAAAACCAAATATTATTAGAGATGAAATTTTGTTTACGATAATTTATTCTACAAAATTTAATTCTCAACAACTTTTTCTTTAACATTTTTTTTGTATATTTGGCCGTTTGCGTACCGTTTTAAAATAAAATCAGTCCTGCACAAATTTTAAACTCTTAATATATATTTTTTAATATGTTTCAGTACTTTTTGTTTTTAATTATTTTTGCTATGCATATTAAGAATTTATATGGGCTGATTTCAAGTTGAGATAATACCGGTAATATCGCAAATTTTAATACTTTTCCATGACAACAGCGAATCACAGCCCCAAATTCTTTTAATTCTGCCTAGAAACGAAGAGACTACCGGTATTATTT
The DNA here is from genome assembly GCA_029207805.1 of Tribolium confusum. NCBI lineage: Eukaryota > Metazoa > Arthropoda > Insecta > Coleoptera > Tenebrionidae > Tribolium > Tribolium confusum. Next base: position 8,578,624 of record JALGAY010000007.1, on the reverse strand, counting down.
CAACTTGAAATCAACCCATAATCTACATGACCGTATTTTTACTTTTTACGTTTTACGGCTTTGACCACGTTTGTGAGGTCATATTTTTACATCTAGACTTGAACTCTGGTAGGCTTCGAATTTGCAGTTTTCGAGCGCTTAACAATGGCATTAGTACTGAACTTAACTGTACATTATTAATGTACAAACTTTATATTCACGTTAAAATCAATGATATTTTAAGTTACTTATTGTCACAATAGCACAGATATCAATTTCGAGTGTGTTTTGTAATGACGGAATAGAATAACTTTGTATAGCGCGTTTATTTTTTGACAGCTAAGATAATTAGTCACTGGGCCTAATATCGCCTTACAGCTATTTTTTAACTTTTAATTTGCAGATTGTCTAAGTTTTTGACACAGAACAATATTTTTAAACCTCAAATAATGTCAAATTAATGCTACGAGTAAGAAATTAAGGAATTTTTTGCATTCACAATTACATGATGGTGTTTTAAATTTAAATTTCTTGTAGACTCTATTTATAAAAAGATGAAATAAATAAATTTTTACAAATAACGTTCAACTTAAAAACACACGTCTATCGTCTTGAATAATTGCATAAAAAGTCGCTTAAGAAATTACTAAACCAAGCCAGTTTAGCACTTCTTCTCTTTATATCCATCAAGATGGACTTTTAGTGTGTTTGTGGTTATTCTGGTAGCTGTCAATGATCTACCATTTCTAGTAAGCTTAAGAAAACATTGAGATGAAGCTTTTACTTTACTCACTCGCAAAAATATGTCAATGTCGAAAGCATTCTGTAACATTTTCTTTCTCTAAAAAAAATTATCTTGAATAATCTGCCTTACGCTTCTTACTTATCTTTCTCTCTTAATCATTATTTTTCAGGCTTTCTCAGAATAACTTTTAACGTTACTTCTTTTTATTCTGTAGTTTTTCAAACTCTTCTAGAAGCAAAGAAATTTTTTTTTTCTTTTAAATCTTTCTTTGCTCTTATTTTTTTTTCTTTAAGCCGGTATTTTTCAATTTTTTTTTTAATTATGTGTTGTTTCTTTTCTATCAGTCGTCGTTTCTCAAAGTTTTCTTTTTTTAAAACTCAGCTCTTTAAGCTTTTTGTAGAATCTTCTAAAAAGTTCTAAAATCTTTCTCTTTATTTTCTGTCGTTTTTTAAGTTTCTATAGAATTTTGTTTAGTTACCTTATAACCTTCTTTAGTTCTTCATTTTTTCTACTCGCTTCTAATTCTTCTAGAATTTGATTGAAGCTTTTTTTCTTTCTCAAATTTTTTCTAGAATTGTTATTTGATCTTTTCCACAAAACGTCGTGTGTCAAGTTTTCCGAAATTTTTACAAAGACGACTTAAATACAACTAAATAACCTAAGAAAAATCTGCAATTTTTGGTAAGCGTGATGACGGCATAAGTGCCGAAACAGCTGTAGACTAAAAACATCACATATTAAATTAAATGAGACTAGCTTATTGTCTATTTAAATTTTGTTTTGAAAATAATATTTTTTTGATATTTGAAGATATGTTATGCTTGAAATTACACTTTTAGTAATTTTATCTTGCGTTTATATTAGGAATTTTATTGCTCACACGTTGCATATTTGTTTGTTCGTTTGTAGAGTTTCTTTCAACGTTTTTTTTTTTATTCTGCAGTTCTTCAAGCTCTTTCAGAAACATTTTTCTTTCTCTTTGCTTTTTTTAAGCCGGTATTATTCTATTCTTTCTTGAATTATTTGTTGTCTCTTTTCTCTGAGTCGTCGTTTTCCAAAGTCTTCTTTTTTAAAAAAAACGCCGTTTTTTAAGTTTTTTGTAGAATCTTTCAAATAGTTTCAACATCTTTCTCTTCTGTTTCTGTCGTTTTTTAAGTTTCTCTAGAATTTTGTTTTGTTGTCTCATAACCTTCTTTAGATCTTCAAATTTCTACCCGCCAAGCGCGAACGCCATCTTCTTTCTAACTTCTTCTAGAATTTGATGGAAAGATTCTTGCTTTCTCAAATTTTTTCTAGAATTGTTCACAGTCACAAAAAATTATTTCCCAAATTTTTCGAATTTTTTAAAAAAGAAATTTAAAAATAGTGCATTAAATAGAGTTAAATAAACCAAAAAAATACAATTTTTGATAAAACTTATGATGGTATAAAATTCGAGAGGAGCTATATATACCAGATCATCCCAGTTACACTTTTTTTTAGATAAATTTGGTGTTTGACACTTAATCGCAAAATTTTCTGACAGCTGAAAAATCCTAAACGGCTTTAAAGTGTCTGCTTTACTGTACAGTCCATAAAAATGCTGACGTATTGTAAATTATGTGCTTAAACTATCACTAAAACTTGACGTTTACTGCCACTCAGCAAAAAAAAATGATAAATATAGATACAGACAAGAATTTCTACGACTTAAGCTTTATTTAATTGTTTTTATAATTCCTTTTATTACTCTCCATAATCACACCTTAAAAAAGATGTAATCTCCCGAAATTAACTGTGAAAAAAATTTAATTTTCAGCAAAAATGTCTCTCCTAATTCTTTTCTTCTGTGTCCTTGTGACAAACGGCGACCTTCTGGACGAATACGTGCGCCACATCGACGATGTCAATAGGATAAGTGAAAAACCAAATAAATTAGACCAAAGACGTGTAAAGAGAGACATTGTTCCAAATAAATGGACGCATTCCGAGATATTAGATGGGGTAGGCGATGTGGTTTTGCGGTGGCAACCAAGACACCGAGAGATCCTTTTCCGGGTTGAAGCAAGGACGAAAGGATACGTCGCCATCGGGTTTAGTCCCGACGGCGGTAAAAAGGACGCTGATATAGTCATGGGCTGGGTGGATGACAGGACACTCAGAGCTTACTTGATGGTAAGTAATTTTTGAGATAATTACCTCATCCCACAATTAATTCCTCTTCTTAATTACTCGCGAAAGGTCGACTTTTATTAAGTTTAAGTCGCACGACATTTCAAATGCATTGATAATGAAATACTGCGAGGAAAATTACATGAGAATTAATTTCATTCAAGACTGATCTGATGAGAAAATTGCGCTTTTCTCAACTGATCTAAACCGTTAGAATTTTACTCGCTTCCGATTTTAATAATTTATTAAATTAAGATGGTTATTGATTAGGTAATTATGTAATTTTTTTGTTTGTTGAGAGCTTGTTAGGTTGGTGATTCTAGGTAATTGTTTGTTAAGCTTTCTTAATTTAATTATTTTACACAAAGTTGCTCCGTTTTTAAATTTTCTGCTTGTATTAAAATGCTTTGTTAATTCCTAATTAAAAAATGTAAAAACTCTTTTACTTAATGAAAATACAGAAGAATATAATATTCAAACAGCAAGAAATGTATTTATTTCTAGGAATCTAACTAATTATTATTTTTAAGACAATAGTTAGGTACACTAAATAATAAAAACCGATTTTGTTTTAAAAAAATGAGTAATTAGATTTTAATTTACAAATTTAAAATCAAATATAGTTATTATTAAAATTATTAAAAAAAATATTTAAAGTGTTTAAAATTGTGAATGTACACTATGAATTAGAAGTAATGACTCAGAGTACGCAACGCTTTTACTGAATGTTCAAAATGGCGACGATCATGATTAATCGGTCACAATAAAATGAAATTTTGAGGTTAGGTGTTATACCTAACCACTAATAATTTTTTTAGAAGCTTTACAGAGAACAGACAGGTTTTTCCAACACAAAACTCTAACAAAAGTCTAACAACGTTTTGGTATTATTCATAAATATTCTTCAGGCTGTTTACGAACAGAAAAATATATTACAACACAAACTTTTTTTACAAAATATTTCTTACCTGTTATTATGTCAATTTTGGCAGCTATTTCTAAAAATTTATATCTTTTTTTATAAAAATGTCTACATTATAAAATACATTTTGATTTTATTAGGCGATTTGTGGTAGTTGCAAAATTTATAAATCTGTGGTTAATTACACAAAAAACAAAACTGACTGCACGAAGGACCGGATGAAACCTTACTAAACCGTGTCTATAAATACAGCTCAAATATTTTTAATTGAAACATTAGGTAACTATACAAAATTTAAACGAAATCAGCTACAACAACTCTAAACATTTGTCATATAAACTTGGGGGTAACGTGCAAAAACTAGTAGCAAAAATATTTGGTGGAGAAAGTTTTTTTTTCGGTGGCTCTGATCTTTACATTTCACACACATTTCAAGCAAAACCATTTAAAACTGTATCAATGAGTTTTTGGAATTATTTTATTTTAGTTTATTGGAATAGCATCAATGCTTACTATTTATATCCTGATCTTTACAACAAAGATTTTTAAGTTTCAGTAGTGACAATCGTATGCCTATTATTTATTTGTATTTTCCCGAGATTTTTCAAAAATTTAGTAGGATAGTACCAGTATCATGGTTATTAAGAAATGTTCAATAGAAAAATTTATCAAATTGATTTTGACTTGTCAATTTTTTCATAAAAATATGTGAGAGATTTGACATATCAAAGTTAATTTGATAAACTTTTCAAATGAAAACTTGTTATTTTTTAATGCCAAAGGCATGTCATTTGCATTGCAACGGACTCTAGCAAAGTACACTTGGTTTAGAAGATTAGTCAACTAGTTTGGAAACTGAAGTAGCAAGAATATCTGGTGGAGAAAGTCTGAACATAAATTGTTTTAACATATTAAACGTTTTCCATTTTTATTTCTTAAAACTTTGTTAATAATAATAAATAAAATGAAGAGAAGCGTTGTAGTGACTACTTCCTTCTTTAACACGTTTTTTGCTTCACCACAACAAAAAAAAATTCCATTATATGACAAAGCTACGGTAGCACGAACATTTAACTGTGGCGTCATGGCGCCGTCTCTATGCCGGTGGTGCATCATCAAAAGTCCACTAAATAGGTGCATTAGGACTCTGTAAGTCCTAATGGTAAGAAATAACAGAGTAACACCATCTATTATTTTATCAAACAAATCAACTAAGCTGTATGTATATTAAATGAAAATCTGGAAACTGATTTCAGAAAAAAACTGAAGTCAATAATATCAACTTTATCAAATAATTTTGCATTAAAAATTTAATATAACAGCTCATTCAAAATTAGGTAATCACTGTAATTTTAAGCAGTCAAAAGCGTAAATCATTATATAATACCACTTTTGATTTAATTCTCTACATAAAAACAACACCAAAGCACATTTTAACTGATTATGACCAAAAAAACAATTCTAAATTAAGTTAGACTTGTAAAAAGCTTACACTAAGACTGCAAGTCTCTTAACTGGCGTTGTAATGTCTGGTGCTTCAGTCGAACACGCGCTCTTTACCTCTACGTATTGTCGAGCATGTCAACTGCAATTTTTTAGTGTTTGCAACAACCAGCGCTATCTCTCAAAAACGGTTGGCTCACTTGCAATCAACACACTACCCTCAACGACTAAATGAAAACAAGATACTCCGCCGACGAAAAACACCGATTGTCATTGAATTACATCACTTAGCGGCCTCACCGGTAAAAGTAACCAGATATTAAAATAAATATTATAACTGGTATATTATTTATATTAATATAATAACTGCAATTTGCAGTTTTTAACGCTTCTTTATTGTTTTCTGATTATAACTACCAACTATACAGAGACAATAAAAAAACACCAACGGTATACCACTACAAAAGCAACTCTATTGTCTATTTGTCGAAGCTCAGCTAACACTCTAGTCGTTTCTCAAAGTTTTTATAGAGGATTTTAGAATGGTTGATATCTCAATAGGCCATACGGTACATAGTATTGTAAACGTGGCATAATTAGATTAATAAGAAACAAAAATTAATTTATAATAGTAATTTATACATTATAATTTACTAAATTATAATAGAAAAAACAGTTTATCTCTAGTATTAAGTAGATAAGCGTGTAGATTAGCATGAAAATTTATTTAAAAAATATATAGAAACAGGATTTGTAAAAAACACTTTCGATTGGCGCCCAAAACGAAAAATGGGTTAATTTCAAGTTGAAATAGTACCAGTAGTATTTGTGATTATTTACAGTAGTATTATGAAAATTTAAAAAATCGGTGTTGAAATTAGTCGTTGCTGTGAAGAACTATTAAAATTTGCGTACTTTCGGTAGTATCTCAACTTGAAATTAGCCCGAGAATCTTAATAGTGAATATTATTCTGTCAACTCAAATTTGAATTTTTTCAACCACTTGAGATGTCAATCATTCCGAAACGCTCTATACAGCGTGAGTCTGTTAAAAGTATATCTTAATTTTTCTAAAAAACTAGTTATCTCACCGACTTTAGGGTTTGTCATTAAAAACGTTGTTTTTTTCTCTACGCATGTGAATTTTTTCAGAATTTTTCTAATATTTCTTCTAATGAATATTAATTTGTTAAAAAAATATAAAATTTTAATTATTTCTAATGTCATTCTAAATGACAAAATCTTGAAATATTGTTTTGTGAAAAAAATATTTCCTAAAAATTGTGGATAGCCGCAAAAACAATAACGTTTATTCGTTTTGTAAGACCTATTTTCAAGCAGCATTGCCAGGTTACTCGACAATAGGTTGGACATCCACCCTGCAGCTTTTTTGTCCCACCCACTTTCTTTAATGTAAAAAAATTTAAAAAATTAAAAAAAACAATTTGTTTTTGTTTGTCGATTTAGTTACAATACTTACTTACACAGTAAAAAAATAGTTGAAAACCGATCCACTTTCATTTTCAGTAAAAATTTTAACTCAAAATATTGAGCAAATACGCCATTTTTTCTAAGAAAGTGGGTAGGACAAAGAAGTTAAAGGGTAGGTTATCCACCCCATTGTCGAGTAACGGCAATGTTTCATTAAAATAAGTTTTACAAAACGAATAAATTTTATTATTTTTAAAAGTTAAGATGTACTTTTAACAGACTCACTCTCTATATACCTAGTTATTTTCATAAAGCAGAATTTTGTTTATATTCGTAATGACACTGAACCTAAAATAAATAAAATCCGCAACTTAGAATTGCGTTCACCAATCACTGTCACAGTCAAATTAAAATTACTCAAATTAAATAAAAGTTTCGTTAATTTTTTTCATCTTGTCTAATTGTGACAATTAATTTGTCCTCTCCGAACAAAGCTGACTTAAATATTTCATCTAAAATCCGCCGAAATTCATTTAATCTGCACTAATTATCTCCAGACATTTTTCGAGCTAATCTCCCGTCTTTACCACCTACATTTCGTAACACATCCATCAGACCACGAAATAACTTGCGGTCATTCCATCGCATCCAAGTGAATTTATAAACGCAGTAACAATTCAAAAATGCGGTTTTATGATTTTCCAGTAGATCGGACACGATGTATACAAACTTGTCTTTTTAATTCTCTCAACCAATTTAATAAAAGATTTATTTCAGAAGTTTTGCAACTGTCGGCAGGTGCGAAATTTTTTGAATTAATTAATACATAATAGTACCACTGAAATTAAGGCTCAATTCATATGGAAATTTCAGAGGGGAACCACAAGAAGCTTGTCTCGTTCAAATATGGACGATTATTTGCACGTGTGCAGTAAATATACGTTTTGTGATCGATTTCAAGACGAGAGTTTTTAGTGGCTTCAGGCGATTCAATTTTTACTTCTCTTCATGCAAAAGGAGCTTTTACAAAAATCGTATTTGCTGGTCAAATAAAACAAAAGTATGGAATTATTTAGATTTGAAAGAGTTTAATTAAATTTACGGAATGCGCTTTTTAAATTGATTTATTGGAGGTTTACTCGTAAACATTGCATTTTATTTGTTTTACTACAAAAAATATATAATTGGAAATATTTCTGACTCGAAGAGAGAAACATCTGGTATTAGCTAATGCCAACCAGAATTGCAACAAATGGCTGTAATTCTCTTATTACAAATTGAATTCTTGAAATTGTTTACAATTAAAACTGATTTACGAAAATTAAATTTTCTTATTTATATCTATTTTTATTTTCAGTTATTATATTTTAAGTTGTTTTTTTAGATTTAAGATTCACAGAAACATAATAAAAGAACAACACAAAAACGACAAATACAGCAATTTGCAAACGCAACTTTTGACGGTTTATTCATTCTCAACAAACTTGTCGTGGCACTGAATTAAAAAATACAATTTTCTATCTATTATTCTAGAAGCAGTATTTACTTTAATACAAAATATTATTTAAATATAATTATTTTTTAATTAATTTACCAGAAAATTAAAATTGATAAATTTTTTTATTGAACTATATAACTGAATGTGACCTGACTTGATCTTAACAGCGTTTTACGTAGTTGACAGAAGCTACTTGTTGTTGTAACTTATTGGCTCTAATGTTTAAAAAATAGAAACTTAAACTTCAAGACTTAAACGATGTGTGTAATTTGTCCTGAGGGCGATATCAGCAAAACTTTAATCTGAAAATTAACCAAGGTTAAGATGACGACGTAATAAATCAGAATTACTGCAGAAAAATCTTAAAAAGCTGGAAAGGAAAATGCAGTAAAATAAGACAGTTTAGAAACTTAGTAAAGTACGCAGAAGAAGAACCCTAAGCAACGATAACTTGTTCTTATACTAAAAAACGGTTTTTTTCACAATGAACTTTTAAGAATTGTAGTCACAAACGCATGGCTACTAAATCCTGTTCTAGCAGTTGCTATTGTTATTATTTTTTTTTAGATACGGTAATAATATAACGTAGAACGAATAATAGTTATTGTAGGTTGAATTTGATAAAAATCTTTAATAAAAATAAGCTATTTAGCTTATACAACCAACATGCAAATTGTGACAAAGACCATAGTCAAAGTTGGAAGAATGTGTAACACGCTTTAGCTAGAGTATTCTGGATCTCGTTCAGTCATTCTATCTTAATGAAATGCTCTCTACACTTCTAAATGTCATTCAAATCTTGTTCAAACGGTTAGTAATTAATAATTACTAATCGGATTTACATATCTATAAATGCGTCAAAATTATCTAATTATCATTAAACGCTCTTGAAAATTCTAGACGATGATATTAGCTATTTATAGCGATCTACGATAGTAGAAACAGATGAGTTATCAGTTGGAAGCTTCGAGAATAGCCATGTGCCCAATTTAATTTAAAAAAAGTTGTGATTTATTTTTGAATTTGAACATATAATCTTTTTTATTTAAACGTTTAAAAATTGTGTTTTTTTCTTAAGAGATATTCTTTATTTGAATTTGAATTAGACTTTAAAATGGATGAATTAAAAACAAACGGCGATTTGTTTAGAATTCTGCGGAATCCACAACGTGGACTTGGCACCTACAATGTTTTAAAAGTGGTAAAAAACAGTTAGGAAACGAAGAGTTATCTGATCTTACTTTAAAAATACAAAAATTTTGCTACAAATTAACAAAAAAATGGGAAAATGATGGTCGAATTTGTGAGAGATTTTCAGAAAAATATCAAAATTTCTTTCTAGAAAATTTTTTTAGTGACAATACTGATAAAGACAGAAATAAAGAGACAGTTACTTTAAAATCTTTTTCTCTTTGTTCAGACAAACAAAAATCTAGAAGAACTGCTTTTATACGTTTACAGTATTCTGGACAAGAACTATTGTATATGGCAAAAGTAGAATTAAGAGAAGGTAACATAAAAATGTCCAAACTCTTACATTTTGTACTAAAGGGTTTTTCAATAAGGATGGGTTTATGTTGGCACCCTGTGGGGGCCATGTTTTTTTGGTAGTGTCTGTGTAATCTGGTGTTTATTGTTCAGTCACTTATGCCAAATTATCATGGAAAATTAGACGACAATTGAGCAACACGTCCAAATGATAAAACTTTATTATCAAAATGACTGTTCGTTAGTTCGAACATTGCGCTCGTTGCGCCCATTTTATGGAAGACATGGTGGTTCTTCAAAATCGACTCTGCAGCGTTTGGTGACCAAATTTGAAACAACGGGTTCGGTAAACAAGCAGCCAACACCCTGGCGTCAAATAAATGCTAGATCGGCCGGAAATATTGCTGCCGTACGTGAAAGTGTACAGCAAAACCCGAGGCAGTCAATTCCGCGTCGTGCACAAGAACTCGGCCTTTCGCAGACATCAGTTTGGCGAATTTTGCGTCGGGATTTGGGATTACACCCGTACAAAATCCAATTGACTCAGGAGCTTAAAGCTAATGACCAAAGACAACGCCGTTTGTTCGCTGACTGGGCTAGAAGAAGACCCCATATTTGGTCGAAAAATCATCTTTAGTGACGAGGCGCATTTTTGGATGAATGGCTACGTTAGTACGTTAACACTCAAAATTGCCGTATATGGAACAACGCTAACCCACACGAGGTTCAGCAAGTTGCAATGCATCCACAAAAAGTTACTGTTTGGTGCGGATTTTGGGCTGGCGGCGTCATTGGTCCATACTTTTTTGAAAATGACGTTGATGAGGCCATCACCGTCAACGGCGAGCGCTACAGAACGATGCAAACAAATTTGTTTTGCCCTAAATTAAACGATATGGAGGTAGACGACACGTGGTTTCAGCAGGACGGGGCTACGTGCCATACAGCAGACGCCACGCTGGACGTTCTGCATGAAAGATTTGAGGGCAGAGTTATTTCTTGCAAAGGTGACATGAATTTGCCACCAAGATCGTGCGATTTGACCCTGCTAGATTTTTTTGTGGGGTTTTCTCAAATCGCAGGTCTATACTATAATGCCATCGGTCAAATTCAGCCAGATCTATGCGAGCGAGTCATTCAAAATTGGTCCACTCGGACTCATGCCACAGTTAGAAGTCGCGACGGACATTTGGACGATGTTATATTCTATAAATAAAGGCATGCATGGACCTTTCATATAAAAAAAGAATTTTTTAAATACCTCACACACAGCTTGTTTTATTCCATTTTAACATCGACCCATCCTTATTGAAAAACCCTTTAAAAAATCCAGACAAAATTGAAAAGTTATTAGACTTTTGTAATGATGAATCAAAAAAATTGAAACTTATACACCAGACGATGATGACTTCTTTGGATCTGTCGAAACGGCAATATCAATTATTGAAAAATTTAACAGACAGAGACTTTTTTATTTCCATCTTAATACTACAGTATTGAGTTGGCCAAATCTGAGTGTTATCCCCAAAAAAAAAATTATAAACATTGATGAAAAAGAAGCCAAAATAAATCTTCAAGATCTGCTTGACCACACCACTAAAAGAATTTTAAAGTCTATAAATATTAATCATAAAAATGAGCAAAATCTAATATTAGTTAGTAAATGGGGATGTGATGGAGCTTCTGGACAAAGCTTATAAAAACAAGGATTAGAACAAGAAACGGACTGGGATGATTCCTCTATTTTTGTAACATATTTTGTTCCAATTAAATTATTTGATTCAGTTCAAAAATCGAATGTGATTTGGGAAAACAAAAAAACTTCATCAACCAGCTTTTGCCGGCCAATAAGATTTTGTATTTGTAAAGAAACTCCTGCAGTGATAAACAAAGAAGTAAACAGAATGAAAAATGAAATATCTTTACTTCTAGATTGTAGATGAAAAATATGTAATGCGGTATCTCAAATTTCTTCAGCTATGCGGTGCTATAATTGTTTAGCAGGTCCCAAAGACATGAACAATTTAACAAATTTAGAAAAAAGAAAGTCTAACGAAGAATTTTACAATTTTGGTTTATCGCCTCTACACGCTAAAATTTGGTCCTTGAGTGCCTTCTTTACATTTCATATAACTTAAAATTTAAAAAATGGACAGCAAGGTCTTCAGAGAAAAAAGCTTCACAGTCTTCTAAGCTGTTGATTCAAAATAAATTTCGTACAAAATTAGGACTGATTGCAGACGAAATTAGACAAGGAAAAGGAACAACAAATGATGGGAACTCTGCTCGCAAATTTTTTAAAAATTGTAAAACTTCATCTGAAATTACTGGAATTGATGAACGTTTGGTGTATAGATTTGCTGTGATTTTGTATTTTTAAATTTTGTACACTTATAATGGACTAATAATCTAAATTATCCTAAAAATTTCATCAAAATTGGTTCACTTATGTTCGAAATAAGTGCCATGTCTGTGTACTGGTTATATTTGGTATTTTATAGTATTTTAGGACTATTAGGACACTGAAACCTGCTATGTAGAATAATTGGTAGCTATAGCGCAATCTACACCCTCCATCTGCTACTATACGGCCTATCATTACTATTATTACGGCAGCTTTATAACTATAGCTGCGCTTTAGTTTTTAATATATGTAATTATAAAAAAGAGGATTTCGATTATGTCGTATTTTAGGAATTGAGGGACACAGTTTGTCAAAACTTTATACTAAGTAAACGAAAACTAGCTGAATCAAAACAACTCTCTTGTTTAATTTTTGTACAGTTTAGTCTCGTTCACATCGCATTTTTCAGTTCCGCTCTTGGGGCATTCGCAGGAAGTTGAATCATTGACGAAAGTCCTGAAATTCTGCGGATGCCCTGAGGGCAAAACCAGTCACAATATATAAAGTTTTAATAAACTGTGTCAAAGTATATCCGCCATCTTTCGCTATTTTGGCCGCGCTTCGATAGATGTAGTTATTCAATAAATATTTGATATTAATTTTGGAAATTTGTCGAGTCCTAGTTGAAGAAAAATCTTTCTATAACACACCTGTGTGTGTTGAATCCAACAATTTAACTAAATCACGTGACTTCGAATTTAAATTTCTTAAAATTAGACACGTTTAGAATATTTATCAGTAATTCAATGACCCCGACATTTCTCCTAATATTAGATATGACATTTTGGGGGTAAACAACCCTCACGCAATAAAAATTTGATATATGTATGTGTGCAATATTTTTTTTTGCATTTTACAAATTTACTTTGTCACGTGGAAATTAATATCGCTGCAAAATTCCATTCTAAATTAATAGTCCTTTTGCTTGGCAAGATTCAGCTCATTATGATAATATCCACAACCGGTCGTGATTCCTTCCAGAAATAATTTATTCACAATACAATTTCCGTCGAAATCGGCGCCTTCTAACGTTAATCCGTATGTTAATACGCAATTACTATATCCTGGCTACAAATCACCTTTTTTCAACGAAATAATAAACACATCACAAGACTGGTTATTCGTAACACGATCATCTTCAAGATACAGTTTTAATTAAACGTGAAAAAATTTCAAAATATACGATTATAAAATACTAAACAGAATTTTATTCGAAATGCATTCGGGGAAATACTCGGTTATTTTGTTTTATTTCAGAGTATGAAACTCGACTTGTATTAAATTTTTATTTAAATATTAATAAAACAGAACGAGTGAGATGCGATAAAGTGATATATTTTAGTAAAAAAGGTCGAATTTTTATAATCTAATAGAAAAGGTGAAAAGGATCTGGTTCTGGGAGTCCTAAAGACAATTACTTAAAGTAAATAAATAAAAAACTTTTTATGATCTTTTTGGATAAAATGTTAAATAATAAAATGTAAAGAACTCATAAATACATTGCTAATAAATTCTTGTTTTCTGAAGCAATTTTAATTTCTACTATAAATAGAACTCGTACCAATTTTATCTCTTTCAAGATCATAATCTTTGTTTTTAACTCAGTACTGTGCTTGAAAGGTATTTTAATTATTTCAGAACATAATTAAAAGATAAAATAAAATTTCAACTATTTGTTTTAGTGCCGTTTAAAAGATTCTTACTTGAGGGAATTAACTCAGTTTAAAAAAAAATTGCAAGAAACAATTAAAAATTAAATTTTTGGATTTAACAACATTTAATTACGTTTGTCTTCCTTGAGGATAAACGAATTTTATTTAAGCTAATTTAGTTAATTTTTAAAATAATGAAATTCCTGATATGTCTTCGGACCACACTCGGACAAGAATGTCTTTTAATTAACGCATTTTTGGGAAAAATCAAGAATTCCTGAAATTTAACGCGTAATTAATTTTTTTCAACAATTATAGATCATTTATCCTTCAATTAATACACGAGGTTCTCAGATAATCGCGTCTCTCTATTAAGATGAAGATCACTTTCCAACTTCCTGTCCCTAACATCCGGCAATTATTCATCAACGGAATTCCCAGCAACGTTTTTTTCTACTTCCAGGACTGCCATGGGGTGCCCGAGAGCCAAGGAAGTGATCCCATCAAAGATGAAATTGATAACTACACGCTGATGAGTGGAACCCAAAATGATACTCACACGGTTATTGAATTTAGAAGAGTTTTGGATACGTGTGATCCCAACGATTATGTCCTGACGGTAAGTAGCAAGCGGGCATAGAAATTTTAAATTTAGATAAGCTGTAGAAATCTTGTTTAAAGATAATTTTTAACAAGCCAATTTTGAAGGCGACTCTAGCGTCTTCTCGGTTGATGGTGTGCAAAATATTAATCATTCATGATATATTTCTAAAAATATATATCGATATATCAAAATTTGATAAATATTAAATTAAGTTAATATTCTCAAAATTATATTAGATTAATATATCAATAAATATCAAATTATCAAACAGCATTATCAAAAACATATCAGGTATAGACCGCCTCACCGTCTTATCCCCATTTGTAATAAACATTATTAGAGTATCTCTCAATCTACAACGTATAGCTTCTTGTGAAATTGACATTTAACAATACACAAATGAAACGTTTAAATAAGAAAAATATTGTAATTTTAGAAACTACATTGCAGAAACCTTTGTGGCTGCAACAGAATTGAATACAAGGAATTATATTCTTATATCCAAAATTTTTATTTTTTAGGTATTGAATTGCGCTGAAGTCATTGACTGCGCGACCATCTCGTTTGCATTCGTGTTTCTAATACTACTATAGAAGCTTTGTCTTTGTCGTCGCAATAAGCTGAAAAAAGATGAAAATTGTGACTTTATTAATACAATACGTTTTGTTAAATTTGATGAAAATTACTTCCTTGGATTTTTATGAAAGTAAGGTTGATCCAATGACAGGGACAAATAAAAACAAAATTACTTTAATCGACTAGTTTCCTTCGTATAATGAACATCTTCAGGACTACAATAATAACAGGACATAGAAGTAAAAATTTCTTTTTACTTCTAAATTTTATAACTCATAAATAAATAAATATTGGAAATGCGCAATATATAGTTTTGTAGAAAATTAAACGCTTTACAAGAAAAAGTTTTTTGCGGTTAATCGATAACTCCAACTATTTAAAAAAAAATTGAGGATTTTCACTCAAATTTTGGTTTTTAAATGCGAATACCTTCTAAGTGGTTAGAGTAATCGATTAACCACAAAAGACCTTTTTTGTAGAGCATTCAATTTTGTATAAAACTATATATTTTGTATTTTCTAATATTTATTTAATCTACCAATTATAAAATTTAGAAGTAAAAAAGACATTTTTGTTAAATTCTTCAAATTCTGATCTCTGATATCTTCTAAATGCTAATAGCTATAAAAAAATTGTAAAATACCTTTTTAGAGCGTTCAATTTTATACAAAAAATGTAAATAAAATTTTTCTGTACGATCAAGTAGTGACGAGATATGGATTTTGCTAAATAGAACTAAAAAAAAATTGAAAACTAAGATGAGAGGGTCATTCCTATTAAAATTAAGAGCTTATCTTTAAAATGCATTTTTTAAACGTGCCTGGGAATCAATTTTTCAGTGTCGGAAGTTAAAAAAAATCGATTTTTTTGGCCCAATCTATTTTATACAGATTTGGTGATTAAACTTGGTGGTGGTCTTATTTTTAGGACTCACGAAAACCAAATACAGTTGCTTTCTCAGTTGCATCCGACCGAAGCTGTTAAAAAAATAAACTACGTATCTTTGGTTACTTTTCATTGAAATGGATCTGATACATTTAATACATTTTTCCAAAAAATTAAAAACGCTTTGAGAAACAAGTTTTCACCTTCGATATAGTAATTGATGTACTGACAGAGGGACTTTCTGGGCTTAAGTTAAGACGTATTTCGTCATCGTACGAATTGATATACTGTTATTTTTTTATTTGTTGGTGTGCGTTGGCGACGGAAAGTGTTAATGTGCATGTGTGCTACAGTTGTGTGCTCATACCGTACGCTAACGCACTTATAAATACAAAAGTTTGTATCGTCTTACTTAATATTTGAGTTTAGTTGCTCTCAATCTTTTTTGGCATTGACAACTGACTAGTTGAAAATTTCCAGCAATTTTTTTGCTAAACTTTTTCTTTTTAAACATTTTCTTCTTATCTTTAAATTATTATTTTTACAATTAACTGACAATAACATTTTTCATAAAGGGGGACACAGTCGTGGTAATTTGGGCCTACCACAACACCGACCCCCAATCAGGAGCCGAGATGATCTACCACGGCGACAAAAGGGGTGCCCAAAGCCTTCACTTACTAGGCCCTCCACCTGTTCCCAAAGCTGTAGGAAGTAACATCAGAAACTGGGACGTGACTCTACGAAATGTAACTACACCAATTTAATCTAACTTTTAACTAGTTTTTTTGCTTTTAGTTTGAAATTATCAGCAACATGAATACGATCTACTGGTGCAAAATTTTTAAAGCTCCCACTCTTCAACACAAGCACCATATTGTAGGTTACGAGCCTCTGATTGGCCATAACCACTCTTCTTTTGTACACCACATGATCCTTCACGAGTGCGAACTCGATGGAGAAGAGTTCTCCAAATGGGAGGCATTTTCTAAAGAGCCTGGACGGCTGTGTTACGGTTCTAATATGGCACCCGAGTGGGAAAAATGTCTCACACCTCTTGTAGCCTGGGCAATAGGTTCTAAAGGAGAGAATTTTCCGAAACATGTTGGCTTGCCTTTAGCTACCAAAAAGAACGCTTTTTACATGCTTGAGGTCCATTTTGATAATCCTTCAATGAAACAAGCACAAGACACTTCCGGTTTAAGGCTACACTACACAAGTGAATTAAGGGAAAACGAAGGAGGGATTTTGACAACAGGAATTGCTCTGTCAAGTCTTCATTTTATCCCGCCTTTTCAAAGAGAGTATAAAACTGCAGGGTATTGTAACACTGACTGTACCAAAGCTACGTTTCCTAAAGAAGGGATTCATGTTGTTTCGGTTATGTTACATTCGCATTTAGCTGGGAGAAAATTGAAATTGAGACATGTTAGAGCAGGAAAAGAACTGCCTCCACTAGCACAAGATGACCATTACGATTTTAATTATCAACAGTCGCGAGCGTTATCCCAGGATGTTATAATCCTGCCAGGTGATGCCCTAGTCACAGAATGCACTTACTCGACACTTAACCGCAACAAGCCAACACTTGGAGGGTACTCAACAAAAGAAGAAATGTGCCTGGCTTTTGTTCTTCATTATCCACGAACTGATCTCGCAGGTTGCTATTCTATGTCTCCAATAAAGTACTTTTTCCAAAACTTGGGAGTTAAGAAGTTTTACGGGAAAAGTATGGAGGAGATTGAAAATATTTTCTTACATGGAGAGTAAGTGGTACTTTCAAACGTCTCAATTGTTATTTTGATTTTTTGTTACAGTACTGAGACCCATCCAGTATCTCTTTCAACTCCCAGTAAACCTCTATTTCCGTATCAACCAGGTGATGAAATGTCACCTGAAGCCAACAGAAGAGCTATTATAGCTCTACAAAATGCCAAAGATTATACCATTGAAGGTGACACACATGAAGGTCAAACAATGTTTGATAAGCTAGTTATTGAAGATCCGGAAGAGTTCCGGAATAAATCTTTCATGGATCACTTGCAAGATATTCCGTATAATGAAACTCTGATTACCAGGAAAATGGAGGAGTATTTCTATACCGGCTTGCATTTGACGTTTTGCAGAAAACGGGACGACTCTCTTGCTATTGTAAGTATAGGATTGTTCTGCTTATAGTGCCTCTCCTCTGGCTATAGAATCAACTACCATCATTATTTATTTTTGAGTTGAGAGGATTAAAAGCATTTCTCAGATCTAGATGTTTGTTATTTAGATAAACCACCCAATACTGCCCTTGCAATTTAGTTAAAGGTTTTGCCAGATCCACGTGGACCAATTTGGTCATCTCTCTCAACATTTCTAAACAAAGATCATGCGACTTTTAAGGCGGTTTTAACCCTTCAATCCTAAGTAAAAAAACACGATAATGGTAGAAAAGGATTAGGATCTTATGAACCGCGAGAGAAAGTTGCGCACTAGTCACAAAGGAGAGTGGGGAATTCGTGCTATTCTCTTAATTAAAAATTTCAGGTTCTACTTATTCCAGTTGTCTACTTTTGTTGTTTGCTGACTGTCTCGCTGCGCCTTTCGGTTACTTTTTTTTTCGTTTTACCGCTCTGCCTTTGTTCCATTAAAAAAACTGTCTGAAGTAAAAATTTTAAGTCAATCTTAAGTTTCCTAGCTTAGAGATCCTAGATTTTTAAACTTTAGACTTCTTGCGACTTGTGAGATTCTGAACTTGCTCTAATTTATGGAGATCTATTAGTTCTACAAATCTAACGCAACCTGAATTCAATATTTTCTGTGTTAAGCAAGTATTACCAAATATTTGTTGTTTCTGTTGCAGAAGGAGAGTATCGTCCCTTTTCCAAACTTCACCGTTTACTCAGCTGACCAACAAGTCCACTGCAGTTACAAATTGAAGCGTTCACCGTCTTCATCAGTTTCAGTAGAATCGAGTTTTTCCATTATTTTTTTGTGTTTCTTCAGTCAGATTTTTAACTAGACCAGTGATGTAAATAAAGGGTTTTGTACATATCACTTACCAAATAATTATTTATGAGTAGTTTTAAGTTGAATAATGCTGTGAGTTAAATTAAGTCATACGGATAGTTGTAGGAATCAGAATTTTTTGTACTTAATAAACGTTCTAGTTTGATTTAGATGCGTGCTATACAAGATTTTATCCAACACTTCAATAAAATGACAGAGTTTTTGATATTTTGATAATTTTTCCCTAAAAATCATCATGACGCCTCGTTTAAAATGCGGGTGTGTTGCACTCTCCTCCCTTCACATTCCACATCTCACAACCTGCAATCTTAGCGCAGCCATAAGTTGCGTTGTACTGGCGTAAGGCGCCAAATTTAAAAATATACCAGCACTTCTCAAACAAAATGACTACATTATGTATCTACTTTATTTACATAAAATTAATACAGTTATAGGGTGTTTAGGTATATAAAAGTGTTGAATAAAATTTAATAAAAAATTAGTGAGGTTTATCCAATTCCTTTCCCACAACATCAAAAGCAACTTGCAAAGTTTTGTCCCAAGCATCTAGTGTTTCTTTCTTCACCAAATTCGTTAAAAATTCCAACATAACTTCCTTGACATGCTACAAACCAAAATGATTTTATTAAATTCGTAACTAACTAAATAACTAACCCAAAACGAGATAGGTTTTACAATATTTCTGTGATGATTTCGTCCAACTTTCTGTAATATATTTATCAGCAGTTCTCCATCTTTCAAATTATCGATAATTGAATCAATAGCATACATCACATTACTACAATGTGCATGAAATACTTTACTTGTGGGTAATTCTTCGTAAGGAATATTTCTAAATGGGAAATTTTGATGTTCTTCTGGATATCTCTGGAAAAGGCTACAAACTTCAGTTAGCAAAAATAAGTCTAATTCTTAATATGATTACGTTCCAATTGTTATTATTATGTTTTTTAGAGGTAACGGGTTACAGGAACAATTAAATAAACAATTTGGCTTTAATCCGACGTTTCAACTGTTTTTTATTACTGTCTTTTTCGAGGATTTAAGTCATAGTTATAATTTTTTTTTATTATTTTATTACAACTATGACTTAAATCCTCGAAAAAGACAGTAATAAAAAACAGTCGAAACGTCGGATTAAAGCCAAATCGTTTATTTAATTGTTCCTGTAACCCGTTACTTCTAAAAAACATGTAAAAAAAATAAGTCTAATTAAGTGACTTACAGAAGAACAATTTTGACACCATAACCAGTCAAATCCTTTTTAATAGGGGCCCACGAAGACTGGACTAAGTATATTTCGCGAGATGTGAGGGTTGTCATAGCATCAGGGTCGTCAGTTCTTGTTGTGTAGTAGTAGTACAGGCTTGTTATAATCCCCATTGCTAAAAAAATAATAAAAGAAAACAATGTAGGTTTATAATATTACTAATGATTAATTTTAATAGCCAAGAATAAAATGGTATTGACATTTTTTAATTAGCAAATATTTACTTTGCCATTAAAGGAACAAGATTGCATAATTAGTTGGCATCATATCCGTCTTCTGTTAAATGCATACGAAAATAAAAATTAACACCGTTATGAGTTTATGAGAGTAAAAATTGTGACAAGCAACAAATACTTGTAAAAAATCGTTGAAATAAGTGAAAATAAGAACAACAATATACAGAATTACAACTGAACTCACTTTTATAGAATTTATCACTCACACAAAGCTCAGTGAAAACCACCCACTTTAATTAATTAATAATAATAAAACTTAAAATTCAGTAATTATTAAGACGCAGATCCTTTACTACATCTTAACTGAAACTGGTTCTTTTCTTTTGAAATACGAAGAAATCACATTCTCAAGTGGTCTGTTGCATTATTAACAGAAAAATAAGATGTGATTTTTAAAAAAATTATGATTAGTTGGATCAATCTCGATCTTCTCACCACCTTTTCTCTTTCTTTTTTTCTTTTTGAAACCTTCTTGTATTTGGTAACTATCTCTTGTCAGACACAAACTCACTATATCCACAAAAAAATTACGATTAACACGTGCCACCACACAATGTAAATATTGCTTTCCAGCTCCACAGATAATTCCTAAACATTTTTTGAGATTTGTTTTTGGTTTCTTATTTCGTAACTTTTTTTATTAAAAAAAAAATATTATTTGACGAGATGCAGTTATTTTCAGTTAGCGCTAATTACAATTTCTACAATAAAGTTAAAACAGAAAACAACAAATCTTGATAAAGAAGGGTAAAGCGTTCGAAACGTTGGCACAGTTGTATATCATAAAAATAATAAATTTTGGCCGAAAATCTTCTGAACTTTAATTCAATTTATATTGTGATTGTTACGAACTATTTCAAAAAAATGTCAAACACTTTTAAAATTATGAATTACACTACAACGCGAAATTCTTAGAAATTTTTGTCACGGCTATTGACTGCATTTCGGCAGTTCGTACCCATCATTGTTCTTATAAATTAGGAACGCTTTAAGATTTCTACAGAAAATCCAGTTTTGAGTTTAGCAATGACAACGATAGCAATTGGTATTTACAAGTCGTTAATTCCTAGTTATAAGAAGAATAATGTTTATAAAAAGTTATTAAAATTTGAAATAACAAGATCACATTAAAACAATAAAAGATTATAAACAGAAGTTAAAACGAAGAGAAGCAATTAAAGAAATATAACATACAGGTTAGTCAAAAGTATGGAATAGGCAATTTATCTCCGTAAATATGACTAAAGATATTATGACTAAATGTCATTGATAAAAGTTTTTTTATTATATCTTAACCTGCTTGTTATTTTTTTTTATGTCAAGGCATTTCCATGGAAACGTAACTTTTTTTCTTTTTTAAATAGCAACCTAGCAATTTTCTTGGTGATTCTTGTTCCTCTTTTTTTTCTTGAAATGACCTGATATTTTTTTAATATCCTTTAATAACAAAATTTTAGAGAAAATGGCCATAATACTTTATTCAATCAAATATTATTTAACTTAAATGAAATGTTCAAACTGAAGACTTCCTACATCTTGACAGTAACCTAATCTGTCATAAAAATTGCGTAACGAATTTTGCAGCCAGTTAGGTGCTATTTTTGCGATTCCGTGTCTTATTGTGGCTTCCAGGTCTTCCAAATTTTGAGGTCTTTCTTTGTAAATTGTATTTTTTAAATGACCCCAGAGGAAAAAATCTAAGGGGCTTAAATCGGGGGACCTAGCAGGCCACTCAATAGGACCCCGACGTCCTATCCAACGACGTGAAAAAATGTTATCAAAAAATAAGCGAACATCAACCCCATAATGGGGTGAAGCACCGTCTTGCTAAAACCAAATATTTTGATTTGGCATTCCTTGTCGATCTGCATCCGGAAATAATTGTACAATATCGGGTACAATGTGATCACGCAATAGGAGTAGATATCTAACCGCAGCTAAATTCCCATCAATAAAATATGGGCCTATTATGTGCTGCCCAATAATACCAACCCATACATTAAGTTTTTGACGGTGCTGTGTGAGAAATGTTCCATCATCCAATGAGGATTCTCACTAGACCAGTATCGACAGTTGTGTCTGTTCACAAATCCATTAAGACAAAAAGGTGGCTTCATCAGAAAATAAAATGTTGTTTAAACAATTTGGATTATTATCAATCATTTCCATTATGGTTGCACAAAACTGCCTTCTTCTGTCTGGGTCATTTTCGTTTAGCTCATGGAGAAGGTGTATCTTGTAGGGTTTGAGTTTGTTCTTTTTCAATATACGAACAATCGACGATTGACTAATATCATTATGCAAAGCAAGTTGCGTGGTTGTCTTAATTGGATTATCCATAACACTTAGTAATACATCAAGAGCTTGATCATGATTTGTGGCTGATTTCGGACGTCCAGATTTTGGCATATCTTTTACATTTCCAGTTTCTCTAAATTTTTAAACAATTTAGATACCGTGGATTGTACAATAGGATTTCTTCTAGAGTGAACGTTGTTAAATAAATGACAAACATCTTGGTGTGAACGTGTTCGATCTCCATAACCAACCATCATGAGAATTTCAATTCTTTCAGTGTCACTGAGTTTCACCATGTTTACAAATTAAAATAAAACTATCTTTATTAAATTAATTTGTTAACTTATTAAAACGTAGGTAGGTCACACTGACATGAAAAATATCATTAAAGGAACAAAGGGCACTATTATTTTTTGTAAAATTATCATCAAATAAATTTAAATAATTAGTAAAAATCAGAGAAACTGATTTGATACCATTTTTGTCGTTTATTAGAAATTATGATTTTACACAAAAATTTTGTTATTAAAGGATATTAAAAAAATACCAAGTCATTTCAAAAAAAAGAGGAACAAGAATCACCAAGAAAATTGCTAGGTTGCTATTATTTTAAAAAAGAAAAAAAAGTTACGTTTCCATGAAAATGCGTTGACATAAAAAAACAACATTAGGCTAAGAGATAAAGAATAATGAGTAAAGAAACTTTTATCGATGACATTTTGTCATAAAGTTCATTAAACTGCCTATTCCATACTTTTGACTAACCCTGTATAATATCACAATTTATCGTAAACATTTTCAGAGATAGATTATTATCTACTAACATGAGACCTCAACAACAACCATTTTGAAGACAGAAGTAACATTGATTTCTGATCTCTGTCTGTGCGTATAACAAGAAGACTGAAAACATGGGCGTAAAAAAACTGTTTAGACAAGATCGTAACTTGCATTAAAATGCTGGCTCAAACTAAGAAGATTGAAGATGTTTATTGACAAACTGCTACAAATGAGCAGGCAGTAACTCAATATTGCTGGGTTTTTGACCAAACACTATAAACTGAGTTAAACGGCACAGTTACTTTAGAACCATTACAATAAAGCCTAAAAAGACAGCAGAGCACGCATTTTTCAAGTACCAAATATAGAAAACTATGAGGCATAGACTGGAACTACTCGTAGAAGAATGGATCAGTTTAAACAACATCGTAGAAATCATGCAAAAGCAATGAGGACTAGAGCATAGTGCAAAGCAGTGCTGAAAAGATTCTAAAAACCAAAGTAGAGAACGGAAAAAAGAGGTATGTAAACAGCATAAACAGCCCTGGAAATTCACAGTCGATATAAATGCAGGAGAGTGAAGAGTACTAGGAGTGCTTAGTTGAAGTAACAATCCGCCTCAGAAGGTCTCAGAAGGGAGTAAACAGTACGGGTCTAAAAGAGCGAGAACTACTGAAAGCGCTGTAGTGGCGCAGGAAAAAGTCCTAAGTAATGGATGACAAGTCGGTAGTCCTGATGCCATGACTAATAGTGATTCTGGGGCGGCAGATAGAAGAAAGCCCGAAAACTAATTTATCCCTAAGCTAAAAGCCCGTTGTTTTAAAATAAAAAGACCTTAAAATTAAACGATATTATTTATAAACTGTAATTTTCAACGATTTGAATAAGTTTTGTGAAGAATACAGCTGAATTATACGAAAGTCATAAACAATAAAAAAAATAATAACTTTTTTTGCAAAAATTAAGAACCTGAAAATTCTGATTAGTTCGGAAAAAAAAATGTCTTTTAAGAGCGTTCTGCAAACGCCAAAAAGTTTTGGTGGAATAATTTATTTTCCTGCGTCTAACTATAAAATCTGACAAGAAAAACAAAAAAGTAGATTCTGTTACTGTTTAAAAAGCTTGATCAAAAAGACAGAAGACGTCGATTAAAACTGTTGAAGAAGAAACAAAAATCAAGAAAAATTTTCTAGAAACTAAAAATAATTCTAGAAAAGTTAGAAAAACTATACGGCATTGGAAAGAACAAGAATATGAAAAACGATATTTGAAAAATAAAATTAAAAAGACAAAATTCTATAAAAATTTAAAAATCGTCAGATGCAAGAAAAGGTAAAAAAGAAAGTTTTGGGAAAACAAAAAAATTTTTGCGAAAAAAGACAAAGAAATATTCTAGAAGAGTAAAAGACAATTCTAAAAGTGCTTGAAAACTAGCGTTTAGAAAAAAAGACTTTAAGAAACAACGATTGAAAAAAAAGGAACATCAAATAATTGTACTAGTAATCTTTAAAAAATATATAAACAAAAAGAATTTAGGAAACCAAGATACGATTTTAAAAAAGCAATGGAAAGAGAAATACCAACAAAATCAATAATTAGAAAAACAAAAGATAAGTCTAAAAGACCATTAAAAACGACAAATAAAAAAAGAAAATGAACTATATCTATAAGAAAAACAAGAACAAAGTGAAAGTATTACTGAAAAACACAGTAAATAAGTTTTTCTGTGAATAAAAGACGCCCATTCTAAAAATTGATAAACAGGAAATTACGATTAGATCAAAGTTATCAACAAGATACATTCAACTTTTCTAAAAATATCTAGGCTGACTTTAGATAGTGTCACATTTAAAAAACAAAGCATAAACCATATTAAAAAATTGCCAAATGTGAACATGTTAACTTCTATAGAACACTTAATCTTGTTCTTTCAAGAACTCGACTCGACAAGTACTCATAACATACAAATTTGAATTTACAAAAGACAATTCAGTAACTCGGTTCTTATAAATGTAAGTGATAACTACATTATGATTTAGAAAATAATAAAATTATTGTAGTTGTGTATCTAGACTTTACAAGGGCGTTCAAAACTATAAATAGAAATTAATATACTCTTAGACAAATTAAAGACAATAGACATAAGAGCAGCAGTTTACAGAATTTTTAGCAAAGAATGGCGTACCCCAAGGTACAGTTTGAAAACCTCTTCTATTTTTTCGTTTATTAATAGTTTAGCAAATATTCGTAAAATTTCTAAAGTTAATTTGTTTGTACACAAAAACTATTTCAATGACTATTGTTTATACATTTTCTAATAAGAGAAAAAATGCATTTAATTGTCGAGAACTTTTTAAAATTGTTTCTAATTTAAAAATGATTTACTTACTGTTCTAATTAAGCGATAATCCAGATTCTCGTAATTAACAAAACGTGTTTCAAGTTAGGACAACTTTAATAGAATTGCTGCTAATTGAAGGATGTTGAACGTGTTCTCACTACTTACAATCTGAGTTAGACCTAATCAGATGTCTATTTATACGTGATTTGAAATCATATCTTGAATCAGTCAATATGCACTTTTTTAATTTTATTTAAATTAATTTTTAAAAATTTACTTGCAATATTGCGTAATTTAAGTAACAGCAAACACAGAATTACGTAACTTCTCTACTAAAAAAACCAATAAACGTAAAATGCAGCAAATTACTAATGAATTTTTTTTTGTAGTGTCTGTCACTCAGATTTTTGTAAATAATTGTTATCTTAGTTTATCGATTAAATGGTGATATTCAATTAGCAACAATGTAAACAAGAAACAAAAATTACTCAAATAAAACATTTTCAAGGAACAAAATGTGATAAATAAATCTGTTATCTGCAATTACTCATTATTAAATTAAAAAAATAATTTGAGATAATTACTAGTAAATGCAATTACCTTGTAAAAATTGCAACAATCAGTTGAAACTATTTTACTTACTCCTATCAACTCTTGATTAAATGCCATTGCAATTGAGGTCAAAAATTTTTTTTTTAATTGCGCAATAAAAAAACATTTTAAAAAAGATGAATTTTAGACTTTTTAAAATTTTTGGTTTACGTTTTAAATTACTTTATTTACCTTTCATTAGGACTTTTACTTTTATAAAAAAAATTTATTTGTTTATGACTGTAATGCATGGCACAAAGATATAATTATAAATAAATAAATAAAAAGAAACCCTGATGAAAGATAAATAAAAGAATCTGAAACGTAGACTGAAAATTCTAGTTTTATTGAAAAGACCATCTTTTCAAAAATGAAATAAATAAATAAGAATAAAAAATTTATTAAAAAATTTTTAATAATGCTTTGATAACTGATAACAGTGATAACATTTAAATTTACAAAAAATGTTTGTCCGTATATACACCTGTGTATAACTGGTTGCTTACATAACAGAAATAAATCATTTCCTAGACTTGTCCTTGATACAATTAAAATATGTAAAAATATAAAAATAAATTACAAAAACTTAACGATAACACCACCAAACGCAACTTTGAGTAATTTATCCCACGTCTGTAACTCTTCTTTTGACATAAATGTACCAAACAACTCCAAAATTGTTTCTTTCAAATGCTGATAAAAAGAGCAATTAAAAAAAATTAAAACACAAGTAGAAAATACTTACATCAAAGGCTGTTTCTTTAATTTCGTGTCTTTTATGATTTTTACCCAATTTTTCCAAAAGATTCACTACCAATTCGGCGTCGTCTAAATTTGTAATTAAGGAATCAAAAGCCGTCATTACACTGTTACAATGTGCGTGAAACTTCTTATCAGTTTTTAATTTTTCATCAGGGACGTCTTTAAATACAAAATAGTTTTTATCCTGTGGGTATTTTTTGAAATACCTGGAAAAATTTTGGGTTTTGGGAGTGTTTGAAGAGTGTGTGACTTACAAAAGAAGCAGGCCAACTCCATTTCCTGTGAGGTCCTTTTTAACCGGAATCCACGAATTCTGTATCACATATTTATCTCTCGATGTAAGTCCTGTAAGTGGATCAGGATCACTTGTACTACTCATGTAATAACTTAATGTACTTGTGATAATTCCCATGATTGTTAAACTGGAAAGAAAAATATATTTGATTGAGTTGAAAATTGAAGCACCGCTCACATCTTGAATTGAGTGGACATCCTTTTTTACGACACTACAAACGACCGACCTATTCAAATTTATTTCGGCTTTGTGAATTTATATAAGTAAATTGGCCTTGATCTTATTGAGGAATTAGGGGCCTTTACGGTCATAGTATATCGGTTATAACAGTATTTAAAAAAAATTTGAAGAAATACGAGACAAATTGGGTGAGTAAAGCGGCCTTGAGAGTAAATAAGTTCAAGTAATTAAATGAGTGTTGATTAGATGCATTTGTTAGTTGGAAATGTTGCAAATGGAAATGTTATTAGCGGCCTAAAGTACAATTTCCGAGACTTTATTTTGTAATACAGCGAAATGAGCTGTCAGACCTTTTGTGGGAAATTACGATCAAGCATATCCGTTTTCAAATTAATATTTCTACTGTAAGTGGATGAAGCAAAAATTACTTAGATTACCTACTCTTCTAATCCTACATTTTTTAACAATATAAAGTTATTTAATTCAATAAAATAATATTATGTTGCAATTATTTTTATAAACTAATTAGAGTTTCATAATGTTGTAAAAATAGGATTGTAAAAAATGGGCTCAACTTTGAATCGTGAGCTCAACTATAGTCCAGGAAAATATCCCAGGTTTTAGGTAGGACAGAACTTTTACAACAGCAACCACAAACGGATGAATTTACGTCATCACAAAATAATAATAATAACGCAGTTTAACTAATCAACTTAATTAAAAATATCTTTTACTTTGAGTATTATTGATTAAGAGCTCTAAATTTAGGCCACAATATTATCAATCCAAAATATGAATGATGCACCAATGCACCAATCTATAAAAAAACTGTGTCAACGCATTTATATAAAATAAACAAACTTGTTTGATTGGTTAACTAAAAATGTTACTGATTAGGGCTTTTGCCAGTTTAATAGTGGTAGTTTTATAGATTATTTTAAAAACATTGATAACAAAAAATCTTTATTAATTGGTCCTACAAGTGTGACGTAGAATTTATAGAAATATCTGCGTTCCAAGCAAAACACTAACATAATCTCTGCGAAGTTTGTTATAGGTACATTAAAAGTGCTAAAACTTTTTTCTTCTTGTTAGAATATTTAGTAATTGTGTTAAAATAAATACATTTCCTTGCCTTCCAACTGTTAAATCCAGCCACCTTGAAATTTAACCCAATATAAAACCTCCCTTAGAATTGTTAATTAAAGTGAAACAAAGCTTTAAAATATTTGTTTAAAACCTGAATTTAATGAGTCAGGAATGACTGTTTTTGAACGTTTTAGTAATACACGATTTTTTTATAAACAAATCAATGTGAGTGTGATATTAGCTAAAGAATTGTTATTACAAATAATTTTTTATACCAATAAATTTATTATACACACATCAAAAGAATCCAGGGGACAAGCTTAATAATGTAAAAACAAAATGTCGTACACCGTTTTAACGAGTATTTTTTAAGCTAAAGTTTTAATTAAGCATATGTCTATCAACTTCTAGTGCTAACTTTCGCTTGACGAAAATTTTTGCGATTAGAAACACTATTAAAATGATTTTTATTCAGTGAGACTAAAAACATCACTTTTACTATCGGGTTTAAATAATGATAAAGGTAAAATTTCTTTGCATTTTATTCAGTATGAGGTCGGGTAAAGATGGAAAGACATCATTTAAACCGTGATACCCAGTTGCGTGTTATTGGAATGCTCCAAGGGGGCTTAATCGACTTTGGTTGAGATATCAGCAAACTGATGACGTCAAAGAACGACATACAGGACGTACAAGAAAAACAAATGCTATTGAAGACCGATTTCTCCGATTACAAGCTTTAAGGAATCGCAGCATAACAGCTACAGAACTGGTAATTCGATTAAATAACACTCACAATGTTATAGTGAGTGACCAAACTGTTAGAAACCGACTTCATGAAGCTAGTCTAAATGCTAGACATCCTTTAAGAGTGCCTAAATTATCTCGAGGAAATCGGGCAATCAGATTACAGTTGGCGCAAGAACACGTGATCTGGCAACGGGAAGAATGTGCCAGAGTTTTGTTTACGGATGAATCTAGGTTTGGTTTACGTCCTGACACTAGACGAACAAAAGTCTGGAGGCGACCTGGAAACGCAGAACGGCTGGCAACCGCTCAAGAGGTCTTTCCATTTACCAAGGAGGTACGGTGATGGTTTGGGCTGGTATCACCATTGGTGGAAGAACGCAGCTCGTTTCTGTAGATGGCAATTTAAATGCGGTGGGCTATCGAGACCATATTCTCCAACCTATTGTTCTTCCATTTGCTGAAGAAATGGGAGAAAATTTTATACTGATGCACGACAATGCCCGTCCACATTCGGCTGGGGTGATACGCGAGTTTTAGACCAACAACAAAATCAACGTTTTACCATGGCCTGCCCAGTCACCTGATTTAAATCCCATTGAACACATATGGGATATGATGGGCAGACGTCTTTTACGGCATAATGTCTTTTTAGAAACAAGAGAGCAGCTTACAGAATGCCTCAGAGAAGAATGGCGCTCTATACAGTTTCAGGAGATAGACAATTTAATTTTAAGTATGCCTAACAGGTGTAGGGCAGTAATTAATAGTCAAAGAGGGCACACAACTTATTAATTTTTATTTTCTATTGATTTATAAAATTATGATTTTTCAATTTTTTTTAGAATTTGTTTTTATTTTTATTTTTTTGACATTTTCGTTTTTTTGTTGTAAGATTTTTTTGAAAAAATAAAACTCTTAATAATTCGTATAAATTTTGTACATATTTTATTAAAATTTCTTGCCATACGTATCTGTCCCCTAGATTCTTTTGATGTGTGTAGATGCGGTTTTTTGTCTAACTATTTTGTCTCTTGAATAATAAACGTTTCTAACTCTACCAGAAATATCAATTGTTTCTTTAAAATAAGTTTTTCTTAATTTTTTAAATACTTTCAGTCATTAGCTTTGTCTTGATTGAGTAACTGAAAATATGTTATATATGTACTCGTAGTTTTAAAAAAAAAATATTTCCGCGAGAATAAGTCTTAATGTTCTCAAAAAAATCATTTTCTTATAAAACAAGCATTGCAATTGGACACGGGTTACTCGTTTTTTTCTAAACCTTTTGTTATCAGAAATACCCTATATGTACACTCTTAATCACTGGAAATGAGACGGTCGAGCTGACTACGCTTGTGTTATCGATAATATGACAATAGAATATAAATTACTCAGTGTTTTAAATTTAAATGAAATAAATATGTTTCATTTTGTTAAATTCTTAAATTACAAAAACATACAGATAGAACTTTATTATTGTAGCGTAACCAGAAGAGTGTTCGGCTTGATTGTTTTATATCAACTAATTTACAAAACACATTCAAATTGTATATTTTTTCGTAAAAAATAGTAACTTAAATTGTAATTTTTACTAACAAAGACCTCTTACTTGAGCTATTAAAGCGAAAACAAACATCTATTGGCATGAGTTTTTTTGGTTTTACGTTTAATTTGTACTTTTTATACACTTTTGAATCAACTTCTACTCCTATCAATCAAATGTTTATTTTATATTTAAAAAAATCTATTTATTATTTCCACATACGACAGTTCGATAAATTTACTATTCTACAGCCTAAAATTTACATTAATTAAATCTACAGTAACTTGAAATAAAAATTTTAGAAATATGTAGATTTTGTAGTCTATTATATTTCAATAAAGATTTTTTTCTTTCGCAATAGTATTTTTTGCGCGATTGGTTGTTTTTATCAGTTTACTGTGCCTGTTTCCACGACGGTAGGTTGCTGTTACTGGTTGCTACGTGTAACAAAACGGTAACTAATTCACTTACCGTTCAGTAAACGGTAAGCAATTAAGTCTAAAAAAAAACAATTTTGCGATTTATTTATTAAAACTACATGTACAATTATTATAATTAATAGTATAGTAATACCACTCGCATTTGAGTTTCTAGTGTTAATAGACAAACTTTCCGACGTAGAAGTTCCAGGTTGTTGTAATAGTCCACCAACATCGCTGTGTAAAATTTTATGAGCAAATTCAATTTTGTTTTGGAGGGAATCTTCCACGTAACTCTCGGCCACCGTTGATGAACGCCACCCACCATGTCTTTTTAGTCCTAACACATCAACTTCGTTATTCGCCAAAAGTGTAGCCGATGTGCGTCGAAACGAGTGTCCAGTAAAACCTTCAGGGGCTTGCAACTTTAAATACTTTGCAATTATTGACGGCCAGCCTCCAATTGTGCCTTTTCCTGTGACTTGCCTAGTGCATTTGCCATTTCGATAGTTCAGAAATAAATGATCTGACGTTGGGTTGCTTGTTGCTTGGTCGAATTCTTAAGTATTTTAAATAATGAACTGCTTCATTTTCTTTATTAAAAACTGTGAACGTTCGCTGAATATTCGTTTTTGTATTTGGAATATTTACTATAAACATTTCTTCATGTTCTTCTATGTCACTCATTTTAATATCGTACAATTCCTCTCGTCTACAAGCGCCCGATACTCCCAATATCATTGCTACCTGTAAATATATTGTTTCCTTAGAACTCAGATGTACCACCTCATCATCTATCTATCATCATCATCTTTTGAATTAAAAAATGTTCGTCTTGTGTTTCATTCAAAAAATTTTCCATGTCTTCTTTGGTAAAAATTTTAGCCTTCTTAGACCAATATCCAATATTTTTTCTCTTAAGATAAGCAATTAATGTAGCAAACTTAGAAATATCGATAGCATCGTGGAGAAAAATTGTACTCTTCAGCATAGAATACTCCGCCCATAAACTGCCTGGGGCCTTCAAGTGTCCACTTCTCACCACAAAATACGCTAACAAGCTCTTTTCATTTACAGAAATCTTCTTTGCTTCATGCCATTCCTTAAACAACTTGTATGTCTGTTCATATCGGGTTTTAGATTTTTCTGGAATTATTGCCGAACATCCTTCTTGCCAAGCGTCTTCTAAATCATCCGGTAGATCATCACTATCGCTCATATTTGCTTCGAAAACGGAACCACAAAACAGAACTATGTAGGAATGATTGTATCAAAAAGACAATTTTACTTGTTTGGAACAAAACCATAGCAACCATGGAACAGCCACCCAAAGTTTTCAGTTTCAATCTTCCCGATTATCACAAATGTATTGATATAAATTATTATTATTATTATTCTAGAAACTTCAATCGCGTAAAAAACGTTATAAACATGTCGAACGTTAAGGATTACCGTTCTCAGACAATAATTGGAGTCGTCGCTTCGCTCCTCCTCCAAACAATCGTCTTCGAACGGTAAGCATTCCTTACCGTTCTTCATACTTAAAATACTATTTGTCTAAACGTATCAAAAGGACAAAAAAATTGGGTAATTTTTCCTAAACAAGTAAACATTTCTGTCATTTCTGGTCTTTCGAAAATAATTTAGCACTCACTGGATAACACGTTACAGATCTGTAGTTCAAAATTTAGAAAACAAATACAATTAAACAAATAAAAAAAAGAAATTGTCTTTAAAAATAAAAGAAGAAAAAAGTGGATTTAAAAAAAACAAAATAACATTATAAAAAGACTTAAAAACAAGTTTAAAAAAAAGAACAAAGAAAAACTATAATTCGAAATAAAAATAGCTTTAGACGCAATTATAATTCAAAAAAAATTTTTAAAAAACTTAAAAAACAACAGCTGTAAAAAAAAAGAAAAACCAAAACAACTTCAATTTATAAAATAAGAAAAAAATCTTTGGGAAATTCAATAGTTATAACTCGTAATAAAGCGTTTATAATAAAGACGTTGAAGAAACAAAAATTTGAAGATAAGCTTCTGGATCTAAAACATCAGGGATAAAAAGGGGTATGACATTAATAAAGACAGTTAATAAAAATATGAAAAATAAAATAGAAATAAAAATAAAATTTGGAAAATTGCGAATAACATGATAAAGTAGCTAATCCAATAACCGTTAATGTTTAATTTAAATAATTTTATCTTTTTTGAAGAGCAAAATAAACTTTTTAATTTGCGGTGCTTTGAGCTGCAGTCTTTTTTTTAATTGACAGTTATATCCTAAATTTCATTAGTTGATAATTACGTGACAGATTGACAATCACGGCAGAGTAAGATTTGAAATAGAACAAAGTTCTATTTCAATTGAATCCTACGGTTACTATGACTTTTAGTAGCGCACAATATGGCACACCAAGAAATACTAGATACTAAATGGCTAACACGATTTTGGAATCAAGCTCGCCAAGTCGTCGAAACCTTTTATTCCAGTATAAGTCTTAGTCTTAAATTTTTCTCTGTCTAGGAGTTTAAAAACCAAAGTACAGCGCTTGCATAAAGATACTTTGACAAGTATAACGCATATAGTTAGTGCCAAAAAAAAAAATGACTAAACTCATAAAACAACCGTCTATCAGAGATATAAGGCTTTTTTCTTTTAGTATACATCTAGTGTAAGCAAAAGTATCTTCAAAAATGATTCAAGATTAAAAATTCTTTCAAAAAATTGTTTTCAAAGAACTAGTGACACCGGGTTTTGCTATATTAGTTATACTTCTTTTATCACAACATGAGAATGTGACTTAAGTCATAAATTATTTAACAAAGCAAGCGTACTTAGACTACCAGTACTTCTGTTAACAAGTTTTCAATTTATGACACTATTTTACTAAAAGCAGGTAAAAATTTTGAGTTAAAGGCTGATATTCGTAAATACCGTTGCCTGTTGCCATCTACTATTTCGAGTGTAAATTCTTTAGCGGGTGGTAACAGCTTAAATACGACTGCTTTAATAATTTATTACTTAAGTCAAATTCTTATTTTCTGATAAAAGAAGTATACTGTCTAACAACTTCACCAAAATTAAATATACCTACAAATTTGTTAAATTTAAATAAAAACATTTATTTATTTGTATCCAATAGATGCAGCTGTAGGTACAGCCAACTCCAGTCAATATATCCAGCAGATGACCTGGCCTGGACGTTTTCAGTAAAGTTGCCTGTACATATTCTAAAAAGCAACAGTTATGTAAATAAATTCTCATTTACATACCCAAAGAAATTCTAGTAAAAAAATTTATTTACAATTTCTAATCCGTTAGAAGCACACAAACGCTTTCGCTACGAACGTACAACATATTTTTATTTTAGTAGTTTAACACATTACATTAATTTTTAAGCAAAAACAGAAAAAAATACATTTATAAATCTAAAGTTTTTTATCAGGGAAAAATAATAAGCGTTACAAATTTGAAATAGGTACTCACTTGTGATTTGTTAATTTTCAGAATCAACCAATCACAAATGGTTATTTTTAATCTATAACGCTTACTAGTGTGTATTAATATTAATTCGTTGAGAAAAATATAAAACTTACCTTGTTTCTATTCTATGTATTTATTATTATAATATTTTTTTATCTTTTTATATTTATGTTTATTTATTATATTTATTCGTTTTGTAAGATCTATTTTAATGCAGCATTGCCGTTTTTGACGGGGTGGATAACATACCCTTTAGCTTCTTTCTCCCACCCACTTTCTTAGGAAAAATGGCGTATTTACTCAATGTCTTGAGTTAAAATTTTTATGAAAATGATAGTTGATCGGTTTTCAGTTAATTTTTTTACTGTTTAAGTAAGTATTGTCACTAAATCGACAAACAAAAACATTTTCTTTTAAATTTTTCTAGATTAAATAATACGCTATTATTCCCAAGAAAATTGGTGGGACAAAGAAGCTGGAGAGTAGATGTCTAATTCATTGTCGAGTAACCTGACAATGCTGCTTCAAAATGGGTCTTACAAAACGAATAAATTTTATTATTTTTTGTGGTTATCTACATTTTTTTTAAAAATTATTTACAAAACAATTTTTTAAGATTGTGTCATTTAGAATGACATTAGAAATAATGTAAATTGTATATTTCTTTAACGAATTAATATTAACTAATTAATATTCATTTGAAGAAATATTAGAAAAATTCTGAAAAAAAATTACATGCGTAGAAAAAAAACCAAAAGTTTGAAGCTGATGTCATATCTAGTCTTTGAGAAAAGATGGGATAAACTTTTAACAGACTCACCCGAGAACTAAGAAGCGAAGCGCGAGTTTTACAATAATAAACGAGCCACCACAAACAACTTTAAATTTCTGATATATTTTTTTGTAGAAAAGAACACATGAGTTTAAGAATTATTACGCCTATCAGTTAGTTAGTTAGTTAGTTATAACGACTGAATGTACTGTTATAATATTTTTTTTAATATTAAAAAATAATTATTCTTTCAAGAAATCATTTATTAAACTGACCTCGGAATGCTTTCTCAACATTATCAGAATGACTCTTACATATTTTAGTAATAAAACTGTTGTTTTTTACTTAATTATAAACAAATACTAAAACCAAAATCGCACACTTTTTTATAAAAATAACAAGAGAAGTAAAAATCGGAGAATTTAAGCATTAAAGTTTGTTTATTTAAAATTAGTGATTACTGTCACCTCACCTGTCAAAAATAAATGTGCAAAATTTTGTTATTAGATAAGCAAAAAAAATTTTGGTTTTTTTACCAAAAACAAATTTGAATAAGTGGTGCTGCTATGCAAGAGTTACTTAAAAAGCTTTATCTCACTAGTCACGTAAACGGCTTTTTATTTTACTAGTAGTCACTAGTGTTCCTAAATTCTATAGAAACATTTTAGTTATCTAAAATAAGCATAGTTATAGACTTTTTATGTAGAGGCGTTAAATAAAATATTTTTGATATTTATACACCGAATAAGAATAAATCCTTTATTACTTTTTTATTAGTAATTGTTAAAAATAACATTACAATTGTTAGTTGTTAAATATAACTTTTTATAATTGTTTATTGCATATTTATTTAAATAAAAAACCAAATTAAATTTCAAAAAAAGAAAAAATATTTTCTTTAATTATAAGAAACAAATAGACAAAAAATCGGCCCACAAAAAGTTTGTGGCATCAAACATAAAGCAAATGAAGGTGTTTTTAAGGTAGGTATAAAAATTAAAAATAAAAAAATTTGAAAAATTAATATTTTTTAAAAAGAAATCAAAACTTTTATAAAAAATGAATTCAAATATATTTTTTGTAATTTCTTAGTCAATTTCATTCAAAAACAAAAAAATTTAATTAGTTAAAACCTTAAAAAAGCACCGGTTTTTTAAAAAAAATTTATTTTTTTCCGGTTGAGCAAACAATTTAAAAAAAATCACAAAAAGGTATTTAGTAAGGTACTAAATCAGGTATAAATTTCAGACAAATTAAAAGAAATTGGGTCCAAAAATGGTCATTTTGGCATACGCCATATAAACTCGTAAATATTACTTACTGAAAAAATCAAAAACAGCAAAGATTAAAAAATAATTGAAAAATAATTAAATGCGACTTTAATCAACAAATTGCAATTACAACAATCTTAACAATAACAAATATTTATTTAAACAACAAGATAAGAATCAATTTGTCCCAAATCTAATCAATACCTTCCACATTTTATAAAAACTAAACGAAATAAAAAATAATTCACTTACAATTTATTTTATTTCCTCCTGCTCTGAGAGTTTCGCATTTACTAAAAGTTAGCAGCGTCGAGTCGCACCACCAAAAGCGTCGTTGTTTTCGAGTGTCTTGTCTCAAACTAAATTTATAATATCAGCGTTGGAACGCCGTCCCCACGATATCTACAACAAAAGATGTGCAACTAACCGCTATATATTCTGAATTAGATCTAATCAATAGAAACGTATGAATACCTACCTTAGCAGAAATTTCACAATTTCTCATACATTTCACATTTTAAAAAAATCTTTTAAAGACGTACTGTATACTAAATCAATTGCAATGTAATATTGTGAAATAATGATTACTTTATAAATTACGTAATTACTTATTCCCAGGAAATATTGTACAAAGAAATATTTCTACCACGGATTATTTCAACCAAATTTGTTACATGTCTATTAATAATAAAATTGTTTGATTGCATTTTTATTAGTTTCCGGTGACAGGCCTTGATTTGTAATTAGTGCTTTAATTAAAAATGACACCTGAGTATCACTGTCATTTAATGCAATTATTTTATTAATTCTTTATTATGTATAAATAGTGGTATTTGTTGTTGTCATGTGATTAAGCACATGATTCGCCTTTATTTACTTACGAAATTTATTTCTGAAAGTGCTAAAAACACCAGATACTCGCCAAACAATTTTTGTTTACTTTTTGATTATCTCTACAGTAGCTCGCATTAAAAATGATTTAAAGTAGAACATCGTTTGATTTTAAATCCATTCGATAATTATTCTGATGAAAGGTTACGAGATTGGTGCCAGAGATTAACAAATCAGGAGATTTATCTTTATTAATTTCAGATACAAAAAGGATGTAACTACTTGTAATAAGTTAGTTCAGGTATGTTCTATATTTAGAACTAATTAAATTATTTTTTTTTATTACTTTTATAAACAATAAAAAGTTATTAAATTTTATTGACTCTAAAATATTTGATTAGTATTTTTCTCGTAATAAAAAAGTCATTAAAATATAAAAATGCACTTCTGTGTGGTCAAAAATGAAATCAGCAAAATCCAAAATTTTAGAAACTTACAGCTCGGAAATTTTAGAACATAAAATTAACTGACTGGCACTGTCTATAAAATGCAATTAAATTCTATTTTTACTTTTTTAAGTCAACTTGAAATAACTTTTATGCTTTATTGAAACAGTTTAATTTTAGGCAAAATAAACAATTGTCATTTGTAGAATCAATTTTGAAATAAAAATATTTATGAATGAAAAATAATTAGAAAAACACAATATACTAAACTCTTTTATCAATAATTCTCGGCATAATGACATTGCAAATTGTATTACAAATACTAAATATCTAGTTATTTTCTCATACAGAATTATTATCCTAAGAAAGTTGATATGTATTATCTATAAATTTATTTTTATCAAAACGACGCCAGTACAATTATTGATTATCAAAAACTTTTATTAATTTATAATTTTTTATTAAGTACTTTGACATAAATTACCTACATATATAAAAACCGAGTTTTTGAAAAGCAATATGGTATGTATTAGACATACTGTAAACGACGCCGTCAATCTAACTCTGTCCCTTCCTTTTTTAATAAGCGGCAACCCAAAGTACAAGAATACTATATCACAAGAACTTTACTAAGACGTACCGTCTTAATCCTGTCTCAGAAAACCATTTTTCTTACTCTCAATATAAGCTACTTTGTTAGGTCTGTACTCTACAAACAAGCCGCTGCGACGTATGTCTTGTTGAATTTAAACGGCAATAAAGTGCCACTCGTGGCAAATGCTAGAAACTAATAAAAAGATTTCTTTATTTTGTTAAATAATTATTTTGAACAACAGAAGCCACAGCGTGTGATGTTCCTCTCTTAAAAAATGGTGAAACATTGCAGTAATGGAAAGGGATGCTGTTGGATAAAAACAAATAAAAATAATGCAAATTGTTACTAATTTTAATAAAACTGAGTAAAACCTGTTCCAGTTTTTTTATTTATAATATGGTTTTTTAAAACGCCTGTAAAATAAATAAAAAAGTAACCCTTCGGTTATCCGAAAAATTCTGTTAACCGAAACACTATTGGTCCTGTCTATTTCAGATAATCGGGAATCTACTGTAGGTAGATAACATATTAAACAATAATTTTTGTGTACCTTTTAATTAAAGAAAAATAGTACAAAACTATTAAAAATTGTTTTTTTTTTTATTTTAAACAATTTTAAAAAACCAATAACGCCTGCCAAAACAATTACAAAATTTTTGATGCATAATTATAACTTATAAGTGAAACAGTTAACTGTATGAAAATTATCTGCTAATAAAGAAAATGCTCCTCTTTAGAGGACCTTTATTTTGAAAATTAATTTTCACAAAATTATTATAGCTGTAGACAACCAAGTCTTGCGTTACGTCTTATGTCGCCACTGCCTTTCCTATAATCTTATTTATCTCAAGACCGTGCACTCAGATTCAGAGTTATTGTGTCTTCAAGGGAAATTTGAGTTACTATTGCAGTGTTAGTCTACCGATCAGAGAAAACCTTTCAAAACTTCAGAATACCGATCAGAACAGTTAGTAGCAAAGTTTGAACCCACAAACTTATTAATTAAAAACTTATGGATGTATTTCAAGTTAGATAATACCGGTAGTATCGCAAATTTTAATACTTTTCTATGACAACAGCGAATCACAGACCCGAATTTGCTTATTTTTCTATGGAAACGAAGATACTATCGGTATTATCTCAACTTAAAATTAGTCCATTAGTTTTTAATATTAAGTTATAATTTTTTTATATTTTACAACACTTCTAACACACCATGCCACCAGTTATACAATGTAAAATATTGTTCGAAATTGTATAGATAGTGTAATTATTTATTTATTCATTGTAGATACATTTTTCGTCATCTATTTGTCTTGATTTTTTTTGTTTTTTTATTTTATGTTTTTTAAGATTTCTACAGCTTTTATCAAATTTTAATTTTGCAGAATTACACTATAATATATTTTCCTTAAGGTTAAAAGCTGTGGAAATATCATTTAACAAAGCTGCGTTGTGCTTTAGCACATCGGTCACGATATAAAGTCCATAGTTTTTAATAGCAATTTTCAAAAAGTTTTTGCCAAATCTGAAACTAAATCACCTTTTTAAGTTTCCACAAACTTTTTAAAGTTATACTAAATATTTTCTTATCTCCGTGTTTCTATTTCTCATTTTTTTTTAGTTCTTCTTTTATATGTAATGTAAAAGTCAATTAATTTATAGTAATAATATTTAAATTAATGTTATTTAATTGCATTTAATGAGATTTTTTTACCTTAAAAACTTGATAATCTCTTCACCCAAATCTTTATCTAATGAGTACTGATAAAAATTGAAAACACCCTAAGGTTTTAGCCTAATTATTAATCTTCTATTTTTTTTCTTTATTATAATTTTTTTTATTTTATTTTTAGTGTTTTGATTTTTTTTAATTCGTCTTTTTGATTATAGTAATCGTCGCAGTTTTCTTCTGTCAAAAACAATCATTTTTCTTCATCTTGTTTTATTTCTTTATATTGTTAGGTCTCTGCAAATTG
Source organism: Tribolium confusum (assembly GCA_029207805.1). Lineage (NCBI taxonomy): Eukaryota > Metazoa > Arthropoda > Insecta > Coleoptera > Tenebrionidae > Tribolium > Tribolium confusum. The sequence continues at coordinate 8,537,894 of JALGAY010000007.1, read as the reverse complement.
AATAAGGGTCCTCTTCCAGACTAAGAAAATAAAAAAAAATCTAATAAAAATCTTACAAAAATACAGAAATAATTAAAAATTGACCGTCAAATGTTGAAAGGTTTTTTTTAATTGTGACGATTGTTCGATTACAGTAATAATTTGACTTGTTATTTTTATTTTAATAATAATTATTTCTTTTTATTAATCTTTTTTAAATTTTCTAAAACCTTTAGCTTATTACAGTTTTTTTTGTTCCGACTGATCTATATAACTTCCGAGGGTGTTTTCCTACAACTGAAGCATTTTTCTTGTTTTTCTTCTCTTCCAGACGTCGTTTTACAAGTTTTTCTAGCTTTCTTTTTTTTTCTAGTTGTTGGTTTTAAGGTTCTTGTAAAGCATTTTTTCTTTTGTCTAAAAATAGTTTTTTCTGAGCGTAGTTTTCAAATTGATTCAAAATATCATTTTTTATACTTTTTAATAGTCGTTTAAAGAAAGTTTTTTTCTCTTCTTTATAGTTTTTCATTTATCAATTTTCTGGTTTTTATAAAACATTTTTTTGTAGTGTCGGTCTTTGTTGTATTTTTACCAAAACTAACTCCTTTTTGTTATTCTTCTTTCTTTTCTATTGATCCTGATATATGCTTCTGCTTTTTTTAAACCACTTTTATCGTGATTTTGATCGAGTTGTTTAATAAATACTCGAAGTATAGTTGTGTCGAAGTATAGATATAAATTATTTGGCTTAACATTCAAACTTCTTTAAATCATTCTTTTTCTGACACTAATATAACGTAAATCAAGTATTTCGGCAAACACAGAGCAATACGCAGCAAAAAACCTAATTGCACTTTTTGTTCTCATTTAGATAGCTCGTAGAACGTCTTGATAATTCAATTCTAAGCCGCTGCTTTATACCAATAGAAGCTGGAAAATTTTTGAAACGCTAAAAGAGTGATTCAGGGGTCTTCTCGTTTTTTATTTTTTTGGCTTTATATTTTTTAAGTAACTCTTTTTATCTTTTGCCGTCACCTTCTCGTTTTATTTTATCGTCATGATGACAATAACAAATAAACACAAAAAAGTGAAGAATAGAAACAACTAGATTTTAGAAGCAATTTTCTTTCTCTATCGCAGCTTTTTCTTCTTCTTAAACAATTTTTTTATATCTTTCTGTTTCCGTTTCCTAATTTTTTGTTTCGTTTCAAATTTAAGTTCATATCTTCTGCATTTTCGCTTCCCTTAAGAGTTTATTCTTCTTGGTTTCTTCACCAGATCTTTATCTGTCTAAAGATTCTGTATCAGATTCTGTTCTAAGGCATCGATACAAAATTAATTTGTTTCTTGCATATCTATTTCAAATTTGGGTTTCGATTTTTTTTTAGTTTCACGTGGCTTTCTTTGCTCACGTTTCTACAAATGTTTGATTATCCGATTTTGATTCTTTCCATAACATTTTTTTTAGAAAACTTTAGTTTGTTTTTTATATTATAATTTTACAATTTTTTTATTTTTTTGTATTTAAACTGTAAAAGGGGCATTTCAAATGTAAATCTCTAGAGGTTACATACGCAAGACCAAATTTTTTTTTTAAGAATTTTGTTAAATCACTAATGAATGCCGTTGTATCTGATTTTCATTGGCTTCAATTTTGTTTGTGGAATCAACGTCTAGATCTTTATTAGATATTTATTGCTTAGATGAACAGTTTTATTCAACTTTTTTAAACGCATTGCAAAAATATTTTTTAGAGTAGGTAATTGTCGCCTTCACCTCCCGCTTTTTATTTAACACTCTTATTGTTAAATATTTGTACCCGATATTAACAATAGCCAAAGGTGACAGTTTTTCTTTCTTCTCTTGTTTTTTTCTCTCTCGAAATATATCAAAAATTGTTTTAGTCCTTCAAGCCGGATGTTAAGAAAAGTCCCTAGACCTATTTTGTTAATCATAAGAAAATTGTAAAAATATAACTAGAGCTCCCTCTGAAAGTAATGTAATGCTGAGTACACCAGTTGTTTACTTGCTATTGTTTAACAACAAAAAAAGAGTAAAACCTAGCCCATGAACACTGCTTTGTCTTTAAATTAAATTGCGGCCAGACATCACAAACTATCAATATCTCAATTTAGTATCCATTAAGATTCAATTACATTATAAATAAAAGACACGTGCGCTTATAGACTTTAATTAAATTCTTACTGTACACAAGTTAACTATTGCATGCTAAACAACAATGAATCTTTTTTAGCGGAACGCATTATCTACATTTTCTACTACAATTAACTATAACAAATTGGAAATGCGATTAACACGCAATCTTTAACGTTTCCAACTTAAAAAAATTAGAACTGTATTGATAATAACCCAAAAAAAAATTTAAAAAGTATATATGGCATGAACTAGTGGGAAACATTATTATAAAAATTAAAAATTGAATACGGTTATGCCGCCTAACGTTCAATAGTTTTAACAGCAGTAGAAATCTGTTGTAGTAATGCTATTGTCCCCGAGATGACGCTTATTTAAATTAATTAATAAGTACGAAATAATACTTAAATTATTTAAAATTTACGTAAAATAAAGTACTAAATAATATTTTAGAAAAATATATTTTGCTACAATTATTTTTTTATTTATTTAAGTAAGTTTATTTACAATTCAAATTACAGTTTTCTGTTATACAAAACTGTTTGGTGATCTAGTAGATGGCGTTGCAATTTTTTGCCAACTGTCAAATTGTCAGAAAAGTTTCTTTGTAATTTAACAATGCATCCAGACCTATCACCTCACTTGCATTCAGATAAATGCAATGAGTTGATTCGTTTATTAAAACAATGTCATGAAGACCATCCATTTCGTAAATTTGTGGGTTTCTGTAACTCCATCGACCATCAAATGACCAAATGTTTGAAAGAAGAGAGATTGGCCCGTCGTCAGAAGAACATCGAGAAGTCTAAAGAAATGAAAGAGAAACTTCGAAAACTTCTTCGAGAAGATGAAGATTGAAGATTATTAAGAGTTAATTAGAGTCAATTGTTAATGTGTGTCAACTGTTATGTAAGAAATAAATAACGAAATCACGTATTATTTGGTTTATTACTTTTACTTGGCACAAAAATTATCACAAAAATGATAGAGATGCTACTTGTTGTAAGGAATAAACACAAAGGAAGAATCAGTCCTAAATTATGGAACATCACTTGGAAGATTTTTGTTATAGTCAATGTTAACATTGAATGAAACATTAAATAAAAAATAACAATGACTTGATTAGCTTCTGAAGGAAAAAATTCAGGGATTAGAAGAAAAGGAACATTACCTAAACCTACAGTATGGACTAGAATATACAGTAAAAGTACCACCAAAGAGGTGAACTGCCAAAAATTGTCATTAAGTTTCTCAAATAATACAAGAATATTTACTACTAGTAATACTGAAACTCCCACTGAGGAAAAAAGAAGTACATTTCGTTTATTATAATTTGGGATACAAAAAATCCCGTACAAATTTGCTAAAAAGAAAACAGTGCAATACACTATTGCACACAACTCCGGCTTAGGACAATGAGCCTTCGTAAAGATCATTTGGGCATAAACCATTGTCGCCGGAGCTCCTGAAAGATTCTGGCACATCATCAAACACGCAAACACTACAAAATTACTCCTCAAGTTTTTCTTCCTCATTATATCACAAAAACTAAGACTCTTATCCGGAGTACTAATCCGTTCCTTGATCCTCACTATTTCCTCCCGAACATCCAAATGGGGACTCAAAAACTCAATCAACTTCTTCGCCTCACTCATCTTCCCACTTTTCACGAGCTCCCTGGGAGTGACCGGCAAAAAAATCGCGAGGAAAACCACCAAAACACACAAAATTGTCGTAATTATACTAAAATTGCGAAAGCCAACAAAAGGGCCGTAGATGAAGGCGAGAAAGACGCCGAGGAAAATATAAGCATTGACTTGTTTAATCATGATTTTTCCTAAGGAGTCTTGGCAGATTTCGCTGATGTAATACTTGACTTGGCCGGTACCAAAACCATTGCCCGCACCAATAAAAAACCGGCTTGCGAGTAGCCAGTTCATATCTTGGGCTTGCCACATGAGAACCCACCCAATTGTCATAAAAGTCGCTCCGATTATAATGCCGTATTTGGGACCGATTTTTCGGATTGCGGAAAACGGAGCTGAGACTGTGTTGCCAATCATGAGAAAGCCGGCAATCATTGCTGATTGGTCCATAGTGATGGGTATGGGAGAGTCAGGCCGGACTAGCCCAGGATAAGTCGGTGAGGGCCATCCAAGCATAATCCCATAGGGCAAACACAAAAGAGTAGCTACGGAAAAAAATTTAAACAGATTTTTATTGGAGTCTTAACTTACCACAAATAGAAGGCAAGATTTGCCAAATTTTCCGGCGGAATTTCGAAACTGTTATTTCTTTCGTTGTTTCAAATACGTAGATGTATTCCTTGTCGAGTTTCTTAATTGGTTCCATATTTAAGAGATGCACTTCGTTTTGTTGATTTATCACGATTATTGTTTTGTACCTGAGATCAGCAACATCGAATTCTAAAATAAATAAGACTGTTGATTTCGCGTCTCGTGCCAAAAGAATGCCCGGAATAAGATTGTTTAATAGCTGGTTAACAATTATTGTTTTGCCACATGCGGTCATTATTGGGAGACGGCCTTCAATGAATAATTGTTTATAGACTGATAAATTTTAATAGATATTGTCGAGAAAAAAAATTAAGGAGTTCTGTATCAGCTGTTTAGCGATATTTTAGATTATGTGCCAAGTCTATATTTAAAAAAGGAGAAGCGCGGCAATTGTTCTCTCATGTATTGTTAAAGCCGACGAAACAATGAAAATTATGTCTTTTTTAATTAAAAAGTAATTAACATTTAGTGATAAAAAAACGATAAAAGTACTTTAGCAAATTAGATGTGCCATCATTTTTTTTTTGTTCTTGGAATTGTAATATTAATTTGACAACCAGAAATAATTACTAAGTAACGATAATTATGGCTGTATGTTTCGACTCGAGATGCAAACTCACCATCAGGCTCTGCAAGATTTGTTTTCTTAAAAGTTTTTTCGAAAACGTAAATATTCGTTTTTAAAAATTAAAATCTGAAAATTCTTATTAGTTTATTACATTGGTAATAGTCAATCTTGAACCAAATAAAGGGTACAGGAATAAAAAAGGAATGACCAAAAATTTGTTTTCTTACAGAGATGGAATAAATTCCTATCGTTTTTCATAAATACGGCATATTTTTTTATTCGATATAACTCTTGAATAGACTTAGGAGTCTTGACAGTCATTGTTTTTAAATGTTTTTTGTCTGTATTGCATTTAATGTTGTTGAAAAAATGATGAAAATTCCAGTTCGATAAGAATCGAATTTTTGGACTTTTTTTTATTCCTGTCTCTTCAAATATAAACAATTATATTTTCTTAACTGAGATAACAACGTATAAGTTTTGATACTTAGAAGCTAAAAAAAAGATATTAAAAACAAAGCTATAATAACCCAAAGTTACCAATTATAATAAGTCATGGTAGCGGCTTTCTACTGTGATCCTCTAAGATCACTAATATGTAATATCTGTTTTTTTTATCACTATGGTGCAAATAAATGTCTTCCTGTTATTGTTTTAATGACGACAATTCAATAATTTTAATATTAAGAATTAAATTTAAGGGATTATTTGCACCACACTAGCTTTTTAAAAAAAAATAACAGATAGGTATTAAGTACAAAGCGTGCCAAAGCTCTATTGAAGCCTATTCGGCAAAAACCAGACAACCCCCACGTGGTGGGCTTGGTAAGACAGGTAGGCTATAAGGTGTGGAGAACTAGAAGTTTTGTTCGGACTTTTTCTTTTAAATTGTTACTAATAATCGAACTAAGCATTGCTTAAACCCAAAATAATGTTTGTGCAAAAGATTTTTTTAATCCCAATGTGCCATTAATTTAAGCATTAAAAATACCCCTAAATTTGTAATTTAAAATTTTAGAATATCTTAAACCTCGGGATAATGCTTTTGACCGCCTTAAGTGCTTATAAAATAAACAGAAAAAATAGTGTCTGCACGAATTTGTCTCAAAATGTGTTATGTTGTTAAATAAAAGCCGAAAAGCGCCCTTAAATAACTATTTTGGATATAAACAAGTACTCAAAATTAAATTGGTTGTAATTACTGTTGTTCTACTCTAATTCTTCACGGAACTTGACGTCACAAGTGATGCTTAATGATAATCTTTCTATTTTTTGGTAACAACATTCTATAACATTTACTTTCTCTAAAATATACCAAAAAGACACCCTCATTTATCCCTCTATAAAGTAATAAATTTTGAAATTTGCAATAATTTCAATTTTGACTTCAAAGAACTTTTGAAATAGTTAATTTATTACAAAAATACAAAATAATAAATATTAATATTCAGAGCTAAGGTTTTAATCTGGGATTTATTTCATCTTACGACAACTGCTGAACAGAAAGTTTTAAAAAATAAAAGTGAATTTGTTTTGTGTTTTAATGAGAGGCGTTTTCTTTTGTATTTTTCTTGTGTTGCATTTCCCTTGTCTAATACGTACCTATTTTCATTCTTGTCAATTTTGACGAAGCTGTTTTAGGGCTCAGACGTACATACACATTATGGCAGTTTTGTAGAATACTGTACAACGTTTTTACAAGTTCTAGTTAGAGCGTTTAGGGTGTGTTAGGGCGAAAAAAGACAGGCGCGGACTGAACAAGCTACTCTTTAGCAAAATGGAGTAAAACTAACTGGTAGGACGCTATGCGCTATCTTAAGAAAATCGCTGATAGAGTCCTCAGAAAGATATTTCATGTTTACGACTTAATCTGATATTTACTTTTTACTAGTTTTTATGAAATAAACGCAAACTATCATTTCTAGACTTCAATAAAGAGAGAAAAACAGATTTTGTCAATTCTGGACCAAACCCGTGCACGTGCTAAGCATTTTCCTGGTATTAGGGTAACCATAAACTTATTAAAGAATCAAAGCCATAAAAAGTTGTAAACAAGAAATATTTTTCTCAGAATTTTAGCTAGTGTGTATTGGCCAGTGCCTTTTAGATTATAGTATAAAGGAAATGTTTAGATGTTGTCGCATTTTTAGTTTAAAATCTTTTTTTAGAGAGATCAGAGTGTAGTATAGCTATTTTTGACATTTATATTGTTTCTGTTATTGTGAATTCTGTTAAATTACTGTTAAAAATTTACTGTTCATTCAACTGTTTGTCGCTAATTTGATTTTTTTCTGACAAAACAAATGTAGAAGTTTTTTTTTAAGTCATCCGATAGCAATAAATAAAGTTTCTTTAAAAACGTTACTAGGTGCTAGAGTGTTTCTGCTTCTAGATACAAAAATTTTAAATATTTTACATTTTTTACCATTTTTTATACTGTAATCTAAGAGGCTGTGGTATTAGTGTTTTCATATTGCTAACGGGCAACAAAGTTGCCACTTTGGTTCTCTATTAGTCACCATCAACTACATCAACATCTAGTTGGGGTTCTTGTCAGTAGAGTGATTATTTTCACCTAATCGTACAAATCGTTTTTTTTTATGGTCCGAGCAAGAGCCAAAGTGGCAACTTTCTTGTCCGCCTACAAGATACGCTAAACTCGCTATTCCTACCAGCCATTTCCATAAAATGGCGCATACCGAGCACAACGCTCTGGTATTTGCTGTTTTGATGAGGGATACACATCTCGTTCTATAGCTTTCTAGCAATGGTGTTGTGTTGCAAAAAAATTGTGAATAATAGTAAATAGAGATACTGGGACAAAACATGCCCACTTGGTGCCTAAAAAATAACTGAAAGCAGCTAAACTCGTATATCGAACAAACTTATACAACAAAACGCAAAACGTGATGTAAAATGCGTTAGTATATTAAAAAAATACAGAGTGAGCACTGTAAAATTGACATCTCTTTAAACTTTTTTATTTTTAATTTTTAAAGATTTTTATAAACCTTCTATTTTGAATTTTACTCTTGTTTTTTAACACAACATTAGATTTATGATATCTCATTTAATAATACCTATTAAATGTGCTTGCAAAAAATATGTTTTTTTAGTGGAAACCTATGCATTTAGTGACATTTTTTAAATGTACAAGTAGTTATAAATCCAGTCGTAAACATAATTCTAATACATTAGAATTAAAAAAAAAAATATGTATTCAAAAGTTAATATCTGCAAGACAGTTATAATTTTTAATTTTTTTTTATTGAGAATACCGCCGTGTTATTGACGCTAATGTTAATGTCAGTGTCAATTAAATTGTAGTTTAGCTGACTTGATAAGATTTTTTTTTTAATCAAAACCGCTCTGCATATACTGTGAGATCAACTGAATTTATGGTCAAGTTACCTTATTGTCTTCTGTTGAAAAAAGTTGTATAGAATTAAATTTCGTATAAACAAGTCTCCGAAGCGATATTCTTATCTTTAACATTTTATGCTTAATAGGATAATTTCAAGTTGAGATACTACCAGTATAGTCTCGCAAATTTTAATACTTTTCCGAGGCAACAGCCAATCAAAATACTGAATTTTATAAATTTCCATGAAAACGAAGATACTACAGGTATTATTTTAAATAAAATTAGCCCATTAGAGTAACTTTTTGCTATTATTTTTTAATATAAACATTAAAAATTTAAACCTCTATTGCACAGTACTTTTTTATTCATTCTGAAAAATTTTGAACACAGAATCGCATAAAATTATATTGGAATAAAAGAGTATTTTTAGTTACTGTAGTCTCGTATTTTCCCAAAGTATTTTTATGTTTCTCGACTAAGACGATATTAATAAGTGAAATTGTACTCAAAATAAAAAAACTAAGTTGAAACACATAATTTAATTTTTTATTTAGTATCAAAAGAATTTATTAATTCAAGAGACATAATAATTGGACACAAAATTGTATCAAAAACATATATTTTTGTACGTATTAAAAAAAAAAGATTTTTTTCGATGTATAAAGTTTATCTTTTTTCATAATAAAAAACAAATATTTGTCGCACTGTTTTAGTAAAAAAAAATTGCAAATATTATTGTATAAAAAATGTTGTTTATTGTATTAATATTTTCATTCTCACCGCTAAAAAACAGTCTCTCACTTGTTTGACTTATGGGCTAATTTCAAATTAGGATAATACTGGTAGTATCTTCGTTTCCATAAACGTTGTTACCAAGAAAATATATTAAAATTTGAGATACTACTGGTAGTATTTCAATTTGAAACTAGCCCATCTCTTGTTAAATACCAAATAAAGGTTAGAAATGCACTCAAAAAAATTTCAGAAAAGAATTTAAAAAATTTGTAAATTTTCATTTTCTTTATTTTACTAAATACTTTATCAACGTTTGTGAGGTCACAGTCGAGCTTATACTATCGTAAGCCTCGTTTCAACCGTATAAAATGTATTATTTTTATTTGGTTGCTCCTGTTTACGTCAGCTTCTCGTGAGCATTCGTTCGAAAATTGAAATTATATTTTTTTTATCAGAAAATGTAAATGTGACTTAAGTCATAAATTATTTAACAAAGCAGCGTACTTAAGCTATTAGTAAAAATATTTTATGATACTTAGAGCAAGTAAAAGTTTAGGTTGAAGGCTTTTTTTAAGACAAAATTTTTTGCAGATTTTCATCACTTGTAATAAAAGAATTTTAATGAAAATATACCTCTTCATATTCGAAAACTTAGTGATGTATCTGTCAGTGTATTACTTTTCTTACGAAGTAGAGCATTTGCTGAAAGCAAATTCAGTACGTTCTACAAGTAAAAAAAGTTGCTTTGATCACGAGTTGCATATAAAAAATGTAGGTACGTTTGTAGTTTCAGAATTCACCATCAAAATTTAAATGAAAATAAATTACACAAAAGTAATATTAAAAAATTAATAAACTTTATTTATACCTACATATGTGACATGTGAAGGTTTGTTTATTTAAAAAAAATTGTATCTACCGGATTTGCGATTTAAATTACAAAATTGTCATGGCACAAATCATTGTTTTATCATAAATAATAATTATTATTGGAAAATTAGCAAGATATACCTTATACGCCATATACATTAGATCCATGCGCGACGTTGCCTAGTCTATTTAAAAAAAACGGTTTTATGGTAGTAAAAAAGTCAAAAAATGGGCATTTTTAAACAAAAGAATAAAAATGTGTTTATTACAATTTGCACCATTCAATTAGGTTCTCTGGAATCTTTGAAGGGACCTCCTGCAATTTTTAATCCTTGTCTAGCTCCGGTTATCTCCTCGCTAGTGACAAGTTTAGGCTTAGGGGTGACCACTCCAATCTCCTCTTTTTCAAATAAGACAAAAAAATTTTTTTAATCAAAACCCAAAGGAATTTGAGCTATTACGTAGAGCCACAAATTATGTATCTAACATGTCAAAGTAAGTGATTAGAACAAGCAACAAGGTTTTCAAAAGATTATCTACACTTTTAGCCTAACGATTACCGCAAATTGCCATTAGAACTTAGAAGCATTCCTAAAGCGATAAGGAGCTCAACTAGATGACGCAAATTAAAAAAAAAAACAAATTTGACTGTATAGGTGTCCTAAAATTTGCAGATCAAATTGTTGATACGGTGTCAATATCCAAAAATCACGAAAAACATATTTAAAATAAACTCGACTCAAAACCTCTGTTTTGGCAACAAAGATTTAAAAGATGTGTAGCCAGAAACAAAATTAACAAAGCAATTTCCAAAATTGTAATAATTGTAGACTAAATGCTGCAAATGATACAAGAGTTTTAATTAAACAAAATGCAAGACTTTATAGTTATATTTTCTCCAAATCTATACCTATATATTGTACCTTCAAAACTAATTTTAAAAATTTTTTTAATATTGTGCTCCTTTAACTCTAAAGAAATGCAAACCACTAAACAATTTTTTTGCTTCATTAAAAATATTAATTAACAACCAACCGTTTTAATTAAAATTGTTTAGTTTTTATGTAGATTACTTTGAATATTTAATAAATTGATGTCAGTAGCATAATTCGAATTTCAATTGATGACGCAAGCAGATTGTTTAGCGGCGTGTGCCGGACAAAAGTATTAAATATTTGAACACGTCTCTTAATTTTTTTATTCAATATTACAAAATAAAATCATAATAAGCCACAATAATTATTATAATCAGATAAATTATTAAAATAAATAACCAAGTTATTTATAGAGCTTTTAACAAAAATGTGAGGAACTAAGAGCAAAATTGAATTTGTCTGAAAAATTATTTTCTTAGTAGGAGGGCCTGATGATTTGCAAACAGCCGAAACAGGTATCTATGACTTACTTAATAAATTTTTTAAAAGAACCGCAACGCTATCTAATTACAACTATCAGATGTTCTTTTAAATTTGGAGATGTAGAGGTCATAGAACTTAAAATTGTAAATTTATCTCTAAATAAAAAATTATAATTGCTTATTGCAATGTTTGAAAATTTTCCATGCGTACCGTTTGCAAGAATTTAAAAGAACATCTGCCAGTTAAGATAAGAAAACTGATGATTTCAAAGAAAAAAATTTTGATGAATAATTTAAAAAATACTCACTTCGTGTTGGTTGTAATTAGCTAATAATTTTTCACGCTCCTCTAATCAGAAATGGCACACAACATAATTTATAATTATACGCTGTAATATGTACACCCTTTGTTTATTTAACTATAGAGCAAGCTGCTCATTAATTAATTCAGCTTAGATTGTTAATTCGTTATTATTTACTAATGATAATTTTTTTTTGATAACACAAGATCAAACCATTGTAAAATATCAGGATCAGGTAACGCAAATACTTTTAAAAAAATTCCAAATACACTGAAACGTTAGATAATACAGAGCAGCGCTTCTCAAACGACTTAAGTCGGTTAAGAAACGACCGCGGAATTTTTTAACATTAATTAAAGGATTACGCAGAATCAGTAACCGACATATTGGCAGGATTATTATTTAATGTTAGGAATTATCTAACTACATACCCATATTGGCAAATTTTTTTCGTTGTTTTGTTGTTAGTTTTATAAAAAAAAATATTAAAAAAAACAAGCCGAATAATTTTGACACTTTGATGGGCATTCACCTTTCTTTTACTTACCCACACACATGTAGTCTCAACCATTATACCATCACAACAAAGGAGATTGATTATCCTAACTGGTTTGCAATCTTGGACTTTGAAAAAGTAGGACGAGCTAAATTTCATTTTTTAGACACGTCTCGTGATTTCAATTTACGAAACAAGTGTTTGAAGGGGTGAAACCCCAGCTACTTTTAGATCTGGTTTATTATAGCGCATAGTCAGATATACCAAATCAACCCTCTAATAACTGACTAAAAAACATTCTTAAAGATAAGATCTACCGGAACGAGATTGTGAATAAATTACGACTCAAAATTCCGAATTATTAATAATCTAATAAGGAAATGAAAACATGTTGACAACTTCTGCTAAACTATTTTTTTTAACTATGTATTGTATACGGTAATGTAAAAACCAAGGTTAAGAAATTTATTTATTACCCAATTTTACGTTACTTGAACTTGAAATTACAGATAGCTAATGTTACATAATTTAGTTGAAAAAACGCAGAATATGAAATTTAAATAAGCAAGGATTTTGGCCAAATTATGAATGAAATAAATTATGAATGACTCTACAACTATTATAATTGCATAAAAACGGGTTTTATGTACATAAAACCCGTTGTACCTCTTACAATTACGACAGACTTAGGGTGAGCGTAAGTTCATTCATAAAAACAAGTTCAATAATCATTAAGATTTCAGGTAGGTACACACCTCTTGTCAAGTTCATGATCATTAAAATGAATCTTAAACATTTATAATAATTTAATTAAGTAGTAGTTACATTTTATTTGTTATTTTTAGTACGTGTATATGTGTAAATGTTATAATAATCAAGATTTTTATGTTTGTAATAAAATTTAAAAATGTGTTGTAGACAACTAACAATACTTTTAAAATTTTAATTAATTATCTTGGTGCGCAAATTCTCCCCTGTCACCAATTTGTAACAAATTTACAAAATAGTCACTGTTCAGAAATTCTGATTTTTAATTTCCAAAAATTTATATTGAGAATTAACAAAGTGTGATACTCACTCTGGTTGTGGAATTTGGAACTACATTGGCGATTTTTGCGAAGTGGGCGACATCTGTTGGTTCCAATTTGAAACAATGTATCACTGAACAATATCGTAAAAACTTGTGTTTTGTAGTGCGTTTTTACGGTTTTTTGTATTTAATTTAAAGAAAAAGTGTTTCAATTAAGCTATTTTTGTAAAGTTTATTGCTTGTGTATACAAGGGTGACTTATTCAGGGTATCACGATTAATACCTGCAAAATTCAATTTTTATATGTCTATTTTTTGGGAACAAAATTATCTATAAAACTGTTCAGTTTTTTAGCAGTTCAGAAAGAAAAAAATAATTCATTTTCTCTTTTTTTATCAATCCTGAAATAAGCAAATTACAAGTATGCATTTTTTTCAAACTTTTTTTTTAAAACATTTATTTGGTTATATTTTTTCCAAATTTTAACTGGTGTTGTCATTGCTTACAAAGTTTTGAATTACTGACGGGGAATGTGTGCAAGGAAATGTATTTGTGCAATTTGAAAAACACCGTGGGACCGAACAAAATCTTCTAGACTTGGTGGGAATTTTTTTATGTATCTATTGCATGGTACAGCCAGGGTCAAAGCAAATGCACAGGTCAGGTAGTCAGGTCGCTAATACGCTCCCATTCTAATACTTGTGTTTAGACCCAGGCCGATAACCCAACACGGTTTCGACTTAATTTATTGAAAAGTTGCATTTGTGAAAATATAAAATAAATTAAATTTTAATTTAGACTAATTCAATTTAGAGGAGAATGCTTAAAAACTGCCTTGAACATCAATTAAAATTTAATTATGTTTTAATTCTTATTTTTAGTCATTTTAATTATTATAAAAGTCGGGTGATAAATTAAAAAATTATTGTGACTTTATATTAAGTGAATTGCAAAAAAACTGTTTAAAAATTACTAGTAATTCTTTTAAAATAATATATTAAATATTGATTTTTACAAACAAATAAATTATTAAAAACTCTTGTTTTAAAAAAATTAAGTTTGTAAAATAGAGTGGTATTAATTGTTAAAAATAAAACATTTAATAAAATATATAAAAATATTATCACTTTGTTCTAAATTCATTGTTTTTATAGAACCCTGCTTTCATTATAACAAGCACATTAGAGTGGGCCAAAAAAATCGATTATTTTTTTTTTTAATTTCCGACACTGAAAAATTGATTCCTAGGCATTTTTAAAACATGCTTTTTCAAGATGTGCTCTTAATTTTAATAGGAAATACTTCCTCATCGCAGTTTTTTTTTTACAGTTCCATATGGTAAATTCCATATCTCGTTATTGCTTAATTGTACAGAAAATTTGTATTTACATTTTTTGTATAAAATTGAACGCTCTAAAAAAGGTATCTTACAATTTTTTATATCTCTTACCATTTAGAAAATATCGGAGGTCAAAGTTTAAAGAATTTAACAAAAATTCCTTTTCTACTTCTAAATTTTATAACTCAGAGATAAATGAATATTATAAAATGCACAACATATGGCCTTGTAGAAAATTAAATTCTCTATCACAAAAGTTTTTTGCAGTTAATCGATTACTCTAACCACTTAGAAGATATTCGCATTTTAAAAACCAAAATTTGATACTAAATCTCCAATTTTTTTAAATGGTTGAAGTAATCAATTAACCACAAACGACTTTTTTTCTAGAGCGTTTAATTTCCTACAAAACTATATGTTGCGCATTTTATAATATTTATTTATCTACGAGTTATAAAATTTAGAAGTGAAAAAGAAATTTTTGCTAAATTCTTCAAACTTTGACCTCTGATATATTCTAAACAGTAAGAGTTATAAAAAAATTGTATGATACCTTTTTTAAAGAGTTACATTTCCTATAAAAAATGTAAATAAACTTTTTCTGTACGATCAAGTAGTGACGAGATATGAGATTTCATATTAAAATTAAGAGCTCATCTTGAAAAAGCATTTTTTAAAAGTGCCAAGGAACCAATATTTTAGTGTCAAAAGTTTAAAAAAAAATAGTTGATTTTTTTGGCCCACCCTAGTGTGCACACTACATAATACACATTAATATTCAATGTGCACGCTCTATTTAAACACATTTTTAAAAATTGAAAACCGTGTTTTTAAGAGCTAAAACAGTTACATATTAGTGGTTAAAAAATATAACTTTAATAATAACACATTATATATTAATACACACATTAATATGTAATGTGCACACTCTATTTAAACACATTTATGTAGTCACAAATATTCTTTAATTTATCACCCGATTTTTATAATAAAATTGACTAAAAATAAAAATTAAAACATAATTAAATTCCAATTGATGCTCAAGGGAATTTTTAAGCATTATGTTATTGAAATATAAAATTTTGCAAAAAAGAATTATTACTGCAAGAGGTTACTGTAATGAAAGTGTTTGAGCCAGAAACGATAAGATGTTAATTCATGGATAGGTAATAATCCCTTTACTACCTGACAGACACCCAAGCGATCATAGTCTCTGAAAGTTTGATTTCTTAATTTATAGGTTTAATTTTTATTTTAAGGGTTCATTAGTTTGTTTTTATAAGTATATATTTGCACAGTGTTGGCCTGTTTTAAACATTGCTATATGTTATAAACAGTTTAATGTAAACTTACCGTTATTAACTTGTTACAGTGAAAGCATGGTTTTATAAAAACAATACATTTAGAACAAAGTGATAATATTTTTATATATTTTATCAAATGTTTCATTTTTGACAATTAATACCACTCTATTTGACAATTTTTTTTAAACAAGAGTTTTTAATAATTTATTTGTTTCTAAAAATCAATAATGATTATATTATTTTAAAAGATTTACTAGTAATTTTTTAACAGTTTTTTTGTAATTCACGAATCTCGAATAATCGCCAATAGCTACGATTGACAGACAAGTTTTATCTGTATTTTTTAAGATTTAGCCACAACATAGTAACTTTGGAAGCCATTTTTTGAAATTTTTTGTCATAGGCTCATTTAGTTACCTCAAAAATGTAAAAAACACAATTTTACATATCTTGTTATACCCTTTTTTCTAAATCTTTTTAAACCCCCCCTTCAATTTTTTCTCATTTCTTCGTTCTAATGTTTTTTTAGATATTTTTATTCTAGTTTTCGTTTTTTAGTTTTTTTAAACTTTGTAGTTTTTCTAGCAGTAGTTTTTTTTAAACCAACTATTTTTAACTTCCTCTGAAACATTCCTTTGATTTTCTTTTTTTTTAACGTAATTTTTCGTATTGTTTTTTAAATTTTTAGGTTTCTTTCGTTTATTAATCGTTGTTTTTGAAGTATTTTATAAGTTTCTTTTGGTCTTTTTTCATTTCAATCGTAATTTTTCTTGTTTTTCTTTTCCTGAACGTTGTTTATTAAACACTTTTCGAATATTTTTTGTTCTTTTAGAATCTACCATTTTTTATTTTTTTCTAAACATAGCTTTTGTTTTTTTTTTTTCAGCTGTAGTTTTTCTATTTTTTTATTCCTCGTTTTTCAAGTGCTTCTGTAACTTTTTTCTTTTTGTTTTTTTAAAGATACTTTATTTACTGTTAGTCGTCATTTTGATGTTTTTTAAATTCTTCTTTTTTTAACGTCGTTTTTCAAGTTTTGTTAAAGTTTATTTTGATATCTTTATCATCCAATAGTTTAATCTTAATTCATTTTTTTGTCGCTTTATGTCAAGATTTTCTTTTCTAGAACCTTATTCTAAACGTTTTTTTAAAGTTATCTTCTAAATTGTAAAAAAAATTTGAAAATTCTTTCTTGTTCTCTACGTCAGCGTTTTCTAACTTCTTCTAGAAGCTTCTTTCAATCTTCTCTTTTTTCTAATCGTATTTTTTTCAATTTTTTTGTCACAATCGTTTGTTCTTTCTTGTTTTTTTTTTAAACCTTAAGCCCTAATAGCACCCATATAAGACAATAAATATCTTGTAAATTAGTTTTAAGAATAACTGTAAATAGGTTTGAAAAATAAATAATTATCTTTGTCTGTCATGTTCTTCTGCCTCCAAAAGTCGTTTTTTTGATTTTATATAAAATTTTATTTGGTTCTTATTTTCTTCTAGCCGACAATTTTCAAATTCTTTTTATATTGTTCTTCTTATTTTTCTTCTAAACAAAAACATACTTGTATTTCTTGTTTAAAGTCTTGTCCAAAAAACTATCACCATGGGTACTTTTGCACTTTAAAAAAAAGTTGTAGGTTGTTTGTTCTCAGATGCAAACAAAAATTTATAAAAATGCAAAAATAATGTCGCAAATTAAAACCAGTAAAAACAAAAACGTTTATTTAAATTTGTTTGATCCATATAATAAAAGTCGAGTTATAAAATTTATTCCGGTTAAAATACTCACCCTGTATGTAGAAGAAATTTGGTATCAATTTCTAAATTTTTTTAATTAATAATAATTTTAAAATAATTATGACCTAATTATTAATTAATGTTTTATTTATAAAGTCTTTTTCTACTCCCATTTATTCATAAAAAAATGTTTTAAGAGTAAATTTCTTTTTATATAAGTATTGAGAGATATATCTGAAAATCCGAATTAATGGTAGGTCCGAAACAAGCAGAAGAAGGGAATTCACCACCCGTTAATTGTGACAAAAAGAATGTCTAAATTAAAACTTAATTATTGAAATATTATTTTGTTTAAAAAATTGTCTATCTCTATCTTGTAGCTGTTTTATTAAATTCTTAAATAAGATTCGTCTGCTAAAATTTTGTTTTGCATACTTGCTACACAGAGTATTATTATGGTAATTTGTCATAATTTTTGGATAATAGTTTATGCCTATTAGAAGTAAAATCACAAAAAAAATTGTTACAAAATTTTTTTAACTGTTGTCTCAAATTTTTTAAATATACTTCGCCAACGCTTTGTTCTTAAAACACTATTTTGCGTCCTTGTTACATAAAATACTATTACGATAATTCATCGTATTTTGTGGATAGTAATTTATGGTAATTACAAATAAAATCCCCGAAAAATTAGTCATTAATGTTAGTAAAAACATTATCTATATAATATGACAGTCTTGTCGAAAAATTTATAACAAAAACTAATCCATACAAATACAAGAGGTCACAAAGTTTGCTGCTGTTTTTAATCATCATTAAACTGGACATTATTAAAATCGCTTAATAACAAAATGTTACATTCGGAGGTGTTGATAATAACTCTTAGAACCTTTATTTTTGTGATTTATAGTAATTTATAGTAATTCATCGTAATTTATTGTGATTTATAGTAAGGTAGTTTATGTTAATATATCGTAAATTGTAATAATTCAATATTTTATGGTAATTTATCGCAATTTATAAATGGTACCTAATTACAACTAAAATTTAAAAAAATTGAGCTCAAATGTTAGTAAAATCATTATCTAGATAATTTGACAGTCTTGTCAGGAAATTTATAACAAAAACCAATCCATACAAATACAGGTTATTTTAAAATTTGTTGTCGTTGTCTACTTTATCAAACTTAAATTGTATATTAAATTAATCGTAATTTATGTTATTTAATGGTAATTCATCGTAATTCATTTGTAATTCACAGTAAATTATCGTAATACTAGTATAAAAATTATAGTCTATTGTAATTCATAGTAATTCGTTAATTTATGGTAATATATCGCAATTTAAGAATGGTAATTACAAGTGAAATTTCAAAAAAATTAAAATAATTATATGGCTAATTTGATAGTCTTGTCATCGTAATCCATAGTAATTTATTGTAATAAAACGTAATTTATTATAATTTATAACAATTAATTATAATTTATGATAATTCATCGTAATTTTAGTAATTACAAGTCAAATTTAAAAAAATTAGTTATTAATTAAAAAAAATAATAAAAAAAATTGGTATAAACATTATCTAGACAATTTGGCAGTCTTGTCAGAAATTTGATAATAAACTAAACCATTCAAATAAAGGACGTCACAAAGATTGCTGTTCTTTATGTTATCTATTGTAATTTATATTATTTTATAGTAATTTATTGTAATTTATAGTTTTTTGTCGTAATTTTTTGTAATTCATGATAATTCTTGTAAAATAATGGTAATTTATAGTAATTTCTTTTTACCGCATTGCAATAGCGTAATTTATGTTAATTCATCAAGTATTATTTTGCAATCTAGAATCAAAAATAACTATTTTAATTAAAAACAAAAGTTTTACTTTTCAGAATGCATTTTACATTTTAGAAACTGCAGAATCATTAATACTTAATATAAATAATCTTCTATATTACATTTTGTATTACACTTATAAACAATAAAATTATTATTTAAAAATTAACAATAGAACAGATAATATATTTAAAAAAAAAAATTTAAACATAGGCAACCAACAATACTTTCAAAATTTCAAATTGATTTTCTTGCCGCGCAGCTCCACTGTTACCAACTGTCACCTC
Source organism: Tribolium confusum (assembly GCA_029207805.1). Taxonomy (NCBI): domain Eukaryota; kingdom Metazoa; phylum Arthropoda; class Insecta; order Coleoptera; family Tenebrionidae; genus Tribolium; species Tribolium confusum. The sequence continues at coordinate 8,518,248 of JALGAY010000007.1, read as the reverse complement.
ATGTCAACAAGTTTATTATTAGAATAAACATTCGCAAAACGTGCATAAAAGCAAATCTAATTAAATTCTGTCCTCGTTTTTAATTTAGACTCCCTCGTGGTGTGTGTGTTACCATAATTTTATCATGGAGGCACCTAAAACCTCAGATGTGGTGTTAATAGGCGGCAATTCGCACCCAGAATTGGTAAATTTGATTTCGTACCGTTTGGGGGTTAAAGTTGGGGGCTGTGCTGTGTACCACAAGACAAATCGAGAGACTATGGTGGAAATTGGTGATTCAGTTCGAGGCAAGGACATTTACATTATCCAGACTGGAACCAAGTGAGTTCCTTCTTTAATTAACACGAATATAAAACGTTTTTTGCAGAGATGTTAATAATAACATAATGGAGCTTCTGATTATGGCTTATGCTTGCAAAACTTCCTCTGCTAAATCCATTGTGGGGGTTATACCATATCTGCCCTACAGCAAGCAGTGCAAAATGCGGAAACGCGGAAGTATCGTCTCGAAATTGCTCGCCCAGATGATGGTCAAGTCAGGGCTGACACATATTATTACCATGGACTTGCACCAGAAGGAAATTCAAGGGTTTTTTGACTGTCCTGTTGATAATCTAAGAGCTAGTCCTTTCCTACTTCAGTATATACAAGAATGTGTAAATTCTATTTTGTTACAGTTTTTTTTTGTTGCTTTATAGGCAACTGAGATAGGCGATGAGGGCGCCACTGTCAAATCAAGCAGCTGATTTATTACATGTACGTTATTATTTATTCTTTGTCCTGTTTTTACGTTTAGTATTGATAAAAACAAGAAAAATAGCATTAAACAGTGAAGGACACATGCGCTTAATCAGCTGTACAATCGTTTGGTGGTAAAAACCAAATAAAACAAGTATAAGAATAACACCGTGACGCTGTTTAGTCTATCTCAGCTGTCTGAATAAAGCGAACTATATGAGAAACAAAATAGGTAGTCCGGGAGCCCAAAACAGATTTGATATATTGTGTGTTGCAAAAAGAAACCCCAGAAAAATAATAAAGCTTAAATTTTTGTTGCATAGTAGTTCGTGAAAATTTCAATGAACAAATTAACAAAGAAAAATATATAACAGCGATAGAAAAAAACCAACAACAAGAAGCTACTAAAACAATAGAAGATAAATGGGAGGCAATAGAAAAACTAGCAACCAAAGAACAAATTAAAGAGAAGAATAAAAAGAAAGCAAAAGAATGGTGTGATGAAGATTGCAAACTTCAAGAACAGAAATAAAATACGCAGAACAACCAGAGAGAATATAAAAACCAAAGAGCGGAATACAAAAAAAATTGCAGAACGAAGAAACGGGAACACAACGCTAAAAGGATAGAAGATATAGAAGAGAATTGCAAAAATAAGGAGATAAGAAACTTCTATCAAGGATGTAAGAGAATTAAACAAGGATTTTAACCTAAAACCATATTTTGTCGCGATAAACATGGCCAATTAGTGGGAAGCGAAGAAGAAATAACAGAAAAATAAGCTGAATATTTTGAAGAAGTCTTAAACAAATCGTCGACCAAAAGAAGAACAGTTGTAGAGGAAGAGAACAACAGAAACGGACAAGAAGAAAGAGAACAACTTACCACATATGAGAAAGTTAAAAATACTATAGAAAAACAGAAAAACAACAAGAGCCTATGAGAAGGCAACATACAAGGAGAAATGATAAAGAACAGAGAAGAAACGATGACGAAGGTGATATATGATTTAATTAACATTAAAGCTTAAATTTTTGTTGTATAGTAGTTTATTTAACAAGACAATATCGTAGCAAAATTAACAAAGAAAAATATATAACAGCGATAGAAAAAAAACAACAAGATGCTACTAGAACAATAGAAGAAAAGTGGGAGGCAATAGAAAAACTAATTAAACAAGCAACCAAAAAATAAAAATAAACAAAAGAATAGTACCATGAAGATTGTAGACTTTAAGAACAGGAAAAAGACACAGCAAGGAAAAAGATGCTGGAATACGCAGAACAACCAGAAAGAATATAAAAAAAATTGCAACAAGAAGAAACGAGAAGACAACGCTAAAAAACGGAAGATATAGAAGAGAGTTACAAAAATAAGAAGATAAGAAACTTCTATCAAGGATGCAAGAGAATTAAACAAGGATTTCAACCTAAAACCATTTTGTCGAGATAAACATGGGCAAGATGAACAAGTGCCAAGTAACAGAAAGATGGGATGAATATCTTGAAGAAGTCCTAAACAAATCGTCGACCAAAAGAAGAACAGTTGAAGAGGAGGAGTACAACAGAAATAGACAAGAAAAAAGAGAAGAACTTCCCACAGATGATGAAAAACATAAAAACAACAAGAGCCCAGGAGAAGATAACATACAAAGAGAAATGATTAGTACGGAGGAGAAACGATAACGAAGATGATATATGATTTAATTAAAAAAAAAAACAAATACCAACCATGGAGAACAGCAATATTATGTCCAATCCATAAAAAAGACATTCAAAACGTGAAAATTATAGAGGAATACGTTACTGAACACTGTATATGAGATAATGGGTAAATAATAAATTAAGAGTATATGGAAAAAGTAGTAGAATACCAGTGTGGGTTTAGAAAAGGAAGATTAGGAAGGAAGGATAAGCCAAGTAACAAGAATGAAAGAAAACAGATTACCATAACGAATATTAGAAACAAGACTAGGACCCAACAGACGAAGAAGCAGACCAAGAACAGAATGGAAAAAGGAAGTAGAGGACGACCTCCAAAAGCTACAAATAAAACAATGGAAGAAGAGGGCTCTAAATAAAAAAGAATGAAGAAAGAATGGTCTACCAAGCTATGAGCCTACAAGCCTTATAGCGCTTATATATTGTAGTTTATTTAGTAAAATATTTAATATTAATCTCAACCACCAGTTTGTTGATGGGAAAGACAAACTGATGCAATTAAATTTTAGAGCGTAATTCAATGGTGAGAGCGGACAAGCAAATAAAATTTATTAATCTGTCACAAGCTCCCGGACTATAAACTAATAACTAAACCAAATACTGATCCCCTAATTTGCAGATTCCAGACTACCGCAATTCAGTAATAGTCGCCCGAAATCCCGGTACAGCCAAAAAGGCAACTTCCTACGCTGAACGTCTTCGTCTAGGTATTGCAGTTATCCACGGCGAGCAAAAAGAAGCGGAATCAGATGAAGTCGATGGACGATACTCTCCTCCTACCCTGCCCAGATCGAGAACAATGGATGCTGGAGTTGGTGTTCCAGTTCATATCGCTAAGGAAAAGCCCCCGATCAACGTGGTGGGAGATGTTGGTGGCCGCATTGCCATCATGGTGGTACGACATTAATTTGGTTCATCACTTGACAGAAATTAAACAAACATTTTAGGATGATTTAATTGATGATGTACAATCATTTGTGGCCGCTTCAGAGGTTTTGAAAGAACGTGGAGCTTACAAGATTTATGTTTTGGCTACTCATGGCCTATTGTCTTCAGATGCTCCAAGGTTAATTGAAGATTCACCAATTGATGAAGTAATTTTAATTGGAAATTTTGACAAATGTTAATTTTTTTTTATTTTCTAGGTTGTTGTAACAAATACAATTCCTCATGAATTGCAAAAAATGCAGTGTCATAAAATCAAAACAGTGGATATATCGATTTTATTGTCGGAAGCCATTAGAAGAATTCATAATAAGGAATCAATGTCCTATTTATTCAAAAATGTTACCCTTGAAGATTAAGTATTAACATATCTTTAAGTATTATTGTTTATTTTTGCATTATTGATTCTTTGCATTTCATTCTTTTGGGTAAATAAATATCTATAGTAAAGGAAATAACTTACTCCTAACAAGAATCATTCCTGTATTAATAATTTGTCGGTAAATAAAGGGTTAAGTCGAATTTTCCTTGTATACAGACCTCGACTTTGTTTTATCATAAGGTTGGTAACTAGTAAGATTTGCATTTCTCATGTTGGACAAAATTCGACTTAACCACTTATTCCTTGCGATAACAGAAATAATCAAATGCAAATGTTTGACCTCTGATGTTGGAGAGACAGATTTACAGGAAACGATATTTTTTTTACATTCAATACTTTTTGTGAAACAGATTTAAATATGAAAATATTTTATTCAGAATTTGATATTCAAAATAGTAAATTCTGTATTTTACAGGAAACTGTACAATGGCAACTACACATTTATTTACATCAATAAAAAATTATTCTAACATAATAAAATCAGTCAACAAAACAACATTAATTTAAAAAACTGAACACTCTACGAAGGGCTAATCAAATGGCTCAACAAATGCCTTACTAAAACATTTTCATTATTAATCAATATCACATTTTTTCCACAAGGAACATATTCGCACTTAATTGGCACTTCTTTGACAAGTTTGCCAGTTTGTGCGTTCCAACATAAAATTCCTTGCGAATAACATGCTATTAACATACCGTTTTCAATGTAAACCCCTTTCAACCTAAAAAGAAAAATAATAATAATAATAATACAGAAGCCTGTAATCCAAATTTTGCTACTAACCGGTCAAAATCCGTTGAGGGTATAAATTTCTGAAGTTTCTTCCACGATTGATTCATTCCATTAATTGCAATTAAAAGCAAATCTTCATTTTCGTTCTCCTGAACCGTAAAAAGATAACCCTAACACAAACAACAACCAAAATTTGTAACACACATGTTGTTTACACTTACCCGGTCACATTTAACCCAAAGCGTAGACACAGGAGACTTGATATCCGACAATACAATTGTAGCAACGATATATCCATATTCCACATTCCATAAAGTTAGCTTATCTTCGCCAAAACCCATGACTAAGCTATCGCAATCTTAAATCATAAATTAATATTAAATTCCTTTTAATAGAAAAAATACCTTCGATATTGTGTAATGATGACACATAGTGTTGAACAGGTTGAATTTCGCTAATATTTGCAACTGTTTGATGATCAGCAGCTAGGTGATAAGAGTGAATTTTTGTTCGACGCTCATTTGCTTGAACCAAATACCAACAAACGATTATTCGAGAATAAGAACGCAGTACACAGTACCGGACGTCGTCTCCATATCTGAAACAATTTTTGAAAACCAAATGTAGATCGTTTTCATCATCAACCATCATTTTCTAACCCTGTTACCGACAGGATTCATAATTTGGGCATTTTGTAAAACGTCTAGACGTTTTATAGAATCTAAGATATATTGTAACGGCTCGTTGTGCAGAATTCCACCAATGATTCATTTAGTAAGCGCATTCTCGGGAAGCCTTAGGTCATCATTCCAAGCAGATAAGAATGAATGAAGGAACAAATTCGTTTCCTGTTCAGGGAGCTTGATAAAAAGAACGAAAGACGTCGGTTGAAAGACAACTAAGAATCAAGGAAAACTCTAGAGTACTGAAGAAGATTCTAGAAAAGCCAAAAAACGTCGTGTCGTTTGGTAGAGCAAAAGAATTCTAGAAGTTGAACATGAAAAAGTAAAAAAAAGGTCTGGGAGAATTAAAATTTGGGATAACAAAAGAACATTCTAAAAGAAACAATGTCTGGGAGAAAAAGAAACATTAGAAGAACACAAGAAGATTTTAGAAGAACTTGAAAAACGGCGTTTGGAAAAGAAGAGCAACACAAAATTGTACAATATGTTGAAAGACAGAGAAACAAAAATGTTTCTTAAAGACTTTGAGAGACGACAATTGAAAGATAAAGAAGTGTTAATGAAGATAGTAGAACAAGAATTCTAGAAGTTGAACATGAAAAAGTAAAAAAGCTCTGGGTGAAGTAAAATTTGGGATAACAAAAAACATTCTAAAAGTTACAATGTTTGGGAGAGAAAGAAACATTAGAAAAACGGAAGAAGATTTTGGAAAACGGCGTTTGGAAAAGAAAAGCAACACAAAAAAGTACAATATGTTGAAAGACAGAAGAACATCTAGAGGAACAAAAGTGTTTCTTAGAGGCTCTGAGAGACGACAATTGAAAGATAAAGAAGTGTTAATGAATATAGTAGAACAAGAATTCTAGCAGTTGAACATGAAAAAGTAAAAAACTTTCTGGAAGAACTAAAATTTGGGATAACAAGAGAACATTCTAAAGAATTAATGTTTGGGAGAAAAAGAAACATTAGAAGAACAGAAGAAGATTTTAAAAGAACTTGAAAAACGGCGTTTGGAAAAGAAAAGGAACAAAAATGTTTCTTAGAGACTTTGAGAGACGACAATTGAAAAATAAAAAGTGTTAATGAAGATAGTAGAACAGGAATTCTAGAAGTTGAACATGAAAAAGTAAGAGAAGCTCTGGAAGAACTAAAATTTGGGATAACAAAAGAACATTCTAGAAGAAACAATGTCTGGGAGAAAAAGAAACATTAGAAGAACGAAAGAAAATTTTAGAAGAACTTGAAGAACAGCGTTTGGAAAAGAAGAGCAACACAAAATTGTACAATATGTTGAAAGACAGAGGAACAAAAATGTTTCTTAAAGACTTTGAGAGACGACAATTGAAAGATAAAGAAGTGTTAATGAAGATTGTAAAACAAGATTTTTAGAAGGACAAAAGACGATTCTAAAGGGTAAGGAATGACGATTGAAACGAAAAGAAGAACAAAAATAAACTACGTCTAGAAGATACAAGAATAGGAAGGATAACAGAAACTTCTAGACTCGATAGAAGAATCCTTCTTCTCAAACTTGGGCGTTTTAATGTAGATTATGAAACAGTTAAAAATCCAAGTCAATCCCACAAATTTAATTAAAATAAATTCTTATTGTGGTAGAACTCTTTCGAGAGTATTTATCTCTCAACATCAGTGCTTAAATAATACCGTAAAAAGAAAAATTACTAATTAAGAAAAGTTACTTCTAGTCTTCTAGTGTCTTTGAACAAAATGCCAATATTCCCTCTCTTACCCTTTAATATTCTCCAACTGCAACGCCTTCTTTTCAAGCCCATTTTGCCTCAACCTCCAGAAATAAACCATTGCAAAAACATCAGCAACCGGTACTTCCCTCACTTCCGACTTATGTTCTTTGGTCCACAATTCCACATAAGCAACACTCGTTTCAGTCGAGATTACCATATCATTCGCATTTGTTTGTACATAGCTACTATTTAAAGCAATCCTCTGAATCTTTCCTTTTGGAATCCACATATTCTGAGCCCCTAAGACATTCCCAAGGGCACTTTGCGTCCAAAACGAAACAGAATTTTCCTGTACAATCACAAGATTAAAATCCTGATAAAAAGCCCTCAGAACATCGCCATCTTTCATCGAAATCTTAATCAAATGATTCAATTTATTATCCGAACTTGAGCCAGAATTCCAATTATGGGGTCCATAATTATTTAACAATGACCTTCTTCTGCTTGGTAGTGTCAAACTGCGATGTAACGTCTTAACCTCGATTTGGGTGTTCACCGGGAGCACTTCGAGATTAGGGATAGGGACCGGACTCAAGCTATTTCCATCTTCGTTTTCTGGGAGATCACAAGCACAATCTTCATGCTGTACCGATTCTTCATCTTCTTCCTCCTCTTCGTTTTCTGCGAGATCACAAGCACAATCTTCGTTTTGTACCGATTCTTCATCTTCTTCCTCCTCTTCATTTTCCGGGAGATCAATACAATCTTTGTTTCGTACTGATTCTTCATCCTTCTCTTCGTTTTCTGGGGAATCACCAGCACAATCTTCGTTTTGTACGGTAGAAGATTCATCATCATCTTCTTCCTTCTCTGCAGGATTTCCAGCATAATCATGCTCAACAAACACTAAACTACCGACTAGATTTTTACTTTCTGCTTCAGGTTCTAAAAGGTTTTCTTCCTCAGTTTTCTTTTCAGATAGATCTGAAAATATCTTGTAGGCTTTTTGGACGTCAGCTTCTTGAGTTTTTTTATTTATCAGATTTGTTATTGAACTCGAAGCCAGAATTCGGCTTTCAATCACACTTTTCCTGTGCTCTTCACTCATTTTATCTAACTCTAACATATCGTCAACGAAATTTTTCAAATCAATATTTTCATCATCAGAATTCGTATGAACTGAGATTATGTCGCAATGGGGGCTCGCCGGTTTCGTCGAACCACTGGCTTTGGTATATGAAAGAGGACTCTCTACTTTCTTCAGTTGCTTTAAGTATTTTTTCCGCGCTTTTTTCCTTTGTTGCCTTTTCCGCAAGATTAGAGTATCCAAAGAGACGTGTCTGAGTCTTCCCTTGCTGCGCAAATTGAGTCTTGTAAACAATGCAAATTTGAATTTTTTACGGGTTTTTAATTTTTTAAAATGCCCATTTGGTCTTTTACGTTTCTTCTTTACTACTTCGTCTATGATTTGTTTAATAGAATCTTCAAAATCAACAACTTGGCTAAAGACTTTCTTTGGAGGCAATGGTAAATACTTATTTGGGGCCTCACGTTTCTTTTTAAAAATACTTGACATATTTAAATCCTCACAGGATTTTAAAGTAGGATACTCATTTACGTCTTCTGAACACACTTTCTGGTGGTTTTTGTTATTTTCTAATTTTTTAACTCGTTTTGAACGTCTGTTTTCATACAGAAAAAAATTCGGTTTCTTCTCTTCAGGTTTCATCAATTGCAAGTAGCTACAAAGTTCCTTCTTTTGACTTTCTGGACTGAGAGGAGTCTGCACATTTCCATTAACTTTTTCCGGAATTTTCACAGCACTCTTCTTCATTTTTTCCATGTAGGAAAACAGAGGTGTGACTCTTGTAAAACATGATTTGGGTACATTAATTGTAATTTTCTCACTTTTATCAAAGTCATAACGGATACAAATATGTTTCTGCTCTGGGGAGTTGTTCGCTTCTTCATAATTGCAAGTGTTGATCCAATCTTTGACTTTTTGGCAATGATTTGGTGTGTCTTCCGCCTCTAAAATATTCGGTTTCTTCTTCTTTTTGCCTTCCCAACTCACCGGAACTCTTTGCAACTCCGAACTTATCGTCAAAACACTCACAGGAGAGTCGGATTTTTTCTGGGAGCCCTTCGTGAGGGTACTTGATAGAGAAATAACACTTGCCATTGCAAAAGCTTACACAATGCTAAAATTTACACAGTTCTTATCAAACACGGTCTATTTCACACACATTTTTCACTGGGGCTTTGGGGGAACCCCAAATAACCCCCAAATCTGTCAATAATCAAAAAATACCAAGGGGGCTTCTTGACGCTTTGGTTATTTCTCGCGACTGCAGCGCCACCAAACATTTACAACTAAATAAATAATCAATTATTAAATATGTTTTAACTGAATTTGATAGAAATAAAGGCAACTTGCTTGATTTAGGGGCTATATTAGCGTTTTAAGAACGTTTTATTTTTATTTTAGCTTTATTTGCTGGTGGATTGGTAGGTTGGTACTGCAAAAGTCCCTAAAAACATTGCAAACAGATAGGCAACTCTAATTACATCTCCCATTTTTTTAGTGCATACTTCAAACACACGAGTCGCAGCAGTCTCGCATTAGAATATGGCGAAATATTCAAATGCACATTGAAATTATCAACAGAAATATAAAAAAATATTACTAAAATCAAAGTTTTGCAATAAATTTTTAATCTAAATACTATTTTAGTATTAATTGTAAGCAAAACCAAATTTTCGAAATACTTCATCCCACATTAATACGGCATATTTATATTTATCTAATGATGCTCTTTAGCTTGTTGCATGCCTAAATATTTTATAATATTTTTTTGTAATTACAGTCACCACAATATAATAGTACTTGCTTTAGTAGACTGTTTTTCGAGATAATAAACCAAAGATTCTCTCGATAATCTACACTTTTTCAGAGAGAACTTTATCAGAGATAACACCAATGCTTTTTTCTTGTAGTTTTTAAAAATTGATTGTTCTTGGATTCACTTTTTTCAAATTCAGAATAATTCAGACTAAAAATTTTCCTCAATAAAACATTTTTATATACCAAATTTATCACATTTTTTTAAAAATTTTGAGCTTAAAATAACAAATATTAAACAAAAACATTTTTTAATTAACATCAAAAAAAAAAAGTTTGCAACCATATAATCAGTGGAAATCACGTTGTGTTAATCAAAAAATCATTTTGAAAAAAATTGTCCAGTTTTAACTTTTTATAAAGACCAAAAAAATTATTGTTAAGCTTTCATTATTTTTTTTTTAATATACAAACAGTTTTCTTGAGAGCTCGAGTTAGAAAATACATTATAAGGACTGTTAAAAAATTTGGAGTGTCAGGAAAAGTTGTCTACAAGTATTTCTCTATCGTTTAAACATTTAATTTTAAACTTTATAAATAATCTTTATAAATATCTTTATATCTTATATCTTTATAAATAATTTAAACAGATAATAAAAAAAACGTTATATATTATATATTAAAATAAAATAAATATTTAAAATATTTAGCAGTACCTTTTTTCTGTATAACACCACACTCCTGTATAGCAAAAACATCAAAATAAAAAACATAAAAATGCAAAATATAAATAAATACAGATTTATTATAGACAAGAAAATTTAAACAGCTCATAGACTACTGCACAGTTAAAAAAACATGGAAATTTGTTATGTTTGCTTAAGTAAAGAGATAGAAACGTGTCTTACTGTATGTAAGGCAAATTTAAGAAACTACACAGTACACAGAAACAGAACACTCGTTTTAAAATTTCTCCACTTTTGAAAGCAAAAGCATCAGAAAATTTAACTGAAGACTCTGTTATAGTTAAATATATCCACCCTAAGCACCTTATAAAAGTGTTTAAAAATTTTTTTTAATATTCCACGGTGCGATTGGGAAATAAATGTGATCCCTTTTATCGGGCTGATTTCAAGTATAAGATAATACCGGTAGTATCTTCGTTTCCATGGAAAAATAAACAAATTCGAGGTTGTGATTCGCTGTTGTCATGGAAATGTATTAAAATTTGTGATACTACCGGTATTATCTCAACTTGAAATCAGCCCATATGTGACTAGTTTGTTCATCTTGATGAAATATCTAACACAGTTGTTAACAGATATCAAAGCTTTCTTAATTTTAATGTTTTAAAGTTGTAGCTGATTTCGTTCAATATTTGTAAAATATGTTATATATTTAAAAAATTATTAGATATACATAGTTCAGAAAAAAATTATCTGGTCCTTCTCGCAATTTATTAAATGGAAATTTCCATAACGTGCCTTGATTCTACTTATATACTTTTCGATAAGACTATTTTTACCTCTGATGCAACTATTCCCAATTACTCCTTCCAATACTCTTAAAAAAAATACCGCTTTTATTTTTATAGTATGTATTTATATAAATTTTTATTTTTTTTACATTATTGTTTAAGCACTAATGATAAGATTTTATATCCTTTTAAAATTTTCGATGTGTAGACATTTTACAATAACCTTCACAGTGATAGGTGACTGAGAGTAGGGTCACTTAATAATATAATAAGGGTAGCGCCAACTCTCTATCTCTCTCTCTCTCTCGGACCTCTCTTTTAATTTGAACCCAAACTATGCAAAACTAATTACCAATGAAGGCAACATAATAAATTCAAAATCCCTAGAAATACAATTAAAACCATTTTAAAACTATTTCTACCTTTGTTTTACTCATGCGTGTATATAGCTATCTCTTTTAATTTGAACCCACGTCTAGTGAATTCCATTGGCGCTACCCGTATAAACACCACTACGCAGTACAAATAAGAACTATCCAAAAAGAGTCATTTACTGAATTCAAGCGATCGCTTTCTAAAAAAATAGAATTTGTGACTTCATTTGAAGATTTTAATTGTTTTATCATAATAAAAACGAAATAAGATGATTGTTCAACAGTATGTTACGTGCTTTTAACCAGTTATTTAAACGTTGAATAATAAAACGAATTGAAACTTAACCTCAATTTTTCTTTATTACTGACTTAATGAAATATTAGTTGTTGTTGTTGTTAGTATAAAAAAAAGTCCTCACCTAAATTTTAATTTAATTATTTGCCCTTGTATTTGATTTCTTTTAGCTGCTTTAGAATGTAGTCAAAAATATCATCAAGAAGAAGCACCAAAATGATTATGACAGCTTTTGATTATGCAAAATTGTGAATTAGAATAAACCACATACACTTTTGATGTGTTGTCTTAAGTATATTCGAGATAGAATTGCGTTCCAGACAAGTGAAAAACTTATAAGATTGACTATAAGTCGCCGTAAAATCAGAAATTTTTATCACAAGTAACAGAAAAACAATGTTTAGAACCAAAAAAGTAACACTCATTCACTATATTCCAAGTAACTGTTAAAAAAACGTATTTCAAATATGAGCAAAATGTTATTTTTTAATTTGTTTTACTTTATTTTTTGCACAATACGATAGAACAGCTGATTAAAACACACAGAATTTAGTCTTTAATATTAGTCATACCTCATTTCATCATTACTAAATGTGAAAGCATAAAGGGGAATAAATAATCATCACACTAGCAAATTTGAAAATAAATGATTCTCTTTTTTCAAAAACAGCTGTTTGATGCGACAGTAGCGCCCTCATCAGGGCCATTTGTTGAGCGATTGTAGCGCTACTGGTGTTTGAAGTTGCAAGTTTAATCTGTCGACAAAATTATTAAGAGTGCGCACTCTACCCATACTCCATTGCATTCATTGCAATTGCAAATGGTGGCCAATGGTCGCCAGTCCGACAGTTATTGACAAAACAAAACTTTTCGATTTTTTTCTAATTATCGTCAAGCTTTTGGTAAGTCTGCATATTCGGCGTAATCAGTTGACTGTTTATTGTTTGAAAAATGGACGAGTTGCAAAACTATCGTCTGCAATTGCAACAAGTGGAGGCTGCCCTTCTGAGTGACCCCGAGAACAAAGAGCTGCAAAAACTCAAAGTGGACTTAGAAGAAGTGATCGAGTTATCTCTCGACTTGAAAAACAAAGCCGAAGAAGCAGCAAACCAGCCCGAATACACCGAACCAGTGGGCGTCGTTGAAGAAGACGAGATAACAAAATCCCTTCTTGCAGTCGAGCAATTCGTTGCCCGAAACAAAGCCAAAAAGATCTGGAGAATTGGCGATATCTGCCTGGCCAAATGGAACGATAACGGCCAATACTACGAAGCCAGAATTGATGCGATCCATCCGGATGGACAGGTAAATGTGACATTTGAAGCTTACAAAAATCGGGGTGTTACTACCTTAGCGGAAATTAAAGAATTCACAGGAGCGAAACGTGTCCTAACTGAAGCTGAACGCCTAAAACGGGTCAAAATGATGAATAACCGCGAGTATCTCAAGAAGAAGAAGCTGAAGAAACAACAGAGATTTAAAGTCTTGGAAGAAGAGAGGGAAGTTGAGAAGAACAAGTGGCTGGCTTTCACCAACAAAGCTGTGAAGAATAAGAAAAGTGGGCTCACTAATAAGAGCATTTTTGCCTCACCTGACTCAGTTAATGGACGAGTTGGGATTGGGACCTGTGGGATCAGTGGGAAGCCCATGACTGAATTTACTACAGCTGAAAAGTGGAGAAAAGGAGTCTAAATGTAGGGATAGAACATTATTTTTTTGTATTACCTTATTGTAAATAAATGTTTAACATATACTTAACAAACACAATAATTTATATTTATAGTCTGATACTAATACTCATTAAGAACCCCAAAGTCTGTTCTTCTACATCCTCAAAGTACACACTTCTTATCAAACGAGCTCTATTTAATATATTTTTCACTGGGACGACCCCAAATAACCCCCGAATTTTGGAAAAAAATAATACACCAAGGGGGCTTCTTGACATTTTAGTTACTTTTTGCGACTGCTGCGCTACCAAACACATTTCTAATCAAATAAATAATAAATTGTTAAATACCATTTGGTTTAAATAAAACAATTTGATTCATTTGGGGGCTATATCGCTTTTAAAAGGGTTTATTTCTATTTTGCCTAGAGGGTTCAAGAATAGATAGGCAACTCTTATTTCTATTTGTGGTTTAACCAGAGCCTACTTTAAACACGGGAGTCATTTTAGATTTAGCAAAAATATAAACTTATATTAAATATGTAAAATAAAATTTCAGGAAATGTCATGACGGAACTTGCTCTGTTAAATGTTCACGCTACCTAAAGAAGTTGTTCGTCGTGGTGGAAAAAAATGGAAAAGAGTCTAACTACACGACTAAAACTTTATTTTTTGTATTACTTTACTGCAAATAAATGTTTGAAATAAATTCAACAAGCACAACTGTTATCAATAGGCGTCAAACCATTTTTTTCTAAGCTAACCTCCTGTAAATCGTTGAAGTCCCGAGTGTCCTCATTCAGGACCAAAGTCTCTGTGATCCTCTTAAATAACAGTTTGATATTCAGCCCTACTTTAGCACTAGTTTCCAGAAAACTAACATTCAACTCCTTCGCTTTTTCTTCACCGTTTTCCCTCGGAACTTGTCTTAGATCCTCCAAATCCACTTTATTCCCAACTAGGAAGACAATAACTGACTCCCCACGTTCCATCCTCACGTCATTTATCCATTTTGTGGTTTGCAGGAAGGTCTCGTGATTTGTTATATCATAGACGACGATAGCAACAGAAGAGTCTCTGATGTAAGCCGGGATTAAAGACCGGAAACGTTCCTGCCCTGCTGTGTCCCACAACTGTAACCTAACTGTCTTATCAGTGAGGTACATTGTTTTTGATAAGAAGTCAATCCCTACTGTGGCTTGATAGGAAGTATCAAAACTATCGTACATAAACTTTGTGATAATTGATGTTTTTCCCACACTTTGCTCACCCAAAAAAACTAATTTATACTTTTGTAAATGAGGGTTGTAGTCTTGGGAAATTGAAAACTTTGTCATTTTTAGGTCAAAAATGTCAAAAACTGATAACTAGATTTATTTTATACAATATTTACAAGTTGGGAACCTAGAATTATTCCTTATTTTTTAATTTTGCCTCAAACTTTCTGAATTGCTCCTCGGCAATTAAATCTACCTCGTCCTGGACCTGCTCAACTCCTAACACTTCAGGAATATAAAACTGAAGCATATTTTGTACCCCATTTTTAAGAGTAACGATTGAACTGGGGCAACTTGTACAAGCCCCTTGTAGTTTTAATTTTACTATACCGTCATCATACCCCATAAAAATAATATCACCCCCGTCTTCTTGCACAGTTGGTCTAATACGAGTATCTAGTAGTTCCTTAATCATTTGAACTATCTCACTATCATCCTCGTTAATTTCTGGAAATTACAAATAAGTTATTGGAGACATAAGACTGCACAAATTACGTGTATCAGCATTTGGGGTTGCATCATTTAAAACTGGCAAACCACTAGCAAAAAAATCCATAACTGTAGCAAAAATTTCAGGCTTGATTATCTTCCACTCGACTTCATCATCAGTTTTCGTGACGGTTATAAAATCAGGCCCTAGGAAAACACTTTTAACCCCCTCAATTCGAAAAAGGAGCTTTCCTAAAGGTGAACAGTGAGCTGCCTGTCCAGTTGGAAAATCTATAGTTTGCCCCTCTTCCAAAACTTTAACACCTGGCAAAAACTTAAGACTATTGGGGTTTGGGGTCTCTTGAGTCTGGATAAACATTGATAACCGAGGGGTTGTAGAAATAAAGCGTTCAAACTGAAGGACAAGTTTTGGAAAACTGAAACATAACCACACTTTTAAAAAATGTAGGAAGCATTACAGAGTTTTTACTTGTGATAGCTTTGGGGTAGTTTCCTGCCCTGTTGGGACAGTTTTGTTAAAATTCGTAAAGTATTACGCCACATTTTGATGAGTTTTACTAGTTTTTGAGGTTATGTTGACATTTTTAATTTTGACAGCTCTCTAAACTGAGATCACAGAGTAGGTATCATAGGAGAGCTATCTGGTATAGAGGAGGGGATAAATTTTTTTAAAACCAAATTTTTTTTTGTTACAGTATCATAAACTGTACTTTCACAAGTTGTATATTTTGAATAATAAATAAAAATAACACCACCATTTCGTTTTTTGGCGTTTACTCCTCCTAAATAGCCTAATTTTAAGTTTTGGCGATCTTGCATACCATTCCTACATTATCGAGCGGGTTATTTTAATCTGTTTATTACAAGCAAAAAAAATGTCAATCACAGTACATGCATTTAAAATTTTAAATTGCTAATATTATAATATAATCTGTTAAAGTAAAAAAACGATCTGGAGTGCTATGGAATCTTGTTAAAACAAGACGGTATTAAAAAAGCAGGTCATAACCCAAATGTTATGACAAAACATAACCTCCAAATTTTTCTGATCGTGTGTCAAGTCAAAGTTTTTTTAGTGATTTCCAAGTTTTTAGTTGGTTTACTATTTCTTATAATTACAAATCAGCTGTTTTTACGGTTACATATTTTTCATATCGCTGAAATAATTTGGTTGGGATCATTGACCCCAAAATTGAACAGTTGTGTCACTGACTGTTGCATAAGCCGATCGCATTAACGACATACGTCACAAATTGCTTTTATTTTCAAAGCACTCTACAGCATTTTTTTACTTGAACACTTGATATAAATTTCGAGCGTTATTAGAGTATGCCTCAATCTACGACGTATAGCTTCGTGTAAAATTGACATTTGACAGAACACAAACAAAATATTTACACAACAACAATATTGTAATTTTGGAAACTACATTGCAGAAACATGACTGCGCGGCCATCTGGTTTGCATTCGAGTTTCTAATACTAACTTTGACGCTTTATCTTTGTCGTCGCGTTAAGCTGAAAAAAGAAGAAAGATGTGACATTATTAATATAAAGTGTTTATTTAAAAAAATTGTCAAGAGTGCTGTAAGATTTTCATAAAAGAAAATGTAGCGAAAAATGGATGTCGAAACTTGATACACTACTGTTACTATGGAAACCTTTTAAATAAATAAATAAATCATTTTGATTATTTTTGAGTGCAACTTTACAAGATTCCGTTGCGAATAGTTTTATTATTATAATTTCCAGTTTCATTTTGTTCTTTCCTTTTTCGTGTTCAGTTTTTGTTTATTCTTTACATAATGTGACAATTCTGACCCTTTTAACAACTATCACTGACAGTACAGCAGCCGAATTTAACTAAGAAATACTTCAAAATGTTTTTGTTTTGTCATGACACTTTTGACAACTTTGTTAAATAAACACTTGTTACAATACGTTTTGTATTTATTGCATTTTAAGCCATGATGTAGAAAGAGATCGCAATAACAACGTGAATCTTTACTTGCGTTGAAGGTTTTATTTCAAATGGGGATAAGACGGTGAGACGGACTTTATCTCAATTTGGTGGTATAAATTATCCCTCCTGTGAGTACTGCTCTGAGGTCCCATTAAATAAATATTTTTTAGCAAAATTACAAATTTATAGCGTTTTTATTAACCAAATTTGAATTTTCCGTCAATTTTCTTGTCACGGAAATTCACAATTACGATTTTGTGTATTTATAAAATTTCGAGAATGACGTCACAACTTCATCAAAATGTCAAATTAAGGCGCGCATTTCAAATTTGTAATGCAAATTTATGCAAAAATGTGAATTATTGAAATGTATGGCATTCAACTCTTATTTATCTCTTTTGTTTATCAATAAAGTGTCACTTTTCTCAGAAAATTAATTACTCTGTAATAATAAATAATTTCTGTTGCCTCAGGGGGTTCATAAAATCCGTTATTTGCGATTTTATTAGTTCCTGCAACTCCAGTTTCAAATACGCAACATATTTTTTGCCTACTTTTAACGAAAATACAAATGTGATAAAGATAAAGTGTTTTTTTTCGCTCTAGGGCAGAAAACTTAAATTAACCCTCATCTGCGTCTATTTGACGTTTATTTAATTCAGAAATAAAAATCTGTTTTAAGCTTTTTATTTGATTTAACTAACAATAAGTAAGCGAAAGATTAGAGCATCAAATTTCATTTGGTGCTCTCATTATGGTGCCTATTTTCTGCCCTTGTGGCGTATTTGCCTCTAGTTTTTTGTCAAATATTTAAAAAAAAAGAGTTCGAACAACACAAAATCGATTTCGACTTAACGATGCATAAAATCTGCTGAAATTTATGAAGCACGACATAATAACAGCTAAAACAATGAACCAATGACTCAGATTTTCTTCTCCATTAGCTAAAAAATGTTAAATAAAACACGTTGATAACAGAGTTCCACCCATATGAGACCCCACCGACAAAAAATTACTTTTACTATAAAATCGCAACGCAAAAACTCAATTTTATGCATAATTCATAAAAAACCTGCCCCTGTAGTACGCACTTGAAGGCGTCTGAAACCTCCCCCGAACAGGAGTTTGTTTATTTCTCGTAAAAAGTGGGGAAATGCAGTATTTTGGAGGGGGTCCGACGCGCTCCTTATATAATTTGAGTGAGCGACAACGAAATTGCTGTTTGTAGTTAAAATCGAGCGCGTTTTTTGCAAAACCATGTCGGCATCACCAATGGCAAGACAAGTGACCGAAAGTAAGGCCATTCCGACCAAAAAGGTCCTTATCAATGACCCGTCCGAACTGCCCTCGCATTACTCCTCAACTCCGGGGGGTACTCTCTACTCCACGACTCCAGGAGGTTTGTATTTTTAATTTTTACCTAATTGTGAAAAAAAATTTATAAATAAGAAACTCGTGATTTCTTATCGCGTTGCCGCTTATGTAATTTCCAAAAAAAAAACAAGACTCGGAGCGTCGTCTACACGTGGCGAATATATAATTTGGCCTTGAGTAAACATTGTGATAATAGTAAACACGAGTTATTCTGGCAAGAAAATACGCAGTTTTGCAAATATTGATTTGCCAAAAAAAATCTTGACTTGTAAATAACCAGTTTACAACCATTGACCTAATCCAATATTGATAAAGTTGGGAGAACTTGACCAGACGCACGTATTTTGATTTTTGTTATAATTAATTAGTGTCAAGGATTGCTATATTTATTTATTTTTGTTGTTCCGCACTTCTTTTAATTTATATTACAGACAGAAACTTGACAAATCATTTTGCAAAAATGTTAGATAATTATGCAAATCAAGTCGCATTTGGATGTCCTTGGATTTGCGACTAATTTTTATTAGATTTATCTTATCTGTTCCTCAGCGGGAGATTTTTATTTTTACGTGTGAATCATTCCAGGTACAAAAATAGTCTACGAGAAGGCATTCTTAATGAATTTACGAAACTCTCCGATTTCGAAAACTCCACCAAGTTATGGAATTCCCGAAAATTTAATGAGAGGAAAAACAAATTTCAATGGGGCCAACAGAAGGGTTTCGCCACCCACCAAAAATCGTCATTCGGCCAAAATTGAAGATTCTCATGACGATCATCAATTTCAGATTGATATTTAGTTTATAAGACTGTTTTTGTTGTGTTCTTTGAGAGGATACTCGAAACTAGACTCAATTATTGTATTATCTGATGAAATGGTTGAGTTTCATTGTTACAAAAGTTAAAACGTAGAAAATTGATAAGGGATTTACAACTTGAGTCAACAATGATGAATACTTATCGATTTCAAGATTTATTATTATTTCCTTTTTGTATTATTTAATGTCTTTCTTAATAAAATATCGAAAACATACAAGCGATGTTTTATTTCACTCTAGATAACAACTGTCAACAGTCAACACAGATAACAAGCTTTCGGACGAATTTGCCAACAGAAATATTGAATTTTATAATACGAGTAAATAAAATTTTATAAGCGTATCTAAGGCCTAAACTATTACAAATAAACATATCACTTTGTTGTGTTCTTTATTTTTTCTAAATACTGGGTGTAAACGAAATTAGACTCTCCCTTTTTTTATGGTATTTTTCTAAATAGAAAAACGAAACTTTGGAAACTTATTACGTTAGAAAATCTCCATTAACTGAGTAAAAATTTAACTTTTTATCACTTCCAATTTTACCGAAAACGACCGTTGCTTTGGATTTTTAAATAGAACACTATATATATGTTTTATAACTTTTTGTGTAATAAAAAACTTTTTGTGATTTTTGTTTTTTTATCTAAAAGGTTGAGATAGTAAAATATATTTCTAAGTAATGTAGACAACAACTAAAAAATAAAACCAGTGCTAAAAATAATCTAGTTTAGAAAATACAATAGTTTAAACTGAAATAAATTAGTTTTCCTCGTCTTACTCAATTTTTCCAATGGAACTCACTCATTTTAGATTAGCATTTTTATTGTTAATCTAAAAATACCAAAATTTTGAAAATCTATTCAGTAGATTTTGTAATATTTACAAAAATGTTTTAGAAAACTCCCTAAATGTTAACTAAAATTCAAGCAGCCTGTAAAACAAAAAAATAACAAATTATATTTAATAGCTGTCTATTTAATTTTGTTTGCGTGATTGGTTGTTTTTATCAGCTTACTGTGCCTGTTTCCACAGGTTGCTGTTACTGGTTGCTACGTGTAACAAAACGGTAAGTAATTCACTTACCGTTCAGTGAACGGAAAGCAATTAAATCTAAAAAAACAATTTTGCGATTTATTTATTAAAATTAAATTTACAATTATTATAATTAATAGTAGTAATACCACTCGCATTTGAGTTTTTAGTGTTAATAGACAATAGTGTTCCGACGTAGAAGTCCACCAACATGGCTGTGTAAAATTTTATGAGCAAATTCAATTTTGTTTTGGAGGGAATCTTCCACGTAACTCTCGGCCACCGTTGATGAACGCCACCCACCATGTCTTTTTAGTCCCAACACATCAACTCCGTTATTCGCCAAAAGTGTAGCCGATGTGCGTCAAAACGAGTGTCCAGTAAAACCTTCAGGGGCTTGCAACTTTAAATACTTTGCAATTTTTGACGGCCAGCCTCCAATTGGGCCTTTTCCTGTGACTTGCCTAGTGCATTTGCCATTTCGATAGTTCAGAAATAAATGATTTGACGTTGGGTTGCTTGGTCGAATTCTTATGTATTTTCGAAGTATTTCCAAATAATGAACTGCTTCATTTTCTTTATTAATAACTGTGAACGTTCGCTGAATATTCGTTTTTGTATTTGGAATATTTACTATAAACATTTCTTCATGTTCTTCTATGTCACTCATTTTAATATTGTACAATTCCTCTCGTCTACAAGCGCCCGATACTCCCAATATCATTGCTACCTGCAAATATATTGTTTCCTTAGAACTCAGATGTACCACCTCATCATCTACAACATACCTTTTGAATTAAAAATTGTTCGTCTGGTGCTTCATTCAAGAATTTTTCCATGTCTTCTTTGGTAAAAATTTTAGCCTTCTTAGGCCGATATCCAATATTTTTTCTCTTAAGATAAGCAATTAATGTAACAAACTTAGAAATATCGATAGCATCATGGAGAAAAATTGTACTCTTCAGCATAGAATACTCCGCCCATAAACTGCCTGGGGCCTTCAAGTGTCCACTTCTCACCACAAAATACGCTAACAAGCTCTTTTCATTTACAGAAATCTTCTTTGCTTCACGCCATTCCTTAAACAACTTGTATGTCTGTTCATATCGGGCTTTAGATCTTTCTGGAATTATTGCCGAACATCCTTCTTGCCAGGCGTCTTCTAAATAATCCGGTAGATCATCACTATCGCTCATATTTGCTTCGAAAACGGAACCACAAAACAGAACTTTGTAGGAATGAGTGAATCAAAAAGACAATTTTACTTGTTTGGAACAAAACCATAGCAACCATGGAACAGCCACCCAAAGTATTCAGTTTCAATCTTCCCGATTATCACAAATGTATTGATATAAATTATTATTATTATTATTCTAGAAACTCCAATCGCGTAAAAAATGTTATAAGCATGTCGAACGTTAAGGATTACCGTTCTCCATACTTAATATACTATTTGTTACATAGGCAGTAAACCAAAATTTCATGAAAGCGTCTAAAAATTTTTAAAAAATATCTAACACAAAAATGAAAACCGCATATCGCTACGCCCTTTGGTTTTTGAACAGCGAAAAAACAAATTTGAACGCGTGACGTCATATCGACTTTAGACTGGCTATACTGTGGACTGAGCGAGCATTTGTGTTTTTATTTTGTTTGTGGTTTGCAAAAAAAGAGTCTTTTAAGCACGCGACGTGAATCTTCAACACGTCAAGAGCTTAAAAGACATCAATTTTGCAACCAAGATTTTTTGTTACAGCGTTTTATAACAGATTTTTCTTTCAAAAATCGCACATTCAGATTTGTATAGTAGGCAGACGGCAGGTTGCTATGGATGTAAATTCCGTTGTTTACTGTTTTTATAAAATTACAGACTGTTAACTTGGGTTCTGTGTTTAAGTCTGTGATAAAGGAACACAAAAATGAGCGATTCTGAATTTGTTTCCGACATTGAAAATGCTACGGACCACGCTAGTGCCCGAAAAATCTAAGACAATTTACAAGAAAACTTAGAGGAAATTTGATAGTTGGTGTGAGAAAAAAAATGTAACAAGTATTAAAGAAAAGGTTCTTTTGGCCTATTTTTCGAAATTATCTTCCATGTATAAGCCGTCTACTTTATGGAGTACCTACTCATTGCTAAAAACCATGATATATCTTAACAAGAATGTGGATATCAAAAAAAAATTACAAACTTGATTGCATTTCTAAAAAGAAATGCCAGTGGATACAGGGCTAAAAAATCCAAAATATTCGCCAAGCAAAGGATAGAACGTTTCATGAAAACAGCTGATGACAAAGACTATTTATTAGCAAAAGTTGTGCTATTTACTCGGATTTTTGAGGCGGTACGCAAAGAAGAAATTACTTTTTTGAAGGTGGAAGATATAGAAAATTGTACAAGTTTTATTAAAGTAAAGATAGCGAACACCAAGACAAAAATTTCACGAATGTTTACAATAACTGAAGGATTTGTAGATGGAATTAGTTTCTTGAGCTTCGACCTCCTCATACTGAACATCAGAGATTCTTCTTAACCTATAGAAATTCCAAGTGTTGTACTCTACCCATTAGTATAAATACTATTGGAGGTATGCCTAAAAAAATTGCAGAATGTCTCGGCCTTCTAAATGCAAAAGAATATACCGGGCACTGCTTTCGCCGTTGTTCAGCAATACTCTTAGCAGATTCAGGAACAAATATTACATTACTCAAAAGACATGGAGGATGGCGATCGAGTTCTGTTGCGGAAAGTTATATAGAAAACTCTGTTGAAAAAGCAAAAACGCAATTTCGATTAAAATTATGGGAAAATTAGAAACTGTATCAAAGAAAAGAGGAATCTGTGATGAAAATAGCAAATCTGAAGAGGCGTCTGCAAGTACAGTTTCCACTTGTATTGAAGTTCAGGAAAGAAATTTGAAATCTTCGAATGTTCAATTTAGTCACTTAAGTAATTGTACTTTTCATGTTTAGAATGAATAAATAAAACAAAAAAAAAATTTTTTTCATTTTGAGCACAAGTGGTTAAACGTATGTCACTTTTACGCACTAGTGCGTAAGAGTACGTTATTTGGCAATCAAAATGACAATCAAAAAGTCACTATTATAAAACGTTGTAACAAAAACTTCATTTTTAGCGTAATTAGTTTCCTGAGTTACGATTTTCTATTTCAAAAAATGTCATTAAAAAAAGGTTGAGCCTAATTTCGTTTACCCCAGTACAAATAATTATTAAAAATCTATTCCTCTAGACGACCACATATTGTTTTAAAATTATTTTATTAAAAATTTGAGCCTGGTAGGTTTCGCTCTAACTAAATTGAAAAAAAAACAAGATATCTATTAAAACACAGGTGGGCTCATACTTCAAATTTTATTCTAAATTTCAATTACATTCTCTCGACGACATATACTTCATCAAATCAACAACACGGCAAGCGTACCCCCATTCATTATCATACCATGCAATCAACTTGACAAAATTTCTGGTAAGGGCTACTCCAGCCCCTGCATCAAAAATCGAAGATCTCGAATCTCCGATAATATCAGAAGAGACAATTTGTTCGTCGGTGTATGCCATAATTCCCTCTAAATACGTATCCGCAGCTTCCTTTACTTTGCATTTTATGACGTCATAATCGGCGGGAGTATCAATCCTATTCAAAAGTAAAATTATTATTGCTACAAATTAAATGAGTGAAGCAGAGGCTCTCAAGCCGCCAAGCTATTGAAAAGTGATCGTAGTTATTACTGTGTGAATATCGAGTTATTTATTTATCAAATTACTGTTGTTTACAACAGAATTTGAGTACCATGCTCCGTTTTCAAAATTCAAAGATTTAAAAATCCACAGGCCGCCATTGATTTCAACCGGACTTTAGAAGAGTTATTTTAATTCCCATATTCGCCAAATTTTTAACCATTGGGTCACTATTTTTGGATTATTATCTGAGTACTTACACGACTGTTAGATCCACCATAGACCCACTCGCGACAGGAACCCTCGCTGCAATCCCTGTTAACTTCCCATCCATTTCAGGAATTATTTTTCCGATGGCTTTGGCCGCCCCCGTGCTTGTCGGGACAATATTTTGGAGGCCTCCTCGTCCGATCCTATAGTTTGACTTAGCGGGACCATCAAGGATGTTCTGAGATGAGGTAACAGCGTGGATTGTGGTCATAAGGCCACACTCAATTTTAAAATTATCATGAATGACCTTAACAAGAGGGGCAAGGCAATTAGTAGTGCAGGATGCGTTAGACACCACTTTATAATCAGGGCTGTAGTCGTCATGATTGACCCCTACGACAAACATAGGGATGTCTTTCTTTGAAGGATATGTTAGGATTACACGTTCGACTGAATCATGAAGTAGGACCTAAAATATTTTTTTGGATTATTTTTTTTAAGAGAGTAAATATGTACAGAAGCCTTGTCGTAGGTCTTGTATAATCCAGTCGCATCTACGACATATTTAGGACAACTTTTAGCAAAAGGAATTTTATCTGGGTTTTTCTCATTACTGACATCAATAATTTGGCCTGAAAATGTATTTTGGAAGATTATTTTTCCACTTTTTGGAATTTACCATCCACTTTGAGAGTGTTTCCAACTACATTAATCTCCCCCTGGAAAAGCCCATGAGTGGAGTCGTATTTCATCAAATTTGCCATGTGATCTGCCGAAAGATAAGGATCATTGACAGCCACCACTTGAGGGAGGTCTTCAGCAACGGCACATCTTGCCTAAAATCTGGTACAAAATTTTGAAAACAATCCAAAATAACTCACATCTTTCTGTTTTTGGCAACAGCGACGAACCACTAAGCGGCCAATTCGTCCGAAACCGTTTACAGCGATTTTGACCATAATGACGTTTGAAATAAAGGCACTTGAAGTTTTTGTCGAAATAATTGCATTGCGACCTTTGATTTTTTCAGAAAATTGTGTATTGGGGCGCGCAGTGATATGACAAGGTGAGGCATTTTTTAATAACAAAAGAGCAAGGAGAGCCGATTTATGATAGTTCAGAGAAAAAAACTGGAGGTAATGCAAAAAAATATTTTTGAAATAGGTTTTCAGCTATTTGTAAACAATTTGCTTTCTAAATTGTTAGTACATACTAGATTTAAATAAAATTAAACCGAACAACCTTCAATTGTTTATATTGAACTGGTAAAAAAATGTTTAGTTAAAAGACGGAAAATTTAAATAAATGATTATAAATATTTTTTTTCTGTTTCGGAAAACCAAAAAATTGTAACAGCTACGACATGCTGATTTTTTTTAACTTTGAAATTTACACATATTAAGTAATGTAGTGAATATTTAACTTATGCCCGACTGTAGATGGTTCAGCTGGATTGGGTCTGTTAAACAGTAGCACTGAATAGGGACTCGAGACATGCTTGTTAAATAGAAACTCTTCTGTCTTTTCATTTTCGCCTTTTTCTCCCGGAATGCCCTAAATCTCACAAAGCTGTTTCACATTTCTGTAATTTTACAATGTTCTTATTGCTTCATCTTTCTATAATGTTACTTGAATTTTTAAATTCATTATTTATTTATTGTTTTTTGTGTGAAATTTATTTTTCTTTTTAGTAAAATAAATATTAAAAAAATCATTGTTAATACTTTGAATCTTTATTCTATTATAAAATGTGTTTACATAAAGTTTCAAATAACAATAAAGTATATAATTTTTACAGCTTGAGAAATCATAGTGAACCGCTCTGTAAAATATCAGTTGCATATAAAGATCATGCGTTATTAAAAACAAAAATTGTTACACAACCAACATCACAATAATTTTATACAAAATCGCGACTTTCTGATTTAGTAAATTAATATCAACTAAGAAGAACATCTTCAAAATCACCTACCAGAAAAAAATACAAATTTATACAAATCAAAACTGAAAGAAAAAATAAACAACTAGCAAACAGCTTTAGCGCGAATATATTCTAAATAGACAGACATGAACAAATATATATTTTATATACAAAAAATGGTGTCACACAGCAGAAGACTTGTGCTCACACAAAGCACCGAATGACAAAGCAGCCGCACCTTACATTTATCGATTCCACCAAAATTTAGGGAGAAATCACGATCATTTTTTTTATAATAGTTTGGCAATACTGCAGAGCCGAAAAGTGCAAGGTTGTGAAATAAGCTTCCTCAGTCTCTCAATTGTAAATTTTGATAGCTTTCTCCAAATAATTAAATCGTGACCTCTTTGGGGCCTTGTTCACGTGATCGAGTCCCAACCAGGGCTTTGGGCTTCCAGCTAAAAAAAACTCCAATAGTAAAACTTGAAAATTCCAACAACAGTTCAGAACTGTTCTATGTTTAGTTCAGTACTGAATCGTTGTTGGAATAAACCTACTATAATCAGCAGATAGCAGGTATTATATTGTTTTTTTTTGCCACTGGTCACGTGATCTTAATTTACTCACCTTGATTAGGAAGTGATTTAAAATCAGCTAAATTAACTATATACTCCTCATCTTGAAGAACCTGCTGTCTACCCATCGCAACAATCGAAAATTTGAACTTCTCGAATTCTTTATCGGGAACTCCCAGACGTTTTTGTATACGTTCTTTGACCTTCGTGAAGGGTTCTCCTTGCTTGATTTTAAATAAAAATGGTGAGCCAAAAGTAGAAAACACTTCCTTTTGGAAGTGGGCACAAGAAATTAACATTTCGTCTTCTGCTATATGAAGTTCATCCCTTGGAACTTCTTCAATTCGGTAAACTTTGGCTGCGTTAATTACTAGATGGTCCAGAGGTGTGTCCTCTTTAGGACCCAATGCTACTTTATTACAACTAACTTCGGTAAACCTAAATAGAAAGATGAGAAAAACCCCCCTTAAGAGTCCAAAATATTACCTTAATTTCCCCGTACTGCCTTCACCAAATTCAATTTGTTTTTTGGCCTCCTCCAATAAATCACTTACCGTACCTCGTTTATTTGGATACAAAATTAATTCTTTCTCTTCAAAAACATTCGGACCGACATAAAGACATTTAAATTGTTTCTTATTTTCTAATTCATTTACACGAATACTAAGCTGTTGATAAAAGATTTTTTTAGGCGCCTTAGGTTTCGAAAATACTAAAAGATCTTTTAAGGTGCCCTCGAAAGTGCACCTCAAAGGATGGCCAGGGCTATCCTTGTAACTGGAAGATACGGAACTTTAATTAATTCGTTTAGTTTGTGCAATACTATTATGATACACGTACTTTTGACATTTGAAAAATTGTAATAAATACGGATCAGTACCGACCCTTTGGGCTACAGCTCGTGCCAATTGATCATAAGTCATTCTTTGTGATAATTCCATTGTAAAACCGGGATCATTCGGAGTACATTTATCTACAAATGTCACCTCAACTCGATAGTATAAATCTTTGAAGTAGTCGATGCATGTAGGTAAATCAGAAAACTCCTCACGTTCTTCCTTTTCAAACAGGATTATGTCGCCGTCCATCAACTCGTCCAATACCTTATACAAAAATTACAATAAGTAACTCTGTTTTGCGTTTTACGAAATAGATTGTTCTTTAAAAAAACAGCCTCTAGAGTGATATAGAATTGAAAAACAATTTGTACGTCTCTGGTAAATTTATTCATTAAAATTTAGTTAATATGTACTTTTTATTATTTATTAATATTGTAGAAAACAAAAGATTTTTTTAAAAAAAAACTTGAAAATTAAAGGAGGAAAAGAGAATAAAAAAACTACAATTAGAAGAAAAAGAAATGTGCAGTTGTAGTGTAGAAGAAAATAGAAAAACAGTACGTAGTGTAGCAGGCAACGAACAAAACGTGAAAAAGTATCGCAAAAATAAAGAAGATAAAACTAGGATTAGAAGAAAAAGAAATGCTGTAATTGTAGTGTAGAAAAAATAGAAGAACAGTACGTAACATAGCAGGCAACGAACAGAGAATAAAAAAGAATCGCAAGAAAAAAGAACTCAAAAAATGACGATTGAAACAGAAAGGAGAAAGAACTATTGTATAAAACAAAGAAATTTTCAAAAAAAAAAAACCTTTAAAACGACGAAGTAAAAAAGAACGAAGAAAACTACAATTTTAAAAAAAGAAGAAATGTTGTAATTGTAGTGTAGAAGGAAACAAACAAACAATACATAACATAGGAGGCAATAAACAGAAAATAAAAAAGGATCTCAAAAAGAAAGACCTCGAAAAACGACGATTGAAAGAAAAAAAATAGAAGAAATATTGTATAAAACATAAAAATTTTCTAAAAAAACTTGAAAATTGAAGGAGTAAAAAATAACAAGAAAAACTACGATTAGAAGGAAAAGAAATGCTGTAGTTGTAGTGTTGAAAATAATAGACCAGTACGAAGCATTGCAGGCAACCAACAGAAAATAAAAAAGAATCTCAAGAAAAAAGATCTCAAAAAATAACGATTGACACAGAAAGGAGAAAGAAATATTGTAGAAAACAAGGCAATTCTCTGGAAAAACTTGTAAATCAAAAAAGTAAAAAAGAATAAAGAAAACTACGATTAGAAGAAAAAGAAAAGCTGTACTTGTACTGTAGAAGAAAATAGAAAAACAGTACCTAGCTTAGCAAACAACGAACAAAAAAAAATCTAAAAAAGAACTTGAAAAATGACCATTGAAAGAGAAAAAAATATTGTAGAAAACAAAGAAATTTTCTAGAAAAACTTAAAAATCGACGAAGTAAAAATAGAACATATTAACAAATTTTGCCCTTCCGTTACGCGTTACGCGAAAACTGAATCTAACCTAGCTTTTTTTATCAAGACTTCATTTTCGGCTTTATGTTTATTCAACCTTCTCAAATAGTGTACAGTCTTGTCCAGTTTTAATGTCATAATCTAGCACTTAAGATTTGCATTAATTCAAAGAATTGGAACAGAGGCAAAGACAAAACAATTTAAACGTAAGACTTTTTTCCAATCATTATTTTTCATTGTTTTTTTGTTAATACGTTACCTAATAATAATATTTCCCTTTGTCTGCGTCTATTGTTACACAATTTATTCAGTTTGTCGCTCATCGTTGTACCGAACAGACGCTAATAAAGCTATTTATTTATCAAAGTTGTTACTACAAATCGTATCAGACTCACAAACGGACACATCTTTGACAGGTTTTAAGATAAATAATAATTTTCAATGCGGTATGTCGGTTCATTTTTCGTCTTAACAAGTATACAGATGAATAAATTTATCAAAGACGTTCGTAAGAATTATTCTACGATTCCACAGCACTCTAAACTCCGGTTTTTAACTTACGACGTTGATAACAAATACATTTCTTGTACAGTATGTTTCAAAATTAATGTCACACCCGAGCACAAGAGACCTGAATGAAACTCACTACTTGGTAAGACAAGATTTGGCCCCAGCGTTGGCAACCTGGGAGATTTTCCCCCAAAGTAAGGGTATTTTATGAAAAAGAATGAAATATTTAGAGGGAAATATTCCGTAGGGAATTTTTTTGGGTATGTTTAACTACTACTACTAAAATACCGAAAAAAATGTTAAATTGTTAATTTTTTGTTGCCAACTTAATCAGTATATCTTCATCATGAAGTAATTCACATTTATCACTTATTTGAAACGTGATTTATTGTATTATCCATTCATCAGAAATAAATTAAAAATTGTATGTTTTAAATAACGTATATTCTTTCTTTGAACTTTGTGATTGTAGTCGTTTTTAAATTGACGTATGTTTTGGAGAAATTTAGCTTGAATTTAGAGGATTTTTGATCCATCATATAGAAGAAATCATCGTCAATGGGTTGGCAAAACTGTCTAGCTCTGGTCAATTGTAGTGTTCTGTTACTGTCTTTTTGTTGATCCGCAAGAGTTAACAGTTTAAATTAAGAAACTAATTTGACAGTTTAGCATAAGTCTCGACGTTAATTTTAAAGCAAACTGTACATTTGTTACGAAAATGGTTTTATTTATTTCAATATAACCCGATAAAAACGTTAAGGAGAGTTCACAAAAATTGGCCGACCTTAACAAACTTCCAGTCTTACGTAAGTGGAAGTAGTTGCTGACAGGAGTCAGTTAAAATTATCTGTTTTTGAAGCAAAGGACTGATATTAACAGCAAAACAGCAAAGTTAGGAAAATGTGTCTTAATTTTATGAAAGCTGATTGTTACGTGAAAATTAATTTGTTACCAAACCTTTTATCAAAAAATTATTTCTTACCTTTTCCAATGGATCGCTATAATTCGTTATTTTCTCAATCATATTCGGCCGAATTTCCTCATACAACACCAACTCGGTATCTGGTGGAAATCCAGCCCTCTCATTTAACATCGGTATTAAATCCCCTAATTTACTCGTAACCGGTAAGTAACTGTGCCCACAATAATGTATCTTTTTCTGTTTCGGATCATACATTTTAAAAAACAAGAGTACATCAGTCTCCTTATCAAAATTAGGTAGTGCTGTAAACCCTGAATCTGGTGGTAACAATTCTAAGAAAATCGTCCAAGGATTCTGATTTTCAGCTGAATCAATAACTGCTTTATGTGATTCAGCTTCCAAATCTAACATACTCGGTCTCATTGTTTGATTAGATCTTTGACTAAACGGCCACGGCCTGATTTGTTCCGTTGGATATTTAAACGCATCAGCAAACATTTCCATCATTTCACTAACTAATGCCATTTTTTTAATTTTAAAAACACGAAACAAGGGACGATCAGGATCGTATAGATCATTCCCTTGATGTCCATCAAAACTATCTTCAAGCAATACATTTATCGTCATATACAAATGTGCTTCGTTACGTTCCTTTCTTCGGACTTGTTCCATTCGTTTTTCTTCAGCTAATCGATCAGCTAACTCACTTGGTATATCAGCATCTGTTACTTCTTGTAAAACGTTATGCAACTCAGAATCTCTGATATACACCAACATGTAGGCATTAGTGCAGTGTTTCACCGTCATATTCATGTCTTCATCATGGCCGCCATAGTTATGTTCGATTGCTTCCTGTTTTGTACACCGTGAAACAACATCGTCGTCAAATTTACACCATTTTCCATCGCCTCTCGGGTTTATAAAAACCACATAATGGCCGCCATGATTGTCACCTGAATGTACCAAAACGGCATGTAAAGTATAATTTGCAGGATTATTAGGATCTGGTTCTTGCAAATATGCATCAAGAGAGATCTTTTCGTAGAATTCAAACCTGTCATTAAATTTGACCGAACAATCTGTGATTGGATCATACTGAAAACGCATGAGATGTAAATGTAAAACAGGAGGAAATGCCGAAAAAATAACGCCTTTCTCAGCATCTTGCAAGCCGTGTTCGCCCGCATCGTATTTATTGTCTCCATCTAGTGTTTCTTTTGCAATGTAGTCCTTGAAGGATTCGTCAACTAAAATTTTGATTACCACAAATTCTAACAAGAAATCAAAATCTTACTATTTTTCTTTCCTTTGATATTCAATTGAATGTCGTAGAAAGTCTCTGAACGGGTACTTGAATAATCTACATTTTTACATCGAATATAAGAAATCATTTTGCCTTCGAAAAGTTTAGGTACTGTTCCTTCAACACAAGTACCTTTCATTTTACTCTCCAATTTATCCAAAAGTACCTAAAATTTTAGTTATTTTCTGATTATTTTTTCTTATTGTAGTTACCCTGAGAAATTCCTGTACATCATGTTGCATAAACGAATCTAAAGTTTCCCAACCGAAACTTTTCGTTAATTTTTTTGTACCTACTGGCTTATCGCAAAATTGTAATTCATGAAAAACTCTTTGAAGTGCTAGTGCTACTGATTTTGTTGAATCATCGGATTCTGTTGGCATTTTATAAACGGCTCTTCGTAATTGATTTGTAAAGTATAACGTTTGTAGAAGAGAATTCATGTAACATGTTGCTCCTTGATTTTTTAATCCGACGTAACCTATTTAAGACAAAAAATAAAATGAACAAAAGAAATAATAAAAATCATGAATATAATAATAACACCTGACAGTATTGAAAACAAAAAGAACAACTGGCTGTGATAAAAACTATCTAAACTGAACTATATTGATGCTAATTAACTTTTTTTGCATTTTGTAGTCAAATAGATAACATTTCATTAAAAATAATTCGAGATAAACGCATTACTGTCACCTGGACACGAATTTAAAAAACTGTAACCAGAAAAATCTTTAAAACAAACTTATGAGCTAATTTCAAGTTGGGATACTACCGGTAGTATCGCAAATTTTAATACTTTCCATGGCAACAACCAATCCCGAATTCTTTTAATTTTCCATAGAAACGAAGATACTAGCGTGCTTAAAGAGCGTAAAGTATGAATAACAACGCAAAATCACGAAACTGAAAAAAGCTCGCTAGCCCTGAACCTTGGTTATAAAGTAGACTACAGTAGGCAAAAATCTGACCAACGACGTTAGATAGCGCTAGCTTGCAGATTGTTACCAAACTTAATAACTTCGGCTTTATTGTGTCTCTATAGCTTAGTAACAAACTGTTATCACAATAAAGAAATTAACAAATAACATGTGTTGAATTGTTGCTATTTCATAATCACAACACAAAAACAGTGGATTATATTCATCCAGGCGAGTGGTAAAAAAAATCATTTTCTTTATAAACACTGAACAAATTTATTGTTAGATTTACATGCGAAAAGGTACTCAAATTCGTTAAAACCAAAAGTTTCAGAAGATACCTTATTCCTCAAAAACAAACCACATGTATACACTCCATTTTTTATTTATATGCCGTTGTCAGTCTCTTTTCAACATATTGCTGTATGTGTTGCTATGTAATATAGATTATGTGTTGAAAAAGAGACAGACAACGGTATATAAATAAAAAAAATGACCTATAGTTACAATTTGAAATAACCAAATGCAAGCTTAATCATTATTAAATTAAAATTCATTTGCTCTCTAGAATGTCAGATATCTAGATATTTCATATTTTTGAAAAGCACTACATTTCTTTATATAGAGTGTGTTCGAAAATTCGCAAATTAACAAAATAACACGCATTTCTTTCCTAGTAGGTTTAAGGAAGCTCCAAATTTTTTTTTAAATCTCTTTTAGTTCTCGTGTTACAAGGTTCCAAACAAATTTTTTTTGATTACATTTATTTTTACATCTAAAGAAAATTTTTAAATTTTGCAATAAAAGATAGAAAGAAATTTTTTGACAAAACTCGTACAATTTGTAAAATTCATAAAAAATATTAAAAGTAAAATGTATTCAATTAAAAAATTCATAAAGCTACCTTTGTAACTGTTAGAAGAAGATGGAACAAAAAGAGAATGTAATAGTAACCTAATCTAAAAGTTTTGAAAAGTGTCAAAGAAGAGATTTGTTAGCGTTGTTCGTTGAGATTACTGTCTTAAGGGTCCAAATCTTAGTCAGCTGCTTAGTCAAATTTAAACCCGTCACCAGTCTTTTTTAAGAGTTGTAACGTCTGAAAAACCATTCAGTAAATTTTCATCAACTAATCACAAAGAAATATTGCAAATTTTCTAGGCTTACTAGTAATTTTCTGATTATCTAAGCGTACTATAGATTTGAAAAAAAAAAAAACAACTCTTGTTAGTTGATAACAGTGAAAATGGTTTCTTTGGTGCGACTAATATCAGAAATGCTTTAAAAACATTTGACAAATCGAAAGGTAACTTAATAAAATTTTCGATTGAAACCATATCATATCATTTTAGAATAATAATGTTACTAACGACTTCCAGTATAACCAGGAATGCCTCCATTTTAAAAATATTTTAGTTCGATAGATCCTATCTGTCTAAGTTCTTCACATACAGTGCCTTGCCTTCAAAAATGATCTCAACCACGTGACCATTGTGCTTGCTGTATAAAATCAAACATACAGGTTTACTCACATAAGATAATTTTCATCATTTTACGTGAATAGTCCTGTACAATTTATATTATATTATTAACTGCACGTTTGCGGAGCGTTTTAGAATAATTGATATCTCAGAAAACCATGATTGTGTGAACGGCACATAGTAAACAGAGCATTAGATATAAGTAACCACATTAATTTGTCAATCTCAAAAAAAAGGTTAAACAGATTATATTATACATCTCATAAGACGTATATCAGATAAAAATAATAAAAACAGTTTATCGCAAATATGAAATGGATAGTCGTGTAAATTACTACAGGAATAAGATTTTAAGCAAAAATAATAAACTGTTTTGCTTGGGGGAACTCTGGTGTAGAAATTTGAAAAAATCTTTTTTTTGCATTTTCGAAGCTTAACTTTTCAAGAATATGTCCTTACAAAGATTTGTTAAAATTTTAATTATTTTCAGAGATATAGTCATTTTAGACCGGAACGAATCGAACAAAAGACGTTAGAATCACCCGATTTACTTGAAATTTGGTGTGAGTGTTCTCAATACATGTCTCTGTCGTACTAACTATTATTATAACAAAATAAAATAATTTACCATTTTTAAAAAAGTTCGAAAAGGCAAAAAATAGGATAAACATATTTCGATTTTTTCGGACAGCCGGAATTTAACAAAAAAAAAAAATTTCCCCATTTTTTCTTAGTTAGTACGATAGCAGCATTCATTTAAATTAATAATCTTTTTTATTTTTTTGTTTCGGATTATTAGAAGGGTTGCAATCGTGACAAACTTGGCGCGCCATTTCTTTTCAATCCCCTACTTCAACAACTTATAACATTTTGAGTTTTTAATTTTTTGACAGTTTTTATTTTTTTTTTATGTATTTTTAAAATATTAATAAATTTCTTATCAAAAAATGGATAGTAAAAATATTTTTTGTTTTTTATTTATAGCACCCGAAAAAACACCTCAAATTCATGCCTCTACACCAGAATACCCCCTTAAATTTGTATTTTCGCAGCCGCCCGAGATGTCAATCATTCTGAAACACTCTTTATAATCCAGTATAATTTCAGTACGTTTCTATTTGTTAAGAAAATATAAGTTTAATTAAATATGATATGAATCATGTAAAATGATCATTTTTTTGTTTTCTCACTCCTACAATAAAATTAATTTCCATATCTTATCAAAACTCATACTAGTTAATCTAAAACTGGAATAATACCCTGCCTCTATATTTATTCGTCTGAGAAAGTCCAGTTACATTAAACGCCTACAAATAAAACCTGGTCTTTATACAAACAAAACAATCGCAAAACATCTTGTTTTCTAAAGAAATCTTTATGCAACACACATGCTGTCATACTATCTTTTATTTAGGTGTTGATCGGCCATGCATTACATTATCTAATATCACACGTCTTGTTTTTCATTACACAATATTTTATGTAATTCTAAAAACAGCTAGATATTGGTTATCTACAACCGAAATGTGGTGCTTTTAATAGAAATTTAGCAATTTGAAATATGTTAATAAAATGAATATGAAATGCTTCTTTTTTTAGAATTGTTGTTGTTTTAACATTGTTGTCATGATTAAGCAACTCGGGAGTTCTAATTTTATCTGAGGGAAGTGTCAAGTCATTAAATTTGTAAAACTTTTAGTAATTATTCTTTTACAAATTTAAAGTGGTTTTTACAGGGTTCCACTGTATTAAAACAATTACAAGCCGGTTTTTTTAACCAGATCATTATAACAATCCTAATGACATTTGTAATATTATAAAACCACTTTTAATTTGGATAAGATTACAAAATAAAACGTGATTACCTGTATGTTTTTTACTATCCCACGAGACTCCATGTGGGGCATCAGCAACAACATGCACTTCTAAAGTAATAGCATCATCCTTGATATATCCTTTTTCAGGATCTAATACATCATTCCATGCCATAAAATGAGAAAAGCCCCAATCATTTTCTTTTGAGTAAAACAAATGTTGTATTTTGCGTGAAAAAGGTTCAACGTCTGGCCGAACTGAGAGAAGTCTGAGTTCAGCAACGGCATAACAAGACCACGAAGAGGATTCACTCTCGCCGT
Organism: Tribolium confusum; assembly: GCA_029207805.1. Lineage (NCBI taxonomy): Eukaryota > Metazoa > Arthropoda > Insecta > Coleoptera > Tenebrionidae > Tribolium > Tribolium confusum. Next base: position 8,481,763 of record JALGAY010000007.1, on the reverse strand, counting down.
TACATTGCAAGAAAAACCCTAAAGAACGTTGAGCAGTCCTGTCCTGTCCATGACTACTCCTTGGCATCACCATGATTTTCCATGGGAGATTCCGAACGTAACAAGCAGGTGACAAAGCTGAGTCTTTCAGTTTAGAAAACTGCTGAACTGTGTATCTAAAAGTAGCCTCAGATCTCGCCTCGTCCTCCTCCATTTCGGCGTCCTGAACCGTCATGCTAGGATCTGGCTGAGGTCCTATGATAACATCGCCGTTCTGAGTCTGGTCCATATCCTGGGCGTCTGAGGCCTCAGTTGTGGTGACTGCAAGCGTCGTCGTGAGTGACACTCTAGTTATGGGGGCTGCTTACCTTCTTGCGTCTCCATCTCCTCGACTTCGCCGACTGGCGGGTTGTCGTCGTTGCGGCGATACTGTCCCGTGACGTGGTTCATGTTGAGGGTCGGCGTCTTAGCGGCCCCCGTCCTGTCTTTCGCAAACCCGAACACACCTTTGTTCTTTCTGGTACTCACCGAAAGGTCCTTATCTGATGGGATGCAGCAATTGGTACCGTGGTTCTGGGTTGGGGTTTTAGTGCCGGAGACGGTAGTCAATTTGACGAAGTGCTTACTCGTGACGCGACCAATTCTTGCTGGTTTTTCGACCCTCTGACAGAGGGCTGCACGCAAGACACATATATAGAGAGTTGGATTTATGACACGTGACGGATTTTTTTTAATAACACGCACTCGATTTTATCTAGATGAGCTTTTCAACAAAGAAAATAAACAAAATGGACGCATTTTATGGTGAAGAATGGATCGTGATGGTGGGCACAACACTCGACAGATCTGCGGACACCGGTTTCTGCTGGGTCGACTGCGCGGGTGCGCACTACCTCAATGCGCACGTCAAAAAATTTCACGGATTTTAAATTTTGCCGCGAATTTATTTCAAAACTAAAATTATATACTTACTCGGTTTTATACACAAAATTCACTTATTTTACAACGATAATCAGAAATTATGCACAATCACTAATTTTGACAATTCTAGTTGCCAAGGTTGCAACAAAATAATAATTCTTCTCAATACAGTCATTTAGTAACGCGTCATAAGTTCAAGGCATTATTCAATTCAAGGCTTCCTAGATCGAAAAATATCTTGTTATCATTGCAATATTTTTAAAAGTCGATGGATAACATTATAAGATTCACGATTTCAAAAAACTGACCTAATAAATATTTTTTTAACAGTAACTTCCATTATACGCTTGCACAATTTCAAATAAATAAACAGCTAAAGCATGTTGACTCAACTCTTCCACTTTATTACAGTGTCTCTTACATCCACTAGATGAACTGCAAATGGCTGTAGTGTCTCTACAGTTCTAAAGACTTTTTCAGACTTTTTCTGTAACCCACCTAACACATCAGCTTCAGGACAATGTTCCTGATACAATATTCACATTATTATTCAAGGTGGCATAAAGCTCACCTAGAAGTCAATTTAAAAATCTAGTTAAAACTAAATTTCTATCAACTATTTAATGCAAATTAATAATTATTAACAATAAAAACGCGGAAAAATTTAAAATTTTACTGTGTTTCAGTGCTGACTTGTTTTTGACATATTTCTTTTCAAGATTCTGGAGAGTTTAAAAAATACTGGACAAAATCGCCATGTATTCCGTTTAATAATTAATAATAAATAAAATTACATAGCTTTAGAGCAGCTGTGACGCGTCCTGTTGAAGAGCTGGTGTACGACTAATTCAAACAAAGCGAAATATTGATAAATTTTCAAAAAAAAACAACAAAAAATGTCTATTATATTACCAAATGTCGAAGCACCTGTGTGTCTTTGAGTAATGAATCATCGTATTATGTAAGCAATTAGTTCAAATAGTAAATCAAAAATGTATTTATATATTTAGGTACATGCATAAACAAGATGTTTCGAGTTTTGTTTTCAATATATATTTAAACGCCAAAATAACACCAAAAAATCATTTTATTTAAACAAATGAGACTAAACATTGTTTTAAACGGCTAGATTATTACCACTTCAAAGGTGAGGTCAAAAATCTCTTGTTAACACTTTACGCAATCACACAAAAACTGTTTAGATTTTCTAAAGTCTCAGTTTATAATTTATATATAAGATGTCCCAATTTTATTTCTGTTGCAGGTCCTTTTTTACCTTATCTTTTATCAGAAAAATAATGAAAGAAATAGGGTGAGATTTGACAAGAGTCTATTTCAGTTGTATCAATGTATTTTTATAATATCGAGTTATTTGTAACCGTAAATTTCGCTAAATTTTACAGGAATTAATAAAAAAGTAATTAACAAATCAGTCTGCAATTTTCTTTTTTTTATCCAACACCTCTTTATTATGACGTTATAAAAATGATGTTTTTGATTGAATTATGGGGTCTATAAAACACAAGTGGTTTTATGAATCAATAATAAAACTGTTTTATATAATTGAACAGTTTACAGAAAATTGAACAATTTATTGAACATCAAAAAATACAATACATAAAATTACAATTATAAGAAACAGGAATCTCAGATGAAATCATTTGTTGAGATTTACGTTACCTAACATTTATATTAAAAGATATAACTTTATTTGCTTTATTTTTTCCATTCAATTTCCACCCAGTAGGTATCTTCTTAGCAATGTCTATTTTGCTCAAAATTGATTCTTCGATATACGCTTGTGCCACGGTTGTCGACTTCCATCGGCTATGACGTTGGACCATACCAAGATCAGCTCCAGCGTTGGACAATAAACTCGCTGATGTGCGTCTCATACCTACTGAGTCCTGTGTAAGACTCTGATTCTGGTAATTCCAAAAAATCAGCTACTACTGATAGTATTTTGGATAAACTATTTATTTCCACTGGCTGTATTGTGCATTTCTATAGCACAAAAACAACCTGTTGTGAGAAATATTCTTAGGTCAAAGAGACATATATTTTCTACAAATATCCAGCAAGCACATTAACTGCAAATCCTTCTTCCATAATCGTAAAGCTACGTGAAACATATGTTTTTGTATCTGGTACAGATACCAACATGTAGGATCCTTTATCTTCTACGTTATTGATTGACATGTTCAGTAATTCACAACATCGACCCCCATCTGACACCAAAAATTAGTGCGACCTGTAATGTAAAAAAATTAGATTTCATTCTCTAATAACAAAATCGACCTACCTTCAACATAAAATATTTTTTATTGGGTGCTTATTCTGCTAGAAACTGTTGAATATGCTCTCTTTCAAGAATTTTTGATTTTTTGCACTTGTAATTTTTTGATTCGTTCTTCAAAAAAGCGATCTACTTGCCATATTGTGAAATATCTGTACTTTCGTGAAGCTGTAATGTCGATCTGAACATGCTGTATTTCGTCCACATTGAAGAGGCTGCGAATCTATTTTTGGCGTTGAAGAAGTAACCCAACAGCACATCTTCGCTTACCCCACAAACATCGTATTCTTCTTTCCAGTTATTGTAATATAGACTACTACTAATCTTTGTAGATATAAAATTTTTGGGTTTTGTTGATTTTTTAAGAACTCTTACAGAGAGAGGTGTTAGATAAAACTATGTATTGTACTCATGTCTTAACAGCAAATAAGTCACTTAAAAAAAATTAGACCACTCGAGCAAGCTCTCGGGGCTAAACATTTCTTTCGTAACTTATTTGCCTTAAATAATAAATAGCTATTAAATTATTATTTTTTAAATAAAATAGAATTTTAAATTATAAATTGAGATTGGCGTATCCATTAAACAAAAACTACCCTCCAAGGTACCTAAATTGTTTAATAAACAAAATGCAACTTATTACTACTTATTTAAAATTAATTATAATTTCCTAGATTAAAATTAACAGAAATCACAAAAATCACAACTTTCTTTCTCATTTCTTCTTCTGCTAAGTGCTTCGCACTGCCATTTTCTAACACTAAAAGTTCGTAAAAGGGTGAAAAAAGAACTTACCGAAGATGTCCTCTACACTCCACTTAAAAAATTCAAATCGCAAAAACTTGACCACGAAACTGAAAATTTATGGAAACAAGAAATAAAAAGAAAAAAACCGTCATTACAAAGATTTTTATTTAAGTTATTCGGACGGGAATACATGTTTTACGGTGTACTTTACTACCGGCCGAACTACCAGTAGCGTAAGTGTGTTTTTCTTCCCCTAAAAAAAAGTTAAAACAGTTTCTAGGTTACTACAACCTTATTTTCTAGACAAAATTCTGAAATTCTATTCAGGACAAACAGAAATTTTGGTTGGAAATGCCTTCTTTTACGCTCTAGAACTAACAATGTTGTGTTTCTTACGAGTTTTTTCTTTTCATTGGTTTACTTTTCAAACATCTGTTATAGGAATGAAAATCAGAATTGCTTGTTCTTCTCTAATTTATCGTTTAAAAGTCTCAAATTAAAGAAGACAACTCTTGATAAAATCACAATTGGAGAAATTATTAATTTGTTATAATGACCTACGTCGATTTAATCAATTTGGGTCTTTTTTTACACTCACTTTAAATTGAACCAATTAAATTAATAATTAATAATTTTGAGAAGTTTCTACATTGATATAACAATTGGACTTGCAGCCATTTCGGTGTTAGTTGCTTAATTCTCTGTTTTTTAATACAATGTAAGTCAATTTTCATCACTTGTGATGTAATAAATACAACTGTCTACTAAACAGGTCAAAATAAGTGTCAAAATTTCGCTAAATATATGAAAAAAATTCTCGAAATTTATTCGCCATAAGAAGCACCAAGAACGTTGTCCTGAGGCTGTCGTATGACGTCATGTGAAAACGTTGGATTTTATTTTGAAATACGGTATCACAAATAATAAAAATCTGTAAAATAATTTTTGTCTTATCTCAACTAAACAACAAAATTACAAGCCCTCAATTGTGGGCATAAAATAGTTAATTATATACAAAGAAACGGTATTAGGTTTTTATTCCCGCAGGATCCGCTAGCCAGTGAGGAAATGCACCAAAAACAAGATTAAAAGTAAATAGATCCAAAAAAAGATATTCTTCACAAAAATTTGTAATTGTAACATGGTGGTACAGTGTTATATCTCTTTCTTCAAGAGCATAAAATAGCCCACATAGGTTCCTAAGATTTTTTTTAGCCGCACAGTAATCCATGCGCTATCTAAATTTCCTTTTCTCTGGAAAATCTGAGCAATTTTGTATTCTTTTTATTTAGCTTTTTGATATGCAGGCGGTATATCAAAAAAATACTGCTACATTAAAAATTCATTCTATTATAAAATGTATTACAAGAACTACCTACCTAATTACAAAAACTTTGAAAAAAAACAATAAAGTAATGTAAATATGTAATAAAAAAATCACTCTAAATTAGAAAAAATAATATTTTTCCATTAAATCGACATTTTCGGAAAATTGTTCATGTGATCTAAACCCAACCACGGCTTCGAATTTACAGCTAAAACAAAACACCATCAATAGTATGGTAACATAAAATCTATAGGAAAAAACACTTCAAAAAGCAAATCAGTTAATAGCAAGATGATTACGCGATATTAATTTAATCACTCACCCTGATTCGGACGTAGTGTAAAATCGGCTAGATCAACTATATACTCCTCGTCATGGAGAACCTGCTGCTTGCCCATCGCAACGATCAAAAACTTATATTTTTCAAATTCATCGTCGGGGACTCCCAAACGTTTCTGGATACGTTTTTTAACCATAATAAAGCGCTCTCCATGTTTGATTTTGAATAAAAAAGGAGAGCCAAAAGTGTGAACTATCTCTTTTCAAAGTGGGCACAAGGAATAAGCATTTCATCTTCTGCTATATAGAGTTCATCCCTTGGAACTTCTTCAATTCGGTAAACTTTGTCTGCTTTTAATACTAGTTGGTCTAGCCGGTGTGTCCCTTGCGGACCCAATGCTACTTTATGGAAGAAAACTTCAGTAAACCTAAATCAAAAAATCAAAACACCCATATTAGAAATCCAAGTCATTACCTCAATTGCCTCGAACTTTCTTCACCAAATTCGATTTGCTTTTTGGCCTCCTCCAATAAATCATTTATCGTACCACGTTTATTTGGATACAAAATTAATTCTTTCTCTTCAAAAACATTCGGAAAAACATAAAGACATTTAAATTGTTTCTCATTTTCGAATTCATGTTCATAAAATATTTTTGTAGATGTCTTTGTTTCCGAGAATTCGAAAAGATCTTTTAAAGTACCCTCGAAGGTGGAACTTAAAGCTTGTTCGGGGCTATCTTCGGAACTGGAAGATACAGAAATATAATATGTTTATTTTATGAAATACCTTTATGATACACAATACTTTTGACATTTAAATAATTGTAATAAAGTCGGATCAGTACCGAGCCTTTGCGCTACAGCTCGCACCATTTGCTCATAAGTCATTCTTTGTGATAATTCCATTGTAAAACCGGGATCATTCGGGATACATTTATCAACAAATATGATTTCCACTCGATAATATAAATCTTTGAAGTAGTCGATGCAAGTCGGTAAGTCAGACAACTCCTCTTGTTCTTCCTTTTCAAACACGATTATGTCGCCGAAACGGACCCCCTCTACTGCCTCTATCGCCTTAAAAAAATAAACAATTGTTTTGCATTTTAATTAACTAATTTTTAAATTTATTTTATCAAATATGAGTGCAAATTTAATTTTTTACCTTTTCCAGCGAATCGCTATAGTTGATAATTTTCTTGACGTCATTCGGCCCAACCTCCTGATACAGCACCAATTTCGTATCTGGTGGAAACTCAGCCCTCTTATTTAGAAACGGTATCAAATGCTCTATGTTACGCTCAAGCATAAAGTAACCATGTTCATAATGACATATCTTTTTATGTTTAGGATCATACATTTTAAAAAACAAGAAACAATCCTCTTCCTTCAGAAAACTGGGTAGCGCTACAAAGCCACTATCGAATGATAATAATTCCAAGAAAATCGTCCAAGAATCTTGGTTTTTAGATGCCTCAATCACTGTTTTATTGGAGTTAGCTTCCAAATCTAACAAGCTCGGTCTCATTGTCCCATTCGGTCTTTTACTAAACGGCCATGGTCTCATTTGTCTTGTTTCATGTTTGAAAGCCTCAGCAAACATGTTCATCATTTGACTGACTAACGCCATTTTTTTTATTTTGAAAATACGAAATGATGGACGATCGGGATCGTATAAATCATACCCTTGATGGCTACTTAAATTATTTTTAAGCAAAACGTTTATAGTCATATACAAATTTGGCTCGTTTTGTTTCTTTTCGGCTAAACGAATATTCGTTTCTAGTGCTAATATCTTAAGTAAGTTTTCAAACCGTGATCCATCTGCGTAACCTTTGAAATGTTGCGAATTCAACATATCTTCAACAATACACAACTTTTTCCATTCGTCCTGAATCTTTTCAATACGTTCGTTTTTCCATTCATTGAAAACATTAATCAATTGACCCTTTGAATCAACTTTACTCAAATCAAGTGAATCAATTTTGACAGCTTCCTTAATGTCTTTTAATTCATTTAACAAAGATTGATCTATACGGTCATCTGCAATATATTATGTAATTCAAAATCTATAATGTAGAACTATGGATCATTTAGCAACCACACAATTTTTAGAACGATTTCTTATTAGCAAAGTTGAGCACTTGCGAGCCACTTGATAAACCGTCAGCTAATTATTTGATAGTGCCAAAAAAAAACTAAACTAGTGTGAAGGGCCACTGATGCCCTCTTGGTCATTTAAAAATATTGTAAAGGAAAATCAAATCTAAGGAATTCATTTTGCGATTCAATTTTTAAGCGTTTAGACAAAGCAAAGTCAATGTAAGGTCACTGGACAGTTTCCCATGAGATTTGACACCAATTAGCCATGAAAAGCTTTTAGCTTATAAGATAAACAAATCTTGTGGAGTTGTGACTCACGCTCTCGTGGAGACAATAGAACTGAAGCATATATATAAGCTCGTCCGATTAATCGGGAGAATCAGTATATGACAAGTTACCAGCGAAGCAGTAATTGAAGTTCCCCTTTTTGAGTTGTGAAGTTAAAAGTAAAAGTGTTTGTGTAAAGAACCGTTCCACAAGATGTTGCAAAGTAAGTCCTTTTTGATTTAATTCTTCTCGGTGTTTTAAACAACCATGGCAGCTTTTCTAAAGTTTCGTTTGGTAATTTATGATTACCAAAAGGTTATGGTTTGGTACGATAGAAACGCAAGTTAAAATGTGAACTGTTCGGGGATGGACCTATTGCTTTTGTAATTTTTGTTGTTTTAAGTAAGTCATTTTTGCACCGTTTTTGAAATTAGTTTTGGTTTTCCTACCCTCCTTCTAGATTAAGGCAACGCTCGATATAATTATAATATTTTGTTTATGAATAAACTCTGTCTGTTATCTGCACGTTTAAATTGCAATGTTAATCCCGAGAGTCGGAAATGTAAACAATGTAAGCCTGACCAAGGGATTAATGAGCTTAAAATTATTGAAAAATTAACTGTCTTAAATTTACTTTAAATTAAAATACCGTAAAGTACCAACCATCAGTTCAATACGATGGGGGGGTGACTTCTAAAGTCATTTGGTTTTTCTTGCACCATATAATTCTTGTAATATAATAATTTGTAATTTGATAATTAGTCATACTGTTTGTATCCACCCATTTTTTCTTTTCATTTTTGGTAATGTTAAATTTTACTCTAAATTTTGATAAATTAGCTTATTTTGTATTTGCATAACTTTTATTACTTTTCTTTTTATTTTTATTAAATTTTATAATAACGTCTAATTCGAGTTTTAATAACTGCTCACATTCCCAATTTTTGCTGTCCCTCAATTCCAACATCTCAAAGGGTTGTTCCTACGAAACAAATAAATTTTATTCATTGTAGTGGCAGGTCGTGCTCGTGCCTAAATTGCTATTTTCGAAATGAAAAACCTGCCACACTAGCAAACAAATATTTGCCTTTCTCAATTTTCTGAAAGCGGCATAGTTGACTAAAATCCATTTATAGTTGTCCTAAGAAGTTTTTCAAGTTATGTACCAATATTTTTCTATTTATATTGCATCGTCTTCCACTAATGCAACTGTTCCTTCTCTTAATTTTTTTATTTTTCTTATACTAGAATTGTTTGTTTACATTATTCTGCTAATTTTATTGCCGTTAAAACTACAATAAGTATTATGTATGTTAGTTATCGCTAATGACTAAAAATTGCAGAAATTTGAAAATATTGATATACTAAAAATCGGTTATAATAACAACGTAGCTGAGACCTATACAATCACATCAAATTTGGTTGTCGCTATAAAAGTTAATTTAGAAAATCTGAAATTAAACTAGAAAAAAACGGTTTAATTTAAATAAAATTCATAATTAACGTAGTATAAATATTATTATACCGGATGTAAACGAAATTAGGCTAAACCCTTTTTTAATAGTATTTTTTTAAATAAAACAATGAGATTTAAGAAACGTATTATGTTAGAAAATCCCCATCAAATGAATGAAAAATAAACTTTTTAAAACTTCCGGTTTTACCGGAAACGACTGTAACATTAGATTTTTAAATGGAACACTATGTATGTTTTTTGGAATCTACAGTAAATTCCGAGTCTAATACACTACTTTTTATAACTTTTTGTAAAATAATTTTTTTTGTAATTTGTATTGTTTTATCTAGAAGGCTGTGATGGTTAAAAAATATTTCTAATTAATGTAGGCAACAACTAAAAAATAAAACCAATGCCATAAATAATCTAATTTAAAAAATAAAGTAGTTTAAACTGAAATAAATTAGTTTTTCTCGTCTTTTTTTTGCTGCTAATCTAAAAATGCCAAAATTTTGACAAAATTTATGTAGTCGTTTTTGTAATATTTACAAAAATATTTTGGAAAAGTCCCTAAAAGTTAACTGAAATTCAAGCAGGCTGTAAACCAAAAAAAAATCATGTTTAATAGCTGTCTATTTTATTTTCTTGTTAAAATGCTAGCTTCTTTAAAATATTTCTTCAATATAAAGATTTATTCAGATTTTTAAAAATTATTTTTGTAAATATTACAAAAACTACTGAGTAGATTTTCAAAATTTCGGTATCTTTGGAATGACACAGAAAACGTTAATTTAAAAAGTCAAGTGAGCCACTATTGTTCCATTTGAAAAAAATTAGTTAAACCAGGAAAACCTATTTATTCTAATTTAAATAATTCGTGTATTTTCTAAATTAAATTATTTATAGGATTGGTTTTATTTTTCAACGGTTGGCTACATTATTTAAATTCTTTTTACCATCACAACCTTCTACATTAAAAAATAAAAATTACAACCAAAAATTTTTTATTTCACATTTTTTTAAGGTAGTCTATTAGAATCAGAATTTAACATAAATTCTAAAAATGTACATAGTTTCCATTTAAAAATCTAAAGTTACGGTCATTTCCGGTAAAACCGGAAGTGACAAAAAGTTCATTTTTTACTCAATTAATGGAGATTTTCTAACATAATAAGTCCTCCATGTTTCGTTTTTCTATTTAAAAAAGTACTATTACAAAAAGGAGTAAGCCAAATTTCGTTTTCACCCGGTACACAGGATTTTAATAAATGATTGTAAGGTCGTAAGTGGCTGAGAAAATTTTTTATATCACCAATATTCATTGTAATGTCCTATTTCTACAACGGAATATTAGAGAACGGTTCCTGGATTTACTCAATTTATTGCCTTTTAAAGGCAAAATATTTTTTATTTTTTTCGGCAGACACTTACGACCTTACACCCATTTATGAAAATGCTGTATAGCTCTAGCTTACTAATGGTCTGTGTGTACAGTGTTAAACACTTTTATACTATGGTATGAATGATTAATAGTGATTCTTATTACTGTTTCAGAGTGAATAATGCTGTCTTATTATAATAGTAAGATCGTGCATTTTACTGACACTTCAATAATAATTTGGTGGCTGAAAGACTCAAAGAAATACAACATATTGTTATTAATTATAAATAATAATATGTACCTAATTGTAGTGAAAAGTGATTACCTGTATATATTTTCATATCCGATGAAACCTCGGATGAAACACTATGTGGGACATCAGCCACGATACAAACTTCCAAAGTAATCGCGTCATCCTTAATATACCCTTTTTCAGGATCCAAAATATTATTCCATGCCATAAACTTCTGATAGCCCCAATTACTGTTTTTAGAGTTAAATAAACCCTGCAGTTTTCGGGAAAAAGGTTTAACATTTGGTCGAACTGATAGAAGTCTGAGTTCAGCACCAGCATAACAAGTCCACGAAGGATCATTATCGCTGTTACAATATAGAAAAACTCCTAAAGAACGTTGAGCAGTACTGTCTTTTTTACCAGTCGGCTCAACTGATATATTCCACGTTAGATTGCAGGCATAAAAAGCAGGTGAAACAATCCGATATTTCATTTTAGAGAAATGTTGGACTGTGTATTTAAAAGTGGCTTCAGATGGAACGTCATTTTCCTCCATGTCTGCATCCCAGACCCTCACACCAGAGTCGGGCTGGAGCCTGGTTTGAGTTAGAGCCATATTGTCTTTGTTTCTGGTAACTGCAAGATGCTGCAAGTCACCTCGTAGATGTTGATTTGCGTTTGTGGGGCGGCTTACCTTCCTACGTCTCCAACTCCTCGATTTTGCCGACAAAAAGGTTCTTTTTGTTATGATACCCCGGTATAGTCCACCCTGTTCACTATCAACCAGTAACAACAACAACGTGTTTGTTGAATGTTGAATTGTTGAATGTCTTAACGCACAGGGCGCAGCTGTCGTCCTAGCTTTCGTGAACACATGAATCACAGGGTTGTAACAAAGGTTGTAACAGTTGTAATCCTCAAAGGGATGCAACGTATTCTGTGTTGTCTAACTAGGGCTAAGAATTTGATTTATAATGGGTCCCTAATCATGGGCGAACAAACTATTTTTGTAAAAATTTTTAATAAATGTATTTATTCAATTTCAACTGTTTTAATCTTCCTTGGATACACAGTGCTTAAACAACGAACAAATAAATACAAAACACAACGTAGAGTTCAAATAACAAAATTCCTAGACGATCATTCAAAATCTAATTTTTGAGCATGGCAGGTCTTAAAAGTGTCACAAGTCGTTTACGAAAATTGTTTTCGTTCTTCATATTTTATATTCCTAACAAGTTTGCCTAGCGTACAGTGTACAGTGTTATATCTTTTCTTCAAGAGCATAAAATGGCGAACGTAAGTCCCGACAATTTTTTTGAGCGCACAATAATCCTTAAGTTTTCTAAATTTCCTTGTCTGAGAGAAATCTGTGCACTTGTGAATTTTTTTTATTTAGCTTTTTGATATACGGGCGGTGTAATAAAAAGTACTGCTAAATTAAAAACTTATTCTATTATAAAAGGTAATTACAAAAACTTAAAAAAGCAACGAAGTATGTAATTATATAATATATAAAAAAAATCACTCTAAATTAGGAAAAATATTTTTTTTAATTAAATCTTAATTTTTTAAACCTTGTTCACGTGATCTAAACCCAACCACGGCTTCGGATTTCCAGCTAAAACAAAACACCATCAACAGTCTGGTATCATAAAATCTATATGAAAAAACACTTCAATAAACAAATCAGCTACTAACCCCCAGGTTGATTAGTGATTACACATATTATTCTATTCGCTCACCTTGATTCGGAAGTAGTCTAAAATCGGCTAAATCAACTATATACTCCTCGTCATTGAGAACCTGCTGCTTGCCCATCGCAACGATCAAAAACTTATATTTTTCAAATTCGTCGTGGGAGACCCCCAAGCGTTTCTGGATACGTTCTTTAACCATAATGAAGGGCTCTCCTTGCTTGATTTTGAATAAAAATGGAGAACCAAAAGTGTTAACCACCACTTTTTCGAAGTGAGCACAAGGAATTAACATTTCATCTTCTGTTATATGGAGTTCATCTCTTGGAACTTCTTCAATTCGGAAAATTTTAGCTGCTTTTAATACCAGTTGGTCTAGCGGTGTGTTCTCTGTGGGTCCCAATGCAACTTTATGAAAAATAACTTCAGTTAACCTAAATAGAAAAATCAAAACACCCACTCTAAGAATCGTCATCATTACCTCAATTGCCTCGTACTTTGTTCACCAAACTCGATTTGGTTTTTGGCCTCCTCTAATAAATCTCTTACCGTACCTCGTTTATTTGGATACAAAATTAATTCTTTCTCTTCAAAAACATTTAAACCAACATAAAGACATTTAAATCGTTTCTTTTCTAATTCATGTTGATAAAAGATTTTCGTAGATGTCTTCGTTTCCGAGAATTCTAAAAGATCTTTTAAAGTGTCCTTGAAGGTGCAACTTAAAGCCTGTTCTAAGCTATCTTTGGAACTGGAAGATGCAAAACTTTAATATGTTTTTTATAATATTTTGATACACATACTTTTGACATTTAAAAAATTGTAATAATGTCGGATCAGTACCGAGCCTTTGCGCTACAGCTCGCACCATTTGATCATAAGTCATTCTCTGTGATAATTGCATTGTAAATCTGGAATCGTTCGGCATACATTTATCAACAAATGTTATTTCTACTCGATAATATAAATCTTTGAAGTAGTCGATGCAAGTCGGTAAATCAGACAACTCCTCTTGTTTTTCCTTTTCAAACAGAATTATGTCGCCGATCCTCAACTCCTCTATTGCCTTACAAAAAAAATATAATAAACAATTGTTTTGAATTTTTATAAAATAATGTATTAAAACAAAATAATTAACGCGAGTAATACGGCAAATAATAAATACATTATAAATGATTAGTAGCAGAGATTAGCACAGTATTGTAAACATACAACATCCTAATTTATATTAGATTTATTCGTTTGAGCCCCACTAAGATGTTTGTACTATTTGAAGAAGTTCGTTCAATTTGGTCTATTCATTCAGATTTAGAATTGTACTGCGCGCAGTAGTAGCTAGTTCTTTAGCAGTCTTTCTACGCATGTTCAGTACAAATCAGAACTGTTTATGAGCTACGAACAATTATAATATCAAAATTTTAGCTGTAGTTTTAGTACACTCTGGTAAATTAGTGCAGCACAAACAAACAAATTTGTTGTGTATACCAAATAAACTAATAAATCTGTAGAGAAACCATATACGTATTAGATATATACTAGCAGCTTCCACCCTGGCCCGTGTGCGCTTTCGAGGCTAGAGAAGTGAGACACACTATCTTTTGTCTTCATCACTCAAGGTACGCACAAACGTTTACGAAGCCCTTAAATCAAAATCCAAATGCCTAATTTGTCTAAAAAAGCTCTACAACTGCTTTATTATATTAGACATCAACTTTTTTTTAATTATAGCTGTTTTTTAAATGCTCGTTTTAAAATTATTTTTTTTATAGAGTGTCTTAATTTGAAAAAAACACGATAAATGCAAACTGAAGAAACAATGCCACAACAATGCGCTTACTTAATGTTTTTCTAGTCATTTTTATAAAGAATGACACTTTAGAGCCTATATTATAAATTGTATGAAAAAAAAACTAAAATTGTTAGATTTTTCGAACCTAGTGACCAATCGCGGGTTAATTTAATTACCAGAGCCACTTGTTATAAACGATCAAGCTAACGCTAAACAAGCCTCTGCGACTGCCGTTGACCCACGCAAGCGTATTTAGGACGAGTACAATACGGCGTAGCAATATATATCTGCACTGTTGCTTGTGATACGTTTGCTGTGGTTTTAGTGCTTGTATATATCTAATACGTATATGAGAGAAACTAAAGAAATTTTTTACTTGCTTTCTACCTTCAAAAAGTCACCATCAGGTAGATTAGTTGAAATTAGAATATATATACCTACTTAACTATGCGTTAAGTATTTTTATGCCACCTTCAACCAAATTTTTAATTTTTTTTATTAAATATATGGATGCAATATTTTTTTTTCGAGTTTTCGAGTGTCAAAATCGTGACAGAAGTCCAATTTCTTTCCCAATCTAGAGAGAGAAGTGAGTTCCCGTAACGACAGGAGAAAATATTTGCTCCCGTTGCTACCAACATTGCTAACAACTTTGACTCATTGTTACGTTCGTTGTCAACGAAAATGTTTGTTATTGTTGATGTTTCCATGGTGTAATTTCAAAGAATGATAGATTGCTTGTCAAATCCATCTTGGCGTATGAGATGCGTAGAAGCGGAATAAGGAAAAACATACTACGTGCTCCTTCTACATTACACTTCGCTGGGTTTCAAATGAATTTCTCCACCACGACAACACCCAGTCTATTGCGCCTCTCACCTTCACACGCCGAGCTGAATTTGACAAGTTATATATGCTTGTTTTTAAATGTTATTAAAATATAACAGCAAATTTCTTAAAATTATTGACTAGGTCGTTCCAAAAATAGAATATATACCACAGGAGCGAAGTGCGATTATTTCCTAGGTGCTTTACGGTGGCTATAAACGGTACCTGAATAATCATGCAGCTCTCTCCCTTGATATATAGATATGTAAATAACTATTACCTTTTCCAGCGGATCGCTATAATTGGTAATTTTTTCAACCATATTCGGCGCAATCTCTTCATACAGCACCAACTTCGTATCTGGTGGAAACCCAGCCCTCTTATTTAGCACTGGTATCAAATCCTCTAAGTTATTCGTAACTATAAAGTAACTATGCCCACAATAACGTATCTTTTTATGTTTAGGGTCATACATTTTAAAAAACAACAAAGTGTCAGTTTCTTCATTAAAACTAGGTAGCGCTGTAAACCCAGAATCTGGTGGTAACAATTCCAAGATAATTGTCCAAGTATCTTTATCTTCAGCTGCTTCATTCACTGTTAAATTTGACTCAGCCTCCAAATGTAGCAAACTCGGTCTCATTGTCCCATTCAACCTTTGAATAAATGGCCACAGCCTCATTTGTTTCGTTGGATATTTGAAAGCCTCAGAAAACATTTTCATCATTTGACTGACTGACGCCACTTTTTTTATTTTGAAAATACGAAACGATGGATGATTGGGATCGTATAAATCATATCCTTGATGGCCATTGAAATTATTTTCAAGCAAAACGTTTATAGTCATATACAAATTTGGTTCGTTTCGTTTCTTTTCGGCTAAAAGATTAGTCATCTCAAGTGGTAATATCTTAAATACGTTTTCAAACAGTGATTCATCAGCGTAACCTCTGAAATGAAGCGAATTCAACATATCTTCAGCAACACACAACTTTTTCCATTCGTCCTGAATTTTTTCAATACGTTCGTTTTTCCATTTATTGAAAATATTCATCACTTGACCCTTTGAATCAACTTTACTCAAATCAAGTGAATCAATTTTGACAGTTTCCTTAATGTTTTTTAATTCATTTAACAAAGATTGATCGATACGGTCATCTGCAATATATTATGTAATTCAAAATCTATAACGTAAAACTATGAATCTTTTAGCCACCATACAATTTTTTGAACTATTTGTTCTAGTAGAGTTGGGTGCTAGCAAGCCACTTAACAAATTGCCACCTACTTATTTAACAGTGTCAAAATGTAACTGAAGTAGTAAGCAAATATTTGCCTCATAGGCTCGTTATTTCTTTCAAACTGTGAGAATGTATATTGTGAAAACCATCATCTTTTGGGGGAAATAGCAGCCATTACACTTGGGGCATCAGACCATCTGGCGTTGAAGGGACCAACCAATTATGTATTTATGGGATTTAAAATCTAAATGCAGAACTATGGATCTTTTAGCCACCACACAGAACGATTTCTTATTAATAGTGATGATTACTAACGAGCCACTTGACAAACCGACAGCTAATTAATTTATAATACAAAAAAAAGTGAACTAGTAACAAAAAGTAGGCATTTATAAATCCCTACTCTTTGCTAGTAAGCTAATACAGTCAAACTCGTTTAGTACGTCATCGGATAGAGAGTTAACCCGGTTAGTACGCAACATTTAAGAGATCCCTGCAACTTTTAAGACTTTTAATTTCACCTCGGATTTTGCGTCAGTCCGCTTAGAACGTCAAAATTCCGCTGGTCCGGTGATTGACGTTATATCCCAGTTTGACTGTATTTGCTTTTCTCAATTTTCTAGAAGCGGCTTTGTTGACTAAAATCCGTTTATAGTTTTCTTAAGAATTTTTTCGAGTTTACCACTATTATTTTTATATTGCACCGTCTTCCAAAAATGCGACTGTTCCTTCTCTTAAAATATTTTTTCTCCTATACTAGAATTATTTATTTACATTATTCTGCTAATTTTATTGCCTTCACAATAAGTATCTGCTATTAGCTAGACTTGTTTAAAACTTTTTTAACTTATTAAAGACGAAATTAGATGCTTGCTGGTATTGTAAATTGGTTTTCTAGTAAGTATATTAAATTATTTTCCTAATAGATATTGCGCGTTTTAAAAAAGACGAAAGACTTTTGTACACAAATTGTAAAAAATTGATATTCAATCGTCATAAAATTTAATGTTCTAAGCTTTTACTTAGTAAAATTTTTTATTAAACCCTTAATTTATAAGAAATTTAAGTAAAACCAAAAAAGTACGAAAACCTGGAGATCTTTTTGACATCACGACTAAAGCTTTACTGAAAAATCGGTGCGAACTCAGATTATTCATATCAGTGACCTGCTTAACTAATTAAAACAGTTTCCAGAACTCCACCAGTTTTGGGAAACTCCCTTTTTTAAACCTAATTTTACTGCTCTATTTTGCAAAAAACTTTGTAAAATACAGATTTTCTTATGTATATACGTGATTTAATTCAAAAATACAGTAGATATCACATTTAATGCAACAACATTAGATGTAACGACATATCGGGTATACCGACGTAAATTGATAGTTCCGTTTGATTCCCGTATAATTTTTAATTGTAAGTAAAGTATTGGTTATCATATCAGAAATAGCCACATACTTATTGCTTTTAACGACCACTTGACGCACATTTTATCAGATATAACAACATACGTGCCCGCATATAGAAATAGGCACCAAATAAATGAAGCCTATCAGGCACATTAGAGAATTCCCAAAATTTACCAGTAAATTTCGGATTAAGAGCTGACTTGAAACACAACTAGGTAACCAAAATATATTTGAACCCCGCATAATACTGTTTTATTATACTTAGTTCGTGCATTTTACTGACATAATACTTAATTAATTCAATAATGATTTGATGGCAAAAAACTCATAGAAATACCACATATTGTTTTTCAATATAAATAATAATATGTACCTAATTGTAGTGAAAAGTACCTGTATATATTTTCTTATCCAACGAAATACTATGTTGGACATCAGCTACGACATACACTTCCAAAATAATCTCGTCATTCTTAATATACCCTTTTTCAGGATCCAAAACATCATTCCATGCCATAAAATCCTGATAGCCCCAACTATAGTTTTTAGAGTTAAATAAACCCTGCAGTTTTAGAGAAAAGGGCTTAACATTAGGTCGAACTGACAGAAGTCTGAATTCACCAACGGCATAACAAGACCACGTGCAATCATCATCATCATCGCCGTTACAATCTACAAATAAGTAAACTCCTAAAGAACGCTGAGCGGTCCCGTCCTCTTCATAAATAGGCTCAACTAAAATTTTCCATGACAAATCGCGGACATAACAAGCACCTGACCAAATCTGATTTTTCAGTTTAGAAAAATTATGGACTGTACATGTAAGAGTGACCTCAAATGGAGCTTCATTTTCCTCCAAGTCTGCATCCTGGACTTCCCTACCAGAGTCGGGCTGGAGCCAGATTTGGGATAGATCCATATTTGTTCGTGATAACTGCAAGTCGCCTTGTAGATATTGATTTGCGTCTATGAGGACGTGACGGCTTACCTTCCTCCGTCTCCAACGCCTCGACTTTGCCTACAAGAGGGTTGTCTTTATTATGGTACCGCGGTACTGTTCAATAACAACAGTAACAAGGTGTTTGTAAAAAGACGTCTTAGCGCGGCTGTCGTCTTGTCATTCGCGAATTAAATTAAATTAACAGAACTACACCTGTTGGTACTCACCGACAAGTTCTTATCTCTCAGGGTAAATTTGTTTAATAATAGAATGCTAGTGCATCTCTTATTTGTCAACTTATTTGCTCAGCATAGACTCATTAGTGTGATATCTGTTATCAGATATCACAGTGTGATATATGTTATCAGTGTTAAAACTGTTATCACAATGATCTCTGCTGTTATTTCATTTGTGCTCAATCTGTACCCAGAAATTCATACTTTCTCAGTACTCTGATTACAGTTTGGCCACTACCAATCATTGCCAACCTTAAAAAATATTCTCGTAGGATTTTTCAAAGAAAAATAAATATTTTTCTTTAGTTGTTAAATTATAAAAGATGTTTAATTCCATACTTAATTGTTAATTAGGCACCGAGTGGTGTTTTACGACAAAAGCGTTTACATTTATTTTGAGGTAGATTCAATCTCTGTGTGATAGAAATTGGAAACAGGTATAGTAGTGGAATAATGCCAGATTTAAAAAGTAGGTATAACAAATTTAGTGAAAATAAAAATTAGAACACATAGAATTATATGCCATAAGAGTGAAACTCTTATGTAATAATTATTAAACAAGTAAATATTCCTTATTTCAACAAAATAGACATACCCAAATACTACATAACTAAAGTTAAGAATTAAACGGTAATACTAATTTTTAAGTAAATTAAATCAAACATGATTTTTAAACAAACGTTTTTTACTTTCTAAACTCAAAATCTAACAGAGGATGAGAGCGCGTCGAATTCATACATCAAAATTATGTCAATGGACCAAAACGAAATACCATTATTTCGCCAAAATGAGAAAAAGAGTGAACGACTAGTAAGGTAATTTTATAAAAACAATGGACGGTCCCTGAACAATCGTTCGGAGCAAAAAGGACGTACAATGGACGTCCGCTTGACGTACTCGTGTTACTTGGGGTGTTTTATCTCTTTCTTCAAGAGCATAAAATGAAGAATTTTATTACTTCCCACAATTTTTTTAGCCGCACAGTAATCCATGAGCTATCTAAATTTCCTTGTCTAAGAGAAATCTGTGCACTTTTATATTTTTTTCTATTTAGCTTTTTAATATACAGACGGTGTAATAAAAAAACACTGTTAAATTAAAAACTCATTCTATTATAAAAGGTAATTACAAAAGCTTAAGAAAAAACAATGAAATAATGTAATTATCTAATAAAGAAAAATTCACTCTTAATTAGGAAAAATTTTTTTTTAATTAAATTGTAATCTTTGGAACATTGTTCACGTGATCTAAACCCAACCACGGCTTCGGATTTCCAGCTAAAACAAAACACCATCAACAGTCTGGTAACATGAAATCTATATGGAAAAAACACTTCAATAAGGAAATCGGCTAATAGCAGGCTGATTACACGATATTAATTTATTCGCTCACCTTGATTCGGAAATAGTCTAAAATCGGCTAAATCAACTATATACTCCTCGTCATTGAGCACCTGCTGCTTGCCCATCGCAACGATCAAAAACTTATATTTTTCAAATTCATCGTCGGGGACCCCCAAGCGTTTCTGGATACGTTCTTTAACCATAATGAAGGGCTCTCCTTGCTTGATTTTGAATAAAAATGGAGAACCAAAAGTGTTAACCACCACTTTTTCGAAGTGGGCACAAGGAATTAACATTTCATCTTCTGTTATATGGAGTTCATCTCTTGGAACTTCTTCAATTCGGAAAATTTTAGCTGCTTTTAATACCAGTTGGTCTAGCGGTGTGTTCTCTGTGGGTCCCAATGCAACTTTATGAAAAATAACTTCAGTTAACCTAAATAGAAAAATCAAAACACCCACTCTAAGAATCGTCATCATTACCTCAATTGCCTCGTACTTTGTTCACCAAACTCGATTTGGTTTTTGGCCTCCTCTAATAAATCTCTTACCGTACCTCGTTTATTTGGATACAAAATTAATTCTTTCTCGTCAAAAACATTCGTACCGACATAAAGACATTTAAATCGTTTCTTTTCTAATTCATGTTAATAAAAGATTTTCGTAGATGTCTTCGTTTCCGAGAATTCTAAAAGATCTTTTAAAGTGTCCTTGAAGGTGCAACTTAAAGCCTGTTCTAAGCTATCTTTGGAACTGGAAGATGCAAAACTTTAATATGTTTTTTATAATATTTTGATACACATACTTTTGACATTTAAAAAATTGTAATAATGTCGGATCAGTACCGAGCCTTTGCGCTACAGCTCGCACCATTTGATCATAAGTCATTCTCTGTGATAATTGCATTGTAAATCCGGAATCGTTCGGCATACATTTATCAACAAATGTTATTTCTACTCGATAATATAAATCTTTGAAGTAGTCGATGCAAGTCGGTAAATCAGACAACTCCTCTTGTTTTTCCTTTTCAAACAGAATTATGTCGCCGATCCTCAACTCCTCTATTGCCTTATAAAAAAAATATAATAAACAATTGTTTTGAATTTTTATAAAATAATGTATTAAAACAAAATAATTAAATCTGTAGAGAAACTAAAGAAATTTTTTACTTGCTTTCTACCTTCAAAAAGTCACCACCAGATAGATTAGTTGAAATTAGAATATATATACCTACTTAACTATGCGTTAAGTATTTTTATGCCACCTTCAACCAAATTTTTAATTTTTTTATCAAATATATGGATGCAATATTTTTTTTGCACGACAGGGAGTAGAAATCAAGTTTTCGAGTGTCAAAATCGTGACAGAAGTCCAATTTCTTTCCCAATCTAGAGAAAGAAGTGAGTCCCCGTAACGACGGGAGAAAATATTTGCTCCCGTTGCTACCAACATTGCTAACAACTTTGACTCATTATTACGTTCGTTGTCAACGAAAATGTTTATTGTTGATGTTGCCATGGTGTAATTTCAAAGAATGATAGATTGTTGTCAAATCCATCTTGGCGTGTGAGATGCGTAGAAGCGGAATAAGGAAAAACATACTACGTGCTCCTTCTACATTACACTTCGAAAGCTGGGTTTCAAATGAATTTCTCCACCACGACAACACCCAGCCTATTGCGTCTCTCACCTTCACACGCCGAGCTAAATTTGACAAGTTATATGGTTGTTTTTAAATTTTATTAAAAAATAACAGCAGCTTTCTTAAAATTATTGACTAGGTCGTGCAAAAAGTAGAATATATATCACAGGAGCGAAGTGCGATTATTCCCTCGGTGCTTTACGGTGGCTATAAACGGTACCTGAATAATCATGCAGTTCTCTCCCTTGATATATAGATATGTAAATAACTATTACCTTTTCCAGCGGATCGCTATAATTGGTAATTTTTTCAACCTTATTCGGCGCAATCTCTTTATACAGCACCAACTTCGTATCTGATGGAAACCCAGCCCTCTTATTTAGCACTGGTATCAAATCCTCTAAGTTATTCGTAACTATAAAGTAACTATGCCCACAATAACGTATCTTTTTATGTTTAGAGTCATACATTTTAAAAAACAACAAAGTGTCAGTTTCTTCATTAAAACTAGGTAGCGCTGTAAACCCAGAATCTGGTGGTAACAATTCCAAGAAAATTGTCCAAGTATCTTCATCTTCAGCTGCTTCATTCACTGTTAAATTTGACTCAGCCTCCAAATATAGCAAACTCGGTCTCATTGTCCCATTCAACCTTTGAATAAATGGCCACAGCCTCATTTGTTTCGTTGGATATTTGAAAGCCTCAGAAAACATTTTCATCATTTGACTGACTGACGCCACTTTTTTTATTTTGAAAATACGAAACGATGGATGATTGGGATCGTATAAATCATATCCTTGATGGCCACTGAAATTATTTTCAAGCAAAACGTTTATAGTCATATACAAATTTGGTTCGTTTCGTTTCTTTTCGGCTAAAAGATTAGTCATCTCAAGTGGTAATATCTTAAATACGTTTTCAAATTGTGATTCATCAGCGTAACCTCTGAAATGTAGCGAATTCAACATATTTTCAGCAACACACAACTTTTTCCATTCGTCCTGAATTTTTTCAATACGTTCGTTTTTCCATTTATTGAAAATATTCATCACTTGACCCTTTGAATCAACTTTACTCAAATCAAGTGAATCAATTTTGACAGTTTCCTTAATGTTTTTTAATTCATTTAACAAAGATTGATCGATACGGTCATCTGCAATACATTATTATGTAATTCAAAATCTATAATGTAAAACTATGAATCTTTTAGCCACCATACAATTTTTTGAACTATTTGTTCTAGTAGAGTTGGGTGCTAGCAAGCCACTTAACAAATTGCCACCTACTTATTTAACAGTGTCAAAATGTAACTGAAGTAGTAAGCAAATATTTGCCTCATAGGCTCGTTATTTCTTTCAAACTGTGAGAATGTATATTGTGAAAACCATCATCTTTTGGGGGAAATAGCAGCCATTACACTTGGGGCATCAGACCATCTGGCGTTGAAGGGACCAACCAATTATGTATTTATGGGATTTAAAATCTAAATGCAGAACTATGGATCTTTTAGCCACCACACAGAACGATTTCTTATTAATAGTAATGATTACTAACGAGCCACTTGACAAACCGTCAGCTAATTAATTTATAATACAAAAAAAAAGTGAACTAGTAACAAAAAGTAGGCATTTATAAATCCCTACTCTTTGCTAGTAAGCTAATACAGTCAAACTCGTTTAGTACGTCATCGGATAGAGAGTTAACCCGGTTAGTACGCAACATTTAAGAGATCCCTGCAACTTTTAAGACTTTTAATTTCACCTCGGATTTTACGTCAGTCCGCTTAGAACGTCAAAATTCCGCTGGTCCGGTGATTGACGTTATATCCCAGTTTGACTGTATTTGCTATTCTCAATTTTCTAGAAGCGGCTTTGTTGACTAAAATCCGTTTATAGTTTTCCTAAGAATTTTTTCGAGTTTACCACTATTATTTTTATATTGCACCGTCTTCCAAACATACGACTGTTCCTTTTCTTAAAATATTTTTTCTCCTATACTAGAATTATTTATTTACATTATTCTGCTAATTTTATTGCCTTCACAATAAGTATCTGCTATTAGCTAGACTTGTTTAAAACTTTTTAACTTATTAAAGACGAAATTAGATGCTTGCTGGTATTGTAAATTGGTTTTCTAGTAAGTATATTAAATTATTTTCCTAATAGATATTGCGCGTTTTAAAAAAGACGAAAGACTTTTGTACACAAATTGTAAAAAATTGATATTCAATCGTCATAAAATTTAATGTTCTAAGCTTTTACTTAGTAAAATTTTTTATTAAACCCTTAAAATTTAAGTAAAACCAAAAAAAGTACGAAAACCTGGAGATCTTTTTAACATCACGGCTGAAGCTTTACTCAAAAATCGGTGCGAACTCTTATTTAATTAAAATTATTTAATTAAAAAACTTTAATTAAAATAGTTGCCAGAACTCCACCAGTTTTGGGAAGCTCCCTTTTTAAACCTAATTTTACTGCTCTATTTTGCAAAAAACTTCGTAAAATATAGATTTTCTTATGTACTTATACGTGATTTAATTCAAAAATACAGTAGATATCACATGTAACAACATTATGTAACAACATATCGGCTATACCGACGTAATTTAATGTTCCCGTTTGATTCCCGTATAATTTTTAATAGTAAGTAAAGTATTGGTCATCACATCAGAAATAGCGACATACTTATTGCTTTTAACAACCACTTAACGCACATTTTATCAGATATAATAACATACGTGCCCGCGTATAGAAATAGGCTTGAAATAAATGAAGCCTATCAGGTACATTAGAAAGTTCCCAAAAGTTACCAGTAAATTTCGGATTAAGAACTGACTTGAAACACAACTAGGTAACCAAAATATATTTGATCTCCGCATAATACTCTTTTATCATACTTAGTTCGTGCATTTTACTGACATAATACTTAATTAATTCAATAATGATTTGATGGCAAAAAACTCATAGAAATACCACATATTGCTTTTCAATATAAATAATAATATGTATGTACCGAATGGTAGTGAAAAGTGATTACCTGTATGTATTTTCTTATCCAACGAAATACTATGTTGGAGATCAGCCACGACATGCACTTCTAAAGTAATAGCATCATCCTTGATATATCCTTTTTCAGGATCCAAAACATCATTCCATGCCATAAAATCCTTATAGCCCCAACTATTGTTTTTAGAGTTAAACAAATGTTGCAGTTTTAGAGAAAAAGGCTTAACATTAGGTCGAACTGACAGAAGTCTGAATTCACTAACGGTATAAAAAGACCACGTACAATTATCATCGCCGTTACAATCTACAAATAAGTAAACTCCTAAAAAACGTTGAGCGGTCCCGTCCTCTTCATAATAGGCTCAACTAAAATTTTCCATGACAAATCGCGGACATAACAAGCACCTGACCAAATCTCATTTTTCAGTTTAGAAAAATCATAGACTGTGCATGTAAGAGTGACCTCAAATGGAGCTTCATTTTCCTCCAAGTCTGCATCCTGGACTTCCCTACCAGAGTCGGGCTGGAGCCAGATTTGGGATAGATCCATATTTGTTCGTGATACTGCAAGTCGCCTTGTAGATATTGATTTGCGTCTATGAGGACGTGACGGCTTACTTTCCTCCGTCTCCAACTCCTCGACTTTGCCTACAAGAGGGTTGTCTTTACTATGGTACCGCGGTACTGTTCAATAACAACAGTAACAAGGTGATTGTAAAAAGACGTCTTAGCGCGGCTGTCGTCTTGTCATTCGCGAATTAAATTAAATTAACAGAACTACACCTGTTGGTACTCACCGACAAGTTCTTATCTCTCAGGGTAAATTTGTTTAATAATAGAATGCTAGTGCATCTCTTATTTGTCAACTTATTTGCTCAGCATAGACTCATTAGTGTGATATCTGTTATCAGATATCACAGTGTGATATATGTTATCAGTGTTAAAACTGTTATCACAATGATCTCTGCTGTTATTTCATTTGTGCTCAATCTGTACCCAGAAATTCATACTTTCTCAGTACTCTGATTACAGTTTGGCCACTACCAATCATTGCCAACCTTAAAAAATATTCTCGTAGGATTTTTCAAAGAAAAATAAATATTTTTCTTTAGTTGTTAAATTATAAAAGATGTTTAATTCCATACTTAATTGTTAATTAGGCACCGAGTGGTGTTTTACGACAAAAGCGTTTACATTTATTTTGAGGTAGATTCAATCTCTGTGTGATAGAAATTGGAAACAGGTATAGTAGTGGAATAATGCCAGATTTAAAAAGTAGGTATAACAAATTTAGTGAAAATAAAAATTAGAACACATAGAATTATATGCCATAAGAGTGAAACTCTTATGTAATAATTATTAAACAAGTAAATATTCCTTATTTCAACAAAATAGACATACCCAAATACTACATAACTAAAGTTAAGAATTAAACGGTAATACTAATTTTTAAGTAAATTAAATCAAACATGATTTTTAAACAAACGTTTTTTACTTTCTAAACTCAAAATCTAACAGAGGATGAGAGCGCGTCGAATTCATACATCAAAATTATGTCAATGGACCAAAACGAAATACCATTATTTCGCCAAAATGAGAAAAAGAGTGAACGACTAGTAAGGTAATTTTATAAAAACAATGGACGGTCCCTGAACAATCGTTCGGAGCAAAAAGGACGTACAATGGACGTCCGCTTGACGTACTCGTGTTACTTGGGGTGTTTTATCTCTTTCTTCAAGAGCATAAAATGAAGAATTTTATTACTTCCCACAATTTTTTTAGCCGCACAGTAATCCATGAGCTATCTAAATTTCCTTGTCTATGAGAAATCTGTGCACTTTTATATTTTTTTCTATTTAGCTTTTTAATATACAGACGGTGTAATAAAAAAACACTGTTAAATTAAAAACTCATTCTATTATAAAAGGTAATTACAAAAGCTTAAGAAAAAACAATGAAATAATGTAATTATATAATAAAGAAAAATTCACTCTTAATTAGGAAAAATTTTTTTTTAATTAAATTGTAATCTTTGGAACATTGTTCACGTGATCTAAACCCAACCACGGCTTCGGATTTCCAGCTAAAACAAAACACCATCAACAGTCTGGTAACATGAAATCTATATGGAAAAAACACTTCAATAAGGAAATCGGTTAATAGCAGGCTGATTACACGATATTAATTTATTCGCTCACCTTGATTCGGAAATAGTCTAAAATCGGCTAAATCAACTATATACTCCTCGTCGTGGAGGACCTGCTGCTTGCCCATCGCAACGATCAAAAACTTATATTTTTCAAATTCATCGTCGGGGACCCCCAAGCGTTTCTGGATACGTTCTTTAACCATAATGAAGGGCTCTCCGTGCTTGATTTTGAATAAAAATGGAGAGCCAAAAGTGTGAACCACCTCTTTTTCGAAGTGGGCACAAGAAATTAGCATTTCATCTTCTGCTATATGGAACTCATCTCTTGGAACTTCTTCAATTCGATAAACTTTGGCTGCTTTTAATACCAGTTGGTCTAGCGGTGTGTCTTCTGTGGGTCCCAATGTTACTTTATGAAAAATAACTTCAGTAAACCTAAATAGAAAAATCAAAACACCCATTCTAAAAATCGTCATCATTACCTCAATTGCTTCGTACTTTCTTCACCAAACTCGATTTGTTTTTTGGCCTCCTCTAATAAATCTCTTACCGTACCTCGTTTATTTGGATACAAAATTAATTCTTTCTCTTCAAAAACATTCGGAGCGACATAAAGACATTTAAATCGTTTCTTTTCTATTTCATGTTGATAAAAGATTTTCGTAGATGTCTTCGTTTCCGGGAATTCGAAAAGATCTTTTAAAGTACCCTCGAAGGTGGAATTCAAAGTCTGTTCGGGGCTATCTTCGGAACTGGAAGATACAAGACTTTAATATGTTAATTTTATGCAATACTTTTATGATACACATACTTTTGACATTTAAAAAATTGTAATAAAATCGGGTCAGTATCGAGCCTTTGGGCTACAGCTCGCGCCATATGATCATAAGTCATTCTTTGTGATAATTGCATTGTAAAACCTGGATCATTTGGGATACATTTATCAACAAATGTTACCTCAACTCGATAATATAAATCTTCGAAGTAGTCGATGCAGGTCGGTAAGTCCGACAACTCCTCTTGTTCTTCCTTTTCAAACACGATTACGTCGCCGACCCAACACTCCTCTATTGCCTCTATTCCCTTAAAAAAAATAAATTTGCATTGTAATTAACTAATTTTTAAAAGAATTTTATCAAATTTGAGTGCAAATTTATTTTTTTTACCTTTTCCAGCGGATCGCTATGGTTGGTAATTTTCTTGATGTGATTCGGCCCAACCTCCTGATACAGCACCAACTTCGTATCTGGTGGAAACCCAGCCCTCTTATTTAACATCGGTATTAAATTCTCTAAGTTACTCGTAACCATATAGTAACTATGCCCACAATAGCGTATCTTCTTTTGTTTAGAGTCATACATTTTAAAAAACAACAAAGCATCAGCTTTCTTATCAAAATTAGGAAGAGCAGTGAACCCAGAATTAGATGGTAACAATTCCAAAAAAATCGTCCAAATATGTTTCTCTTCTGTTACCTCAAACACTGTTTTACTTGATTCAGCTTTCAAATTTAAGAAACTCGGTCTCATTGTTCCATTCGGTCTTTGACTAAGCGGCCATAGTCTCATTTGTTTCGTTGGATATTTGAAAGCTTCAGAAAACATTTTCATCATTTGACTGACTGACGCCATTTTTTTTATTTTGAAAATACGAAACGATGGATGATTGGGATCGTATAAATCATATCCTTGATGGCCACTGAAATTATTTTCAAGCAAAACGTTTATAGTCATATACAAATTTGGTTCGTTTCGTTTCTTTTCGGCTAAACGATTAGTCATTTCTAGTGGTAATATCTTAAGTAAGTTTTCAAAAGATGATTCATCTGCGTAACCTCTAAAATGTAGCGAATTCAACACATCTTCAGCAACACACAACTTTTCCCATTCTTTCAGCATCTTTGCAATACGTTCGTTTTTCCATTTATTGAAAATATTCATCACTTGACCCTTTGAATCAACTTTACTCAAATCAAGTGAATCAATTTCGACAACTTCCTTAACGTTTTTTAATTCATTTAACAAAATTTTATCTATACAGTCATCTGCAATACATTAATATGTAATTCAACATCTATAATGTAATATTATGAATCTTTTAGCCACCATACAAATTTTTGAACGATTTCTTATTAGCAGAGTTGAGCGCTAACGAGCCACTTTACCACAAACCGCCAGCTAAAAAACGGTTTAGTTTAAATAAATATACCTACATGATTAATATAGTATGAATATTATTATATACTTAGTTATTAGTTCTAGCTTAATGGTCTGTGTATATACTGTGTATGTATTCTTTTATCAGAGAATGAGAATGTGACTTTAGTCATCATAAATTATAAAACAAAGCCAGCGTACTTAGACTATCAGTACTTCTGTCAACAGGTTTTTAATTTATGACACTATTTTACTAAAAGCAGGTAACAATTTTGGGTTAAAGACTGATCCGTGAATGCCGTTGCCTGTAACCATCTATACCTTGTATACATTTGGAAGAATTTCATTGTGCAATAGAGGAATTAAGTTTTCGGTCCCTTACTGATAAAGAAACCCCAGCCCCTGAATTTTAAGTGAATTGTAAAGATCCGGCGCGTGCCACCCGTTGTTTGTCTCCTTCGAGGAACCAGCTGGTCGGTTCGGTAACAACAGGGTTCACCATATCGGGTCATACCGATCGGGGCGAACCGGTAGGATGGCTCACTGGCAGTTTGGCGAAAAATTCCGCCATTTTGGAGTTCTACCAACGTAAAAATATACATGTTTTGTTGGTGGCCTAGAAGTAAAGCTTAAAATTTTATAACCATGAATGATTAACTTAACAAAAAGCAAGAAACAGTGTTATTTTAAATTTTTGTAATAAAAAATACTGTATATGTACATTTACGTCTTTTAATTCATATTTTTTTACCTTGCCAAAAATTTGGTAATATAACTAAAGGTTGGTAAAACTCCAAAATGGCGGAATTTTTCGCCAAACTGCCAGTGAGCCATCCTCGGTTCGTCCCGATCGGTATGACCCCACCATATCTTTACAACCACCCTTATTAAATCCCTCATAATCTAGTTTGTATGTCAAAATCATAAAATTCTTCCAAATGTAGACAAATAATACTACAGTATGAATCACTAATAGTTATTATTACTGTCTCAGAGTGAATAATACTGTCTTACTATAATAGTAAGTTCGTCCATTTTACTGACACTTCAATAATGATTTGGTGGCTGAAAGACTCAAAGAAATACAACATATTGTTATTAATGATGAATAATAATGTATACCTAATTGTAGTGAAAATTTATTACCTGTATGTATTTTCTTCTCCGACGAAACACTGTGTGAGACATCAGCTACGACATACACTTCCAAAGTAATCGCGTCATCCTTAATATAACCGTTTTCAGAATCCAAAAGATCTTTCCACGCCATAAAATTCGAATAGCCCCTACCTTTATTTTTTTTAGAGTTAAACAAATGGTACAGTTTTCGGGAAAAAGGTTTAACATTTGGTCGAACTGACAAAAGTTTGAGTTCAGCAACGGCATAACAAGACCACGAGGAATCATTATCGACATCACAATATAGGAAAACTCCTAAAGAACCTTGAGCAGTCCCGTCCTCTGTGTCCTTTTTGTCAATAAACTCAACTGAGATTTTCCACGATAGATTGCCAGCATAAAAAGCATGTGAGAAAATTCGATTTTTTAGTTTAGAGACTTGTTCGACTGTGTATTTAAAAGTGACCTCAGATTGAACTTCATTTTCCTCCATGTCTGCATCCTGGATTCGCGTACCAGAGTTGAGCTGCAGCCCGGTTTGAGGTGGATCCATATTATCTTTATTAGTGGTAACTGCAAGTGCTGCAAGTTACCTCGTAGGTCGTAGGTGTTCACTTGCATTTAGAGGGCGGAGCGGCTTACCTTCCTACGTTTCCAACTCCTCGACTTTGTCTACAAAAGGGTTGTTTCTGTTCTGTTATGGTACCACGGTGCTGTCCATAACAACCAGTAACAACAAGAAGTTTGTTGAAAATCAGCGTCTTAGCGCGGCTGTCGCACTGCGTTCCGTGAACACGTGAACTACGCCGGCTGGTACTCCCCGAAAAGTCCTTATCACAGAGGATAGATTAATAATAATCACTGCTTAACTTATTTGTTTAGAATGGGCTTACTATTGTACTATTATTTGATTTGTACTCAATCTGTTCTCTCGAAGTTTCAGTACTCGGATTACAGTTTTACCACCATAGATAAAAAAAAGATAAAGAAAAAGTTTATTACTGCAATGTTGCCAGTCATAGCCAACTGTAAGAAAAAAATCACCAGCAGTGCGTATAATAAAATAACACACGTGAAATAAGTCTAAAATGGGATACAGAAACCATGACGTCACCACAACGCGAAACTTTGAAATACTGTCACAATTCGCAAAAAATTAAATATCTACTCCTCCAATAAAGAAACTAATCTAAAATAAAATGTTG
Organism: Tribolium confusum; assembly: GCA_029207805.1. Taxonomy (NCBI): domain Eukaryota; kingdom Metazoa; phylum Arthropoda; class Insecta; order Coleoptera; family Tenebrionidae; genus Tribolium; species Tribolium confusum. The sequence continues at coordinate 8,450,014 of JALGAY010000007.1, read as the reverse complement.
GATGAACTAATTTTCGCTATTCGATTGATTTTATTTTTTTAATGCCCAAGTTTTTCACACATTTTCAATTTTTTTTGGTAACTTTTATTTTTAGCACTGAAAATTGAAACTACTTTTTTTTTCTAGGTATAACAGTGCAATGCTTATAGGTTATAAAATGAACACTTTTTTAATTTAACACTTAAATAATTTAACCAATTTAAATGTTTTATTAAATTTTTCAAAAAGAAGCAATTTTTAACAGAATTTCTAACTAAATATTCAAATTGACGTTCTTCTGGCTTTCTTGGCAATAATATAACCAATATTACAACTCTGTTAGCACATTATTTATTATTTTGGTGTTTTACGTTCATTATTTATAAAGTTAAAAATATCCGTTCTTCCGGCGACGACTGACCGAGACAAGTTGGTACCATGCCCAGCAAATTTTGACTTTACTTATAAGCCTTGATAAAGAATCCAATAAAGATTCGAAACGTCGGCGCTATAAAATAGTTTATCTGCCTTGTTCACTTCCCCGTAAAAATATTTTTAAATTATTTATTATTTTTAACTAATTAAGCAGCACTGATTTGTGATTTTTTTCTCAACCCTTCTAAATCTCTTGGTTTTGTTGCAAATATTTTTGGTTTTAAGTAGCCCCAAAAAAGTCAAATGTATTTAAAAAACTTTTTTTTGTAAGTTTAAAAAAACATAATATATGCCCATATAGGTCGATAGAAAATCCGCACCGAATGAGAGAAATCTATACTCAACATCCACAAAAATTGAATGTCTTGTGTGGTTTTGTGAGATAACATTTTAGAACCGTATTTTTTTTGACGTCTCATTGACTGAACAAGTTCATTCGAATATTTTTTGCAACATTTAGTACTAGCATTTGCAAAACTTTTTTCCAATAAAGAGAATCCAGACATACCAGCAGCTACTTCAACAAGACCGTGCTTCTCCACAGTACGCTTGTAGTGGCAGAAATTATTTAGATAATGTTTTGCCCGCTTTTCTAAAAAGGCTACTTAAAATCAAAAGTATTTACAACAAAATCAAGAAATTTAGAGAATTTAAGAGAAAGAATTACAAGTCGGTACCGCTTAATTAGTCAAAAAAAATAAATAAATAAAAAAAAAATAGTGTACTAACAGAATTTGAAAATCGCTTATAATAGGTGCGTTCGGCTTTGCCACTTCGAGTGCACCTACTTTGTCTTTGTTTGTCTCATCCAGGACAGATAAATCCGTCGCATTATTTGAATTCAGGATTTACTAATATACAGACTGTTTTCATGACAACGTACGCTCTTTCTACCCCATCTAATAACTGGGTGCACAAAGAGCGTTTGTTGTTTTAGATACAGTGTCAAAAATCATTAAATTTTGGACACAGGACAGAGATAGTGATATATGGACTCAATGAAGTAGATAAGAACAGAGGCGGTGAAGCCGAACGCAGCTAATATTATTACCAAAAAACGGATGAACGTCAATTTAATCATTTAAATTGATTAAAATACTGACTCCAGATTGCACAAACGACAATCAAATTTGACGGACGATGAAAGTTTGTGCAATCGAGCATTAAAGTTTTTATTTTAAACCCTATAAATGTTATACTGTTATATTCAGAAAAATAGTAGTTTTAATTTTCAATACCAGAAATAAGAGTTGCTATTACTAAAAAAAAAAAAATTGATTACATCACAGCAAATAATCGGTTGGAAAAAAAAAGAAATAAGTGAAAAATGAGTTCAGTAAAAAATAAAATCGACCTGTTTTGGCGTTTATCTAAAAAATAATTAACTTAAAAAATGTGAATTTTATTCCATACTTTTATGTTGCTCTGTATGATTTTGATTATAAATTGCAAGGGTATGTTTTCGTCTATCTACACTAATTATTTTTGGTTTGTAAGTTATACTAAATTTATTTTAAAGTATCTATATTAAATGCAATAATTACCTCTTTTGGGTTATTTCACTAGATTAAAAACGTTTAAAATTGAAAATGTATAAACACTTAGCCTAGTTTTACAAATATTTAATAATAAAAACGCTAAATTATTTCGTCATTCATATTTTTATCAAAACTGTTGTATGTATAAAACTTAACAACAGAATAATGTGGCATGTGCGCATGCCCAAATTAAATTTTTTTGTTAAAATCTAAGAACTTGCAGAACGCATTTAAAACTAATTTAGAAATCAATTTGTAATTTTAGCACAAAAAACGCTTAAATTTTTAGTGCACAGAGAGTCCAAACTCATACTGAATCGGTACCACGAACAAACCTGTATAAAGCAATTATCAATTCCAATACGACTGTTTTTTAATAAGTTTAATAGGAAACAGTTTTAATTACTAAATGGGAGTCCAATACTTATGTTTATTTGCGCTTTTGAGTAAAGTGTTAAATGTTATGTTGTTTTTTATAAGTTCTGGTCTTGTTATTCTTGTTATTTTTTAAAGATTATGCTAAATTCTTTTTTTAACAAACAGTTATGTTTCTATTTCCCGTTTTTAACAGCAAAAAATGGCAGCCTTTTACATATTTTTATCACTATTGCACACGCTTATGCAGTATTCTCCCCAGGCCACATCTCTGTTCTAGTTCAAATCAAAACCCTAGTTATTTTTAGTTCTTTTGTTTATCCCCATGTCATCTGTCACATTTTAGCGCCATCTTGGGTCGAATTTTCGTAAACAGCCACGTCACTTGAAATTGGTTTTTATTGTGGGTTTAGGCACGAAACGTGTTAAAAAATGAATATATTTCGTTTAACCGGAGATTTAGCTCATCTCCTAGCCATAATAATTCTCTTGTTAAAGATTTGGAAGACGAGATCATGCGCAGGTAAATATCAATTGTGGGGCACCGGTGCCGGCGATTCTTCACCAGAGTACCATCGTCGATCACCACAAACTCCTAAAAACACCAAACCAAGACTACTTTAATTGACCCTTTTAGGTATTTCGGGCAAAAGCCAGATTTTATTCGCAATAGTGTACACCACAAGATACTTGGATCTGGTGACAACCTATGTCTCTGCTTACAACACTTTAATGAAGATTTTCTTTCTTGCGTCTTCGTTTGCAACGTTGTACTTGATTTATGTCAAATTCAAAGCTACTTATGATCACAATCATGATACTTTTCGAATTGAGTTTCTTATTTTACCGGCTGTTATATTGGCGTTATTGATAAATCACTCATTTACTCCTCTTGAAGTAAAACTCAGATAATACTGTGATTCTATGGAATTAATAATCTGCTTGTAGATTTTGTGGACGTTTAGTATTTATTTGGAGTCAGTAGCAATTTTGCCACAGTTATTTATGGTCAGTAAGACTGGAGAAGCTGAAAGTATTACTTCACACTACTTATTTGCTTTGGGTTCTTACAGAGCTTTATATATTTTGAATTGGATTTATCGTTATGTAATGGAAACTCATTACGATTTAATTGCTATTGTTGCAGGAATTGTGCAAACTGTTCTTTACTGCGACTTCTTTTATCTCTATGTCACTAAAGGTGAGTTTAAATTTCAAATTTTTTGGTGTTTTATTTGTTTGATTTTTAGTTCTCAAAGGCAAAAAATTACAACTGCCAGCTTAAAAAGCATTTTTGTACAAAACAAAATGTATTATTTTTCCCTGAAATAAATATTGTTTTAAGTGAGTGTCTCAAATGGGTTTTTACTTTCTGCATGTTTTAATTGAGTCTACCAAGAAATGACGATCCTGTGATTTTTTAGTGCTTAAAAAGGATGCTTTGTTTAGCAAAGAGGGATTCAATGGATTTTGTATTTATATAAGACATGTAATGTTTAGTACATTTTACCAATTTAATGTAAATAGTTATGTGGACTACCAAAAATTTTACAATAGTGGCTCTTAATTGTATTTTTTTCTTCTAAGTAGATGCTGATGCCAATTTTACATGTATTTTTGTTTAATAAATTTTATCCAAACATTGTTGTATTAAATCAATTTAAAAAAAAGAGAATTTCCCACAAAAATTTGAATTGACTAATTATCGCCAACCGAATGTTGCAAAAGTCCCTAACATACAAAACGACATAACCTCACTTGTGTCAAAAAATCTGTGATTAGTTTGTGCTGTTTTCGGCCTTCTGGAAAATGTCCCACCAAGAAAAATCGTTGAAAATCTCAAAGTTACTACGTTTAAAAGCTCACGAATTTCTTTCTGCTCGTAAAAATCCAGAAAATTTGCATTCAATAGTGCGTCATTTCGAGTCGGGTGCGGACTTGTCATCATGTTTACTCACTTTGGAATTGATATTTACAAATTTATTAAAAGACAGAAATATGTATATCGAGGTTGTTCCCCTAAAACCGGTTGAAAAAAACGAAATAAATCAGTATAAAGAATGGTTGAAGAGTGTCTACGAAAGCTGCTTTAGTCAAATACTTGAGACCTTTGACAATGACTCGAATAAGATCCAAATTCAGGGTTTGTCCACTGCCATGAATATTTTATCATTTGAAGGAAAGTTCCCTCTTGAAAATAAAGGAAATTTCGAATGTTACGTGCCATTGAATCGTTTGAAACCAATTTTAATGAAGCTGTTATCAAACAAGCAAAACAATGTTCATCTTATTAATAAATACACCGAATATCTTCTATATAACGATATTTTGTTCTTCACTTGGAAGCTTTTACCGTCACTGACAGCTAAAACAAACCCGAATGAAATGTACATAGTGAACTACTTACAATTACTAGAAAAACTCCAATTGAAAAGGCATGAAGACAGCCAATACTTGTGTGGAAATGGTGAGTAAAACTATGACAAACTGTTTTACTACAACAGTGCTCAATAATTGAAATGGAACACCCTAAAATTTTAATAAAGTTTAAAGTCTTGTAACTCCTACAAAAATTTAATAATCAGAAACATCTTTTTTCTGGGTAGATCATTTCTTATACTTTAAGATATTTAATAAAGTGTTTCTTGTAGATTTGTTGTTTAAGTTATACAGACTGTCAAGTCAAAGACAGGCCCTGTAAAAAACGAAACTTTTAGACATCTTATATTTTAACAAAAAAAAAAAATTTTGGATTTTTTTAATGGATCCCAGAAGAGCGCTGGATTAAACCCTCGATACAGTTTTACAGATTTTGAGGTACACTTATAAATTAAAGCAATTATCCAAAAAAACTGTTTTTTGTGCATTTAGCAATAATTTTGTTAATTGATGTAACATTTTACCTCCGTTTGGCTTATTCTAAAGATAAAAGTTGAAACTTGAATTTTGATAAGACATAGTATTAACATTTTGTATAGAAAAAAACTTCCGAATATCACCAAATTTTTAAACAGCTCCGAATTTTAGTTTGATAAAAGAAGGATAAAAATTTAAACGTGTATTTAGACAATAACTTGTTTTTTGTATCTCAACATTCTTGTAACATTACTTTACTTAGTATTGGTCTGTGATTAGATCCGATTTTTAAAAGCATATTTTTAGGGAAAAATTGAAGCTTTTCTAACTTGAACAGCTCGTTACCACGATACGGACGCTACAGTTAGCTATCCACAATTGTGTCATTGGAAACAAGCCGTTTAGATGAGCAAAAGTTGTAATTTTTTTCGAAAAACATGGCTTCAAAAATCGTATATAAACACCAACTTATACCGAATAAACTAATGCTACAAGTGTCTTGAGATTTAAAACACAAGTCATGCTTCTAAAACACGTTTAAATTTTTCTCATCGTTTTACCAAACTGAAATTCAGAGCTGTTATTACACTTGTTACTTTTTATTACACGAAATGTTAACGAAATGTCTACCACTCTTTCCAGAATTCAAGTTTAAACTTTTACCTTTAGAATAAGTCAAAAAAGGAAAAAAAATTACACCAATTAACAAAATTATTGCTTATACTTAGATATATAACTTAGCTCAAAATCTGCAAAACAGTTTCGAGGGTTTGATCCAACGCTTTTCAAAAACCCACAAAAATCAAGTTTTTTTTTTTTTTTTTTTTGTTAAAATGCAAGCAGTTTATACTTTTCGTTTTTTGCAGGGCCTGTCTTTGATACCCTGTATAACTTAAACTACAAATTTACAAAAAACGCTCTATTAAACATCTTAAAGTATAAGAAATGAGCCATTCAGAAAAAAAATCATCTCAATTAATAAATTTTTGCAGAAGTTACAAGACTTTAAACCTCATTATTAAAATTTTAGAATGTTCCATTTCAATTGTTGAGCAGTGTATTTAAATTTAGAAAATAAAACCAAAATGCTTGTTAGTATATGAGCTTAATTAATCATCAAAAGAATGGCTAGTTTTATTTTACTGAGGTGCAATCAACGGAAAAATATTGTAACAAACTTCTTTATTGATAAGCGATTAGTAATCTCGGTTTATGATTTTTCTGTTAATGACCCAATTATTAATCGCTGTCATTAATAAACTTATTGAAAATTCAATTGGGAGATACAGTGGTGGCAATAGAAAAGTGGGACACATTCTCTCAAAATTAAAAAAAAATCTAGCATAAAAATTAATCTTTTTTGCTGTCAATGTTGTCAGTGTTTTTAATCAAAGATTATTCTAAAGAATTCGTAGTCGTACTGTTTGTAAAAATGAGGTGTTTTCAGACTTTTATGCAACCCACATCAACTTCAGGACAACGTTCCTGCTGCTTCTTATGGCGAAAAAAATTCGACAATTGTTCTCGTTTATTTAGCGAACGATATTTAAATTATTATTCAAGGTGGCATAAGTTGCACTTTGAAGTCTATTAATATAAGAACGTAGTCAAAACTATTTTTTTTTCGATTGTTTTATGTAAATTAATAATTATTAAAATTAAAACGCGGGAAAAATAAAAAATTTACTGTGTTTTATGGGCTGATTTCAAGTTGAGGTAATACCGGTAACCAATCACAACCTCGAATTGTTTTAATTTTTCATAGAAACGAAGATATTACCGATATTATCTCAACTTGAAATCAGTCCATTATAGTGTTTGACTTGTTTTTGACATATCTCTTTTCAAGATTTTGCAAAGTTTGATAAATAAATTTCAAATGTAGCTTTTTAAGATTTGGGGTGAAATCATGCAAGAGAAATTCTTAGATACGTTAAATCGTGATTGACGTGTCTGCCAACATTGTAATATGTACTAAAAAGAAAAAAAATACTGAATGAGAGTTTAAAACTTGTAAATACTACTTGTAAATAAATATTGAGGTGTTAAGTCTTTTTGAGTTAAAACAGCTGTCAAAACACATAAATTGACACACATTGTTGACAGATAAATTTTAAAAGAGTTCTTGAATGGTCGGAAGTGGTTGACACGCGTGGTTTCTGTTAATTCTAATCTAGAAAATACACTGTACCTACATAAAAGGTAAATTAAAAAAAAAACAAGAAGTGAAATGACACTCAAAATTTTTAATAAAAAATTATAAATTAAAACAGAGATCAACAATTTTAACAAACTGTATAAAGTCTTAATTAAAACATTTTTTTCTGACACAACTGATGGCTGGCGAAACCACGTCTTCTGCTTCTTTCGAACCCACCTTTAATCCTGAAATTGGTGCTTCTTCTTCTGCCTTATGTGGCGAGTCCCCTCTGCTTCTTTCGGACCTACCTTTCATCAAGATTTCCAGCGATGTCTCCTGTTTTGTCCAATACTTCATTTAATAATTAATAATAAATAAAAATACGCTGCTTTGAGCAGCTGTGATGCGTCCTATTCGAGAGCTGACACACGACTGATTTTAAACAAAAAGAAACATTGATAAATTTACAAAAGACAACAAAAAATGTCTATTATATCACCGAATGTCGAAGCGGCTTTGTGTGTTTAAATAATAAATTATCGTATTATGTAAGCAATTAGTTCAAATAAAAAATTAAAAATGTATTTAAATATTTTGGTACATAAAAAAGATGTCTCGGATTTTGTTTTCAATTTATATCTAATTACGAAAATAGCACCGAAAAGACAGTAATTAATTTTATTTAAACAAATGAGACTAAACATTGTTTTAAACGGCTTTGTTATTAGCAATTGAAAGGTGAAGTAAAAAATCTCTTGCAACATTTTACGCAATCACAAAAAGTGTTTACATTTTCTAAAGTCTCAGTTTATATACAGAATGTACCAATTTTATTTATACATGATTTCAGCTCAAGTGTTACAAAGCCACTTCTGGAATTTAATTTTCAAACTCTCCAAAATTTTGAAAATAAATATGTCAAAAAAAGTCAAACACTGAATTACAATTTTAAATTTTCTCGCGTTTTTATTTTAATAATTATTGATTTACATAAAACACTTGAAAGAAATTTAGTTTTTACTAGATTCTTAAATAGACTCCAAAGTGCCTAGAATAATAATTTAAATATCGTTCGCTAAATAAGTGAAAAAAATTCTCAAAATTTATTTTGAGGACGTCGTCCAGAGGCTGCCGTGTGATGTCATGTGAAAACGCCTAATTCGTCAATTTAATGGCAAATTTCCACTGTTTTTTTACAGTATCCCATTTTTTTGTAATCACCACTGTACATATTTAGTCAATATGGCAACCTTGGGCTAGCGATGTTGATGCAGAAGTTTGTGCGTAACTATCGATAACCATTTTTTTATTTTTTTTGTGGTTGGTAACTTAAGGTGATACGCCTACAGTCAAATAGACCTTGTGTCTTTTGGGTAGTTTCTAGGAGTTGAAAACTTCTTTTTTTGCTATAATATTAATTTGGTCTACTTAAGTTGTATATTTCCGCATTGGAATGTGTTTTGCTTATTTCAAGCTTCTTGCTTCTTCTTTTTTTTGTCTATTTCCTGTTTTATAGTTTTGATTTTGGTGTCTCTTAGTGTTATTTGATTTCTAACGTATCTTGGGGCTTGTTGAATTCGAGTTAGAATTTTTGTTTGTATTGTTTCAAGGCATTTTTTATTAATTTTCTTTAGTTCATAAAGTATTTCTAATCCATGTGTAATTGACGGTCTGATTATAGTGGTATATATTTTAATTTTGTTTTCATTATTTAGTTTGCTTTTAGAATATATAGCAACGGATATAGAGCTCCAGCTATTTGCCTTGTTTTATTCTTAGTATTGTTTGTTTGTTGTGTGATCTTCTATCTAATGTGATGCCAAAATATTTCAACTGATTTGTTCAGTTAATTTTTTGTGTATCAATTTTTAGTCTTTTTTTTTAGTGTTTTTAATGATGTTGTAAAGATAATATCTTCTGTTTTTTCTGTATTAATTCTTATCTTTGAAATGTTTATCCAATTACTTAATTTTTCTATATTTCGTTAATGTTTTTTAATTGCAAGGTTTATATTTACTTATTCAGTAATAGTGCAAGAGATTCTATAGAATAGGAACCAGTATTTACCTTCCCGCAGTCAAATTTTTTTTTTATAAAAGCTCATATAAAAACCGCTTGTTGCGAAATTATGTATAACGATAATAGATGGCGCCAATGAGTGGATTGTTGTCTAAACTTAGCAATTTTGTCTTCATAACTCAGTAGAAGCACATTGTGTTCCCACAACTCAGTAGAAGGAATCAACACAGTAACTAAACGTCAGTTGAAAATTTTGTGTTCCATTCTGAATTTTTAATAACTTTGCTTCAATGCTACGATGTAAATGCTTTGAATTTTTGTTCCCACATTACGAACACAAGTGTGTTCACCAATTTAACCCCTTAATTTTGTATTCCAGGTGAATTCTTCACATTCGAGGAGAGCGTTCCAATCCGAGCCCTTAATAAAGTCTGGCATTGCGTCATGTTATGGGAGCACACCCCACAGACCCACAAACAGCTTCTAATAGTTCTTCTCGAACGCGTTTTACCCCATCTCGAAAAACCCCTTCTCCTTACCGATTTCTTAATGGATTCCTTAGATATCGGTGGTCCTGTTAGTCTCCTAGCCCTCCAAGGGATCTTCACCATGATCCAAGTCCACAATCTAAACTACCCCAACATTTTCACCAAACTTTATTCCATGTTCGAGCCTGAAATCTTCCACACGAAGTACAAAGCTCGTCTTTTTTACCTATCTGACCTATTCCTCAGTTCGACTCATCTGCCTGAAAACCTTGTTGCAGCATTCGCCAAACGGTTAGCACGTCTGGCACTGATTGCTCCCTCTGAAGACGTTATTATAATCTGCATGTTTATCGGGAATTTAATCTTGAGACACCCTGGTTTGAAGTGTTTGTTGGATCATCCAGCAAGAGGCAGTGCTAACACTGATCCCTACATAATGGAAGAACGCGATCCAGTTAAATCAAATGCTATTAATAGTTCGTTATGGGAGTTGCAGAGTTTGCAACAGCATTCATTACCAAGTGTTGCAACAGCAGCGAGATTTATTAATTCGCCTCTACCTAGTATCGAATGGGATTTAAGTCGCGTTTTGGACGACACAGCTGATGATATTTTTGATAAGGAATTGAAAAAGCATAGTAAATTGATTGCTTTGGCTTTTGATAAGCCAGAGGATAAAATCGGACAATACTGGAATGTTTAAGGGAAAAGACTGCAAATAATGGCCAAAAGCTGATATTTTATTGTGATAAGCAACGGACTAGTTCTAAGGGCGTGCCTTTATGGCCATTATTTATGTCTGAACATATCGGATATGGTGGAGCATTTCTTATCTCAAAGATAACCAGTTTTTTAATTTACTCACACCATACAGTTTATGTGTAACAATTGTATTATCTTCTGTTAATAATTTATCTAATTAAACGGTGATATTTTATATTTCTCTAAAATAAGTACATAAAATTTGACTTTTTGTTATATCCCCATGAAGTGTGGGAAGCACATTTTATTCGTTTTTTATGTAAAAACGCATTTCTGTAGATTTTGGAAATTTATATGGGAACTACATTTTTTTCTATTATCAGTTTTTTTAAAGGCTTTATTAAGTTTATACGGGACAATAACAGCACTGATTAACCTTATCTACAACAGAATTTTTTACTATAAATGTAATACGTACTTATTCGAAATTTTTGGTGAAGTATCGTGCGAACGAAAATGAGCTGAATCAGAGCATGCACTGGCCTGCTAATTTTGTATAAATCATATAACTTTATGGGCTAATTTCAAGTTGAGATTCTAGCACTAGTATTATCGCAAATTTTAATACTTGTCCATGGCAACAACCAATCATAGTCCCGTATTCTTTTAATTTTCCATGGAAACAAATATACTACCGGTATTAATTCTACTTGAAATTAGCCCATTATTAAAGTTTAAAGGGAACTTTAAAAAGACACTAAAGGACAATCCGAATTGAGACACAAATGCTTTGTCTTGTGGTGACAGTTATATGTTACAGCACTTCTATATTCAATCGAGTCATGGGGATATAAGAAATCAAACTATACTTAATACAAAAAAGAATCTGTTTCGAAAATCATCATGTCAGGTTGGTCACACTGTTTAAAAAACACATATTGGTCAAACTGAAATTCCTTTTAATTATTTAAAAAATGTAGTCAATTTTTTGACAGTTTTTTAACACAAAAACACTGTGTTATTTTTTCTGTATTAATGTTTTAGAATATTTCTTAATGTGTATTGTTATTCTTAATTTTTGATGTTGAATAAAATGTTGCTTTTTTCAATTAATTTCGAAGGCCTAAATTATCCATAACGAATCTATCACTGTAATAATTTTCTGGACTTTTAGCACGAAAACAAATTTAACTCTTTGTAAAGCTTGATTGGTTCTATACAACAAATCGCCCATTTTTTTCCTGCAAATATAGATCTTAATGCTATCTTTCCCATATTCTTAGCCAATTATAAACTTTCTTGATTAATTCGACTCTTCGCACCCAAAAGGTCTTAATACCTTTTCAGGTCTTATTTTTGTTGCCAAAGAACAGAGAGCTTTTTCTATCATTATAATGTTACCTGTATTTCTAGTTTTCTCGAATTATATAAAGGTTTTCGCTTCTTCAGAATAGCAACTTTTTTATTGTTTTCAACTCTTTTCCATTCTGACCATCTCTCCACGTTTGCTATTAGTCACATTTTTCGTTAGATTGTTTCTGTATTGCATTCATTTCTTTCTCTTTTCCTATTTCAGAATAGGTAGAAATCTGTTATTTTTTTTCCTTATTGATGTTTTTTTGCTTTTCGTAATTCTTGTGGTAGCATTGTCATTCTTATTCGTTTTTATTTCTTCATTGAATCGTTCCTCAAGGCTCAAACCCAACGTGGCTAAGTAGACTAGGCGAGTGCGGATTTATAGGGTTTGTTTGGCAATGATATTTCCTATTTCATACCTTACTGCGTCACGTGACATAGAAGAATTACAGCAAAATAGGACATGCTATAAGCGAAATTTCTATTTTACATCCAACGGATGAAAGTGATCCACATTATGGTGCGTGGGAAATGTTTATTTTGCAGAAATAGTGTTTATTTCAAATGTTGTTTTCATTTATAAATAGAGTTACTGTTATAATAAAATATCGAAAACATTTTTTTTAATTTGATACAATTGTTTTAAGTGATTATTAACAGTTGTTTATTATATCTTTGAGAACAGTTTTTTGAGTTTATTAAAATTCTAATAAAAAATTGAAAATTTCCCTAATTATTGTTTGAGCAGTGTATTTTATAACAAAAAACATTACTGTATTTATTTTTCGGTATTAATATTTTAGAATATTTCTTACTGAATGAAAATGTTGTATTTTCACGTATTTGTCACAAGCTCCAATTTTTTTTTGGTTGTTTCTTGCAAATGTGGAATATCTGAAGTAGGTTTTGGAAATTCCTCAGCCAATTTGATGGTAAATACATTATCTAAAAGATATGAGATATCAGGTAAAATACTAATCTAATTGTAAACAAAATAATGTTCTTACTTTCAACAATATTTTTGTCATAATATGATGATATTATATTTTCTTGTTTTATGGTGACTCCTATAAAAACAATTAATTTTGTTTTTATATAAAGCAAAAACAACTTACTTTTAGTAATACAGAAGAGAAAAAATATATAAAAAGGTACAATTTGAACAATTCCTGAATATGTAGATATTGGGTCATAATGATTTTGGGCGATGTAACGGTATACCCAATTGAAAACATACATAGTTCGGTAAAAACCCAGTCCAAAAAGGTAGTAAAAAACTAATTTGGTCACTTGTTTTGTTTTAGCAATCATGTAAAATTGGGGCCACATAACTAAAGCTTCTAAATATATACTAAACGCCCAAAGGACCTAAAAATAAACATATAAAACAAATACAAAAAACAATATAAAACAACCTCAATAACAGTCAAATCAAAATTAACAAAAACTGATAAAACAAAAGCAACTACAATTAAAATTTCGAAGCAAAATGTATCAATTTTACGTTCATAAGTTTTACGGAACAGAAACAGAGTTAAAAAGACTGAAACATAAGACAAGGCTATAAAGACCACTTTGAATGTGAAATTATAATAAGAGAGGAATCTTGTATAAATATCTAAATATCTTGATGTAAATACTAAAGCTTGTAAAATTTGACTTTTCCCGGAAATTCCTAAAACACATTTGTTAATTTTTGCACAATAATAATTAAATTGTTAATACCTGCACATGATTTGTATTTACAAATCTTATAAATGAGGAGAATTAATGAAAAAAGGTGACTAAAATCACCTAAAAGTCTGTAAATGTTCATTACTACTTTATCTAGGCTTTGCAAAATACAACAAAAGGAAGTTGAGTTGGTTGAGTTGTTCTTGCAAAAATATAATTAGTGATAACCTTGAGTATTGCGCGCTAAATTTAAATAAAGATTTAGTAATGCCAAGTGAAACAGCACTTCATTAGGGAGCAAAAGGTCTATATAGTGCATAAAATTAACTTGTAAAGCCAAGAGTGCTGCCACAACTCACAAGTACCGCTTTGTTGAGATCAATTTTTAATAAAGCGGCAAAACTGTTCTTATGCGAAAAGAGGGTGTACTTGTGTTAAATCCTGCTACACCTTCTTGTCTGTCTTATAGAGAATTTTCTATGGGTAGCAAGCAATTGTAGAATCCCCACTTTACTACGTTTTTCCGCTTTACTAAAAACTGACATCGTCTAGGTGATAAGTACCGGAAAGGTATGCGATCCTACTATATGCAAAAGACGTGATAACAAAGTTACCATTCTTATGTGAGAATTAAAACTTAATTTTCTCAAAACTTCAGTTTTAATTTGCACCTGAGGATAACAACTCTGTTGTTGAAACGCGCGTCGTATTTGATGCCCTTTACGTTTCTACAACAAGAAGATTGCTTAATCAACTCCAACAGCTTTATTAACCTTTATACAATATAAAAACAATCACAAAATTCTGTTTTGTAATAAAGCCCAAGCCTTCTTCACTTGAGTTCCTGTAAATTCAACATCCCACAATGGACATAGTACCACATTAGCCCCCTCAACATAAATTTTATTACTCGGTTGACTATCAATTCTTGCTATAGCTTGTTCCTCAGTTAGATTATTTCTTTCTACTAATCGTTTAACTGCTTCATTACGAGGTACTAAAGTCGTCCAAACTTCATGACAAAAACTTTGCCAACCAGCTGTCAAAAGAACAGCAGCTTCAACTACAACAACACTACTTTTACAACATTTGATAAGTTGTTGGACTTCTCCAGCAATCGCTGGCCAGACCAATTCATTCAGCTTTTTCAAAGCTTCCTGAAAATTTAAAATTTTATTGCCTTTTAAGCAAAGCACTCCTGTACATTTAGTATTTGTCAAGGAGGTTAGATGAGAAGGAGAGAGTAGCCCTATACTTTCCGTTTAAACAGTTTGGTTTCAGCTTGGTACCTGTTTATGGTAGGTTTCAAATGAAGCGCCGACTCGACAAATCATGTTGGGCCGTGTCTGGTCTCGCGCAGTGGCGTAACTGACGCAGGACGTTAGTCTTTGTTTGGTTGTTTACAAATGTTCTTTTTATTTAATTTTTTTACTGAATATTCTTTATTATGGGCTGGAGAAGTGTGTCGTAATTTTAGCGCGAACGTTTGAAGCACTGTCATTCTGAAAACATACCTTAAAAAAGTCGCCCTTATTGCACTAATACATAAGGTTGAAATTATAACAGCTAAACTTTGACCGAATAAAAATCACATATGGAAACACAAATAAGGCATAAAAACACTCAACTCCAATACTCTAGATATTCTAGTTTTAATCCAGACACAAGTTACAAACAATTCTCGCATATTTGAGAAATTAATCGAAAATAGAAATTACTGTACATGCTTCGTGCTGTCAAACTCACCCGAACAGCTGTAAACCAACTACCGAAGATGGCCGAGTACATACAAATAACAAGTGGCGCGGGCAAATCGGAGGGGATTTGCTCGCATTCGGCATGGTTCGCTGGAATTCGTTCATATTGGACCTGCGTTAAAGCTTAGAAATGAAGGAAATCTGTTCATCGAACATTTTATTTTCCATTAAATTCTTTATTAAGTGTAAATTTGTTGTAATTCGTGACTTATCAATAAATGAAATGTTTAGGCTATCGAATGTCGACATTTTTAGGTCTTATTTATTTTATTTAGTGTATTTATTCATCGCATAAAATTTGATCTTTATAAATTCAACCTTATTTACATGTGCAATAAGGTCGACTTTTTCAAGGTATTTTTATCGAATGACAGTGTTTCAAAATTTCGCGCATTTTTTACGTCACGGCTTCTGGAGCCCATTGTTGTTTGTTTAAACTTTTTACACTACATTGTGTGACGCTAATGACTTCAACCTCGTGGTGCGCCTGCTTTCAGTACCAGTTTATAGCTTTGCGCAGTGAAAAACCATGTTTTTCAAATCGTACTCCCTTCTTCTTATCTAAACTCCTTGGTATTTGTTAATTGACAATAGCCCTCGCCACAAAACAGTGCGTTTACGTTTCAGTAACCGCATTGCTTCGTGTCCGAAGTCATATTAATTTACCGGGTCCGAAAAAACAATTGATCCTAAAATTTTTCGGTCAATTTCACCATCCAGTGAAAGAACAGTTTTGCCAAAACAATCAACAATCTTCGTATGGCATGGTTTTCCCTTTTTGTAGACGTTATGACCGATTAAATCACAGCTGATTATCTCAGCTCCGTGACTTTTTAACCAATTAGCAACGCCAGATTTACCACTAGCTACGCCTCCTAGAATTTAAAATATTAGGAAATTTCGGCTTAGTATGTTGGTAACTCACCGGTTAAACCGATAACGTACGGTTTATCCGGAATATCTTTTTTAATCACAGGCTTTAAAAGAGTGCCTAAAAGGCGAATACGGCCAGTACTTGAACTTATCTTTTTTTCTTCATTTAAATTTGGATACGGCTCATCTATTAGTTGTATGGAAATGACGTCAAGTGTATTCATTTGTTTTTCTTTACGGACTGGAAAAATATTATTAGGAAATATTTTTTTTTAAATTGGATCATTACTTTCGTTTATTTTTTGTCCCCCTTTAATTGTTTCTTCGCTAACAACAATCATTTCCATTGTTGGGTCAGTAATTGAAGGACCAAATGGATCCGTTATTGGGACTACGTGATACTCCAATTCGGAACAAATGTCAATTAGGAAATTTTCAACATTTTGTATTCTGACATTTAGATTTTCGATTAGTTCCCAAAGCGTTTTCCCTAAAGAAAAAAAAAATGTTTTAAGTTAGTGTAGTCAGTTGATGTTAGGTTGGTAGCACTAAGTGTTAGTGCCATTGCGCTTGCGTCACATGAAATTACTGAATTTATGAAGCTAACAAAATAGCTTAGCGTAGTCGCTACAGAATGTTCGTTAAGGACAAAAAGACCATTAAAAATTGCAGATTTTATCATTTTTCTGTTATTAACAGCACAGTATAGAAATAAATCAGTATGGACAGCTCATAAAAACTGATATTTGTCAAAAAGCTTCAAGTTGAATGCGTAAGATGGAGCCACTAATTTTTAGATTTACTACAGACAACTCATAATACACAAATTAGATAGATAATCGAAAGACAAAAGTCAGGCAAAAATTAAAATTATTTTAATCTTTGTCTAATTCTTGTCTTTCGATTATTTATTATATTAATAAATTGTGTATTATTAGTTGCCTATAGTAAATCCAAAAATTAGTGGCTCCATCTTACACATTTAATTTGAAGGGGTGCTAGCTTTTTGACAAGATTTCAGCTTTTATCGGCTGTCCATACTGATTTATTTCTATACTGTGTTGACAGATTAGTACTACCAGTCGATGTTAGGTTGGTAGAATCAAGAGTTTGTAGCATTGCGTTTGCGCGTTGAAAATCATTCAAAGTTTAAAAATAAAATTTGGGTGTAAATCTAAAAAACCCAATTTAAGACCGAAAAGTGCTGATAAAAGATAGAAAATAGTAAACTCGATAGTAAAATTAGGCGTTTTCACATGACGTCATACGGCAGCCTCAGGACAACGTACCTTATGTTTTTTATGGAGAATAAATTTTGAGAATTTTTTTCACTTATTTAGCGAACGATATTTAAATTATTGTTAAAGGTGGCATAAAGTGCACTTCACAGTCGATTTAAGAATGTAGCCAAAACTAATTTTTTTTATTGTTTTATGTAAATTCATAAGTATTAACATAAAATAGAAACGCGGGAAAATTTAAAATTGTGTTTCAGTGTTTGACCTGTTTTGACATATTTCTTTTCAAAATTTTGGAGAGTTTGAAAAATAAATTCCAGAGGTGGCTTTATAACACTTGGGTTAAAATCATGTATAATTAAAAGTGGTACATTCTGTATATAAACTGAGATTTGCAATAGAAATAAAAATGGGACACCCTATATATAAACTGAGACTTTAGAAAATGTAAACACTTTTTTTTGTGATTGCGTAAAATGTTGACAAGATATTTTTTACCTCACCTTTCAATTGCTAATAACGAAGCCGTTTAAAACAATGTTTAGTCTCATTTGTTTAAATAAAACTAATTATTGCCCTTTTGGTACTATTTTCGTGATTAGATTTAAATTGAGAACAAATCTCGAAACATCTTGTTTATGTATCTAAATATTTAAATACATTTTTAATTTATTATTTGAACTAATTGCTTACATAATACGATGATTTATTACTCAAAAACACAAAGACGCTTCGACATTCAGTGATATAATAGACATTTTTTGTTGTCTTTTGTAAATTTATCGTTATTTTTCTTTGTTTGAAATCAGTCGTTTGCCAGCTCTCGAACAGAACACATCGCATCGGCTCAAAGCTGCGTATTTTTATTTATTATTAATTATTAAACGAAATATAGGACAAAACAGAAGACATCGCTGGAAATCTGGATTAAAAGTAAGTCCGAAAGAAGCAGAGGGGATTCGCCACATAGGGCAGAAGACGATGCACCAATTTCAGGATAAAAGGTAGGTTCAAAAGAAGCAGAAGGAGGGGATTCGCCACCCAACAGTTGTGGCAGAAGAAGATGCTTTAAGTAAGACTTTTTACACAGTTTATGACTTTGTTAAAATTGTTGATCTGTTTTAATTTATAATTTTTTATTCAAAATTTTGAGTGGCATTTCACATCGATTTTTTTTAAATTCATCCTTTATGTAGGTTAATGTATTTTCTAGATTAGAATTAAAAGAAACCACGCGTGCCTGTCATATATCTGTCAAAAATGTGTGTCTATTTATGTGTTTTGGCAGCTGTTCCAACTCAAAAAGACTTCAATATTTATTCACATTAAGTAGTATTTACGAGTTTTAGACTCACAATCAGTATTTTTTTTTTCTTTTTGGTTTTACAATGTTGGCAGAAACGTCAATCACAATTCAAGAATTTCTCTTACATAATTTCATCCTAAATCTTATAAAGCCAATTTTGGAATTTATTTTTTAAACTTTGCAAAATCTTGAAAAAAAATTGTTAAAAACAAGTCAAACACTAAAACACAGTAAAATTTTTAATTTTCCCTCATTTTAATTTCATTAATCATTAATTTACATAAAACAATCGAAAAAGAAATTGGTTTTGACTACATTCCTAAATAGGTTTCGAAGGGTACTTTATGCCACCTGAAATATTAATTTTAATAACGTTCGCTAAATAAGTGAAAAAAATTCTCAAAATTTATTTGCCATAAAGAGCATCAAGAACGATGTCCAGAAGCTGATTGTCAAGTGGGTTGCATAAAAGTCTGACATGGGGTTTTTGGTTAGTAGTTGGTACTACTAGTCGTTAGTTTGGTAGCACACCTGTCAGTGGTAGTGCGTTTGCGTGGTTGAAACTGTGGCTTAAAAATTTATAATTTGAAAATAAAATTTGAATTTAAAGTGTCAAAACGACTTGAAGACTGAAGAGGAATAGACGATCTCTCCCAAAAGGTAAAAAACAACAAAATTTACAACTCTAAAGTAGAAAAATGCTAAATAGATTTTAAGATACCCACCTGGTAACATTGATTCTTCAGTGACCCCCACAGTGACTTTACACTTGCTTCTCAAAGCTGCTTCAGTTAAAAGCAATTTATGAGCCAAATGGAGTCTATCAAAAGTTCCTCCAAGCACGGAATGATTATAAATTTTACTATCATTGTCACAATTAAAAGAATTTTCAAATTTGCCAGAATCCAGAGTTAGAATGTTGTAATCTGTTGCAATACTACCCACTTTCGTACTGATAAAATTATGAATTTCTGTATCATTATGAATTCTATCAAAAATGACCAAATCTATATTTCTTGTCGTCTTAATTTGGGACACATTTTGGTACTTTAAACCAGACAAAAGGACACGAACATCAAGGTTTTGACAATGTGTAGCAGCCTAAAAGAGATATATTCAGATTTTATCACTTTTTACTCCAAATACCTGAGAATAAATTCCATAAATTGTCTTACTGTATTTTGGCCATGATGTGAAAATATTTGGATGGAAATTACCAAAAGGCTCACTTAATGCAGATAATAATTGGATATAGAGTGTACTTTTCACTCGTTCCTTCACCGAAGGCAAGATTTTACCAATTTGGGTAGGATTTGACACCACCAGAAGACCAGTTTTCACCAACATTTCTATCCTCAAAGATTATATAAATAAATGCGGAAAGCGAAATAAACAAATTTGCGTCACGTAATGCTAATTTTTATCTTAATCTTATCGTTTTGTTTAAATTTGATAGATTTGAAACTTTTTGAGGTTATGTTAATGTCATTTATCAACTGTCAAAAATTTATTACGAATCATTTTACAAAATAATGAAACCTGTTTTTCCTCTTTTTTGTTGTTATAATCATCAATAATTACATAAAACACACTTTTTTATTTTATAACAATTTATTAAAATAGAAATAAAAAAAATAAGCGTGCCATAACCTCACTTTCCAGCTGTCAACTCTCACAGAGATGTCAAGCAGAAACAACAAAACAGTGCCCAAAAATGACTTCTTTTCAAGTCATAATTGTAAAAACCGAGCCTTCTGTGCTCAAAAAACACGGAGCTCCTCAAATAATAGTCACCCGACCTGTTTTCAACTGTGCTAGTTCTGTACCTGATTACAAATGTGATAAATGCAAATTTAAGACACCCCTATTAGTTCCTTTTAAAAAACACAAGTGTCACAAAGCGTCCGTATCTTATCACTATACGTACTGTTGTGAAAAATGTAGCTTTATAACATGTTCTCAACTCATTCTAATGCGGCATCATTCTAAGTGTCGTGATAGTAGTTTAAGACGAACATTAATGGACATGACAATTTCAGGCAGAGACTATCAGAAATTCCTCAGTTGTCGCCGGTTTTTATACGAAATGCGTTTTATGGGTGTTGAGTGGCTTAAGTGTGAACATTGTGTTTATATGAGACGGCTTAAAGGCGACTTGAGGCACCACCTAGTCGAAGTTCATCCCGATCCAAATACGAAGTGGTTGAAGTGTGATTTGTGTCTTTTTAACGTAGAACAAGTGTTTCTGTTGCAACAACATATTTTAGAAGAGCACGGGACGGATAATACTGTTTTACTTGACTAATAAGTGAAAATATGTTTTTTCTAAATATTTATTTATTATCACAAGTTATGTTTATTGTATGAATAAATAATAACATGGCAATTGTTTAGTGTGGTACTTGTTTTGGTGCCGCGTCAGTTGAGACTTATTTATAGTTTTGAATGTACATTTCTCGCATTTAAACTCTTCCACATTTTCATGACTTTTCACGTGTCTTTTCAAGGAATTTGCCATAGTAGTTTTAAAAGGACAATGCTCACAAGTAAACCATTGGTTACTATCGTGGATGTGTTCATTAAAAGCAGTTTTATTCACTGTTACAAAGCTACACTTATCACATTTATGCCACCTGACGATTGATACATTTTTTGGGTTAAGTTCTGGTGTTGTAGTTGTGTGTTTATCTCGTACGTGACGACACAGTATTGAATGATATTTAGTCTGGAAATCACATTTTGAACACTTGAACCATTTGTTGCTTTTTTCACGATTTTTGGGCTTTTTTTGGGAATGGTTTTCATACAAGGGCCTGACTTGGTGTGGTGAAGACTATGCAGTGATGAGTATGTTTGAAACTTGCAGCTCTTACATACGTAATTTTTTATCACGTGTGGAGTTTGTTGAGATTTTGAATGATTGTCTCTCAGGTGTTTCTTTAGTAGGACAAGTAGACAAGTTGTAAAATTGCACAATTTACAAATATATTTTTTGACAAAGGCACTGTCACACCTGAATAACTCCTCTAAAAGTTTACTTTTTTGTCCCCTAAACATCTTTTTTAAATATTTAATTGCTTTTTTATTTGTTGACAAGTAACATAACCTGACTTTTTGAAGCAACATAAAATTACTAGTAGATTTCTGTTTTACCCACAAACACAATCCACTGTTTTCACATGACGTCATACGGCAGCCTGAGGACAACGTTCCTTGTGCTGCTTACGGCGATTAAATTTCGAGAATTTTTTTCATTTATTTAGCCAACAATATTCAAATTAGTATACAATGTGGCATAAAATGCACCTAGAAGTTTATTTAAAGATGTAGTTAAAACTAAACTTTCTTTCAACTGCTTTATGTAAATTATTAATCACTAAAATAAAAACGCGGGAAAATTTAAAATTTTACTGTTTCAGTGTTTGACTTGTTTTTGATATAATATTTCTTTTCAAGATTTTGGAGGGTTGGAAAAATAATAATTGTAAATAATAAATGTAAATAATAAAATACATAAATAGACACACGATTTTGACAGATAAATTTTAAAAGAATTGTTGAATTGTCGGAAATGGTTGGCACACGTAGTTCTGTTAATTCTAGACAAGAAAATTATATTTAATTTCAAGTAATTAATTTCAATTTTTCCCAAGAATAATAATTGCTTGAATTTTACTAATCGAATTCTATAGTCGGTTTTTTCAGCTACTTTTCGCCAAAATTTTGACAGTTATCTTGACGTGTATACTAGAAAGTTGTATTTATTACATGACTATTGACGAAATTAACTTACATTGTATTAAAAAACATAGAATTCAGCAACTAACACCGGAAATGGCTGCATGTCCAAGTGTTTTATCAATGTAGAAACTTCTTAAAATTAGTTCAATTCTAATCCAATTGTAAAAAGGTCCAAATTGATTAAACTGACTTAGGTCATTCGATAACAAATTAACAATTTCTCCAATTGTGATTTTATCAAGAGTTGTCTTTTTTTAATTTGAGACTTGAACGATAAATTAGAGAAGAATAGGCAATTTTGATTTTCATTCCTATAAGAGAGATGTTTGAAAGGTAAACCAATTAAAAAAACTCGAACGAAACACAACATTGTTAGTCCTAGAGCGTAAAAGAAGGCATTCCTAACAAAACTTTCTGTTTGTTCTGAATAGAATTTCAGGAGTTTGTCTAAGAAGTAAGGCTGTAGTAACCTAGAAATGTTTTAACTTTTTCTAGGGAAGAAAAGCAGACTTACGCTACTGTTAGTTCGGCCGGTTAGTAGTACAGTACACCGTAAAACATGTTTTCCAGTCCGAATAACTTAAATTAAACTTTTTGTAATGACGGTTTTTTTATTTCTTGTTTCCATAAATTTAAAATTGTAAAATTCTATTTTATTCAAAAATTAATAATTGAAAAGAAAAAAGAAAATTGCAGACTGATTTCTTAATTATTTTTTTTATTAATTCCTGTAAAATTGACCGAAATTTACGGTTACAAATAACTCGATATTATAAAAATACATAGGTACAACCGTTGAATGATAGATGATGATAGTATCCTCATTCAACGGTACAACTGAAGTAGACTCTCGTCAAAGGTCACTCTATTTCTTTTATTATTTTTCCGATAAAAGAAGGGTGAAAAGTTTTTTTGTGATTGCGTAAAATGTTGAAAAGAAATTTTTGACCTCATCTTTCAATTGGTAATAATGTAGCTGCTTAAAACAATGTTTAGTCTCATTTGTTTAAATAAAATTAATTATTGTCTTTTCGGTGACATTTTCGCGATTAAATATGAATTGAAAACAAAACTTGAAACACCTGGTTTATGTACCTAAATATATAAATTCATTTTTGATTTATTGCTTATTATATAATACGATGATTCAGTACTCAAAGACACAAAGGTGCTTCGACATTTGGTGATATAATAGTCATTTTTTGTTGTCTTTTGTAAATTTATCGATGTTTCTCTTTGTTTGAACCAGTCGTGTGCCAGACTCTTCTCTGGTGCCAGCTCTCAAACAGCACGCATCACAGCTGCTATAAAGCTATGTAGTTTTATTTATTATTAATTATTAAACGGAATATATCGCGATTTTGTTCAGTATTTTTCAAACTCTCCAAAATCTTGAAAAGGAATATGCATATTTTCCCGTGTTTTTATTTTAATGATTATTAATTTACATAAAACAATTGATACTTAAAAGTTTAGTTTTAACTACATTTTTATATACTTCTAAATTCTCGAATTCTTTTTGCCATAAGAAGTTTATTTTCAATTTAAGCGGGAACCTTTAGGTAAATTTTCAGGTCCTTTTTTCATTAGTTTGTAAATATTTATTATTTAACTAAACAACTAACTGCATCAAGATCACAGTCTTTATACTGTTTTAAATTCGCTGAAATTTCAAGAGCCTTAACACAAGCACAACGATAATCCTGTGAGCCCGGTTCATAAAACTGTCTTGGATACCCTACCCAGTCCCGTAAGACACCTCCACTTCGATTTGTACACCAAACCCGACTTCCAGTATCTGCATTCCACTCGATATTACATGGAGGAAATTTAAGTTTTTCTTCTTCTTGTGAATCTTTCTCTTCTTGTGCTTTTTTAATAAGTTTCTTTACTTTCTTACCATATTCTGTCAATTTCCCTGACTCGTCATAATACATCCCAACTAGTTTTCCTAAAAATTTGAGACATTAATACAGAAAATTGAGACTCTCATAGTCTCACCAACTCTTTTATATTCTTTATTGTAAAACCGAATCCAATGATTTAAAGAGCGCAAATCACTAAGACTCAAATCTGCCACTGATTCACTATTGGGGTCATCAAATTGACCTGTTACAAAACTCCGAGAAGCGTCTTTTCCAATAAAAGAATTGTAAGGGGCTCCAGGACCGTAATGTTGCACACCTTTGGTCACATCAAACACTTTACCAAGGATTGATAAGTACAAAAGGGGGCGATCCACACCGTTATAAAGCTTTAAATCTGATTTTGTCAACATATTTGAGTTTTTTGAAAAGAAATTAAGACACTTAGGACCGAAAAATATTGCAATTAATGCCAGGAATATCGAAAACAGGAACAACTTCAACATGTTTTATTTAAAAGCAGTTACAAAAAAGCTAGGTTATACTGCCTTAACCTAATTTTACAATTTAGCTTTGCCCCCTTTTGCTGCCAGTTTATTCAAAACAACGTGTGCCTCTTCGTAGAACGGGTTTGTTGCAGTTTTAACCCTATCTATCCAGGCACTTAAGACCGGTCTTCCATTAAACGGGTCATAGCCAGCAACCCCTAAAAATTTCAAATAAAATCTAAAAATTTTCAATTTTTTTTATTACGTGGTTGTTCAATTTCACAAGCAGCAAAAATATCAGCAACTGATATCTTGTCTCCACATAAATATGGAGTGTTAGCCAGCCAAACATTTTCGATTTGGTCCAGACATGCAACCATGTTATCCTCGTATTTCTGTAGGGTCTCCTGTTTTGTTTCTCTGCCGGTCATTAAGGGGAAAAGCCACTAAAACAGGCTTTAAATGTGGGGCTTAACTGGCAAGTCTTACTTTTCGCTGGAAATAAAGGGCACAAAAAGCCCGAGTGTTGTTATGCTGCCATTCTAGGTATTCATCAACTTGGGCTTGAGCTTTAGTGTCTTTTGGGTACCAGTTGTTATCAATGTTGTGTTGTTTAGAAATGTATCTCACAATTGCCACACTGAAAAGAGTATCAAGTGAAAAATCAAGGGTTTAGGGTTATACCTTTCAGACAGTCGGAAATCACCATCATGGATAAAGGGCACTTTCTGGAATCGATTTAACTGAGTTTTAAACTCTTCACTGAGATGTTCACCTAAAATTAGATTTGTTGAAAAGATTAAAAACTGAAAAATAGATACCTTTTCTTAGTGCGACCTGACAAAGCTCAAAAGGCACTTTATTTAATTTAAAGAAGATGTATAAAGCCCTTGAGGGCTGCGACAGAAAATCAAGGTATAATTTCAGAGTCATTGTTATTATAGAAAAGGTCAAAGTCCTTTTCAACAGGCTAACAAGGTTTAAAGAAAAACAAACAAGTGTTAATGCAACTTTCTACTATTATAACCTTATTATAAATGATAAAATATTTTATCACTAAAAAGATAAGTAATTAACCAATTGACTCAACTTGTATTTTTTATTTTATAAAAATAATGATCAATAAAAAGTAGTAAACAATGACTTAATAAATAGCAGATACATAATAATTTATAAAAAAAAAACTTATTAAATATCATCATCATCTGAAGAAGAAGGCAGGCTACACTCATAACTTTGGGTTGGATTTGGTGCCCTACTTCTATTTCCAGCCTTTTTCTTCTCTGATTTTACAGGTTCGCGATTAAAATATTCCCTAAATAATTTAATATCATTTTCGCTTAAGTTATAACGTGGTAAATGTACTTCATGGATTATTTTTTTACGGAAATGTTGTTTGAGACTGCTCCATGTTCGTTCTACAATTTTGGCCTCTTCCATTTCTTTCCATAATTTATCGCCCTTTATCCTATGAAAGGCATCATTCTCAACGATGTATTCAACTATTTTAGCTTCCTCAGTTGGAGAATATAAAGACATATTTTTGATTTAACCTGTAAAATGTCTAAAGAACTATAAATAATATGTTTTTTATTAATTTAAGCTAATTTATACCAAATAAGTAATATAAGCTTGCATAAAATAGGTTTTCTACATCTTTTAAAATCAAAACTGACAGTTTTATCTCTGGTTTGACACTTTGACAGGAGCAATAGTGACCTCTGTTGGTGAGTAATTAATTGTTCTACACAAGTATGGATTGGTATTGGTATGGATACAGTATAGCTAAAAACTGAAAACCTGTCAAAAAGCTAGCATTCCTTCAAGTTAAATATGTAAGATGGAGGTACTGATCTTTAGACTTGTCTAGATGGGTTACTATAGGCAACTAATAATACACAATTTAAATCTAAAAAGCCATAACTGTAAATAATATAATAAATAATCGAAAGACAAGAGTCAGACAAAACTTAAAATATTTTTTAAAATATTTTATTTACAGTTATAGCACTTTGAATTTAAATTGTGTATCATAGTTGCCTATAGTAAATCTAAAAATCAGTATTTCTGGGGGTGCGCTTCGGGCGTTTGAAATCCGATGCGCTTTGAATCCGAGAAGATTGAATTTCATTTTTTTCCCGCCAGAAAATTGACAGTTATAGAGTTGCCCAACAAAAATAACTGACATACTTGTTCGAAAAAGTTACCAGTTATTTTGTTGGTCGACTTTAGAACTGTCAATTTTCTGGCGGGAAAAAAATGAAACTCAATCTTCTCGGATTCAAAGCGCATCGGATTTCAAACGCCCGAAGCGCACCCAACCTGCTAGCTTTTTGACAAGTTTTTAGTTTTTATCAGCTGTCTATACTGATTCATTTCTATACTGTGGTATGGAAAACTAATTACTTTCAGTAAATTTAAATTAAAAAACAATGGATGTGGTTGTAAGCAGATAGTTAAGATAGACTACAGTATAATTAAGAAACCAGTATGGACAACTCCGCAACTCGCTCTAAATTTTCGGATTAAATACGACCGACCTAGCATCCTTTCAAGTAGAATCCTCTAGGTGGAGCCACATAAGTGTAATGCTGGTTGACTAACAGAGTTTTTTTGAATATTTTTTTATAGTTGAATCAGATATTTTCCTACTAAGTGAAAATATTTTTTTTTTAGAAAATCAGTCCTACCATTTGTAAAAGATTCGGCAAAAGATAAAAAATATTCACACTACAATCGCCATGGCTTCGATGCACCGCTCACTCTTCAATCGCTTGGGATTTTACACTAACTCGATCATTGTCTCCGCTCACTTATACAGGGTGATTCGGTTAGAAGTTTATCCCATCTTTTCTCAAAAATTTGTTATCACATCAACTTTAAAGTTTGCAATTAAAAACTTTGTTTTTTTTTTCTCTACGCATGTGAATTTTTTCAGAATTTTTCTAATATTCTTTCTAATGAATATTGATTAATTAATATTAATTCTTTGAAAAAAAAATATATGAGCGTGACTAATAGTTTCGCAGAATTTAACGTTATCGCATGACTCATGGCGCGTTGTCCTTCTGGTATTTACTCGAACTATACTCCAAACCCTTTCTTTGGAACTGGTCGTAACAATATAAACAAATCCAAATCACAAATGATTTTTTTATTTATTGGATGTGTAAAAAATAACGTATATACCTCACGAATTACGACTAAAGTGATCGGATTAGAGTTTTATGATATAATACATTATTTTATTCGTATTTAGTCCTTTCGGGAGTTAAAATAAATTTAATACCTCAGAAGATACTAAATCAAAAACAAAAAAATGTAAATAGTGAAGAAAGCAATAATAAAAGCGAAAAGAGCACATCTAAAGGAGAAAATTTTTCTTACAACTATATAAAACGTATCAAAAATAGAAAAAAGTGGAAATAATGTTTTGAAAAACTAATTAAACAGAGTAAAAATTATGTTAAACAACATAATTTCTTTTTTAAACAACATTTCTTACAAATGGCTACAAAAAGTATTAAAATTGTAAAAACCCAATACAAAATTATTTTAGAAATGTCAAATGCCTAGCCGAAAACTGCTCAATTTCTGCTTGGAATTATTGGGAAAGCTTTGAAAAAACAAAGAGAATTATTAGTATACTACACGATTACATAGAATTCAAATCTCCCGCGATTGGCAACAACAGAGAAAGAAAATTTAAGTTAGTAGTACTGCTAGGCTGCGCACTACTGAAACAGTAATTGCAGCAAACAAAAAACCTTTTCGCCTGTACAGGTATTTACTCGCGAGAAGACTCACGGGAAAGTTTACCTTATTCCAAGTCTTCTTATACACTTCGTATAAGTTTTACCTCATAAAAATCTAAATTAGTTAACTAATTAAAGAATTAATTAAATAAAAGATTTAAAGACCTGAGATATTCTCAGTCTCGCAGTTATTTCGTCAGGTCAAGTCAAGTGTTGCGGACTATCTAGTTATTAATCATTAATCTATTAATTAAGTTTCTTTCGGTCATATTTCTTGAACAACTTTGCTAAACTCTTCTTTCAAATCCACTTCTTCCGCATTCCATTTCATGTCCGCAATTTAATTATGCCGTGTGGATAAGGCATTCAATTCCTCGATCTTTATTGAACTTTCTTCAAAATGTTAAATTTAAGATCCGCTTTTGCTATTTCGATAGGAAGCCGAAAAAGGAAAAAGGTTCGTAACTTCGTAAGCTCTGTTAAATGTTCACGCTACTGCAGCTTTGTTGGGTTTTCTAAAACTGGTATAATTATATATACTGGAGAAACGAAAATGATAGAGAAATCAATAATAACTTTTTATTATAAAAGGCTTTCTATAATAATGTTAATTAATGTCACTTATCCTGATCTCTGTCCCCTCCATCAAATAGCTACAAAATTAAACAAAAACTTTGAAAACTGGAGTAGCAAAAATATTTGTTGGAAAAAGTCTAGACATTAGAAATTGTTTGAATCGTGTCTATTTAACACTCACTACCCTCAATTTTTACTCCACAAAAATTCACAAATAAACGAAATCATGAAGAGTTGTCACATGATTAAGCCTTGTAGTAACTACTTTCTTTTCTATCATATATTTCTTCGACTTTACCAAATATGTTACTTTCGAAAGACTCATTAAATCCGTGGTAGCGTGAATATTTGACAGAGCAAGTCCTGGCATATGGCGACGTATCTACAACATCAAAACTCTATCATACACGACCCGTTGTGTGAGTGAGAAGTACTTATGTGTTTTTATCTGTTTTCTGCTTATGTCACACAGAAAAATAAAATCAACGTTGAATATTTTTTAATAAAGCAAAATAAATTTCGAGTGTATTTTTTATGATAAGATATAAGTAAACAGATAAATGTAGTGCGCAGATTAGATAACACGTGTTTACTGATAACGTGTTTTATTAAAGCCAGTGTGTTTTTTTTGCCATGTAATTGAGGAAATTTCGAACGAGATTTAATTTTTTTACCTCATTTAAAACCATTCATGATTCATTGGCCTAATTTTTTTCTTCTTTATCTTATCAGAAAATATACAATAAAATAAAAAAAATCACATAAAATATGTAAACGTAATAATTCCAGTTCACTTAGAAAACCCACAAAGACTTGAATAATAGTTAAAGAAATAAAAATTACGTCTTTGAAAACAAAAGTTTTTATCTTTATTACTCCGTCCCACTTGATTATTTAAACGCAACAAAAGTTAGATTTTTTTATTTCAAAATGAATGATACAAAATGCAAAAATAAAAAGAAATAAATAGGAATGATGCAATACAAAAATATAATACTTAAATTACTGGTGTTTCAAACTGTTGATGTATCTCTCCAGTAAAAGTTTCAAGCCGTTTGTGTTATAAACTTTCAAAAACGTCAAAAAAGACACCGGAAGGTTATTATTACAAATTTGATATCCGGTGACAAATTTATAAAACTGGAAAAAATCTTGTGGCACGTATTTTTCGACTTGAGTCATCTCAAATACGTATTCTTCAACAGTGAGATTGTCTCTTGGGCTGAAAGTGGCATTTTCTGGTAGTTCAATAATCTCTTTATCATCGGTGTTGCACGAAGCACCCTTATCAGATGAAATACTATCAAAGAAAAGCTTCTTTTGCGTATCTTCAAAATACCGAATAAAGCTATTATTGTTTTTGTAGTAAAATAATTTTCCTTGAGGAATACGTCGATCAGGTTTTGGGGAATTAAGT
Source organism: Tribolium confusum (assembly GCA_029207805.1). NCBI lineage: Eukaryota > Metazoa > Arthropoda > Insecta > Coleoptera > Tenebrionidae > Tribolium > Tribolium confusum. The sequence continues at coordinate 8,419,436 of JALGAY010000007.1, read as the reverse complement.
CCTGAAGTCATTGATTCATTGCTGCTTACACTGAGAGTATCTATATCTTCTGAACGTCTTCTCGGGCTTACAATAACAGATTGATTCTTCGGTCTTTGATTGATTTTTACTCCTTTTGCCAAAAGATCCTTAATGAGGAACAGCTGCGGCAGTTTCTGATCATCTAAAATCAAAAATTTAGCTCAAAACTAAAAAAAACCTAAATCTTACTTGCTGGTTTTTTTGTTGGCACCTCTTCACAATCACATTTTTCTTTATTGTTGTCCACTGTTAGATCGATGGCTGCAACAATTGGGGGCGAGTCGAGTTTCCGTTTTTTGGGAACGGGAGGAACGTGGAGTGGAATGGGGCGGATGAGGTGCGGCGAGGGTCGAAGGGGGTAAGGGTGGTGAGGAAGTGATGGTTTGGATGGGAGAAATTCGGGGACCATTTGGGGCAGTGTGTGGTGGGGGTGTGAGGGTTGGTCGTTCGGCATTGGGAAAAACGGTTTTTCCAATTTTGACTTGTAGAAGGAATGAGTTGGATCTGGAACAGGCAATGGTTGATGCACATATGAGAAATGACTTGGAATTATAATACATTATCTGCGTATTTTGTTACGTCGATGATTCATTAAATAGTTCAAGAAAATGGGTGTGAAAATCGCGAAGAAGGGGTTCTAGTCGAAAAACGGTTTCGGAAATTTTATTAAAAATTATGGTTTTTGAATGATATGAAAAAATGTTTTTATTGAAATCTCTTCTGAAAAAAAAAATGGTACAGTTTAGTACTCGGAATCTTGTATTAGGAAAAGTTTAGCTGATAAAATTTACAACAATTTTTTTCCTTGACTATTCAACTCACCTGTCATTTTTGAAAATAATGAACAATCAATAAAAATAATCAATAAAAATAAAACATTGTTTGGTTAACAACCAAATAACACACACTTTTCGCTAAAATTTTGACGTGACAATTACGAATAACACAAATTTGTTTACTGGTTGCGATGGAAATCATGTGTAACTCAATTTTGAAGTACTGTATTTGAATATTATTTGGTTCATTGAATAGTCTTCCGAATACAACTCGAGTCAAAGTTGAGTAGAATATTTCTCCGGTGGTATCACTTATGGTCATTTCACTTGGGACACCATTCGTGCTTCGTTCACCAAAAAAAAATGACCATTCGTGATACCACCACAAAAATATTCGACATAACTTCGACTACTCGTGGTATTTTCGTGAATATTTTCTAGAACGAATAGCAATTGGAATTGCACAAAATTGTGGTCTTCAAAAAGACCATTATTTTGGTCAATAATCGTTTTCAGGTTTTTATTTACCACATTTTAATGTTGTACAAGTAAAAGTTGTATTCGACACAATACAACATTTTCAATTTTTGAAATTTTCTCTAGGATAAAAATTGCCCGAGTTATGTCGGTTTTAAGTTTGAAATTCGACAAAATTTGTCGTTTTCCCCGTTTATCGCCATTTACTGTGAATTTACTTAGCACATTAATAAAATGTTGTACTAATAAAAGTTGTAGCTGAGATTTTCAACAATTTTTATTATTTTTAAATTCTCTCTAGAATGAAAATAGACCGAATTATGTCGATTTAAAATTTGGAGTTCTAGAAACATTGTGTTTTTAGTATTTTTAATATTTTTAGTATTATCTATTAGTAAAAGTTGTATTCAACACAATTTATGACAATTTTCTGTCTTTCAAATATTGTTATGTCGATTTAAAGTTAGAAATTCTGGAAAATTTGTAGTTTCCCGGGTTTTTCGCAATTTACTTGAGTTGTATTTAGTATTAGTAAAAGTTGTATCCGACACAATTTACCACAATTTTCCATCTTTGAAATCCTTTTGAGAATGAAAATTGGCCAAGTTATGTCAGGGTAATATTTGGAATGCCACAAATTTTTTGGTTTTCTTCTGTTTCTCATTATTTGTTACCCAGAATCCATTATCTATTTACCGCATCAAAATATCTTATTGGTAAAAGTTGTATCTGACAAAATTTATAGCAATTTTTGTGTTTTTCAAATTCTCTCTAGAATTTTCTGCGATTTAAGCATAAAATTTTAAATAAAAAAATTCGTTTGTCCCGGTTTTTCACGATTTATTCTGAATCTATTTATTGCATCAAAATGGAAAATAATAAAAGTTGTATCTGAAATAATTTACAGGAATTTTCTTTTTTTGAAAATTTTCCTACGATGAATATTGGCTGAGTTACGTCAGTTTAAAAATAGGAATTCGACAAAATTTGTTGTTTTTTACAGGTTTCTCGCGATTTTTTCGGAATATATTTATTGTAGTAAAATAAAGTTTTAGTAAAAGTTGTCGCTGACAAACTTTACAACGATTTTTAATTATTAAAATTTTCTCTAAAATTAAAATTGGCCGAGTTACGTCAGTTTAAAATTTGAAATTCTAGAAAATTTGTGTTTTTCTCCAGTTTTTGGCAACTTACTCGAAATCTATTTATTGTATTAGTAAAAGTTGTAGCAGACAACATTTATAATAATTTTTATTTTTTTAATTATCTCTAGAATGAAAATTGGTTGATCTATGCCTGTTCAAACTTTGGAATTATACAAAATCTGGCGTATTAGTAAAAGTTGTATCCGACAACATTTATAACAATTTTTCTTTTTTTTTAATGAAAATTAATTGAATTATGCCTGATCCAAATTTGGAATTGTACAAACTCTGTCGTTCTTACAAGTTTCTCGTAATTTTTTCGAAATCTATTTACCGTATCAAAATAACGTATTAGTAAAAGTTGTATGCAACATATTGTACAACAATTTTCTGTCTTTGAAATTTGCTCCAAAGTAAAAATTGGCCGAGTTATATTGATTTAAAATTTTTAATTCTACAAAATTGTGGTTTTCTCAGATTTCTCGCGATTTACTCGAAATCTATTTATTGTCGTATTAGTAAAAGTTGTCGCAGACAACATTTATAACAATTTTTCTTTTTTTTAAGTTTTATTTTGAATAAAAATTAATTGAGCTATGTCGGATCAAAATTTGGAATTGTACAAAATCTGTAGTTTTTACAAGTTGCTCGCATTTTTTTTGACATCTATTTATTGTATCAAAATAAAGTATTACTAAAAGTTGTATCCAACACAATTTACAACAGTTTTCAATTTTTTAAATTGGCTCTAGGATGAGAATTGGCTGAATTTTGTTGATTTAAAATTCTGAATTATACAAAATTGTTGTTTTCACCGGTTTCTAGCTATTTACTCGACGTCTACTTATTGCAATAAAATGTCGTATTAGTAAAAGTTGTAGCCGACAACATTTATAACATTTTTCTTTAAATTCTCCCTAGAATGAAAACTTATTGTGTTTTGTCGGTTCATAATTTGGAATTGTACAAAATTTGTGGTTTTCACAAGTTTCTCGCAATTTTTTTGACATCTATTTACCACATCAAAATATATAGCGTACTAGTAAAAGGTGTATCTATCCGACACAATTTCCAACAATTTTCTATCTTTGAAATTTGCTCTAGCGTGAAAATTGGCCGAGATATATTGGTTTAAATTTTGCAATTATATAAAATGTCGTTTTCACGGGTTTCTCGCAATTTTTTCGGAATCTATTTACTGCAACAAAAGGGCGATTAGTAAAAGTTGTATCCGGCAACATTTATACCATTTTTTTAAAATTATTTTTAGAATTAAAATTAAGTTATGCCTTATTCAAAATTTGGAATTGTACAAAATTTGTGGTTCTCACGGGTGTCTCGCAATTTTTTCGAAATCTGTTTAAGTTTTAGTTGTATCCGACCCAATTTACAACAAATTTTTATTTTTGAAATTTGCTCTAGAGTGAGAATTGGTTGAGTTTTGATGGTTTAAAATTTTGATTTATACAAAATTGTGGTTTTCTCAGATTTCTCGCGATTTACTCGAAATCTATTTATTACATTAAAATGTCGTATATACCCGGATCACTTTTGTAATAATAAATTTCAAAATTCAACCCAAAATTTTGGCTTTGTGAATTATGTTATATGACAACGTCAACGTGACATTGTCATATAACATGACCTACATTTTAAAACCCGAATTTTCCGAATTTTCTGTAAAAAAATGTAATTTACAAAGCCAAAATTTTGGGTTGAATTTTGAAATTTATTATTACAAAAGTGATCCGGATTTAAGTAAAAGTTGTAGCCTACAACATTTATACCATTTTTGTAATTATCTTTAGAATGAAAATTGATCGTGTTTCGTCGGTTCAGAAATTTAGATTTGTACAAAATTAGTGTTTTTCACAGGTTTTTCACAATCTTTTTGAAATCTATTTACCGCATTAAAATAGCGTATTAGTAAAAGTTGTATCCAAACAATTTACAACAATTTTCTATTTTTGAAATTTGCTCTAGGGTGAGAATTATCTGAGTTATGTTAGTTTAAAATTCGGAATTATACTAAATTGTTTTTTAGTTGATTTTTTTAGTTGATTTACTCGAAATCTGTTTATTGTATTAAAATGTCGTATTAGTAAAAGTTGTAGCTACAACATTTTTATAACAATTTTTTTTTAAATATCTCTAGAATGAAAATTGATCGAGTTATGTCGGTTCAGAATTTGGAATTGTACAAAATCTGTGGTTTTCACGGACTTCTCGCGATTTTTTAGGCATCTATTTACCGCATCAAAATGGCATATTAGTAAAAGTTGTATCAGAAACAATTTTCAACAATTTTTATTCCTTTAAAATCTTCTCTAGAATGAAAATTTGTCCCGTTATGTCGGTTTAATAAAGTTTGGAACTCTACAAAATTTCTTGTTTTTCCCTCGGCGGTTTCTTGCGATTTACTCAGAATTTGTCATTTTATCACAACAAATTGTTGTATAAATAAAAGTTGTAGCTGTTATTCATTTTAAAGAAAAAAAAATTGTTCGATATTTCGTCTGCTAAAACTTTAAAATATCATAAAAACTTGGATTCTTTTCGAAATTTTTTTCGATTTTATTTTGAAAACGCTATCACTAATTAATTAATCATCATTGATTTTCATTCTAGAGTAAATTTCAAAGATATTAAATTTGTAGAAAATTTCGTTATCTTCCTAGAAATTTGCGCGAAATATTTTTTCATATCACTCACAATGCTTTCAGAACCGTATACTACTCGAGCAATATTTTAGTCCATTTTCTTGCCCCAAAATTCAAAAAATTTAACTTACTTGTTCCCAGTTTGATTAATTCCATTGCTTCGTGCCGAAATTGTCCTCTACAATTTTTATTTTTCCTTTTTCTTCTAATTTTCTTCGTTTCGTCTTCTTTTTTTACGTAATTTGAGTCTGGGCAGATATCGTGTTGTCGAAAAATTAATTGTTTTTTATAATGTTTGATAACCGTGGAACTTTCGCTCATTTTGCTAAAAATATTTAATTCAGATTGAATTCACCCTTTCTTAATAAATTTTTAATTAAAACTTTACGCTTTCAATTAAAAATTCATCCCCTCGAAAATTGATTTTATCAGCGGTGCGATAATAAGATAAATCTTTAAACAATCAGTGTTTTTTACCTTCGAGAGATGTTTCGTCACGTGTTCGTCTTCAGTCGCACATTTCGGCAGAAGTTATATTGCACTAGGATGCATGACACTTGCTGTTATAAAAATAAATATACGGACACGCAATGTAATAATCACATTCTAATGTCGTATATTTTACAGCCACGTCAGGATTATATATCGTATCGATTTCTCGCGTTTGTCTTCTGCTCGGAATTTTTGATTTTGTGTCAAAGACTTTAGACACCTAACTGTTACACAATTTTCTGTTTGCCTTTTTGTCCTTATCTTATCAACAACTAAGTGATAAGATAACGCAATCTTTATCCCTGTTATGCCAAACATTTATTATTATTCACAGAGATCATATTCTGTATTTCGCAGAGCTATTTTTTAAAGCATTTCTCTAATCTAATAATTGATAAAAAGATAAAATTGATGAAGGCCATAAATTCAGTTCAACAGCAATAAAAAAATTAATAATATTTTGTTAATCTGATATCTTCTTTCTATTATGAATTTTATGTCATTAACTCATTCTATTATTATATTTTGATAAAAAAAATATTTCTATTTACTGTGAAAATATTTAAGTTCTGATATATTATGCAAATGTCCTTTTCAAAAAAAATATCGATGTATACAACCAACAATACTCAAAAATACTCGTAAAATCTATGCACTTTTTTAAGAAATATTGACGGTTATTTATCAATGTTTAAAAAAAAAATATCTAGATGACGGTGAGAAAGTCGACCGGCAATTCAGCTTAGCGATTATTATTGAAGGCGATAGAAGTGTATTATTGAGCTGTTTAATTTACAATCAAGTACAATTGAGTTATTTGTTTACATTTTTTTTTTAAACATGAGAGACCCTGGAAACAAGCCACACACCAAGGCCTCTGTCCATTTTGTGTAATCTCTCAAAATAGAACTACTGTAGCAGCCCTGTGCCTCTAATGACGCTCAGTACTTTGTCTGCAGGAGGATTGTTTACATTAATTCGTTGTTGAATTATTCGTTTAAAAATTTAGCGCTTTAAAAGGTAAGAAATCCGAATTTAGTCTACGTTACATTAGGGTCAGGCGTGAGATTTAAAGAAATTTGGATGAGAGTACGAAAAAAAGATCCAAGGAAATTCAAGAGAAACTAATAAGGAAAAGTCTGAAAAAGTTTTAAAGAAAAAGAAGAATTTATGAGACGACGATTGGTAGAAGAAGAACAAAATCAATACTTTTGGAAAATGTTGAAAAACGTCAAAAAACCTAAACAAAAAAAAGGACATAGAATTGTTTCTGACGAGCATAACATTCTGGAAGAGTTTAAAAAACAGCGTATAGTAAAAATAATTAGAGAAACGACGATTTGTAGAAAAAAAAGAGCAGAAAAAGTAGGAAAAACGCCGGATAGAATCAAAACAGGTTTTAAAAACAAGAATGGTTGGATGATGACGATTTGTAAAAAAAGAACAATTAAAGACTAGAAGTCTGAAAAACAGCGTTTAAAGAAAAAGAAAAAAGAATCTGAGTGACAACGATTGGTAGAAAAGGATAAATATACGATGGTTAAAAAAAAAAGAAAATAAGAAGACTGGAAAAGCAAGAAACCAAATAGACCTTTGGTAGAAAAGAAGAGCAAAGAAAGATTCCAGAAGAACTAAGTAGGTTTCAAGAAGAATTTAAACAGAAAATTCTAGAAGAAGCTGAAAAATATCTGCTAGAAGAAAGAGAATAACAAGAGGTTCTGGATGAGCAGGAAAGAATTTTTCAAAGAAGAACTTGAAGCAGCATTTGAAAAAAAACTAAGTGACAATGACGAGTAGAAAAAGAAGAAAATATTATTCTGGAAAAAGTCAAAAAAAAACTTAAAACGGCTGGAAGAAAAAGCCTCTGAAAAACCATAAAACAGAAAAATATTCTGGAACAGTTTAAAAAACTGCTTCTGGATGAAAAAGTATTTGAGAGACAAGAACTGGCAGAAGAGAAAGAGCAGAAAAAGTGAAAAATAGTAACATTGATAAGGTAAATTATTTAAATAATTGTTTACTCGAACTTTTTAACAAACATGCCCCGTTAACTATTGTCGAAGGAATTTCTACAAAAAAGCGTGAACCGTGGTTTACTGATAATCTGAAAAAGTTAAAAAATAATGCATGGCGTCGTTATTGTTTATCTAGAGCTGACAATCATAAATCATACTATTGTCAAGTCAGAAATTACCACAATTTAGCTCTTAAGCAGGAAAAACGAGCTTATTATGAATTTAACTTTAGAAACAATTTTAGCAAGAATCTGAAACAGTTTTGGGAAAACTTAAAAAGGTCAAATATAATTAAATTTAATAATAATTGTGTAATCTCTTCTGAGTTTTCTGATCCCAACCAAATTAATAATTATTTTATAGAGTCCATTCTTAAAACGTCATCTTCACCAATTTTTCGTAAGTATCTTGAGTATCAATACTTACCTGTATACGTAACGTCAATTAAAAAAATGATTTTAAAAATAAAACCATCAACAATCGGTTATGACGGTATATCAGGTCCCATGCTGCAGCTTTCTTTGCCTTTTGTAGCTGCACCATTAACTCACCTAATTAATACTAGTTTTGAGCAGGGATATGTTCCTGATAGCTGGAAGACTTCTTGTGTCACACCAATACCAAAAAAATCTTTTCTTACTTGTCTCAATGATTTAAGACCCATAAGTATTCAACTGGCTTCTATGTTAATTGCAGAGTCAAATAATTTATAACCAACTGAACGATTACGTATGTTCTTTTAATATCTTACCTTCAGTGCAATATGGATTTCGTATGGGACACAGTACATCAACTGCCCTTTTATCGGTGACCGATGAAATTTTATCAAATATGGACAAACGAAAAATAACATCTTTAACTCTGTTAAACTTAAGTAAAGCTTTTGATTCAATTCACAGGTTTAATAGTTATCTACACAATCGTAAGCAGACATGCCGAACAACTATAGGTTTATCAGATATTAAAGATGTTTTAACAGGAGTTCCTCAAGGATCGGTGTTAGGCCCACTTCTTTTTTCTATTTTTATTTCAGATATTCAGTATGCAACTAAATTTTGCAAAATACATCTATTTGCAGATGATATTCAACTCTACCTAAGCTTTAACCCTCTAGAAATACGAAATATTGAAAGTATAATTAATAGTGACCTTAATGAAATATATAATTGGACCCAATGTAATTCACTATATTTAAATGCAACTAAATGTAAGAACATACTTTTTGGAACAACGAATAAAGCAGAAAATTTAAAACACACCGTTCGAATTAATAATGTAGAAATTCCTTCCCAAAGTACAGTCAAAAATCTTGGTGTCACTATGGATTCACAACTCAATTTTACTAATCATGTTTCCCAGTTATCTAAACATTGTTATTTAAAATTTAAGCAACTTACACAGTTTAAAGAGATTTTAAATCAAAAGACTAAACTAATTTTAATTATAACTCACTAGTTTTATCCAATCTGCATTACTGTGATATTGTTTATGGCCCGCGCCTAATTGAAAGTAATAAACAAATACTTCAAAAAATTCAAAATTACTGTTTACGATTTGTGATTAGTGTACCTCACTTTGCACATGTTACTCCCTACCTAAGATCTTTAGGATTGCTTAAATTGAATGAGCAACGCTTTGTTCATTATTTATGTTTTTGTTTCAAATTACTAAAGTTAAAAATTCCTGATTATTTGTATGTTAAATTAATTAAACGCTGTGAAACACACTTTAGAAATTTACGTTTTGTTGAAAAGCATTTTCACTTTCCAGCACACAAGACTACTTTATTTCAGACGTCTTTTCATATATTGTACCATATATATTAAGTAACTACTCTGATCTTCTAACAGTTGACACTTCTGTATATTTAAAAAAAACATATAAAAAACTAATTTTGTCGCAAAAACTTTTAGCAATTGATCTTAGCAAATTTTAATCTGTTGTATTATTTTGTGTTATGTTTATTATAGGTATATTTATTAGTATTTTATTAGGTTTTAACTATTTCTCTAGGTTAAATTATAAAATCAGATTTGTGTCTGCCATTTAACCTTTTGTACATTTTTGTTTTAATGTGCAATAAACTTTATTATTATTATTATTAAAAGACGTGGGTTGCAAGAAAAAAAAGAGCAAAGAAAGATTACAGAAGAACTAAATAGGTTTCAACAGAAAATTCTAGAAAATGTTGAAAAACGTCTACTGGAAAATAAATAAAAACAAAAGGTTCTGGATGAGCAAAGAAAAATTTTTCAAGGGCTAGTAGAACTTGAAAAACTGCGTTTGAAAGAAAAAGAAAAATCTGAATAACGACGATTGGTAGAAAAAGACGAAAATAAAGTTTTGGAAGAAATAAAAATACGACGACGAACGGCTGGAGAAAAAAGAATGAACATAATACTCTGAAAAAGCAAAAAAACTGAAAAATATTTTGGAATAGTTTAAAAAACAGCATCTGAAAGAAAAAGTATTTGAAAGACAAGGATTGATAGAAAAGAAGAAGCAAAAAAAAGTAAAGACGCCGGTTGAAAGAAAAAGAAGAGCAAAGGAAGATTCCAGAAGAACTAAATAGGTTTCTAGAAAAATTTCAACAGAAACTCCTAAAAAAAAGCTTCTGCTGGAAGAAAAAGAAAAAAAAAGTTTTAGATGAGCAAAAAAGGATCTTTCAAAGACTAGAAGAACTTGAAACAGTCTTTGAAAGAAAGAAAATAATCTGCGAGCCGATACTGTGTAGAAAAAGGAGAAAATATAATTTTGAAAAAAGCCAAAAAACAGCTTAAATCGACAGGAAGAAAAAGGATAAAATAAGAAGCTTCTAAAAAAATTTCTAGAACAGCTAAAAAACGACGTCTGGAAGAAAAAGTATTTGAGAGACAAGAATTGGTAGAAAAGAAAGAACAGAAGAAGTGTAAAGACGCCGATTGAAAGAAAAAGAAGAGCAAAGGAAGATTCCAGAAGAACCAAATAGGTTTCTAGAGAAATTTCAACAGAAAATTCTAGAAGGACTGGAATAACGTCTGCTGGAAGAAAAAGAAAAACAAAAACGGGAACAATAAGTTCTGGATGAGCAATGAAGGACTTTTTCAAAGACTAGAAGAACTTGAAACAAACAGTATTTGAAAGAAAAAAGAAAATCTGACTGACAACGATCGGTAGAAAATGGTGGAAGTAAAATTTTGGAAAAAATTTAAAAAAACGACGACGAGCGGCTTAAGAAAAACGAATGAACATAATAAGGAAAAGCGAAAAACAGAAAAATATTATGGACAGTTTAAAAAAGGGCGTCTGAAAGAAAAAATATTTGAAAGACAAGCATTGATAAAAAAGAAGAAGTAAAAAAAGATTCCAAAAGAATGAAATAGGTTTCTAGAAAAAAATTAACAGAAAATTCTAGAAGAAGTTGAAAAACGTCTGCTGGAAGAAAAAGAAATATTTTTCAAGGACTGGAAGAACTTGCAAAACAGCGTTTGAAAAAAAATCTGAGTGACGACGATTGGTAGAAAACGGAAATAAAATTTTGGAACCGACGAAGAACAACTGGAAGAAAAAGAATTAATATGAAAAAAGCTCTGGAAAAGCAAAACACAGAAAAATATTTTAAAACAGTTTAAAAAACGGCGTCTGGAAGAAAAAGTATTTGAGAGACAAGAATTGGTAGAAAAGAAAGAGCAGAAAAAGTGAAAAGACGTCCGTTGCAAGAAAAAGAAGACCAATGTAGAATTCTCGAATAAATATATGTTTCTAGAAAAATTTGGATGAAAGAAATGTTCTAGAAGAACAAAGAAATGAATGTCCATAAGAACAAACAATGATTCTTCGAAAAGCTTGTAAACAAACTTATTCCAAGAAAATAGATATGTTTTCATAACAAAAAAACATTCTAGAAGTGTGGAAAAAAACCGACGATTCCGAAGCAATTTAAACTTGTCGTTAGAAAAAAAAGATGAATCAAAAATTAATTGTGGATCTAAACGAAGAACAAAGAAAGATTTAAATGAAGAAAGCAAAATAATTATACATAATGTAGGTTTCAAATTCAAATCTCTTCCGATTACCATCAATAGAGAAGGAAACTTTGAGTTGATAATTTTGCTAAATCCCAGTGATGGCGCTGCCCAAGTTAAAGAGACAGCGAGAGGCAAGCCATAAACAAAAATTATAATTTTGTTAAACCCCAGTGATAGCGCTGCCCGAGTTAAAGAAACAGCGAGAGGCATCCATAAACAAAAATTAGGGATAATCATGATTCCTTTTACCAATAATAAATTTTCCAAATTTTAATCTTCTACAAATACCGAAATACAGGGAATCCACTCAAAAAGCTTTTATTGTTATCCTGTTAAACTTGGCAAAAGATGGACTTTTCAAGATAATTTGGAATGTTCAGAACTTGCAGCGTCAGCGTAAGTTTTCTACAGGTTGTTTTTCACCATTTACCTATATAAAATGCAAATATTAGTGTTCACTTGATATAAAAGTAAAATAAACTCTTTTGTTTTTTTGAATTTCTTTATTTAAGGCACGTATTAGCTTGACTATGTATCCAAAATCGATACAAAAATATAAACAAAAATGGCACTTGTATATACAAATAAATACAACAATCACTTTTACATAATACCAGCTGAAATACTTTTATGTTTTTTCGATAAATTAATTAATTAATAAAATGCCATAGAGGAATGATCAACAAAATATAAATTTATAAAAGTACGTAACACCATTTTAAAAACGATTACGACACACATTTTTAAAGTACGCATTTAAGTACAATAAAGCAACAATCTAAAAATTCGTTGTATATAAACAATAAAATAATTTTTTTTAAAAGGCACAGTATTACTGCTTTATATAATCACGTCCGTTTTCAACAACGGCAAAATTTGTAGGCAACAAGTACGAAATATTATTGCCGTCTTTCTTGAACGTTGCAGTTTGAACCTCGGAAGTCACATTGATTGTAATTAGACGCTTTTTACCACCAAGGGAACAGGAAATTGTCTTGTTGACCGTCACAGGAAGGTCGGTACCTTTTAATCTACAAAAAAAAAACACAATTACTGGAAGATCCACTTGACACTTTATATAGTAAACAAAAAAAAAATTGATTCTGTTGAACGCAATAGCTTGGTTTAAATTTGAACAAAGGATTTTGACGGTTGTAGTAATAACGTCCTTGAACTTTTTAAATGAAACTAGTTATAAGCCTTTATTCCCCATCTTATTTCTCTGATCGAGGTAGGTCTAGGGAAATTAGAGTCACTACTAGTTTTATTTAAAATATTGTTTTTTCGAAGGAATTTACTAAAAGCCTGTGAAAAGGTGAAAAAACTGTCTAAAAGCTAAATTTAGACAAAACTGTGTCAGATTCACAAGAGCAAAACTAACCTGAAATACGAATTGCATATAATCCCGAGAATTTCCCCAATCCTGTCCTCTTGTTTGAGAGAATGCAATGAAACGACTAGATCATTCCCACCCAAGCAATGCAAGACAATCAATTGATCCTGTCCAGGACTAACACTAATCCCTGTCAAATCCTTAATTCCTGTCCCTTCTTTCATATTCCTGAACTTCAAACTGTCAAGTTTATAAATTGACTGATCCGTAACCAAAATAACTCGTTCAGCACATTTATTAAACTTATTAAATTTCGTAACAAACGACGAGAAAAGTACTTTACTGAAATGCTGACTGTTTTTCAAATTATTAACAGCATCATTAAACGTTGTATAATTATTATTTTCATGATGTGTGGCCAAGTAATTCCCTTCCCATTTCCTGTTAAGTCCATAAGTTGGCCTTTTATTAACTAGCGCACTTGCCGCAGCTACTTTAAGCTTCATTTCTGGCCATTCCGTTCGTGGGATTTTATTAAGTATCATAAACGCCCTCCATCTGTTATAGAAATGCTTTAAAGTCCTTGTGGTTTTCTGGAGTGAGACTGGCGGTGCTGGCCACATAATACTCTTCCCGAAATCTTTCATCCTTTTCGCGTTTGCGAACTTCGCCTGGAGGGCATTAACATAAACTCGCATTTTCTTCAATCTGTATGCCTGTATCATTGTCATTAAAGCTCTCATTTTCTTGTACTGTTGCCTGGCAACGTATCCGCGCCACGTTTTCTGGATCAGCGTTACGATCCCTGGAATCAGCTGATTACGTGCGGCTTCAAGTGCAAAGAGGGTTTTCGGTGAGCGGATGAAAATTTTCGTTTTGCCGTATTTGACGTCATCGCTGAATTTACGTTCGTCCATTATGACGCGGACACCATCTTGGTCGGATCCGGACCGGAAGTTAGGCCACGTGAATTGAGAGATCATTTTGTAGCGTTTGAGGAAGCGGTCGTAGCGTTGGCGATAGGCGAAGCCAGCTCGACGGACGCGGACGTTTTCGACAAGGCCGAGGTAGCTCACTTGGTGTTTGACACGTTCTTCGTCGAAGGCTGATGGGGATTTTAGTTCGTTGGGTTTGATGCAGCGGACATAATGGGGCTCTTTGCTGTAGAGGTTTTGGACGAGGGCTTGCATGGAGTTTTTGAAGAGGAGACCGGCGGTTGGAGGACGTTTTGTTGTCTATAATTAAAAAAATGTTCATTTATTATATTATTATTGATTTTGTAGTAAGTAACAACGAATAAAAAAAGGAAAAATGTGGGTCCTTCGAAATCGGTAGCGACAACTTAAACAAACTGGGCACAAATCAACCAACTGAGGTACCAGGAAATTATCCTAAACATTATATAAGACTCCTTTTGATTATCTATTACTGTTACATTTCTTCGTAACTTCATAAATTATTACATTAAAATAAAAAATAAAAATAAAAAACAAACGAAAAACATAAAATTGTGTACGTAAATTCTAAACTAAAAAAAACTATAATAAAAAAAAGTATGACAATTCACTACTGTAGAGTAACTTACGTACCAGAGAAAATCATTTGTGAAAAAGATATTTTTCATTTTTCTAAAAAATATATTTAGAAATTTTGGTCAAAGATCAATAAAGCATGAGGGCTCTTTTAGATATCCCTTCATTTGTTCCGAAAAGATTCCTTTTTATTTCTCCCGATATCGAGAATTCCAAAAGTAATAAAAAGTCAACAAAAAAGTTCTAAAAAAACTTTAGAATAATCTAAATGGGTTTTCCGGTCTCTTTCAGTCTTTTTTTATTGACATACTTTATCGATATTATTAAATTTTTGATGGCCCTTTTACAAATTCCTTTTTTCGCCCCTGAATTTTATCTATCCCAACTGTCTTAATTATAATAAGATGTTTTAACAATAAGTTAGTTTAAATTTTTTATTGTAATAGTTTGTTGAGTTCTTGTTAACGCCTTCTAGAAGATACTTCAAGAAGCCCCCTTTTATATCTCCCTAGTGTCTTAATTAAGTAGAATTTTATGATCATTTTAATGATCATTAATTCTGATCATTCGTAAATTTTAATTTTTGATTTTTTAAATTTTATTATAATTTTTAGAGAACCTCCCTTTTGTTCCATAAAAAGAGCCCTCTTTTTATCTCTCTTAAACATCTTAATTATATCCTTCTTATTCCACCCTATTGCCAATTTAACAAATTTTAATGATCTTATTATTGTTATTATTATTGATATTATTCTTTAAAGATCTCATCTTCGTTTGAGAAGAGACCCCCTAGTATCACTCTCAGCAGCCTTAATTATATGCGATTTTATGATCATCTTGTGTCCTTTTAGCTAATATCAATTTTTTATTTAATAACTTTGTTAATTTCTTGATGATTATTTTTCTGTCTCTCTAGTATCTTATTCTGTAGAATTTTATGATCATTTTATTGATCATTAATCCTGATTATTATATTTTTATTTTATTAATTCTATAATGATTTTTTCTAGAGAGCCTCTCTTGTTCCAGAAAAAAAAACCTCTTTTTTCTCTGCTGAACATCTTAATTATATCATTTCTTTTAGCATCCTATTGCCAATGTACATTTTTTTTTATTTTAATAATTTTGTTGAGGTCTTGTTGAACGCTTTTAGAGAACACCGAAAAAAGCCCCCTTTTATATTTCTCTATGCCTTAATTAAATAAGATTTTTTGATCATTTTTTGATCATTAATCCTGACATTATTAAATTTTTATTTTGTAAATTTTATTGATTTTTTTTAGAAAACGTCTCATTTGTTTCATAAAAGAGGCCCTTTTATCTCTCTTAAACATCTTAATTCTATAATTTTTTTTACCTATCCTATTGCCTACCAATCCTGTTGGAAATTTAACAAATTTTAATTTTTTCTTTTAACAATCTTATTAAAATCTTTCATCGCATCAGAAGGGGTCCTCTTTTCTCTCTCACAGCTGTCTTAATTATATAAGATTTTGTCTTATTATCTGTGTTGATTATCTTATCGTGACCTTTCAACAAATTTTAACTTTTTATTTTAATAATTTTGTTGAATTATTGATGACTCTTTTTAGAGGGCATCGGAAAAAGACCCCTTTTATATATCGTTGTGTTGTAATTAAATGGAATTTTATAATCATTTTATGATCATTAATCCTGATCATTATAAAATTTTTATTTTGTTGATTTTACTAATTTTTTTAGAGAACCCCTTTTTTGTACTATAAAAAAAGCCCTCTTTCTGTCTCTCCTGAACATCTAAATTATATCATTTTTTGATCATCCTATTTATTGCCAATTTAACAAATTTTTATTTTCATAACCTTCTTAAATTTTTAAAGACCTCTTCTTTGCATAAAAAAGAGTCCCCTTTTATATCTCTCCTGTCTTAATTATGTAGGTTTTTATGATCATTTTTCGATCATTAATCCTTGATCATTATTATTATCTCTCTTATTTTGAAATACTTTAAATTTTGATTTGGTACTTTTTTCACTACAAAAGCGTCCCCGCTGTCTTAATAATTTAAGATTTTATTAATCATTTCATACATTAATATATACTATTGTATATTATATTATTATATTATATACATTGTAACCTTTTAACAAATTTATTTTTTTTATTAATCCTCTTACATTTTTTTGTCTGATATTTTTTAGAAAACTCTATATTGGGAGGCTTTTTATCTCTCCCGATCTTCTTAATTAAATCGATTTATTGGTGACAATTTAAGAATTTTATTATTATTATTTTTTCAAAACTTGATTAAATTTTGTTGGTCCTTTATGTTGTCTAATTAAGCTGTCTTATTTATATAAAATTTAATTATCATTTTATTGTGATATTTTACCAAATTTTAATTATATAATTAACAATTTTCTAACATTCTTTTTCTAATTTTTTAGAGAACCTCGCTTTTGTCCCCCAAAAGGCATCCTTTTTAGCTTCCTCACTGTCTAAATTTTTGAGGAGCCCCTCTTTTATTTATTACAACTCTTGATCTTACTTAATAGTTTTTTTAAATTTTTAAAAATCCCTTCTTCGCATAAGAAAGAGTCCCCTTTTATATATCTTCTGTATTTGCCTTAATTATGTAGATTTCATAATTTCATCCTGATCATACTAAATTTTTATTTTGTTATTTTTTTTTAGATAAAAATTTTTGTTTCATAAAAAAGGCCTTCCTTTTATCTCTCCTATTTTGAAATACTTTAAATTTTAATTTGGTATTTTTTTCACTACAGAAGCGATCCCCTTATATCCCCCCACGCTGTCTTAATTATATAAGATTTTATAATTATTTCATTGAAACCTTTTAACAAATTAGATTTTTTCATTAATTCAGTTACATTTTTTGTATGATTTTTTTTAGGAAATTTCTATTTGGGGGGCTCTTTTATCTCTCTTTTTTTCTGATTTTTTTGAGAACCTCGTTTTTGTCCTCCAAAAGCATCCCTTTTTAGCTTCCTCACTGTCTGAACTTTTGAGGAGCCCTTCTTTTATTTACCTCAACTGAATGACAACTTTGTTGTCGAAACGCGTGTTGAATTCAAGGGTGTTTTACATTTTAAATAAATAAATATTACTGTACGAATAAATTTTCAACAAGCAAAGCAAGGGGTGCTCAAAATGAATCCCTTTTTACTTATTTTTTATGTAACAAATATAGTTTTGCGTGCTGTAATAAGATTATTAAGGCACTCGTGACTAATGGCTATAAAAACACCCAAATTAGTGAATAATCTCGCTTTTATCTCTCAAAAGATCCGTTTTTAGCTTCCTCACTGTTTGAATTTTTGAGGAGCTTCTCCTTTAGTTACCCCACCTCTGGATCTTTGACATTATTTATATTATTATTATTAAAAATGATTTCATTCCCACCTGAAGATGACAACTTTTTTGTCGAAACGCGCGTCATGTTAAGAGGATGTTTTACGTTTCAGACAAATAAATAAATATTGCTGCACGAATAAATTCACGCGAAGCAAGGAGAGCTCAAAAAGAATCCGTTTATACTTTTTTTCATTTAAAAAAGTAAATTTTGCATGCTGCAAAAGGACTGTTCCATAAAAATAAATAAGAATAAAAACATTCAAATTTGTGTTATAATAAATTTCTTGAAGCCGTAAATTATAAAAAATGTGCTTACCTCAGAAATATGTTGTGAACCTTCTGGAAACATTTCTTTCAAATTCCCATCTCTCGAATTATACATAAGTCTCTTAAAATCTTGGAAGAGCGTATCTTTATTCTTATCCAAAAATCCCGTAATGCAATACGTCACATCACCCGCATAATGCGTTATACGAAAATCAATTTTATGCTTCATACTTTTTTCAGTAGGTTTTAGTTGTCTCGAAGAATAGTGATTATGATTTTTCAATTGTTTATCCATTGTTTCTAGCAAAAGCTCATCGGTAACTCTTTCTGCCGTCATCTTTGAGGCATCATCCATAATCGACAAGATACCTTTATGTGGCGCTTCCACAAGGTCGCAAATGATCTGATTGTTAAAAAAATCAATATTTTGCCACTCGATTCCCTCCCGATTGTACTCTTCCTGTTCCTGCTTCAGCACAAGCTCGATAAACAATTGCTGCAGCTTCTCGTTGCAGTAATTTATACAAAACTGTTCAAAACTGTTATTATCAAAAATCTCAAAACCGTAGATATCCAAAACGCCGATTAGGGAACTTTTATAATTTTTTGTGTAATTTTTATCGTCGACTGCAATCGCCGCGTTAATTTTCTCAACGATCCAACCGAAAAGGCGCTCGTAAATGGCTTTCGCTAAAGCGTCACGACCATAAAGTGCTTCCGCCTCTGTATGCTCCTTTCTCATAATATCCCCACGTGCGGCTATAACTCGTTCACACAACGATGAAGATAATTCGGTTTTTTGCACTTGAAGTAACTCGGCAATGATATCCAACGATTTCTTGTTCTTCACTTGGAGCTTCTCGCCGTCATTTACAAATTCCAAATTTCCTAGATGAAGAATCGCTGCTACGACTCTCCAAAGCGTATCTTGTGCTTCCTTCGAAAATTGCAAAGTATTCAATGACGAATTCACATCCCGGAAATCATTTCGATCATTAATCGTATCAACTTTCGCTGCTTTTCCTTGTTTTACGTAAAAATAATCATCAGTGTTTCGACTTAAATGGAGTTTCTTTAAAATATCTTCCGTTGCGCCTGTTAGCAGCTGGTAGAAGCTGTGAAAATTTCGCTCACCCGATTGTTGGTATATCACACGGGATTTTTCAAGAAGATACTTATTGATATGTCCTCCAATTGGATCGCCTTTAAAATCAAAATGTATATCCATGTATTTGCCGAATCGTGATGAATTATCATTGCGATTTGTTTTCGCATTACCGAAAGCTTCTAAAATCGAATTTGATTGCAGAAGAACGTTTTTGACGCGCTCAATTTCTTTTTGACCGTCTTTATTAGTCACGGCCGCGATATATTTCATTATGATTTTTGATGCTTCCGTTTTGCCGGCTCCTGATTCGCCACTGATAACGATACAAGTGTCCTTGCCTTGTTGCTGCATTACTTTATGGGAAGCATCGGCAAGGGCAAAGATGTGTGGAGGATTCTCAAACAGTTCACGACCTGTTAAAAAAAAAAATACATGCGTTCTTATCTCTAGTAATAAATGTAGTTCCCACCAATCACATGACTTTATTTTGTATAGTTGCCATGGATACGAAAAACAGTTTGGAGAAGTTTAATTGTTTAATTTGCACGGCTTCCTAGATCAAAAGTTGAAAAAAAGGATTAACTTTTGGTAATTGTTATAGAAACATTTTTAAAATGATAATTCCAGAGAACAATAGAGAAGCGACAAAAGTAGCAATTTGGAAACGTAACTTGTAATATTTTGACATTTAAGTCATTAATTTAAATTTTGTTGAATTATAATAAAACTAGCATTTTATTAAAAATTTATTCATTCAAACATTTGAAAGAGAAAGCACTACAGTTATTAAAATATAGAAATCAGTTTTGGTGAGCAAAAACCACAGCTGTGGAGAGATTCGCTTAAATTTTAAATTGTAGAAATAGCTGTCCGTTTTTATTATATAAAATATTTAGGGTCGGTTTACAGAAAGTAAATTAAATATTTAATTGCGATTAACTTTTAATTCACAATTAAATCGGCTTTCCTCGTGTTTGATTGGTCAAAATCGGCATTTAATCGCGAATTAACTATTTAATCGCAATTAAAGTTAATGTCACTTTCTGTAAACCGGCTCTTAGAGTTAAAAAACTTCAAATTCTCAATCAAATAAAAAAAATGGGATTTAAAAAGACATTTTATAGCTTTTTTTATGCTTGTACAGCGTACAGCTGCTAAATTTATAAAATTCCTAATAATCTGAAAGCTGTAAACAATAATTTGTAACTGAAAATTGTAAGCGACAATTTGTAAAATAAAAACTACAGAAGGCATATTTTACAAAATAGAAACCAGCAGGTACCCGCCCTTTAATTTTTTTTCTAAAAACTACATGGAGAATTTACAAAAAAAAAATATATTTATTAGATAATACACAGAAAGAAAACCGTAAGGAGCATTTTATAAAAATTGTAACTAAAAATCATCATTTTGGATTAGGAACCGCAGAAAATAATTTAGAAGAATGGAAATCGATTCAGCAGAAGACATTTTATATCATTTTCATCAACACCGGAAGCCGTAGGCGACATTTTAAACCGGAAGCGACAATATTTGAAAACGAAAACTTTAGAAGGCATTTTATAAAACTATGTATAAACCAGTAGGCATAAATATTTTTTAACTATGTATTCTTATTAAAAACGTAACTATGGGCGACATTTTATAAAAAATCCAAACTGCAAAGGACATTTTTTAAATATTGAAAGGTGCATTACAGCATTTTATAAAGTTAAGGGCAGTAAAAAGTGTATTGTTATAGGGATTTTGTTTTCAAATCTGTGGAATTTATTATTTTAAAATGTCGCCTACAGCTCCCAAAACACCTATAAAAGAAATCTGCTGATGTCTATTTTTATAAAATAAAAATTTTGTATCTTTCAGTTGTTGTGTTTTCTGGAGTAGGTATTTAGTAGCAGAGAAGCTACCCTAAATCTGCTTTATTCCAACAAACTCTTGTTTCAAAACTTTTCTCTACCAAATATTCTCAATACCACACTTTTCAATGTAATTATTCGTTGTAGGGCTGACTAAACAGTTTTTATCTGTCTGGGTTGTTCACCACTGTGTTGATTGGAACGATGGAACAATTGGAGGAGAGTGAATGGAGACGAAAATGGTGTTAGATAATGTCCTAAGAAGACAAATGGTGGTCATGTAATTCTCACCATTAAATAAAGACAGATAGATAACTAGTAAAAAAAAAATGGTGCTATTATAACCAAATCACGTGTCAATTCCTTCTCTACCAAATGTTCGTGTTACCAGTTCCAATGATTTTGTTATATTAATACTTCCAACTACAGAATTTGATTAAATTCGCTTATTAAGATACCAAAATGTTTGTTTAACCTCCCTTTTTTCTATAATTTCTGTTTACCAGCGACTAGAAACGAAACATAAGCCAATTTTATTGCTCCTCGATTGGAGAATAGAGAAGCAAATAAAATACATAACGTGATACCACTCTCTAGCTTGAAACTTTTTTGTCCGTAACACATTGTGTTTTTTTTCCATACACATGTGATGTATTTTTTATAGGAAAATGAAAATGGATTATTTCAACTTTAAGTTATGAAAAATTTACTAAAAGTCGCTTCTCTATTGTTTTTTTTTTATTAAAAATTTAACCTTGTAACGTGGCTTTCTTCAAAGATATAGAAAACAGCCCTATAATCTAGGAGGTCCTGCTATTTTTTTTAAAGGTCAAAAATTGCCACTAGACGGCGCTTATTCTCTTCTCCTTTATTTATTATTTTAATTATTCTATGAAAAGAATCAACAATGCATGTCGTGAGATAATTTACATTTCAGTCTCCCATGTGTTGTAAAAAGGTCACTACATTATCGAGCGATCTTGTAGTAATGTGACCTTTAAAACACCAATAAAACTAAGAAACGCACAGTGTATTTTGTGATATTTTTGCGTTAGAAAGTCATTAATACTTTCTATCTTATCTGTGGTTTTTAACATAAATTCTAAACTGTTGATAACAATTCAAGGTTAGATAAAATTTATAAAAAAATCACAATTACCTTTATATTGATCAACGAATTTTTGATCGTAGATATTCATGGTTTTGTAAGGATTTACAGAGACGCATACCTCGCCGATGTAGGTGTAGATTTTGCCATGTTTAAATCTGAAAAAAAAAATACAGTAGCTTATTAGATAATTATTCACTCGCCAAATGGCTCGTTTCTCTAATGCAAGTACGTAATGTACTTTTTCTCCTCGTCGTTGCTTAGAAACAGCCCGTAAAAGTAACGTAGCATTAGCAATAGAGAGTGGAAACATAAAAAGCACCCAATACTACTAAACCATTTCACTTTGCACGACGCACGTTTCGACAACAAAGTTGTCACCCTCAAGTGGGTGGTATTGGGTGGTTTTTACGTTTCATTCTACACCCCAAGGAAATCCTACAAAAAGTTAATAGAGAGTAGAAAAAAGCTCTAGCGCATAAACCATAACCACTGTTTAGACGGGCCAAAATCACATTTACGGCCGCTAATAATAATGGCAAAAAAATTGTTTATTTTTCACTTCTAAGACAAAAATATTTTTAAGTAAAACCATTTTAAAATTAAGCCAACACTGTGCTTATTTTAAACATTCGTATTTTCTTAAAAATATGTTCTAATAACTTTATTTTTTTTTTTATACAAAAATTTAAAATTTATTTCTCTAACAGTATTTTTTATTCATTTAAAATAATTTTAATCGAAAATTTGATCTTTACGATTGAGCTCAGTCTCTATTTTCTATTTTAAAAAAATGCTATTGAACCCTACAGTTCCACGCCATATTTGTTTTAAGCACAACATACAATGTTCGTTTTCATCCAGAATATATGAGAGCATATTTATGATTATAAATTTTGGAAAACCATACGAATTGATAACATTTTTTCATGCCCTACATTAATGAACGATTTCTTCACAGTTTGCCTTACTCTTTCCTGAAGTTATTCAGGCTTGTAAGTGTCTTTTCTTGTCTACCATGCATTACACTAATTTCCTTCCTGTTGGTAAATTTTTGTTCGCTGACAATTAAAAACCTTTTGTTGTGTTTTTACAGTTATTTTATCGTGACGCCGCGCCGTGACATCACATTAATTACGTCTTTTTCTACCTGTAGGAATGCATAATACCGTATATAAAAAAAACATTTAATTTGGAAACAACGTGAGAAGATTTAAAAAGTATGTAACAGAGGAATAGATGGTATCTGCTATAAATGTTTGTGGATTTCCGGTCGTCTTATAGACTTTTTATTAATTACGACTCCATAAACGGATCATAAAATTTGGTATTGAGGCAAACAATACGATTTTATCAAGTCATTTAATCTAAAAGTAACAACGTGTAAATATTTTTTATTAACTTTAAACAATTTTCTGATTAATTCAACAATTTTAATTTGCTTAAAATTTATAACCAAATATGCCAATTAAACTGCTTTTACAAACAAGGAAATACATTATTGTTGGTAATTAAGCACATGTACTAATCTACGACTGATGAACTTGAGTACTACAGCGCTAAACAAGTGTTCCAACACAAAACTAATTAAAATTTTGACAACCACATATAATAATAATTTACAGTTCAAACATATTTTATTCAAATATAAATTTAAAAAATTGACATCTTTCTTATTTTATAGCATATTGCGATGATTTTTATATTCTTCCTGTAATTTATAGCTTATTGGTACTTATTGTTCTGCAAGTAAATGCCATAAAAGTGCCGAAGTGCTAGTCATAACACATTTATTCGTGAAATACGACAAGAGATTTCGTGTGTTTATGACTTAATTCCGGTAAATGTCTTAATTAATTTTAGATTGGCATAAATAATAGGGGCTACTCGGGTCAACTAGCTTGTTAATAGGGTTGGGTCAGAGGTATGTGTACACCTACACGATAAATCTATTAAATTTAAGCCCGTAATGGTCTACTAAAATAGTTATTAAAAAAAGAGTAACAAATTCTTTGTTAAAAGATGTGCCTGATGATTTTTTTGGTACCTATTAACAGTGTAAACAACAAAATTTGATTTAATAAGGGCACAAAGTGTGCTGATTGTGGATTAAAGTCTTAAAGATATATGTAGACGGGACCTTCTAGCGCTCCGGATTTAACCACGTTAGATGTTTACGTGTAAGGTAAAGTCAAAAAAAATAAAAAATCTATTCTTGTATCAATACAAGATTCGATTCGTATCACTACTGCTGTATCGTTGAGCAACCTAAATAGAAAAACTATGAACTCTTAATATGTATAAGTAAACTATATACAAGTCTTAACCTTAAATACTTTCTGTAATATATTAGATTAAAAAGAAATATTTCTTCGTAATTGGGTATTGTTATTATTTATAATGTTATTCGATTTTATTACAATGCCTGCTATTCAGACTTTGATTCAGACATTAAAAACTGAAAGAGCACGACGTCATCTGCGCTGATGACAGTTATAAAGCCTGCGTCCAGAGAAAACAAAAAGTATCCCTAAAAGCCATATAGTCGAGAATACGACTGTACGCTGGTGATGATTTTTTATGGATAGGCTTTATTTGCTGTTGTTTCATCTCCTTAATTAAAGTCCTCCATAGTTTTCATCTTAATTTCGACTTTACAGATTTTTGTTTCAAAATTACAGAAAACATTGTTGGTTTTTACAGCAAAAGATTCCACGCCTTACGCCCTAAAATGGGCAAGATTTTAAATTGCAATGGTTTACTTGTCCTTTTGTGAGCTTCTTTTCACAAAAGGACAAGTAATTTGGGATAAAACAAAGCATAAATCTTTATCAAAGAAATGAGCAACAGCATAATTTTCATTAAAAAACAGGAGTAAAAAAAAAGGACTGGCAAAACAACACACAAAAAAGGCGGCAAAAACACCAACAAAATTAATTCACAATAAAACTTCTAACACTTTATTCAAAAAAAAACGCAAAAAACACATCGTACTTCCATTTACAACAATTTCCAGGCCCATTAAAAAACGAACATATTGGAATTGATAAGCGTCATATTCATTTCGTTTTGTTGTCGAATATTATATGTTTACTTATTTACAAAAATAATAGGTTATATTGCTTTGAATTGCATTTTTCTTTATGTTCATAATATCCTTCATTCTTTGCAGTTAAATAATATTCGTTATGTTGTAGTCTTTTTATTGGTCAAGATAAATAATTAGATTCTTTATTGATATCATATCCCTGGCATCATAATGGGCGGCTTTAAGCAACTCTGGAGATAGATCTGCAATGTCACCTTCACATTCTTCATCACTATCTGTAACATTCCATGTTCTGTCAAAATTATTGCCCTTAAAATAGTTGACAAAACAAAATTTTTTTGGTTTTATTTTTATTTTTTTGAACCGACCTGAAAAAATTTGGGGGTATGTAAGTAACGAAAAAGGCATCATAATGAGCACAAAAAAATAATACTAACATACTAATAACAGGCTCTTTAAAAAATGTATCATTATGACGTCACACTTTTTTTGGGACGCCTGTATAATCGAAAACATTTTTCTGAAATGTCCCCACAAAATAGCAAAATTTCAGCTTCAAAATTCAAAATTTAGCTTTAATAAATAACTAAGCTACAGAAGACAGGAGCTTAGCTGAACTACCCTGTATGCAGGATAGGTATCTCAGGATGATAGGCTATTAGAAGTAATAATAATAATAAAGGTCTTTATTGTGCAAATAAAAAAAAGATACATCAAGTACATCTTACATAAGCAAAATCTGCACAAAAGCCGAAGATCAGGTGGATGTGTGGTTGCAGAAGCAACCACATACCCTCTGTTTTTCATCTTAAGTATCTGGAGAAACAAATAAAAGAGAGTGTAAAAATGTTATTACTTTTGTTGGGAGTGCAAAATACTACTGATTTGGTCTCAAAACAGTAGTATACTCAAAATATCTAAAAGTGGACTGACTTTTAATACTCTTTCATAAACCAAAAAATAATGGAGAAGAAAACCAACGTAGGATGGATCTTGATTTATGACAATTCCTTCCGCCAGATGCTTCGCACGCAAATACAGGGTGTAACATTGAAAACTTCTACCTCTAATAACTTTTAAACAAATGGAGATAAAAAAATAAGAAAAAATATCAAGGGAGAACTAGGATAGGTACCTATGTTATTTGGTCTGTAAGTGTTAAAGTACTAGCAACCCAATCCTAACCCCTACAAACTTTAATAGGACCATACCATTTGTAATACATCAAATGTTACAGTAAGGACCGAAAGAATGCGTCACAAAAAAATTAACAAAATATTTTCATTATTAACTTAAATTAACTGTTTAAAATCTGTCGATCTGGCCGGCCATTCGATGCTACTTCTCCGATCTATCCATTTATTTGGGTACCTATTGTTTAAATACTTTCTCAAGACTCTAAAATAATGAGGTGGTGCGCCATCCTGCTGAAAGTATACTTCATCGGGGTTTAACGTGGAGTCTGTTTCACTTGCATCTACGATGAGAGTATCTTTTCCCCGTTAGAGGGTTAATTATTGTGCGGAGAAACAGCCAAAAAAATTATCTATAAAAATATTGTTTTCTCCATATCGGGGTTAATAATAATGATATATTCATGCGGTTCTTTTTGTCACACTCTACCGGTCCATACCTTTCATTTGATATATCACAAATGGTATGGTCGGATTAAAGTTTGTAACGGTTGGGGTGCTAATACTTTAACACGTACAGACCAAATAAGATACCCATCCTACTTTCCCCTTAATACTGTCGAAACGGTTTTTTTCTTATTTTTTTATCTTCACCTGTTTAAAAGTTATTAGAGGTAGAAGTTTTCAATGTTGCACCCTATATAATTGTCATAAATTAAGATCCATCCTTACGGTGGTTTGCCTCTCTATAAATTGAACAACGGCTATTTTTCGGTTTATAGAAGCGTCTTAAAAAGTTAGCCCACTGTTAGATATTTTGAGTATACAAGATTGTATTTTTTTCCTTTGATAATCGAATATACAGGCAGTCCCAAAACTCCAACTTTAATCTTTAAAGTAGTCGTAAAATATGAACCGACTTCAAAGCTTTTTTTTATTAAAAATTAAAAGTTGATAAAAACAAGCAGGATGGTAAGACATGAGGAAAAGTGTCTAATTTACAATGCCACAAACAGAATTTTCTTGGTAAATAAATAACAGATCTAGGTGTGTAATACGAATGAAGTCCTGTTTTCAACAAAAAAAAATTATCAGCTTGATATCTTAAACAAGAATCTTATGTTTATAATATTCTACGAATACTACTAGATTACAGCTCTTCATTAAACTGAACAAATATCTCGATCAATTTTTGGCCGAATCATAGGTACTGAACCGCCTTAATTGACAGCATATCAATAAGTTTACTTCGTAGAATTTACTCAGTGAATAATTTAACAAAAATTTCTAAATTACTTGTTTTTACAATATTATCAGTATATCAGTAGTACCACACCTGCTGAGGTATGAAAATTACGGCATTTGGGCTGAGCATTTCACGTAATCAATTCGATTAAGGATTACTTGGTCCGCATTCAAGATCCGTCCTCAATATTTAAAAATTTATCTTATCAATTCATCCTTAAATAAATAATAAAGCTATAATATGTAATATCTTAAAACAAAAAAGATTACTAAACTTGAATTAATTAATACGATGACATCATTTGCTTGAAAATTATGATTCAGAAGAAAACAAATCGAGTCAGCTGTGACTAAACTCACAAACTTACATCTCGTTAATTTCACTTTTCTGATAATAAAAACACGGTTTTTAAACCAATTTGTTTAATTAATTGGGTATAAAAATAATAAAACAAGATTTAATTAAAGTGTCATCCATATATCTGTCAGAAAAACGAAAAACAAATGAATAAAATACTCGTTAGAATCAAATTACTTATGAATGTGAAAAGGCGCGTTCACATGTAACACATGTAGCCCATAAACCTAGTAAGAGGGGTCTTTTTTATTTGAAAATGAAAATAAAAAATCCCTAAAGTAGACAACAGAAACAAAATAATGAAAAATTGGAGGTTGTTTGTGAGGTCACAGGTCAGTAACATGTACCCCACCTCGTCCACCGCCCATGGCCCATCATAGCGCACATTGATTATAATAATCCAACGCAAAAATAAATTAATTGGGAAACTGGAAATAACACCGATTATGTCATAAAAAAAAATACAAGTAGATACATTCTCCTATCACTAATATCAATATTTAATAGATAAGCGTTCCGCTTATTTATCTCATTCTCATTAAAAAAGGAAAAGTCGAATTAATATTATTTAAACAGTAATAAGTATAATAAATTTAAAATATTCACCTAAAAATAAATAATTGGCCGTTACCTAATTTAGAGCATAAAATCGAATTTATTACAAAAAACCCGAAGATCAACCGCAAAACGATCAAAGTGTGCCGTCGTGCTTCTTTTGTTATTAAACAAAAGCCACCTGTCATAGTCGCACCCGACGGTTGCTAAATCAGGTAAAAATGACTTACCTGAGTTCTAGATTTTTCATAAAATTCTCCAAATCGATTTTGTCCAAAAGGACAAAATCCCCAACGCCGACTTCTCGTTGCATTGCCATATTTTCTAACTAAACTGATTTTCGTTGATTTGAAATGTTCGCATCTCTCGACTGGCACCGGGTTATGACTGATGATGACTCAACGCGCGATGTTCTTATGTTTTGTTACCACACGTAGAGACTTATCAGACGTCAGGCTCGCGTCTGATTGGCTGAGACGGCATCACATGGCCACAAAATGGCGGAGCGTTACGTCACGAAACGTCAAAATACATAAACAATTGAAATTTCGGCCTTCTTGATAAAATCTATCCGCAAAATGTATCAAAGTACTCCGCGAACGGCATATCAACCTAACCTCAAACGCGAAAAGCCGGTTTTAAGCGAGTGGAAATTGGCTCTGGTTGGACTAGTAGTGTCTTTGGGTGTTATCACAGGAAAACTCTACTTTGCTTATCGTAAGTTGAATTTATTGAAGATTTGAAGCTTAATTGAAGTTTTCAGAGGATGATTTTAAGAGATTTTTGGTTGAACGTCAATTGTTTACGTTTGAAGTTGTCAATGAAGATGGTAATGTGATGTACCATCATGTTTGGAAAAATGTTGTTAAATTTAGTAATATTTGGTTACCAACACTTTGTGGTATCTTAACAACTTATTTTACTTGGTTGATGGTATATTTAGATTCAGATGTGCCAGGAGTCCAACCACCAAGCCCCTTTTCACCAAACAAATACAAGTGATTTTTGGTTTATAATGTTGGCAACACAAATTGACATTTTTGATTTTAGGGCACGTTCAGGACATTCGTTTCACCTGAATTACGTTTTTGCATTAATTATGGGAATCTCAGTTGCTTTTTATATGTATTGGAGGAATGTCAATATCGAGTTTACATAATCTCACTTTTATAATAGAACAAATATTATTTTTACATTATTTAATGTAACTTTTTTATTTTATGTTATCAAACTTATTATTTACAAGTATTTATATTAAATTAACGAAGTGCTAATACATAATCAAAAAACTAGTGTTTTTAGTTTCTTATAGTTGGTACCTCTAGTATTTCACAATATTGCAGTTTTTTTTAATAAACACGTGTTATCGTATGTGACAGATGTGTGGTTACAGTAACTCATCTAGATTATTATTATTCTGTGGTGTTTCACAATGGATTATTTAAAAATTTTCGATGCAAAATTTCATTCAGTGGTAAAAAACGAAATTAGAAGTGTTTTACTTGAAAATAACGAGACTGAAGGTAAATATTTGTTTTGTACCTTTACTCTTTTAACTCTGTGGTTCCCCCTTAGTGACAGATGTGGAATCTTTCCCCCAAAAAGACTGGCTTCCTGAAAAATCAAATTCCCTAGCTTGCTCATACTGCCGGGTAGAATTCGAGCAGGTGTACCAACAACGCGAACATTACAAACTTGACTGGCACCGTTACAATCTCCGTTTATCTCTCCTTCAAAAATCTCCAGTAACAGAAGAAGAATTTAATGAAAAGACAACCCATGACGACATTTCAAGTATCTCAGGCTCAGATTCAGAAAAAGAAGATAATTTAGACAGTTATGCCACTGCTCAGGGCAAAATCTTTTTACAAAATGATCAAGGGAAAGTGTTTTCGATATATGCTTGTCTACTCTACAATAAAAAAGAAGAATTATCAAATGAGAGCTTGTGGAGACGGTTAAAAGACTGTTGTGTGGTTAACCAGAAATGGGCAATTTTAATGTTGGGTGGGGGTCACTTTGCTGGTGCGATTTTTGATAAAGATCAAGCTGTGTTACATAAAACGTTTCATTGTTATACTGTAAGGGCAGGTCAGGGTGGGACACAATCATCACGGGATGGTAAAAGTGGAGGCTCTGCACCGAAAAGTGCAGGGGCTTCGTTACGACGTTACAATGAACAAGCTCTAGTCCAACATGTTAGAGAAATTATAGAAGTGTGGAAGAAAGACTTAGATGAGTGTGCACTCATTCTGTACAGGGCTTCAGGGCCGAACAATCGAGCCGTTCTGTTCGGAGGTGTCCCTCTGTTTGACAAGAATGACCCCAGATTGAGAACCATTCCATTTTCGACACGAAGGGCCACGTTTACTGAAGTTAAGAGAGTTCACTCGGAACTGACCTCAGCCCAAGTTTATAGTAAGTTTTAATTTCTCGGAACCATTAAAAGATGTACGCAAACCCTGCTAAGGTCATTGTTAAAAGTTTTATGAGGAGTGATTTTATGGTTTATTTAAGGTTTGCGGCAACTGCAATAATTTTTATGTTTCTGTTTATTAGAAGAGCTTAAAAAGTCAGCTCACTATCTTTCGTTGAACTATAGTTTGCTTTTTAACTTTATTTAGTCCTAAAGCCTTTTCTATCTCTGTTTCCATTGCTGTTTATTTAAGTTGTTTTATTTTATTTATCTCAGTTACCAATGGGATTTTGTTGTAGGTTCATTGGAAACGGCTGTTGAATGTTTTACTCGTCGAAAAAATACCGAACAAAACACAAAAAGAACGAAAATAAAGACAAGCTGTATTGATAGAGCCAAGTCACGTGAGATTATAGAGCGCCCTCTACCTATTAAAAACGAAACAAGTTCAGATGAGGAAGAACCGAACTTGATAAGTGAGATTAATGAAGTTTCTTTTGAAGATTGTCTTCAGGAGTTTCAAGATACGCTAACACCTGAGCAAAGAAAAAGGAAGAAACCGAAAAAATCCAAAGCGAAGAGAAGCAAAGAAAAAGAAGAACAAAGAAAAAAAGACATAATTGAAGTGTTGTATAAGGGAAATGTAGAGAAACTAAAGCAACTACTGGATGATTATTTAAAAATTGAAGAAAATCGGAGTAAAAATGAGTTTGTTAATGAAGTTTTAGATGTTGATTGTAATACCCCACTTCATATTGCTGCAATGAATGAACAAAATGACACTCTTTTGTTTCTTTTGGAAAATGAAGCAAATCCATGCTTAAAAAATAAGAACCAACAAACAGCATACACTTGTACCCAAAGTAAAGAAATAAGAGAAACACTTAAACAATTTGCAAGAGATTATCCTGATAAGTTTAATTATAACAAGGCACAGATTCCTACAAATGTGCTAACACCAGAAGAATTAAGCGAAAAAAGAAAAGCTCAACGAAAAATCAAAAAAGAAAAAGAGAAAATAAAACGGAAAGAAAACGAAATTAAAAAACAAGAAGAGCTTGAAAAAGAACGTTTTCTCAAATTGAGTGATCGCGAGAAACGTGCACTAGCTGCTGAACGAAGAATCCTAAACCAGTCTGGTACTGTAACCACTCGGTGTTTTCTCTGTGCTTCAGAAATGTCAGGCAAAGTACCTTTTGAATACTTAGGTAATCGGTTTTGTTCAGTTGATTGTCTGAAAGCACACCGGTTGAAAAATCCACAAATCTTGTCATAATGGAAGGTATTTTATTAAATATGTAATAAAACCATTTCAACTAAATAAATGCATCACATCCAGTCAGGAAGTCAAACAATTCTATAAAAATAACTACAATTCACAGCAAACATTTAACACCGGTTTGGTCCTTTGGTAGAAAATTACAAAATTACAGTGTTTTGTTTAAAATCATACTGAAGAGATAAATACTTGAAATTATAATAAAAGGTAGTAACACCAAATGTGAGACTAGACAAAAAGTGCCCTGTACTGTTATCACTTTCATAAGAATTTATTCCGGTAGTTTTGGACTCATCACAGGTACAATAAAGTCTTCCATGTTAGGTATCACCATTAATTTCTAAAAATCGTTATCAGAACCGCAAAAAAAATCTTCTAGTTACCTGAAATTCCAAAAGCAATTTCTTCTCAATCCAACTCGTAACCCTCAAATACGTAATATTCCTCTCCCCTACAATTGGTTGTGCCGAAAGGGCTAAACTCGGTGTTGGCCTAAACCCAACCCAAACTCTATCACTCGGCGGTGATGGTATATTCAAAACTAAAGTCCCCACCAATTCTTTTATCTCAACTTTAAGTCTCAAATCTGTATTTGACACACCTTCCATTGCTTTTTTTATATATCTATTTTCAGTCGCAGCTTGAAAAATCTTTGATTCGGCTATTCGATCAACCATCTTGATGAACCTTTTACTAGTGTTACTACTACCACCTAAACCTTGGACTGGCACACCTGCCGCATCCAAAACCGGTGGATTATAAAAAATACAAGGTGTTTCTTCATCAGATGTACTTTCAGCCGAATCTTCCACATCGGAATTGAACATTGCTGAGCGTTCCGCGGTTTTAGCTATTTCTGCACAGTAACAACGGTCAGCTATTTAGGGAACAAAACGGGATAAATAAGGGAATATCAGGAAAGGAAGGACACTAACGAGTGATCCAAAACAATTTCACGATGACCACTAGTTCGAAAAGAGCGCTTGTTGTTATTTTTTGGATCAGTCGGTACAGGATGGCAGCACAGTTCGTAGTTTTGTAAAGTCACTAAATAGTTAACTATTTAGTGACTTTATGGTTTTGGTAACAAGTGTGCCATCTAGATTTGTACTTACCAGTTGCATGTGGTTGTTTAAGCTTCATTAAATTCAATTTTGTTTGTAAAATTAAAACAACTAATCCTTCATAAGTGATGTCAAGATCAATCCATAATCCTCGTTCATCAACTATTGGTTTACTTGAATTATGAATAATTGGTGGTGTTTGACCAAGATTTAACTCGGTCACCATTAAACCTTCAATAAAATAAGGAAGCTTAATAGAAGATAATTTTCTTTGGATTTTATCTTTGACACTTTGTGTGAAGTTATCATCACGTAAACAATCAAAAAGTATTCTTCCTAAGAAAGCATTAATCCATTGATTCCCACTTTCTTGATTAGTCTGAAACAAAATAAATATTGAAACTTCTTAGTGTGATGAATGAAACGAAAAAGCATCCATTAAACTGCCATCCTCAGGTGAGAATTAAAAGTTTCAATTTCACCTGAGAATGACAATGAAGTGTTTGGTGTTAGTGGGTGCTTTTTCGCTCCTTTGAAACAAAATAGTCGGAAAAACGCAAACAACCTTGCTTTCTACAGTTCTAGTTAAAATCGTCATATATTTAATGTAATCAGTTTCGTTTAGGGCTTTTTGTAATAAAGTCTGTGATGTATCTTCAACGTAACTTTCATTTAAAGATGCATTTGCACCTTTATGTGTGGCCGCTTTAAGTCGCCTAAACCAGTCTTCTTTCTCTCGATCAGTGCGTCCAAACAAAAACAGTTTGGTTTGAGATGGACTGTCCTGAAATTGCTAAATTGTCATTAATTTAAATTATATAAAGAAAATACAACTAACATCAGGTGGTGACACACCACTCCAATCATCTGCAAATGACTCAAATTCATCTTCATTATCGTCGTCTTTTAAAGCTTCATTTAGAGCTTCATCAATCAGCCTTTCATCCTTAAAAAGAAAAAATTGAATAAGTACTCATTCTGCGAAGAAATGTATAGCTCTTTCTAGGGGTCTTGGCCTGTATACAGGTACTTCCAGAAAGACATACAAGAAAACAGAGAAGCGTCAAAAACTGCAATTTGCAAACGTCTTTTTGAAACACCTGCAGCCACGAAGATATTCTCCAAGCGATTAAAGTGCAAAAAATTTAAAAAAATTGCTGTCTACTTACAGAATCATCTGGTGAAAGGGGTGACGGGCTGCTAGCCCTTGAATTTTCTGAATCTAAATCTAACTCTTCATTTTCTTCTGTTAGTTTACTAAACCGTTGTGACAACATTGAATATTTCTTCTTTTTATCAAATTTACTTTTTTTTGTATCATTATCATCATTTTCAGATCTTATAGACGTCATTGAAATAGTAGGTGGGGCTTCAAAATCCATTTGATCTTTATGTAAAGTCACACAAATCGGATATTTTTTACTCCAGTGTCTTTTTTTAGCTAATCCTTCAGGTAATAATGTCACTTTTGCACCTAATAAATTATAAACCCGATGATGTGTAAAATGTGGCTTGATTTTTGATTCATTCCAAAGCGCTCTTTTAGGTACTTTCGATTTTGTGTGACTCAAACGTAAGAGGTTACCTTGTAGACGTAAAAAAACAGATTGAGTTTGACTTATATGGTAAGTGTGAGGATTGTAACTATCAGGAAATTCGTTAACCCAACCCTACAAAAAATTTAAAAAATCTATATTAAACGAGAAACAAAAAAACGCCCTCTTTCCCAAACTGAAATTCGTAGAGGTCGTTTTTCATGGACAGACATCATACAGGATTTAATCAAATATTGTACAGAAATCTTAACTGGTAATAGTCCTCTTTCAAAGGGCTTAATCTCCAATAAGACTTATTTAACAATTTCGGAAATGGGTTGCAGTTTCAGACAATGGTACAATTCACGTGTCAAAGCTTTTTCTACTAAATGTTTGTGCTACCAGTTCCAATAGTTTTGTTGGATTAATACTTCCAACTACAGAACTTTGTTAAATTTCCTGTAAAATTTCATTCAACAAGTTGTCAAATGTAAACTTCATTTTTGTAGAAACTAAGGACATAGAAACAAAACATAAGCCGATTTTGGTGCTCTTCCATTGAAGAATAGAGAACCAATAAAACAATATATCTCAAAAATCATAAACAAATTTGGGTATTTAGCATTCATTCAACGAGGACTATTATTAGATAAAATTTCACATGGCGTGTACAATGACAAATTTAAATCAACACCCGTTATAATTACCTCATATTTGCATAATGGCTGGAACTCTTTGACGGCTGGTATTTGTAAAATATCTTTGGAGGTAGGTCGAAATGATAGATTTAAGGGAGTATCAAGCAAATATTTGATGTAATAAAACACATAAGTCACAAAAACACCAATTAAAAATCCCGCTACGTAACTGGAATATGTGTGAATACAGACATAAGTTACCAAAACAGCCACAATAAAAAATGACGGTCTAGAATAACACAATAAGTTAGTCACAAAAAAAATAGAGTGGTTCTTACAAAATTGAACTTTTCCTTGCCGCTTGATGTTTCACTCTCAAATCGACAAATCCAGTTGGAGCAAAGACAGTTTTGGGTAATTTGGTAGTCCAATGTATTTGTTTAACTTCATTTCCAAGAACTTCTTTAACATTAACAACATTCTCACTATCGAGTTTAATATTATCAAATTGTTCTTCAATCCCTTTCAAAATTTTTGAATTTGTTCCAATTTCTTCTAAAGCATCAACAGCACTCTCAATGTCATTTTCTTCAGGTAAGGCTTGTTCAATTCTATCATTATTAATATTATAAATACTTGCTAAATTCTTCTTACTTATTGTTCCTTCTTTCACACCAGATTTAGACTTAAGTAACCGAAATCTTTGCCTTAAACCACTTTCTTTATCTTTTTCTATTGACGGAGTGTCATCATCACTTGACATTTCAGCACCTTCTGTCGTTGAAACAATACCACAAGTTTTTGAAATACTACTTTCTGATAGATCTTCTGAATCTGATAGACTTGAATTTTCTTTACTGTCTTTAATTTTGGTTTTGAGGGGTGAACCTTCTTCGTGATTGCGGGATTTAATTTCTGTGATTTTTTCTTCAACACTTTTGGTTATTTTACCCTAGAATTTTTCGGTTAGAATACAATTTTACAGTTTCTATTTGTACTTTAATATCGGAGAAAAACCGCCAAGGATCAGACGGTGGTGAGGCATCTAGGTTGGAATTTGGAGTGATGTCAATACTTGTTGAACGTTTTACAAGACGTGGAAGGTACTTCAAAGGGCTACTTTCAGGCTCACTGACCCCTACAAGAATTTTTTTCATTTTTTCTGTACCTATTTTGAAACAATTATCGAGTTTCGACATGTTGCAATCGAAATCAAAGCATTGCAAATTTCCGTCTGTTATCAATTTCTGATAGCTATCAAAGTTTTTTAATATTTATATAGAATTTTAACAAATATTACCTAATTTTGAGTTTGTTATACAATCGAAGATTGACACATGACTACCGTTATGACAATTATTTTAATCAGTAACGTTGACTGCACAACGAGCCCTACAACCAGAACCTATTTTTGTAGTGTTAAGTACTAAAGAATTTTTTTGTCGTAATGGAAAAACATTGGGGGGTTTCACTTCTCGTAAGTATTCTGTTAAAACACATTTTACATTATCAACTTCTTGGATCTTCTTGGTGTGTAGAATGAAACGTAACACACCCAATAACACCAAACAATTTATTTTGCATTTGTACTAATTATGCTTTAATTAATATTTTTTTAAGTTTACATTATTACATCTACACTTGAAAACCAAATTTCAAATTTTACTTTTAATTACAGTATAATTTACCTCTTTAAAAATAAAGAGACCCGTTTTTTTCTTTTCGAAATGTTTTTGTAGTAACAGAAAAATAACTTTAATATTTTCCTTGTGACGTAATAAGAAAACTTGTTCCTTATTGATTCAAAAACACATACTGCTATATACGTATTTTCAAACTTCTTCCTTCCTTGTTTCGATAAATTCATTATTGTTATATCTCATACTTTTTGACATAAATGAAAATAATAATCCGAATAAATCAATTAATAACAGACATACTTCACAACGCGTGAATCTGACCAATCAAATCAAAAGTCCCCTTATTACGTCATTCCCGAAAAACTGATCATTTCAATTTTTTTCTATAGCTAAACTTAGTCTAATAAAAAACTATTCACGTAGTTTGTAATGGAATTGTTTTGATCGATATTTATTTGTTAACTAAATGCCATGGTCAAGGCAAAAAGATGTTGAAAAATTGCATTCGATTTTTGCAATTCCTGCTATTCAGTTTTAATTATTTACTGAATCTTCTCGATGTATCCATTGAACAAAGATTTTTTTCTTCACACATTTTGACCATAATGTGATTGTCTTCAGGTCATGATGATGAGGTCGTGGAGCAAAAATAAAAGAGTTTAGTGTTACTGAGGGTACAAATGTATTATTTATTCAGTTTTAAGATTGAAATAACAAAAAAAATTATCAAATTTTAATTGCAGATGCAGAATTTTGCTAATTTTTGACTTTGACAAATTAGTCTAGTCATTTTTTAGATTCTATCTACCGTTCACACCTCACAGTCAAAGCTTACTAAAATGTCATTTATCCTGAAATGAACTATACATCGATTTGATCTCTGTTGATGTAAATTTAATAAATACTTTTGATAGTCCTAAATTAATATATGACTATCTTAAAATTCAATCATATAAATTTTATGATATATACTTTCATGATTTGTTTTTTAATATTTTAGCAAGAATTATAATTTAAATCGGTTTTTTTAGATGCTTATTGTCAGCTACTACTGACATCTCAACTACTGTCATTTCCAATAAATTTTTGAATAGAATTACACTATTTTCTAGCCAAAATTGTGTTCATTGATCCTTATTGTTAATCTGTTTGATAATTTGTCAATTCAGTTGAGGTAAAGCATGGAAAGTAGTTTAGAAAAGCTCAGATTTTTTACTGACAGTACGGATGTCAAGTGAACAGATAATAAATATTACGCCACTTCATAAAAATGTATGATAATTGCAGTAATCACTGTTTTTATGTTTCAAGGGTATCTATCACTGCAATTACTTTATCTCTCGTTTACTGTTACCTGCGGTTCCTGTGGAGCCCCCCGAGGCGTCGTTGATATTGTGCTCATCGTCACTTGCGTACAATTCTTCCAATTGTTCGGCATTTGCGTGGAATTTTATAGAAATGGAAGGGACTGAAGTAGTGACTGGTTTACCTACAAAAAAACGTTAAATTTCGTAAGAATTTCATAAAAATGGAGACCACAAAGCGACAGTGAATCACTACTAAAGTCACAACACACGACATATACCTTTTACCTTTTAACATTCCTAATGTAATTTTACCGTCTTTTTTTCTACTCATACTTTACAAAAGGGTTAGTAACAAGCTTATTTAAAATTGGGGCTGTTAATAAGCTGTAAATTTAATATGAATGGAAGGTGATAGCGCTTATTAATTTTTTTACCTTTAGTGAATTGTTCCATGTTTAAACATTACAGTAATTTGACACTCGATGAAAATAACAACAAGATTAATTTCCTTATTTGTTTATTCACTTGGCAGTAAGATTTTTAGGTTTAATTTCAGAATAATTAACCAGGATTTAATTAAAAATTCGTTTACTTTTATCAGGAAATCACCAATCTTGTCCTGTCATTCCACACTGCTGCCAACTTAAAAAATAACCAAAAACAAACTATCAAAAAAATTATTTTTATTCAATTTTTTATTGTGTTATAAAAACAATCAGAAATTGCTGGAAATAAATCAATTGTGTAACAGTGTTTTATGTATTTCCTTAATAATTATATAAATATTATATTAAAAAAGTTAAAAAGACCAAATCTAAACACGTGACGGGATAGTTAGGCAACCCAACATTCTTACGTGTATGTACCATATGCATTGAGTTAATAATAAGACTGGGGGAGGGTAGGCAAAGAAATATGGTGACAACCACAGACCTAGGGTCACTTGATATAATTAAGGGTAGCGCCAACTCTCTATCTCTCTCTTGGACCTCTCTTTTAATTTGAACCCAAGCTATACTAAACTAATTACCAATGTAAGCAACATAATAATCCAAAATCGCTAGAAATGCATTCAAAACTATTTCTATCTTTGTTTCACTCATGCGTGTAATAGCTATCTCTTTTAATTTGAACCCACGTATGCCCATTGCCCACGTCTAGTGAAATCCATTGGCGCTACCCGTATATAAAGTGATCCTACACAGACCATTAAGCTAGAGAGCTCTAGCTTAACGGTCTGTGGTGACAACATATTGGTAGGCAAAACATTAAAAGTGGTGTATTTGCAATTAAACAAGTGTCAAAATCGCTAAAATTTGCATACTTTTAAACAATTTTATTTATAAGAAGCGTTTTACACAATTTTAGATAATATGA
Organism: Tribolium confusum; assembly: GCA_029207805.1. Lineage (NCBI taxonomy): Eukaryota > Metazoa > Arthropoda > Insecta > Coleoptera > Tenebrionidae > Tribolium > Tribolium confusum. The sequence continues at coordinate 8,379,689 of JALGAY010000007.1, read as the reverse complement.
TTTCAGATAAACTAAATATTAATTTGTAAAGTGTGAGTGTTGTATGCATGCTCAATAAAAGCCTGGCGCTCATATGTTTGCTGAATTAAAAGAAAAATTTATTTTCTTGCCTTATTATTCCTGTATTTTCAAAAATTCAACGTACTTGCCTACCAGCAAGTGATTTGCTCTCTCTCTCACACATTTAATCTGTGTATTATACTATCTCTCTCTCTTATACTACGTACTGACTATGTTGTCACCGCAGCTCGCTTCGGCAACGTATAGGCGAGGCTCGATCCAGTATTATTATTATTAGATCTATAACCATATGCGATAAGTCACGACAAAAATAACCAATCAAAAATGAAAAAAAACGGTTACACATTTTCTTCATTGTCAAAATTTGATGTCCCTACCTGTATAAATGCCACCACGAAATACAAATGCAAACTATCAGAAAAAAAATTGATTTTTATTTTTTTGTCCCTTATTTTACAATTCCTTGGGGTTTATCTTGGGATTGGGGACTGCGGTTTGGGTCGAAATAAAATTAATTAATTTTGCCGACGTTTCGTGGCTGTTTATTTGGCCACTTCTTCGGGGCTATCTGTAATGGTACAGTATTTTACATTTTTGTTGTTATTTAAAACATTACATACCGTGATTAGTGGTTAAATTCACGTGGAAGTTACATACACAAAACATTTTACTAACAAGATGGTTGCCACTGTTGACAGATAGTGGTTATAAAGTATGTAACTAATAATGTGTTTAATTTACGTACATTATTAAAAACAATGTTAAAATTCTATATTCTAAGTTAATTAATTTTGTCTCATAAAATCAAAATTAATTAACTTAGAATATAGAATTTTAACATTGTTTTTAATAATGTACGTAAATTAAACACATTATTAGTTACATACTTTATAACCACTATCTGTCAACAGTGGCAACCATCTTGTTAGTAAAATGTTTTGTGTATGTAACTTCCACGTGAATTTAACCACTAATCACGGTATGTAATGTTTTAAATAACAACAAAAATGTAAAATACTGTACCATTACAGATAGCCCCGAAGAAGTGGCCAAATAAACAGCCACGAAACGTCGGCAAAATTAATTAATTTTATTTCGACCCAAACCGCAGTCCCCAATCCCAAGATAAACCCCAAAGAAGAAAAAAAATTGTTTTATAAATTATTATAAAAAAGTATGTTTCATTCACTTGATTATTTGCATAGATTCTAATAAAGCTTAATTTTAAAAAATTGCCGCTTTTTGCAAACTGCTGTATTCACATAATTTGCCAGAAGTTAATTTGTCAATTAAAAGACTACAATTTAGATACAACGAAATTGAAATTTTCGCCTACATTATATGTGGAAATTAGAAAAAAAATTATTGGAAGCACTTACACCTACATACCACAAAACCCATTTTTCTGAGTTTTTAAAAATTTGCTTATGGATGTTTTTTACATTACTTACTGAAGAAAATGTTAAAATACTCAATAAAAAAGTGTGGCAACACGAAAATTTATATATGTGTAATGCAGAAAAAGAGATAAAGAAACCCTTACAAAATTATAACTGAAAGTTTCTTAGATTTAGACAATTAAATGGTATAGTTCAAGATAAGTGAGCTGACTTTTTAAGCCCTCCCAATTAACAGAAGCGTAAAAATTATTGCAGTTACTGCAAATCTCAAATAAACCTTAAAACCACTAATAAAACTTGATTTACGAGGGTGCACACTTGCATATTTAACAACGACCTTGGCAGTGTTTGCTTACATCTTTTATGGTTCCGAGAAAAGGGAATAAAAGAGTATAAAATTAAAAGTATAAGTAAAAAGAACAAAAGAGAATAAAAGTTCCGAGAAATAAATCAAGTATTATGTTGTGGTATTGTGTTTAGCACCTGAGGACCTCAGGTAGTACAAGTGACCTTGAGTTAATCGAGGCATTGGTACTTACATCATTGTTTGGAGTTGCCTATCCAGTGACGTCATCATTAATTAATCAATAATCAAATACAGTGCAGCCAACACAAACACAAGCTTTTGTTCTTTAAAAAAAATAATATTTATAATAATTTGGACAATGTATTTTATTTCTTTAGATTCGGCTTAGAAAGAGGAATTATAATTGACCAAAATCATCTCGAAAATTGTATTTTCACGGACGTTTGAATTATTTTTGGGCCTCTCAAGGTCACAAATGTCAAACCGGTCTGCCAATTGTCAAATTGTTGATGACTCGCGGTTTATCAAAAAGTGATTTGTAATTTAAGAAATTCAGTTAATTTAACCAAACAGTAAGTAAAATTGTTTTAATTAACTGATTTAGCTCGAAATCTACTTAATACAGCTGAAATTGCTTCGAAAATTTACATGAATTTCGTGTAATTCTTCTTTATTTATTTTTGAGGTTATGTTATTGTAAATTTTTGATACTTTCAGCCGAAAATGGATTCGATAGCGACTGATTCAGGCAAAATCGTAAAAATGGAAGTCGATTACAGTTCAACTTGCGATGAGAAGATCCCCGAATGCCAGAAATTGGCAAAATCCGGTAAACTCCACGACGCTCTTGACCAGCTCCTAGCCCTGGAAAAACAGACTCGAACCGGTGCTGATATGGTCTCAACTGGCCGTGTTTTGGTTGCAATTGTCCAAATTTGTAGAGAAGCTCGCAATTGGGCAGCTCTCAACGAACATATTGTCCTCCTCACCAAAAGAAGATCTCAGTTAAAACAAGCTGTAGCAAAAATGGTACAAGAATGTTGCACTTATGTTGACCAAACTCCTGATAAGGAAACAATGATTAAGTTGATTGATACACTCAGACAGGTTACTGAAGGCAAGATTTATGTCGAGGTTGAAAGAGCACGATTAACTCATAAATTGGCAAAAATTCGTGAAGAAGAAGGTAATATTTCGGAAGCTGCGAATATTATTCAAGAATTGCAAGTGGAGACGTATGGTTCGATGGAGAAACGTGAGAAAGTCGAGTTGATTTTAGAACAGATGAGATTGTGTTTGGCTAAACAAGATTATATAAGGACTCAGATTATTTCAAAGAAGATCAATACGAAGTTCTTTGATGATGAAGGAACTCAGGACTTAAAATTGAAGTATTACAGACTTATGATGGAGTTGGATCAACATGAAGGCTCGTATTTAGCGACTTGTAAACATTACAGAGCTGTTTTAAATACTCCAAATGTCCAGTCAGATCCTTCTGAAAGACAAGCAGCTGCACGTGCTGTCGTTTTGTACTTAATTTTGGCACCACATGATAATGAACAAGCTGATTTAACACACAGAATTTTGACAGATAAAGTCCTGGAAGAGATTCCAATGTATAAACAGCTTTTGAAACTCTTCACAACTTCGGAACTTATCAAGTGGTCAGGTCTTTGTGAAATCTATGAGAAGGAGTTGCTTTCAACTCCGGTTTTTAGCGGAAATGAGCAAGCAAAGAAACGCTGGACTGACTTAAAGTGAGTGTTTTTACAGTAAAATTACGATTTAGCTGGGGAAAAATTGCTAAAAGGCTGGATTTTTTATCACCTCTCATGTGTAGCTTTTTTTAGCGCTTCAAAGAGACTTCATAACTTCATCTTGATGTGTTAATAATTAGAGATGGGTAGTTCGCGAACGAACTAATAAAAAGAACGGTTCTTTTATACGAACTACTTGAACTAGTTCGCGACCGAGTGAACGTATCACTCGGTCGCGAACGAATCGGTCTCACTCGGTCGCGAAGATACATTCCGATTTATTAGTTCGCGAACGAACTATAAAAATGAATTCGTTCGCAAAGATACAGTCCGATTTATTAGTTCGCGAACGAACTATAATAATGAATTCGTTCGCGACCGAGTCAACGTATCACTCGGTCGCCAACGTATCCGTCTCACTCGGTCGCAAAGATACATTCCGATTTATTAGTTCGCGAACGAACTATAAAAACGAACGATTCTTTTTGACGAACTAGTTCGCGCGAACTAGTTCATTCAAAAGAACGATAATTCCCATCTCTATTAATAATACAACTGTTTTTTACCATAGAGAAGCCAGTTAAGTGTTGGAAATTTGATAAACCCTTTTGTGGGGGGATTAGCTGATTTCGAAAATGAACCAATCACAAATGAGTATTTCAAATTGATGTCGGTTCTTGTTTTACTGTAATAAAGCCTTTTTTATTAAAACTTAATAACAAAAAACAGGGTGACACGACATAAAGAAAATTGTCTAATTTACAATGCCAAAAACAGATTTTTTTTGGTAAATAAATAACTGATCTGGAATTGAAATTTGAAAGCCCTGTTTTCAACAAAAATACCCTTCTTGTTTGAGTCTGGGCTTGTTTGAGAACGTTGTTCAACAAATCATGTCAAAACTGGGTTATTTATCAGTTATACGAATATGACATCATCAAAAACAGTAAAAAATAGTAAAACAACTGAATTACGATTTTGAAGCACCCTGGAAGTCGTTTTTTAATGATTAGTGGTTATAACAGTTTAAAAAATTGGCAACGCGCTCTATATCTTATAATAAATTATAATAATTATTAATTACTAACCACGTATAAAAAAAATTCAGCCTGATGTAGTTTTTCCTCTATTTTCGTCTAATTTGACTGCACTATAAAAATAATGTTTGGTTTCAGGAATCGCGTCGTTGAACACAATATTCGTGTAATGGCAAAGTATTACACAAGGATTAAGATCGCAAGAATGGCGGAATTATTGGATCTTTCAGCTGGTGAAACTGAAGAATTTTTATCCCAGATGGTTGTCAGTAAAAGTGTACAAGCGAAGACTGATAGGCCTTCAGGAGTTGTACATTTTCAGCAAATTAAAGATCCCAGTGATGTGCTTAATGACTGGGCACATGATTTAGCTAATCTTATGCAATTGGTTAATAAGACAACACATTTAATTAATAAGGAAGAGTGCGTGCATAAACATCTCCAAGCCACTGCTTAGATTTTTGTAATCAGTTTTACTAATATATTTGTCAAGATTTAATCATGTTTGCTTTCTTTGTTTCTCCCATTGAACTATGTAGGTTATCTCAGACAACACTTGATAATTTAATTACATAAGTATCACTCTTAAATAAATAATATCACCATAACCTTTAAGCTTTTTTATTGTGAAAAAAAAATATTTTTCGGATTATTTCTGAGGTTTTACAATTTGAATGCAGTGATTAAAAAGAACAATAGTTAAGAAACAATGTTTTTAATGTCTACGAGACCTGATAAGTGGTTCAAGTTTGTGTCAATTTATTTCATTATAAGTAATTTAGGATTGGAAAAGTTTTTAGTTGATTAGAGCGCACAAAACGGTAAGAATACTAACAAAACACATTTCATCTCAATAAAATTTTCAGAAAAGGAATTTTTGCATGCCTTGTTCCCATTATCAACTGAAAATATTATAAATACGGTATGTGCTAGATTTTATCACGCAATAGTTTTTAAATGATATAATTATGTTTAAAAGCAAAAATGATTCGTTACTGACGCTACTTAACATGCTGAAAATATTTAAATCATTCTAACTGAACTATGCAAATTAATCATTTTTTACGAATACGACAGCACAAAAAACATTCCGGTTTTAGAAACGTGTTGTTAAGGTAAGATTTATTATTCTATTAACTTTAAAAGATTTTTAATTAATTAAACAAATAAAACTATTTATCTAATTGCGTCGTAACATTAGAAAAAACGTGGGTCATTTGAAAACAACTGTTCTTTTTTACCCAAATTTGTTATATTTATAGCCCACTAAAATTAGACTGTAACTTCGAAAAAATTCTGATCAAGCTTCCAAGAATTGTGGAAACCTTTATTTTTTTATTTAGATGACCTAAACGTCAAAAGTACTCTTGATTTGAAGCGTGAGTCTCAGTTTTTAGGCGACAAATTTCTGTTTTTTTATCACGAAAATTATTATTTTTTTATTGTAAAATTTGTGGTTTATAAAATTAGACAGAAAAAGAATCCTTGGACTCACCCCTAAAGTAATTTGAATGAAAATACACTATTTATTATTCGAAGCAAAATTCGTCAGGTCAGGTCAGGTCAGATTAAGGGTGGGTTCATGGGGATAAAATGGGTGAGTGATTGCACACTTAGATCCGAGACCGAAGTAGACAAAAATGAAAAAATAATTCGATTCAAAAATATCAACCGCCCATGAAAACAATAATTTTTAGAAGACAATCTTAAGGAAAGCAAAAATCAAAGTAAATCAGCAGAAAGAGCGTTTAAAGACGTTCAAAACGAGGTATCACTCGACCCACTTTCCCTATTTAAATTCGAGGGGTGCTCTGCCCTGTGGTCAAGGGGGTGGTAAAATCAGCGTGATTTTATCACGAGAACATGCCCCCCTAGCAATAAAAATCGACCTGTCTCGGGTTTGTTTTAATTCGAAATCGTTACCGAGAAAACTGGGGTAGACTGTTTTTAAAAATCACCCTGTATATTTTGAAAAATACTCAATTTCAATAGTGGGTTATCTTTTTTTATAGTATTATTGATAATCACATGATACACTTATTAAAGGAGCAATTAGGTTTAATTTAAGTTTATATTTATTTAAAAAAATATTTTATGTTTTTGACCACCGATGACGTCACCAGTGCATTAAAAAAAACTGAAATTATACCGATTGTAAACGAAATTGCCTCACCTCTTTTTGTTTTTGTAATAGTATTTTTTTTAAATAGAACAACGAAACTTGGGAAAATCATTGTTATTAGGAAATCCCCTTTAATTGAGTAAAAAATTAACTTTCTATCACTTCCGGTTTTACAAGAAACGACTATAACTTTGGATTTTTAAATAGAACACTTAGTATATTTTTTGAATCTACATTAATTTTGAGTCCAATATTCTGCTTTTTAAAACTTTTTGTGAAATAAAAAACGTAATGGGCTGATTTTAAGTTGAGATAATACCGGTAGTATCTTCGTTTCTAAGCAAAATTTAAACAATTCGAGGTTGCGATTGGTTGTTGCCATGGGAATGTAATAAAATTTGCCATACTACCGGTATTATCTCAACTTGAAATCAGCCCATTAGTCTTATAAATAATCTAATATAAAAATTTGAAAAAAAATATATTGGAGAAAAATTTCAAACAAGCTAGCATTTTAACAAGAAAATAATAAAATAGACAGTTATTAAACATAACTTGTTACCTTTTTTTGTTTTATAGCTTGCTTGATTTTTAGTTAACTTTTAAGTTTTTTTTTTTTCAAAATATTTTTGTAAATATTACAACAACTACTAAATAAATTTTCAAAATTTTGGTATTTCTAAATTAACAAAAAAAAATGTTTATTTAAAATATCGAGTAAGCCACTATTGTTCCGTTTGAAAACATTGAGACGAGAAAAAGAAAAAAAATCGGGAAAAACTAATTTATCTCAGTATAAGCTCTTGTATTTTCTAAATTAGACCATTTAGGGGACTGGTTTTATTTTTAGTTGTTATCCACATTATTTAGAAATATTTTTTAACCATCACAGCCTTCTAGATAAAAAAAAAACAAAAATTACAAAATAGTATATTAAAGAACGCGTTTCTAAAAGACAACTTAGCCCTCGTTTTATAAACTTGAATTCGTGCTACACTGACTTGAGAAACAAGTTTTTTATGCTATTTTTTCTACTTTGAGCGTTTTACATGATTTTTAAGTAGAAAAGTTAATTATTCAAAATTTGGGAACTTTTGTGCTAATAGGAGATAGTTGGTAATATAAATGTCATGAAAGTGTCAAATGTTTTTTGAAGTGATTTCAAATTTGTTCAAAATTCTGTGTAAATAACTCATAAATGGTTCTTTTTTACCTACCATAACGGTTATTGATTGATACTCTAATTGGCATAAACACAGTAAGGAAAATCTCCAAAAACATTGTAACATTATTCTTAAATTACCAAATTAATTGCGATTCTCAGCGATTCCTCTTATCGTTATTTCAGACCAAGCAGTGCTATATATTCATCTAGTAAATAACTTGTAAATTATCAAACGCTATGGGGGTTGTAACTCGTCAAAATACTGGCTGAAAGCTGTTTTATTTTAAAGTTGTTCTAACCTCAAAAAGAAAATTGAAGTTACGTCACTGTAAACGCCGTTTGTCCACACTATTTTCGAATGTTTTATAGGTTAATTGTGGCACACACAAACACCTTGGTGAGGAATAATGGTCATCAAGTGCAACAAAATTAATTCGAATAAAATTATTACAATCTTAACGCTGAAACGTCATAAATGACGTTTCATTCCAGCGAAGGCGTGTCACCAACCCAAAAAAAGTAAATTGCACTAGTATTTTACGCACGCAATTTGGGTGCTGAATTGGCTAATACGACACCCAAATCTTTTTTTTATTCCACAAAAAGTAGTCTATTAAAAAACGCATAGTGTGCCATTTAAAAATCCAAAGTTATGGTCGTTTCCGGAAAAACCGCAAGTGATAAAAAGTTCGTTTTTCACTCAATTAAACGGAGATTTTCCAACATAATAAAAAACTTTCCTAAGTTTCGTTTATCTATTTAAAAAAATACAATTAAAAAAGGGGTGAGTCTATAATTTCGTGACATCACTTCAAAAAAATAAAAAACGCGTTTTTTATGAAAAATGCCTTACGTCTCTCATCGTTTGCGTTTTTTAGAAAAATTTACAAAAATGGGGTGCTGAGCGCCTTTGTGTATAAATAAAAAATGGGCTCCTTTGATATATATTTTTTTCATTCTCCGCTGAACGCTTCTCATTTTTAGCTGTGTGAAACCGGATTACTCTTTGAAAAAAAAATGGACTATAGTTCCAAATTTCAAAAATTATGAATTTAAACTTGAAAACTATGTTATTATTATTAATAAAAATATCTTTTTTTGAAATACACTGTTATACAATTTAAACCACTCACCTTATAATGAAATAATAATAATTTTGAATTAAATAATTAAAAAAGTATGTCAGTTGGCAGTTGCGTAATTGACTTAGTGACATAACCTCACTTTTGTGTCTTCAAAAAAAAGAGGTCATTTTTTACTTTATGGAACCTTCACTTACCGCGTTGAAAACACGTTCATTAGGTAGTATTTTAATCACTGATCACGGATTGACATGTAGTTTCTTGTGCAAATGCTCCGAAATATTAAAAATTTAAAAAATTAAATTCAGCAACAAAATTAAGGAAATTAGTAACCACCATGTTTTCTCTCTTTGTGTGCCTTACAACCCCATCCCTTATACATACCAGATCAGCGCAGGTCCCGCTTTCTCTTTTCGTAGCTCAACAGCCAATCACGTTGCGGCGTTGCGCGTGGTCAACACGTGGGCGATTGCGTGTTTTGATTTTCAAACTTTCTTTTGTGCAGTGCCTTCTTTGGAGGAAGGACGTGTTTTTCAGTGTGCAAAAGTGAAATTGTTGTGTTTTTTGGTGAAAAATGGATCCAATTCCGTCTACATCGAGAAACGAAGAAGAGGAAGAACAGGTATGTATGTATAAGAAACCTTGCAACGGATGCTCCTGGGGTTATTCCGATTTCCTGGTTTTAGCGAAATGCGAATGCCAAAGGAAGGATCTTTACGATTTTCTTTATTCGCATCGGCTCATCCCATGCCATGCCCGTTGTCCTCGATGTGGAAGTCTGTTGGAGCCGAAAACTTCTACGGACCGGAAAAACTTGGTGTTTAGATGCCGAACGTTGAATCGGAAAAACCGTAGAAAATGCAGCTTCAATCAGACCATCGTCAAAAATTCATTTTTTGATCACGCCCATTTGACGATTCCACAGGTAACTGCCTCATTATTTATTATTATTATTATTATTATTATTATTATTAGGTGTGTGAGTTGGTGGTGCAATACATTAGTCGACCACCACCGAGGTGCCGTGTCATCATGAGTGAACTGAAAACTACGTCGAAGACCGTCGTCGACTGGTTTTCCTTCATGAGGGAGGTGTTCATTTCATGGGCAGTGGAAAATTCGACGCAAATCGGAGGCGAAGGAACCGTTGTGGAAATCGACGAGGCAAAAATTGGCAAGCGAAAGTACAATCGGGGTCGTCTTCTTGAGGGTCAATGGGTGTTTGGGGGGATTCAACGAGACACACAAAAAAAAAAATTTTTTGTTGTAGCCGTCGAAGACAGGTCAGCACCCACACTGATGGAGGTGATCAGAAAATACATTCGTCCGCACACCACCATCATGAGCGATTGTTGGAAAGCGTATGACTCCCTAGGCGAAGAACATTATCAACATCTGACAGTCAATCATTCGTTGAATTTTGTCGATCCTGAGACCGGGGCTCACACGCAGAACATCGAGCGTTGTTGGGTGGAAGTGCGAAAGTTGGTGCCAAGATTTGGAAGAAAAAAAGAACACTACGAGGGATATCTTTCAGAGTGTCTTTTCATGATCAATTTCAGGGACCATCGGCAGCGAATCCATGAATTCTGGAATGCGGTGAGAAAACTTTACCCTGTCCAACACCCTTAACTTTTTCATTTCATATTACTAACTTGCTTACTTTTTATTTTTTTATTTCATTTTAGTTTTTATAATTTTTACTTTCATTTTACTAACTTCTTCTTGTTTCTTATTTCATTATCTTACTTTTTCTATTATAACATATATATATATATATATATATATATATATATTATATATTTACTATATAATATTATATATAAGTTTTCTGTCTCCTTTCTTTATTCCTATCCCTATCCCGGTGGGAAAGTTGCTGCCTCTTCGTGGTCCCACTAGACGTATCCTTACGACCAAATGGCAACATTTGCATGCAATTTTCACTTAGATAGGTTGAATAGATTTTGAAAGAAATAGGCAGTCTGCAGCGTCAGCCCTAGGTCGGTTATAAAGTGGAGTATGTTTGTGGGGGGGGGGGGGGGGGGGGGCGCAGCGCCCGCTATCACAGTAGGTCAGGTCTGGACTGCGGAGCACATGAAGGTATTGAAATTTTTTTAGGTCAGATCTGATGTAAAAATGTGATTGTTATAGTGATCAGTGATTTGAAATTCAATGATTGAAAAATTAGTGATTTTTTAAAGTGACAAACCAACAATGTGCCAGGTGATTTGAGTCATAAAGGTGCTACAATTGACGTAAATTCGATACTGGTATGTTTTTTATGATTTTTTAATTTTTTCGGGTTTTTTTCGTGGATTTGTGAAGGTCAAGTCAAGGTCATCATAACACGAAATCGGGGCATTTGCACAACATTTCAAGGTCACGAACGCGTTTTTGGGGTGTTTTAAAGAAAAATTAAAAAAAAATATTGAAAAAAAACGAAGGTTCCATAAAGTAAACAATTACCAAAAAAGATCCTCCAGAAGTGCTATTATGTATAAATCACATAAAAACCACTTATGACAACAATTGAATGGTAATTAGCTTTAGTTATAAACTTCGTTTAACAAAAAACATGTTCGTAATTTGCACAATTAAGGTCTCTTTACAAAACACCATGCTCATCAAATTTCAAATTTTCAAAATCTGTCATAAAGTGAGACAGAACTCCGATTCAGGCCAATCACCGCCGACCGTCATTCCCCATCCTTGTCACTCATTTCAAATAAATATCTCTGTGTAATCCCGTCTTCGATTTTAGATGCCCGAGCCATGGCAGCCCCCCGAGCGCAAATCCCTCCTCTCCTACCTCAAACTAATCACCGTGGAGCCCACAATGGTGCTGTACATGATGGCATTCATGACGACGTCCGTAGTAGAACAGGCATTTTTCGTGAACAAGGCTTGCCGAGTCAACCACGGCCTGAACACCACCATCTGCGACAATCTCACAGCTGACGAGTACAAAGATCTCAACAAGGAAGTCCAAGTGACCGTCTCGAATTTCCACTTGTACAACGACATCGCCGGCCATGTGGTTCCCATAATCCTCGCCCTGTTCATGGGGGCTTGGTCGGATAAACGTGGCCGGAAGTTACCCCTTCTGATCGGCCTCGTCGGAAAGTTATACTACTCCACAATGGTTGTAGTGAACGCAATGCAAGATACGTGGCCTTTGGAGTATGTCGTGTACACCGCAACCCTTCCTATGGCGTTCACGGGGGCCGATGTGGCGATTTTTGCCGCGGCTTTCACCTATTTGGTTGATATTTCGTCGCAGGAAAGCCGGACAATGAGGGTGACGCTGCTAGAAGTTTGTTATTTAGCGACAATGCCGACAGGGATAGCGCTAGGTATTGACCAAACTCGGCTTGGCCTGGTGTGTTAAATTTTTGTTCTTAGGGAAATTTTTGTTTAATCAAGTGGTTGATAAGTCGTACGCTATCATGTTTGGTATTAATGTTGGTCTGTTAGCTCTTGCTTTGATTTACAGTTATTTACGACTAGACTGGCGAACAAATAAACGCCAAAAACCACTATCTGAAGCTCCGAATCTCTTTACAGACTTTTTTGATTATAATCATGTTGTTGATACTGGAAAGACTATTTTTAAATTTAGACGACACAATCGTAGATGTTATCTTTTGATTTTAATTGCTATGATGGCTTTTTATACTTTCCAAAGAGATGAAAAAAATATGAGTTATTTATATGTACAGCTCACATTTAAATGGTCATTTGATGAATTTAGTAATTTTCGAACTGTGCAATCAACTGTACAAGACCTTTTTCTTTTATTTGCGATACCATTAATGAGTAGAGTATTTGGATGGAGGGACACTATTATTATTATGATTGGAGCTCTAGCACACTCTGTGGGCCGAATTTTTTTTGCTACAGCTATAGACTCATGGGTGTTTTATCTTGGAGGTATATTTGCAGCAATTGGACCTATTGTAGCTCCAGTTATTAGATCAATGGTCTCAAAATTAGTTGCAAATTCTGAAAAAGGTATATTTAAATCACAAAACAGTGAAATTTCGTCATCAATATTTTTTTGGTATGTAGGGCTAGCCATCCTTAAAATATATGTTTAAGTCATATTTGTTTAAAATGATTTCTCAGGCTGAGTAAGGGTTAATACGATTCTTTTTTTGTAAAGTGGCAAATAAGGTTTACAAGAAAATTAATGAAAGTTATGAAGTCTTTTGATAGTAATATTCAGCCCGTCGAACGACTATGGAAAAAGGGCTGTGACCATATACAGTCTCAATAAATGAGTTTCATCTAATAATTCAGTTAAAACATTTTGAAATTGATTGGTTTAATACAAAGAGGACTGGATAAAACCTTCCTAAACTGTGCAACAAATTATACAAATATTAGACAAGTTCAGCCATATTTTACATTTAAATATGCGAGAAACGTTCATTAATAATTAAAATTTGCTAGTCTTTTCTTTTCAATTGACAAAACAATTAAAAAATAAAATAAAAATGTGTATTTTATTAAAAACTCCGGTATTTGTAAAAACAGCAAATGTGATTGCAAGTTTTTGAGCTTTTGTTTTATAATAAAACCACCATCAGTTGTTTGTGGTTTATCTTCATTCATTAACAATTTTTCACAAAAAAAAATTAACAAAAGAAACTTGTATTTCATTAAATACTTACACCTATGTTGTATGTTTTTAAAAAAACAATATGCAAATGTGTTTACAGTTTTCGAAGTTCAGTATACAAAAAAAATCCACAATCTTTTGTTAGTTTTTGTCAGTTTGAGATAATTTTTAGCAATTTTTTTTAGTGTTTTTTCAGATTTTTATTGTTTTTTTTTTAAATTTACAATTTCCTGCAGTTTTTAATTTCTTTTGACAATGACTGTTAGTTTTGGTAGACGTTGATTTTTAACTATCTATTTGTTTACTATTTTTATCATTTTTTCGTAGTTTGATGTTTTTTTTTAAATCGTTTTAAGACGATATTGTTCAAATTTCAACAGTTTTTGTAACATTTTTATGTTTGACTAATTTTGTAAGTTTTTTAAATTTTTTCTACAGTTTCGCATTACTATTATTGCCTATTTTGACTCTTTGTACTATAAGTACTATAAGTCTATAAGCAAAGAAGATGAAACAAGTGTTTTAATAAAAAAAAAGTAATTGTTGACTGTTCTATAATATCTTTGACTGATCTTTTATTAGTTTTTGACAGTTTTAGACATTTTGGACAACTTTTTGACTTTTTTCCAGATTTTTACGATTTTTAACAAGTTTTTTGCAGTTTTTTGCAATGTTTTGCAGTTTTCTAGGACTCTCTAACAATTTTTTTGAGAGTTTTTTTAATCTGTTTGTTTTTTACAATTGTATGAATTTTTTGACACCTTTTGTTATGTTAAATCATTGTTATTTATTAATTATTTGGCAGCTGTTGTGGGTTTTTAATTTTTTTTTACTGTTCTTTAACAGTCTTTTATTGTAATTGTAATTTTATTGTCAAAGAAAACTTTGACATTTTTTTAAATTTGAAACAATTTGTTTCAAACTTTTAATTTTTAACAATGTTTGTTAGTTTTTTAGGAGTTTTTTACACTCTCTGCCAATTTTTGTAAATTTCAACAAATTTTCGACAGTTGTTTTAGTGTTATACCTGTTTTTTTTTTACAATTTTGTGCAATTTTTAATACCTTTTTGACAGTTCTGCCAGGTAGTAGTTGGTTTTTGACTACTTTTTTTACTGTTTTTAGCTGTTTTTCGTAATATATTGTTAATTACTTTGGTGTTTTACGTCCATTACTTATATAGTTAAAAATTATTATTACGGGGAAGTGTACAAGGCAGATAAACTATTTTATAACGCCGACGTTTCGAATCTTTATTGGATTCTTTATCAAGGCTTATAAGTAATGTCAAAATTTGTTTGGCATGGTACCAACTTGTCTCGGTCAGTGGTCGCCGGAAGAATATGATAAAGAATCCAATAAAGATTCGAAACGTCGACCTTATAAAATAGTTTATCTGCTTTGTCCACTTCCCCGTAATAATAATTTTTAACTATATATTGTTAATATTGTCAGTTTTTCATTTTTTTTTTCATTTTTTAACAGTTTTTTGACATGTTTTCTGATTTTAAACAATTTGTGTTAATTTTGTATAGTTTTTGGCTACACTTGTTAGTTTTTGTTATTGTTCTTTGCGTTTTGACGCTGTTTGACAATTTTTTCATAATCATGTCAGTTTTTACCCTTTTTTACTGTTTTTAGCATCTCCTGTTATTTTCGGGCAATTCACGATTTTTTTTTCAAATTTTAACTTTTTTTCGTTTTAAACGATTTGGTACAGTTTTTGGTAATGTTTGACAGTTTTTGTAATTTTGTAACGTTTTTTTTACGCTTTTTGAGGATTTTTGTCATTTCTTGTCAGTCTTTTTACATTTTATTGCCACTTTTACATACTTTCATGATTTTAGTCAGTGATTTGACAGTTTTTTTGATTGGTTTTTTGGTTCTTGTCTATTTATCGCCATTTTTTCATGTTTTTTTTTTTAATTTTTGATTGTTGTCAACATTTCTGGTTCATTATCTTATGCGAATTTTCTGCTTTACGAAAAAAGAATCGTACCGAAACTTCAACCGCCTCTTAGCTTTAACCAGTATATAACCAATTATTATATAATTAAATTATATAATAAATTGTATTGATGACGTAAACGAATTGTTTCGTGGCTTGCGGTATAAACGTATAGGTAGCCCAAGATAGGATGAGCCGCGAGATGCGCAAATCAGGAAGTGAAACAACCACTTGTGAAGTCGAGATAGATGAGAGCTCAGTTGAGTGGGAGTGAGAAAGAAACAAATTTGTCTACTGCGCATCAACATCTCTCGGCTCATCTTACCTTGTGAGAAGTATAGTTGTAATAAATTAATTGCTTTTTTTTTAAGGTAAAACACTAGCAATTCTTGCAGTCGCTGATAATGCGATACCTCTAGTCTCTGGGACTATGTATAGCAAAGTCTATAATGCTACAATTCATACACATCCTAATGCAATTTTTTATCTCACAATGGCTACTCAAATGACAGTTTTTATTTTAATATTGTGAGTTTTCCTTCTGCCGTAATAACTTTTATTATTATATTGTTTTTAGATTTATTCATATTAAAGCAAAAGACAAGTACCTCATACACGAAGATGAAGACGTAAAAACTGAATGTCTTGAAAAAGAAGACGAATCGTCATAAAACAGTATTGCTCAATTGACACATTCCTAAATAAATTTATATTTGACTAGTTTTTTTTTCCTTACAATAAATAAAAATCACACATTACATGGCATTTGTTCATAATTAAGACACATTCCGAGGTTATCATCAGGTGATGCTTCACGAGCACTAGGTCCAAAATGTACACCAATTGTGAAAGGTGTAATACTGCTTTCGATTCGACATGGGGTTTCCCCGGATGGGCACAGGGATTCACCGCAATGGACAACACTGCAAAAGCCTGGACCCACATCTTGCGGCTGCAAAAGAGTGACGCAATGATAGCAATTGTTCCTACTTTCAAAAGCTATCGATTGATCGATTTGAGTAGTCCCAAAGATGGGAACGCTCTCCTTTCAAAAAATGTGTACACAACGTTTTTTGTGCAGCCGTAACCGGTAAAAATATTAATTCATACTTGCACATCGCGGCTGCAAAACAACTATTTTACGGACGGTTGCACAAAAACATTTTTTTTAATTTTACAAGAGAAAAACATAACGTACCATTAATAAATCTTCCGAATCGCACGGCAATACAATTTTATCTCCACAATCATCCATATTTCCGTCTTTGGGTTCGGGTACATCCCCTGAACCTTCATCCTCTCCTATACTTCCCTCATTATTCGGCGATATCCGAAATGCATTGTCATGACACGGCTCATAAACAATACTACACATCTCAATTTCCTGCCGTATACAAATATTATAATCCTGATCAGCTAAATGTCGTCCATTATCAGCAAAATTCATCGTCTGGATAACTCCAGTGATTCCCGTATGGTACTGCAAACAACCAGCAGGAGCCCTTTGGGTAAACGGAATTTGAGTAACCCGAACTTCCCATAAGCGAGTCACTGCTTTTTTGCTTAGTTTCATTTCAACTGAGACGCTCGAGTCTGTGTCTTCCACATCGAAATAAGCTATAATTAAAGGTTTTTTGGTTATTTGTGGGAAAAAGAGGTGGATCTTTTAACTATGTACTTGTCGAAAGTATGAGACACCCTTTTTCATATGCCTGATCTTGAATCTCTAAGTCTCTCTAACTTTCTAAACCTCTTCATCTATAGTGTGTGTTTCTTATGCACTACGTTTTAAATCCACTAGTTTACACGAGTCAACTCAATTAATAGTTATAAGTGCGCTAATAATTTATAATTAATAGTAGGTACTTATAACTCTTATAAGTGCGCTAAGGTATATTATAGTTCCGTCTTACAAACAAAGATATTCTGTACTTTCGACAAACACGTCTTGAAAATCTCCATCTCTTTTATTGCTTTACCAGTCAAAATTATTTAAATGAAGTTTACCATGTTGGCCGCTGTTTAGACCACACAATTTCAATTCTCGCTGTCCATCTGATAAAACAAAGATGTCGTCTTCACAAACCCCAGTTTTACGGTTTGGTTGCCCTAAATTAAAATGGATAAAGTCGAGTCTAAATTGTGATATTTCAGGATCAATTTTTTTAATTTTTAGAAGACAAGACTCCATGTCTTTGGATAAGTCTGGAAAGTGGGGATTTACGAAATAAGTTATATTATTGTGGATTTCTTCATCACAAGTTGCTGTGACTGAAATACGAAGCGTTAACTCTTTGTTTTAATTTTTTTTTTAAAGACTCACATACACAACAAACACCAAAACCCAAAGCACAAGGACCATGTGAAGTCCCTCCTTCAATTCGACACTCATATGCGTTCATACAGATGCCTTTTCTTCGCCGGTCGTTGGAAAGACATTCTTCCTCGACCGGTACAGGAAAGAAATTCAAAACTAGAATTTTGGTAAATATTTTGTCATTGAGGAAAACTACCTACAAACCTTTTGGCAACCTTGAAATATTAACAAGTTCAGTAACTCGATTCTGGTCGTTCCAGATATCAAAATTAGGTAACATTGGTAATGATGTTACAAGTTTTATGTAAATAAGAAGAAAGTACGTCACTTTCTTCATTACTGTTTTTGTTAATCACGATTTTTGTTTAATTAAGTGCGAGTTGAGAGAATGAATACATGTGCACGACTAACAGTTTTTAGCAGCATCTTCGTGGTGCAGATTTTCTAGGTCACTGGGTTAGTTACAGTTCTTACATAAACTTGAACTTTTCCGGAATTACACAAATCATCGCGTTATCTCATTAGAAAGTTATAATGAATGGGTGAAAATAAAGAAAAGTGTTTTGGCGGACCGCACGGAAAAAGAAAAAAAATCTTAGTTTTTGAATTCCGATGGATTTCCAGAGTAAAATCAAATACTGTACAGATATTTCACTTGGTACTCAAACTAAATTGTTTTTATATACATTTGCTTATGAATTTTGGAATATCCGATATAACTATTTCACTATCTCTATATATTTATAAATTTCGCGCCATTAGCCACAGCAACCAATGATCCTAGATACAGAAGGAAAAAAAAAGAGAAAACTTGTTTACAAAATAAATACGTACACTAGCAGGGTGGACCAAAAAATCTTTTTTAACTTTCGACACTAAAAATTGGCTCTTAGGCACCTTTAAAAAATGTTTTTTAAAGATAAGCTCTTAATTTTAATAGCAAGAACTCCCTCATCCCAGTTTTCTATTTCTTTTAGTTCTATTTGACAAAATCCATATCTCGTCACTACTTGATCGTACAAAAAAATTTTATTTACATTTTTTGTAGAAAATTAAGCGCTTTAAAAAAGGTATCTTACGATTTTTTATAGCTATTAACGTTTAGAAGATATCAGAGGTCAAAGTTTGAAGCATTTAACAAAAATTTCTTTTTTGTTTCTAAATTTTATATCTAGTATATAAATAAATATTATAAAATGAACAATATATAGTTTTGTAGGAAATTAAACGCTCTACAAAAAAGCCTTTTGTGGTTAATCAATTACTTCAACCATTTAAAAAAAAATGAGGATTTATTCTCAAATTTTGGTTTTTAAAATGCGAATATCTTCTAAGTGGTTAGAGTAATCGATTAACCACAAGAGACCTTTTTTGTAGATTTTTTCTGATATTTATTTATCTACGAATTATAAAATTTAGAAAAAAAAAATTGTATGATTCATTATTCTAGAAGCGTCCGACATCCCTCTATATAAAATATAATGCACAATCTGGCAAAAAATGTGGCCTGCTGATACATTTGAAGTCACTAAGCTGAATTCTAAAGGTACCAATAATTCATTTAGAATTAGCACTAAATTTAACGAGAAGTTATTTACGCAATTATATGACGCGGAAAACTGGCCTTTTGGCATTATTATTAAACAATATAATTTTTTTCGGAACAAGCTTGGTTCCTTCAAGTAAAGAGGAATTGCAGGACCCTACCATGCTGATATTAAATGTAAGAAGTATAAATTCTCTGAAAATTGATGAGATTGAAACTATAGTTGACTCGTACTCCAGTATACGGTTTATTTGTTTAAGTGAAACATGGGCCAGTAATCAGTTTATTAAGTATAGTAACATTCAGAGCTTTGAATTAACGTCTTGGTATTGCCGACAAAACTTCAAAGGAGGTGGCGTTGCCATTTGGACTGCCAACAATCTAAAGATACAGCCATTAGATTTAGAAAAGTATTGTATTGATAAAGACTTTGAAGTGTGTGGCGTTTCTTTTCAAGATGATAATAACTATACAATATTACTTTTTAATTTTTAGAGATCGCCTACGGGCAATATTAATGTCTTTTGTGAGAGTCTGTGTAAAATGTTAAGTCAGTATTTTAAACATAATGTCAAAATTGTGTGCTGTGGAAATTTTAATATAGATTCTAATTTCAAAACCAAAGAGCTTACACTTTTACTAAATAGTTTTGCCACTTTCAACCTCTTCAAGCACGATACAGCATCAACCCGAGTATCTAGTACGTCTTCTTCATGTATCGACCATATATACAGTAATTGGGTTGGTGCTTTGTCTGCTGTTGTGGATAATACAATATCCGATCACAGAACAATTTTGTATAAAATTCCTAATCTTCAGCAAACGCACAATGTAACGTATGTCTACAAAAGAAAATTTAATAATAACACGCTTAACGAGTTTTGCAAGTCACTGAGTGAGGTTAATTGGGAAGATTTGTACCATTTAGATAATATTCACACGGCGTTTGAACATTTCATAAAATCATTTTTACATCTCTTTAACACTTTTTTTCCTAAAAAGAAGATAAAACGGAAGTCTAATAAAAAAAAGTGGGTAAACGAAAACATTCAGTCCTCAAGTGCCAAACTGCGTGACTTTTATATACTAAAACAGAGATATCCTCAACTAGATGACATCTACAAAGAAGCTAAAAAAGCTCATAGGAATTTGGTTGCCACTACCAAAGATCAGTATCTTCAATCCAAAATAGCTAACTCTAGTAATTCAACTAAGTCACTTTGGATAATCGTTAACCAAATTTCAGGCAACAGTAATTCAGAAAGAAATAGCAATATAACTCTAGAGCACAACGGTGTGTTATGTGACGACCCAAAGCTGAATGCAAATAGATTCAATACTTATTTCAAAAATGTTCCTATTGAAATTACTAATCAATTAAATCAACAATCAAGTGTTTCAAGCTCCAGTTCTAGTGCGAATAATACTATAGAAAGTAGCATGTTTCTTCTTCCTTTCAGTAATGATGAACTATTAAACTTGTTAAACTCTAAACTTAAGAGCAAGACGTCATCTGGACCTGACGAAGTGCCGATATACATTATTAAAAAATGTATCCCTGCCATAGTTTCTCCGTTAACGTATCTTGTGAATCTGTCATTTGTTTGTGGCAAATTTCCTGAAGCTTTGAAAATCGGTAAGGTTATCCCAATCTATAAAAAGAACGACACTCATGCTATCGAAAATTACAGGCCTATTACCTTGACTTCGGGTTTTTCTAAAATATTTGAGTATAGCTATCTTAGTCGCTTGTGTAACTTTTTAAAGATAACAAATGTTATATCCGACAATCAGTTTGGATTTCGAGAAAAATGCTCCACAAAAATGGCTTTACTAACCTTCTATGACAATATCCTAAAACACATTGATGCCGTTGAATGCCCTATTGGGATTTTTTGTGATCTTAGTAGGGCATTTGATTGCGTAGATCATGCTAAGCTACTTGACAAATTGAATAATATAGGTATTAGAGGTGTAGCTCTGGAGTGGATTAAAACTTTTTTACAGAACAGAAAACAATACGTTGAACTTCCGGGAAAAGATTCTTCTGAAAATGTACAGTCAAACCTTGTGGAACTAAATGTGGGTGTTCCTCAAGGATCTGTACTTGGGCCAGTCTTATTTATTTTGTTTATTAATGACATTGAACATCTCTCATCAAAGGGATTTATAATACTTTATGCAGATGATACTGTAATTATTATTTCTGACAAACTAGATATAATTCTGAAAATAAAAGCTTAAGATGCTGTAGATAATGTTTTTAATTGGTTTAATACTAATAAATTATATTTCAATGCTGAAAAAACTAACTGCCTGTGCTTCCATGTACCACAGAATTGTCCTATCCCAATAAATGTAAATGTTACTAATAAACAACTAGTTGATACCAATAGCACTAAGTTTTTGGGAATAGTATTTGATAAATGTTTGAATTGGAAAGATCACTGTGCAGCTTTAGTAACCAAAATGTCATCTTTGACATATATGTTCCGAGTGCTAAAAGATATTCTTAATGTAAAACAACTAATGCAAGTTTACTTTGCTCAAGTTGATAGCAGACTTTGCTACGGAATTTGCCTATGGGGAAATTCTTCGATGGCACTGGATGTTTTTGTTTCGCAAAAAAAAATGTTACGGGTAATTTTTCGTTTGTCTAATAGACAATCCTGTAGAGATATTTTTAAGGAGTATAGAATATTGACGGTACCTTCCCTCTTAATTTTCGAGATGGCTGTTTCTATTTATTACAATCGACATAAGTTACCTTATGTAAGCGATGTGCACATGCTAAACACCAGACAAAGCAACAACCTCTCTATTCCTTATACTAGATACAACATAATCAAAAATTCCCTACGTTGCTTAGGTCCCACAATATATAATAAGTTACCTAGCGAAATTAAAATCTGCAAAACTATTGCAAAGTTTAAGCTCAATCTAAAAAACTTTTTAAGTACTAACACGTTTTATACTTTAAATGAGTTTCTCTTATCATGAAAGTCTCTGTTTTCTGTTTTGACGTTTCCTGTATACATATGTCTGTATTTTTAAAGGAATAAATACATATTATTATTATTATTAATCTGTTATAAGAAATGTTAGTTTCCTCACAAAATTAGAAAACAGTTCTGTTTTTGTTCTTAATGCTTTAAAAAATGATAGAAAAATCTTAAGTTTGTCTTCAAGAATTAGTAAAATGTCGCCTTTGTTTTCTTGAATTAGAAAACATTGTCGT
The DNA here is from genome assembly GCA_029207805.1 of Tribolium confusum. Lineage (NCBI taxonomy): Eukaryota > Metazoa > Arthropoda > Insecta > Coleoptera > Tenebrionidae > Tribolium > Tribolium confusum. The sequence goes on along the minus strand of JALGAY010000007.1, from coordinate 8,357,126 downwards.
TTTTGTTTTATTAACTAAAAAATTGATAAAAAATAACGCCTGCAATTTCTAAAATATTGCTTCGCGTTTCAAGATTAGTAAAACATTACCTTCGGCTTTCAAAATCAAAAAACAATGTCGTCTTTGTGTTTATTTATTTAAGAGTTGATCTAAGTAATAGGTATTGCCTTCAGTTTGTATTAGATTTTGCTTTCGTTTGGTTTTTGTTCTTATTAATTAAAAAATTTATAAGAAATATCGTTTCAGGTTTTTAAAATATTGCCTCGCGTTTTTAAGACAGCAAAATGTTATCTTCGGCTTTCAAGATCAGAAATCAATGTCGTCTCTTTGTTTATTTATTTACGAATTTATATAAAAATTAGATATTGCCTCTGGTTAACAAAATTAGTAAATTTTGCTTCCGTTGTTGGTCTTTGTCGTTATCAATTCAAAAATTTATAAGAAATATCGTTTCTGACTTCGAAAATATTGCCTCGCATTTTAAAGATTAGTAAAATGTTATCTTCGGTTTTCAAAATTAGAAACCAATGCCGTATTTTGTTTATTTATTTAGCAATTAATATAAAAAATAGATATTGCCTCTGAATTATAAAATAAGTAAATTTTGCCTCCGTTCTCTGGCTTTTGTCGTCATCAATTCAAAAATTTATAACAAATATCGCTTCAGATTTCTAAAATTTTGCCTCGCGCCCTTTTCAATATTAGTAAAATGTTATCTTTGGCTTTCAAAATCAAAAAACAATTTCCTCTTTCTGTTTATTTACTTAAAAATTGATGTAAAAAATGTCTTGCCTCCGGTTTGTAAAATTAATAAATTTTGCCTTTATTTTATTATTTTTTATTATTATAAAATTTGTCCCAGCAGACTATAAAGCCCATATTGGACACAAAATACAAGATAAAACGTACAAGATTCAATATGTGAAATATAACAGAAAATAGTCAGTAAAAAAGAGAATAACATAATTATGTTCCTAGTTATAATTTAAAACAGAAACATTAAATAAAAGCTAAGAGAAAATATTTAATAATTAAAAATTATTAAATTATTTAAAACTATTGCTATAAGACTGATTTGATTAAGTGCAAATTATTAAATATTTTCTCTTAGCTTTTATGTAAAGTTTCTGTTTTAAATTATTACTAGGTACGTATATTATTCTTTTTTTTACTGTCTATTTTTTATTATTATTAAAAATTTATAAGAAATATCGTTTAATGGGCTGATTTCAAGTTGAGATAATACCGGTAGTATCGCAAATTTTAATACTTTTCCATGGCAACAACCAATCACAACCTCGAATTGTTTAAATTTTGCTTAGAAACGAAGATACTACCGGTATTATCTCAACTTAAAATCATCCCAATAGACTTCTAAAATATTGTCGTGTTTTCAATGTTAGTAAAATATGTTATCTCCGGCTTTCAAAATCAGAAAACATTGTTGTTTTTCTGTTTATTTACTTAAAAATTGACATAGAAAATGTATTGCCTTCGATTTGTAAAATTAATAAATTTTGCCTCTCTCTTTTTCAATTAAAAAATTTAGATGAAATATACTTTTAGACTTCTGAAATATTGCCTCGTGTTTTCAAGATTTGTGTTTATTTATTTTAGAACTGATATAAGAAATAGATATTGCCCCCGCTTTGGTATAATTAGTATGTTTTACCTCCGTTTTTGGTCTTTGTCGTTATCAATTCAAAAATTAATAAAAAATGACGTTACAGTAAAAGTTATCTTCGGCTTTCAAAATCGAAATTCAGAAGAAATATCATTTCACACTTCCAAAATTTTCCCCGCGTTTTTACGATTAGTAAAATGTTATCTTCGGCTTTCAAGATCAGAAAGCAATGTCGTCCATTTGTATAAACAAAGTGTAAATAAATAATTATTTACGAATTGACATAAAAATTAGATATTAATTTTGCCCCCGTTGTTGGTTTTTGTCGTTATCAATTCAAAAATTTATAAGAAATATCGTTTCTGACTTCGAAAATATTGCCTCGCCTTTTCAAGATTAGTAAAATAATATCTTCTACTTTCAAAATCAAAAAACAATGTCGTCTTGATGTTTATGAATTTAAGATTTAGTATAATAAATAGTTATTGCCTCTCGTTTGTAAAATTAGTAAGTTTTGCCTTTATATTTGGTCTTTATCGTTATCTATTCAGAAATTTATAAGAAATATCGTTTCAGATTTCTAAAATATTGCCTCGCATTTTAAAGATTAGTAAAACGTTATCTTCGGCTTTCAAAATTAGAAACCAATGCCGTATTTGTGTTTATTTATTTAGGAATTAATATAAGAAATAGATATTGCCTCCGAATTATAAAATAAGTAAATTTTGCCTCCGTCTCTGGCTTTTGTCGTCATCAATTCAAAAATTTATAACAAATATCGCTATAGACTTCAAAAATTTTTCCTCGCGCCCTTTTCAAGATTAGTAAAATGTTATCTTTTGCTTTCAAAATCAAAAAACAATTTCGTCTTTCTGTTTATTTACTTAAAAATTGTTATAAAAAATGTCTTGCCTCCGGTTTGTAAAATTAATAAATTTTGCCTTTATTTTATTATTTTTTATTATTATCAAATTTGTTCCAGCAGACTACAAAGTCCATATTGGAGACAAAATACAAGATAAAATTACAACATAAACTAAATGTGCAAGATTCAATATGAGAAATATATAACATAGAAAATAGTCAGTAAAAAAGAGAATAACATATGTTCCTAGTTATAATTTAAAACAGGGACATTAAATAAAAGCTAAGAGAAAATATTTAATAATTAAAAATATTAAAAATTATTAAATTATTTAAAACTATTGCTATAAGACTGATTTGATTAAGCGCAAATTATTAATTATTTTCTCTTAGCTTTTATTTAAAGTCTCTGTTTTAAATTATAACTAGGAACGTATATTATTCTTTTTTTTACTGTCTATTTTTTATGTTATATATTTTCTATGCCTTCTTTATTATTATTAAAAATTTATAAGAAATATCGTTATAGACTTCCAAAATATTGCGTAGCGTTTTCAAGATTAGTAAAACGTTATCTTCGGCCTTTAAACTTAGAAAACAATATCGTCTTTGTGTTTATTTATTTAAGAATTGATCTAAGAAATAAGTCTTGTCTCCGGTTTGTACAATTAGTAAATTTTGCCTCCATATTGGGTCTTTGTCGTTATCTATTCAAAAATTTATAAGAAATATCGTTTCAGACTTCTAAAATATTGTCGTGTTTTCAATGTTAGTAAAATATGTTATCTCCGGCTTTCAAAATTAGAAAACAATGTTGTTTTTCTCTTTGTATTTAAGAAATGATATAAGAAATATATTGCCTCCTATTTATATAATTAGTAAATTTTGTCTCCGTTGTTGGTTTTTGTCGTTATCGATTCAAAAATTTATAAGAGATGTCGTTTCAGACTTCGATAATATTGCCCCGTGTTTTCAAGATTAGTAAAATGTTATCGTTGGTTTTCAAAATCAGAAAACATTGTTGTCTTTCTGCTTATTTACTTAAAAATTGACATAGAAAATGTATTGCCTCCGGTTTAGAAAATTAATAAATTTTGCCTTTCTCTTTTTCAATTCAAGAATTTAGAAGAAATATGGTTTCAGACTTCTGAAATATTGCCTCGTGTTATCAAAATTAGTAAAATGTTATCTTCGGCTTTTAAAATCAAAAAACAATGTCGTCTTTGTGTTTATTTATTTAAGAATTGATATAAGAAATAGGTATTGCCTCGGATTTATAAAATTAGTAAATTTAGTCTCCGTCTTTGATCTTTGTCGTTATCTATTCAAAAATTTATAACAAATATCGTTTCAGGCTTCCAAAATATTGCCTCGCGTTTTCAAAATTTGTGTTTATTTATTTAAAAACTGATAATTTTAATTAATACTCTTTTATGTACCAAGAGCATTAGAAGACGTTTATGTCCTTCAAATACGACAAGTTTACAAGACCAAGGGCCTTTGGCCCGAGGGCAATAGACATGAAGTAATGCTTAAAGTGCATCAGAAATTTTGTTAAATTTCAAATGAATAAATAAAAACGTATCATAGAAAAGCAGCGTTAAGTGATAAAAACTGTAGAAGCGGATATAAAACTTAGAAAAAGCCCTAGGGCATTAGGCCTACGTAATATCTGTCTTGTGTTCTAGACAGAAGGGTGTAGCTGCATATTATGTAATTTAAATGCACCTAGGCCTTGAACCAAATAAAAAAAGACAGGTTTTTGTTATTATCAAGTGCGTTGACTTATGTCGATCCGAGAAAAATTTAAATCGTTATGAAATCTGATGGTAATGATGTCATGCATGGTATTAAAACGACACAATTCCAAGGGGCGTCGGCTATGAACGAAAACGAAAGTGTAACACTCCCCCGAGGCACTTCAGAACAATATAAAAACCTCCCATCGAAAATCTTACAATCAGAATAACCCAACATGGCTTTCAAAGTAAGTATATACCTACATTTAATAATGAAATAAAATATTTTTTCAGTTTGTTTTACTTGTCGCTACTTTGGCTTGCGCCAACGCTGGACTTCTTCCAGCCGCTGCTCCTGCTGTGGCTTACTCTGCAGCTCCTGCTGTCTCTCATGTTTCCTATGCCAGTCCTGTGGTATCCTACGGAGCACCAGCCGCTCCAGCTATTACTTCTCAACACTCTAATATTTTGAGAAGTTTCGGAAATTTGGGACAAGTCTCTACCTACTCAAAAACCATCGATACTCCATTCTCCAGTGTGAGCAAAGCTGATGTACGTGTTTCCAACCCTGGATTTAAATATGCCGCCCCTATTGCTCACACTTACGCCGCTCCTGTTGCTCAGACTTATGCCGCTCCAGTTGCCCATACTTATGCCGCTCCAATTGCCCATTCTTATGCCGCTCCTGCTATTGCCGCTCCAGTTGCCCATGCCGCCCCTGCTGCTATCGGAGTAGCGTATTCTGCAGCTCCTGCTGTCTCTCATGTCACTTACACCGGATTGGGCTACAGTTATGGATGGTAGATTGTTAGATTTTTGTATTTATTTTTTGTAAAATACTTGTTTAAATAAAAAACTATAAAAACTTAAAAATGAAATTTGTAAATATTTTTCAAATTTTTCATAAATCATCACTCAGGTGGTGCTCGTGTTAAACTTTTTGTAGGTACCACTTTCAAATTTTGGTCCTTCGAGACGGATGTTTTAATTCTTCGCTATCAAGCGCATTATGATTGTCACGAAGCTCCTGACCTGAATTTTTTGTAAAGCAAATTGGAGCTGTAATAGTTTTAATAAACGTCTATTTCCTCTTGAAATTTCTTTGCAAAATTTATGAAAAATTGGAGAAGAAAAAAAAGGACGGAGGCATATTAATTTTTAATTACATAATAAAGAATTTACTAAAAACATAACAAACATAATCTTACAAATATTTCAAAATAACACTAAGAAAGGGGAAGATTTTCGATTTACTCTTGAGCTAATAATTTTTTACAAATGTAATTTTTAACTAATAATAGATTGCTCAAGTGTGTATAAGTAACCGAAATCTCGTTTAAATTCTATTAGAAAAACGTATTTAAAAAAAATTATTTTGAAAAATGTCCAACAATTTTATCGGAACCAAAAATTAAAAATTGTTAAGTTTTAAGTGTAATTTTTGGTTTATAAAAGGTTTACCAAGTGACTATAAATTTCCGAAATCTTGTTTAATTATTTTTTCAGGAACGTACTTAAATTAACTTTGAAAAGTGTTAATTCCTAAGAACTTTGTGAAATCCAAAATTAAATATTTGTAATTCCTGACCTTATTAATTTTTTATTACACAAATTTGAATTTCTATACCTTTAATAAATGTCTATTACCTCCAGAAATTTTGTTGCAAAATTCTTACAGGACCGTACTTAACAAAATCCTAATTTACAAAAATTTGTAAAATCTTAATATTTAATAAAAAATTTGCAACTTCTGACCTGATAATTTTTAGAAGTGTAGTTTTTGGTTAATTAAAGTTTTATCAAGTGACTATAATTTCCCGAAACTTCGTAAAATTATTTTTGCAGGAACGTACTTAAATTAATTTTAAAGTGTGTTATGTTTCAAAAACATCAATTCCGAAATCAAATATTTGTAACTAGGGCTGGAAAAAGTATCGATACTTACAGAAGATATCGATACCTGCTCAGGTATCGTACACCGATACCGACTGCAATCAGGTATCGAAATATCGATACTTCAATACCTACGATACTTCCGATATCTCCGATACCTGCGATACCTTGATAAAGAGTGGCTATAAATGAATATCCTATTCAGAGCGCTTTGGAAACACGAGCTATTTTGATGAAAACAAACAAATTCACAAGCTATTTGATACGATATTTATTTATCACCACTCGATACTTTTGATACCACGATACTTCCGATACCTCTGATACCGCGATACCTCGATACTTCCCGATACCTCCGATACCTTGATACCTCCGATACCTCGATACTTCCGATATCTCGATACTTTGCAGGTATCGATACCCGATACCTAAAAACAGGTATCGCCCAGCCCTGTTTGTAACTTTTGACCTGATAATTTTTTTGTAATGCAAATTTGAACTGTCATAGTTTCAATAAATCTCTATAGGTTCCGGAAATTTCGTTGTAAACGTCTTACAGGATCGTACTTAAAAAAAATTCTAATTTTCAAAAATTTGTAAAATTTAATAATCAAAAATTTGTAACTACTGACCTAATAACTTTTTTAGAAGTATAATTATTGACTAATAATAAGTATAGTATAAGTGTAGTTTATAAACTACCAAAATTTTGTTTAATTTTTTTTTACATTTTTGTAAATAATTTTGTCTAGTTTCTATCAACTTTGTCAGAAACAAAAATCGAATTTTTTAACTCCTGACCTGGTAATTCTTTTGTAATGCAAATTTAAACTGCAATAGTTTTAAAAAATGTCTATTAGCTCCTCGAAATATTCTTTCAGGACCGTACCTACAAAAAGAACTCTAATTTTCTAAAATTTGTCAAATCTTATAAACAAAAATTTGTAACTCTTGGCCTGATCAATTTTTAGAAATGTAATTTTTGACTAATAATACATTGTTCAAGTATGTATAAGGAACCAAAATCTCGTTTTATTTTTTTTACAGAGTCGTACTTAAAAAAAATAATTTTGAAAAATGTCTAACAATTTTATTGGTACCAAAATTTAAAAATTTGTTAACTCCAAAGTGTAATTTTTGGTTTATAAAAAAATTACCAAGTGACTAGAAGTTTAAGAAATTTTCTTTAATTATGATTTCAGGAACGTACTTAAATTAATTTTGAAGAGTCTTAATTTTTAATAACAACAAATCCAAAATAAAATATTTGTAACTCTTGACCTGATAATGTTTTTGTAATATGCAAATTTGAATTGTAAAACGTAGTTTCAATAAATCTCTGTAGGTTCCTGAAATTTCGGTGTACATTTTTTACAGGACCGTACTTAAAAAAGAATTCTAATTTTAAAAAATTTGTAAAATCTTAATAATCAAAAATTTATAACTTCTAACCTGATAATTTTTAGAAGTGTAATTTTTGGTTAATTAAAGTTTTACCAAATGACTATAATTTCCCGAAATTTCGTAGAATTATTTTTACAGGAACGTACTTAAATTAATTTTGAAGGGTGTTAATTTTTAAAAACTTTAAATCTAAAATCAAATATTTATAACTCCTGACCTGATAATTTTTTTGTAACGCAAATTTGAATTGTAATAGTTTCAATAAATCTCTATAAGCTCCTGAAAATTCCTACAGAAAAGCAGTTAAAAAGAAATAATTCCAAAATTTCTAAAATCCAAAAAAATGAAAATTTTTGACTAATGACCTAACAATTTTATGAAAAATTGGAGAAGAAAAGAAGGGCAGAGATATTTTAATTTTTGATTACATAATAAAGAATTTACTAAAAACTTATCAAACATAATGTTACAAATATTTCAAAATAAGGATAAGAGAGAGAGAGAGATTTTCCAGTAAATAATAGGATTGAGTCATCACTTCATCTGAGTAAAAAAAGATCACGAAACTTCTGAACAATTTTGGAAGAACATATAGTTATATAAGAAGCGGAGACGCTGACTGGGCAGTTAGTGAGAACCAGACAAGCGAGTAAAGTGAGCGATCTTCGTGAGACGGCAGATAGCGTTTCTCTGCAGAACCGCTAACTAAAATGTGAAACAAGTGATAATAATTATAATCATTAATGTATCAACAATTTAATAACCATTAATCAATAACAAATTTAATGTTTAAACTTTGTTTTTGAATTTTTTTTATATTTAAATGTTACACATTTCTAAAAAAATATAATTTTTTATTTTAATGTACATTTTACACAATTCTATTTAGACTAACTTTTCTTAACCGTAGTTAACCGTAATGGCAGTCTTTTTACCTTCAACATTGAGAGAAGCTTCCTATCTGACTGACTGTTTCCTATCACAATATACTTCCTGTTTTAATTTTTATGTCTCTGTTTAATTTGAGTTTAGTAAAGTATCTTTTAGGACGGGGTAAATAACAAAGTGATAAATGAAATAATTTATTTGTCGATTTACAAAAAAAATATAGGCAGCCAATATTATGTACAGACACTAAATTTAGTGCTTGAAACCGAGTAGGTGGAAGTTATTACACAAATTTCGCAAATTATAGGACAACAATTTACATAATGAAATGAGGAATTGAAAAGTGAATCATCAATCACCTGTCATCCAGAATATAAATACATTTTTATTCTCCTAATGATTCTGAATCGAAAAAAAAAATATTCTGAATTGGTGATGAGATGATCACATCATATTTTGAAAATGTCCCAAATTTCTATACATATAGCAAAATTTCCTAAGTAGTTTCACATTAATAATTTTTACATGCATCACTACATAAATTGCATAAGCTATTTCAAGATTATATAGCATTTTATTAATATATCTTCTAAAATTTTATTAATGATATAAGTCAAGGCTCTTTATTTTTTGTATTTTGGGGGTTGAAGCAATTTAAAAAATCATATGACGTGATGAACAATAAATAATAAAAAGTGTAGAATGTCTATGGCTAAAAGCAACAAAGATAAAATGCTAATATTCTTTGATGAAATAAAAAATTGTGTAAAGGCACTGTCATTAATTTGAAATAATTAAAAATCTTCGTTCTTGTGTTGTATATTTTAGCACCTGTTGCATATAAAAGATTTCACTAATTTTATATGTTATGGCAGTTTTACGGTGGAACAATTCAGATGTTTTGGTATTTAAATTTTTCTTTAAATATGTATACTTAAGGATAAATCAAAGCATATAAATACAAATAAATTAACACTTACAATATACAACTTACATAAATTAAAAACAAAGAAAATTTATGTCATTTCATGACTACATAGGAATTATAAATTGAGCCTCAATAATAATAATAATAAAATATTACAATGTTTACAACTCGCTGTTTTTTCTTTCTAACTACATTATTGTTTAAAACCTATATATTTTTTAATTACAATATCTTTATTACAAACAGATTTTGATACAATTACATAACATTGCTTTAAGAATGTGAATAACATGAAATTTGTTTTACCATCATTGTATATAAAATATTTCCTTTAGTGATGATACTAATTTAAAAAATTTACTAGTCAGGATAGGGAATAATTCACTAATGATTGTACCCAATAAAAAATTCGACTCGCCCTGATTTGTAATCTGAAAGATCACTAAAACATAAATATCTAATTTCGTGATCTGGAATGCTGTCTTGTCATTAAGTGATCTTTAACAATTATTCAGAGATCTAGTGAAATTGAATTAATATCATTTTAAACATTTATGTATACACTTAATAAGACAATAAAAGAGAGGTCACCACAATTGCAAAATCCCCTCCTTTGATTTCCTAGCTGTTTAAGGGAGGTGATATGTTTACAAATTACATTACTCTAAATATTTTCCTATAATTTGCAAAAAAAAAAAGATTCAAAAAGAAACAAAACCAAAATTTCTCTATTTTGTCTACATGAAACATCCAACAACTTTTAATCCTTATACATAATTATATATAATATATACTTAAGTCAATCGGATATGACAAGTCCTTGGTAACAAAATTACCTAAAAATCAGTCTCTTCAATGTTTAATTTTCGCATTCGTCGCGATCGAGTTATGTTTCAACCCTTCGCTTTTAACAAAATCTATAGCTGCATAAGTTAACGTCACTTCCGTCCCCCCTTGTTCCCCTTTAACCGTCCTCGGGCTGCGATTCCCGTCATCCAAGTCCAAACTAGCATAATGCACATAGTTCGGATCAGCGGAACTAACCGACCCCGGCCGAACCCTATCGCTATTAGCCGACTCAGGTCGAGATCCCACAATCGTCGATCCCGACGAACACAACTCACTCGACGTTGAACTCGGCCGAAGAACCTCATAGGGCCGTCCTTCATCATCGTTAGTCTCGGTGATTGGTCGGAATTGAGCCGAATCGGGCGGGGCTAACCGCATCCCCACTCCAGGTTTCATAAACGCATACTCCTCATTGACTGGTGTTTTCGGGTTGTAATTCACGTACTCTGATTTGTCGAAATCCATAGGAGTGTAATCACTGGGCGGGGCTTTGAGAGGACTACTAGGACTGTTGAGGCTAATCGGGAAAATTGTGGAGGAACTCGAGGGGGTATTAACACTTGAACTTGAACTGTCTTTGGAATCGTCGCGACGCCGACGTGGCAGACTTGCAAAAGATGATTCTGTGAGAGGTAAATGCATGGTAGGCGGAGTTCCGGTTGAGTATTTCCGGCCTAGGAGAGCGTAACGAGGACTTGAACTAGCTCCGCTTTTTTGTGGGTTTTGAATGTTGATTGGTTGGGACCGGGTTTTGTCTTTTTTGCGTGTTGAACGTTTTTTACCGACTGACATGTTGGCGTAGTCTTCAACGATTTGGGCACTGTCTAGGCTTGATTGGCGGTGGTGGCCACGTCCTAGTGACATTTCAACGTAACCATCGGGGGTTGTTGGGTCAGTTTTCGGGCTACCGTAACTGTCAGGTGATGCTTTTGCTGGACTTTTAAATGACATTGCGAGATAATCGTTGTTGTTGTTATTTTTTCTCGGATCCATTTCCATGTAATCATTGGTGACTTCTTCATGTGGTGGAGAGATAAATGATGGTTTTGCAGGTGAAGACCCTGATGACATGTCAACATAAGGTGAAGTGTCTGGTTTACGTCCTGGTTTCATTTTGACATAACCATGGGTGTTTATAGGTCCTGGTTTCATATCCATGTATCCAGAATTATTACTTCCAGACCGACTAAAATCCATTTCCATGAGATCATCCATTGGACCAATAGAATTATGTGAGCCTTGTCCTCTTGCATTACTTAAAATTGGAGCACTTGATGATTTTGTACCTTGATGGGAATGATGTCCATGTGGTGGTAATACTCTTCCAGGTACTTTTTTCGTTTTAGAACCAACACTTAATGCTCGAACACGTAAATTTTCATTATTTTGTCCAAACATTTCAGTGTATTTTTTATAACTTTCTGGTTTTGAACCAACAGAATATGCCCGTGTTGGTCTTGCCTCATCATCTTCTGATGTTAAATACGAGGCAACTTTCTCAAGAGGATATTCAGCAAACCTCATATCAGTCGAGGGAGTTCCCGAGGTAACGCTGCTTAAACTCGCAGTTGGTGAATTGTTATGATGTCTTCCTCGTGGTGACATATCAACATACCCATCATCAGAACTATGCAAGGTCATCGATATATAGTTACAATTATACGGAGGACTATCAGGACATTCCTCCTCGGCTATTGCCTCATCAGGTGTCAAAGAATGTCCATAACGTCCCAAAGTCGGGTCCAATTCTGTACAAACATCAGTTTCGTCAGTCAAACTATACGAAGAACCTGCTGAATCCGTGGAACACCCAACCGAAGGAGGACTCACGGGACTTCCATGTGGTGGACTGTGCGAAATATCTCGACCGTAGAGAGACGCCGGCCGATAAGGAATTAAATGTGACCGCGTTTGGTTCCATTGCATCGAATGATTACCCTCAGAGGTGGTACGTGCCCTTGAAGGCATTGAATCGCACCGTTCACGGCCTCCTCCTAAACCTGAAATAAAAAATACACTATGAAACACGCGTGTTATCACATTATAGAAGCAGGTGCATGAAAATGGGGCTCATTATAACCAGAACTATTAATATGCGTTACCTGTACCATTTTAAATTGTGATTTACTACCAACCCCAACATGCAAAAAAGAGAAAACAGAATTTCCCAAAATTAATAATTTGTAACTCTTGAGCTAATAATTTTTTACAAATGTAATTTTTACTAACAATAGATTAATAAAGTATCTATAAGCAACCAAAATATCGTTTAAATAAAAAAATTAAAGTACGTTTCTGTAAAAAATACAAAACGTACTTCAAAAATTATTTTGAAAAATGTCTAACAATTTTATCGGAACCAAAAATTAAAAATTGTTAAGTTTTAAGTGTAATCTTTGGTTTATAAAAGATTTACCACGTGACTATAAGTCCGAAATTTCGTTTAATTACTTTTTCAGGAACGTACTTAAATTAATTTTGAAAAGTGTTAATTTCTAAAAATTTTGTGAAATGCAAAATCAAATATTTGTAATTCCTGATCTGATAAATTTTTTGAATTCACAAGTTTGAATTTTAGTAGCTTTAATAAATGTCTATTACCTACAGAAATTTCGTTGCAAAATTCTTACAGGACCGTACATAACAAAATTCTAATTTTCAAAAATTTGTAAAACCAAATAATCAAAAATTTGAACTCCTGGCCTGAGTTCTTATAAGTCTAATTTTTGATTTATAAAAGGTTGTCAAGTGGACTATAAGTTCCCAAAACTTTGTTTAATTATTATTTCAGGAATGTACTTAAGTTAATTAATTTTGAAAGTGTTAATTTTTAAAAACTTTAAATCCAAAATCAAATATTTGTAACACTTGACCTGATAATTTCCTTGTAACGCAAATTTGAATTGTAATAGTTTCAACAAATCTGTATAGACTCCTAAAATTTCGTTGTCAACTTCTTATAAAAACGTAATTAAAAAAAATATCTAATTTTCAAAAATTTATAAAATTTAATAATCAAAAATTTGTAACTACTGAACTGATAATTTTTGACTATTGATAGATTTAATAAGTGTTTATAAACTACCGAAATTTCGTTTTTTTTCTGAAACATACTTAAATTGATTTTGTCTAATTTCTAGCAACTTTGTCAGAAACAAAAATCGAATTTTTTAACTCCTGACCTGGTATTTTTTTTATAACGCCAATTTCAATTGCAATAGTTTTGAAAAATGTCTATTAGCTCCTGAAATTTCCTTGCAATATACTTCCAGAATCGTACCTACAAAAATAATTCTAATAAACAAAATTTGTAACTCCTGACCTGATCAATTTTTAGAAATGTAAATTTTAACTAATAATGTATTTATCAAATGTCTATAAGCTACTAAAATTTCAATTTTTTTTAACAGAACTGTACTTAAAAAAATAGTTTTAAAGGTGACTAACAATTTTAAAAAACTAAAAATAAAAAAAACTCCTGACCTGATACATTTGCTGTAACGCAAATTAAGAATTGTAATATGTAATTTGAAGAAATGTTTATTAGTTCTTGAAATTAAGGAGTTATATTACATAACTGTGCCTTAAAAAAAATATTTTCCTAAACTTGTCAAATCCACAAATAAAACATTGTAATTCCTGACCTAATAATTTTTTAGGAGTGTAATTTTGATCTAATAAGAGTTTTGTCAAATGTCTTTATCCTCCGAAAATTTTATTATTCGTTTTTTTAACAGAAACGTTCTTAAAAAATTCATTTCGAAAGATGTCTTATTTATAGCAATTTTGTTAGAAAAATCAAAAATTTGTAGCTCCTGACCTGATAAATTATTTGTAACGTAATCTTGAGTTGAAGTAGTTTTAAGAAATGTCTATTATCTCCTGAAAGTTCGTAACAAATTCTGACAGGGCCGTACTAAAAAAAATCTTATTTTCTAAAACTTGTCAAATCTAAAAATCAAAATCTTGTAAATCGTAACCTGATAATTTTTGAATTACTTTTTCAATCTTTGACTTAATCCTAAATATTAATTTAATTTAATATCATTTTTAAAATTTTTTTGAAAAACAGCGAATTTCTCAAATATTTACATCGTAAATTATATAGAAACAGTTGGCAATACTGATCGCAAACCACATGACTGAACTAATAAAATATTTTGAAGTTATATAAAAGTATTTATTTGAAAAAATAATATAAGTAAAAGATTACTTAGTGCCTACATGACTCTTCACGGTTTATGGAAAAAATAGGCGGTCTTTAACGTCAGCTCGAGTTTATAGACTCACTGCGCGTCTGTTATGGAGACACTGCCAATTTTGACATAAGGTTAATACATAAAGTTACCACAATGTGTCATTTAATAGAAGAATAGAATGAATTACAAGAAAGAAACACTTTTTCAAGGTACGATTTTGCAAAGATTGGCAACGTCACTGTTATCTTTTGTCTCTGAGTGACGTCACACCACGTTGCCACTATTCTGAAATATCACACCTTCAAAGAGTTTTTCTAATATTAAAATATTAATAAATTCAAATTTAACCCCCCTTGCTATAATAACATAAAAATGTGGTGTGATACATACATTTGGAGGATTGATTTGAGCGTTTTGGAGCTCGCAAAGGGTGTGAGGTGTCAGAAATAGGTGCGGGATTCGCTAAGGGCAGTGATTGAGTGCGTTGATGGCTGATGGTCCCAGATTGGGTCACGCTCCCTGCTACGAATAAACAAACACCCGATAACATCCTGACATTGCCACACGACACAAGACAACAACTAAATAACGACACCAAACAGGACGATATTGTAATGATTGTGTCCTGATTTGTGTCAAGATGTTTTGTTTTTTGTTTTGAAGCAACATTACAGACCTGATATTGAATGTCGGCGTTCCGAAGCTTTAGATGCCCCTCTCTGGATTAGATGTTGATAAAAACTGGCAACACCACTCACTGCAAGCCCCATGCAACCACATATTAGCATATGTAACAGCGCGTTTATGGTTTTATTTTATTAATTCCCAGAATTGGTGGTGTTTAGAATGTGCAATGAAGATTAGAACAAGTAAACCCAACACCAAACACAAGAAAAAACACAATTACAACCAGAACTTGTGCAACTAGGTGCTAAAGGGTTGCATAAGTTCGTGGATTAGACAGGAACAAAATTTCATACCGATAGGATGCTGCGTGGAGCTGCCCGCAGGGGAGGAGACCTGTGTGTCAGTAGAATGGGACACATCTGGAAGTTAAAGGAGGAAAACACTACAACTATTCTACAAACAGTAGGAAAAGACAAGAGACAAGGAATTTAATAAAAACACTATTTTTGGAAGAAATTTTACCTTGTGGCAAAATATGACATTTCGTTCCAATAGTTCCATGGATTTTTCGGCCTATACTTGGTTTTGACGACTCGGTCGCTGATGATGAACGATTGCGACTCTTTGGACCTAATTCATCCTTGTTGCTGTTGGTAGACATAGCACTAGAAAAATAAAACAACAATTAGATATAAATAATTAAAGTGTATAATTTGCGACAATAAATTTGGGACAGCAAGAACTGAAACCGGTAACTCAAAAATAACGCAAAATACCAAAAAGGGAGTATTATACCTATTATCTAACCTGTAGTAACCTGGAATCGAATAAAACATCGGATTTTTAATGACAGTTTATTTCACAACCGCACTCAGCGGTGCTACTTTTATAACTGACTTAAATTGTGTAAAATTATTCAAACTCTTAATTACTCATATTAACAAAAAACTCAATACGTAATGATAACAAAGAAATGTAATAGTAAAAAACAAAAGTGAATCGTTAGTTATATAATGTCCCCTACAGTGCACCGGCCGGTCTGCACAATAAAATTTTGACATTGATAAGAAAAATCACATAAATAAACATAATTTTTTTTATTATTTTTGTTACTTAATTTTATTATGATTGTTGTGATTGTACTTCTTAAAACAAAAATTTGAAGCTGATATACACATATCCAAAATTTATTGTCGCACATAGTATTAAATTAATCACTGGATGTTATTTTGACGTTTGTTCTTAAAAAAAGTTTAAAGTCTTTGTTCCTATTAAAAAGAAAAAATGAAAGAATGGGATTACGTGTTTGTTTAAAAATAAAAAAAGTCGCAAAATAGGACGTTTCAAATGACGTCACAAAATAGATAAGCTCTAGATAAACAAAGAGTTTAAACACGATAAAGTCTGTCTTACCGTCTTATCCCTATTTGTAATAAAATCTTACAACGCAAGTAAAGATTCACGTTCTTATTGCTATCTCTTTCTACATCAGGGTCTAAAATGCAATGAATACAAAAAGTATTGTATTAAGAATGTCATAATTTTCTATCTTCTTTCAGCTTAACGCGACGACAAAGACAAAGCTTTTAGGGTGAGTGTAGTATTAAAAACTCGAAAGCAAACCAAATGGCCGCGCAGTCAGTAATCTCAGATATGACACTTCAGTACCTAAGAAATTAAAATTTTGTGTATGAGATTGTATTCCTAAAATTACAAAATTTGTGTTATTTAAATGTTTAGTTTCTGTTCTGTCAAATTCACACAAAGTTATACGTCGTAGATTGAGGCATGCTCTAATAATTTTATTACAAAAGGGGATAAGACGGTGAGACAGACTTTAATAACTTTATCGTTTTGGGCATCAATATAAAAACGAGTATAAAAAAGAGTAGCGAAGCGCGAGTTATACCCATAAAGAATGAACCTATAACGTCTTAAAAAGATTTTTTATGTCATTTTTTGGTTATGACCAAATATAAAAAAAAGTGGCGCTGTAGTAGGTAAAACCACAACCAACTGTAGAATAGAAAAGTACTTGTCATTTCTTTTTAGAAGTTATTACGGTCTCAATAATGACATTTCTGTTAATAGAGTTTTGACACCTTTTGACATTTGACAATGTTAAAGCGCATGCGCAAGCATTTTGACGATTGGTTAGAAGATTATATTTTTATGGTTTTTTATAGTCATCTGACCTGACATGACCAAATATTAAAAAAATGGCGCTGTAAAACCACTCCTAACTGTAGAATAGAAAAATTGCTGTCATTTATTTTGCGAAGTTATTAGATGTCAATAGAGTTTTTACAGCTTTTGACATTTGGCAATGTCAAAGAGCATGGGCAAGCATTACAGATAATCTGCTTGGAGTAATTAAAAATACCCACACACTTAAAATGTTACACAAAGAGAGTGCTCATTGGTCCCAAACAGTCCTGAACCTTATTGCAGTTTTGATGACTGTTTAAAACTTCATTTTTTATATTTTTTGTTACTTTTCACCTAGAACGAACACCCACACATTCGTTACTCAATTAAAAAAATTTAGCTTCCCGATTGAAATTCTGCCAAAAAAAATATTGATTTTTTTGCAATCTAAAAATCATCCAAATTGACAGTAATTATTTTTGATTCAAGAGATAGATAGCATCTTAGAGCTGTTCAAGAGCACAACTGCACTTCTGTGATCAATTAGTAACGAAATGTTGACATAGTTGTTCAGTTGGACAGTGATTAGTTATTTTACGCTTTGTTGCATCGAAAACAAAGTTGGTCGACTGTACACTGTACTTAATTTAATGACTGTTTACATAGTTTTTACGACTATCTTACTTTTACGACTTAATTGGGAAGCCCTGTATCTCTTGAATCAAAAATAACTTGAAAGCATAAATTATCAGGGCATTTTATATTTCTGGATAAAATTTTTAAAACCCAGATTTTTTAATTGTTTCTAAAAAAAATTTTGGTGAGCGCCATCTGTTACGTACTTGAAAAAAGAAAATAATGTCAAATCTCAAAATCTTGAAAATTAAATGTCTCATAAACAGAATAATTCAATATAATTGCCTAACACCATAAAATACAAGAAAGAGTTTCGTTTCTTCGTCACTCATGCTTTAAAAAATGCTATGATGCGGGAACATAATCTTTCCGCACTTGGTTTGTAAATAACTATTATCACAGTGAGTTCAAAACATCAATAAAAGCCGAATCCCCGCTTTTGACAAGAAAATAGACCTTCTATGGGCTGCTTTAGTATTCGTTTTTGTCAAGTTCTGTCATTTGCAAAATTACGAATTACTGTCAAAGTTGGCAGCAAATATAAATTTGTTTTTTTGATTGCTATAAGATCTCGCGACATCACTTAATTTTCGAAATTACCAATAACAAATAGGCATTTAAAATTTCCAACACTTACTAGTTTTTCTCTGCCAAAAAACAGGTCTTAGATAATAACAGTGTAATTAATTTTTGGTTTCATTTTATTGATAAGAAACGTCAAAATATCACCTTGGAATTTAAGCTTTATCAGTGCTGGCAATTTTTAAATCAAAAATATAAACCGGTTTTGGATGAGCGATTCTACTGTTATTTGCATTATGATTTTTGTTGTGCTTTCTAAGTGTCTATTTTTATAAGGTTGTTTACCGTTCTCGATTTTCGTGTCAGTGGTCTTTTCCGTAACGATCAAATTGGGTAATACTGGATTATATTCTTTATTTTAATAAAATAATAATAAAAACCAGTGTGTCATTTATTACTTTCACGTATGAGAAACAAGAAATGATATTTTTAACAAAATAAATTTTTGCAAATCATCAACAACGTCACAACAGCAATTAGAACAGCTGTTATTTATTATTAGGCGCCAGTGATAAATTTCACGTAGATAATCGCTCGAGTTATTATAAATTTTAAGTGTATCACAATACAAATAAATAAACAACAAAATTTACAAAAAAATTCCGAAATCCTTATCAGTACTACATTGTAGCTATCACAGTGTTTGAATTCTTCAGCACAATTTGATAAAAAAAAACGAATTTCCTGTTGAGGAAAAAAAAATGTTATATCACCCGATAAATCCATAAACCGTTTTATTTGTAAAACACTTGAAACGCACACACGATGGGCGTGATCAATTTCCTCGAATTGTTTACTAAAAGAAGTACTCAAAAATAATAAGTAACCAGAATACTCCAGTTTCATTATTTTTGTATATTTGCCAGCACTAGCTACTGCCAAATCACCTCAAACTTACTGAAATACTGTCGAGTGTACATTCTGAGCGATATTGTTGTCTTCGGTTTGCATCCATAGCTCACCAGCACCTAGAGTACTCGATCTGCCAATCTGAAAAAAATAAATCCAAGGTCATTCATGTCATTCCCCTTGAACTTTATCTCTTTATCCCAAACGAAATTTGACACTCGCGATACACTAGAAATTGTTATTTTAAGAAAGCCAGTTGTTTTGTCTGGTAAAGTTGGCAACGAAACAAATAGTTTTCACAACGACCTCTAGTGTTAACTCACTTGAAACTCACCTCCAAAAAGAAAAAATCCCGAAGATTTCCACAACTTCTAATATTCGATAAATTCAGTTCGATTGTTGGTTTTTCACAGTCTCTTTTAATCAGACTCAAAGTCTTATCAGTTAGACAGAGTCGGTAATTACCGGTAAGGCCAGCATTTCCCAAACCTCGATTAAGTACAGTCACTTGCCACACATGTTCTGTAACAAAAAAAGAAACTATATTAGGATTTTTTGACGTCAACAGTTGGCAACGCTAAAGAAATTATTTAGATTGTTTAAACATCAAGGAACAAACAATGATAGACTTTACAGAATGAAAATAAGCGACAGGTGTCGTAGACGATTTGTGAACGTAAGTATAAATAAAACGACGTAATGTGGTTACGTAAAAGCACAAGACGAGGTGACACGACCGTACTTTAGTCAAGATTCACACTTGCAAAAATAGGACAATTATTTACTACGTCAAAGAAAAGTAACCAAAATTAGGTACATCTATTTTTTAACAGTGCAAGACAGTGACGTAGTCATAAATGTACTATTTGCTTAACGTTTCTATCAATTGTTACACCCCTGGAATTTATGCCAAATCAAAATAATAACATTGACTCAAAAAGTTCTTTTTGTGAAATTTTTCACATAAAGTAAAATTTTTAGTACATTTTCTAAATAAAGTCCTCTTCAAGATGAATGCCATAGCAATAGGCCATGACGTGGCATTAGAAAAAAAAGCAACTAGGTTAATTAGCCAAAGTTAAAATATAAAATTTAGGTTAACCAGATTAGAAATAACATTAGACATTGTTCTATATCGACTTAAAACAGTACTGTTACTTTTTTTTTGGTCTGTCATAAAACTTTATTATCTCCAAAACCAGTGATTTTCTTATCATTATTAAGCGTCTATTTATGAGAGGTCGAAAGCAACTCAATAGACGTTACGGGCGTTTTTTAAGTCTATAAAGTTTTATGACAGACTAAAAAACATAGAAACATACAGTTTATCGAGAATATCAAATAGATAACCGTTTAAATACAAATTTTTATAAAATACCGTTTGCAGTTTCAAATTTTTATAAATTATCGCCTATAAGTGAGATATTTAGAAGAAAACATATTAAGGAGAGTATGGAGATAATTTCTCTTATGGGAATTTCAATGTAAACGCGCGAATCTGTAGCACTTTTATTTATAACAATAATTTAATGAAATTTGGTACAATGATTCTTCTTATTATTAACTACAAAATGACTGGAAGTGATTTAAAAAAAAACTGTTTATAAATAATATAAAATAATTATGAAAAAATTATTAAAATTTACAAGCATCGAAATTTAAAATTTAAAAAAGTCAAAATGTAATTCATGTTTTTACAATACTTATAGCGAAAACCGTTTTTAATTTTTTTGATAAATAAACGAGCTACAGATTCGCGCATTTACATTGGATAACAAACTTTCCAATAACGGCACATTCCTTTGTTATTATAATTCGATAATTTATCAAAAAAAAAATAACAAAAATAATTGAAGAAAATGTCGTAATTGTAAAAAGTTTCCATAAAAAAATCGCCATTTTGTAAATATTTCAAACAATAAATCACATTTTATAACAATAAACTTTTTACTTTTTACAACTTTTTTTTTAAACTGGGAACCGTAGGCAACATTTTATTTAAATTGGAAGCCGCAGACAATATTTTAAAAGAATAAAAACCACAAAAAACATTTGAAAACAAAGTCCCCATAATAATACGCCTCTTACTGCTCCTAACTTTATAAATGCTCAAAAATACGCCTTCCAATTTTTATAAAATGCCTTTTGCAGTTTCAAATTTTTGTAAAATGTCGCCTCTAAGTGAGATATTTAGAAGAAAGCATATTAAGAGTGGTTCTCTTGTCACAAAGTTTCCAATAACGACACATTCCTTTGTTATTATAATTCGATAATTTATCAAAAAAAAAAAAAAAATTGAAGAAAATGTCGTAATTGTAAAAAAGTTTTCATAAAAAATCGCCTTTTTGTAAATATTTCAAACTGCAAATCACATTTTATAACAATTGGTACTTTATAAGAATGGAAATCAGTAGAAAACTTTTTTCAGCTTTTTTTCATTATAATTGGGAGCCGTAGACGACATTTTATTTAAATTAGGTGCCGCAAACGATATATTAAAAGTATTAAAACAATTAAAACCACAGAAAACAATTGAAAACAAAGTCCCAATAGTAATACGCCTCTTACTAGTCCTAACTTTATAAAATGCTTAAAAATGCGCCTTCCAAATTTTATAAAATGCCTTTTGCAATTTCCAATTTTTATAACATGTCGCCTGCAGCTCCGTTCTTATTAAGAGAAAATAAATAGTTATTTATGTATCAAGGGAATTATGAGAGTGTTAGTTACAGAGGGCAACGAGTTACAATCCAGAGGGCCGTTAGGCCCGAGGGATTGTAAGTTGCCCGAGGTTATTGACACCCAGCAATTCACGTGATACATAATCAATTTTATTTTATTTCCTACTAAACAAATCCAAAAAACAAATTACAATTTTATTTCCTACTAAACAAATCCAAAAAACAAATTTGCTGTTAGTTAACTACGCTTGGTTACTATGGATTTATTTCTTGACAATTGCGTCAACAAAAATTTACCACACTGGCAGCAGAAATGTAAATGAAATAATATTTCTGGCATATTTTTCAAATATGGTATGTATATTTACTTATTTTTTTCCCATGTTTTAGTGCCCATAACATCGGAAGGAATGTGCAAGAAAAAATATCAGAAATTTTAAGAATTGTTGAATAAAAGTAACACTGGAAGCAAGAATATAAACGAAACGATATTATTGGCGTTTAAAAATTGTTGTTTAATTGGTTATTAATCATTTCTTCTTTTCTCGTAACTTTAGTACACTAGATTTGTATTTCTTTTCAATTAAAAAATTAGAGGGAGTTAAGAATTCATAATTGCCTCCTATAACTCCCATGGGAGTTATGAATGTTATAATGGTTACCGTAACTAAGATAATCTTTGGCTATATTGATTAAGTAGGAAATAAAAATATTTATGCCAACTGGTTTATATTTTTGTTTTTATAATGTGTCTTGTGAAATTTTCGTTTTTACATATTGTCGCTTGCAGTTTAAAATGTCTTCTGGTGAATCGATTCGCATTTTTATAAATTACCTTCCCCAGTCCCTAATCCAAAATGGCGACTTTTAATAACAATCTTTAAAAAATGTCTAATATTCTAATTTTTTAAATAATGTTCCTTTTACGATTTCTAAGTTTATAAAATCAGAATTTGTAAAACACCTTCACTTCCTGTCAAAAAATGACACTGTTAAATCGAAAAATGCACCCAATCGATACGAACATTAACAATTACGCATCGCATGAACATATGTACTCTACTAGACACACAAGTCTCTTATAAAATTAGATTTTACCAGGTTAAATAAATCACGATATAGTCTTTCATATTTGGATAAAAAAACATAATTTCAAAGTCTTCATAAAGACTATTAAGAAGTTCACACCAAATACTTTTTAGTCCACGACGCGTTTTACGAGAACGACGTTACATTTCTCAAGTGAAATCTAAAACTAAATATTTTACAAATCTCTCCGCCTTATATCTCCCTAGCCAATTACATAATCGTTTAAAAATAAAAAAAATATTATATAATATATGATTTATTGTGACAGCTAACAGTTTTTCACTTATACTCCTTGTATATAAATCGATTAGACAATACCTTAAAAATAAAATATAACTAAATGATTTATTGTGACAGTTATTTTTTTATCTGTTATTTTGTAACTGTTATTTACAAATAAAAAGACTGTTACTTCGATTAAAAAATAACAGTTCTTTTAGTCTAAACTGATATTTCAAAAATAACTAAATATTTTAAGAATAACAATAACAGAATAAAGCTAGTTATTGTTATTAAGTAATAATATGTAATCCTCTTAAAAAATATCAGTACTTACTGTCATTATTACTGTCTAACTACTAAACTCTGACTTCAAAAAATAATGTCAAAGCTAATTTAAAGTACATTTATATTTAATAATAATATAGCTACAAGCATTGGCACTGTTAGCTGTTATTAAATACATAAGTATTTTTCTAAATAACAGTTTAAAACCGACATCAATTTTTAACTGTTTGTTTAAAGTAACAGTAACAGGTAGTAACTGTTACCAAAAATAACAATTTTTGTCATCACTACTGTCAAATTTACTGTCGTCCTCCCCAAATTTGGAAAAATGACTTAAGTTATAAATCTTACAACAAAGGGGCTTGGGACCGAAGTTAAGTCGCCCGTAATAAAGTGCACAACAGGTATTTTTTTGGCTATTGAAACAGATGTTTAAGATCTGGCCTCTGCCGGTCAGCCGCAGGTATAAAGAAGGGGTGCTCTTTATTAAGCCCTTTTGTTGTAAGATTTATAACATAAGTCATTTTTCCAAACTTGAGGAGGACGACAGTAAATGTCGTAACGTAAACTGTGTTGCCAACTTAAATTTGAATATTCAGCCTTCCGCGATGTCATTCTTTTTGATATATACTGTACATAAAAATTTTACGCGGTATGGCATACCTACTATAGTCTGTTTTTTACCAGAGAGAAACCAGTAATAATTGTGATTGGTTGATTTCGAACAAATAACTAATCACAAGTGTGTCTTCCAAATTTTCCATGCTTAATGGTTTCTTTCTAGTAAAAAAAAAAACAGTCCATAGTGATACAAAAATAACACTCCCAGCGTCAACACGTCAGCGTGGCAAAAAATTTGGAACATAAAATCTTGTTACTGACATAAAAAATATGTAAAGTAAAATTTTTTATTGAAAAAAGCTGTTAGGATTTCAAAAAAAATCATTTTTCGATTATTTAGCGAGAATTTTGCTCAAATTTATTACTTTTTAAGTTGGAATAGTAATAAATCTCTGACACAATCAGAGACCCAATACCCTAAAACCTGGAAAAAAAAATACGGTCCCATCGTTCAGTTCTAAATCCGGAATTTCTTACTAATTGCATCAACATTCAACCTTTCAACAAAGGTCGTGTGGCACGTTTATGACAAATATCAAAGCACCACTCTTGACAGAATTCCTACGACATTCCGTTTTAAAAAATCACCTAATTTTTTTACAATTCTTGTTTAATTAGAAAGAGATGTTTAGGGGTGCGGATAAAACTTGGTTCACCTGATACAACTGTTTTGGTACTTTTTCAAAAATTGTTTGGGATTGAGAGCGACCCTTTCAGTGAGACCTTCGCATTTGGCCAATTTTCTCACCTCTAAAATAATTTTTCCAATCCCAACACAAAAAATAAAAATTTTCGTAATGTATAAACTGTAAAGGTAGAAGAATGTTCTAAATTTATCGCTAAAAATAGCTGATTTCTATATTTACAATTTTTTCATTTCTTATTTTGATAACCTCAAGGCTCGTCCTTGACTTATCGCATCGTTATCCTCCCAGATGATCTTAAAGTTCGTATCTCCGTTAATTTTTGCATTCCTAACATCTTTTTTGCAGTACCACATAAACCGTTAAAATAATCAATTGACGTAGTGCTTGTTACGCACTTACGACAACAGGAAATTGATAACACGGTGAATTATTCATGACATGAAGCGCCGAATCTTCAAATATTCGCAAAACTAAAATAAAAAAAATTAAAATCAAAAGTAGGTCTTTCCGTCTGCCTGCTAGTCTGAACCTCACTGAAATTATTTATAATTGTCAGTGGGCGCTGAAAAACATCTGCCAAATCGATAGATTTAGGAAAATTGTTGAAAATTAAACAGGAAATAGCAAATGACGAGTATTTGTGGAATGCTGAATTTAGAACATTTAAATTATGACGAAACGGACAAAAATTTTACCAGTGTTGTGCTAATTTTTTTATTAGTTTGTTTATTTACTAAATGCCTTGAGACGTGGGTTTTTTTCAGCATAGAAAGTCTCAAGCGAACCGAAATAATTATTATTCAGGTTGGATAGTGACAAAGGCGGTGCAAATTCTCACTTGTTTACTCCGAATGCGAGCAAAAACAACCCAGAAAAAAAGAGTCAATAATAAAATCAAAATTCAGCCTTTGTAATCAGAGCCGGACCCATATTTGTGTTGGCCCTGAGCTAACATTCTTGGGAAGCCCCTTAATTAACTCAAAAGGAATCATTAGACACATTTTGTAAAAGAACCTTTTAAGTAGACAACAAACATTAAGAATTTTTCTGTCATTCATAGTTCATACTTGAGTCACGAGCGATGTCTGTGAGTGATAGAGATGTGTGATATAAATTATATTATTTGCTGCGTATTATTGTAGGTTTAAATATTTGTTGTTAAATAAATTATTTTGTTAGGTAAAGCTTTTAAATCGAACAAACCCATACAAGTCCACATTACATTGGCGTCACGAGTGAGATAAGAATTTTGGTCCAGGAATTCAAATATTGGAGTTCCTGGAACAGTGCTACAAAAACGTTTTAGTAAACGCGAAACAGAAAGAAATAAAAAAAAACATATAATATTCGAGATATTTAACAAAAAAAAGTATTGAACCAAAACGGAAAACGAAAAACGCATTTAGAAGAACTTAAATCGACTGAAAGGAAGAAGAGTAAGAACAACCACGTTTAGAAGATAAAGAACAAATAAATTTTCTATAAGAACAACAGAATATTGTTGAGAAAAAGTTAAAAACTGACAATTGGGGGAGAAAAAGGTCATAAAAACACAATTAAATAAAAAAATAATTTATATGTATATAGGATGTTTCACGAGTGATAATGAGTCTGCGAAACTGAAAATTCAACCAGCAATACAATTCCACAGGTAACGTTTTTTTTTTTTGTTGTGTTTACAAATACATTAAATAAAAAATCATTTAATCTTTCGGTTAACTGAAAACAAACTAATTTGAACAGGACCTGTAGCTGTTCTTGCTTTTGGCTTTTTCAAAGGTGGTCAATTTTTCCTTAAGGTACATACTTTCAAGTCGTTCGAAACTCATCGCGGCAGAGGCATTTTTCCCCATATATCATCATGTCGGTTTTTTCATCGGCTGAATACATTTTTTTTATCGGTGACAGATTTGACAAATAAAATTTGAAATCAATATCATCTACGTTGATTCTGGAATTGTATTGCTGGTTGTATTTTCAGCTTCGCAGGCTCATTATTACTTGTGATACAGTTTGTATGTTTAGAAAAATAAAAAGATATTCTAAAATACCTTGAAAAACAATTTTAATAGATTGTTGAGGTAGTGGGAAAATTAGAATTTTCAGCGACGTTTCAGTGCTTTATTGTTTCTTCATCTGGCCTAAAGGGATTACAATTTATAATACTAAATTAGAAACAGTTTAGTTATAACAAGTTAACTTTTTAGAACTATGTTTATAATTTACTATTGTAGACCAGATGAAAAAACAATAAAGCTCCAAAACGTAGCCAAAAATTCCAATTTTACATTACAACCATTTTCTCAACAATCTATTAAAGTTGAAGTAGAGTAGAAAACAAAAATAAAAACAAAAGAAAGCTTCAGAAAAACTTAAAAACGATTACTAGAAAAAAAAAGTCTAAAATAACAACGACAACTGCAAACAAAAGAAGAATAAGAAACACGCTGATATAAAAAACAAGAAAAAATTTCGAAAAGTCTGATAGTTTTGAAGATAGTCTCATCAGTATAAAGAAAAAAATTTGATTTGCAAAAACCCTAGTGAAACCTTAGAAAAGTCAAACATTTTTTTAAATATGTATATGGGGGGCATTCCTGTTACCATGACATTTGCAATATTTTTGAAATTTTCTATTTCTTTAGTACCCACTGAAAGCTTTCATGCTAATTTTCAGACTGTAAGCTCAAACATTTATTTAAAAAATGGCGTCTTTTTTTCAAAAAATGCTTGCAACTTCGCAAAAAATTGAGTTATCTCAATATTTTTTTAAATTGTGTTTTTAACTGTACTTTAAGAAAATAATAATAAATTTAGATAATAAAAAAAAAAATATTTTTATACTAAAATTTTATTTTTGATGTGGGTCTTTTTTTTGATAAATCTACTATTTATTTTACGATTTTTAAGACCAAGACGATCAAATGATCACACATCGTGAGTAAATGATTCGTTCTATATTATTTTATTTTTTTAAAATATAAAAAATACGTCTTTTTTCTTCAAATGTCTATAACTTCGCTCAAAATGCAACTATTTTAATAAAAAAAAATTAAAAATTCTTGTTTTTAAATCTATTTGATAAAAAAGATTGTAGAGAAAGATTTAAAATGTTAATAATACGTATTTTTTCATTTTTGAAATTTTTCTATTTTTCATTTTTTTAAAATCCCATTTTTTAAAATTCTCAATTTCATGTTCTTTTTTTTTATTTCAAAAATTTGAATAAGATAGAACTAATCAATTACCCAAAAATAATTTAGTCTTAAAACACGTAGAATAAATATGAGATTTCAAAAATCAAAAATGAGATTTTCTTACGTAATTCAAAAATAAACAAATATGTATTTCGCAAAATATAGTTAAAAACAAAGATTTTGAAAAAAAAACATTAAAATATTTGCATTTTTGTCGAAGTTATAGATATCTGAAAAAAAAACGGCGTATTTTTCTTAAATTCAAAAATGAAAGTAACATAGAACGAATCAATTACCTACGATCAGCTTAGTCTTGAAAATCGTAGAATAAATAGTAGTTTGTATAAAAAAAAAGACAAAAATCTAATGATACAGTGTCAAAAATAAAATTATCATACAAAAATCCAAAAAAAAAATTTTTAATTTCCTATTTTTCTTCACAAAGTACATTTAAAAACACACAATTTAAAAACAATATTGAAGTAACTCAATTACTCGAGGAGTTACAAGCATTTGAAAAGAAGACGCCATTTTTATAAAAATTCATTTCATAAGTAGTTAGCGATTAAAGTCTGAAAATTTGCATAGAAGCTTCTTTTAATGAGTACTAAAAGAATAAAAAATTTCAAAAATATCGCAAATGTTTTGGTGTTTCGTATTCCTTTTTATTTTTGGTGAGAAAGGAGGCCCCTTGACTGCAACTCATAAAGATTATCTTAGATCCGCCCCTGTTTGTGACGTAAGAGAAAGTAGAATCAAAGGAATTTTTTTAAGAGCAAGTGGGGTAATTTAGCATGAGGGCGTTGCAATTACGCAACCGATAAACAATAATTAAAGCCGAAAACAAAACGATATGACCGACAAACAATTCTCGTCAAGAGTGACTAATTTCGAACGTTGTTTACCGACTATGTTGTAAACAACATAATCACATCACATGAAAACATCCTGGAGCAGTACGAAAGCGAATCATATTTAATATAAAAACACGCCTTCTAGCAAATTTTGTTAAATTTTTATGCAACACTATAACCGTTAAAATACACGTCACAAACCTATTTTTAAAAAAACGACTTTTTCATTCTTGCAAACAATGGACGACGAGATTTTGATGGAAAAACAAACGTAAACATGTGACGTCAGTTCGACACTAAAAATACAATTCGCTTTTGAAAGTCGCCGAATTAGGTGACATTGTTCATTTATTGGTGGTCAACAATTCGGCGCTATTTTAGACTTGTAATTAGCGTTTCACGGCTTTAATTAAAATATAATCAAGAATGTCGCCGTCTAGTGCAGCATAGGCGTCGTTACAGAATGGGTGTGGAAAAAAAAACCGCTAAAAATAGGTAAATTCCGTGTATTTGTAAAGCGGGGAAAAACGAAGTAAACAACAAATGATAGAAAATTTTATTATTTTCAATGTCATGTCAATTTTCCTCGAAATATGTATTTGTGTAATCTCGATTGATGTGTAAATATGGGGATTCACACCTGTCGCAATGACAAGTTTTACATAACCACTTCAACTCATTCATAATCGCATTTTATGTACAGTTAAATCTCCAGTGAACGAACACCAAAAATCTTGCTTAAACAACTTCTCTATCACTTATATCGTATCTACATCTACAGATATTAAAAGAAACGCACCATGTGATTAAAAAAAAAAAAAAAAAAAATCAAATTAGCAAACGCGATGGCGCTGACGTTTTGTTTTCGTCCAATTTTTAGCTTACGTAGTTCAATAACGGCTGAGAAATTCCTCAGAACTCATCACCAGGTCTGAAGGTTGGAATTTTAAACAAAATTGCTATTAGAACAATTAGGTAAAAAAACAAAAAGTAACCTAAGACTCTAAATTAATAATCAGAAAACAAAATCCAGGTAAAATAGACAGCTTATAAAACTGTGGACAAAGAAAAAAAATCATCTCAAAACACCCTAACAATTTAACATGACAAACAACACACAAGGAACATAAGCTCTTTAAATTTCTTAAAAAAATATGCACAAACAAGCAAAATTGTCACAACGACCAAATATCCAAAATTAATTTTAGAAGCAGAGTGATAATTAAAGATACAGTACGATAAATTTATTCCCAAAACTAGTCCAATCAAATCAGATAAGAAAAGACCTATTTTAAGGCGATACAGTAGGATTCGGCTAAAAATTAATCGATTTTTCTATTTAAATAATAAAGAGGTTTGATCTAGTAGTATCCACAGAATGTTAAAAATATAAAAAAAAATAGTTAAAAAATCAAGCTGCCAAAATTTTTTTTGTAAAAAAGAGGCCTTCAGTATTACACACCCAGATCTGTTATTTATTTACCGAACGAATTCTGTTTTTGGTATTGTAAATTAGACACTTTTTCTTAGAACTTACCATCCTGCTTTTTATTATCAACTTCAAATTTTTAATAAAAAAAAGCTTTGAAGTTACCGTAAAATAAAAACCGACTTCAAAGCTTTTTTTCCCAAAAATTACAAATTGATAACAAAAATCAGGATGATAAGCTATAAGAAAAAGTGTCTAAGTTACACTACTAAAAACAGAATATTTATAGAATGTTTAAAGGAACGAATTGTGTTTAAAGATGAGGTGCTATTCAAGTCCTTTAAAGGGGTTTTATACCGCAAAACAAAAATATGGTAAAGGAAATTCTAAGAACAAATCTTCAAACGGCAGATATAGTTGGTTTATTCAAGAATGAGATTTTGACTTTAACCATAAATTACCCTAACAAAAGAATCCAAATTGACCAATTATTAGTCATGCCGATTTATGATGCTTTGAAAAGCCGAAGAAGCAAATAACCTCAAGCAACGACACCCCAGGCGGGGTTCGATGCAGGGATCCTTTCTACCTGATTCTTGAAATAGAATACAAAAGTCAATACAAATGCGATAATTTTTAACTACAGTGTTTCCAATTATTGCTTTTCATTTTATATCAATTAAGATTTATAATAATTCAAATGACTTTTGCATTTGACAGTTTACTTTAATATTTTATCAAATAATTTATTTCTTTTTTTCAAATCAAAGTCACTATTAGTTCCTATTTAAAGCATGCTGTGAAAAACTTTTTAATAATTATTTATTATCAAAACAAGAAAAATTATTTAATAATTTTATTTTTCGATCGAACTGTGCGATTATTTTTAGCAGTACATCTTTTGCAGCCTTTACTAGAAAGTTCAATTTTTTTATAAAATAATAATTTCCTTTTTTCTTGTACATCTTATAGTTGCACCTTTGTCTAGCCGCGAGTTAATTAATACCTCAAGCAGTGACATCGAAACCCAGTCCTTAAAACCAGTACTTTTATACCTGCTGGAAACAAAGTAAATATAAAACTAATTTTAAAGATATTGAACCGAATTATTAGCAGAAATAATCTTAACTACAATGATGTTGTTATCTCTAATACCAAGAAAATGACATTAGAAAGTTGGTTTTAGTTTGGTAAAAATAAATACTAGATAACACTGGAAGGGTGGGATAAAAAAAATTTACCTCAGACGTTGAAATTCGTTTAGTTATGATTTGCATTCTGAAAGAAAACTATAATTCAAATTTTAACAATGTGGCAACCATGAAATTGTGATTGTAATGCTATGGCAGAAGATGCTGATAATATGCTTGATATTGACTCGGCTGAATCACTTCAGAATCCTAATTTACATGAAGAAGGATATTAGAAGATTTAAAAATATTTACTTGCATTAACAAAATAAAAAGCAACAATTGGAAACACTGCAGTTAAAAATTATTGCACTTGCATTGAGTTTTGTATTCTATTTCAAGAAACAGGTAGAAAGGATCCCGGCATCGAACCCCGCCTGGGGTGCCGTTGCCTGAGATTATTTGCTTCTTCGGCCTTTCAAAGCATCATAAATCGGCATGACTAATAATTGGTCAATTTGGATTCTTTTGTTAGGGTAATTTATGGTTAAAGTCAAAATCTCATTCTTAAATAAACCAACTATACGTGCGATTTGCCGTTTTGAAAATATTATAGACCAAATTGTAAGAAATGTTAACTGTGACGTCATACCGACATATTCTGTTCCATCTGATATGTTGTGAGATTATTTAAAATTATTTATGTCCTGTCATCTCGCATGCTATTAAACTTTGCAGTTTTTCTTTATTTTTTAATCAGATGATGTTCGCTTTTGAACCAAGATATACCAAAAATAATTCAAGTAAGGTAAAGAAGAATCCGAATAATCTACAGAACGACAAAAATTTCGAAAGATTAAACGAACACATCTTGGTGTAGGTGCAGAAATTGTGCTGTAATGCTAAAAAAAGTATTTCACAAGACAAAAAGAAATTATGCAGCGAGTCGGTAGAATTTTTTAAATTATTGTTGCACCCGAAAAGACAACAGTTTGCCATTTTTGATAACCTTCAGTAAGCACAAAAAAAAAAACACGCAGTCAAAAAAGTAACATTAGAAAGCTGTATGACACACGAAACAACTAAACAACTGTCACATTTTCTTTGAAATTTCATGTTATGTTCACAATTACATTACAAAAACTGCCTCTTAAAATATCAGTTAGAAAAAAAATTAAAATTGAAATAAATGACAAGCGATTGGAGTAAATATAAAGTATAAAATGTTGTTATTAGAAATTAGAAGTTATTAAATGGATGAAAATGAGAGGTTTCGGTCGTGCGTGTACCGCTCCGAAGTAAAGTGTCAAATACTGTGGAAATTGGTACGTGTACCGACAAGAAAACTACATCCAAGTACCCATCTCGAATTAAACAAACAACTCTGATAAGGGTAAGCTGATCGGTCCAGGGTTTGTCCCTAATCAACTACCAAAATTCTTATTTACCAATATCCATTGCTACGACCCTTATCGTACCGCGCACAGATAGTGAAGCCCGTAAGAAACAGCCCGCTGCGTTGATACGCGGCGAGGCCAAAAACTATGAGTAATTCACAAGCAATTATACCATCCCAGGAACGTACCTATGCTAATGCGTCAAAAACCCAACCAACAACAAACATTATTAAACGAAATCAAGCAATATTAATCGACACAATAAGCGAACTGACATTAACAGACTATGTAGTAGCAGTCGGTACAATTATTGGACCCAAAAATATCATTTCTGCGTCAAGGATAGCCAACAATCGCATATGCATTTACCTAACATCAACCACATACGTAAACTACCTAACAGAAAACATAAACACAATAAAAATCCAAAACTATGAAATAAAAGTCAGAAAGCTAGTTTCACCAGCAAAACGCATAATAATATCTGCTGTAGGTACTTCTATACCAAACAATACCCTTGAAAACGAAATAAAAAAACTAGGTTTATCAACAGTATCACCAGTTACGACACTAAAAGCAGGCATACAAAACGAAGCATATGCACACGTCGAAAGCTTCAGACGACAGATATTTGTCACGCCGCCTCCTGAAAACTTTGAGCTTCCTTCTTCTATTGTTATCACTCACGAAAATACAAACTTCCGAATTTTCCTCACATTTGATGAAATGATCTGTTTTCTATGTAAACAACCTGGCCATACAGCTTCTAAATGTCCGACGAACCCAGATAAGGTCATCACCCTCCAGCAACGTGACCCAATAAAATCCCAAACCGAACTACAAAACGCTATAGAAACACAAATAAATGTAGCAAAAGAAACAACACCCACATTATGTATCACCGAGCACACCGCACCTGTACCGACCACAAGCACATTCACCAAAGCACAAACTAAACGACCAGCAAGCAATATTTCAGATGAACAAATAGACACAAGTAATATGGCTTCCATAATCCGCGAAACCCAAAAGCAAAACGAAGACCAATTTCTTACACCAAAAACCTCAAAAAAACACAAAAACAAGAAACCTAAAACTACGAATACATCTTCTGCTGAATCTCTTAACTCACCTCCCAACTCTCAATACATACAAGACCAATTAACTTCTATCAAACAAATAATTGGAGAATCCGACACTTTTCCACTAACTTTTGAACAACTAGCAGATTTTCTAGCAAATGCGGACACATCATCTGATATCTTACATCTAATACGAGAATACACAGATGACATCTCTGGCGTCATAATCATGATGAAAAGTCTTTATCCTAAACTCACAGGGCGCAGCATTAAGATAAAATTTACAAAAATCAAAAAGAAAATTTCAGAACTAATAAAAACCGACTGGGAAACAGATTATGAAACCGATAGCTCCCAACACAGCAACACTTTCTAGTTCTACTAATATTCACTTACTTACTTCAATGGAATATAAATGGGTATTATGCCCATTTAGAGAACCTACAACTTTTAATGTCCGAATTAAAACCCTTAGTAATAGCACTACAAGAAACCAGATTTCGCAAGGCAAAAACTCCAACTTTGAAAAAATATACTGTATACCATAAAAGTCGCGTAAACGAACCCATATCATCTGGAGGAGTAGCACTTTTAGTAGAAAAATCACTCACCCCACAAGAAATTCCATTAGACACCGAACTCGAAGCGGTAGCGGTAACAATCCACTATCCCCAATCTATCACCATATGTAACATCTATCTTCCTCCAAACAAAGATATTTCGTTTGCTGATCTCTCCAATCTTATATCTCAGCTTTCTGGGCCATTACTTTTAGTCGGTGATTTTAACGCCCATAGTCCAATTTGGGGAGCAGTCAAGACTAATAAAAAAGGAAACATCGTAGAAGAGTTACTTGAAAAAACAAATCTCATACTACTTAACAATGGATGCAAAACCAGATTTCACGCTGCGACTGGTCAGTTTTCAACCCTAGACTTATCCTTTTGTGATGTGTCTATTGCTCATCTTTACGAATGGTCTGTCCATCCTGAACTACACAATAGCGATCATCACCCAATTTGCATTTACCATACCGACAATACTACAGAAGAAAACACATTCCGCCCTCGCTGGAAAATCCGCAACGCAAATTGGGACGAGTATACAGTCATTCTTACAAACAAAATAGACTCTTTTACCCCATCAAACTCAGCAACACAACAAATCACAGAACTGACCAATATGATTAACCAAGCTGCCGAAGTCTCAATAGGAAAAACTTCACCAACAAATAAACGCCACACAGTGCCATGGTGGAATGACAAGTGCG
Organism: Tribolium confusum; assembly: GCA_029207805.1. Classification (NCBI taxonomy): domain Eukaryota; kingdom Metazoa; phylum Arthropoda; class Insecta; order Coleoptera; family Tenebrionidae; genus Tribolium; species Tribolium confusum. Next base: position 8,321,992 of record JALGAY010000007.1, on the reverse strand, counting down.
AGGAAGATATAAAAGCAAGCAAGAAAGCCCTAAATCGTCTAAAACGCCATAATACCATCGAAAATCTTTTAGAGTTCAAGAGATTGAGGGCCAAAACTCGACGGACTTTAAAAGAAAGCAAAAGAAATTCCTGGCGAAATTACGCTTCAACAATAACCAGCTCAACACCAGTAACAGAAGTCTGGAACAAAATAAAAGCAATTAAAGGAACAAGAACTAACACTAAAATAAAAATGCTAAAAAATGAAGGAAAAACCTACATCACAAATAACGAAATAGCGGAAATACTCGCATCTCAATTTCGTAGCTCTTCAGCAGACTCAAACTATACACCCGAATTCTTAACACGAAAGAAACGTGTTGAAAAGAGAGACATAGTTGTAAACCTTTACGATAACCACGATTTAAACGATCCCATCCGATTAGAAGAATTAAATGAAGCCTTGCATAACAGCCGAAACACTACACCTGGCCCTGACGGCATTCCTTTTATTTTACTCAAAAAGCTACCACCTGCTGTCAAACAGCGTCTCCTAGATGCTTTTAACTTACTATTAGATACCGGCTCGTATCCAGACATTTGGTCTACAGCCCTAATTTTGCCTTTCGCCAAACCCAACAAAGATAAGGCAAATCCTTTATCATACCGACCAATCTCACTAACTTGTACTATGGGAAAATTGCTGGAAAAAATAATAAACAGAAGACTTCAATGGTACCTAGAAACCAAGAAACTACTAACCCCAACTCAAAGTGGCTTTCGTAAAAATAGATCCACAACTGATAACATATTATTTCTAGAATCTGAGATACACGAAGCTTTTGCCGACAATCAAAAAGTACTAGCCGTCTTCTTTGACTTACAAAAAGCGTTTGATACAGCTTGGAAATATCCTATACTAAACACACTACAGACATGGGGGGTTCAAGGCAAAATACTTGCATTCATAAAAAATTTCCTTAACAACAGAACTTTTCAAGTTTTCGCTAATGGCTATACATCTTCCATCCAACAACTTCAAAATGGTATTCCACAAGGATCGGTACTTAGCACCACCCTATTTCTAATTGCAATAAATAACATCGCAAACGATATAAAAGCACCCATAAAATCCCTACTGTTTGCAGATGACCTGGTCATATTCACAAAGGGTAAAAACCTGGATACAATGAGAGCTTTGATGCAAGAAGCTTTACGAACGGTTGAAATCTGGTCGCGTACAACTGGTTTTTCGTTCTCCACCGAAAAAACTCAATGCATAACCTTTTCCAAGAAACCAATGGTAAATCCACCACTTCTAACATTTCATAACCAATCGCTAAAATTTGCAAATCAAGTAAAATATCTGGGAGTAATTTTAGACAACAAATTGACTTGGAAGGCTCATATCAACAACATTATAAAAGAAAGCCACAAGCGTTTAAATATATTAAAAACTCTTGCACACCAACAATGGGGAGCAGAAACCGAAATGTTGCTGAAATTTTATCGCACACTTGTGCGACCAATAATAGACTATGCTTCGGTTGCATACACTACAGCCTCTTCTAGTGATCTCAAACAGCTAGATATCTTACAAAATACCGCTCTAAGAATTATATTCGCAGCCTTTCGTACAACACCAACGGCCAGTCTTCACTGTCTAGCATCCGAAATTCCACTACATCTTCGACGACAATACCTGACTATCATGTATTGTTTAAGAGCTTCAGAAAACACCTTTAATCCAATAAACACACTCCTAAATTCCCATCGCTCCCAAACCATTTTTGACAAGAAAAAAACTGCCAAACCGCCAATATACCGTCTACTCCAACACACCCTAGAAAACCTTCACTTTACCTTACCCCCAATATTCACTCTTCCTTACAATTCATGTCCGCCTTGGACCCACAGCAAAAGAAACTTTAATTTTGACCTTGCCAACATGACACAAAATGAAGAAGATAACTATACCATCCAAACAAAATTTTACTCTATTATTAACATCATTCCAGACCCTGTAGTAATTTTTACAGACGGTTCTAAAACCAGTGATACAGTTGGATGCGCATATGTTATAGAAGATAGTATTCAAAAATACAAACTACCTCCAATGGCCTCTGCACTAACTGCTGAACTAACAGCCATACTACAAGCACTCAGCTCAGACACATTATCTGAGCTCACAAACAAACACATAACTATCTGTACCGACTCACAAAAATGCATGACACTATTGAACACCATATTCTCACCCTATCCTATTATCCGGATTATACAAGACCAAATACACAGCCTTGAGTCCAAAAACAACTGCATACACTTCATCTGGATACCAGCCCACGCAAACATAGGCCAAAATGAACTCGCCGATAGCGCAGCCAAAGAAGCAGGAACAGACAACAACTCCCACATTGTGAAGAAAATACAACGTAGCGAAGTGGAAAAAGAAGCTAAAACCAGCATCCTTAGGAAGTGGCAGAATATTTGGGAAACAACCAAAAACCACCTTCACATCATTAAACCGGATGTAGGAACAAAATGGACTCACACAGGCCACTCTAGACGTGAAGAAGTCGTGCTTTCAAGACTACGTTTGGGACACACGCAAATGACGCACAAGTACATTCTACAAAAAGAAGATGTCCCAAAATGCACATGTGGACAAAACCTTACAGTGAACCACATCCTTTTAGAGTGTACTCTTCACGACGAGACTAGAAAAAAATACAGCTTTCCCACCACAATAATCGAACTTCTGACCAACAATCATCAGACTGAAGACCGTGTAATTCATTTTCTGAAGGAAATTAAATTGTTCAGTGCTATATAACAAACAGTGTCAGTGTATTAAAGCAAAATATTTAATGTATAAATTAGTTGTACGGTTACCAAATTGTATCGGTGCTAATAACCCTAGGGTGGATGCACCTAAATTTAAATAAAAAAAAAAAAAAAAAAAGTTATTAAATGCATACAAGTTTTTTTACAACCTTTTTTTTTTGAAGTCATTTTGTAAATGTATAAATACTACTCCAGTGACAAATTAGGCTAGTACAGTTTATGTATTTCGAGAAAAAAATCTGACTAAAGTTTAAACAATCTTTAAAAACAGATTTAGTCAGATTTCTTACCAAAAATGCATCAACTATAGACGTAAATCCGTTCAAGGGAAGTTTAACTATATTTTATAAAACCGTACTTTAGAATATCAACGTGGCGCCTAGAAACAATTTCGACGGTTCTAATGGCTCAATTAACAATTTTTTTTATGCAAAGTTATGTATTCGCAAGTAATATCGCCATAAATTGCGATAAAAAATGTATCGTGAAGGTCTTTAAACATAAAACCTTCACTGACAAAAATACGGGATTCTCGACTTTTTCCGGTTCTCTTGGGAATAAACAAATTTGCATTTTCCGGTCGGATTTAAAACCACCTGTTCGAGTTTTATCATATCACTAATTGGAGAGTTCTTTGTGTCAATAGAAGTGCTCTCATTCTTCTTCTTCTTTCAATTGAAATGAATCATCATCTTAACCGGAACTGACTGTGAGTGCGCAACAAAAATAGATTTTTCTCAATCAAATAGACAATATCCAAATGTTAAACTCGAGTTCACTGACTCAGAAAGATCTATGGAAAACCCGAGAAATGTCAAGAATTTGTTTTTAGTCATTGAACGTCTACTAACTGTACTCAGTACACAATTACCACATTCCGATTTACAAAATGACAAGTAATTAACTCCTCGAAATTCTACTGATGTGCTAAAATTATATAAAATATTTAAAAAAATAAAAAAATTATTATTACAAAAATGTACCTAGTAAAAAGTAAAAAATAATTTATTTCTATTAGAAAATAATATCTAAATACAACAAAATAATCAGCAATAAAAAAAAAGAATCAAGAAGCATTGATGAAACTTCCCAAACATGCTTCGTTGTTTGTCGATCTGCTGCTTAGAATCTTGCAAGTCAAATTTGCGCTAGTATTTTTGGTCTTGAAATAAAATTTTTTTTTTTTTCGTTTTCGTTGAGAAGTTTCTCTCAATATTTCTGTTTCTTTTTTCTTTTTTTTCACATAGCTGTTTTTATTGTGTAGCAATTTCAATGCAATTTCGCTGTTTTATTTCTGTTGGCACGCGTCCCGTTATCGAAGTTTTCAAAAATTAAAAAAAAATTGCTTGGCCACATAGTTTTTTGAAAATTTCCTGTCCTTGTGATTTTTTCACGTCTAGAGATCGGAGCCAAGGACGGCCGCCAGAAATACGACCGCGTCGAATCACACACGCGTCACGACGCCCTCGTGTTCGTCGTCTGCGTCCGCCTCGTGTTGTTGTTTCCCCTCTAAACCCCTCCACCGTCTAGACCCACAGTTTAGAAATGTCGTCGCGACGCCACCATTTTTTTCGCCCCCAAACACAATTCGGACTTTGCCATCCGAGGACATCAAAACAAACAGATAATCGCGCCGAGTACATTCTCGGCTTTTATCAACAAAACATGTTATTCACTATTGTTTCTTATCGCTACGCCCGATTAAAAAACTTTCCAAAAATTCCAAAATGGGGCGTTATCTCAAAATTCCCAAAACTTTATTTTTTGCATGTATCTAGGTAAGAAAATACATTTTTAAATGACGATTTAGATAATCTCAAGGTGATAGTAAAATGTTTAAATATTTATTGTAGGTCGGAATTGTATTATTGTGGGTTCTTTGTACTGTTAAGATAATAACAAAACGTTTTTTTTTTAATTTGTAATTGGCACAAATGCGATTCAGATAAGCGTGGTTAAAAATTATTTTTATTATAATGGAACGTGAAAAATTCAGAAAAACAGGAAATACAGTTAATCCATTAATGGCGTCATAAATCATGCATTCGTTAAGTTTTAAATATTGTTTAAAACAAATGATAATCCTAGTTGTATAATTGATGCATATCTGAAAGAAAATTTGACTAAAATCCAAGTACATATTTACAGACAGGGTCATAGCTAGAAATGTCCTTCAAAATGTCAAATTAATAAAATTTTGCAAAAATATTAATCTACTTTATCAATAAGACCAAAGCATTGTATATTGGATTCGAAACACTCTGAAGAACAACGTGAAGTTAACTAGTTGTTAGCATCACGTGAGATAAAATAGACATAACCACAAAGCGTCTTTGTTGATTGCAAAAGATTAATTCAAAAACTTTTTTGCCTCTAGTAAAGTTTTGACGAAACGCACTGTTTTCACGAGTAAAATAAAAAAAACGAAATGAAGGTGCAAAAACAAAGTTCAAGAACACGTAAGAATAAATTAACTTCCCAAATTCACACGTAATTCTACTAATTTTAAAACCGGAGGCAATATTTTTAATTTTAGAAACCTGAGGTTGTCTGTTTAACAATTTTTAAATCAATAAATTCAAAAGTCACAGCATTTTTGTAATTTTAAAAGACAAAAGTAACATTTTACTAATTTTGAAATTCCTTGACCTAATATTACTAATTTTGAAAAACGTGTGCGATAATTACAATAATAATAACGATAAGATATTTTCTACCAATTTTAGAAACCTAAAAGGAAACATTTTAATAATATTCTCTAATTTTTAAATTCATATACACTGTTTTACTAATTACCGAAGCCGAAGACGATATTTTATATCAATTTTAAATTAATAAAATTTTCCCTTTATTGGTTTAAAGATTGATAAAAAAGCTTTACTATTTTTATAATTTTGGAAACCGGTAGCATTATTTTACTAATTCTACTAATTTTAGAAGTCGGAGGTAATATTTTTATATCAATTTTTACACATAATAATGATAAGAAGATATTTTTAAACGAATTTTAAAAACCCATATTAATCTAAAATCCCGAGAAACATTTTATAAATTTTAGGAGTTGAAACAAAAATTTACAAATTTTGAAATTCATATACGTAGTTTTACTAATTGCGAAAGTCGGCGGCTATAATTTAAATTTTTAAATCAATAAAATTAAAAACTTCATTTGTATCATTTTATAAAGTGTAAGGATAATTTTACTAATTTTATAATCCGTAAACAATATTTTACTAATGTTGAAATTCGTAGAAGAAATTTTAAAAACTAGAGTCAGTGTTTCTTATTAATTTTTATATTAATAAAGTCAAAAGCATTTTTGTAATTTTGAAAGGCGGAAACAACATTTTAAATAATAATATTAAAATTGTCTTTTTTAAAACAATTTCTCTGATTTTGAACAGATGAAACTGTGTTTGTAATTTTGAAAACCGGAGACGGTACTTTAACAATTTCAGGAACTAAAGGCGACATTTCTTATCATTAACAAGTTGTAAATTACGATAACAGGAACAATTTTTTTTATTTTGAAAGCCGGAGGCGACATTTCTTATCAATTTTTACATTAATAACAACAAAATAACATTTTCTACTAATTTTAAAAAGCTGTAACAATTTTAGAAACCCGAGAAGACATATTACTTTTGAAAGTTGGAAGCAATATTTCACTAATTTTAAAATTCCTACAAATAACTTTACTAATTTTGAAATTTATAGACGTAATTTCGGAAGGCAGAGGCGATATTTCTTATAAATTTTGAATCAATAATAAAAGCAAAGATGTCATTGTTTTTATAATTTATATAATTTCAGAAAATGTCTCTATTTTACTAATTTTTTTGAAAATTAGTTTTTGGTTTTGAAATTTGTAGACTAATTACCACATTATTTAATTTGGGAAGCAAAATTTTACTAATTTTGAAGTTCGTAGAGTAATTTCCTCTAATTTTTGAGAAATTCTAGATGTGCAGTACGTAAAAATGCCTCAGTTTATAAACCTTTAATAAATATTAATTCGTTGAAAAAATATATTATTTACATTATTTCTAATCATTCTAAATAACATGATGTTGAAATATTGTTTTGTGAAAAAAAAAAAATCAAAAAAATTGTAGATAACCGCAAAAAATAATAATGTTTATTCGTTTTGTAAGACCCTTTTTAAAGCAGTATTGCCCGGTTACTCAACAATGGGTTGGACATACACCCTTCAGCTTTTTGCCCCAGCCACTCTCTTAGAAGTAATGGCGAATTATTTAATGTAAAAATTAAAAAATAAAAATAAAAAAGATCAATTTGTTTTTGTTTGTCGATTTAGTGACAATCCTCACTTACACTGTAAAAAAATTGAGTAAAAACCGATCAACTCTCATTTTCTGTAACAAATTTTTAACTCAGGACATTGAATAAATACGCCGTTTTTTTTTCAAGAAAGTGGGTGGGACAAAGAGGCAAAAGAGTAGGTTGCCACCTCATTGGGGAGTAACGGCAATGCTGCACCAAAATAGGTCTTACAAAACGAATAAACTTTGATTTTTTGTGATTATCTACAATTTTTTTGAAATATTTTTTCACAAAACAATATTTCAACATCGTATCATTTAGAAATAATTAGAAATAATATAAATTTTATATTTTCTTAACGAGTTAGTAATAAATAATTAGTATTCATTAGAAGGAACACTAGAAAAATTCTGAAAAAATTCACATGTGTAGAGAAAAAACCAATGTTTTTAATGGCAAACCCTAAAGTCGCTGTGATAACTAGTTTTTAAGAAAAAAGTAAAAAAACGCTCTAGATTGCTATAGAATTTTGTTAAAACAAAAGGGTATTAAAAAGTCAGGTCGTAACTCGAATTTTATCAAAGTTTTTTTCATTTATTTCTAAGATTTTGTTTGTTTTACTGTTTCTTATTTTCTGTTTCACGGCTAAACATTTTTTATATCGCTGACATACTTCACAAATTGCTTTTATTTCCAAAGCACTCTAGCGTTTTTTTACTTGAACACTTGATACTTTTATCAGACTCGTCCTATATAGTGATAAAGAGACATGAAAAAAGAAATGAAGTAATTTCAGGAAGGTAAATTGAAAACTCTTCCGAATAATAAAGATTCTTCACCCTCAGCAGGTGCCCAGTGTTTCCAATTAAATATCTGAAGGTGTCAACGTATCAGTTCTTTATATAAACAGAGCAAACATTTTAAAATTCAGCAGTAAACAATTGTACTCATTCAATAAATATTAATAAGTAGTTTTCTTATCTGTTATATCTTTTAATTCGTTCATTTGTTTTTAAAACACGCTAAGCATTTTTGTTTATTTTGTCTGTCATGGCATAAAACCGCATCTTTTAATTAGGTTCTCAAGGTAACAAATAGTTATTGTAATTTTTTCAAAAGCAACAGGAAAAAACGTCTGTCACTCGCATTTAGCCTTTTTTTGGAGTTAAAAATAATATATTAGAACAACATTGTTAATTTTATTTTGAAACGATAATCTACATTATACGCCCGCAAATCAGGGCGTAATCTGTATTTTTATAGCACTGAATTTTTTAAAGTTGCTACGCAACAATAACAAATACGTCACTTGTTACATTATATAACAATTATCATGAAAAATCATCATTTATTTCAAAAACTGTTAAACACTACAAAAGCAGAGAGCGTGGCACAACTTTTTCTTGAATTTTGGGCTCTTACCTGTTGTAACGTTTCTCTAGAATAAACGTTTTCACACAGGTTTTCATCAGTTTCCATTTTGAAAAATCGCAAAACAGAATATAACAACATACCGTATCCTGGCGACAAGATAATTAACTAGTTAATCTGAATTTTTTTCACAGTTTTAAAAAATACCGAAATTTTGAATATTCTTGTCACTAATGACTTTAAGAAAATTAAAAGCCCTCCTACGTCGGGCTTTAAACATTCCCTCGTGCCATGATCCCCTTAATACATAAATAACTATTAAAACACGCTAAGCATTTTTGTTTATTTTATCTGTCATCATAAAAGCTCATCTTTTAATTAGGTTTTCAAGGTAACAAATAGTAATTGTTGTAATTTTTTTAAAGACAGCAGGAAAAACGTTTGTCACGCGTATTTAGCTCTATTTTTGGGCGTTTAAAATAATGTTTTAGATTAACATGTTTACAATTTTCTTTTTTATATCATTTTTCACAAAGTCTCATTTGATATACCAACAATAAATAACAGGAAGACATTGTTTAGATTGTTTATTTAATTCAGTTCTTTACTCTTATCATTAAAACCTGCTAAACGATGAAATCATTGGAAAAACGATTCTGTATCTGTTTGGAACCGTTGACCCTTGTATAAAAATGCGCAATTTTAGTATTTTTCCTTGAAATTAGTAATTCTCCGTGTTAATGTTCCGCCACTGTAATAAAATTTGCACATTTGTAGCCTTTATGATAAATTTTTTCGCATTAAATGTAAATAAGGTTTGAAGAATGAAATCGCACTGACCGAATGTGGGTTTAGGTGTTTCACCGTCGACGACTTCTTCACCGTGTTGTAGTTTAAGTAGTGCCTTCAACCAGCTGTCGACGTCCTCCTCGTTGTCCAAGACGACGCAGAAGCAGTCGTCCTTCGTGTACAACGCAATGACGTGTTTATGTTTGGTATCCAGCCTCTTGTTGATGTTGAAGCAATTCTTCAACGGAATGCTCCGTTTCGGCGGCAATCCGTTATTGAACTTCCTCTCCGAATCGTAATACTCCAATCTGGCTGAATCTTCGGCCGTTTCAGCGCGCAAAACGAAGAACTTTTTTCGCGAGGTTTTCAGTTTTTTCAGGTAGCCGCTGCGTACCACGCCGCCACCGACACCTTCGACACTTTTCATCACCGACATTGTGCATGCTCAAGACACATGGACATGCCCGAGACCGAGACACATTTCACAAACACCACTCACTCTGCACTACGACGAGGTGCGTCCATCTTGACGAGGTCGGTCATGTGTTGTAGACGTCTGAAGCGGCACTGTCTGGGTACAGAAATTCGATACTAATGGTATCTCACTCGGGTACAACACCGATATCTCCACCAGCGACAAGACGTGTGTCGCAGACGCATTGCGGGGCGGCTTTTACTTGTAAACAAGAGGGGCGCAGGCGCCGATTCGTAGTATTCGATAACAAGAAACGACCCCGACATTGTTGCCGCTTCGACCCATATTTCAACGATTCAACGAATTTTTTCTGATAAGGGCTCATCCATAAATTACATCAAACTAATTTTACGATTTTTTTACCCCCTCCCCCCTCATAGTCACAGGCTGTCACAGTTTTAGAATCCCTCCCCCCCCCCTAGTGTGACAGTGTGACGTCACATATTTTTTATTTTTGTATTTAAACATAATTAAAATAAAACAGCAGTTTTAATTTTTTTATTTCTGTTAAATAATTCTTAATAAAATAAACATAAAGTCAAATATTTTAGATAATACACTAAACAAAAGACTAGTTAAGAACGATAAAGTGAATATAATAATAATCTGTAAATTTTAAATTTTCCTAGAGCATCAAAAACCCTAATACATCTTATACTAAACTAAAATATAAAAAGATAAGTTAACTAAGCTAATAGGTTCATGTGACATGACATGTCATGTGACGTCACAAAGCTTTTGACCTCCCCCCCCCCCCGTGCCCCTTGTCGCAAGATGTCATATTTTGTAGACCCCCTTTCTCCCCCTTAACGTGTGACGTAATTTATGGATGGCCCCTAACCACTCTAATAATACATTTTTATGTACACGCTTCCAAAAACAGTTATTTTACGGACTATTTTGAGTCCGTAAAATGAGTCTCTTTCGGACTGAATCCCAAAAACTTAACATGGACACTTTTGAGGATCACTTGGGTAAATAAAGCATAATGGTTGAATATAAGAATTAAGAAACTTCATTAAATGTACGTAATATTCAATAGTTACAGTAAGATTAGGTTTCAAAGTATGTACATTAAAACAAAAAAAATCAGTTATAATATTTAACATATTTATTCCGCAAAATAAAAATGAAATAAACAATTTTGCGCACCTTCAAAGCAGTTACCTCCAAACGAAATACACGAGCTTGAAGGTGTCGTGTTGATTTCTTTTAACGTTGCAACTTCCGTAGTAACAGATATTTTGTTACTCGATAATAATTTATTGGTTTCCTTTTCTCCTATCAACTTTCTGCACATCTTTTTCTTTTTCTTAATTGATTCTTCTATATTCGCGATTCAGGTGTATTTTCGCTCTACAAATATGGCGGCCAAATGAGTATAGCCCACACATAACCTCACTTTTTTTTAATGAATTATATTAATGAATGGCTCACTAAAAGCATGTTTATCTACTTGTATTCCAACGTTTCTTTTTAATACTTCTGATGGCATTATTACTTCGGGTTTAATAACTTCATTAAATGTAGTGTGGTCCTGCAATACCTCTTTGCAAAGAGTTTGTTTTTTATTTGCAGTTGTTTTAGGAACCTAATTTCTTGGGGGTTTCCGTTTACTAAAGAATCCTTGATGACTACGTGAAGGCAAATTCAACGTTGGTACAGCAGTCTTCTTTAATTTTCGACGACATGAAAGATGTAATAAACTTGCTAAGAAATACGTAAAAAGATATAAATATATTGATACATCCTTCATTTTTTACTTAGTATAGGAAGAAGCAGGAAAAAAGTCACTTTTCTTAAAATCTAGAGAACACACTGACATACTTTTTATAATTTTTTTCATGATGTTCATGATGACCTGGAGTTAGTAATTATTTAGAATAAAAAGACAGTGATTTTGTCAAAAACTGACCTCCATCCTCCTAGCCGTTTTAACGAAGTTAAATCAACATTAGCATCTGCCGCCAGAGTCGCAAAACTTCTTCGAAAGCAATGTCCAGTATATTCTGTCAAATTTGGTAGTTTCAGAAATTCAGCAACAGTAGAAAGCATTTTCCCAAAAGAATAGATTTCTACACGTTGTACCGTACATTTTCTGTTACGATGGGAAATAAAAAAGGAATCCTGCTCAATTTTTGCTGGCCGTAGTCGAACATATGTATTTTATAGTCCTTCGAGCCAGATGAAGAGAAACATCTTATTGTTTGTATAAAAATACAATTTCTTGTGGACGTTTAATTTCATTTAATTTTTTTTATAAGCACGCAGAAACATTTTCTATATTAGTTGTTTTTTGACTCACAAAGTGTGTTTAAAACTGTACTTAAAACGGTACTTCGAGCGGGATGAAGAAAAAAGTCTGAGTATAAATAGGATATTTTGCAATAGTCCTATTTATGGCACTCTTTATTTTCGAATTTTATTTTTATTACTTTATTATTAACGTTTCAAGGCTTATTAGCCCTTATAAACCCTGAAGCATTAAAAAAGACATAATTTTTTATAAACAAATAAACGAAAATACAAAACATAAACGTAGAATTTTGAGACATTTTATATTTTTTCTATTTTATATAATTATCGGCTTCGGCTCCTAAATTGTTGCTTGAAAAGCCGAATACAAAAAAAGTCCAAGAGTCTACCCAAAAGAAGAGTAATAAGGACTATAGTAAGATAATAAAAAAATGCAAACTCAATCCTCGATTCCTCACCTCACTCCCAAAAAAAAAAATAATCCTTGAACCTTGACAGTTTTAGTCCTTTATTTTGATATCGAAAAATTGGCAACCCTAGGAGCACCGACTCCCTCGTCCCTCAGGCTCCTCTTTGTGGGCGTCCAGGATTGAAATTGACAGTTTTCCCATAAATGACAAACGCAGATTGACATTAAATATATCCTAGGGCGGAAAAAGATACTTTTTGTACTTTTAAAGTTGCAATGATTCATATTTAAAGGTATACAAAGCAAATATCTTACACGGAATTTACGTTATAACGCGGGCTATAATAAAATTCTCGGTCCTAAAGCGAAAATAGTCACGCCCGTAATATAAAAAAAATATCACAGAAATGCTCTAACTCATTTTTGTTTAAAAGTAAATGAAAAAATCTTTTATTTTGTAGCCAAAATCTCTTTATACGCCCGCAAATCAGCGCGTCTTTTTTATCTTTATGGCACTCAATAGAATTCTGAATCTTATTTTGATTTAAAAAATAAAACATTGTATGTACTACGAGCAAATCGTCTCTAATGGCCATCGGAAATTTAAAAGCCCTCCTACGTCGGGCTTTAAAACATTCAAATGAGTATATTGCGTGATTATAAAGTAATTGTAATGCACAACAAAGTAGAATATATTACAGCCAATATATTTATTTATCTAGATTTTAAAAAATGTAAAACGTGTTAAAAATAAAAAACATAAAAAGAAACTTATTGAAAAAATAGTATGTTACGTTGCAAAAACAACTTAGAAACGGACATAAAAGGTGTTTTTCAACGACCACGATTTCAATGCTTATGCCAAACTGCAAACTCTTGTTATTTTACCCTCCACGGTAGAAAGAGAGCAAATAGATTGCTGTTCGAGTGTCTTCTCTACCAAATGTTTTCGCTACTAACGCAAAATCAATATCTCCAACTACAGAATTTCGAGAGATAATTCTATAATTCTGTTATCTATCATTCCTTTAAATTTAAGCACATTTTATTTTTTTCAAAAAGAGTCAGTAAGTTCGTCTTGTACAATTTTAACCATATCTGTTTTCACTGAGATGAACTAATATTTCAGTGTTACAACTACAAAAAACATTTGTAGAAAAAAGTCTCAGAATATTTAGAAACGTAAATTCGCGTAAATAGAAACTCTTTTCAATTAGCAAATTGGCTGTAATATAGACCAATTTGTCGTGCACTTAATAAATAATTTTTTTGAACAGTTTATTACACGTCTTTCTATCGTGAGAAATGTTTTTTGACAAATTAAATTTTTGTCGTTCAGTAAGTACCATATATTAAATATAGCGTGCAACGTTTCATTTGATTGTGCTTAAAACGTATATTTATTGTCTTGACAATGTTCTATTCTAATTCCCTAGATTTTGTAATTATTTTTTATTTGCGTCTACTTGAAATGGCTAATGAACTTTATATCTTAATTGAGAAAAGTAATGAACTTATTACGTAACTGAATGACGTAATAAAATTATTTTTTCCAGCAGTCAGTTTGTAAACACTTTTATGATGCAGTAGTAAATCATAAATGACGGATTAAATCATTTAGAGCTTTTTTTATAGAAAATAAAAGACGTTTATTGTATAATTAAATAAATAAACCTTTATTTGTATAAAAATTGATTTATATAACGTAACACCTAGAAAAAACAAGACTTTACACTAATTTACTCAATTTTATTAATTATAATTTATTATCATTAAATAAAAAAGTTTGTCGCTTTTGGTGACGCACATTATGACTGTTCTAACAACAGCGTCACAAAACTAGTGAAATTTTTATTAGTGCGTAACCAAATTTGCGTGTATTTAGAAAAAAAAGTTTGAAGGCACTTAAAGTTGTGTGAAACGGGCGACATGGCAACGCAGCATTGCTCGGACTACGACAACAACGTAGCTGTCTGTGGTCGTCGTCACCGCCGCCGAATCTGCTGGTGCAACACCGGACCGGATGTTGGGGCGCTAGGGCGAGGGGGGCTTAGGCGGGAGCAACGCCCTTCACAGGTCATTCATACCATGGTCGCCTCAGGATCCCGCCAAGCATGACCACGACCGTGCAATGCTACGTCATCACAACTACGCAGTTAGCAGCCCTTTGAAAATCAGTGGCGGGGCGATACAAAGGGCTGCATCTAATTAATTTGTTGCGATATCTTCGATTTCCGCGTCTATTACGATATTCGCCACGGCCTTTTTCACTCGAGCGGCTGTTATCGGCTTGAATTGCTTGACGGTTTGAGCAATTCCGTAAAAAAACGCATCAATGGGATGCTGCTTATCGTCCCAAATCAACTCTTTGATAAGTGGGGGTGCGTCCGGGTCTATTGTTTCATCAAGATGGGAATCCCCGGATAGACTGGCATTTAAACTTGGGCAATCTTCGGTTTTCACTTCGAAATTCGAGACGGGAACTGAAATACTCTCATTTCCTGACTCGTAACCATCAGTATCACGATCTTTTAACAGAATATGCGGCAGTAAAAACTGCATTTCACTTTCATAAATGTAAGGACGTACTTTTGCAGTGCAGTCTTGGCGTTTTCGCTGTTGTTTCACAAAAGCATCACGAAGGCTTTTCCATCGGATTTTGACTCTATTTACTGAAAAAAAAAAAATCGTTTTAGAACACAGAGTACTCTCAGTGACGTCAGTTAACATAACTGCTTGAGGAACAAATAAAATAAGTGTTTTTGTCAATTTTTGCGTGAAATGAGTGAAATATACATTCAGTATATCCCCGGATCGACTTGTTGATTTGTCCTGCGCTTATTTTTAAATCCCCAAAACACAAATTACTTTTTTTTAACTCGAACGGTTCTCGAGATATTATCATTTTCTAAAAAAAATTTATGTTGGGCTCTAGTTTTATTTAATACACTAATTTTAACAAATTTAACAAATGGTAAAATAAAATAAAATTCTCAAAAAGCTAAACTATTAATTTTCTATTCAAATAATGTTTCTCCTTTTTCTATACAGATTTCAATGCGAGCTCAAAATTCAATGAAACTGCGTCTTATTTTTTAAGATTAATGAGGACTGGACTGCATTTTGTATCCCATTTTTTAATTCCCCTACATCATTGCCTAGTGGCTCACTGAACACAATATGTTTTAAACGACCCCACAGATAAAAGTCCATTATTCTGTGATAAGGACTTCTCGCCTCTCAGTGGCCATATAATGCTGTCATTTTTCCCTACTAGTTATGCTGGAACTTTGTATTAAATCACTGAGGAACAATGCCGCCATGATGAGCAAGGCACCCATTTTGCTGGAAAAACATTTCCATTTGGTATTAAGACAGCAATTCATTCAGTTTATTAGCTAAAAAATTTTGCAACTTTTCCAAATATGAATTACGGTTTAAATTTTGATCAAAAAAATATGGGCCAATAAAGGCATAGTAAGAAACCGCACACCACACACCACATATTATTTTTTTTTTAATATTGTCTGTGACACGACCGTAACCTTAAATTTTTAAATGGAATGCTATGTATATTTTTAACTTTTAGAATCTTCGTTAAATTCTGAGTCTAATAATAGACTACTTTTCATAACTTTTTGTGAAATAATTTTTTTTGTATTTTTTTTTAATTCTAGAAGACTGGTGGTAAAACAATATTTCTAAATAATGTAAGCAATCATTAAAAATAAAACCAATCCTATAAATAATTTAATTTAGAAAATACACGAATTATTTAAATTAGAATAAATTAGTTTTTCTGGTTTAACTCATTTTTTTCAAATGGAACAATAGTGGCTCATTTGATTTTTTAAAACAATGGTTTTTTTGTCAATCCAAAAGTACCAAAATTTTGAAATCTACTTAGTAGTTTTTGTAATATTTACAAAAATAATTTATTTAAAAAAATTTGTATAATGAAGAAAAATTTTAAACAAGTTAGCATTTTTAGAAGGAAATAAAATAAACAGCTATTATACATAATTTGTTACTGTCTACAGTCTACTTGAATAGTAGTTAACTTTTAGGGATTTTTCCAAAATATTTTTGGAAATATTACAAAAACTATTGACGAGATTTTCAAAATTTTGGTATTTTTAGATTAACAAAAAAAATGTTAATTGTAAATGTCAAGTAAGCTACTATTGTTCCATTTGAAAAAAATGACTAAAACGAGAAAGACTAATTTTTTTTAGTATAAACTCTTGTATTTTCTAATTAGATCATTGAGGGCACAGGTTTCAATTTTTGGGTGTTGCCTTATAATACTATTTAGAAATATTTTTTAACTATCACAGCCTTGCAAAGGTGTTCCAATCGAAGAACAACGTCGAGAAGCTGTATACCGGTTTCGGGGTTTTTGCCCCCTATTATACCAACTCTCGCTACCTTCCAGCACTCGTCGTTAGATGGCACACTGTGTCTGTCTATACTAGGGTCACTTAATATAATAAGGGTAGCGCCAACTCTCTATCTCTCTCTCGGCCTCTTTTTTAATTTGAACCCATACTATGCAAAACTAATCACCAATCTAGGCAACATTATATATCCAAAATCCCTAGAAATGCATTTAAAACCAATTTAAAACTATTTCTATCTTTGTTTTACTCATGCGTGTATATAGCTATCTCTTTTAATTTGAACCCACGTCTAGTGAATTCCATTGGCGCTATCCGTATATTCAGTGATCCTAGTCTATACGATTACTATCACAGCCTTCTAGATAAAAAAACAAAAATTAAATAAAATAAAAATTATTTCACAAAAACTAGTCTATTAAACTAAGAATATAACGTAGTTTCCAAAAATATAAAAATATATTTGTTCCATAGTGTTCCATTTAAAAATCCAAAACTACGGTCGTTTCCTGTAAAACTTGAAGTGATAAAAATTACTTGATTACTCAATTAATAGATATTTTTTAGCATAATAAGATTCCTAAGTTTCGTTTTTCTATCTAAAAAAATACCATTTAAAAAACCCTGTATACATATATTCATTCTCGCTAGAATACAAGCTCAAAAATAAAGTGCGTTTTCTCATTTCCCAATAATTCCAATGTTCGGGATAGTCATGGACAAAATTTGAAGTTATTTTAATAAAGAAAAGTTTATTCTGAATTGCGACATACTGTGTGACGTCATGATACAGTGCTTACATCCTAATACAAAACATCAAAATGCATGTTTGTGTAATATTTTGTACTTCATTTGAATTTGTCGTCATAAAAAGTTTGTTGAGTACACTAAAACCGTCAAAAGTTGCGTTTGTAAATTGCAGTTTTAAAGTTTTTACAACTGCGCATTTTGTTTAAAACTGCACAGTAAAAATAATCTAGTAATTATGTCCAATTTGAATAAAATACTCCTCTCGTAGTTCAACCGTGGCGCCCTCATCAGTCATTTCAGTTTCCAATAATGTGCAATAAAAAATTATTCAAAGGAATCTTTGATTAAAAAACAAAATATGCTATTGATTATTTTCTATATTTAGAAAATAAGAGAAAATATACTTAATTACTGATTAATTAAGGATGAGCTCGGAGATGAATTACACATTAAAACATAAGGTCAATTAAAATTGAAGTAAATTTTATTAAAAAATAAACAAACAAATATTTTTAGTTTTCATCACAAAAACTCTAGATAAACACTTTTTTCTCTCATTTTTTGTAGTTGCATAAGATCTTCACTTTACCTTTTGTTCAGTTCGGCGAAATCGTCGTTTGATAAAGACGTGTAAAAATCCAGATCGTCTAATTTATTTAAATAAAATAAATTCTCGCGTTTTCGATAGCAAAACTGGAACAGTGTTTCTGATAAAATATGTGTTAAAAGTTTGTATTTTAATTTTAAAGCACATATTTGTTTAAACAAAAGCGGAAAACCAATAAAAGTGCAATTTGGAATGGACGAATCGATTTTTGATTCACCAAAATTATTGATTTTGTATGATTATTCATTAAACAAAAATTGATTTTGATCAGCTTTTCAAACGTTTGAAATTTATATAATTTTGTTTAATCGACGCAAATAAACTTATTGATTTGTTCTAAATCTAAATTAGTGTAATTAATATTCTCTCTTTAATAAATCATTTGATTCAAATCGATTGGTTATATTTTGCACAGTTTTTTATTTCAAATAATAATTTACATAATACGATGATTAATTTATAAATTAACTTTTCACTTTTTCTTTATTAAAGACAAAGTCGATCGGCTGTTATCGTGATATAACAAGGGCATTTTTGTGTGTTTTTTATTTTGCAAATGTACTTTTTGTTTTTTTTTTTTTTGTTTCAGTCAGTGTTAAACCAGCTTGAGAAGAAGAACAACAGTCTCTGCCACATTAAATAAAATAAGTAGTTTTATTATCTATAAGACGGATCGGTTTTAATTGTATTATTTTTACATTTTCCAACATACAGAGTGTTTTAGAAATAAATACAAAAATTTTAACCACTTGTAGATCTCGTTAGAGAAGAGTTTTTTCTAAATAATTTTCATAAATTATTTTCCATAAAGAAAACTCCATACGCGCCACTGGTCAAAACAGTAGAATGCACCATTATAATGGTCACCATGATAACTACAGAAAATTCATGAATTTACAACATTTCATCAGCGTATCGTACTTTTATAGGAGGGATATAGCGATAAAAAAATTCGGAAAAATTTCTTTTTTTGCAAAAATGTTATTTAGAAAAGTTGTTTGTTTTAGTGAGATCTATTAGGTGGTTAAAATTTTTGTATTCATTTCTGAAACACCCTGTATATATAAACATTACATTTTTACTTTATAAAATATCACTCAGAGATAAACAATTTTACTATCATTACTTTTTTCATCAATAAACTTACTTGCTTTTTTATTTGTAATCACCTCCGCCCCCTTAAAAAAATAATCCTATTAAAAATATTTCTTTTGTTTTATTGGGGTTGGGAAAGGGGTAAAAAGTAGGTTTGAAAGAAACAGAGAGGACTCGCCACATATGGCAGAAGAATATGTACCAATTTCACTAATTTCAGAATTAAAGATAGGTCCGAAGGAAGCAGAAAGAGAGGATTCGCCACACAACAGTTGTGGCAGAAGAAGGTGTCAAATATGTATCTATAATTATTGTAATGTTCTTTTATTGTAAAAATTGTTTATCTCTGTTTTTCAATAGGTGAGTTGTACTTTATTGACACATATTGTTACAATATTTATCTGTTTCAGCTTAATTATTAATAATTATCAAGAAGCTATACATACTTATGGTGTAACTTGGAAATGATGAACACGTGCCTTATTGAGGGATAAAACTCGGATTGTTAGCAACTTATTGTTTTTCCCTCAATAACAGACGTCTTCATCACTTCTAAATTTCCAGAATAGAATGTGTACTGCATTTGTCAAGCGTCAATCAATTGTGTCAATTTCATTGATTTTTTTTAAATTTTCAGATGCTGTTGTTTGAAATTACCTACTCCAGGGTGCAACCGCGAAAACACCAGCTGGTCCCAAACTCTCAAGGTGAGTCTCTTTCATTACGTGTATTAAAAATAACAAAATACAAAAAATTTCTTGTTCCAAATGTCCATCAGGCTCAATCATTTACAGACATCTTGTAGTACTTCACATAAAACTAATTATCGACATAAAAACTAAAGAACACTTTTGGATATTCAAAGATTACAAACTTGAAATTATTAAAGATCAGCTAATAAAGCATAAATTTCGTTTCGTAATAACTTTTATGCAGTTACTTTGGACATGAAAATAGTAATATCGTTATCAAAACGCGCGTTATAAGTGTTTGGTGTGATTGGGTGCGTTTTTCGATTTATTTGACACACCAAAACGATCCAGCAGGAAAAACCAAGCTTTTCTAGACAAATTATAATAAAAATCAGTTGGTAGGTATTGCATACTGCGACGTCATTATAGTATATGAGAGGTTTATTGTGTTATATACTGTGAGAAAACCCTTTTGATTGCTCTGGTCATCAAAGAAACATCTTATTACTATGGCAACCAGCAATACACTTATGACCACTGACCTGTAGCCTTGTCTGTTCTCCCATAAACGGTTTTTGCGACTTCCATCCAACAGCGATTTTTCATTCCAATATGTTTAAAATTTTGGAGTGACTGATCATAGAGAAAAGGCCGATCTCGAACGGCTGCGATCAGTTTTTCACTTCTTTCGGTGTGTCGCATTGCGCGTTTCGCGTACGTTTGGCGTTTGACATTACGCGTGGCGCAAGCGCAAAAAAAATTATAAGTTGCCGCTTAAAGCTTCGTAAATTATATTTAATCTATGATGTTAAGCAATGTAGTCTACGGTCATCATTTGAATGTATGTCCCGTATTTAGTATTGCACATACTAGTTGCAGCTATCTCGTTTTTTGGAGACGTTAAGCTGTCGATCCCTGCCACCAATAGTCGTTAGGTCATGTCAAAAGCAGTAGATGTGACCTGAAAAATCTGGTATTTGGGTGAAGCATTACTCACATAAAAATATTTATTTGTTTATTTATTATCACAGTTTATTTCCACAGTAAAATAATATTGTGGTCTCTTTCTAATTGATCTTCTAATTGTTGTGTCGTTACTCCAGTGATGCAACAAATTTCGTCGAGATTTGCAGCCCCAGAAAGGGATTTTTGTAATTCGGAGGGTTCACTTAATAAAATTGGGTATTTGTGGACTCGACGTATTAAACCTTCTAAAACTCCAAATTGGACTAATTTTCGTTCGTTTATTCGGAGGTTTGTGGGATTAAATCTTAGACATAAGTCCCGAATTGTTGTACCACGTGTCATTGAGGCAAACATACGGAATATGTCACGGAAATGTGGTAACTGTCTTTGGGATACAGCAACGTATTTCAAGCATTTATTCTGAAACAATAAGGCATTGAAAGGGGCAAAAAATAGGCATTATTATAAGCATGTGACATGTTTAAAATGCTTATAACATAGCATCATTTTGGTCACGTGTTACCCAGGACGTTTATCCTCTACTTCTGTAAAAAAAATAATTCTGGAACACATATACAAACCTACAAAATAAAAAAAAATATCTTGTGATGACCAAGCTTATGACATCACTAACACTTCTATCGAAATTAACAATAGCATTTTTTTCAATACACATACTAATACTAACTACCATAACCATTTGGTATGTTCTATCCTTATTTTTTTTATATGGTAGAAATAAGGATAGAACATCGGTTATAGTATGTTGCATTGAGAAAAACACTAGTGAGAAATACAAAAATGATGCAAGTTGTAGTAGTTTAGAGAAATGAATTTAAGAAATGGCAAATTGTATTATTTATACAGAATTTAATTTGTCACTAAGATAAAAAAATATGTCCATTTTTCTTTCAATTTTTGTACTAACTTGTAAATTGACGTCATGAGCTAAAACATTCAGTTGGGGCGTGGTGCAATAAACATTCCCGTACTGAAATAAAGGCACTAAAGCCACAACCCCATAATAGACCAAATTCTGGACACAAGCCTTGACTAAATTATTTTCAACGTCTGAGAGTGCCGCAATTCGGGCAACATGATTAAAGCCATCAATATAGGGAGTGACTTGTTGAGTGGTCAAATCCCACTGTTGGTTGGGCAGAGGTTTGATAAAAACCGGGACTTGGTGGTCAGCTACAGGAGCTGGATCACTTCTGATGTGGACCACCTTTAAGTGAGTTGCTGTGGGGCCTTCAGTCAAAGCGCATTCCCCTAGATAATAAACTTGTGAATAATGACGACGTAACTCAAACAGTAGTACCTTTTGTGTTCAACTCTTCGATGACTTGTTTCAGAATGGGTGCAAGCTTTGTTGCAGCCTTCCCATCTGATAAGAAACTGCTCTCAATTTCCATTGCCATTAGATAGTCTGATAATTTAATAACGACAGGCTCGAAATGGACAGTTCGGACGTTACTATCGCAGACTAAACATAAATTAAAGTGGTAAGCGTTTCTGGGGTACTTTTTGTCGTCAATTCGGACCGGAAAACCTAAGATTTTATAATCTGACAATGTTCTGCAATTCAAGCAATCAAATTTTCGCAAAAATTCACATTTATTGTTTACACTGTAATGGTACTTCTCTGTAATTCAGCTTTTGTTATTATATAAACACTAATACTATCAAAAAGTTCTTTGGAAATGTACTGCTCTGGTTCCTGGAATTTTTTTTTATAAATTGTAGTAAGAATTTTATTGCTTTATTACTTGACATGAAATTATGGGTCCTGCTGTTGGATGAAACTCACAGAAAAATATACAACGAATGGGGCCCTCTTGGCTGTTGTGATCAAAGTTGTTTGATACATAACCTGTATTTTCCATGTTTACGACGTTTCGTAATATTTCGCTTAAAATGCACTTCCATAGATCTAAAAAAACTTAAATTCAATGAGACACAAACATAAATTAACAAGTTTTATTACAAAACTTGCTATTATTTATAATTACAATAAACAATTAGGTTGACAAGTAATATTAAATACAGAATACTGTTTTACCAACTTTTACAAATCTTGCGTTTTCTTTATGCAACACACAATACACAATTTGTTCAACATCACTTATCTGCCAAAAAAAAAGATAGATGGCGCCAAAACTCTGTTTTCTAATTTACGCAACAGATGTCACAGTTTTGGCAAATTTTTTACGGGCTCTCTAAATCCAAAAATGAATGATTTTATAAATGACATCGTAAAAGTTTTGTGGCGAATGTTTAAATTTCTATTTTAAAATTTATGTTGACCTGACATCTGAAAGTAGACAACATACTATTCAATTTTCACTAACTTTGTGTTTACTAACGTAAATGATAGATGGCGCAACTTTCGCAGAATTTTAAAATGGAACTTATTTCCTAATGGGCTAATTTCAAGTTGAGATAATACCGATAGTATCTTCGTTTCTATGGAAAAATAAATAAATTCGAGGCTGTGATTTGCTGTTGTCATGGAAAAGTATTAAAATTTGCGATACTACCGGTATTATCTCAACTTGAAATCAGCCTATTAGATTCGATATCTAAAAAAGTAAAAACTAATAAAATAATATATTTATCATTTCATTTACTTTAATCTATTAAATTGTCTTTTTTTATGGAAGACGAATAAAAATCCCAAAAGTAGAGAATTTTGTTGAAAAACATTTTTTTGTTTATGTATTTAATATAAAAGATAAATTTTATATTCTTACCCAATGCACTGATAACATAATACATATTTTTTAATAAGAACCGTGATAACGAAAATTTGTTAATAAATAAGACACCAAAATCATGTTTTACATGTATTTATTTATAATAAATTCTGGTAAAGTACAAAAATTTACTGTACTGTACCACAGTACTATCACACAAGAATCTTAACTACTAATAAAATCATTTTTAACACATTTTACAGTCAAAGACATGTGGGTTTTTCTTATGATCCCTAATACTCTTAATAATACCAAAATTTCAAAAATACTGTGACATTAATTTAAAATTTTTTTTGATTTTTAGTATATCACAAAAATGAGCTGCGTTATGTAATATCAATGAACAAAAAAAGATATTCTAAACAAAGAAAACTGAAAAATTATTCTGAAATATACAAAACACCACCCATTCAACTTGATAAAAATCTAACAAAAAAAACTTGTACGTAAAACTTATGTTTTTCCGTGATAGTTTTTTTTTAATGCAGGTACATTTTCAAAATAAATCACTCTTATTATCACTGATCCTATTATACAGTCTCTTATCAAAAAAGGCTCCTATCCTGCGTTGTGTTTCAACACATTTAATAAAAAAATCAGTCACTGGTTCTAAGATTTCTCAAATAGAATATATCTAAACACTAATCCTATAACGTTTATAAATTTTTTTTGTGATTTTTTTATACAGTCTGTGATTAAGCGATACAATCAATCCACTAACATGAAACAAAAAATGAATTATGACGGCGATTTTTGATGCTTCAGTCTTGTCAGTTATTCTAATATAGAACGATACAATTTCTTCTTGCTTAGTACGTAAGCCGGACTCACCACAATCGTACCCCCTCTGGCAAAATTCCTAAAATAAAAAAATACAATCAAAATTTCGCGCATTTAACAGCTACCAACTCAAAAAAATTACTACCGCAAGTGTTTTTTTGAACTTAAAAAGTGACTAAAAACACAGAACCCAACACGAAAAATCTTCTCGGGGGCAAAAATACATACTTTTCCCTTTTATGTTTCCAGGGATTGGCAGCTCTGCACGGTTTCGTGTTCAAAAACGAAAACTTCTGTGATCATTAAAAAAAGGTTTTAAACGCCATTTTGTCCGTATTTTTTCACCCTTAAGCAAAGGACGTCATTTCTTTTCCTGAAGATATTAATATGTATAGTAGCGACCATTAAAAAGTTACACACCTTAAGACGTCTAAGTTTTTGGATGTACATACAATGATACAATTTATATCATTTTTACCTATAATTTTTTAAGAATAACAGTTTTAATAACATAGATATTGGCAATCTTTAATAATAAAGCTCAATTGCGTGGGGTATTTTTTTTAATGTAGATAAATTTAGTGTCCCATTTTTTAATGGGCACTACTGTATGTAATATTCTAAAATGCCATTTTTCGTTTGTAATTATAATTTGTTTTGACAGAAATCTATTAAAAAAATTGCTAACATTAAAGCTACATGTTGACATCACTCAATAATGTTACCGAAAATATTGCTAAATACAAAAATAACATAAAAATATTACATAATTTTTTGCCAAATTATTTAGAACTCTTATTGACCAATCCACTAATTTAAAAATTTCTCAAACACGCAAATCATTTTTCGAATAATTTTGGAAAAAAATAATTAAAATTCATAAAACAAATAAAATTTACTATTTGAAATGTTTATTATTTTTGGTTGATACAGTAAAAGTCCCTAGATATCCCTAAATTCGAAATTTCCCTAAACGGTTCAAAAATTCCCTAGATTTAAAAAAATTTACAGTGTTGCCAAGTATGTACCCCAAAAAAATGTTGATTTTTTGTTAGTTTAGAAGTACTGATGACTTTTTGTTGCCAACTTAATCAGTATTTCTTTATCACAGTGTATTTCACACTTATCACTTCTTTAAAAAATGATATACCGAGTGTAAATGAAATTAGGATCACCCTTTTTTTAATAGTACCGTAATACTATAAATGATTGGAGCAAAAATAGTGGGGTGGTACGCTTGAGTAGTTGGTAGCCGCGTCATATTTGAGTCTTGTCACATTTTTAGGTTAGCTACAATATAATAATAATAATATTAATAAAGACTTTTTGACAAGTTTGTCAAATTTGATTTTTTTTATGACATTAGTATGTAAGTACCAACAGAAAAATTCTAATCTGTTACCAACCCAACAAAAAAAATCACAATCATTTATAGTATCACGGTATATAAAAAATACCATTAAAAAAAGGGGTGAGCCTAATATCGTTTACATCCAGTATATTATTTATTCATCAAAAATAAATTAAAAATTGTGTTGTTTAAGTATAAAAACTATATTTTTTACTTTGTTATTGCTATCTTTTTAAAGTTGTACAAGTGTAAAAACTATGTTCTCTACTTTTTACTTTGTGATTGCTGTCTTTTTTTTAAATAAAAAATGTTTTGGGGGAATTTCTCTTTGATTTAGGGGATTTTGACACATTATATGGGGAAAATCATCATTAATGGGTTGGCAACAGTGTAAATTTCCCTAGACCTGTCAAACCTGCTGTCTAGGCCGCTGTAGGAAAACACAGCAAGTTTTTTATTGCTATTTTTGCGGTAATCTTATTTAAAATTAACTAATTTGTGTCACTAAAAAACTATATTTCTTACTTTGTGATTGCTGTCTTTTCTAAAATAAGTATCGTGATACTATAAATAATTGTGATTTTTTTTGTTCGGTTGGTAACATAAAAATTTTTCTGTTGGTACTACATACTGAATGTCATAATAAAATTCAAATTTGACGAACTTGTCAAAAAATCTTTATTATTATATTGTATCTAACCTAAAAATGTGACAAGATTCAAATATGACGGGGCTACCAACTACTCAGGCGTACCATTCTACTACTTTTGCTGCAACCATTTATAAGTATCACGGTATGTTTTGGGGAAATTTATCTATGATTTAGGGGATTTTAACACATCATACGGAAAAAATCATTGTTAATAGGTTGGCAATAGTGTACATTTCCCTAGTTTTTGCGGTAATTTTAAAATTAACAGACTTGTGTCACTTACTTCAAAAACTGTGGCAGGAAGTTCCACCCCGTGGCGCTCTGTTTGAAAGTGAGATTCAATTCAAACGTTGTGGCCGTCCCCGGATCGCATTTAAAGCTCGCCAGTTTCCTGCACTGATCCAGGCCCTCAAAATTGATGTAAATCAGGCCTCCCCGAATCCCGCAGGGCTCCGACTCGGCCATCGCCAGGACGTCCCTGGCGATCCTCTGGAGGAGGCCACAGGGCAGCAGCACCTCGCCACAGGCCAAATGGGTCCTCTTCGCCGCCCGCAACTCCATCTCTAGTCGGTGCGTCAAACTCGGGATCGTCGTACAGCGCCCCCTGTCGTCCGTCGCAACGAAGCATTCAACGGGACAACCTTAAAGACACTTTTAACCCAGTGAACTCTCACGGAAATGACTTACTGAAAGGCGCCGGCACTGGGGTGTCCACCAGGACTGATTCGATGATGTCCGATGACATGGTTTTGGTGGCTGCCAAATCGGGGGTTTTCACCAGGAGTTTACTGAAGACGGCTTGAAGTTTGGAGTTTTTGGAGGGCCTCTCCTCCTCGAATCCGCGTTTTCGCAGCATTTTTTCGGGAGGAATTTTCACCAGAAGTCCATCATGGGAGAGACTCAGCTGCACCGGCTACCGGCTAACAAAGAACAAGTCAGCTGATTTGGTGGTGGGGCTGGGAACAACCAATCAGGAACTCTTGCACTCGTTATGCTCCCTCTGCCTGGTAACAGCCGTCAAAATCAGCTGTAACGATCGATGAGGGATGAGCTAAGACAAGACTGGTGTAACGCCGTCATTGTCTAAAGCCGGCTCTCAATTAAGAGTTTTTCGCTTGGAGAAATAAATTTTCTGGGTTTGTTGAGGCAAAACTCGTGAGACTGAACTCAACAAAACGATTTGGGGGGGTTTTGGTGGTGTTTGATGGTTTTATTGCGGGTTTATAACGGGAAATGTTACGAGTAACAAAGGAAGTTGCGAATGTGGGTTAGAGAGAGATGTTGGGAGGGGTTGTCGGTGATTGGGTTGCTATGGTCCGGTTTCCTGTTGATGTTGAGTCTATCTTTCTTTTTCTCCATCTTGCGTCCTTTACTGGTGCACGTATTCCGGGCTTGTTGTCAAGGAACGAAACTACGGGTGTTTTAAAAATATAAACATCTGGTCGCAGATGAAAATTTTTATTTTCGATTATTTTCTGTTTGGATAATTGAAAATTTCATAATAATAGCAAAAAAATGGTCAATAATATGCCGAAAGCGGGATTTTCGTATTCTAATAATACTACACTGTTTTTTAAGCATTTTGACCTTGTTTTCAAAAGTATGTTTAAAAAAGCAAAACTATAAAGGGTGAACTATAAAAGTATGGAATAACATTCATATTTTCTAAGTTAATTAAAACACCAAGACAGGTCGATTTTATTTTTTTACGTGCACGTTTTTCACTTATTTCCATTTTTTTTGTCAACCGGTTTTTGTTTTTTGTTGGAACGTAATCCATTTTTTTTTAAATAGCGACCCCTATTTTTGGCGTTGAAAATCGAAACTACCTTTTTTTTCCTGCGTATAACAGTATAACATTTATAGGATCTAAAATAAACACTTAAGTATGTAATTAAACCAATTTAAATGTTTTATTAAATTTTTCAAAATTCACGCCATTTTTAACAGAATTACTGAATTGAAAACAATTGAAATTACTGAATTAGCACATTATTTATCATTTTTTGACTAACTAACCGGCACTTACTTGTAATTCTTTCTCTTAAATCCTCCAAATCTCTTGGTTTTGTTGCAAATATTTTTAATTTTTAAGTAGCTCTATAAAAAAGTCAAATAAATTTAGTTCAAAAAAGACATAATTGCTTATATGGGTCGATAGAAAATCTGCACTGGATGAGAGAAACATCCACAAAAATTGAATGTTTGGTGTAGTTTTGCCAGATCACATTTTAGGACCATATTTTTTTGACACTCATTGACTAGACAAGTTTATTTGGATGTTCTTTGCGACACGTTAGTACCAGCATTAGTGCAACTTTTTCCGAATAATAGATTTTTATACCAGCAGCTAATGTATGGTTTCAACAAGACGGTGCACCTCCACACTACACTCGTGGTGTCAGAGATTATTTAGATGATGTTTTGCCTGCTTTTCCGAGGGGGCTACTTAAAATCAAAATTATTTGCGACAAAATCAATAAATTTAGAGGATTTAAGAGAAAGAATTATTCTTATCCAAACCCAAGTGGTTTATATGAGAAGGTCCTATTGTATTAAAGGTAATGAACTAATGACAGTATATTTAAAAATTGAAAATATACTTTAAAAACAAGACATAATGCTTGAAAAACAAAGTATTCTGAAGGGGCCTTACTACTATTAGTAATAATAACAATAAAGGATTAAAATCTTCTATTACTATCGTGCCGGCTTTGCAAGATCTTCCTCTGTGTTTTTTTACAAAAATGATTTTTAATTATCTATAAAATAAAAAATAATAATTGTATCTATTGTTCATGATCATTTGTGGTTTCTATTTAAAGGAATATAAAAGATTTTATGCATTCATTGTCGTATAACTTACTGTTTTTGTGATATAGAGCAGGTAAAATAAGAAAATAGGTTAACAGAGCATTTGTGCAACACCTAAGTCAATGATTTTGTTATTGGAGGTACATATATACAAAGATAATTTTTATGTGCAACCGGCCAAAAATGGCAAGTTTTACGGGCTCTACGAAATTTATTTTTACGGTCATGGCCGCAAAAATTGTATTTAAAACCGCTGATATTAGGAACGGCCAAGAAAATCTATTGATTTTTCACTTTTTCATAATTAATTTTGTAATTTTTATTATTAGCTATTACGGTTGCACAATAGTATATTAAAGAACGAGTTTCAAAATAATAAAGTAAAATTTTGTGGGCTAAAATAGGCCTATAAAACACTAGTGCTCTACCTAATGGCTATAAATCAATGGCATCAATTTTATAGCGATCGAGGAACTTCTCAATTTCTCTTTTGAAACCTTTTGAATTCTGCATATCCAAATATTTTTGCAATTTCCGAAAACATCCGAAATTCTAAAGATTTTTCTGAATTCCACAAAAATTTCAAATATTTCCACGATTTTCAAGTAATTTTATTGATTTCCAAAAAAAAATCGTATACATTGAATTACATTTAATTAAATACTAGTAATTAAAAATTGTAGCTATTATATAAACCTATATGTTCAAAAACAGTACTGTACATCGTGTATATCAAAAAATAATGTTTTTTGAAAAAATTTCTACAGCTTACAGTTGGCTTTAAAAAAACGGGAACTGTCAGAAAAAATTCTGTCAGATTTTATTAAAGTTTTATATTTTGAAACGGCCTTTTAGAATTTATGTTAAAAACTTCACTTATGTGTCAGAAATGTAGACACAAATTGATATTAATTGACAAATTAAATTTCCAATTCACATTAGGTCAAATTTTATTTACAGATTTTTTGGAGCCAACTGTATATCTCAAAAACCAAAAACATTTGTAGAAGAAAAATTTGTTTTTTTAACATCCTTTCAACAAGGACTATCGCCTGTTAAAATCTGTAACATTACTTTAATAACATCCTGCATATATTTTACATGTTTGGCCAAATATATAAAACTTTATTAAAAAAATTTTATTTATTTAAAGTTTGAAGATAATCATAAGAACGTTTTTGTACTCTCCCCCGATTTTTTCCTCTGAAACAAACTTTAAATAAAATAACATTATTCTAGATCTGTAATGGTGAGAAGTTTTCTACAGTCACCAGAATATTCTCTTAAAAACCTAAAGCTTTGTTTCGGTCGTTCAACGAGTTCTTCTGTAACTTAGAGAAGAAAAGAAAGAGTTCTTTCTTAGTTTTTCTTGTCCTTTTTGTTTTGGACGTTGTTTTTTAATTCTTTGTTAACATTTTTTGTTGAAATAGAATCTTTTCTTTCCAAACATATTTTTTTTAATTGTAGTTTTTCATGTCTTCTTTCTTTCTTTAGTCGTCAATATAAAAATTTCTTTGATATTCTATTTTACTCAAAAATTTTTCTTCAAGCCGTTTTTTTAAGTTTGTGTAGAATCTTTTCTAGAATTGCGTAAAAATAATGGAAATTTTCCGCACTCTGCAGCGAGTTTTAATCAGCGATTATGATTCAGACGTGATAAAAAGACTTGTAGTGCATTTAATGAATGGCAAACTGAGAGAGACATTTCTTTGTTAGGTAACAGGATATGCAAGAAATAGAGAAACTCATTACCTTTTAAAAATTTTGATTTTTGACAGGATGTTACCAGTCTGAACCTGAGGTAAAAGCTCACAATACATAACAAAAATAGCAATAATAAAAAAATCGTTAATTTCAGTTTTTTTGTAAATCAGTCAAAAACTTTTTGAAAATCTTAACTGAAATTTGTATTAATGTCAACCAGATGTCATTTTGTCAAAATTTCAAAAGTCAGTTGACAAAAATCGATGTTTTTTCACAAAGAAGTTTCGAATGAAGAAGAGGAATCTGTTGCCAATGAGAAATTTGTATCAACAACTGAAAGAGCTCCTGAAGGGCACATTGATGGTATTTATATTTTCCATGTATTAAAAGCCCCATAAAATTCCCAAAATTTCAGACACTGTTGATTTACAAGCAAACTGTCCTGTATGTCGTGTCGGTGTTGTTCAAAGAAAATACACAGTTTGCGGTTTAGTAATGGCTGTTTTATTGTTTCCCTTTGGTTTGATATGTTGTTATCTTACGTCGGTAAAACAGTGTAATAGATGTGGCTACAATGAAGGTCTCTAAGTGTAGAATTTGGCAAATATATGCTTAGTGTTTAGAAACGATTTATTTATTTTTGGTAGATGCTAGATGGTAGTGAGAATCATATGGAAAATTCCTAAATCGATCTCAGCTGGATAAACGCATGCGGCTTTCGAACGTCCTTGTCCTCTAACTAACCCACCCTAAAAAGTAACAACCCCCAACCAGGAAAAGTGAAAACAAAGGAAATCTTACATCAGAGTTTGAATCATCGGAAATTGGGAAATTTTATAATAACGCGCGCTGTAAGGTCATTTATCAAGTTATCAACTTAAAAAATATTTATATTAGACTGTAAGTCGCCACTTTTAGATAAGATAAAAAAACATCACGCATCTGGTTTCACCTAGAATTGGGTAGTTTTCCATGAAAAAAATATTTTTTTCACATTTTTTTTCTTCTTTTGTGAACAATACAAAAGCAGTGAATTCATAATTTTGCGATTGTAACACTCGCAGGTCATTTACCCGATGCAGTATGAGTACTGAGATTATGTAATCAATTTGTGAATTAGAAAATGAATTTAATTCAAACGTAACACATCAAAATGACAAAAACAACGATAAATTTAACTTTTTACACTGTTTATGTTTTAATGACAAGGTCGTGAATAATTTTCACATTAAACATTAAATTTGACGGTGTTTTGCCAAATTATCAAGAAATAACGGATGATCATTTAAATTTTTTATATGAGTCAACTTTACGTTATCTTAACCACAGTCAAGTTGAATGTAAATGACAAGGTTGACCTTTCATATTGTAAAAAATGTTCAATTATTGGCGTCAAAATCAATCAAGTTGTAACACTTATTACAGTCCGTTCTGTAATGGCCTTTTCTGAGACACAAATAAGTAAAAAGTTGAAGAATCAGCAATGACAAGAGTTACAGAAATTCACTGAAGTTTTAGTATCACTATTTATAAATAAAACCGCGGATTGGCTCTTTATTTCAACACTTATGAATCGTAAATGATATTATATGACATTCTACAAAAAACACCTTATAATTGTTCAGTGATCCTCTAACCGTATAAGCAATTTAGTTATCTTGTGACAGGTATACATATTTTACGAATTTATTTGGCTTATTTTAATAAAAAAAAATTGATATACATATGTGCAACGGCTTTGACAGCTGTACAAATAAACGTAGAGGTTGTGGCATTGCTTCTACCTAATTTATTATAATTTTTACTGGTAATGGCTTATGTTGCCATTTTTTTTTTAATAATTATCATTTGAGCTATCGCTGAAATTTTTCAATGCTTAGTCATACAATTTTAAAAAATGATATTTACTGGAATGCAAGGTTGGACTAGCTTTATTAGAGTCGAATTAAAAAATATTTTTAGAATTTTATTTAAAAAATTGTTTGACTAGTGTATGTCAGATTATGAAAAAATAAGGGGTGACTTATTTTTTTATTAGAGATATTTTTGTAATTATGAGGTCCGATTTTATAATCAACTTAAAAGCTTCTTTAATTTAATGGGCGTTTAGACTGTAACTGTCATTATGACAACATGCATCGAAAAATCATAGACAGTTACAGTCTAAACGTTGTTTAAATGAATGGAGCTTTTAAATTGATTATAAATTCAATTTTGTAAGAATTAAAATAAAAATTTAAAAATGCATCTCGAGGCGTAGCCGATGGCCGATGGTGGTGAACTAAGTACCAAAAAATGTGTCTTAAAGAATTAAGTTTTTTTGGAAAAATTGTCTGAAATAATACAAAAAGTTTAGCAAAGTAGCAGAGGGTTGAGGCCTAGCCGATAAATGCAATTATAGTAGCACTAAAAAAATTTTTTTAATTAAATTTTGAGACGTAACCGAAAAAATACGCTTCAAAGTCGTAGCTGAGAACTGCAATTGCTGTGAGAACGAAAATTTGCTGAACTAGAACAAACTCTGTCTGGTCAACTATTTTTCTAAATTTTAGCTCGATCAGTCAAGGCAATTCAGCACATAAAAACGGTAAAAAATTGAAAATGTTTGTAGAAATTAAGAGCTCAAGGCGTGGGCGAGAAATAATAAAACACTAAAAAATGATAAAGAATAACAGCTAAGAAAACAATACAAAAAATGTAGTAAAAAAAGACAAGACTTAGCCGAGGGTTGCAGTAAATATAGAACAAAGAAATAAGTTATAGAACAGCAATAATTTATTACTTATTTTTTAATAATAATTGGGAGTTGAGACATAGCCGAGAGCTATAATAAGATTTTAACAATATAAAAAAATTAGAAGAATAAGCCCAAGCTCGAGGCGTAGCCGAGAGAAGCACTATTGTAAGAAGCATTAAAAAATTGTAAAAAGTTGAATAATTCTAAGTTTTTTTGCAAAAAATGCTTAAATTATAATAAAACAATATAAAAAGTACTTGGCAAAAAAACGCAATAAAAAAAAGTAAAGAAGAATTAGATTATTATGATAAAGCTCTCCAGAGGTAAACTAGTATTCTTGATTCAAGAGATATAGGGCTCGCCAATTAAAAAGTCGTAAAACTAAAATAGTCGTAAAAACTAATTGATTACAGAAGTGCAGCTGTTCAAAGACACAACTGCACTTCTGTGATCAATTAGTAACGAAATGTTACCATAGTTGTCCAGTTGGATAATGATAGTTACATCGAAAACAAAGCTGGTCGATTGTATCAAGGCCACTGCTACTTAATTTAATGACTGTTTACATAATTTTGACGACTATTTTACTTTTACGACTTAATTGGCAAGCCATATATCTCTTGAATCAAGAATAAGCGTTGGTAATTTAAAATAATCATTTGGGATTGCTGAATTTTTAAATTAACAAATCCAAGTTTTTTTCTGGTAAAAAACAGACCGGAGATTAAACTGTTATACAATTTTATATTTAGATAATTAATTTAATATTCAGAAACAACGAAAAATAATTCCGTTAAGGTCAAGAAAATTGTGCTTAATCCTTTATAATTATCAGATTTCTTTCTCATTAAAAATTTTGAAACATCTGACATTTCCTAAATTTGTAAATGTAAAAAAAAATATCAAAATAATTTTAGTTTATTTATTGGTAGTCAACAAATACAATTTCTAAACAATTTCTAAGACTATTTTGTTTTAAGCCTTTCCTGGCCTTTACTGCCAAATTATTAACAATAAATGTAAAAAATCGTATTAAAGCAAAGCCTTGTGACGTCACAAAAGAGGTCAAATCGCTGAAATATTCATTTCTTATTTACTTTTACCTACATTGTTTTTTTAAACGCATCAAAAATTTTTTTAGTAGTTAATATATTTTAAAAATATTTTTGTGTATTAGAAAAATAAATTCCTAAGATTGAAATGTTTCTGTAGCCTGAACTATTAGAGATAAAAATGTCGTCTTCAGGATTTTACTATACACAAAATTAAATTCTCTAAAAATTTTCCTATAACATTTTTTTTGTATCTTTAACTGTTTTGGAATTTGGCAGCGTTTTAAAATAAGTTATTAGTGCTGTGAATATTTGAGATTTTCCATATTTTTTAAACGTGTTTCACTAACTCTTTTTGTACTTTTTTTTTAATACAAATAGCATGAATTTCATGCTCTATATGACATTTTTTTTTATTTGTTTCGAAATTTTTTTGACAGAAAATGTTCATCTTTTTGCTTTACAACTTTGACCATATTATTTATGACCTCACAGTGAGAATCCGGACTTAAATACTGTCTTGCAGGATTCGATTATTTAATTAAAGATTTTATTTTTTGTTGCAAAAAAAAAGAGTAATTTGAGTCATTTTCACACTGTCGAAACTCTTGAAACTTGTGATATGTTACTGCCAACTTTAGTACAAAGTTTAAACAAGCACCCGATATCTATTTTTACAAATTTTAATTGTCAGATTTAAATCCAGTTGAATTTTCTTGGAGGCGCTTTTTAATTAAAAAAAAAATATGCAAAACCAGGCAGATTTTGTAAGCTGTAGCTTAGGGCTCCGAAAATTAAAGAGTTCCCTCCAAATTATTTTAATTAACAAAATATGAAAAATAATACAAAATTGATCAAAAGTTTGAGAATCTTTAGAATCTTTACTTAATTTTTTTTCCACTTCTAGGTTTCTATTGCAAACTTGTAAATTATCGCATTTTTAGTTTCTCCTTTTTTTTATTTCGTCGTTTTTTAAGTTCTTCTAAGATATTTTTTGTTTATAATAATTTTTTCGAGTCGCAGTTTTTCTTGTTTTTTTTTCTCTGAACACTGTTTTTAAGCTGTTTTAGAATTAGAACACAATTTTATTCCTATTAAATCAAGCTTTTCTGGAACTTGTTTTTGTTTTTCAGATTACTTCTTTTTTTAAATATAGTTTTTCGACAATTTTCTTATTATTTTTAGTTTTGTTAAATGCTAAATTTTTTTAAAATCGTAGGTTTTTGTTGTTTTTATGCAGTGGAATATTTTCTTTTAGCATACACCTTTTTTTTTAACCAAATTTTTGATTATGTGTCAATCGTGAATTTTCTAGTTTTTCGGAAATATTCTCTTGTTCTACTATATTTCTAAAATTTCTTTGGACTTTTTTTTAAACATAGTTCTTTTTTTCTTTTCCCAAAATTGCAATAATGTCTGTTGTCTCTCTTGGCTGTCCTATACAAAATGTTCAAAAAAAAATGTAATTTGGGTCATTTTCACACTGCCGAAACCCTCACAACT
Source organism: Tribolium confusum (assembly GCA_029207805.1). Taxonomy (NCBI): domain Eukaryota; kingdom Metazoa; phylum Arthropoda; class Insecta; order Coleoptera; family Tenebrionidae; genus Tribolium; species Tribolium confusum. The sequence continues at coordinate 8,285,725 of JALGAY010000007.1, read as the reverse complement.
TCTGTTATGTTCACTGCCAACTTTAGTACAAAGTTTAACAAGCACCCAATATCTATTTTTACAAATTTTAATTGTCAGATTTGAGTCCACTTGAATTTTCTTGGAGACGCTTTCTAATAAAAAAAAAATATGCAAAACCAGGCAGATTTTGTGGGCTGTAGTTTAGGGCTCCGAGAATTCAAGAGTTCCCTTCCAATTATTTTAATTTACAAAATATAAAAAATAATACAAAATTGATCAAAAGTTTGAGTTTCAAATGTTGGAGGTGTTAGTCATGGTTCAATTACTGTCATTTTTTTTCTAGGCTTTCTATTATAGAATCTTTACTTCAAATTTTTTTTCCATTTTTAGAACGTTTCTATTGCAAACTATCTTTTGTTTATAATATCTTTCAGACGCAGTTTTTCTTGTTTTTTTTCTCCTCTGAACACTGGTCTTTAAGCAGTTTTGGAATTAGAACACATTTTTATTCTTATTAAATCAAGTTTTTCTGGAACTTAATTTTGTTTTTTCAGACTATTTCTTTTTTTAAATGTAGTTTTTCGACAATTTTCTTATTGTTTTTGTTTTTTTGTGCAATTGGTTGTTTTTATTAATTTACTGTGTCTGTTTCCACGTCGGTAGGTTGCTGTTACTGGTTGCTACGTGTAACAAAACGGTAAGTAATTCACTTACCGTTCAGTGAATGGTAAGTAATTAAATCTAAAAAAAAAAAATTTTGCGATTTATTTATTAAAATTAAATGTACAATTATTATAATTAATAGTAGTAATACCACTCGCATTTGAGTTTCTAGTGTTAATAGACAAACTTTCCGACGTAGAAGTCCCAGGTTGTTGTAATAGTCCACCAACATCGCTGTGTAAAATTCTATGAGCAAATTCAATTTTGTTTTGGAGGGAATCTTCAACGTAACTCTCGGCCACCGTTGATGAACGCCACCCACCATGTCTTTTTAGTCCCAACACATCAACTCCGTTATTCGCCAAAAGTGTAGCCGATGTGTGTCGAAACGAGTGTCCAGTAAAACCTTCAGGGACTTGCAACTTTAAATACTTTGCAATTTTTGACGGCCAGCCTCCAATTGTGCCTTTTCCTGTGACTTGCCTAGTGCATTTGCCATTTCGATAGTTCAGAAATAAATGATCTGACGTTGGGTTGCTTGGTCGAATTCTTATGTATTTTCGAAGTATTTCCAAATAATGAACTGCTTCATTTTCTTTATTAATAACTGTGAACGTTCGCTGAATATTCGTTTTTGTATTTGGATTATTTACTATAAACATTTCTTCATGTTCTTCTATGTCACTCATTTTAATATTGTACAATTCCTCTCGTCTACAAGCGCCCGATACTCCCAATATCATTGCACCTGCAAATATATTGTTTCCTTAGAACTCAGATGTACCACCTCATCATCTACAACATACCATTTGAATTAAAAATTGTTCGTCTGGTGCTTCATTCAAGAATTTTTCCAAGTCTTCTTTGGTAAAAATTTTAGCCCTCTTAGGCCTATATCCAATATTTTTTCTCTTAAGATAAGCAATTAATGTAGCAAACTTAGAAATATCGATAGCATCATTGAGAAAAACTACTCTTCAGCATAGAATACTCCGCCCATAAACTGCCTGGGGCCTTCAAGTGTCCACTTCTCACCACGAAATACGCTAACAAGCTCTCTTCATTTACAGAAATTTTCTTTGCTTCACGCCATTCCTTAAACAACTTGTATGTCTGTTCATATCGGGCTTTAGATTTTTCTTGCCAAGAACATCCTTCTTGCCAAGCGTCTTCTAAATCATCCGGTAGATCATCACTATCGCTCATATTTGCTTCGAAAACGGAACCACAAAACAGAACTATGTAGGAATGATTGTATCAAAAAGACAATTTTACTTGTTTGGAACAAAACCATAGCAACCATGGAACAGCCACCCAAAGTTTTCAGTTTCAATCTTCACGATTATCACAAATGTATTCATATAAATTATTATTATTATTCTAGAAACTCCAATCGCGCAAAAAACGTTTAAGCATGTCGAACATTAAGGATTACCGTTCTCAGACAATAATTGGAGTCGTCGCTTCGCTCTTGTCTTCGAACGGTAAGCATTCCTTACCATTCTCCATACTTAATATACTATTTTTTTAATCTTAGGTTTTTTGTTGTTTATATCCTGTGGAATATTTTTTTTTAGCATACACCTTTTTTTTTCTAACTAAATTATCCATTATTGCGAATTTTTAAGTTTTTCGGAAATATTTTCTTGTTCTCTATATTTCTTTGAACTTTTTTTTCAAACATAGTTGTTTTTTTCTTTTCCCAAAATTATGTCTGTTGTCTCTCTTGCCTGTCCTATAGAAAATGTTCAAAAAAAAAGAGTAATTTGGGTCATTTTCACACTGTCGAAACTCTCACAACTTACTTTAGTACAAAATTTAAACAAGCACTCGATATGTATTTTTCCAAATTATTGATAAAATACCAAACTAATTGGCAAATTTATTTATTTTTGTATTTTTAATGTGGCACAAGAATTTTTTAAATGCAATAATTACTGCTATCAAAAGTTTGTATTATTCACCCGTTATCACACCGGCAAGGTCACAACAAACAGTCATCAAGTCTGTTAAAAACTAAACAAAAATTTCATCAGATATCTGATGCAATCCCATCCCAAATTCGGCTGAATCTCTGAAAAGCGTTCAGATGGACTCTATCCAAGCTGATGTAAATCCATCAGAAACCACCTCATGAAATCATGAAACGTCCCAGTTTTTTTGTCAATAGAAAAAAAAATCATGTTCCAAACAAAGAAGCATCGTTCGTGTATATACGTGACCGTACGATCCCCTTTTCGTGTATTTTCGGTTCCCAAGTAGGGGAGCTTGATAAAAGCTCCGGCATCGGCTCGAACTCCGGCAGTCAAGTTTAGTAGTTCGTCTTGTGATAGTAGTTGTAAAAATGGAAATTCTAACAAATAATCATTTCCCGGAGTACCAAAAATCCGAAAATTTCTGGTACTACGATCCCTCAAGACACGTCCAGGAATTATCCAGCGACTCCCCGGTGTCCTTCCTATCAAAACGTCTGGAAGAAGAGATCCGGAAGGCGAAAAGGACGCATTTATCCTGCGGTGAAGTCCTTCTCCCGTGCGGACTTCTCCAGAAAGTCGCTGAAGACGTGCTGGATGTCGCCGAAACGGAGCTGTACGGCTTGAAGGGATGCACTCTGTATCTGCTTTTTGAAGGTGAAGAGGACTGTAGAAGATTGAGTAATTTTAAAATAGATCCTACAACACCATCAACTTTCGAAATCTATGTCACGTTCAAACAGGCCAATGCGGGATGGACGTTTCTGCCACAGTTCCTCAAGTAAGTCGAATTAATTTACGGCCTGAAGTTTATACTAACCACTGCTTTTTTTTACAGAAAAATTACGAGGGGCAGCACTGTTGTGATTAGCACCGAATACGAATTAACAAAAAAGAAACTTTACAGGATCCTGCCCGCAAGGAAATAAAGAGACTGATTTAAGACCTGCAGAGTTTTCTATTTTTATATAGAAGAGAAAAATTAATAAGCGCAGCGTGATGTTAGGTTTAGGTTGTTTTTTTTTTTAAACAGTATTAAAACTCTTAATCAGAGTTTTATTTTATTGTATAAGGATTCTGTATAGAATCTGTGATTTTTGCCATCGTGATATGTGTTATAATAATACATAAATTATGTACCTGTGTACTTAAAATGTTTCAAGTATTTTTTAAATTTTATTTAAAAGTTACTGAAGCTTTTAACTTTTTTGTGTAACTTACGTAACGTGTTTTTTGTTTTGTTTTTTGTGATATAGATTAGAATTTTGTTTTTTTTTTCTTAATAATAAGACATGCATGATCGTACAAATTTTCAATTAACATGAATGTTTACATATATATTTTTAAATAATGAGTATATTAAAAAGTTAAGAGGCTATAATATTTACATTTTAAGATATTTTATACGATAGGTTTTTATAATTGAGTAGATCTAGGAATCAGTTTCTTGCTACTTGTGTGATAGTACAGTATCTGTACAACTCTCAAGCTTTTGTACTATTCAAAACAAAAATTGAAAATAATAAAAAAAAATTTGAAAAAATCTAATTGTTTCATTACAATCCAGAATTTGCAGTACTCTATAGTCACAGTATCCCTGCTTCCCTGGTTGTCATAGCAACGTCCCAAATTTCTATAGCAACCACTTGTGTATTATCAAGCTAAACAAATTGTTTTTAATTAATAACTTTCACGCTCTTTTGGTTAAATTTCTGCATGACTCATCTCTATTGTGTAAAAATTCATTAACCATTGAAAAAAGTAGTTAAAATCGATAATACGTGTTTCATATTTCCTAGAAAATTCTACCCAGTAACACGAAAATTATCGAACATTCCACACCGGTAATTATTTGTTTAAGTTGATAAGAGTTATCACCTTTTATTTGCCAACACTTTGTGTACAAAGCAAATAATTATAGCTGAGTTATTTTTTAACAAGCGTGAAAATAAATTTAGAACAAAGAAACTTTAGGGAAGATACCCTGCGCATGCCCTATTTTCGTTTCTTTGTCTCCATTCATAGATTTTTTTTGATGGAGAGGGCTGTGAACACGAATTTGGGGGATATTTTTTTAGATAAAATTTCTTATTTAAATCTAAATTGTAAATATCACCTTGACTTCTATTTTCAAGGTTCTAAAACGTTTCACTCGAAGAGATGTATAACAATGTACTGTTTTATTAAATTGGTTAATTTGGCATTAAAATCTATGACAAATGATTTGATATTAGGTTACTATGAAAATTTTATTAAATTTCTCTGGTCACGGAATTACAAATGACAGGAATATTTGCACAAAACATAGCAACCCTTTCTACATTTACATTTGTAATTAAACAAATTACCCTTTTTTGTGAGGGGAGTAATAATTTCAAATTTGACTAATCATAACCGAATTAACGTGTTTTCAATCCCTAGGGTTGAATTTTTTGTAATTATCAAAAATTTTGTATTACTCCAAAACTGTGTTTCACTTTCTTTCATTTGTCGAAACTTCTCTTTTGTCTAGCAGATTTAAGCCCACTTACATTTTTTTGGTAGTAGAATTTGTAATAATTCAGTAAACAACAGTTTTTTGTATCTTTTTTAGAGAAATCGTACAATTTTGAATTGAGTTTGATTTTTTGAAGCCGTTAATTGTCAGATTTGAGTCTAGTTGAATTTTCTTAGAAACGCTTTCTGATTATAAAAAAATCTGAAAACCGCGCGGATTTTGTCGGTTGTAGTTCAGGGCCCCGGAAATTAAAAACGCTCCTACAAATTAGATTTGATTCTGGATTCAATATGGATGAGACTGAAGGGCTACAGTCCCTCTAGTACTTGAGCGTCACAGTTGGGCATAACCACTCCTTCAAATTATTTTAATTACAAAATATGAAAAATAGTACAAAAATGATCAAAAGATTGATCTTCAAATGGTGGAGGCGGTGGTTCAATTACTGTCATTTGTTCTGTTGGTCCAAATTCACAGATTATTTTTCTTTAATTGTGTTTCTGTTTTATTACCAGAGTTTGACACTAGCAAGCTCTTTGAAATAAAATTTCTAGATATTATGGCGACTTTTTTAACATCGATGCTTTTGGATTTTGAGCGCGTTTAACGATTAACATAAAGTCCACTGGATTACACATGGCCGTTTGTTAAGTGGCTCGCTAACGCCTAAACCTGCCCATAATCCTTTTTACTAGATTTTCGAGAATTTTTAAAGGGAATTTAAAGGTGTATTTAGAAACATGTCTTGTGTTTTAAATCTCAAGACCCTTGTAGCATTATTTTACTCGGTATAAGTTGGTGTTTACATACGATTTTAAAAGCAATGTTTTTAGAAAAAAATTAAGACCTCTTTTCTCATATCGTAGTACATATTTGTTGGTGTCTAAAAATTCAAAATTCTTAATCAGATGTAAACGTCACGATCAAAGCGTTTACTTTGATAAGAAAAAGATCAAAAAACAAAGAACAGAAAAAAGAATTTTACTAAAAGAACATTATTTACGGATTAAAATAACGCAGGTAGTTTAAAATTTTGTGAATGGAACCTGTTGTTAGGATTAACAGAAAATAGTCTAGCTGAACGTAATTCAGAATTATTTCTATATTGGATGGAAGCATTCCTTCTTTCTCAATGTGGGGTGATATTTATTTACAAATAATAAAAGAATTAAAATCCAGTGGCAGTGCGCTTTCCAGAACTATTTCTTATAGTCAGTCATTGTCTGAATAATATTGTAACAAGGAGAATTACAAAAAAGTTAAAAAATGTTGTAGAAAAAACTTACCAAACTTTTGTCAACAATAAAAATTTTAGCCGTATAATATTTTAATATTTTTTAAACTTCTAGATCGTTTCCATTGCAAACTTGTATATTATCGCATTTTTACTGTTTCCTTTCTTTATGTCTTAATTTTTCAAATTTTTCTAAAGATCTGTTGCTTTTATGTATTCTTTTCTGGTCGTAGTTTTTCTTACTCTTTTTTTCTCTAAACACTTTTTTTTAATTATATTAGGATACAATTATATTCTTCTTGAATCTACCTTTTTTTATTTTTTTTTAACCGTCGATTTTTAAGTTTTTCTGAAGCTTTATTTTATTTTTTTAATTTTTTTTTAATGCAGTGTATTATGCACTTTTCTTATTGTTCTTGTTCTTTTAATCGTAGGCTTTTTGTTGTTTATATCTTGAGAAATATTTTTTTCTCTTAGCATACACCTTTTTTTTCTAAACAAAGTTTTTCTTTATCTCTCAATTGTCAATGTTCAAATTCTTCGGAAAAATTTTTTGTTCTACTATACAATGTTTTTAGTCTTTTTTTCAAACGTAGCTTTTTTATTCTTGTTTATCTCTTCCCAAAATGGCAATAATGTCTGCCTCTCTTGCCTGTCCTGTTAAAAAAAAATTGTTGACAAAATGGTGAATAACTTGTCCCAGCAAATCTTCTCTTGTGTTAATTTTAGGATAAACATAGAGATAATCAAATAAAGCAAACAAATAATAAGTAAATGACAGCTTTTTGGGTCCTTTTATTAAAAATTCTGCAAATTTTGAATTGCGATTGTACATTGTGTGCTTGTTAATTACTAGATTTGAGTCCAATTGAATTTTCTTAGAAGCTTGTCTAATAAAGTACACCAAAACGATTTTTTTTTTGTATATTAGAATATATCAAAATTGTATATTTTATTCCTCTTGGTTACCGGTTTTGAGCTGAATTGTTTTTTTTTTGAGAAGCTTTCTAACGAAATAATCCAAAACAATCATTTTTAAGAAAATTTAGCATCTAGAATATTAAAATTTTAGGTTTTGTCCTTCTTGGTTGTCAGACTTTAGTCTAAGTGAAATTCTTTGGTTGCAATACTTAATAAGATTTAACAAATCCTTATTCCTTATACGACGTCATATATAAGATTTAATAGTTATAATTATATTAAGACCAAAAAATGGAATGTAGGAGCTTGTTTTTGAAACCAACTCTTAAATTTCAATTTTAAATCTTAATATAATTAGAAAAGACAATTCATTTTTCGCTTTTGAAATTTATGGAAAACCTACATCATTGATAATATAATTTCTTCCGATTCCGAATATTGTTATTTTCACATTGTAGCTGCATTTAATTCTTTATTATGTAGACTTTTTTATTTAGACCATGTTGCTTTGAAAAAGAAATAGCTTTCTTTTATCATCTTTTAAAACCAATCTTCTCTTTTAAAACCTTTCTATTCTTCTGTCTTTTTTATTGACAAAATTTTTCTTTCTATCTCTCACATTAAAAAAATCTATAATATAAATGTTGCTGTTAATTCAAAAGGTAGTCTTTCGACCTGTCTCGAACACAAGAATCAAATTCTTCCTTCACATCATTCAGCCGTCTACAAGTTATCATGTAATGATAAGTGCAGTTTATATCGGTCAGATAAGACAAAGGATTGAAACCAGAATTCGTGAATACGTAAGAACAATAGAAAAGTACAAAAATACAGACATAACTAACACTTCATCTGCTTTTGCTTCCCATTTTCTTTCTTCTGGTCATTCGCTTTCTACTACTATCATCACTTTAAAATCTTTTACATCTGCAATAGACTTTTTAAACTTTTTAGAAGGTTTAGAAATTCTTGAATCCACTCACGAACCTTCTCTAGAAACTTTAAAAAATGACTAATTGAATTTTGATTGTAATATTTTATCTTTGCTAGTTTAATCTTTTTTATTTAATTGAAGGTTTTTTTATAATTTTGTTTCCTTACTCTGTTTATCAGTATACTTTTTTAAATTATTTTTTAAACAAATATCAAATTGATGTTAATTCTTTTTAAAAAACAAACTTTTAGACGGCTAAAATTTTTATTGTTGACAAAAGTTTGGTAAGTTTTTTCTACAACATTTTTTAACTTTTTTGTAATTCTCCTTGTTACAATATTATTCAGACAATGACTGACTATAAGAAATAGTTCTGGAAAGCGCACTGCCACTGGATTTTAATTCTTTTATTATTTGTAAATAAATATCACCCCACATTGAGAAAGAAGGAATGCTTCCATCCAATATAGAAATAATTCTGATTTACATTCAGCTAGACTATTTTCTGTTAATCCTAACAACAGGTTCCATTCACAAAATTTTAAACTACCTGCGTTATTTTAATCCGTAAATAATGTTCTTTTAGTAAAATTCTTTCTTCTGTTCTTTGTTTTTTGATCTTTTTCTTGTCAAAGTAAACGCTTTGGTCCATAAAACAGTGACGTTTACATCTGATTAATATTTTTGGAATTTTTTTCTAAAAACATGGCTTCAAAAATCGTATTTAAACACTAATTTATACCGAGTAAACTAATGCTACAAGGGTCTTGAGATTGAAAACACAAGACATGTTTCTAAATACACCTTTAAATTTTTATCATTGTTTTACCAAACTAAAATTCAGAGTTGTTTAAAAAAATGATCTTTTTGTGAGCCTTTTATTATACGAAATGTTAACGGTATGTCCACCACTCTTTCCAGAATTCAAGTTTGAACTTTTGCCTTTAGAATAAGCTAAAAAAAAGAACAAAATTTACACCAATTAACAAAATTTATGCATATAGTGCAAAAACAGTTTTTTGGATTTTGACCTTAATTTATAAACTTAGCTGCAAAGCTGCTTCGAAGGTTTGGTCCAGCGCTTTTCAAAAACTCATTAACAGAATTCAATTTTTTTTTGTAAAAATGGGAACAATCTAAACTCCGTTTTTTACAAATTTACAAAAAACGCTCTATTAATAGCTATTTATGTATCAAGTACGCAAAATGTAGTATTCTGAGACGAATGGTAATTAAAGACGAGGCGACGTAGGAGCCGAGCTTTTAATGAGATGAGTTCCCTAAAACTATTTTGCGGAGGTGGTGCATACAAGATTTTTTTACATGAGTTCTCTAAATCACCAAATTGATTCTTAAGAAAATTGATAATTGACATGCGGCATAAAAGAATACGTTTTTAAGTATCATAGTTAGTTTGGCATTTGACTGTTATAACAACATCATAAATAAAAAAACTATAAAATTAAAATGAATCCAAGCGCAATCGCTGAAAAAGCAAAAAATATTGTTTTGAATTTACGTACTGCTAAATCTCGTGAACAATATAAGAAAGAGTATACCTTGTTTTGTGAGTGGAAAGCAAAAAATGAAGTAACAACAGTAAATGAAGATGCAATTTTAACTCATCTTCATGAAAAAGTAAGTACACCTGCATGTGTGTATTTTGTTTTGACTTTTCAATTTTAGCAGTAATCATCTTCTGTTTGCAATTCATCACATCAAATTGCTGCTGTAAATGAGAAAGAAAATAGTTTCCAATATGCTCAAAACTGTGAATTTCATTTTTTATGTATCTAAATAAATAGTTCTTTGTAGGTTATCGACTTTTCAATAAAAATACATAATCCTAAAGTTGCCATAATAACTTTAGCGATCTAGGCCGCTAAAGATTTATTTTTCGGCGTTTTTTGAGTTCGCAAAATTCTAATTTTAGAGATCGAAGAAAAAACGTCTTAAACTATAAGAAATGAGCTATCCGGAAAAAAAATCTCAATTAATAAATTTTGCAGGAGTTACAGGACTTTAAACTTTGTTAAAATTCTAGGATGTTCCATTTCAATTGTAGAGCACTGTATTTAGAAATTAAATTATAACAAAAATTTTATAAAGAACATTCATTTAATGATAAATATTAAAATTAAAAGACTGTTTTTCATTTTTAAATTTATATTTTAGAACATAATTAATTAAATGTGTTGTATATTTTTATTGTGACATAAAAAACCGTATAAAAATGGACCTTCTGGGACGGTCTGTATAAAATAATCGGTTTTAGAAAAAAATTCCTGTTAGAACCTGTATGGATCACGTTTCTTTGTTCGCGCACAGGTGTGTTGTGGTACCTTTTGTGCCCTTCAGAATCTGAAACAGGTTGCTAAATCTTTTCGGCCCACACAACCACGCCATCCCATCCCATCCATTTGAAGTGTTGTTGTTGATATCATCGTCTTACATAATAATTAACAAAAAACCTCGTTCTTTGTCAAGGCCAAGGTCAAAAAACAGTGCGCATGTACTGTTTCTAACAGCTGTTATTGATTATTATGCCGTTTGACTTCCCCCTTTCTAGGGGTGGAAATCTCGTATCCGGAAGTGATTTGAAAACGAATGAATCGGGAGAAAAGTTGAGCGATTAGAAAATGATAAAAAAAAGACAAAGAAACCTACTTTATGGGGAGTAATACAGTGGCCAAGGTCCCTAAACCGGTTATACAAGAAACAGATCTCATCTCGGAGCTGAGCTGAAGTTGAAGTCACTCCTCGGATCGGAGAGAAAACATGATTACAATACAGTGGCGTACTTGATTTTAATTGATCAAAGAAAAGAAAATTTCTATGACTCATCACACTTTCATATTTCTATAAAATTCGAAGAGAAAATCAAAAAACAGATGGTTTATAATTGGATTAACCTAATTTTTGATGAAAATCTATTTGAGGCCGCACGGGTTTTTTAAATTTGTAGAAATTTAACCTTGACTCAGTGATAATAATTGAAGATTTCAATCTATTAATAGTTGCATCAAATTAGATTTTTATTCAAACTTTTTACGATTTAAATCAAAAACCAAAATTGACTTAAAAAGAAATTGTCTGAACTTTTTTAAATTTAGTAATGTCCACGTAATTTACCCAAGAAATATTGACTTTAGTTGTAAATCAATTTTAGGTAATGCCTACTGCAGGTAAAAAGATAAGGGACCGAAAGACTCCTCTTAGATTTTATAAATGGCCGGGTTTAACCTAAGCATCATAAATCAATAAATTGTTATTGATAAAATTATTTTACAACTAAAGTGTCAATATTTCTCAGATAAATGTATCGACTATATTAACAACAAATTTACTTAATTTATTTTTGACGAAACTACATTAAAACAATTACTCGGAGGTTTTCTAGATCATTAATTACGATTTTTATGTTAAAATTGGAAAATTTAAAATGGCAGATCTCATCTAGTCAACCATAAAAATTAATATTGAGTTCAGAAAATACATATTTAACAAAATTCCATGAGTAATTCAGTCAAAATAAACAAAAAAAATGTAAGATTACAAAAATTAAATACACTACTAAAATTAAAATGTCAAAAGTCTCAAGTCAAAAGAATTAAGTCAAAAACATCGGTTTTTTGCATTTTTTTCGTAAACGGTAGTATTTTTGTGAAAATACGTCAGACAAAAGTTATAGTTTATGCCATTCTCTACAAAAATTTTCCCTAAACTTTTGTCGTAGGAAACGTAATTCCTGAAATATTGCGATTTCAATAAAAATTCAGTTAAAGTAGACAAAAAAATTGAAAAACTACAAAAAAAATGTTTTCATATTTTTATATTTTCACTGCGACTAGATTCTAGTAACTGCAGGCTTCGTAGATATCCAATTAGCTGCGTAAACGTTAAAAAAAATTAAAAAACATTGAGATAATAATATGACTGGAGTGAGGGTAAGCAAAGAAGTACGGTGACAACATATTGGTAGGCAAAACATTAAAAGTGATGTATTTGCATTTAGACAAGTGTTAAAATCGCTAAAATTTGCATATTTCTAAACAATTTTGTTTATAAGAAGCGTTTTAAACAATTTTAGATAATATGATTTTAGATAAATTAAATATTAATTTGTAAAGTATGAGTGTTGTATGCATGCATGTACAATAAAGGCCTGGCGCTCATATGTTTACTGAATTAAAATAAAAATTTATTTTCTTGCCTTATTCTTCCTGTATTTTCAAAAATTCAACGTTCTTGCCTACCAGCAAGTGATTTGCTCTCTCACGCACGTTTAATCTGTGTATTATACTATCTCTCTCTCTCTTATACTACGTAGTGTCTATGTTGTTACCGCAACTCGCTTCGGCAACGTTAGGCGAGGCTCAATCCAGTCTTATTATTAGATCTATGTTAAAAAAGGACTATAAAGTACGGTTAAATTTTATATTGGGCACTAGGAATAAAAAATGTAACATAAATACACTCAAAATCCATTACTTCTAGTGCAAAAAGCACCAAACTGATAACACTGCAAAAAAGTAAAAAACTATACAGGATTTTTTTAAAATTACTTTAGAAATTTTAAGAGGTGATAATCCTTGGTGAAAAGACACTAAAAAACTAAAATTTCCTAATACACATAAATGTTTATAGTTTTTAAGATATACATATATAAAACAGTTTATTTTTAAGTTGTTTTTGTGCAAGGCATGACCTATTGTAGCATTCTTTCTGATATACAGGGTTGATTCAAATACGCGCAAAAATTTTATTTAATGTTAATCTTCATTAATAGTATATTACATGCTTTGTTTTATTTCCGGGAAAATACCTGTCACTCTATCAATATTTAAAAAATCTGTCCACTTTTATATTTTTGCGAATTAGTCCAGAGACGTGCTAAACACTTTTAGAATTATAAATCATACTATAGCGCGAAATTCTGAGAAATATTCGCCACGGCCATATGAGATACGAGAAAGCTGAGTCATCCTTCACCTAAACTTATGGGTAATATCAAAAAGTGACGTATGGTTTTATAAGCAGCGCAAAAACCATAACCGAGTTAGTGTGGAACCAGACAAACGATTTATCAGTGGATGCGACGTTATTGAATCGGCAATGGTTGTTATTACTGTGTGAATACCGAGTTATTTATTTATCAAAATATTGTTGTGTAAATAATAGTAATAAATTATTTGTTATTAATCTAATTCTTTAAATCAAGAGAACTCCGAATTTGTACATCTGTCGCAATATTATACCGAAGAAGAAAAAAAGAAGATTTCCAGACACGATTAAGACGAGGCTAGCTAAGAGAGGTTCTACTGTAGTTCATGAGTTTTACCATACTTTTAGTTGGTAAAAATAGGTTTAATTATCACACAGAATCACAGCATTTACAAAAAGTATGAACAACTTTTTTTTTAAATTTTAAAGCCCACTTTTAAGTGTTCTTTTTTAATTTTTGAGCGGTTTCCAATTTTACTCACAAACGGAGTATTCAATCTTCAATTGCAATCGAAATTTTGCAAGAGACAAAAAGTTTTAAAATCAAAATTTCTAAACAAAATATTAGTCATACTTTTTAAATAAAGAGGGTTCAAATTATGAGAATAAATCTTATAGGACTTTTGAAAAATTACTGGTTCAGTTAAGCCAATTCAAAGAATGAAAGAAATAAATATAAAAGGTGTTTTTGAAGTAATTTGAAGTGATTTGAAGTTCTTGTTGAAAGTATGCAAAAAACCAAATTTGCCTTATACAAATATTTATAGTTTTGTAGATATACGGTGTAATTTTTTTTTTTAGTTCAATTAACATTGTTTTTTGAGAACACAACACTGTTTTTGAGTATATAGATTTGGAGATATACAATTTAACAGTTTTTGGTCAAAAACGATATTGTCAGATACATCAGAAATAATGTTTTTTTTTAAATGTTTACAGCGTACATATATCTTAAAAACAAAAAACATTTGTATAAGGCAAATTAGATTTTTTTAGCACCCTTTCAATAAGAGCTGTCATCTGGTAACATTTGTAAAAAAATTCAAAAACACTCTGTATGTGATTTTAACATTATTAAACATAATTTTAAGTATCACCAAGAAAAATGGTTGCATATATTGCCATCACACACTGTATACTAAAAATATTGCTATAATTCAGCGTATCTCGTTGAAATTTTTTTTAAGTTCTACCAAGTGTATAGACTACGGTGTTCTAAAAAATCGACTATTTTTTTTAACTTCTGGCAGTGAAAAATTGGTTTCTAGGCACTTTTAAAAATGCTTTCCAAAGAGAAGCTCTTAATTTTAATAGAAAGGTTTTTTTCTTTTTTCTTTAGTTTTATATGGCAAAGTCCATATCTTGTCATTACTTAATCGTACAGACAATCTTTGTGTATATTTTTTGTAGGAAATTGAACGCTCTACAAAAAAGATTTCTTACAAATTTTTTATAACTCTTGCCGTTCAGAAGATATCAGAGGTTAAAGTGCGAAGAATTTTACAAAAATGTCTTTCTTACGTCTAAATTTTATAACTCGAAAATAAATAAATATTATAAAAAGCGCAACATATAGTTTTGTAGAAAATTAGACGATCTACAAAAATGGTCTCTTGTGGTTAATCGATTACTCTACCCATTTAGAAAATATTCGCATTCGAATACCAATACGTACTGATTCTAATGGTTTTTAATAAATGTTTTAAATTTATCCATTTAAGTCACGACTTTTGAAAATATTCGTAAAACTTTGAGTTTACTTTGATAGAATAACAGTTTCTGAGTTATGTCTTATTTTTTGTTAAGCAATATATTTTTTTCTAATCAATTTTTTAACAATATTTTTTTTGGTTAATTTCAGTTGATTTCAGGATAAATCAGACACTAATGGTGTTTTTCGGTTTTTATTTATTGGCCGACGTTTCGCCTTTTTTTTGAGGCTTCTTCAGAGCTATTAAATTAGAAAACCATTAATAGCCCTGAAGAAGCCTCAAAAAAGAGGCAAAACATCGGCCAATAAATAAAAACCGAAAAACACCATTAGTGTCTGTTTTAACCTGAAATCAACTGAAATTAATAAACCCAAAACATACAGACGACGAATATGGAACCAATATATATATTTTTTTTTTTCATAATTTTGTTCTTATCACAATTTAGTATCGTGATTTAATATTTTTCAACTGGTTTATTTAAAATCTAACTCAAATTTTTCTGTACGATTAAGTAATGACGAGATATGGATTTTGCCATATGGAACTGAAGAAAAAATGTAAAACTGAGATGAGGAGGACCTTCCTTTTAAAATTAAGAGCATTTTTTAAAGGTGCTTAGGAACCAATTTTTCAGTGTGAAAAGTTAAAAAAATAGTCGATTTTTCTCACCTATTCTAGTAGGTATAGATACATTTATAGGTCAACAAGACAATTTTGGCTCTTTAGCATCTTTTCAACGAAAGCTATCACTTGCTAAAATCTTTAACATTACCTCAAAGACATGCTGTATATAAGGTGTTATGGAAGTGAATGCAAAAATTTTAATCTGAAATACAGCACCACAAATAATAAAAATCTGCAAAAAAATTGTCTTATCTCAACTGAAAACAAAATTATAACCTAAAATTAATTATTACAAAACGTATAACAAAGTTTTTTTAACATAGGGCATTTATAGGTTTTTCAGGTCAAAATAAAGCGATTTAACACAATTTACCTCTATACTAAGTTGCACCGTTTAGGAGCTAGAGGACGCCAAAGTTGGAGATTAAAAGTCATTTTTATACTTTAAACGTAAATATCTCGAAAACGGTACGTTTTAGCGAAATATTGCGTTATTGCATTTTTATTTAAAATCTACTGGCATATTCATTTTTGCTACAAAAATTGGAAATTATTAAGAAGAAAATTGGTTAATTACCCAAAATGTGAAACAAAAGTGCCGTAACTTGAAATTGAGATGTGCAGCAAAATTTTGCTAGTAGAAATAAAAAGAGTACATTTAACTTCATTTGTGTACTAAATTTGGTTAATAAGCGGTTTTCGAGATATAACAAAAAAATGTTTTTTATACCCAACTTTGACGGCCTGTAATTTTGTTATTACTTGAGATGGAAGAACAAAAATTTTTTGCAAATTTTAATTATTTGTGGTGCTGTATTTTAGTAAAGTATAAATATTCTACCTAAATTTTATTAAAATTGATTAATAACGTTTCGAGATATTAAAAAAAAAACAAATCAACTCAGTCATCAATTTTGACCAGATGTAACTAAAAATCGTAATAAAAAATATGTTGGCTACGACACTCTTCTGAATCAGGTTAATTATGGTTAATTTGTATGAAATAATTCTGGACCCCCTGCAGAAGTTTAACCTTGACTCAGTGATAATTGAAGATTTCAATCTATTAACAGCTCATGTTTACTAATGTCAAAAATCGTCAATAATATTTTAAGCACAATTTTATTATAAGATTACGTTTGCATTATACATCAAGTGGAATAACAACATAAATTATTGCTGATGTTCTATTGTAGCTAGCTATTTTTGCACAAGGAAGTTATTGTGCTTTGTTATTACAATTTATTCAATTTCAGTTGTGATTTTTTTAATCTGTAATTTTTACCTTGTTACTTATTCCGACCCACAATAGACGCGCAATTAAACTTAAGTGGTGTTAATTTATTCTGCTATTGCCTATGGCCTTGGAACTCGTTTCAACTACAACACCGAGTCTCATCTTCATTAAAAACTCTACTCAACATCTATTTCTGTTTTCTGTTAAAATCCTATTTACAGACAACAAACTTATGCAATTAGTGTCTCTTGACGTATAACTATTATCAAAAGCTAAAAATAAATGTGAAACAACTACTGATAACAAATCTTAAATGATAAATAATTAGCTCGATGATTATAATTCAAATTACTTTCAGACGTGGTACAAAAACCATAACTTTCTTCTTCTTCTGATTTGACATGACAACCATTTGTTACTACGGTTACATCTTCCCTACTGTCAAAAAATGACAAGATAACTTTCTTTTTTTCGTGTTAATTTTCAAATTAAACATAAGCCGCTCCTTTAAAAAAAGATTTAACTGCACTTTTGTATGTCTTATATAAACAGGCTGCTGCATCAACTCAGCTGATCTTTCTTCAGAGTTCATTGCCTCTAACCCGGTTTTACACTCCTACCAACACAATAAAATTGTGGCCGTCAAAAAATCGGTTTTTCCCCCAACTGTTGTATCTTTTTTTCTCAAAAATTTGCATTTTCCAGTTGAAAAAACAAGTTTTTTGTGAAAAACACCGAAAATTTTTGTTTTGACGAAATTAGGGCTTTTTTTTCGATAAAAATTTATCGGTTTGGTGCGTTGGTAAACCAAGTTGTTCCAGATTTTCGAGTTCTTGCTGAATAGTAGCAATACACACGTTATATTATATATTTTTTTTGAATCGTTAAAAAAATATTTGTAGTGAGTCAATAGTTTGTTGAATATTTATACATTTTTTAACTACAAAATTTTATCTAAAACACATTTATCTTTATAGTAAACAAAGGCTTGATGACATAATTTTGGACCGTTGTTGCCAAGCGAAAAATAACGAAAAGTACCTCATTACCATAACAACCAACACAGTTTCTATTTTCTTTCAAGCAATCACTGTAGCGGCATTTATCAAAGTTTTCATTTCTATGACAACCGTTTTTCAAAAAACGTCATTTCTATAGAAACCTACTAAAAAACTATGGCGGCAACCGTTTTTTAAAAAACCTCAGGTCTATAGCAACCTTTTAAAAAACCATGGCAACCATTGTATTAATTTGCGGCATTTTTAAAGAATAATAAATCTGGTGATTTTGTACTTTTACTTATTATCATACATTTGGTATTCATTCCATATTTTTAAACATAAAATGAATATTAAATGTGCGAAATGATTCACTATTTTTGTTGTTGTATTTCAAGGTCTGTTAAATTGTGGAAAAGGTGTTTTGTGAATATTTGACGCCACCCTGGGTCCTGAAAGACATGGTTTATATCACGTCCCTCCATCTCCCAAAGGCAGATGAGTCATTTGGTTACATCTAGCTCTCTTTTGAGATGATATCTTGCAGCTAAACTATGCTAATTTAGCTTAATTTAGCTAAATTTAAACTTTAGCTAAGCTTTCTGAGTTAAAAATTTTAAAAAAAATTGATTTTGACCGATTTCTTTTGCTTATCATAATTGTTAGCACTACACTTAGTTAAATTACATCACATTAAATTTTAAAAAAATATGAAATGGTGCCTTTATATAAGAAAAAAAGTTTATATAAATGTTATAGAAATTTTTTTCTCTATTTAAGCGCATTTAAATTCTCTCATTTATTGACCGGGGCAATATGTCAGCATTTTTATGGACTAGGCAGTAAAACAGACATTTTAGAGACACTCAGGATTTTTCAGCTGTTACAGAATATTGAAGTTAAATGTTAAACAGCAAATGTTTACCTGATAAACTGATAGAATCGGTGAAAAAAAATATGTGCGAAAATGGACTAAAGCAGATTTAATGCCTTGCCTGGTTTCAAGGGCTCGGCTGCGACTTGCTTTTGAACTGTCAGTCACGGCATTAAAACACGTGCTTTGTTGCCTAATTAATAAGCTTCGGTGCAAAGGAGTCTGGCTTAATCGACCAGGTAATTAACCGGTGTAATACATCGGGTTGCATGTGATTCTTTCTACTGGTCTACTGGTAAACTGGTGTAGACCATTTGAATATATAACATGCAACCCGCTGGATTACACCGGTTAATTATCTGGTCGTTTAAGCCAGACTCCTTTGCACCGAAGCTTACTAATTAAATAAATAACTATTTTACTAAAAGTGCACTACAACTGAGAAATTCGCAAAAAACGGTTTACAACTTCCTAAAAATTTAAATAAATACCAAATTTGATTGGGTAATATTAGTAAATATTGTGACTTTGTACTTTTACTTAAAATTATCATACATTTGATATTTGTTCCATATTTTCAAACCTAAAATGAATATTAAAAAGCTATGTTTCTTGTCGTATTTCAAGGTCTGGTAAATTGTGGAAAAGGTGTTTTGTGAATATTTGACGCCACCCTGGGACCTGGAAGACATGGTTTACATCACGTACCCTCGATTATCCCAAAGGCAGATGAGTCATTTGGTTTTTCGTTTACTTCTAGCTCACTTTTTAGATGAAATCTTGTAGCTGAACAATGCTAATTTAGCTTAATTTAAAGCTAAGCTAACTTTAGCTAAACTTTCTGAGTTAAAAAATTAAAAAAAAAAATGATTTTGACCGATTTCTTTTGCTTATCTTAATTGTTAGCACTACACTTAGTCAAATTACATCACACTAAATTTTAAAATATATAAAATGGTGCCTTTATATAAGAAAAAAGGTTTATATAAATGTTATAGAAATTTTTTTCTCTATTTAAGCGCATTAAACTCTCACATTTATTAACCCGGGCAATATGTCAGCATTTTTATGGACTAGGCAGTAAAACAGACACTTTAAAGACACTCAAAATTTGTCAGCTGTTACAGAATATTGAAGTTAAATGTTAAACAGCAAATGTTTGATAGAATCGATGAAAAAAAAAATGTTTGAAACAGACTAAAGCAGATTTAATGCCTTGCCTGGTTTCAAAAGCTCGGCTGCGACTTTTGAACTACCAGTCACGGCATTAATACACGAGCTTTGTTGCCTAATTAAGCAAACAACTATTTTGTTAAATTGCATAATAACCGAATGCAAAAAAACTGTTTACAACTTCCTAAAAATTTAATAAACGCCAAATTTGATTGGGTAATAATAGTAAATATTGTGATTTTGTACTTTTACTTAAAATTATCACACATTTGATATTTGTTCCATATTTTCAAACCTAAAATGAATATTAAAAAGCTAAATGATTTACTATGTTTCTTGTTGTATTTCAAAGTCTGATAAATTGTGGAAAAGGTGAATATTTGACGCCACCCTGGGTCTTGAAAGACATGGTTTCCATCACGTACCCTCGATCTCCCAAAGGCAGATGAGTCATTTTGTTTTTCGTTTACTTCTAGCTCTCTTTTTAGATGAAATCTTGTAGCTAAACTATGCTAATTTAACTTAATTTAAAGCTAGCAAACTTTAGTAAAACTTTCTGAGTTAAAAATTAAAAAAAAAAAATGATTTTGACCAATTTGTTTTGTTTGTTTTTATTGTTAGCACAACTCTTAGACAAATTACACCACTTTAAATCTAAAGAAATCTAAAAAAATTAAATAAAATGGTGACTTTATATATCATAAAAAAGGTTTACATAAATGTTATAGAAAATTTCATTTTCTATTTATTCAAACGCATTAAAGTCTCACATTTATTGACAGGGGCAATATATCAGCATTTTTATGGACTAGGCAGTAAACAGACTCTATAGAGACATTCAGGATTTTTCAGCTGCTTTAGAATATTGAAGTTAAATGTTAAACAGCAAATGTTTCTAAAAGAAAAGGTAAATTGATAGGATCGGTTAAAAAAAATCTGTTTGAAACGGCAATAAAGCAGATTTAACGCTTTGCCTGATTTTAAAAGCTCGGCTGCGACTTGTTGTTGAACTGTCAGTCACGGCATTAAAACACGTGCTTTGTTGCCTAATTAAATAAATAACTATTTTACTAAAAGTGCACTACTACCGAGAAATTAAAAAAAACGGTTTATAACTTCCCAAAAATTTAAATAAACGTCAAATTTGATTGGGTAATAATAATAAATAATGTGATGTACTTTTACTTAAAATTATCATACATTTGATATTTGTTCCATATTTTGAAACACAAAATGAATATTAAAAAGGTAAATGATTCACTATTTTTGCGGTATTTCAAGGTCTGTTACTTGTAAATTATGAACTAATAACAAAATGTACTTCTAATTAGGGACAAAAAGTAAAGCTTTAAAAATTGACAATAATTTAAAAAAATAACTTTTTTAAAAAATTTTAGAGAGAAGAGAGAAAAAATAAACTAAAAAAATTTGTCAAAGAATGATCGAAATACACGAAAAGTTTTTTTGAAAGATAGATTAAGAAAAAAGCTCTAGAAAAAAAAAGAAGAAGCAGAGTAATAAAGATTCGATTTTAAAAGCTGAAAATTAATAGGAAACCGTGGTTCTGCATTGAGGAAACAAAGAAACTTAATTAAGACGTAAATAAACTAAAAACGAACAAAAAACTAGAAAAAACACAAATAAAAGAGACAATCTATTTCAAAACGTGTAGAGAGGTATATTATAGATACACAAACGAAGAAGATGAACTAAAAGCAGACGTAGAGAGATGGTCATAACAGCAGAAAATGGAAAAAGTTAGTTTTGAAGAAGTGATAACCTTAAAAATAAAATAAAAGAAGAAAAGGGCGAGAATAATAATAAGAAACCAAGTTCTCCCCACTCTCTAATGTAGTGAGAAAGATGGAAAAGAAAAATTTTAAAATTTATATTTGGAGGAAAGAAAACGGGAGAACCAAGAAATAAAACAACTTTACAATGAGTCGGATATTGTTGTAGTGATAAAAGTCCAGAGAATTTGATGGTTGATGGGATGGCACACACGCAAAGAATGAATGCGAAAAGATCAACTAAAAAATTGCTAAGCTTAAATATTAGAGAAAGAAAATGAAAAGAAAGACTCAGCTTAAAATAAAGAAAGTTTTGAAACAAACAGAAATAAATAATTGGAAAAACAAGAGGGAACAGAGTAATCCACAAAATTATACAGACTGTTTCACGAGTAATAATGAGCCTGCGAAGCTGAAAATACAACCAGCAATACAATTCCAGAGTTAACGTAGATGATGTTGATTTCAAATTTTATTTGTCAAATCTGTCACCGATAAAAAAAATGTTTTCAAACGATAAAAAAACCGACATAATGATAATATATGAAATAAAATGCCTCTGCCGCGATGAGTTTGTACAGACAACGTTTTCCGGGTAGAGAAGAACTCTTGCTGACACCATATTCGAACGACTTGAAACTACTTTAAGGTAACATTGACCACCTTTGAAAAAGCCAAAAGCAAGAACAGCTACTGGTCCTGTTCACATGTAAGTCAAAGAATGATTTCATAAGCAAGTTTGTCTTCAGTTAACCGAAAGATTAAATGATTTTTTATTTAATGTATTAGTAAACAAAAAAAAATGACTACGTTACCTTTGGAATTGTATTGCTGCTTGCATTTTCAGTTTCACAAGCTGATTATCACTCGTGAAACACCCTGTACAATCCACCTAAACCTGGAGTGCGAAAATTATATTCACAGAATAATTTACCATTTATCAATGAGAAAATAATTCTCTACATGAAATTTAGTGATACACAAAAATTTATAAGGCGGTTCTACAGAATGTTTGCTAAGAATTCTGAAAATATTCTACAACGGGGTTTGTTTTGCTTTTAATCTTTTACGGTTTATATACCGTTAAAAAATGTTTTTCAATATATATTGTTGGGTTTAAATTCTCGAAAACAATCTGTACCATTTTCAAAAAAATATATTAAATTGGGAACTAAACGTGATTTTGTAGTTTTATTTGAAGTTGTCATAATTTTGATATTACATTTGGTCCATATTTTGAAACATCAATGAATATTAGGGTGGGCCAAAAAATCGATTATTTTTTTTTAACTTCCGACACTAAAAGATTGATTCCTAGGCACCTTTAAAAAATGATTTTTTAAGATGAGCTCTTATATTTAATAGGAAAGACTCCCTCATCGCACTTTTTTACTTTTTTTTTCAGTTCCATATGGTAAAATCCATATCTCGTTATTGCTCAATTGTACAGAAAATTTGTATTTACATTTTTTGTAGGAAATTAAACGTTCTGCAAAAAAGTTATCTTACAATTTTTTTATATCTCTTACCATTTAGAAGATATCGGAAGTCAAAGTTTGAAGAATTTAACAAAAATTTCTTTTCTATTTCTAAATTTTATAGCTCAGAGATAAACAAATATTATAAAATGCGCAACATATTGATTTGTAGAAAATTAAACGCTCTATAAAAAAGGTCTCCTGTGGTTAATTGATTACTCTAACCATTTAGAAGATATTCGTATTTTAAAAACCAAAATTTGATACTAAATCCCCAATTTTTTTTTAATGATTGAAGTAATCGATTAACCACAAACGACTTTTTTTGTAAGGCGTTTAATTTCCTACAAAACCGTATGTTGCGCACTTTATAATATTGATTTATCTACGAGATATAAAATTTAGAAGTGAAAAAGAAATTTTTGCTAAATTCTTCAAACTTTGACCTTTGATATCTTTTAAACGGTAAAAGTTATAAAAAAAATTGTAAGATACCTTTTTTAGAGGGTTAAATTTTCTACAAAAAATGTAAATAAACTTTTTCTGTACGATCAAGTAGTGACGAGATATGGATTTTACCATATAGAATTGAAAAAAAAATGGAAAAATGCGATGAGGGAGTCTTTCCTATTAAAATTAAGAGCTCATCTTGAAAAAACATTTTTTAAAAGTGCCAAGAAACCAAATTTCAGTGTCGGAAGTTAAAAAAAAAATCGATTTTTTTGGCCCACCCTAATGAATATTCAAAAGCAAAATGGTTCAGTATTTATGTTGCCGTATTTCAAGGTTTGTTATATTACTTAATAATAAAACAAAAAGTTTTTTTAATAAGGAATAAAGGGTTAAGTGGTTAATTCAAATAGAAATCGGTGTGGAAACATTGTAGAAATCTATCAGTTTGCAAAAATATGTATAATGGATGAGTATTACAGCACGACTAAAAAAAAGATTAAATTAAAACGTTTATCCTTGAAAAGACAATAAAATTAGTGTTTTAATTAAGTATTTGTATAGAACCTGTATTTAAAATTTTGTTGACAGTACATCTAGTTTTTTGCAAAAATAATTAACAATTTTCTAAAAGAATTAACATCAAATCTTTCACGTTTTATAATGTTTCTTAATATTTTCTAAAAACTGTTTTATATGGCTCTTGAGTGGTAGATAAGACTAATTTAAAAATGCACATTGCTATGTAAAATAACAAAGTTATAGTGGATGTTACCGGTATAACCGGAAGTGCTACAAGATGGAAATATTTTACACCAATCACCAATCGATCCCATCTTGTGGTCCTCAAATACAGTGCAGACCTCTAACTGTTATCGTAGCTGAGATAAAATAATTAAAACTTGATCGAAATTAATTTTCAAAATTTTGACAAAAAAATAACGAAAAAGGCAGTTTTGCAATTCTAAATGGAATCGAGAACTTAAAACTAAGAATTCGATTATTTTACGTAAGAGTCGATATTTAGTCTTCCTAAGGGCCTCCTCAGTTGGGTCAAAAATGACGAATTTCAATCTCGTTCTCGGACTTTTTTACTACAAATAAAAAACTCCTGAAAAACAAAGTGGTTGTCCGGCATTTTTAAAATTTATCTATGTAGTAACACGTTATAACCTGAAACTGTTACTATTGGTAGACTAAAAAAGGTTGGCGTCATTTTCAAAAAAATATCAAATTTGAGAAACATGATTTTGTACTTTTTTAAATTATTGAACATTTGTTATTCATTCTACATTTTGAACCACAAAACGTTTCACACTCGAAGGCCCCTATTACGAAAATTTGCCTCTAACCTGGAAGACATGGTCTTCATCACGTACCCTCTTCTCGATCGCCTCGAGCTATTTTCGTATCGCGCTGGACTCCAAAACCCATTAACCAAATCGATTACATAATTCCCCTAATTTTCACCGGTCAAGTCAATAAGTCTTGCCGGTTTTTCACTTTTGGCAAATGCGTTTTATCCGGATAAGTTTTATCTCTGGCGTGCGCTATTTATAGAAAATGTTTTCGTTATTTAGCCTTGATTATTTCAGGCCCCCAATAAAACTCAACAAACACGTTTAAAATTTATATTTTTATTTTCCATAACGTGATAATATATATAATGTTTATATAAAAAAGCTGTGTACAATTCATCTGTACTATCACATTTTTAGTCGTAGAGAAATTAAAAAAAACATCTATTCTAACATAAAACATTAGTCGAGACTGTACAAATTCGAAAATTGAGATCATTCAAGATCCTTAGTTTGGAATTCATGAAATACTGAAATTCATAAAGAAAAAAAAAATGAATTCCAAACCGTCGTATCGCACCTAATATCACAAAAAATGATGATGAAAAATTGATGAAATGAATACTTATGCAATCAGTCTTTTTTCCTAAAGGTACATAAGTATTTAATCGTCGTATGACCGGTATAACTTCTTCTTTTGAAGATCATATTCGGATGAAATCATAACTGTGCCGCTTCTGGTCATTTTTCTGCAAAAAAAAATCAAAAGTCAAAAAAACCCAAAATCAAGGTTTGTGACGTTATTACGTACTTCAAAAATTGCGGCAGGAAGTTATTCCACCCGTTAACATTCTGTTTCAGTGTCAGATAAAGTTCAAAAGTGGTTGGTGTCAAAGGGTCACAATTGACCACACTTAATCTCCTCTTCTCATCCCCACTTTCGAAATTAATAAAAATCGTGCACCCTTTAAGCCCACAGGGCTCAGTCTCGGCTAAAGCAAAAACATCCCTAGCTAAGGCCTTCGTCAAGTCAGTGGGCAGCAGCACTTCGCCGCAGGCAAAGTGCGCCCTTTTGGCCCTCTTCAGCTCGTCAGCGAACCGCTTTGAGAGCGCTTCCACAGCTAAGGCCTCGGAGTCAACCACGACTTCGCTTTCTGTAAAAAAAAAATTCAATCAGAAAAAGAAAGCAAGGCGAAGTGAAACTCTTGTTGCTAAGAGAGCTCGCGAGGTCACAGAGGGTCACCCCGAGTTCTATTTTTCACTTACCTCCGATGTTGTTGTTGAATTGGTTGGGAAATGTTATGATTTCCATATTTTTTGAAAAATTTATCACAGAAAAAAAAATTAAAAAAGCCGGTTGCCGGTTGGTTAGAACGCACCTATTAACGACACAAGTTTTGTGCTACTATCAATAAAATCAGCTGAGCCGGTATTTATATAACGGGTGTCCCCACCACGAATGATAATCGCCGATTCTCGCGGTGGCCTACGTGATCAAAGACTCACAAATTTAATGATTTTTTATTTATTTATTTATAAGAAATTACAAACTTGCGACAATATTTTTAAGAACATTTATTATGCCCTGGGTTTAGATTAAAAAAAATGTTCCAGAATTTTCTACATTTTTTTTTGTTTTCGCTACTCAATTAAAAATTGTCACAGCTCATTGAGATAATAACCTAACTCAATAATATCTTAACGTCATTTGAGTGATTAAAGTTCACTTTATGCAGTGGTACACGTATCCTATACTTATTTTTTTTTCTAAGTAATACATATTTAATGATAAATACGTCAGTTTTGCCGTTCTAATTCTAGTAAATATAATAAACATGATGCAATAATTGGAGCTGGTGGTTTAAAACATCTCCAAGGTTATTGGTTTGTTGCTAGACGCGGCGGCACCAAAAGGTAGAGCGTTAGATTTTAGTAGGGTAGACTATACGACGATTATTTTTATCTTATCATCTTTGTCACCTATTAATCATCATCACCATCATCGATGAAACTTGCATCATTTTTTAAACCACAAAATGATGAAAAGGGAAATTTCATTCCTTACTAATATCTTATGAAATATTGCATTCAGAAAATTCGAGAAAAATCGGATGAGATTTATCATCAAAAATTGTTTTATGATAAATTATAGAAAATAAGGAAGATTATTGTGCAAAATTGTCATAGAAACGTCTTAAAGACCTGCTTGTAGCCATCAGGTTATGATCTCAGAGGGGCCAAGCAAAGGCACAAGGGGAGAGGTGGAAAAACTTTCTTTAAAAATTAAAATAAGCAAAACGGTATATTATTATAAGCGCTACATATGTAAGATTGTTGCACGAATTGGTTCAATACAGTTAAAATAATAAGTGCAACAGTTTGTCTTATATAGCACGCAATGTAATATACTATTTTTTATAATTTGCAAAATCTACTTACTTTTTTTATGTAAAAAAGTATATTTTTGCGTGCTATAATAGACCTGTTAGCGCACTAGTGCTCTAATCACTATAAAAACTCCAGATAGGTGTTATTATAATAGATTTCTTAAAGACGCATATTAAAAAAATAAAATAAAACAAACTGAACATACTTTTAAAATAGATAGAAATGATTAGACATTGATTTTACACCTCCGAGACTACAGTTGAGAAGAACAGACGTGCTATTTTTAATCTCAAGGGAATTACAGTAACATTTAAAAGTCTTCAGTTGCATTTAAAATATGAAAAAATCCTGTATTATTTCAAATATGTTTTACGTAGAAAATGCGCAGCTGAATGAAAGAAAATGAAAGAACAAAAGTCGTTCGAAATAATAAAATTATTTATTCGTTTTACGATCTTAGTTCCAGAAGTACAAAAAATAGCGTATACACCTCAAGACTAAAGTGCTTTAATTTCTCAAGTGATTGGAGCCTTAAGGCGTTTCCAAAATTTTACATTCGGGATTAAATAATGCACTTTAGTGTCTTTATATATACTATTTTCAAAAACTTTTCTCATAGCTAGGGTTGCCAACGTATCTAAATCGGGAGAATTCAAAATTACTTTTTAAGGGAGCTTGAGTTTTTATTTTTATTACAATGTCTCTATAACTCTATATCTCTTCAGCTCTTTCACTTCTCCTGGGTACGTTACTGAACATTTTTTTATTTTCATTTTAAGAGACGAAGGCAACAATTATTGAAAAAAATGTGTATCTGCAATATACATTTTTGACAATCGAAAGCAAAAATTTTTGTAAATTGCCTCTTCTACATGGTGAGTACAAAATGGCGGAAAAACTCTATATTACGTTCTAGGGAACTGCTAATAGAGTCTCAAAAAAGTAGTAAAAAAAATCCCAATCACCTATTTTTCTAGAGATAAAGAGTTAAAGTTGAGAACTCAATTTTATCGTTTTTTCAAAATTAAAAAAAAATTTTTTTCGTTTTTTCTTTTACTCTAGAGTTTTTTTTTGTTTTTTTAAAAAACTGTTCCAAGATGCCTCAAAGCCATTTTTCAACTTTTTAAATTTTGTTTTTTTATCGTTGGTTTTCTCTTCTAGTCGTTGTTTTTCTAGTTTTTTATTTTCTTCCAATAGTTTGGAAGTTTTTCCAGGATCTTACGTTATTATAATCTTATCTACGTTATTTAATTTTTTTAGAATGTAAATTATTAATTTCTATATTACTAAAATATCTGATGAAATATTGCATTCAGATAATTCGAAAAAAATCGAATGAGATTTATCATCAAAAATTGTTTTATGATAAATTATAGAAAATAAGGAAGATTATGTACAGTATTGTGCAAAATTGTCATAGAAAAGGGGAAGGTGGAAAAACGTTCTTTAAAAATTTAAACAACCAAAATAGTATATTAGTATAAGCGTTGTATAAGGTTGTTGCACGAATCGGTTTAACCCACTAATAGTAAAAACCGCAACAATTTGTCTTATACAGCAAGCGATGTAACATACTATTTCTTATAATTACGTTTTTTACCTACTTTTTTATGTAAAAAAGTATATGTATTTCTGCGTATTATAATAGCGTACTAGTGCCTTAATCGCTCTAAAAGTATCCAGATGACTGTTATTATAATAGATTTCTTAAAGAAGCAAATTAAAAAAATATATTTGAAGTACAAAAATAAAACTAAGTGAACATCATTCTTAAAATCGATAGAAATAATTAAAAATTGTTTTTACACCTCCGCCTCCGGAACTAAAATTTAGAAGGATTACAGTGCTTCTTTTAATAAACTTAAAGGACTTTGACGTTTTGACGTTTAAAAACCCTTGAGATACAAAATTAGTATTTGAAATTTTTTGGAATTTAAAACTGACGTTTAAAAGCCCTTGGGATTTAAAATAATAAAAATATATGCACTTTAGTCCCTTGATATATATTATAACTTTTTCAGACAATTTTCTCATAGCTTAGTTTGCCAACTATTCTAAATCGGGTTCAAATTCAGGATTACTTTTTAAGGGAGCTTAAGTTTTAATTTTTACTACATTCTTTCTGTAGCTCTTCAGCCCTTTCCCTTCGCTGGGTACTTAGGTACTTCTCTAAACATTATTTTTTTTATTTTCAATTTAAGAGCCGAAGGCGACAATTATTGAAAAAGTGTTTACAATAGTTACAGTAAATACAGTGTATTTACAATAGTTATAATAAACATAAACTGTTACCACCGGAACCCAAATTCTCTTAAAAATCTTGAAATACACATTTTTGATAGTCGAAAGCGAGAATTTTTGTAAATTTTTTCTTCTAGAAAGTAAATTCAAAATGGCGGAAAAACTCCAAATTGTGTTGTAGGAGACTGCTCGAAACAATAGTAAAAAAAAACACTCGTCATTTTTCGTAGATATGAAGAAATAAAATTAAGAATTCAAGTTTTCTGGTTTTTTCAAAATTTTAAAATTTGCAAAGAGTTTTATAATGTGTTGTACTTTCTAGAGTATATTTTACTAAATGTTTAACAAACTGACCAGGGACGTTGCTAAATTATCACAATTATTTTCTTAATTTTTCTAGAAAACAAATGCAAACATTTTGTTAATTATTTTATAGGTGCTCTAATGACAGTCCACTACAACGTATAGTACAGCTTTTCCGTCATTTTGTACTTACCTTGTATATATAGACTTTTTTCAGTGTTTTACTCGTTGCTCGAAGGATCATGAATTTTTTTGCAACAAACTTTTATAGGTAATAAAAAAAAGTTCCAAAATGCTCTATTTTTTTTTCTATTTTCTATGCCATTATTATTCTATTATTCTGGCGACAATTATTATAAAAATAAATGTTTATTCCAATTTTTATTGAAAAAAGAGTGTAAACTGTCGCCTCCAACTTCTCATTTTTCAACTTTTAAAATTATGTTTTTTTATTGTTTGTTTTCTCTTCAAGTCGTTGTTTTTGCAGTTATTTATTTTCTTTGAGTGATTTGTAAGTTCTAGGATCTTCTAAACTATGTTTTTCAGTTTTTTAAAATGTTTTTTTGTTTTTTTTAATTTTTTTTTCGGTTTTTTTGTAGATAATAGTTTTTCTAGTTTTTAAATTTTTTTTCCAAACTTGTAGAATCTTGCAGAGTACTGTTTTTTAAGTTGTTCTAGTATCTACTCGTACATCCGTTTTTCTTTTCCTTTTAGTCGTAATTTTCCTTGTTTTTCTTCCTTTTTATTCAATTATATTTACGAGTACATAACTACATAGGTCCTATAAAACGTTAAATCTGTGTAAAACTTTTGTTTGTTTATTCGTAACCATCTACCTAAAATTTAATTTGGTGACTAATTAGAAGGATGTCTAGACAATTTAAAAAGATTTTAAATTAGTTAATTTTCGAAATCAATCAATCACAAATGGGTATTTCAAATTTACAACGCTTCTTGTTTCTATCTGGTAAAAAAAAACAAAATAAAGAACAAATTATGTCATAGTAAAAGACAGTTTATAAAATTAAAGGAGTGTCCTTTGAAATAAGCAACCCTACTCGTAACTATGTCATTAGTGCTACACTAACAGCAACAGTAAACAACAATAATTACTGCTCATTGAATTTTTACTATAGAAACGACGTTGCTTACGATCTCTAGGGCGGTAAATGCGAGTTTTTCGGCGGTAAGCACAAGCTCTAGGACGGTAATAGCGGACCGAAAGCAGATTAATGCTCTCTTATTGTTTTCAGGTGGTTGGAAAAATGGTATATGAATACTGAGGTTTCGTCCTCAGTATTCTAAAGTGCGTTCACCAGTTACTCAATTTTCGAAATCAACGAATCACAAATGGGTATTTCAAATTTACAACACTTACTTGTTTCCTTCTGGTAAAAAAAATAAATTAAAGAACAAATTATGTTCTTTAATTGTGGATATCTTAAAGAGTAGAGGACAGTTAATAACATTTAAAAAAGTGCTCTTTGAAATATAGGACAGTTGGCAACCCTATTTGTAACAATGTCATTAGTGCTAGACTAACAGCAACAGTAAACAACAATAATTACTGCTCGTGAAATTATTACCCTAGAAACAACGCTGTTTATGATCTCTAGGGCGCTAAACGTGAGTTTTTGGCCCGGTAAGCACAAGTTCAAGGGCGGTAAAAGCGGACCGTAAGCAGATTGATTTTGTTCTAGAACTTTCAACAAGATTTTTTTTATTTTTTCGATTTTCAATCAAAAATTATCTCGGCTTATTGAGATAATAAATAACCTGATTCAATAATATCTCAACGTCATTTGGGTGATTAAAATTCGCTTTGTGCGCTCATACCATACACGTATACTATACTTATTTTTTTTACATGTTTAATGATAAATAGTCGGTTTTGCCGTTCTAATTCTAGTAAATACAACAAACATGATGCAATAATTGGAGCTGGTGGTTTAAAACATCTCCAAGGTTAGTGGTTTGTTGCTAGACGCGGCGGCACCAAAAGGTAGAGCGTTAGATTTTATTAGTGGGGTAGACTGTACGACGATTTTTTTTTTATCTTATCATTGTCACTTATTAATCATGTGTTTGATAAAAATTTTGCACCACTTTTTAAGCCACAAAATGATGAAAAGGAAAATTTAAGTTCATACTAATAATACGTTGCGAAATATTGCATTTAGAAAATTCTGGAAATAATAGGGTGGGATTTATCATCAAAAATTGTTTTATGATAAATTAGAGAATATAAAATAATGAGTGCCGTATTTATTTTCACAGCAATGGTGGAAAATTGCCATAGAAACGTCTTAAAGACTTAATTTTTTCTAATTTTATCAAAACCTTGATCTAGAATTTCACTGATAAACTAGTTTCTGACTTAAGAAAAAATTGCTTCTTTAGATTAGAACATTTATTATTTTATTATCAAGAATCGCTTTTTCAGTTCAAAAATATTAAAATTATAAAATACCCAAAATTGGGAACAAAATTATTGAGTTTATTAACACTGAAATACCGAAAATAGTCTTTGTCAAATTAC
The DNA here is from genome assembly GCA_029207805.1 of Tribolium confusum. Taxonomy (NCBI): domain Eukaryota; kingdom Metazoa; phylum Arthropoda; class Insecta; order Coleoptera; family Tenebrionidae; genus Tribolium; species Tribolium confusum. The sequence continues at coordinate 8,253,430 of JALGAY010000007.1, read as the reverse complement.
ACATTTTTTTCAACCAAAATATTTAAAAAAACGGCAATTAAGATTTCTGAATTCTACGAGTGTCAAAAATCGCTTATTCCATTTTTTTAACAAAAGCAAAATTTTTGAAATGGCTGACAACGGTACAATAGTATATTAAGTATGAAGAACGATAAGGAATGCTTACCGTTCGAAGACAATTGTTTGGAGGAGCAGCCAAGCGACGACTCCAATTATTGTCTGAGAACGGTAATTCTTAACGTTCGACATGCTTATAACGTTTTTTGCGCGATTGGAATTTCTAGAATAATAATAATAATAATTTATATCAATACATTTGTGATAATCGGGAAGATTGAAACTGAAAACTTTGGGTGGCTGTTCCGTGGTTGCTATGGTTTTGTTCCAAACAAGTAAAATTGTCTTTTTGATACAATCATTCCTACATAGTTCTGTTTTGTGGTTCCGTTTTCGAAGCAAATATGAGCGATAGTGGTGATCTACCGGATGATTTAGAAGACGCTGGGCAAGAAGGATGTTCGACAATAATTCCAGAAAAATCTAAAGCGCAATATGAACAGACATACAAATTGTTTAAGGAATGGCGTGAAGCAAAGAAGATTTCTGTAAATGAAAAGAGCTTGTTAGCGTATTTTGTGGTGAGAAGTGGACACTTGAAGGCCCCAGGCAGTTTATCGGCTGAGTATTCTATGCTGAAGAGTACAATTTTTCTCCATGATGCTATCGATATTTCTAAGTTTGCTACATTAATTGCTTATCTTAAGAGAAAAATATTGGATATCGGCCTAAGAAGGCTAAAATTTTTACCAAAGAAGACATGGAAAAATTCTTGAATGAAGCACCAGACGAACAATTTTTAATTGAAAAGGTATGTTGTAGGTACATCTGAGTTCTAAGGAAACAATATATTTGCAGGTAGCAATGATATTGGGAGTATCGGGCGCTTGTACAATATTAAAATGAGTGACATAGAAGAACATGAAGAAATGTTTATAGTAAATATTCCAAATACAAAAACGAATATTCAGCGAACGTTCACAGTTATTAATAAAGAAAATGAAGCAGTTCATTATTTGGAAATACTTCAAAAATACATAAGAATTCGACCAAGCAACCTAACGTCAGATCATTTATTACTGAACTATCGAAATGGCAAACGCACTAGGCAAGTCACAGGAAAAGGCACAATTGGAGGCTGGCCGTCAAAAATTGCAAAGTATTTAAAGTTGCAAGCCCCTGAAGGTTTTACTGGACCCTCGTTTCGACGCACATCAGCTACACTTTTGGCAAATAACGGAGTTGATGTGTTGCGACTAAAAAGACATGGTGGGTGGCGTTCATCAACGGTGGCCGAGAGTTACGTGGAAGATTCCCTCCAGAACAAAATTGAATTTGTTCATTAAATTTTACACAACGATGTTGGTGGACTATTACAACAACCTGGGACTTCTACGTCGGAAAGTTTGTCTATTAACACTAGAAACTCAAATGCAAGTGGTACTACTGCTATTAATTATAATAATTGTGCATTTAATTTTAATAAATAAATCGCATAATTGTTTTTTTTAGATTTAATTACTTACCGTTCACTGAACGGTAAGTGAATTACTTACCGTTTTGTTACACGTAGCAACCAGTAACAGCAACCTACCGTCGTGGAAACAGGCACAGTAAACTGATAAAAACAACCAATCGCGCAAAAAACATTTTTTTTAAATTCTTAGAAACGACTTATTGTTGTAAATACAAAAAAAAATATGTACCTATTTTAGACTTTTCGCGGCTATTGTGAGGAGTCATCAACTCATCACATAGAATTTAAAAAAAAAAAATGGATACTAAAAATTTGACTTTCTACGCATTTATCAAAATTTGACATCAATTTTAATTTTACGGAAACTGAAAACACTGATTTTGGCAATTTTTGGTGATTCAGAAAAAAGAAAATATAATTCTTATGATATCTTCTTGTGAAAGATGGTATTCAGGAAATTCAAGAAAAAAATAAGATGGGATTTATCATTAAAAATCGTTGCACAACGAACAAAATCTGATAAGTGATAACAACTAGAGAAAACAAGTTTTGCGTTTTTTATGACTTGATTTCAAGTGATTCAATAACAATACTCAAAACTGGAAACGGATTGATTATTGTCATAGTACCTAATGTCTTTATTTCCATAGTAACCGAGCGAAAATGCTATAATAGTTTATTGTTTTGCAATTTTTTAGATTTTAGACGGTTATATATCATAATTTTAATCTAAAATTTTTTGCTGAAAGATGAAATTGGTTGTTATTGCTACAGGAAAATATTAAAATTTGTGAAAGTACCAGTAGTCTTTCAACTTGAAATTAACCTATTTTTATTTTAGTAAAGAATATATTTTTGTTAATATTTTTTTATAAAAAATATATTGAATATTTTTTGAAAAGTGATATTTTATATTTTATCTAGAATTTTAAAAAATTTCTTTCGATAATCTTGCTATTGACGCAATTAGGAATAAGTATAGAAGTAAATCCAAATTTTGATCTTGCTTATGGTAAATCTGGAAAATCCCAATTTCTGCCCATTCTTTACAAACAAAAATGTAATTTGGGTTTTTAGCGCCCATTTCCTTAGAATTTCTCAAATAAAAAATAATCAGTACGGATTTTTATCTAAAAAAGGTAATTTACCTAGATTTTTTGCTGAAAATATGGTTTATATAAAAATATTATCTTTAAAAAGTGATTTTTCTTGTTGTTAAAACTAAAAAATCACGATTTCAACTGTTTTAGGAACACTAAAACTTCTAAAACATGTGATTTTTGGCCAAATCGACCACCTTTTGAGCCAAGTAAACTAATAAAGTGCATTAAAGTGTCACATTTATTGACTACAGTCAGTATCTCAGCATCTCAGCATTTTTATTGACTAGGCAATAAAGCACACACTTTAGAGCGGGTCAGGGTATTTACAGCTGTTACAAATATTTGACAGCAAAACTAAAAAAAAAGTAAATTCATAAGTTTGGCGAATAATTATTATTTATTGTCTAATTAATAACTAGTTTGTGTTTTGTTGACCACTATTGAGGAAATATACTTCCTAGAATTTAGTAGAAGGAAAAGTATTTTAACAAAAAAAAAAAAACGAGTTTTGGTATTCGTCGAATTGAAAAATCTTAAAAAATTGGCACACAGAATGCTAAAAAATCAAAATTCAAAATGGTTGTATTTGGCAGAATTTAAAAATTCTGATTTTATATTTTGATTTTTTGCCATTTTTTTAAAGTAAAAATTGTATTTTTTGGACTTGGAAAACCATTTTAAAAAATCGGTTTTAATTTTTCTGAAGTAATCAAATACATTTTTATTTGAAAAAACAAATTTTAACTTTCGTAGAACTGAAAAATCCCTATTTTGATTTTTAATGACTTTAAAAAAACAGTAAATATTTTTAAAAATCAAGACAGAATTTTGCTGTATATATGACTTTTGACCCATTTTAACTTCAAAAGCAATTCTTAGCACTGTGCAAACAAAAAAAATTTAAATTTTTGTTTTTTTGCGCTTTATTTTGAATTTCTTTTAGCCATTTTAAACATTTTGCTTATAAATCTTGCTTAAAAAGTGTATATAATGTTCTAATGCCAAAATTTATTGCTTGAGTCTTTCGTATTACAATTATTGTGAGATTAAAAAAATGTTTTTTTGAATTTTGTAGCAATTTCGAAAGAATCCAAAATAAAAATGGCCAGAATATGTGATTTTGATTCAAAATAGCAGAAATACATATATTTTAATCTAAAAAACCAATTTTTGACTTTTGTAGTTTGGAAAATTTTGTTTTTGTCAATTTTTATTGATTTTAAAGAAACAAATAATAGACAAAAAACAGAAATAAAAAAAATTGTACTAAAAATTTGACTTTGAACTCATTTTGACTTTAAAAAAACCCAATTTTTTTGCAAAATTTGAAATAATAGCAGCTTTTTTAGGCGCTATAATTTGTGATTGTCAACTGACATTGTAAACAGCGTATCAGGGCAATTATTACTAGGGCAACTTCCAATCACAGCTCCAATCAAAACATATTGATTTTGACTAATAAAATCTTAAAAAATTGGCTCACAGAATGCTAAAAGATTAAAATTTTATATGGTCATATTTAGCGGAATTTAAAAATTCTGATTTTTGTCATTTCTTTAAGTAAAAATTGTATTTTTTGGACTTAGAAAATTATTTAAAAAAATTTCTTTTAATTTTTCTGAAGTAATCAAATATATTTTTATCTGAAAAAATAAATTTTAACCTTCGTAGAACTGGAAAATTCTAATTTTGTTTTTTAATGACATTAAAAAAACAGTATTTTAAAAATCAACACAGATTTTTGCTGAAAATTTGACTTTTTTAGCGCTTTTTTTGGATTTTTATTAGCTATTTCGGAAATTTTGCTTTTATAATCTTGTTTAAAAGGTGTATATATTTTCTTGATGCAAAATTTTTTTGCTTTAGTCTTTCGTATTATGATTGTGAGATTAAAAAGATGTTTTTTTGAATCTTGTAACAATTTTGAAAAAATCCAAAATAAAAATGGCCAGAACATAAAATTTTGATTCAAAAAAATATTTTAATCCGAAAAACCAATTTTTGACATTTGTAGAATGAGAAAATTCTGTTTTTGTTCATTTTTATTGATTTTAAAGAAACAATAGACAGAAGAGAATTTGCACTGAAAATTTGACTTTGAACTCATTTTGACTTTAAAAGGCCCAATTTTTTCAAAAATTTGAAAAAACAACAACTTTTTTAGGCGCTGTGATTTGCGATTGTCAACTGTCATTATCAACAGTGTTATCAGGGTAATCATTACTACGGCAACTACCAATCACAACTCCTACTTTTGCAACTGTTGCTACAGCAACATAAATTTATATCCGATCATAGATCAGTTTTTTTTAAGAAGAGACTACTCTCTAAAGTGTCACGTTTATTGACTAGACAGTACATCAGAATTTATATTAACTAGGCAGTAAAGCAGACGCTTTAGAGCCGGTTAGGGTCTTTACAATCAAATATTTGTGAAGCCAAACTAAAAAAAGGTAAATTGGTAAGTTCGACGAATAAGTATTATTTATTGTCTAATTAAACTAATAACTGTTTTGTGTTTTTGTTGGTCATTATTAAGAAAATATAGTTCCTATAATTTAGTAGATGAAAACGTATTTTAACCAAAAAAAAAAAACGTTTTTGGTATTCGTCAAATTGAAACATATTGATTTTGACTAATAAAATCTTAATAAATTGGCAAACAGAATGCTAAAAAATTAAAATTTTAATTTGGCAGAATTTAAAAATTCTGATTTTTTGTCATTTTTTTTTGTAAAAACTGTATTTTTTGGACTTCGAAAACTATTTAAAAAAAATTCTTTTAATTTTTCTGAAGTAATCAAATATATTTTATCTGAAAAAACAAATTTTAACTTTCGTAGAACTAAAAAATCCCAATTTTGGTTTCTAAAAACTTTCAAAAATAGTATTTTTAAAAATCAACACAAAATTTTGCTGAAAATTTGACTTTTAACACATTTTAACTTCAAAAGCAATTCTTAGTACTGTGCAGACAGAAAATGTAAATTTTTGTCTTTTTTAGCGCTTTTTTTGAATTGCCGTTAGCCATTTTGGACATTTTGCTTCTATAATCTTACTTAAAAAGTGTATATATTTTTTTGATGCCAAATTTTATTGCTTTAGTCTTTCGTATCACAAATGTGAGATTAAAAAAACGTTTTTTTAAATTTTGTAGCAATTTTGAAAAATCCAAAATAAAAATGACCAGAACATATGATTTTGATTGAAAATATCAGAAATACATATATTTTAATCTGAAAAATCAATTTTTGATTTTTATAGAATTGAAAAATTTTGTTTTTGTCTATTTTTATTGATTTTAAAGTAAGAATAGACAGAAAACAGAATAAAAATATTTGCACTCAAAATTTGACTTTGAACTGATTTTGACCTCAAAAACCCATTTTTTTCCAAAATTTGGAATAACAACAGGTTTTTTAGGCGCTGTGATTTGTAGTCATTATAAAAAGCATTATCAGGGCAATAATTACTAGGGCACCTACCAATCACAGCTTCTAATTTTGCAACCGTTGCTACAGCAACATAAAATTATACCTGATCATAGAGCAGTTTTTTTTAATAAGAGCCTACTGTAAAAGGCCTGAAAAAAGTTCTTCCTAGCAACAGCCTTCGCAATTGTTTTATTGGTTCATTTGTGTGTTACTAAGTTCACCTTCTTTTGTCTTTGTCTCTCTAATTTTCCGGTATGATTTCAGTAATTTTATTCACCTAGTGTGATGTAATCTTTTTAATAAATTAAAGAAGACAAAAAAATGGTACAAAAGAACTGGTTTTTGACAATTATATAATGACCACTTATCTTTTATTCAGATTTTTTTATTGTGTGAGTCGGGTAGAGCTAATTTCAATCAAAATAATAATTCTGATGAGTTGAGCTAATTTCCATTATATAAAAAAAGCGATTTGTAGGTATTCTAACAGTTGCGTGCGCTGATTATAATTCTGGAAATTTCCACAGCTAGTGAGTGAACAAAACCGATTTGTGTTGTAGCTTCAGGCTAGATAAAAAAACTAAATTAACTTGAAGATTAGCTATTTTCTGAGGTGACTCACTGACTTTCAAAAAGTTAATTAATTTATTGATGAATTAAGAGAAAAAAAAAGACGAAAAGTAAGATAACTAACTAGGATGTGTAAACATTTTCCTGTTTAGTTATTACTAAAGAAGTCAAATGTATAAACGTGTTATTTCGCAATTTCTTGCGTACACCGAACTTGGTAAAAACAAGAATTAGAAAGTGTTATTGCTTGAGTTTATTTAAAAAAATCAACGACACAAAACGGTTATTTTTTCTTGGTTTTTTTCGGTTTTTCCTCTGGTAGCACATTGGAGAGGCATCGGTATTTGGCATCTGTCCTGAAACAGGAATTTTTATTTAGATTTACGCAAGTTTTTAAGAAACTTTCAATAATTCATTCAATTTCAATAATTTTTTGGTGAGTTCTTTGCCACCATCAATATTAATAGGGAAGCCTATACACGAGATATTTCACATTTACAATTCAATCATTCCAAAATCGTACGTGTTTTTTCAAAAATTTCCTTCGATTTAAATTTTTTTTCAGAACAAACTTTACCTATGATAATTTTGAACTTTTTAAAACGTGACAAGTTCAAGGGAAGATTTTTGAATTCGGCAAATTTTTCATTTATTGTGGTCAGAGCATTAGCCTAGGATGGTAAATATCAACTCGGGTCGTCGTTCTAGTTGGAGTTGCCCGTTCAATACACATTAAAAATGAAACAAAAAATCATTGATTATATAACAAAAACAAAGGATCTTATTTTATGGAAGGACTGTACTCTATCAGTATTCAAACTTTGATTTTACACGTGTTGGCACACGATTCGAATCTTAAATAAGATTTTTTTAGTATTCAATTGGATACAGAATGTGCGGTTTTAAAATATCTAATTAACAGAAGCTTAATTATAAATCAAGGGATAGATGGAGGGATTAAATATCAACCCCATTTTTACGATATCGGAAATTTTAGAAAGTTAAAACCCGGTTTATAATGAAATTCGCGGAGGAAGGTAAAATCGCGTGGCAATGTTACGTTTGAAATATGGGAAAAATAAGGAACTGTATTGGATGATTGGGATGGAAAAATAAATGATTTATGGGCCTATGCAGTGAGCATTCTGCTAAAACTAAGCGTGGTATTCTCTCGATGTCCATTAGATAAATAATTCGTTCTACATAATTTTAAGAAATTCGATTAATTTTTTAATTAAATCCCTTATTTTTAACAGAAGGTACAGGGTGGTTCATTTTCGAGGATTTTCATAAGTTCCTCATACTTTTTACTTTCACAGAAAAAAACGAATATTAACATTGCCATTGAATCAAGGGCTTTTCTGGGGCGTTTCCAGTTTTCATTTTTTTAATGTAACATAACACTCCCCTACTCTTGGGTACGTCCTTGAATTTTTTTACATCCGTCTCAAAGGACCAATATAATTTTTCTGATATCCCTTATAACACCCTTCTTCTGGGTACGTCCTTGGAATTTTCTCTAGATCCGGCTCAAGGGACCAATACAAGTTGGATTTATGTCATTATGGACTAATTTCAAGTTGAGATAATACCGGTAGTATTTTTGTTTCCGTAGAAAATTGAAAGAATTTGGTGTGGTAATTGGTTTTTGCTAAGAAGAAGTATTAAAATTTGCGATACTACCAGTAATATCTCAACTTAAAATTAGCATATTAAAGTTTTTAATAGAATTTGTTAATACATGGTTATAAAAACAAACAATGACAGTCGCCTTCGACTACCAAATTCTATTAAAAACTTTAAGGCTATAGAGCCCTAATTGTAAGTATTACAAAAAATAAATTTTTAGTGAAAATGTACTCTAAAATAATGAAATTTAAATCAAATTTCAGAAAAATATTAATTTTACAACAAATTAGTTACTTATTTAGTTTAAATTAAACATTGAAATAGTAAAACATTATTTACTTTATCTATTGAAAATACAACCAGCAATACAATTCTAGAGTTAACGTAGATGATGTTGATTTCAAATTTTATTTGTCAACGATGAAAAAACCGACATGATGATGATATATGGGATAAAACGCCTCTGCTGCGATGAGTTTGTACAGACAACGTTTTCCGGGTAGAGAAGAACTCTTGCTGACAGCATATTCCAACCCGACTTTAATAAAAAATTGACCACCTTTGAAAAAGCCAAAAGCAAGAATAGCTACTGTCCCGTTCACATGTAAGTCAAGGAATGATTTCACAAGCAAGTGGCATTAGTTTGTCTTCAGTTAACCGAAAGATTAAATGATTTTTTATTTAATTATTTGTAACCAAAAAAAATAACTACGTTACCTTTGAAATTGTATTGCTGGTTGTATTTTCAGTTTCGCAGGCTCATTATCATTCGTGAAACACCCTCTATATACTTACTTACGTATATTATACATAAAATTTTTATTACATCACTAATTACGTAAAGTGTGACTTTACATTACTAGTTATAAAAAATGATTTCTGAATACAACTTTCTTTTAGGATGGAATCAGAAAAAAACTTTGTACGTAATAGCAAATAGTTATTTAGGTAAAGTCAATTTATTAGTCTGTATTTAACAATTAAACCCTATTTATGGATATTATAAGCATATACACTAAAGATGGGTAGTTCGCGAACGAACTAATAAAAAGAACGGTTCTTTTATACGAACTACTTGAACTAGTTCGCGAACTATAAATGAACTAGTTCGTTTGCGACCGAGTGAACGTATCACTCGGTCGCGAACGAATCGGGCTCACTCGGTTGCGAAGATACATTCCGATTTATTAGTTCGCGAACGAACTATAAAAACGATCGATTCTTTTTGACGAACTAGTTCGCGTGAACTAGTTCATTCAAAAGAACGAAAATTTCCATCTCAAATATGCACTCCTTCTTTCTACAGTAGTCTTGCCGTTTTGTGCAGTCTTCTTATACTTTCTTCTTTTTCAACTTCTTTTCTTTCTTTTTCCTCTTGTGTTTCGCATTGTTCTTATACTTTCTTCTTTTTTATCTTCTTTTTTTCCGCTCTTTTTCCCCTTTTGTCATTTTTTTTTCTTTTCTCTTCACTTCTTCAAGCACCGTCTTCATATCGATTTTATTTAGCTATTTATTTAATTTTTCTTTTGTCTTTTATCTTTGATTTGCTTTTTTTCTGTTTCTTCTTTTTCATCTTCTTTCGTTTTTGATTCTCAATGTTCTTATACTTTCTTCTTTTTTATCTTCTTTCCCGCTCTTTTTCCCCTTTTGTCGTTTTTTTGCTATTTGTTTTGTTATTTTTTTATCTTTACCTTGCTTCTTTTCTGTTTGTAAAACAGCTTTTTTTGTATCTGTGCATACTTTGAATTTTATCTAATTCAATGATTAGGAGAGACAACAGCGACACTAAATTTCATCAAATGAATAAAGCTAATTTTCTTCTCTATCCTTATTTCCATTGTTAATTCTATATTTTTTTCTCTCCAGTTTGTATTATGTCAAAAAAATCGTTGCATTTTTTTGCTTTCTTTGTTTATAAAGATCTTTTTGATAGATTTTGTTAACGTACTTATTAAAAGGATTTTTTTGTATTTTTTTATATTCTGTTCTATTATTTTGCCATGACTATTGTGTTTCTTATATCTCCTCTAACTCTTGCTAACTTATTGTTTTGTTCAAATTTTTTCTTTATCTTTTCTTATCTTCAGCTTTCTGTTGTTTTTCATTAACTTTTTTACTAAATTTTCTTTTCCAACAAATCTAATAATCTCTATTGCTAGGTCTAGTTTCTCAAATTTTTCTTCTTGATCTCTTATTTTTCTTCTTCTTTTAGTTGTATTTTCTCTTCTTTCTTTTCTTCTCTTAACGTCTTTATTTTCAAAAAAAAGCAGTTTTTTGATATAATATAAATAACAAAGACGAAGATTTAAGATTTACAATGAAAGTGGAGTTACAGAATAAAAAATATCTTTTAGGATATAACAAGTGAAAAGAATAAAAAAATTGGTATGTTATGTAAAGAAGATGATGGAGCTACCAATAGAAAGCAAATTTTTTGAAAACGTAAACACAAATGGAACGATAGAAAAAGTGTTTATACCCTATTATACCAGTTGTTGCCGAAAATTCCCGCAAAACCAAGGCAAGAAAGCGTTTGAGGACGAAAAAAATACTTTTTACGTGTGGTGCACACAAGAAAATTTAGTCAACCTTAACAAGAAAATTGAATTTTTACTGGTGGTAGTAGTTAAAAGTGGCCCTAAATTACTGTTTTTCAGCCCCTCTCAAACGATTATTTTTCAGGCACTTCTATGGACTCAAAAATCAATTCTTGACTAAAAATTTAGTTTTTTGTCTTTTTTGAACTAAAGAATGTTAATATGCAAAAATGAGAAAAAATGTTGTAAGACTGAATAGACATAAAAGAGCAAAATACACTATATCTGTCTTTTTTCCACTAAAGTATAAATGAATAAGTGTTAGAGAGAGAGACCGAACAAAAATACGGTTGCCTAACCTATAATTTAAACAGTTTGTTGTCGTGTCGAGCCTATCCACTGAGTTACTTCTTTATCTTGTACTAAAGCTGTACTTCTTGCATAAAATAAAAATAAAACAAAATTCGGAATTTTCTCAAAAGTCAAACATCCTAAAACAATTATTTTCCATCATTTTTAATTGTCTTGGCAATTCAGACAGCTTGGTACCACAGCTGTGTGTATTTTTCTCGGAAAATTTCATTAAAAAACAAGATGTTTTTTTTTTTCGTTGAATTATTAATTATCTCATGTGGAGTGGCACGATGCCAATTCCTACAGAGAAAAACCGACAAAAATATGCAGCTGTTTCTGTTCAAGGCTAGATATATTTAAGTTTATGGCACAGATCTACTGCTTTATCTTAATTGTTGACTCTTCCATATCAAAATATAATCGAAAATTACATAATTTAACGCCGTAGTATAGACAACCAGCGATACAATTTTCAAAAATTAAATTAATTGAAAAAACATAATTCAAAAAAAAAAAAAATTGAAAAAAATTAAGTGATCAAATTCACTTTTTCTCTCTGATTGTTGACTGTTTTATAACAAAGACTAAAGGCTGTAAAAATTTTGTAATTTTGATGTAGGCAACTAATAATACAATAAATTGTAAATAATAATAAATAAATAAATAAATAATAATAATAATAAATAAAATAATTTAAAAAAAAAATTTTAAAAAAAATTATTTTTTGCTTGAAGAACCAATTAATCAAGAGTTCAATCTTATATTTTTTTTAACACCAGAAGCAAAAAAAATTGTTTTTGTTCTCAGTTATATCACCGCGATAACATATGTGACATTCCTATCGTAAGTGACCCAATTTTAAGAAAATAATTCAAAGTTCATTCATCAGCCTTTCCGGGTATAAAAATACAAAAAAAAATATTTAATTAAAACACTATTTAGTGCAATGTCCTCACAAAAGTCGTTGCATTTGCCAATGTTATAAATACATATTCGCGCACGTTTCTCGGAAAAATAGCGTCAATGTCTTGGCAATGTTTAGTAAAATTATTATTTGTTATTACGTCAAGTACATTTATACCTGACAGGTGTGAAAAAACAAAAAACTTTTTAAGTGAATAATGAAAATAACTCAACATCGTATGCCAACATCAGAATCGCGTTTCCAGACAACTAGGCGCGTTATTAAAAAAAATTAAAGCCGATTTTTATAAAGGCCTGACTACTTAAATTAACGTAGATGTGTGCAGATGTGACAAATTACGTATTTATTTTTACTAAACAGGTGTTTTTAGTTAAAAAACAACAAACAAATTGCTTTTAGAAAAACATTCTTAAATTTATATTTGTTATTTTTCTTTCGACTATTGGCACAAGATTCAAAATACGGATTAGTTTTATTACTTGACGCAAGCATTAAGGATTGACAGCTTTTGTGTACAAAACTATCCGTCAGTAGTGCCTACGATTAATTGATTTAATCGCTTTCCCTAAAATGCCTCAAGTAGAATGTGCCCAAGAAACCGTCTTAATGAAACTGTTGCCTCCGGCTCCCAATTTTAATTAAACTGTCTCCAGGAACTCTTTCTTTTAATAATCAAGTTTCCAATTTGTAAAAAATTGTTGTTTGCGGTTTCTCGTTTTCACTAAAATATAATTGAAAGACATTAGCGTCAGTTTTATAAAAAGTTGAAGCTGCAGGTGACCGTTTCATCAAAATTTTATTTAAAACCTCAAACAATGAGTCGTCTGACTCCGACATTTTCATAAAAATTGGAAGCAGCAAACGACAGTTTGAGAAAAACTGAGAGCCGCAGGCGATAGTTTCGTAAAAACTTTGAGCCGTAGGCGACAGTTTCCAAAAATCGGGTGCCGCAGGTGACAGTTTCAGTAAAATTAGAAACTGTAATTTTAAACACTTGAAACCTTGAAACACTATTTTATAAAAACACTTTTTATGAAACTGTCAGCCGCAGATTCCAACTTTTATTTAAAAAAAAATATTTTAAACGTTTTCAATATGTAAGCAACTATCGTCTGCGGTTTATTATTATTATTATTATTATTATTATTATTATTTAAATAACAATTAGAAGCCATAAGCAACAGTTTTCTAAAAATTGAGAGTCATAGGCGAAAGTTTCATGAAAATTGAGAACCGTAAGCGACAGTGTCATTAAAATTAGAGACTGTAAGAACAGTTTCTCAAAAATTTAAAGCCTAACAATTTTTACAAAATAATTTTTATAAAACTGTCGTTTGCAGTTTGAAATTGTTCTTGTTAAATAGAAATTAAAAGTTGCAGGCGACAGTTTTCTAATAGTTAATAGTCGCGAGCAAGAGTTTCACTAAAATTGAAAACTGTAAGTGACAGTTTCAGTAAAATTGAAAATCTTAAGCAACAGATTTATTAAAAATCTAAAACAATTTTTTATAAAAACAATGTTTATTAAACTGTCGTCTGCGGTTCGTAATTGTTCTTATTCAATAAGAGTTGAAAGCCGCGAGAGACAGTTTTCTAATAATTGGGTGTCGCAGGCAAGAGTTTCATTATAATTGAGAATTGTAAGTGACAGTTCCATAAAATTGGAGACCATAGACGATAGTAAGTAAGTTTCAGTAAAATTAAAAATTTTAGGCGCCAGATTTATTAAAATTAAGAATTGTTTCTTAAAAATTTAATGCCTAAAACAATTTTTCCTAAAAACAATATTTATGAAACTGTTGCCTGGAGTTCCTAATTATTCGAATGGGCTGATTTCAAGATGAGTTAATACCGGTAGTAACTTCGTTTCTATGGAAAATTAAATAAAATCGAGGCTGTTATTTGCTGTTGTCATGGAAAAGTATTAAAATTTGCGATACTACCAGTAGTATCTCAACTTGAAATAAGCCCATTAGTAAATAAGAATTGAAAGTTAAAGGCGACAGTTTTCTATAAATTGAGAGTCGCAGGCAACAGTTGCTATTAAAAGAGTATTGTAAGTGACAGTTCCATAAAAATTTAAAAAGGTAGGTGACAGTTTCTTAAAAGTTTGATGCTGCATATGCGACAGTTTTAGTAGTAAAATTGAGAATCTTAGGCGACAGATACATTAAAATCGAGAACTATGAATAACAGATTTTTAAAAATTGAAAGCCAGCAGTAGTATATTATAAAAACAATTTTTATGGAACAATCACCTGCAGCTCGTAATCATTCTCACTGAATAAAATTTAGAAGTCGCAGAAAGAGTTTTCTAATAATTGGGAGTCATAGGCAAGGGTTTTATTAAAATTGAGAGCTATAAGCGACAGTTTCATAAAAATTGGATACCACAGACGGCACTTGCCTAAAAGTTTAGTGCCGCAAGCAACAGTTTTCGTAAAATTAAAAATCTTAAGCGACAGATTAATTAGAACCGAGAATTTTGGGTAACAATTTTTAAAAATTTAAAACCTGAAACAACATTTTATAAGAATTTTTATAAAACTGTTGCCTGCCTTCCGTAATTGTTTTTATTAAATAAGAATTGGAAATCGCAAATGACAGTTTTCTAATAATTGGAAATTGCAGAAGAGAGTTTTATTAAAATTGAGAACTGTAAGTAACAGTTTCATATAAATTAGAAACTACCGGCGACAGTTAGGTGTCTAAAAGTTAGGTGTCGCAAGCGACAGTTTCAGTAAAATTGAGAATTTCAGGCGACAGATTTATTAAAATTAAAAACTGTAGGTAACCGTTTCATAAAAATTGAAAGCCTAAAACAATACTTTATAAAAAACCATTTTTTTGAAAACTGTTACCAGCGGTTCTTATTTTCGTAATTATTTTTATTAAATAAGAGTTCGAGGTTCAGGCGACAGTTTTCTATTAATTGGAAGTTACAGACGAAAGTTTCATTAAAATTGAAAACTGTAAGCCACAGTTTCGTTAAAATTAGAGACCACAGGCGACAATTTCCTAAAAATTGAATGCCTCAGGTGACAGTTTCAGTAAAATTGACAATCGTAGACGATAGTTTTATAAAAATTGAGAACTGTAGACGACAATTCCTTAATTTAAAGTTTGAAAAAATATTTTATAAAAACAATTTTTATAAAACTGTCTCCTGCGGTTTGTAATTATTTTTATTAAATAATAATTGGACGCTAAAGGCAACAGTTTTCTATTAATAGAGAGTCGCAGGCGAGAATTTTTATAAATTGAGAACTGTAAGTGAAAGTTTAATAAAATTTGGATGCCACAGGCGACAATTTTCTAAAGATTAGATACTGTAAGCGACTGTATCAGGAAAACTGAAAATCATAGCGGCTGATTCATTAATATTGAAGTTTGTGAGTAACAGTTTCTTAAAAATTTCAAGCCTGAAACAATATTTTATAAAAACAATTTGCATTAAACTGTAATTATTCTTATTACATAAGAAGTGGAAGTTGCAGGTTGCAGGCGACAGTTTTCTATTATTTGGAAATCACAGGCAAAAGTTTCATTAAAATTGAGAACTGTAAGTGACAGTTTCATAAAAATTGAAGACAACAGGCATGGAGGAATAAATAAATAAGACTTATTTATTTATTCCTCCATGACAACAGGCGACAGTCTTCTTAATGTTGGGTGCCGCAAGCGACAGTTTCAGTAAATTGAGAATCTTAGGCAACAGATTCATTAAAATTGAGAATGTAGGTAATAGTTTCTTAAAAATTTAAACAATTTTTATAAAACTGTTGCCTGCGATTTTTAATTATTTTTACTAAATAAGAATTGAAAGTCGCAAGAGACAGTTTCATAAAAATTGGAGACCATAGGCGACAGTTTGCTAAGAGCTTGGTGTCTCAAGCGACAGTTTCAGTAAAATTGGGAACCATAGGCGATAATTCCTTAAAAATTTAAAGCCTAAATAATATTTTATAAAAACATTTTTTATGTAAATCTTTTCTAATGATAGCCAAATCGGTTCCCAGACATGGGCAAGTTGGTTCTCCTAGAAACGATACGTCATTTAAATGAATTAAAATATTAAGAAAATAGAAGTGGCATTAGCATTTACCCTATTTGGCTTATTTGATTTTACCCTAAAAGTATGAATTTAGTACTCAATTTGAATGAGAAAAATTGTGGTTGGCAGAGGTGGATGGGGTAGACAAAACCGAATAAAAATCCGGATTAAAGGTAGGTCCGAAAGAAACAGAGAGGATTCGCCACATGGCATCTTTCTCTCTTTCTCTCAGCCCCTTTCTTGACTCTCAGAGTGAATAGTCCTGTCTTAGATATTACATTAATAAAAATTAAGAATTAGAGACACTGAAATGCCTGATATTACCTGATGGGGGGTAAAGTCGTATCATCCGCGATTGATGCTTCACTTAAACCTTTCTGTAGCTTTCTTGAACCTGCCGATTCTGAAAGATCAATTTTTGGCAGTTTAATAAAACTTGCGGATTCAACTGAAACTCGTGAAAGTTGTGGTTTCATTTTAAAATCAGTGTAGGATTGTTCGCCTTCAACCACCAGAGTAAAAGCACTGACAACAGGTTCAATTTTCTGTATACAAAAAAGAAAATCAAAATTGTGTTTTTTAAGGGTGAAATACCAACTTCGGGAGTTTCCTCGTATTTCACAGGAAGATTATTAATAATATCGTTAATCATCTCTTTTATATCTTCCAAAAGAGTCTCGGAAGGTTCACTTGAAAGATCAACAGTTGAATCTACAACAATCTCAGCCCCTTTCAGTCCCATTTCGAGTTTGGTTCGACTGAGAGTGTTCAATTCTTCTTCTTCGCACATATTTTTCGAAACGGGGACTTGATCTAATGCCCAAGAATCGGGATATGAGGGTTCTGGCCGTTTCTCAGAGCCCCAAAATAACGAATTGCGGATGTAGTCGTTGTGTTGGTAGAAGTGGATTCGAAGGGCTTTCATTAAGGCTTGGTGCGAACAATGAACCACGAATTTGATCAGTTGCTGGTCCATGTAGCGCTCATGGATCTGTTTAAGAGCCTTTTCTAGGATTTCTCCCATAATTTCTTTGGCAACAGTTTCGCCACTTTCTTCAATTTCTGTTATAGAATTGCTAGAAATTTCAAAAAAAATTGATGTGTATTAACAAAATATTTTCTGATCTTACAGATTTAAGTCAATGGAGCGACTTTTTGAACGCAGTTTTACACTGCGGGAGCTTTTATTGTCTCCAATTTTTCGGTGAATACTCATTTTTGTCAAAATGAATGCTGCCTACTGCCTTTTTTTATATAAAAAGTTTATTTTCGGTGAATTCTAAGTAGAAAAAGTTAAAAGAAGAAAAAAGATTCTAAAAGAGCAGAAAAAATCTGAAAGAATAAAAGATGATTCTAGAAGTACTAGAAGAAGATCATTCTAGAAGAAAAACAACGGAGTTTAGAAAAAGGTGAAAACATGTGTTGAAAGAAAAAAAAAGTTTTAGAAAACTAAAGAAAAATTCTATAGAAACAGACGAAAATTTGGAAGAAAACGTAAAAATTTAAAAACGACGATTAGTAGAAAGAGGTGGGTAATAAAAATTCCAGAAAAAATAGAACGACACCAGCTAGAAAACGAAGAACAAAGTAATAAATATTCTACAAAAAAACAAAAAAAAGTTTCTAAAATTAAAAAAAAGGTATTGGAAGAAGCACAGCAATACAATATTTTAGAAGAACAAAGAAAGTTTCTAAAAAAGCTTAAAAACCATAATTGAAAGAGAAAAAAGAGCTAAAAAATTTTCAGAGGAACTAAAAACGTTTTAAAAAGAAAGGCGAGTGAAGAAACATTATAGAACAACAAAAAAAATTCTAGAAAAGCGTGAAAAATAAGCAATGCAAAATTCTAGAAAAACAAAAAACGATTTTTGTTTTTTAAAATTAGATCAGGACTGAAAAAAGTCCAGAAAAAGAAAAATGACACTAGCTAAAAAAAGCAAATAAATCGAAATTCTAGAAAAGCGAAAAATGTTTTTAAAAATGTTTGAAAAAAGACCTTTATTAGAAAAAGAGAAGCAATGCAATATTTTAGGAAAACAAAGAAAATTTCTAAAAAAAATTTAAAATAAAACAATTAAAGAAAGAGAAAAAATTTTTTGAAGAATTTAGGAAAAACTAAAAACGTTTTGAAGAGAAATACGAGCAAAGAAAGATTATAGAACAAGAATAAAAGATTCTGAAAAGCGTGAAAGATGAGAAAAACAAAATTCTAGAAAAACAAAAACGATTTTAAGAGTTTGAACCATGATTGAAGCAACAAATACTATAAGAAGAAAAATAACGCCGCTAAAAAAAAGCAAATTAATAAATTCTAAAAGAATGAAAATTGTTTGTAAAAAATTAAAAAAAAAAAGTACAACCAGATGAAAAAGAAGAGGAATGAAATATTTTACAGAAACAAAGAAAGTTTCTAGAAGAGCTTAAAAAACGACAATTGGGAAGAAAAAAAGATCTAAGAAAGATTTTGAAATAACAGAAAATGATTTTAATAAAGAAATGAAGAAAAAAGAGAGCAAAAAAAGATTTTAGAACAACCAAAGAAGTTTCTAGTGGAATGTAAAAGGTAAGCAAAGCAAAATTTTTGAAATAAAGAAAAGATTTAAAATAAAGTTTAGAACTCCATTGGAAAAAAATTCCAGAAAAAGTAGAATTAATAAAAACTCTATAAGAACGAATAAAGTTTGTAAAAATTTTTTAAAAACTACGTTTATTGGAAAAACAACAACAATAGAATATTTTAGAACAAATAAAGGTTTTAAAATAGCTTGAAAAACAACAATTAGAAGAAAAAGAAGAGCTAGAAGATTTTATAAAACCCAAATAAGCTTGAAATTTGTAAATACACTTGAAGAACAACCTTTTAAAGAGAAAAGTGAGCAAAAAACGAATATAGAACAACAAAAAAAAATTCAAAAAAGCGTGAAAGATGAACAAAGCAAAATTATTGACAGACAAAAAACTACTTTGTTATACTTTAGACAATGATTAAAGAAAAAATCCAGAAGTAGAATGACGCCGGATTAAAAAAAAAATTATGAAGATTCCAGAAAAACGCAAAGCGTTTCTAAAAAAATTTGGAAAAAGACGTAATAGAAGTAATAGAATATTCTAGAAGAACAAAAAACGTTTTTAAAAGAGCATAAAAAACGACGATTAAGAGAAAAAAAAGAGCTAAAGGAAGATTTTAGAAGAACAAAAGACAATTCTAAATAAGATTAAAAATTAACGTTTTGAAGAGAAAAATGAGCAAAGAACGAATATAGAACAACAAAAAAAGTTTCTAAAAGAGCGTAAAAGATAAACAAAGCAGAATTCTTGATAAACAAAAAACTACTTTTATTATACATACTTTGGACAACAATTTAAAAAAATCTAGAAGAATTAGAATGACACTAGATGTAAAAAATAATAAAAAATTAATGAAGATTCTAGAAAAACAAAAAAGGTTGGTAAAAAAATTTGGAAAAAAACGTTTATTAGAAAAAAAGAACAGAATAATAAAGAACAGTCATAGAATATTTTAGAAGAACAAAAAGCGTTTCTAAAAAAGCTTGAAAAACGACGATAAAAAGAGAAGGAAGAGCTAAAGGAAAATTTTAGAAAATCAAAAAAAGCTTGAAAAACAACGTTTTAAATAGAGAAAAGCGAGCAAAAAACCCCCCGAGTATAGATTATATAACAAAATAAGGTTCCAGAAAAGCATGAAAGATGAGTAAAGCAGAATTCTTGATAAACAAAAAAACGACTTTATAGTATTTTGGATTACAAACAAAAAAAATATCCAGAAGAAATAGAATAATGCCAGAATACAAAAGACAAAAATTAATGAAGATTCCAAAAAATAAAAAGTTTTCTAAAAGAATTTGGAAAAAGACGTTTATTAGAAAAAAAAACCAAAATAAAAACATAGTTATAGAATATAGAATATTCTAGAACAAAAAACGTTTCTAGAAAAGCTTGAAAAACAACGATTAGACCTGCAGGGTCAAAAAATGATGTGTTGATGTTTCGATCAGTTAGAAGTATTGTAATAGCTCCTGCAAAAACTGGAAGTGATAGAAGAAGTAAAATTGCAGTAAGAAAGAAAAGTTAATAAAGATTTTAGAAGAACAAAAGACGATTCTAAATAAGCGTAGAAAAAAAATAAAATATTTTTCTAGAAAAACTTAAAAGATGAGCAAAATATTGTAGAATGCTTGATAAACGCAAAAATTATTTTTTAATACCTTGGACTACGATTAAAAAAGAAAATTCCAGAAGAAGTAGAATGACGTCGGATTAAAAAGGTTAGAAAATTAATAAAGATTCTAAAAAGACAAAAAATGTTTGTGAAAGAAAAGCTTGAAAAACGACGATTGGACGAGAAAGAAAATGTAATAGAGATTTTAGAAAAACAATAAAAGATGATTGAAATAAGTTTAATCGTAATAGAACCTTTCTGTAATAATTTTATAAAAATTAGAGTGCTGATATAGGCACGAAATGGCTAAAATCGAGAAATGGATACATAAGGATTTCTGATTTACAATGAGCAGTATTTCCCATAAATTATGGTTTTTACGTAGATTTCCTAGTATTTCTAGAATTTTACATCGGATTTCTTAAGAATTTTCGGAGAATTCATAAACATACTAGGTACTTGCGACAAAATAAACTGAACACCAAATTCTGATCTTCATAGAAAAAATGTGTAAAGCAACCTCAATGATAATTTGGTTTTCCTAACCTTACATTGCCCAACGTTACGTCACTGAAGAACTGTCAAAAAAAAAATGTAATGGTCAGTTATAACAATTCTTCTTGTTAATGTCAAAATTTGGTGTTCAATTTATTTTGTCGCGAATAGTATCACTTAATCTGAGCTGAGCATTCTATTTGCACATTATCTGCGCATGCGCATTCAATTTGTACATGCTCAACGAGGCTCCACTGTATTCGGGTATTTGTAGTTAAATTTTTGTCATATAATTCTGGAAGATCATGTATAAAACTTGTTGCACACAAACATGCACATAACCCTAAAAAAATGAAAATTGACTTTTTTTAATACAAAAACGTTTCTTAACGAATCATTATGCATATTGTTGCGCACTCGTTATCATTTTTTTTTTCGATAAAAACAACAAAAATGCGGTGTTATGATATCAGTGTTGGTCAATTTGTACATAACCTCAAACATTCCCAAAATCCCAATTTTTTAACACAAAGCAGCATTTATAATGAATCGTTTAGAATTAACATTTGCAATACTGAAGCCCCACGTTGTAAAACACCCTCTGGCTGTTGAAAAAATCCGAAATATGATTCTAACCTCAAATTTCAAAGTGGTAGAATCAAAAAGACACCAAATCCAGCTCCAAGAAGCTGAATTATTTTACCAAGAGCACAAAACGAAATTTTTCTACAAACGTTTAGTTACATTTATGACCAGGTAATGAATTTCCAATTTTTTTTTATGAGAAAATAACTCAGGGTTGTAGCGGCCCCTCTGACTTTTATATTTTAGCCCGTGAAAACGCAATACAAAAATGGCGAGACCTCATGGGCCCCACAAAAGTATTCAAAACGCAATTCGAAGCCCCTGAAACAATTCGGGGCCAGTTTGGCTTATCTGATACTCGAAATGCAACTCACGGCTCAGGTTTTATCAAATTTTGTAGGTTCCTTATTTCATTTCAGTTTTCAGACTCACCAGAATCAGTCAAAAGAGAAATTTCAATATTTTTTCCTGAATTTGATATAGAGGAATGGTACAGGGCGCAAGAACCTAAATTCAGAATAAACGAAATTGAATTTATTAAAGAGAATTTTGTACACAAAATTAGGTAATATATAGGTAATCAATCAGGCATTTGATTTAACAAATACTTTTGGCTTTTGGAAAATTTTTATTACTTCGTCGAGACGTTTCAACTCATCTTCAATTTCCATCTTTCTTTTACGTTTCTTCAGGGTATCATTACTCACAGGCATTGAGTTCAGTTCTTTTATTAATGCAGCGTAGTCTGAAAAGTAAATTATAAAAAAGTAGGCCAAGAAAAAAAAATTAACAAGAAGGTTGTCATTTTTCCTATGACATTTCGGTGTTCATTAGTTTCTAAATAAAACAAAAGACGTACTTTCACGAGCCACCCTCAAATACTCCTTTCGCTCATCATCTGGCAGTAAAACCAACCCCGATACATTTTCCTCTTCAAATTCCTCATTTTTATTTTCTTTCACCAGTCTTTTCTCCCTTAAATATTTCGGCATTACGCCTCTTTGATAAGTTGGTGGTGCCTTTGTCGGATCAGGTGATTCCTCTCGTTTTTGCTTATTAGATTTAATATTTTTAATATTCTGTTTGATGTAATTTTGCTTCTCATCTAGATCTTGAAAGTAACAGAGAATTTATTATGAAATGCGTTTGTTTAATTTACCTAATTTCTGCATACTCTTGGCCAAATTGTGGGGCGCATCTCCCTGTTCACGTCCCCTGTATGAGGTCTGTTTCGAGCGTGGGGCAACAGTGTGACTTGGATATTTCAGCACTCCTGTTTCGTACAATTTTGTTATATCTTCAGGTCGTTCAGTTTGAACTCCTCGATTTGTCGTTCTTTGATACGGGTCATTCATTTTATTATAAAATGGTGGTTTTAGCGGTTTGTTGGTGGTGATTTGGTTGAACGAGTATGGTCTGTTTGGAAAGTGCTCCCTTGACGGCTTCTTTCTTGTGATGTTTGAGTAGACTTTAGGAGCAACATGCTGGAATTTATTTGGCTTTATTTCTTGTGATTGGGATGCA
Organism: Tribolium confusum; assembly: GCA_029207805.1. Taxonomy (NCBI): domain Eukaryota; kingdom Metazoa; phylum Arthropoda; class Insecta; order Coleoptera; family Tenebrionidae; genus Tribolium; species Tribolium confusum. Next base: position 8,230,506 of record JALGAY010000007.1, on the reverse strand, counting down.
ATTTTTGTTTCCTGGATGTATCCTTGCATTTCTTTTAATTGTCTAATGTTCTCGCGGACAAAGTTCCTTTTGTATACGGGTTCTGTAATTCACATTGAAAAAGAAGGTTTTTGAGGGAAATTATCACACTTACTAGGATCAGGGAAGACCCCCTTTAAAGTTGAAGGATTCATGTTGTCTCATCAGATAATTTTTGGGTAAATTCTAACGCAACAGAATTTTTAACAGATATGTCATCTTTTTCCTAAAAAACGCGATAGGTTTTTGTTTCAGGACGGCAACATTACGTAAATAAAAAATATTATAAATTTAGACATCTGAAATATTTATTTTATCGATTTTAGTGCTGTTTTCAGCTACAAACAAAATTATTATTGAAAATCATCAGTTCAAATGTCAAAATACAAACATTTAAACGGTTGGTGGCTAAAATTACGCAATCGTAGACGACAAAAATATCAGTTTATCGCAAAAAATTATTTCCTAACTGACGGGACACAAATTTCATCATAAAAATTTACAAAAAACATTGTTTTTCTAAAATTTACAAATTGTTATTTGGTTATTAAATTTTTTGTTATCTGAAACCACATTTGTGTTCTGAAGTTACGAACAATCGCCCATTCAATAAACCAAGACTAAGAGCAATTATCACAGGAGAGATATGCTACAGAGAGGTAAAATTTTATGACCAACAATGGAGCTTTCCGATTCGTCAGCCTGGGAATTTATTTAATTAATTAATTATTTATTTTGAACTAAGCAAAATGTAACACCATTTAAAATTGCTTATAATATTTGTATAAAAAAATAACAATAACTGTACCACTTAAACGACAAATAAATGGTTGTTTATTATTTAGATGATAAATAGTTACCTACCACATATAAGTTATTTTTTGTTTATATACCGTTGTCTGACTCTTTTCAACACATAATCTACATTACATAGCAACATATACAACAATGTATTGAAAAGAGAAAGACAACGGTATATAAAAAAAATTAACTATACATAATATATCGGTTTTTTTTTTCAACATTGTGGTACGAATAATGACCCCCAAAATTTAATTCCCTGTATATAACAAAAGAAAATCGCTAGAGTGCAGTATTTCTTGGTAACTTAGCAAGATACAACTTTTATTATGAATAAATCAACAACAATTATTCAAGGCGATAAGAGTGTTGTTACTAAGTTATTTATTTTAGTTGTTGTTAAATAAATTAATGTGTAAAAATCGTAAGAAATCTGAACTATATCGTTACACTGGAGTCAGAAGTGGGATCTAAAGCAGTTTGGACAAGAATTCGAATAATTCATTTTGCTGGAAATAGATTCGTTAAAGAAGGACGTCTTTGGTTGAAAGAAAAAGAAGAGTCAAGGAAAATTTTAAAAGAATTAAAGAAGATTCTACAAGAATTAGAAAAACAGCGTCTCACAGAACAAGTATTTTGTTTGGTAACGACGTTTGGATGAAAAATAAGAGTAAAATGAAAATCAATAGAAGAAAAAGAAAAACGTGAGACAGTCCTGAAAGGACAAAAAAAATCTGGAAGAATAAATAGGTGGAGGTACTAGGTGAACTTGAAAAACGGAGTTTGTAAGAAAAAGATTTTCAGAAAATAGGATTGGTAGAAGAAAAAGAGCAAGGGAAAATTCTAGAAGTGGAAATGTCCGCTGGGCGGACAAGGAGAGTAAAAGAAAATAGTATTTTTTGCAAAAAGTAACTTAGAAAATTTTAGGAAAATTGGAAGGAAAAGTTTAAGAGAAAAAAGAAACGACGATTTGTAGAAAAAAGAGCAAAAGATGTCTCTAAAAGAATTTGAAAAGCAACGATTAAAAGAAAAAGAATAGTAAAAGAAAATTGTATTTTTTTCAAAAAGGAAAGATGAAGAACGCAGGACAATTCTAAGTAAGCTTGGGAGAAGAGCTTAAACAAAAGAATTCAAGAAACGATGATTTATAGAGAGAGAAGAGCAAAAGAAAATTCTAAAAGATGTATAAAGACGTCATCTAGAAGAAATAGAAATGTTTCTAGAGTAATTTCAAAAGTAACGATTGGTAGAAAAAGAAAAGCAGATGAAAAATATATTTTTCTGCAAAAACTAATTTAGGGAGATTCTAGAAGAACAAAAGAAAATTCTAGGAGAGCATGGAAATTGGCGTTTGGAAAATAGAATTTGAGAAAAGACGATTTGAAAGAGAAACAAGCAAAAATTTTTTCGAAAAATCAGCTGGAAGAAGAAGAAAAGCAAAAGAAAAATATAGAAGAGCAAAAGAACCGACGATTGGTAGAAAAAGAACATTAAAAAAATCTATTTCTAGAATTTTCTTTTGCTCTTCTTATTTTTCCAATCGTCGTTTCAAATTCTTCTACAAACAATTTTTGCGTTTCTAGATTTATACACTTTTTCTAGAAAAATCTTTTTCTTTGTTAGTTGGAAGAGCAAAGAAAAAGCATAGAAGAACAAAATATGTTTTTAGAAAAATTTGAGAAGAGAAGATTGGTAGGAAAAGAAGAGTAAAAGAAAGTGAAAAGACGCCAACTGAACAAAAAAAAAGCAAAGGAATAATATAGAAAAGCAAAAGTTGGTTCTAGAAGAATTTGAGAAACAACAATGGAAAAAAAACAACAGATAACTCTAATCTGGACGTAAATGGAGAGCAAAGGAAGGTTGCAGAAGCAAAAAAGGCCATTGAAAAGGGAAGATGAACAGGAAAGACTACGTGTAGAAGAAAACTAAGAACAAATAAGAATTCTGAAAGGACAAAGAAAAATTCTAAAATATAATAATTTAAAAACTACAACTGAAAGAAATGGAAGAGCAAAAGAAGCTTCTAGAAAGATTTTAAAAACGACGTTTAGAATAGTATAATGCTTTATGTTCGGTTAATTAAAGATTGATAGGAGCGTCCTGACGTTTAAAATTGACAGTTTGCAGTCGTTTGCTTTTAAAATAAGTAAAAATTCATTGACAATCCAATTTGAGTAATTAAATAATAACTGACATTGTAATAATAGTAATCGTAATAAGAAATATACAATATGTCATCAATCATTAAATACATTGTGATGTTACAAATATCTAAAACTACTTGTATGTTGACAGATACATGTATGAATTTATCGAAGACATCCAAAAAATTAGTTATATAAAATGTATTCTTGGTTGCATAATTTAATACACAGGTCTTTCACTCCTGCAATATGGCGGCTAAAATTTGCCCTCCTGCTATTATTGCTCTGAAACCCAATACCCAAATTAAATCCAAGCACTTATTACAAATTATAAAAGAATAGACAAGATAAGTAATCAATAAGTGCAAAGGTTAATACGTTATTTCAGTTTATCTGTCTCTATTTCCTTAAATATTTTTATCGAAATCACTTCCTTAACCTTAAATTTGACACCTGTCACTTTTTGAGGTTATGTAAAAATGTCTTGGATAGTGAGTTCTTCCTTGAGTTATTTCCAAAAATTCTGCGTGAATGTGATAAAAAGCGGCCCCATTCCCAAGCACATCGCTATTATAATGGACGGCAACCGGCGCTACGCCACAAAAACCAAAGTAGAAAAATCAGAAGGACACATTAAAGGTTTCGATAAACTGGCCGAAACCCTGCAATGGTGCCTCGAATTGGGGGTAACAGAAGTCACAGTCTACGCTTTCAGTATCGAAAACTTCAAACGCAGCAAAGAGGAAGTCGACACTCTTATGAAACTTGCAACAGAAAAATTCCAACAACTCCTCGAGGAAAAAGAAAAGATTATGGCTGAAGGTGTTTGTATAAGGATAATCGGGAATTTAACGCTACTTTCCCCGGAATTACGGAAACTAGTAGCGGAAGCAATGCTTATGACGAAGGATAACAACAAGGCGTTCCTCAATGTTGCCTTTTCATACACTTCCAGTGACGAGATTTTTAATACAGCAAAAACGATAGTCGAAGGGGTCAAAAGTGGTTTAATACAAGTCGATGATATCGATCAAAACTTGATTTCAGACGCTCTGTACACGAATTGTAGCCCTGAACCGGATATAATCGTCCGCACTTCCGGTGAAGTTCGATTCAGTGACTTCTTGTTGTGGCAAATTTCAAACAGTTATATCAGTTTTACTCAGGTGTTGTGGCCAGAATTTTGTATTTGGCATTTACTTGCTTGTATTTTCTATTATCAGAGGTGTTACTCTGATTTAAAAAAAGCCGTCCCTCAGAAAACTGCTCACAATCAAAGAGTTCAACACTTTTTAGATGAATTGCAAAAGCAAAAAATTACGCAATTACAAAGTTATATGTCTTAAATAAACAATTTTTATTATTTAATAGTTTTATTTCATAAAACTGCACGTGACTACATGTTTCTTATCAAGGATTTTATATAAACAAATTGATAATTCCGTCTAGTGTCAGTCAGTCAACAAACTTTGTACTTAGTGTACCAGTAAAAATGTCGAAAGTTATTAGGAAAATTATTAGTACAAGTAAAGCCCCAAAACCGGTGGCCCCTTATAAGTAAGTCATTTTTTTAACAGTGCTCTTTTCATGATTTTTCATAAAAATTACAGTCAGGCAGTTGTACTGGACAGAACTTTATACGTTTCTGGAGTTTTGGGTCTTGATAAAGACACAATGAAGCTTGTAGAAGGCGGAGCTGCAGCTGAGGCACGCCAAGCCTTAAAATCCCTAGGTCATATCCTTGAAGCAGCAGGCTCTTCATACGAAAAAGTCGTCAAAAGTACAATCTTCCTGAACAACATTGACGATTTTGCTGCTGTTAATGACGTCTACAAAGACTGTAAGTCCCATTATCATTCAGGAACTCTACTTATAAATTCAAATTTCAGTTTTTACGCACAATCATCCTGCAAGGTCAAGCTACCAAGTAGGCAAACTTCCATTAGGTGCAAACGTTGAGATTGAAGTAATCGCAGCTGTGGGTGAAGTTGAACAAATACCATCAAAAATATAATTTTCTACTTTTATTTACAATAAAACAAATCTAAGATAACACCAGTTAGACATTCTTTTTTTTTTCGGAATGTTCCTCTATAATACAGTTATATACAATAAAATACTTGCAAATTGTGAAACAGGCAAAACTACACACAATAATTTCAATTTATGCTTTACCCGCGACGGTAGCGCCACCTTTAGGGGCTGTTTTATCACTTTGTTCTTTCTCGAGTTGTTTACCCAAATACTCCCAATTATGGACCATTAGTTTCTGGACTGCCAATAAGGCTTCGTAACGGACATTGGGATCTTCATGGGCCAATAACTGCATTACTAGTTGCTTCCCACCCAATTGCTCAATAACACTGTAAAAAAATGCACAAACGGATGTAGAAACAGAAAGAGAAGGGTTTTGCTCCCGTTGCTAAGGTTATTTGCAAAGGCTTCACCAAACTGTTCCCGAAAGAGCAACCTGAGAATCTTGAGATCAAAAAAAAGTAACAATAAATAATAAGTTAAGTCAGTTTGTTTGGACCTCAAGGATCTCTATTTGTCTCTTTGGGACATCTACTTCGTTTAACTTACTGTTTTCCTCTGGGATAGTGACGTACATACTCCCCGATGTCATAACTAGCCACACTCAAAACCAAGGGATCCTTGCTGGTCTCCAGGAGGTGGATTAGAATCCTCAACAGTTCGTAATTCTTCTCATTGAGTCTTTGTGCATTTTCGCGCCAAAATTTACTCTTATGAACAGGCGACCATTCCAGGCGTCCTGACTTTACTTCAGTTGCATACTCATCAAACGAGCTCAAATCCTGAACAGAACTTTGCAATTTCTCCGTCAAAAACTCGATATCACCAGCTACATCCTCATCATCGAATTTCCTCTGCTCCAAAATATTCAATTGCTTCAAGACTTTACATTGCACCATTGCAATGCAATGCTCTTTTGCGACTTGGGCATCTTCCGGTTTCTCAATTAAATTACGGAAGACAGCTAAGATAATACGTGTCACTTTTTCTTTAACTGAATCACTCAAAATATCAGCAAGAATTGGAATTACATTGAATTTATTCATTTTTTCAGCCAATAAAGGATTAAATGTTAGCACCCAAAGACAGAAAATTAATTGGTATTGCACCTGGAAGTTGACACGACCAGAAAGAACTGATAAAAGTGTCGAAATTCCATCCACTGAGACAAAAGCAAAACGGTATTCATCGATACGGAGCATCATTTGCAAGCAACGACCCACGGATTGGATGTATTCGTTGTTCTATACAAAAAAAAATGGAATCAGAGGTGGTTGCACCTTTGTGAATCACAATTAAGATGTTGCCATAGCAATTATAAATTAAGATCATTGCTATGGCAACGAAATAGATCATTCTTGCCAACGACATTGTTTATTATAGAACAGTATGAAAAATAAACAAAACTTAAATTTAGATTGTCATTGAAATTAAATTCTTTTCTTAAAACACGTGAACTGCGTTTTAGATCCTCTTTAAATCTTTTAAATTTTAAAACAAAAAAATACTTACCCGAGTAGCTACATACATACAGATTGAATTAAAAGTATGGAGCAAAATTATGCTAATTTTTTTTATCTTAACTTTGGCCTGATTGTTAAACTCTTTCTCGACTTCAAGCGTTTCAAGTTTAATTCTCTACAACATTTTCTTTCCAGATTTTTGTATTCGTGACCGTTTGCGCAACGTTTTAAAATAAAACCATACCTTTCAATATATTTTTTTGAAAATCTTATAGTAACTTATTGGTCTTTTCTATTGGATTCTGATTAGAATTTCCACCGTTATTCATGAACGCAATTATTGGCGTTTAATAGAGCAAAAAATTAGATTTCTGTTATCGCTTGAGTCAAGGCAATTTTTTGCTTATTTTCTTTGTGGTTTAAATTTGCTCCATACTTTTGAATCTCTTGACATAAGTGTTAGTAAAGTGAAATGGATTAACAGATGAAAAAACCAAGTCATGCAACATGCCTCAACACCAAAAAAAAGCACAAAAAAACACGAAATTTGGCCTTGTTGCATTGACCACTCATTAAAAAATGCTTATGAGTGATATTGTCCGTTACCGAAATTTCTGTAGGTGTTTGTTGTTCATCAAATGAAACTTCAGTGTAAATTTCTGTGGCTTGTTCACCACTTGGACCTCTTGTAGCATCAGATTTGGCCAAAGCTGCGGCTAAATCATCATACTAAAAACGATTTTAAACTGTCTTTTTGAATTGTTTTTCAATTAAGCGTAAGCGAAATCTACGTAATTAGTGTATTTTGTAAGTCAGAAATGTTTACAAGACTCTTGTTAGTTCATTAAACATACATACTTACCTTCAAAGAAAAAAATACAAACACCACAAGCCCCCCAAAAATATAGACAAAAAGACACGAACTCTTAGCTTAAGCCTTAAGAACGGCCAGAAATTCAACATTTACCTGCATTTTTAGTTGATCTTTAAGCCAAGTTAGGTAAAAATGTAAATCGGAACGTTCCATAGGAGTGTGGGACCAACATGCTATTTTCGCAATGATTCTTGATGTCATATTTGTTATAAAGCCATCTTGACGGTTCAATAAATTCAAAAAGGGGCCCCAAACAGACTCTTTCTTTTTATTGGCGTATTCATGGAAGATTTCAACGCGAGTCCGGTCCTCCTATACAAAAAATACACGAGTTATAGTTGGCCATGGTTGTTTAAAATTGTGAATACACCAACTGTGTACGTATTTCTTTTCAAGATTTTGGAGAGTGTGAAAAATAAATTCCAGAAGTGGCTTTGTAACACTTGGAGTACAATAATGTATAAATAACATTGGTACATCCTGTATATAAATTGAGACTAGCAATAAAAATAAAATTGGGACGTCTTATAAACTAAAACTTTAGAAAAAGTAAATACTTTTTTCTGATTGCGTAAAATGTTGAAAGACATTTATGACCTCACCTTTAAATTGGTAATAACGTAGCTATTTAAACAATGTTTAATTTCATTTGTTTAAATAAAATTAATTATTGCCTTTTCGATGCTATTTTCGTGATTAGATATAAATTGAAAACAAAACTCGAAACATCTTGTTTATGTACCTAAATATTTAAATACATTTTTAATTTATTATTTAAACTAATTGCTTACATAATACGATGATTTATTACTCAAAGACACAAAGGCGCTTCGACATTCGGTGATATAATAAGACATTTTTTGTTAACTTTTGTAAATTTATCGATATTTTTCTTGTTTGAATCAGTCGTGTGCCAGCTTTCGTACAGGACGCATCACCGCCGCTCAAAGATGCGCATCTTTATTTATTATTAATTATTAAACGAAATATAGGACAAAATAGAAGACACCGCTGAAAATCTGGATTAAAGGTAGGTCCTAAAGAAGCAGAGGGGACTAGCTACATAAAGCAGAAGTAGAAACACCAATTTCAGGATTAAAGGTAGGTTCGAAAGAAGCAGAAGGAGGGGGTTCGCCATCCAACAGTTGTGGCAGAAGAAGATGCTTTAATGTACAGTTCATGACTTTGTTAAAATTCTTGATCTCTATATTAATTTATTCAAAATTTTGAATGTCATTTCACATCGTTTTTTTTTTTAATTTATCATGTATGTAGACATAGTGTATTTTTTAGGTTATAATTAACAGAAACCACGCGTGCCAACTACTTACCACTATTCAACAACTCTTTTAAAATTTACGTATCAAAAATGTGTGTCTATTTATGTGTTTTGACACCTGTTCTAACTCAAAAAGACTTCAATATTTATTTACATTAAGTAGTATTTACGAGTTTTAAACTCTCATTCAGTATTTTTTTTCTTTTTGGTATTACTAGGTTGGCAGAAACGTCAACCACGATTCAACGTATCTAAGAATTTCTCTTACATTTTTTCAAAATTTGCAAATTCTTGAAAGGAAATATGTCAAAAACAAGTCAAACCCTAAAACACAGTAAAATTTTAAATATCCCGGGTTTTTATTTTGATAATTGTTAATTTATTATGTATATTATATTTATTTGTTTTCATTTATCTGATATCAATTTTGATTTGTGGCGCTTTTTTTTACCAGAATTTTTGAATGCAGGGGTCTGTCTAAAAATTCGTACCTTCTAAATGCTTGCACACAAGTTAAAGTAACCAACGCCGTTTGATTCCTGAATGTTTGCCGCATCTTTTAAGTGTTTACTTAACAACCTGCTCAGTGGCATGTGCCTACTGCGATTTTTTAAACATGACAAATTAAAAATGTCAAAAACTTAATTTTTTTTCAAATAGCACCCTTTATTTTTATTGTACCAATCAAAAGATCTTTTGACAAGCTTTCGACCAATATAAGGTTTGTATAGTCTAGTGTAAAATTCTAAGTTGCTATCCTACCTTAACTAAATTTCAAAAAACTTTTCTGTTTTGAACAAAAAAAAAATCGAGAATTAGCACAGAAAATAAACAAAAGTATGGAATTGGAAATTCTTTGTTGCAAGAAAAATGTACAATATTGTGCACAATTGATTTACAGAGAAAATCTAACATATCGCAAAGCAGTATTAACCCAATTTAGTAGAAAAATGTAAAAGAATGAATAAAAAAAAAAACATTAAAGCTATTTTACAAATTTCTTTATAACAAATGCTCATAAATATTACCATTTTCTTAGTCTTTGTCTAAAAGATAGTCTAACACGACTTAGCATATCTGCATTTATTAAATGGAACGTATAGTATATTCTTTGTTTCATATCTTTCGCAGTTGTCGGTCTCAGTTTATGCACCTTTTCTTTCACAAATCCCCAAAAGAAGAAATCAATTGGAGTAAAGTCGGGAGAACGAGCAGGCTTTTGCTCTGCCTACCCAACGATTTGGAAAAGTTTCGTTTAAAAATTATCGAACTCATCAATGATAATGTACATGTACAGGGGCTTCATCCTGCTGTAGCCTCATGATTCTTCGCGTATGTAAATCCAGAATTTCCATCAAAGTGGCATATCATTTTTATGGAATTTTCGATATCTTACTCCATTTAAAACATCATTAAAAAAGAACGGACCGATCAGGTAGTCTCCAAGAAATTCAACGACCATCTATTTTGATAATCAATAGTAATGCATGTTGTGTCGATTAACAGACCCGTTACTCTTAAATGTTGCTTTATCACTAAATAAAATTGTGTGCATAAAGTTGCAGTCATTATTAATCAAGTTATCAAATATAAGGTGGTAGATATGAAACTTGTGTTTTAAGGTAATTCGATTAATACTGATTCGCGATAAGTCAGTTTGTGTCTCAATTTCTCTGCAACTCAATTTTAGATTTTTTTGTAACATTAAAAGAACTTCCAATTCCAGGTTTTCGTCTATTTTTCGTGCTAATACTTCTTTTTTCAGGTACGTAACGCTTCCTGTAGCATCAAATCTATCCTTCAATTTTTTAAATGCAGCATTTCGCAGCAGTCTTGCATTTGGGTATTTTTGATTGTAGAGTCCTTCAGCCAATAAAATATTACGATCCGCTTTACCAAGACTGTATACCATGATAATGAGGTCTTGACGAGTAAAATTCATTTTTTGATTTATAATCTTCACAAAAAAATTTACAGATTGTAACAATGACAGAAGCCCACTCGATTTTTATTATCCAAAACAGAAAAGTTTATCGAAATTTAGTTAATTTAGGGCAGCCACTTAGAATTTTACACTAGACTATACAAACCTTATATTGATATAAAGCTTGTCAAGATCTTTTGATTGGCATAATAATAAATAGAGAGTGCCATTTGAAAAAAATGAGTTTTTGACGTTTTTAATTTGTCATGTTTAAAAAATCGCAGTAGGCACATGCCACTGAGCAGGTGGTTAAGTAAACACTTAAAAGATGCGGCAAACATTTAGAAGGTACAAATATTTAGACAGAACCCTGCATTTAAAAAATTCTGTTAAAAAAAGCGCACAAATCAAAATTGATAACAGATAAATGAAAACAACCTCCATAAAAGTTATTTGTAATTTAGAATACAATCCAAAAATAAAATCAAACTGAGTAGATTCCATTTAAAAAAGCATAACTCTAGTGTTTTTTTAATATTGGGGTTATATAAACAGCAATATTTTAAAAATATTCAACAGAAACGCAACTATAATCAAAAAAAGAAAAAGTTAGTATCTGCTAACATAAACAAGTTATAGAGCTTTTTCGGACCGTTATGACATATGTATGTACCATACTGTATGTACCAAATTACCTGCAACATGTCGTCGATCAAAACAAGAATGTACTGCAAGGTCTGATCTTTTGAGACATGCCCCAGAAGGTTGAGGAAGGTTTGGGCGCATTGCAGACGATCAGTTTGTAGTAATTTCTCGCGTTTTGTGCTATCAGAGACATCAAAAGCAGCAATAAATTGGTAGTCCTCTTGGGATATCATCTGTGATCTAAATTATAACAATGAGAGATAAAAACTTTGATTAAAAACCACCACTTACTGGAAATAACTCTGCCAATTTACTTTCTGGGACCGGATATCGGTGGCCCTTTGCTGCAAGACACTCGTTGCTGCCAGCATATCTGAAATCGCCCACATTCTGATTTAAAATCGGGAATTTGGCCAAAAAAAATAATAAAAAAGTTTTAGGACCACTGGTGTCATGGTCGTCATTATCGGGACGTCACGTGAGTGTGCACTAGCCCAATTTCGAAAAAAAGCCCATTTTAATGTGAGTTTTAAATGAAAATTAAGGCAAAACCCGCAAAACTGGACTTTCTGACCAGTTTTGAAGAGGACAACCTTACATTAGGAACGACAGATTTTACCTATTTTTTCATCGTCGAGTGACGTAATTATTTCTTTGATTTTAGGGTCAGTCCCTGCAGGAACTTGCGACGACGTCATTTTGGCCGAAAAAACCGCACAATTCTAAAAAAAACACTTCACAAAAGTCTCGCCGTGTTTTTTGACTACACCTGACAAGTCTTGTGATTATTGACACACGGTACCAACCCGACCAATCATAACTCACCAAACAAATCTGCGAGTCAGACAAAGAAAGAAGCTGAATTAAGTTGGTGCTGGGAAAGTGAGGCGCGTAATTCAAAATGCCTCTAAACGAAATTAGGGCGAAAAAAAATTGCAAATTGAAGCCTTCGCACCCGTTACCGGTTACTGAAACTCAAATTAAGGGTTATTTTAACGGGTTTAGTGTCACAGTTGAGGATAAAGACGACATGAAGAAAATTGTCTCAATGGGTTATTTTGGGAAAGCAAATTTGTCAAGAAGTGGGCCCCAATTTCATAACGAAATTATTTTTAAACGAGTTTTTAATAATCGGAAACGCTACACGAAAGACACTCCACGGAAAATTATTGTTTTACCTGATTCTGAAACAGAATCTGATTATTTCACAAATTTAAAACCAGAATTTCAGTTAGACACATCAGGAATTCAAGAAACTGTTAATTTAGGCTTAGAAGAAGCTTTTTTTCTTGTGAATGCAATAAACTGCCTTCAGGTATTCAACGAAGAAAAAAAATTATCTCCTGAAGAACTGTGGAATATTTTTAAATCGACTGATAAATATTTCGTGGAGAATTACATTGCTTATTACTATTTTAGATCAAAAAACTGGGTTGTAAAGCCTGGAATTAAATTTGGAGGAGACTTTTGTACCTATTTTTAGGAAACAAAATAAAGTAATTAATTTTTTTCATTTTAGTGTTATACAAGCAGGGACCCCCTTTTTATCACGCTTCTTATGTTGTAATAATTTGTGTTGTCGATAAGGAACTTAAATTAGTAGAAAATCGACGTTCCTTCAAAAAAACCCATTTAATGGGACTGAACCGGTTATGTGAAACGGCTGGAAAGGTACCTACTTATATAACTTTTACAGAGCGACATAAAAGTATGAAATAAATTTAATATTTTCTAAGATTTTTTTTGTAGGAAAACGCCAAAATAGGTTGATTTTACTTTTTTATTGCGCACGTTTTTCACTTATTTCCAAGGAGGATCTACTAGCAGCTAATGTATGATTTCAACAAGACGGTGCACCTCCACGCTACGCTCGTGGCGTCAGAGATTATTTAGATGATGTTTTGTCTGCTTTTCGTAGGATGCTACTTAAAATCAAAAACATTTTCAACAAAATCAAGAGGTTTAAGAAAAAGAATTACAAATCAGTACCCGTTAATTAGTCAAAAAATGAGAAATAATGTGCTAACGGACTTCGAAAATTAGTTGTATTATTGCCAAGAAACAGAAAGGACGTCAATTTACATTTGGTTTAGTAATTCTGTCGAAAATTGCGTTTATTTTGGAAAATTTAATTAAACATTTAAATTGTTTAAATTAGTTAAAGTTTTTGTTTTAGACCCTACTATAAATGTTATACTGTTTTACTCAGGAAAAAAAGTAGTTTCATTTTTCAATATCAAAAATAGGAGTTGCTATTTAAAAAAAAATTGATTACGTGATTAGAAAAAAATTGAATATACCTAAGTGAAAAACGTGCGCAATAAAAAAATAAAACAGACATGTCTTGGGTGTTTTTCTAAAAAAATTAACTTAGAAAAGATGATTTTTATTCCATTCTTTTATGTCACCCTGTATATAACTAAAATATTCCTCTATAGAAATTTTTTTGTAGGAATTGTTAATTTGTGAAATTGTTTGTCCTTGTGAGTTACAAGAAATTTCCTTTAATGATATTTCAAAAGTTTCAGTAAAGGAAACAATAATGAAACGGTGGACTGAAAACTGATTTATTCTAACTACTAATTTTAAAAATAAATTTTACATCGAAGTTGCCATTCTTTGTTTCTGTTTTTGTGTGATTCCTGTTCTTCTATATTCACTCCTTTCTTTCAAGTATTCCTCTTTGCATCTGTTTTTAAAATCCTCGTCTTCATACCACCTAATCAGACATTCCTTCAAAGCTGCATTCTCTTTTCTGCACTTGAAAGTCATTAAGATACTGCTATTTTTACAACACTCTGTGAATTTCTCAACGACATCCACACACTTTTCATTTCGTGCAATTTCACGCATTTTTTTCGGGATCATGACATCGATTTCGACCCTTCTTAAAGACAAATCTTCAGGATCTCCTGAAATCAAAATTTGCGGTTGTCTGAAGATTTTTACCAAATTAATATTATCTGAAATAATCATCTTTCAGCCCCAAAAGCTCACTCCTAAGATTTCAACTCATTACTCCCGCTACTACGGGTGTTTTACGAAGGGCAGAAGGTGGATAAACGCAAAATTTGTTGTTTTTTTTAATAAATGGGAATCTTTAGTAATGAATTTTTGATTTTTTCTTCAATGTTTAAAAATAATCATTTTAATGAAATAATTTTTATAAAAAAAGTATACCGGGTTTAAACGACATTAGGCCCACCCCTTTTTTAATGGTATTTTTTCAAATAGAAAAAAAATCAAACAGGCTGTAAAACAAAAAAAAGTGGCAAATTATGTTTAATAGCTTGTTTAAAATATTTCTTCAATATAAATTTTTTTTCAGTTTTTTAAAAAATTATTTTTGTAAATATTACAAAAACTACTGAGTAGATTTTCAAAATTGTGATATCTTTAGAATGATAAAAAAACGTTAATTTAAAAAGTCAAGTAAGCCACTATTGTTCCATTGGAAAAAAATAAGTTAAACCGGAAAAACTAATTTATTCTATTTTAAATTGGTGTATTTTCTAAACTAAATTATTTATGAGATTGGTTTTACTTTTTAATGGTTGCTTACATTATTTAGATTTCTTTTTTACCTTCACACCCATCTGGATAAAAAAACAAAAATTGCAAAAAAAATTCACAATTTTTTTTAAAAGTAGTCTATTAAACTCAAAATTTAACGTAGATTCCAAAAATATATTTAGTGTTCCATTTAAAAATCTAAAGTTATGGTCATTTCCGGTAAAACCGGAAGTGATAGAAAGTTAATTTTTTACTCGATTACTGGAGATTTTCTAACATAGTAAGTTCTCCAAGTTTCGTTTTTCTATTTAAAAAAGTACTATTAAAAAAGGGGTAAGCCTGATTTCGTTCCAAAAGGTATATTTTTTTCTAAAAAAACCTTTGTTACAAAAATGTTCATAAAATATAATTTGTTTCTGTGAGAGGATAACACTTTTGTTTATAAAAAAGATTACGTAATTTCTTTTTTACTCGTCTTTCTTAAGATTTTGAAAAGGGGAATAGGCGGTTAATAACGTTAGCTCGAATTCGGTTCGACTGTGGGTTATCTATATTTGTAACAAGTCTATTTATTATTTCAAAATATATTTCAGGTTGTTTTTTATCATAAGTATAATGTTAAAATGTTAGAGGCAAGTTTCTGAGGGTAAAAAATAATTATTCTATAAATTTGGTAAAAAAAAAAACTTTCACAAGAATTGAATTTGCCGCCATGTCATATGTCAACTCAGTCGGTAAATTACGCAACAACTTACAGAAAAATTCCTTAATCGAAATTTAACACAAATTCGATTAATGAAACAGTAACTTACCTAATCCCTTAGGGCCACTGGTGTATTTCTCGTGTAAAATATTCTTTTTTTGGTGCTCATTTGCCATTGTTGCAGGGAATTGTTATACCGATGTGTCAACTGTCATGAATTGCAGATTTGATTTTTGACAGAATTCAATTCGCCGCATCATATCAAAGAAGTCTCATCGCGAATTAAGTTCAAAATGGATCGTTTGCTTCGTTTGGGTGGCGGCATGCCGGGCTTATCTCAAGCGCCCCCTCCATCTGACGCCCCTGTGGTAGACACCGCCGAGCAGGTCTACATCTCGTCTTTGGCCCTCTTGAAGATGTTAAAACACGGCAGAGCTGGGGTCCCTATGGAAGTCATGGGCTTGATGTTGGGTGAGTTTACATCGTGACTTTGCCTTTTTCCTAAAGTCAATTTTAGGTGAGTTCGTTGATGATTACACCGTCCGGGTCATCGACGTCTTTGCCATGCCCCAGACTGGCACAGGTGTGAGTGTCGAGGCTGTGGATCCAGTTTTTCAGGCGAAAATGTTGGATATGTTGCGTCAAACAGGCCGACCTGAGATGGTCGTGGGTTGGTACCACTCTCACCCAGGTTTTGGGTGCTGGTTATCAGGGGTTGATATCAATACCCAGCAGTCATTTGAGGCTCTTTCTGAACGAGCTGTGGCTGTTGTTGTTGATCCAATTCAGTCAGTTAAAGGGAAAGTTGTGATCGATGCCTTCAGGTTAATTAACCCAAATATGATGGTTCTGGGACAGGAACCACGTCAGACTACTTCCAATCTGGGACATTTGCAAAAACCCTCAGTTCAGGCACTTATTCACGGTTTAAATAGACACTACTACTCGATTAGTATTAATTATCGGAAAAACGAGTTAGAACAGAAAATGTTACTTAATTTACATAAAAAATCATGGATGGATGGATTAATTTTAGCTGATTATAAAGATAACTGTGGGATTAATGAAAAAACAGTTGCTGATGTCTTGGAATTAGCAAAGAATTATAACAAAGCGCTGGAGGAGGAAGAAAAAATGACACCCGAACAATTGGCTATTAAAAATGTGGGAAAACAAGACCCGAAAAGACATCTTGAAGAAAAAGTTGATTTGCTTATGACTAACAATATTGTACAATGTTTAGGTGCTATGCTGGATACAGTCGCATTTAAATGATTTTTTTCTGAAATAACAAGACACGTATTTTGTAACTTATTTGAAACAGTTTGAAATAATCATTAATAAACATTTTTTTAATAAAAGTATTTTATTTAAAAAAATTTCAAATTTTACCGCGTCATGTCACGTGATCACAACAGCAGCGCCCGAGTTTTGTCATTTTGACGAGTTTTAGGTTATGTTTACGCTTCAGGTTTTTGAGAAAAATTGTGGTGTTATCTCAAGAAAATTTGATTTTTTTTTAGAAAATATCGATGTAGTAGTAAAGACGGTAATAATTTGAGTAAAAAAAGTGAAATTTTTGTGATTTTCCAGTTTTTTAGGTTTAGTTGTGTTTGTATATAATTTTGGTAAAAAACATGTCAAATGTAAATAAAAACCCAAAACCTCCCTTACGTTGGGATAAAAATGAGTTAAAAAGTATAAAAGTCCAAATCACAAGAAGGAATATTTCGAAGCCGCATTCAACAATTCCTTTGCAACGAATTTTAGAAGATCCTACTCTGTTAAATATCTGTGTTCATTGTAGACCTGGTAAACATATTTTTATTTAAAAACTTTTACAATTCCTTTACTTTTACAATGCCTTAATCCTCATTTCATTATTTCAAACCACGGCCTCCTAGATTACATTTTGAAGGAGGTTACTGACTTACTGTAGGAGGCCGTGTTTAGTAAGATCACAGGTTTCTGTTATTACGAATTTCTATTCTTTTTATTTCAATTTAGGTCTTTTTTTAGTACAGAAGAAACATGAAGAAATGAAGAAACACTGCTGAAGAAGGGACTACATTACGTAATAAAGATTTGCTCAAATATCTCTGAATAAATAAATGTAAGTTACTTTCTTTAGATAATTTTTTAGACGCGTTATTTAATAATTTTTTCTTAAATTCTTGATTTTCAAATGATTTACGTAATTTTTAAATTTGCATGTAAATACATTAAATTTCTATTTGATAACATTAGATTTTTATATTAAGAAGAAGAAAGAAGGAAAATGAGTAAAGAAGAAAGAAGACGAAGAAAGTAAAGAAGAAGAAAAACAGTTTGATGTTTGATGTAATAAATCTAGTCAAATTCGTTTTACTATAAGTTTTATTGAAAGAAGAAAATAATTCGAGTATTTTTTTAAATATTAGATTGTTTTTTTTACTAAGAAGATTTGTAAAAGAAGACAGAAGAGCACAAGAAGAACAGAAGAAACTCTTTACTTTATTGATATCTTTTCGTATTAATAATTTTCTGTTTGAACTATTCCAAAGAATATTTAAGTTTTTGAAATTAATGATTCAGTTTTTTTTTTTCTAACAAAAATAACAAAGAAGATAGTCATTAATTATTTTCTTTGGAGTAATTCTTGTAAAAAAAATGTGAAATGGTAAAGCATCTAAAACCGTTTTTAGAACGCAAAACCTGCTTGATTTCAGATGAGGGTCTGCACCCAATATTTGATCGTGAAGATGTTGTTGCAAATTGTGGAGGGACTAATGAACAACCAGTGAATTCTCCTGCCCTTGAAAAACCTATCACTGCTCAAACGGCAAAATCGCGTAGTAGCTCAAGGTCAAGTAGAAGTCCCTCAAGAAAACACAGTCCTCAACCTCATACATCTATAGATTATCCTAAAAGTCGTGATTATTCACCGCGACGTCATCGGTAATTAACCAAAAAAATAATAATATTTATTTATCTTTATATCTTTTTTCGCTTTGTTCTTTTTTTTGTAATTTTGAAACTTCTTCATTTCTTTTTCTTCCCTGTTTTTGCTTCCTATTTTATTTTTAGCTGATGAATGAAGGATTATTCAAATTATGTGCAATTCTGACGTCACAAATGTAGCCAAAGCCGTAAAACAAAAAAAGTAAAAATTTTCCATTAAATTAGTATCAAAATGAATTTTAATAATACAGTCATATGGGGATTAAGTTTTCAATATTAGGATTAAAGAAAATTACAAAAAAGATACTGGAACGAATATATTGATAGTCTAAAATTGGTGGAGCGCTGATTTTATTTGAAAACGCTGCTCAGACAGTCAAAAATTAAAAAACGAACTGTCACTTGCAGCTCCTAATTCTTATTTATTTATTTTTTCTTTACTCCTTCTTTTGTCCATTGTTTACTCTCAACGCTGCTTTGTATCAATAGATGTCTTCCTTCTATAGTTTTCTTTCGTTTTCTTTTTGATTTCTGTTGTTATCAGAAATCTAAGTCAGTTTCATTCATATTTTTATTTAACTCATCTATTTTCTTTGTTAGTTGGGTTTCTTCTTTACTTTGTTTTTTATTTTTACTATTCTTTTTAACCTTTTTCGTTTGTGCTTTATCATTGTTATTTTTTTTTAGTTTTTTAATTAAGTTAATGTCTTCATTTCAGTCGGAGCAGTTCAAGATCAAAGAAAGTCGTCTATAAATCATCATCACCTTCACGTGGTCACAAGTATAGTAGATCCCCAAGGCGAAGCCGAGAGAGATCACCAAGACATCACAGATACAGATCACGTTCACCGAAAGAAAGAGGACGTACACCACCGAAATATCGAGAACCTCCAGAAAGTGGAAGAAGTAGAACACCAGTTAGGAGACGTAGTCGAAGTTATTCGCCACATAGAAGATCTCGGTATAGTAGATCACCAGATTATCGACGATATGAGAGAAGAAGTCGGTCACCAAGAAGACATCGATACACTCCAGAAAGAGACAGAGATAGGGAAAGACATTCCAGAAGGTCACCACCGGATGAACGAGGTTACCAACCGCCAAGAATACCAAATCCCTATTTCGAAGTATGTAACAACTAATCAGAGCAAGATTTTTAAATTAGCATATTCGTTCTCACCGTGATTTTTTTTCTAGGGTTCCGAATATTGGATACCAGATCCAATGTTACAACCTCGGTTTATACCACGTCCGATGATTCCACCTGGGGCATTTCCGTATGGTCCTTTTAGGCCTCCAATAATGCCACTAAGGCCCCCTTTTCGGCCCAGAATTGTATATAATAGACCTCAAAGACCTAGAGCGACAGTAGCAGCGATTGAAAATCCAACTGTTACAACTACAACAACGCCATCTATTGAAAATGCGGCTGTTACAACAACAACTTCAACTGAAGTATTGAGAGAGAATGAAGTGCAAGAGGGTGTTATTGTAGAGGAAAAGTCTGACGATAATTAAATTTTTTTAATGTAACGTTGCATTTGTTTCTTTTTAACCTTTTATAGATGGTGTTCCAGAATTATAGTTTTCGTTTTGTTCTGCAAGTGCAGACGTCTGGAAACATTCCATCTGAAAAAATTGTTGGATTCATTCTGGATTTAAATTAGTAAATGGAATTAAAAATATTCATATCAAAAACAATAGTTTTCTTAATTTATTTAGTAGATAATACGCCAATAAGTGGTCTTAAGTTAGAGCCGTAGCACCATTTCGGAACAGCACTAGCAAGTTTGCTGGATGGCGGTTCTGCTAATTTTAACTCATGGTAAAAAAGGCACCTGTTGACACCAAAATTATTTGAATTTGGAAGAGTGTACCGCGCAACGTCTAAAACGCACCATGTCTAATTTATTCAAAATCGCGACCCTCGCCAACATATAATATTTTGACATTTTAAAGAAAAGTCCCTAAAATTTGTATTTGATGTCTAAAATACACGAGTGAATTTAGGGTTGCCTATAACAAAGATTGAAAACAATAAAATTAATTAGAAAATATTAAAAAATGTATATATTTTAAAGACACGTACGTTATGGTTGTTGCCAGATCTAGCGAAATCTCGCTAGATCTAGAAATTTTTTTTGTAACCAAAAAAGAAAAGGAAAAAATTAAAAACTTCTTGCTGTTAGTGAATTTACTGTTTGATGAATTTCTAAAAAGCTATTTTTTAAAAATCGCTTGTAATAATTTGCGTTTTTGATATCCGATCGATTTTTTTGAGTTAAATCACTGATTAAAAAATTTAGATTGGCGAATTGGATATTAGTGCAAGAGTACTGTATAAATTATCAACAGGAAAATATTCTTGTTAAATAATTAAATTGCACAATTTAAATTTAAAGAAGTGTGAAGAATTTTTTAACGATCATCTAGGCACAGTATAGAAATAAATCAGTACGGACAGCTAATAAAAACTTCTCAAAAGCTAGCATACCATCACGTAAAATGTGTAAGATGGAGCCACTGATATTTGGATTTTTAGGCAACCAATAATACATAATTTAAATCTAAAGGGCTAGAACTATAAATAAAATACTATAAAAGTTATTTTAATCTTGTTTTACCCTTGTCTTTTGATATTTATTATATAATTTACAATTATAGCCTTTTAGAATAAAATTGTGTATTATTAGGTGCCTAAAAATCAGTGGCTCCATCTTACACATTTTACGTGAAGGGATGCTAGCTTTTGACAAGTTTTTATCAGCTGTCCATACTGATTCATTTCTATACTCTGATTTAGGGATTCTAGGGTGAAGTAAACCTGGCAACACTGATGTCACGTGATTTGTAAAACTTTCTTTTTTCGTGTCTTTCTCGTCTACGGCTGTTGTTTACAAACTGCGCCACATGTAGGTAGTTCGACTATTTTCTGGGTGATTTTTGTTGTGTTAGTGCTGAGTTAAATAAAATTCCATTAAAATAACAAAGATAAAGTTTGAATAAAAAAAGTTTGAAACTGCTACAAAAAATTGCAATTTTTTGTTATTGTGAAGTTTTTGCAGTTGATGATGGCAAGATCCGGCCCAGATCAAACAACATCAAAACTTCTCGCAAATGTGGATATAAATGAGTTAAAAAGCATAAAAGTTCAAATTACAAGGAGGAATATTTCAAAACCGCACTCAAAAATTCCTTTGCAACGAATTTTAGAAGATCCTACTCTGTTAAATATCTGTGTTCATTGTAGACCTGGTAAACATGTTTTAATTTAAAAACTTTTACAATTTCTTTATTTCTACAATGCCTTAATTGTCATTTCATTATTTTAAACCACGGCCTCCTAAATTACATTTTGAAGGAGGTCACTGACTTACTGTAGGAGGCCGTGTTTAGTAAGATTACAGGTTTCTCTTATAGCAAATTTCAAATTTTTTTTTATTGCAATTTAGGTATGTTTTTAGTACATAAGATTCAAGAAAAAATGAAGAAACACTGCTAAAGAAGGGACTACATTACGTGCTCAAGCATCTCTGAACAAATAAAGGTAAGTTACTTTCTTGATCTAATTTAATTTTTTTTCTCTTAAATTCATGATTTTTAAATGATTTACGTAATTATTAAATATGCATGTAAATACATTAAATTCCTAGATGATAATATTTATGTTTTTAATATAAAGGAAGAAGAAAAAAGAAAAAAAGAGTAAAGAAGAAGGAAGGCAAAGAAAGTAAAGAAAAAAAAGACAGTTTGAGACAGTAATAAATCTAGTCAAATTCGTTTCAATATAATAAGTTTTATTAAAAGAAGAAAATTTTCGAGTATTTTTTTAAATATTAAATTGTTTTTTTTACCAAGAAGATTTGTAAAAGAAGACAGAAGAGCACAAGAAGAACAGAAGAAACTTTTTACTTTATTGATATCTTTTCGTATTAGTAATTTTCTGTTTAAACTATTCCAAAGAACATTTAAGTTTTTGAAATTAATAATTCAGTTTTTTTAACAAAAATAACAGAGAAAGTCAGTCATTTTTTTTCTTTGGAGTAATTTTTGTAAAAAAAGTGAAATAGTAAAGCATCTAAAGCCGTTTGTACAATGCAAAACCTGCTTGATTTCAGATGAGGGTTTGCAGCCAATATTTAATCGTGAAGATGTTATTACAAATGGTGAAGAGACTAATGGACAACCAGTGAACTCTCCTGCCCTTGAAAAACCTATCACTGCTCAAACGGCAAAACCGCGTAGTAGCTCAAGATCAAGCAGAAGTCCCTCAAGAAGACACAGTCCTCAACCTCATACATCTATAGATTATCCTAAAAGTCGTGATTATTCACCGCGACGTCATCGGTAATTAATCAAAAAAAAGATCATTTGTCTTTGCTTCTTTTTTTGTGTAATTCTGAGACTTTTTAGTTTTCTTTTTTTTTCTGTTTTTGTTCCCATATTATTTTTATCTGTCTAAATGAAGGAGGATTCATATTAGGTGCATTCGTGACGTCACAAATGTAGCCACGGCCGTGAAACAAAGAAAGTGAAAATTTTCATTTAAAGTATGTAGTTTCAAAATGAATAAAAAAATAGTCATATAAGGATTAAGTTTTTAATATTTGGATTGAAAGAAAATTAGAAAAAAATATTGGAGCGTATTAAAAAATGTATTGAAAGTCTAAAATTAGTGTAGCACTGATTTTATTTGAAGATGCTGCTGAAACAATCAAAAGTAAAGAAAAGAATTGTCACCTGCAGCTCCTTACTTTAATTTTATTTATTTATTTTAATTTTTAGTTCTTTTCGTTACTCCTTCCTTTGCTTCTTGTTCACTGTCAAGGTTGCTATGTATCAATAGTTGTCTTCCTTTCATAGTTTCTTTTAGCCTTTCGTTTATTTTTTGTTTTCCGTAATTGTTAAAATATTCAAGTGGATTTCGTTCATATTTTCATTTAATTCCTCTATTTTCCATACATTCCAAGTTTCTAATATTTATGTTTCAGTTTCCTTTTCGTTGGTTGGGTTTCTTTTGTCTTTCTATTTATTCATTCTTCCTATTTTTTTTTCGTTGTTTTTTTTTTTCGTTTTCGCTATTTTCACTAACCTTTTTTCTTTCTGCTTTAATTTTTTAATTCATTAATTAATGTTTTCATTCCAGTCGGAGCAGATCAAGATCAAAGAAAGTCGTTTACAAATCGTCATCACCTTCACGTCGTTACAAGTATAGTGGATCACCAAGGCGAAGCCGAGAGAGATCACCAAGACCAAGATTAAGGCGAAGCCGAGAGAGATCACCAAGACATCACAGATACAGATCACGTTCACCAAAAGAAAGAGGACGTACACCACCGAAATATCGAGGACCTCCAGAAAGTGGAAGATGTAGAACACCACTTAGAGGACGTAGTAGAAGTCGTTCACCATACAGAAGATCTCGGTATAGTAGATCACCAAATTATCGACGGTATGAGAGAAGGAGTCGCCCACCAAAAAGACATCGATGCACTCCAGCAAGAGACAGAAATAGGGAAAGACATTCCAGAAGATCACCACCTGATGAACGAGGTTACCAACCGCCAAGAATACCAAATCCCCATTTCGAAGTATGTAATAACTAATCAGAGCAAGATTTTTAAATCAGCATATTTTCGTTCTCACCGAGATTTTTTTTCTAGGGTGCCGAATATCGGATGCCAGATCCAATGTTGCAACCTCGGTTTATACCACGTCCGATGATTCCACCTGGAGCATTTCCATATGGTCCTTTTAGGCCTCCAATAATGCCACTAAGGCCCCCTTTTCGGCCTAGAATTGTATATAATAGACCTCAAAGACCTAGAGCGACAGTAGCAGCGATTGAAAATCCAACTGTTACAACTACAACAGCGCCATCTATTTAAATGCGGCTGTTACGACAACAACTACAACTGAAGTATACAGAGATAGTAAAATGCAAGAGAGTGTTATTGTAGAGAAGAAGTCTGATGATAATTAAATATTTTTTAATTCAACTTTGCATTTGTTTTTTTTTTTAATCTGTTGTAAAGGATGATCCAGAATTAGAATTTTTGTTTAACCTGCAAGTGCATTAGCATTATGCACATGAATTTCCAAAATACTGTTAGCGCACAAGAGATGTATTTTATTTTTTTGCACGAAACTTTTGATAATTTTATATTAAAAATTACCTTTCCAAATTTCTCCTACCAAAGCACGTCGGCAGCGACTCTTATGTGCACAACCATAGTAGGCGTAGTTGTCAATTACTACAAAAAAAAAATGTCACTTATCTGTGCCTCTATAACAAAAAGCTTTTAAAAGCCAAATTTATAACCACTTTATGACCTGGTGCAAAAGCAAAAATATAAAAAGCTATTCGGAACACTGTTTACTGGCGTATTTTCAAGAAGAGTACTATAAAAAAATCACTGTGGTCCGTTTATAGTATGCTGAAATCATGCCTAAATATTAAAAACAATTTGAACAATTGCATTTCTGAAAAGAAAAACTGAACGTCATGTGTCAAAAAGTCAAAAATTTTAGAAGAGCAACACAACAAAATTTCTAAGTGAAGCTCCAAATAGAAGTGAAGCTCCCTCAGACCTCATTGAAACTATAAACTCTGTATTTTACTTAGGTCGTATTAATAATTGGAATATCAAGAGGTCGTCGTAGAGAAGAGCTTTATAAAATGACAATTAATGATGATGAATAACTTTAAAAGATGATATACTTCTCATATCAATACCAGAAACAAAAACTTACAATCAAAACTATCTGAAAATTAGAAGACTTTAAAATTTCAAGACTGTTTTGAACATACCATAAAGGAAAATGTATAAATTCACCTCTTGGTATAAATATGATTGGAAAAATTCCACAAAGTATTGCTGAATTCTTAAATTTAGAAAGTTCCCATGAGTATACAGGGCACTGCTTTCGACGAATCGCGGCGCGGGCAACTTTACTTGCTAACATAGGTGATGATATGCTATCTATTAAACGTTTTGGCGGATGGAAAAGTCAAGCAGTTGTTGAGGGCTACATCGAAGAATCTGTCTTAAGCAAAATCCAAATTGCCCAAAGACTAACAAATTCTCAACCTTGAACAAGTATGTACATCTGCCAACATAAGATCTACAAAACCAACGCCAAAGATTTCTAAACATCCACCAATTTACAGTTTTTAAATAGTCAGTTATCAGGTATCTCATTCAACACTTGCACTATAATACATTTACCTAAACAATCCGAGAGTTTGAAAGAAGTAACTAACTTGGCAAAGCACGTGCTCGATTTGTGAATTAAAAAATCTGCCGTCGCATTGATCATGATTGAACTAATCAATAAATCATTATTCAAATGTTTAAAGCGATCCGAAATCAAAAAAAGGAATGAAATAATGAACTTACCTGTTGCAAAATTCGTCGTACACAGTAATTAATATTACCTAGAAAACAGATTAAAGTTTGTTACCTACTTTCCAAATATTCTAAGAAGGTATAGAATTACTTATCAGATATTCTTAATAGGTATTTGTTTAGTATTGTTGACAAATGAATCTTGGATTAAAAACCAACTTTTACCGAATTTAAAAAAAAAATTCGGTCATAGTTTTAGACAATGCATCTTACTATTTTAAAATTGATAAAAGAGTTCCAACAATAAGCACAAAAAAGCAGGAAATTATAAATTTTATGGTGGAAAATGTGCTGGAGATTCTACCAAACTGCACAAAAAAATTCTTCTTCAAATCATAAAAGACTCTGTAGAAATTGAGAAAACAAATAAATTTAATATAGATAAATTAGCAAAAGAGAATGGACATGATGTTTTGCAATTACCACTGTATTATTGCATATTGAATCCCATTGAACTAGTATGGAGCCAGTTGAAACATTCAGTTAGGAAATCAAATAATACACCGCATTTACACGCGTCGATAATAAAAAAGTTGAAGAAATTGATTCAGTTTTATGGCGAAATTGTGTCCGGCATGTTATTGATATACGGGGTTAGTCAAAACGTCGGTCAAAAGTATGAAATAGACAGTTTATCTCCGCAAATATGAACTTTATGACAAAATGTCATCGATAAAAGATTCTTTACTAACTATTCTTTATCTCTTAGTCTGCTTGTTGTTTTTTTAAGTTAACGCATTTCCATGGAAACGTAATTTTTTTTTCTTTTTTAAATAGCAACCTAGCAATTTTCTTGGTGATTCTTCTTCCTCTTTTTTTTTTCTTAAAATGACCTAACATTTTTCAATATCCTTTAATAACAAAATTTTAGAGAAAATGGCTATAATACTTTATTCAAGCAAATAATCTTTAACTTAAATGAAATGTTCAAA
The DNA here is from genome assembly GCA_029207805.1 of Tribolium confusum. Classification (NCBI taxonomy): domain Eukaryota; kingdom Metazoa; phylum Arthropoda; class Insecta; order Coleoptera; family Tenebrionidae; genus Tribolium; species Tribolium confusum. The sequence goes on along the minus strand of JALGAY010000007.1, from coordinate 8,203,827 downwards.
CTGAAGACCCTCTACAGCTTGACAGTAACCTAATCTGTCATAAAAATTGCGTAACGAATTTTGCAGCCAGTTAGGTGGTATTTCTGCGATTCCGTGCCTTATTCTGGCTTCCAGGTCTTCCAAATTTTGAGGTCTTTCTTTGTAAATTGTAGTTTTTAAGTGACCCCAGAGGAAAAAATCTAAGGGGCTTGAATCGGGGGACCTAGCAGGCCATTCAATAGAACCCGGACGTCCTATCCAACGACGTGGAAAAATATTATCCGGAAATAGGCGAACATCAACTCCATAATGGGGTGGAGCGCCGTCTTGCTGAAACCAAATATCTCGGTTTGGCATTCCTTGTCGATCTGCATCCGGAAATAATTGTACAATATCGGGTACAATGCGATGACGCAATAAGAGTAGATATCTAGCCGCAGTTAAATGCCCATCAATAAAATATGGGCCTATTATTTGCTGCCCAATAATACCAACCCATACATTAAGTTTTTGACGGTGCTGTGTATGATGTTCCATCATTCAATGAGGATTCGCACTAGACCAGTATCGACAGTTGTGTCTGTTCACAAATCCATTGAGACAAAACGTGGCTTCATCAGAAAATAAAATGTTGTTTAGACAATTTGGATTATTATCAATCATTTCCGTCATGGTTGCACAACACTGCATTCTTCTGTCTGGGTCTTCTTCGTTTAGCTCATGGAGAACGTGTATCTTGTAGGGTTTGTGTTTGTTCTTTTTCAATATTCGAACAATCGACGATTGACTAATATCATTATGCAAAGCAAGTTGCATGGTTGTCGTAATTGGATTATCTATAACACTTAGTAATACATCAAGAGCTTGATCATGATTCGTGGCTGATTTCGGACGTCCAGATTTTGGCATATCTTTTACATTTCCAGTTTCTCTAAATTTTTTAACCATTTTAGACTCCGTGGATTGTACAATGGGATTTTTTCCAGGGTGAACGTTGTTAAATAAATGACAAACATCTTGGTGTAAACGTGTTCGAATCTCCATAACAAACCATCATGAGAATTTCAATTCTTTCAGTTTCACTGAGTTTCACCATCTTTACAAATTAAAATAAAACTATCTTTATTAAATTAATTTGTTAACTTATTAAAACGTACGTCACACTGACATGAAAAATATCATTAAAGGAACAGAGGTCACTATTATTTTTTGTAAATTTATCATCAAATAAATTTAAAAAATTAGTAAAAAGCAGAGAATCTGATTTGATATCATTTTTTAAAGTTTATTAATTATGATTTTAGTGATTTTACACAAAAATTTTGTTATAAAGGATATTAACAAAATACCAGGTCATTTCAAGAAAAAAAGAGGAACAAGAATCACCAAGAAAATTGCTAGGTTGCTATTTAAAAAAGAAAAAAAAGTTACGTTTCCATGGAAATGCGTTGACAAAAAAACAACAAGCAAGCTAAGAGATAAAGAATAGTTAGTAAAGAATCTTTTATCGATGACATTTTGTCATAATAGCTATTATTACAACTAGGGAAATATGAATAGTATATTTCCCGAGGTTGGCTAGTTACATCCCGAGGAGAACCCGAGACAACTGAGGAAATATATTGTGACGTTTATTATATGTGGGTTTCTGATTTAAAGAGCTGGAGATAATTTCTCGGCAAGTTTATTTACAAATCAAATTAATTACAACTAATTAACACAGCTAATATTCTAAATCACTAACGGAACACAAAACACTTTAATTTATCGCTTTCTAAATTCGCTGGATATCGCCGGAGTTCGCCTTTATGTCGCTCTCCCAAAACCAGACTGACTGACTGACTCGCTGTCTCGCATATATATAGGGGTATGGACTCTTTCCAGAACTTTCGAGTATTTTCTCGCGTTTCTCCTGAATTATTTCAATTCGGCAAGATGATTGGAATTCAATCACAATAGCGACAAACAATGCCGACGTAAACAAGAATAAATAAACCCATTCAAAACGTAAATAATACTCGAAGTTCTATTCAGTTCCTAGAAGTGAGCGGTCCACAACACAATACTCGATACTCTGATTCACCGCTTCTTAGAATTGAGTCGTTCGCGTCACACTACCCCCCTCTTAAGAATTGTTCGTCTCGAACAATCATTCATCGTCATTTGAACCCGCATAGGGGGCTAAACGGTCTAAATGCACTACCTTCATCTTAGCCCTGGGGTTCTTTTGGATTCTATACACCACGTCGTTAAGTCGGGTCAGTACGGTATAAGGGCCTTCCCATTTCGGCTGAAGCTTCGGACATCGCCCTTTCTTCCGTTGAGGGTTAAATAGCCAGACCAAATCTCCCTCTTGAAACCCTACCGAATTCGCCCTCAAATCGTACCGCGTCTTCATCCTGTCACTGGCAATCTCAATTCGGTCTCGAGCCAAGTCGTGGATATGGGACATCGTCTCTTGAAGCTCTTCTACATAGCTTCTAACTTCCTTGGGTTCTTGAGTGGGTGTCCCAAACACAAGGTCACAAGGCAAGCGGAGTTCCCGTCCAAACAAAATCTTGGCTGGAGTTTGATTTGTAGTTTCATGGATCGCCGCTCTGTAAGCCAACAAAAACAACGGTAAATGGCGATCCCAATCTCTTTGATGGGCCTCTACAACTTTCGATAGGTGCTCTTCCATGGTGCTGTTAAAGCGCTCGACCATTCCGTCGGACTGAGGATGCAGCGGTGTAGTCCTGGTTTTCCGAATACCCAAGAGATCACAAATTCCTTGGAAAACCCCTGACTCAAAGTTTCGCCCTTGGTCCGAATGCATTTCCATGGGAAGCCCATAACGAGAAATCCAATTATCCACCAAAGCACGAGACACAGTAATAGCTTCTTGGTTTGGTAACGCGTATGCCTCAGGCCATTTACTGAAATAGTCGGCAACAACCATAATGTATTTGTTGCCCGAGTCGGTGACTGGAAATGGACCCGCAATATCAAACGCAATCCTCTCAAACGGAGCCCCAACGTTGTATTGCTTCATGGCTCCCCGGCTACGAGTTTTCGGGCCTTTACTCGCAGCACATGTTGTACATTTCCGGCACCAATTAGCGACATCTTCTCGGCTATTGACCCAATAAAAGCGTTCGCGAACCTTCCCCAAGGTTTTGTTGACGCCGAAGTGAGCTCCAGATCTTCCATCATGGATTTCCCTTAAGACTTCCTTTACACGACTCTTCGGTAGGACTAGCTGCATTGTTACCGTCTTTCCATCCGCGCTTTCCCAAGCCCTTTTGAGCAGCCCATTTTCGACTTTCAGGGAGTCCCATTGTGCCCACAACACCTTCAGAGCAGGACTCTTATTTGAAATGTCATGCCATTGCGGTCTTACATTTCCGTTCTCCTTGCTTTGTAAAATCGGTCCGATCTCATCGTCTTGCAGTTGCTCTGTTCTTATTTCTTCAGCTGTCCATCCGTCAGTAGGTTGCAAAACTAGCCTTCTAAGGTTGCACAGGTGGTCAGCTTGTTCTCGTTGGCTACAATGTTTGCAGTCGGCTCTGCACGGTCTTCTGGACAAGGCGTCTGCATTTTGATGAGACCTTCCCGAGCGATGCTTGATTTCAAAATCATACTGCTGAAGTCTCTCAATCCATCTCGCTGTTTGACCTTCAGCATTCTTCAAATTTAACAGCCACTTTAAAGCGGCATGATCTGTCCTTATTGTAAAATGTTGGCCGTATAAATATTTGTGGAAATGGCTTACCGCGTTCACGATAGCCAACAGTTCTCTTCGGGTGACACAGTAATTCCTTTCAGGTTTAGAAAGAACCTTACTATAATATTCGATAACCCTCTCTTCGCCATCCTGTACTTGAGTTAATACTGCGCCAACTCCATTATTACTGGCGTCCGTATCTAAAATAAACTGACCTTTTGCCCTTGGGTAAGCAAGTATTGGTCCCGTACAGAGTGTAACTTTTAATGTTTTGAAGGCCGATTCACACTCTTTGTCCCAAATAAAAGGCGTCTTCTTTTCGGTCAGTTTATGAAGAGGTTTGGCAATATCGGCGAATCCTTTGACAAAACGGCGATAGTAGGTGCAAAGACCCAAAAAGCTTCGTAGTTGGTGCTTATCATTAGGTCGGGGCCATTCCCGTACGGCTGCAGTCTTCTCAGGGTCAGTTTGTATCCCATTCGATGAAACAACGTGTCCCAAAAACTTGACTTTTCTTTGGAAAAGGCAACACTTTTTAGGGTTAAGTTGAAGACGAGCGTTTCGCAATCGGCTGAAAATTTCTTGCAGGTTACTTTGATGTTCTTCGAAAGTTTTCCCAATAACCATCACATCATCAAGGTACACAAGGCAAGTTCTCCAAGTCAACCCTCGAAGGACAAGTTCCATTAGCCGCTCGAACGTAGCTGGCGCATTACAAAGTCCAAAAGGCATAACATTAAACTGGTAGAGCCCAGTTCCAGTCGAGAAGGCAGTTTTCTCCTTATCCTCAGGGTGAATTCCAACCTGCCAATACCCACTCTTCAAGTCTAAAGTAGAAAACCATTGGGAACCAGCTAACATGCTCAGTGTATCGTCGATGCGTGGAAGTGGGTAACTATCTTTCTTCGTTACTTCGTTGAGCCGTCTATAGTCAACGCAGAAACGAGTTGACCCATCTTTCTTTGTTACTAGTACAACTGGTGAAGACCAGGGACTTGACGAATCTTCAATGACGCCATCTTCTTTCATTTTTTCGATCATTCGAGCCACTTCTTCCTGTTTCGCAAAGGGGAGTCTTCTCGGGGGCTGACGAATAGGTTGTACTGATCCCGTATTAATTCGATGCTGTACCAAATTAGTTCTTCCCGTAATTTTGTCCCCTATTGCAAAAATGTCTTGTTCCTTTCGAATAAAAGCAGTGGCTGCTTTCCTCTGATCTTCTGATAAGTGTTGCCATTCTTCCAGAAAATAATTTTCCAATTCCGGGTTATTTTTACCTTCTCCTTCCTGGTAACTCTTGTTGTCCTTTTCTTCACAACGAACAACTCGTAATGCAGGCTGAAAGAAGCCAATCTGTTCCCCTTTCTGCAACGTAACTCGATTTTCGCTGAGATTGGCTATGCGAATAGGAATCTTTCCACCAGCCTCAACGAGTGCTCTAGCTACCAAGATCTGTTTATTGTGTGTCGCATTCGTGAATTTCGTCATGTCCGGTTCAACAACTCCCGTTCGGTATCCCCCAGGATCTTTTTCCAACTCTGCCAGCACAATTTTCTCAGAATTGCCGGGGACACGAACTGATTCTGAGACGATGATGTTTACATGGTCAGATGAAGCGGTCGCAGAATGTAACAAGATTTCTTCGTTTCCCATTTGTAACATCCTGTTCTTAATATCCAGCACAAATCCATATTTGTCCATAATGTCCAAACCCAAGATCACTTCATCAACTATCTCAGCTACAACCATTCGGTGTACAATATTGAATGGTCCTATCTCAAGTTTGACATTAGCTTCTCCATGTACTTGTGCTGTTTCACCAGTAGCGGTTTTCAAAACGAAGTTACATCTTGTCATGTAGATATTTTGAGATGTTTCCAGCATGTCCCGTCTCACTAGAGAAAGTGTTGCTCCCGTGTCAACCGTCATCTTGGTGTCTCGACCGTTGATTCGTCCATCCAGCAACAGACTATCATTTCCTTTTCCTAGCTGCGAGACGGAGATGATCCTAGGGGCTTTGGGCGTATCAGCTAGCACACGCCCCAAAGTGCTAGCTGAAATTAGTTTTCCTGATGCCGGGAAATTGAGGGGCCTGTGACATCTTCCTGACCCCTCCTTACATCCTCAGACCTTCCCCGTTGGCGGCAATCCCTTCTTATATGGCCTATCTTACCACAACCATAACACTTAGGCCGTCCTCCAGTGCGTGCTGGTGTCTGCTGCATCTTTTCCAACATACTCTTCAGTTCTTCGCAGCAGCAATTATTTGTTGGAGTTTCCTCTGCGGACATCAATCGCACGCGTTGAGCTGGTCGTCGTGAAAAGTCTTCATTTGCCGCCTCATATTCTAACGCGTGGATAAGCGCGTCAGCACAGGTTTTATATCTATGTAGACGTAGATAACGTCGTAAATCGCCATCTCTTAAACCATCAATAAATGCGCTGGCTTCCATCTCATGGCGAAGGTCTGCAGGTGCGGAAGGATAACCTAAATTAACCAATCCTTCTATTTCCGCGGCATATTCTTGCAAACTTTCGTTGCTTTTCTGATGTCGGGACTTAAGCATCATTTGGTATACTCTGTCCATGTGCTGGTCTCCGTAGCGCAATTCCAAGGCGTTGACCACTGCGTGATAGTTTTTCTGATCACGATCAGATACATTCTGAAGCAGCTGGAGAGCTGGTCCTCGCAGTGCTAACACCAGAGCTGTGGCTTTTTCTTCATCATTCCAGCAATTTATCTCCGCCGCTGCTTCAAACTGCCTCCTATACATTGACCACGAAGACTGACCATCGAAAGTTGGGGGTTTTACTCGTTGCGATGTTACTTCGCTTCCTAAAATTTGTCCTGTTCCAAGTTTCTTCATTTTACTTTCCAATTCTAAAACTTTCTTTTCTAATTCTTCCCTAACTTCTTTTATCTCTTCTTTTACTTCTTCTTTTACTTCGAAAACTTTTTCCTCAAATTCCTTTTTTACTTCTTCGACATCTTTCTTAAGAGCATCTTGTAAGGTATCGAATTTTTCGAAAATTCTTTCTTGCTCTTCCATTCGACGTTTTTCTTCTTCTTCTTTTTCTTGCAGTCGTCGTTTTTCTTCTTCTTCTTTTTCTTGCATTCTTCGTTTTTCTTGATCTTCCAGAAATTTCTTCTGTTCTTCTTTATCTTCCAAGCGTTGTTTTTCTAGTTTCTCGAAGAATACACGAAGTTGTTCCTCCATGGTTCTTGTCTGACTTCTTGTTGTTCTTCCAGAAGGTTCCAGAGACATAAACTTTTCTTTGTCCACCAAGCTTCTTTATATCCCACTCCTGACACCAGTGTGACGTTTATTATATGTGGGTTTCTGATTTAAAGAGCTGGAGATAATTTCTCGGCAAGTTTATTTACAAATCAAATTAATTACAACTAATTAACACAGCTAATATTCTAAATCACTAACGGAACACAAAACACTTTAATTTATCGCTTTCTAAATTCGCTGGATATCGCCGGAGTTCGCCTTTATGTCGCTCTCCCAAAACCAGACTGACTGACTGACTCGCTGTCTCGCATATATATAGGGGTATGGACTCTTTCCAGAACTTTCGAGTATTTTCTCGCGTTTCTCCTGAATTATTTCAATTCGGCAAGATGATTGGAATTCAATCACAATAGCGACAAACAATGCCGACGTAAACAAGAATAAATAAACCCATTCAAAACGTAAATAATACTCGAAGTTCTATTCAGTTCCTAGAAGTGAGCGGTCCACAACACAATACTCGATACTCTGATTCACCGCTTCTTAGAATTGAGTCGTTCGCGTCACAATATTTATATTTCCCGTGGTAGAATCAATAGTTTTTTTCTGATTGAAACAATATTGTTGTTAAAATAGCAAAATATTAGATTATTAATTCTGGAATTTAGCAATTAGTAACGTTGCTAAAGATAAGGGACATTGTAAATAGATATCATAGTTGACTGGTTTGATATTCGTGTCCTGTCATAAAAATATTTTGATAAAATGTCGGACTACGTGCTCCCACAGGCAGCGAAAGCCAGGGAATGTTTGATTCCAGCAAAATCGAATATTGCGTATAGTAAAATGTACGAAGACTTTCAACACCATGGAGAAATAAGTAAATAAGATTTATTCCTCCATGTTCAACACTGGAGAACAGCAAATACGGTGAATGGTGCCGACAAAAATATTTTGCTAGCGTTTTTTGAAGACTTGGTAATTTGCTATGATTTTTGTTATTTTTGAACGTGTAACTAATTTATTCTATCCGTAGTCGTAGAAATATTCACCAAACACGTTGTGGCCAAAATTATCCATGCTAAGGACAATGTTGTATTTAAAAGAAAAAATTGATGTTAGTATGTTTGAAGAAGTAGAAGCATTTGTAAAAAATAAAAATAAAGGATACGTTTCAAAAAAATCAGAGGTATTGTCCCGAGAACAGCTCAAAAAATTCTTGCGAGATGCTCTTACTGACATTTTTTTGATGTATAAGGTAAAATTTCATTGTGATTCTCCTCTGTTGAATAGACTGTTACACCTGTAATTTAAAGGTCGTTTTAATTATAGAAATCTTTGGCGTCTGCAGAACGCACATTAAATAAAACATTTTCATAGTAAAATGTAACATTTCAGATTTTCCTTATTATGACGTTTCATATTTCCCTTGGAACAATATGCGCGTTTCATATTTACCTAGGGAAATATGAGTGTGTTGTTACATATTGTAACTAAGGCGATATTAGTTAATATTGCATCAATCAGAAAAAAAGTTCATATTTACGGAGATAAACTGCCTATTCCATACTTTTGACTAACCCTGTAGAAAACAACTATTTATATCCGACCCAGGCACAGATTAGAGAGGAGTAATAATTGTGTTAATTAGATTTGTAGAGATGGATTTATACCAATTAATTGACAAAATTGGTTTCTAAAACACATACCTACAACAAATTATTTAAAAACAAAAAGCGCATTAAATTTTTTTTAGTGTTTCTACTTTGGTGTAACAAAAGTCAGTTTAAAAACAAATTTCACTCTTAGTTATCACTTATAAGAAACATAATAATTAATATGCAAGAATGTTAAGCTAAACTTGCAAAATTTCTTCTTTTGACCTGTCCATCTACCTGAGTTTCTAATTCTTTTAGGGGTAATTTAAATAAATAGGCAGGTATAGGATTTATTTTTGCTCTGTAGAATTCTATGATAAATGCCTTAGGTTTCATTTTTTATTTATTCACACCATGGAGGAATAAATAAATAAGTCTTATTTATTTATTCCTCCATGATCCACACTCGCAAATAGAAACTTGGTAACGCAAAAATATGATTTGTAAGCATTCCTTCGCTAATAAATTTTTATACATTTTTTTAAAATTTATAGACATTACTAAAACCAAAATCTTTATTATTATGGAATAATGTTGTCATCAAATTTTTCTACCAAACACCCTTTAATAATAATGAAGTATAAAAGCTTAACAAGAATATCTGGTAGGTAATTTTAGAATATTTGGAAAGTAGGTAACAAACTTTAATCTGTATTCTAGGTAATATTAATTACTGTGTACTTACTACGAATTTTGCAACAGGTAAGTTCATTATTTCATTCTTTTTTTTGATTTCGGATCGCTATTGAACATTTGAATAACGATTTATTGATTACTTAGTTCAATAATGATCAACGAGATGATCAATAACTGCCATATCGATGTGAAAATTTATAACAGTGCTGCTCCTATAGATTCACAAAATTATATATTGTAGATTTTATTAATGAATATCAAATTAAGGTAATACATATACAGATAATACAACATCGCCATGTTTGCAATATCGCCAATTCAACCTAATGGCAATATCGCCATAACAATATTGCACGACTTATTACTGTATTTTGTTTCTAATTTTATTACAGCAAAATAATGTAAGACTTGCAAGGAAGACAGAATCTCAGACATGGGACTTTGTGTCATTTGCAAAAGTTACCTTCATGATGACTGTTTAGGACTCACAAAGGATGATCCAGCTGATAACTTCACTTGTTAGTTTGTTTTAATTAATTTTTATTTTGTATTAATTACATTAAAATAAACGTTTCTTTTCAAGCAAATCTTTCCGATGTTGAAATTAGAAATTTAAACCACTGATTTTCAGAAATACAGAGGTTGGCGATATTGACGACCTCCTGTTGCCAATATCGCCAATTGTGGTTATTTTAAAATATATTTATTAAAAAAAAAAGAAAGAGGTAAAAACTACTTTTTATTGTCTAAGTGTGTAGTAAAATAGTATAGCTAATAATCCCTACAGATGATAGTTTCTTAAAAAACATAATTACATTTAAGCAAACTTTGTGATGCTTAGCATGGCGATATTGTATAGAATTAGGTACCTTAGCTAAAAATTTTGTAGTGTTAAAAGTTAGTTTAGTAATAGTACATGTTAACAAAACTTTCTTCTTGTTATAAAAAAAATAAAAATCTAGATAATAAAATCTAATAGTTTAGAATTGTTTTGAAATTGTTTTAAGGCTGTCGTGCAGTGAACTAAAATTTTAATTTTAGGGAATATGTAACCAGTATGCAAGACGTTTGAACTTACATTGGCAGCTGTCAATCAAAGGATTAAAAAAACCGCCTACTGTGAGGGTCGTTTAGACCTCAAACTCAGGCCAAATTCTTTTCACCGATAAAATTTGTTGAATCCAAGGAGGTTTGAACCTCCTTGTGAGTACCCTAGAATATTTTTTTCTGATTGATACAATATTAACTAATATTGCCTTAGTTACAATATGTAATAACACACTTATATTTCCCTAGGGAAATATGAAACGCTCATATTGTCCCAAGGGAAATATGAAACGTCATATAAAGAAAAATCTGAAATGTCATATTTTACTATGAAAATGTTTTATTTAATGTGCGTTCTGCAGACGCCAAAGATTTCCATAATTAAAACGACCTTTAAAATTTAAATTACAGGTGTAACAGTCTATTCAACAGAGGAGAATCACAATGAAATTTTACCTTATACACCAAAAAAATGTTAGTAAAAGCTTCTCGCAAGAATTTTTTGAGCTGTTCTCGGGACAACACCTCTGATTTTTTTGAAACGTATGCTTTATTTTTATTCTTTACAAATGCTTCTACTTCAAACATTTTAACATCAATTTTTTTCTTTTAAATGCAACATTGTCCTTAGCATGGATAATTTTGACCACAACGTGTTTGGTGAATATTTCTACGACTACGGATAGAATAAATTAGTTATACCGTGTTATACGTTCAAAAATAACAAAAATCATAGCAAATTACCAAGTCTTCAAAAAACGCAAGCAAAATATTTTCGTCGGCACCATTCACCGTATTTGCTGTTCTCCAGTGTTGAAAGTCTTCGTACATTTTACTATACGCAATATTCGATTTTGCTGGAATCAAACATTTCCTGGCTTTTGCTGCCTATGAGAGCAGGTAGTTCGACATTTTGTCAAAATATTTTTATGACAGGACGCGAATATCAAACCAGTCAACTATGATATCTATTTACAAACAATGTTCCTTATCCTTAGCAACGTTACTAATTGCTAAAGTCCAGAATTAACAATCTAATATTTTACTATTATAACAACAATATTGTTTCAATCAGAAAAAAACTATTGATTCCACCACGGGAAATATGAATATATTCCCTCGGTTGTCTATACATCCCTCGGGTTCCTCTCGGGATGTAACTAGCCAACCTCGGGAAATATACTATTCATATTTCCCTAGTTGTAATAATAGCTATATTGCCCTGTCTACTAGAAAAGAAATGTACGCCCAAAAAAATTATAGCTTTTTAATATTATTGTACATAAAATACTGGAGAAGTAGAATAATTGTTAAAAGTATTTTTGACTTCATCATAGGTAAAAGTCAAATTAACGTAGAATTTGTAGCTACGGAAACCCTGTGTTCGCAGTCACTTGCATTTTTACCACATAACGTGAGGTAAAAATGATACAAAGTTTTCATCTTTTATGAGACACATTTATAGAAAAAATCCCAATGAGTGAGAAACAAAAACATGTTAGGTATTAAGACGTCATTTTATACAACTTTTATTTGTTGAAATTAGACTATTTGGGACAAAATAATTCATACATCAAACACTGACGTTGTCAAAATTTTTTGTATAAATTGAGCACGATATTAGCCATCCTGACTTTAATAATATTGTCAAAATTTACAAGAAAAGTTGGTTTACACGATTTTTTGTGTCAGTGGCAAAATTTGATATTCACATTTTTTTCTTGCAAAATGTTTTTTAATTCGAATTGTGCTGCGAGAGAATACTGTGAATAACAGATTGCTACAGTACTTTTTAAATTAGTACTTCGACGACGATACTGTAATTTTGATGATGATGTTTAATATATTAGAATATCTGATAATTTGTAATCTTTCAATAAAAGTCCTCAGCGAAAAAGTTTTATACAAATCTTATATTAAATAATTACGCTGCGGGTCGTGTTTCTAATTATTTTTCTGGCAAAATGCAAGTTAATTCAAACGAATGTAAATCGTTATATATTATTGTTTTTTGTGTCTTTATTATTTACGCTGTATTTTGTTGTAGCACAGCTGTCAATCAGCATTTTAGCATAAAACAAAAATACATATTTTACTGTACTCTGTAGTATACTTTTATCATCAAAATCTGCAAATCTCAAATTTACAGGTTCACTAGCGCGAATTCAAAAGAAAGCATTTTATTGGTTTTTGTTCATTCCCGTTTCTCCAACCCTTGGGAGTGGTCAACATCTACCTCGTGCTGCCGACCTGGCCATGTTGGCATCACCCGTATGATTCCACCAAGGACGTTGAATGATACAACGTCCTTGGATTCCACCCCTGAACCCTGAACCAGCACTCAAGGGTTGGGTGAAGTAGGCTTGGCAACACCGGTGTCACGTGATTTGTAACAACTTTCTTTTTCATGTGGCTCTCGTCTGTGCCTGTTGTTTACAAACTCAACCACATGGTAGTTTCGACTATTTTCTGGTTGATTTCTGTTGTGATTGTGCTGTGTTATTAAAACAGAATTTTATTTAACAAAGACAGTAATTGTTTGGGGAAAAAAAGTTTAAAACCGCTAAAAAATTGCAATTTTTTATTATTGTGAAGTTTTTTGCTATTATTGATGATGGCAAGGTCGGGCCCATATCAAACAACATCAAAACTTCTCGCAAGTGTGGATATAAACGAATTAAAACGTATAAAATTGAAAATTAGGAGAAATATAACGCACCCCACCACCTGTACACCCCTGATACAACGAGCAATAGAAGATCCTACACGATTAAGTGGAAGTATTCATTATAGGCTTGGTAAATAAGTTTTATTTATTAAAATTTACACATACACACACACTAATGAATTTACGTCATTATTCAAAATTTCTGATTTCTAATAACGTGGCATGAATTTAGCGCACTAAATGAACAAAAACAGGAATTTTAATCTAAATAAATTAATATTTATAGTAAAGTACATAAAAAACAGTTGTGACATTAAAAAATATTTCCAATTAATTTGATTAGTTGTAAAACTGCGTTTTTATTATGATTTTTGATGACGTGAATTCATTTTTTTGTGGCTGCTATTTATTGTGATCTATGTGAAAAAGAACAAAGGATTAGGATAACTTCACAACAATAATTTGCACAAAAGATATTCTAGTGCCAGGTTTTCTTAAATTTTAGATAAAAGGAAAGAAGATTTTTGAAACAAGTGACGAAAGATGACAATTTTAATCATAAATGTAGCGTTATTTTCAATTTTTAAAAAATAAAAATTCTATTTGTTTTTAGATGAAGGTTTCTATCCACTTTTTGAGCGTGAGGATGTTGTTGCAAATATACACGAATCTGAAGATTCTGAAGTTCAAGGATCGTTCAGAATTTCTTCTAGAAGTCCAAGCCCCGAGTCCTACAGATCCAGAAGTTATTACAGCAGTCCTGATTCACGGTAATTAAATTAGGGAACAATTTAATTGCTCTAAAAATAGTTAGCTTTTGTATCTAATAAAAAATTTGAATGCTATATAAAAAAATGTTATAAGCTTAAAAAACGCTATAAAAATTAGTAAAGTCAAATTTTTCTCTCATACATGCCGAAAAGAACAGTAAGCTTCAGATTTGCGGCTGACGTGAGGCAAAACTAGAAGTAATGCAACCAAAATTTATTTGTAATATACGTAGTAAAGAAAAACAATATATTCCTATTGTTGTCGTTGATAACCCTTATCTTTTGTTAACTGCAAATTTGACCAACACAAAGTAAATAACAGTTCAGAACGCTTCAGAATTGTAATGCACATGCGCAGAAGCGTTTTAGTGTTCCAAAATCTATATTGCGCATGCTCAGTTCAGTTCCGAATCGTTTTGAACTGGTTCTAAAGTGTTGGTGAAACAAACCTAGTATTAATAACTAATAAAACTTTTTTGTTGGAAAGGTATACTAGGTCACCTGATTATTGGAATGAAAGAAGAAATCGATACACTCCAGAAGGAGACAGAGAGAGGGAAAGGTATTCCAGAAGTAGAACACCACCAGCAAGGAAGCGTAGCAGAAATCGTTCTCCACATAGAAGATCTCGGTATAGTAGGTCTCCTGATTATCAACGGTATGAGAGAAGTCGGTCACCAAGAAGACATCAGTACACCCCAGAAAGAAACAGAGATGGCGAAAGACATTCTAGGAGTAGAACACCACCAGCTAGGGAGCGTAGCAGAAGTTATTCGCCATATAGAAGATCTCGGTATAGTGGGTCTCCTGATTATCGGTGGTATGAGAGAAGAAGTCGATACACTCCCGAAAGAAGCAGAGATTCTAGGAGTAGAACACCACCAGTCAGGGAAGGTGAAGGTAGCAGAAGTCGTTCTCGTTCTCCACATAGAAGATCTCGGTATAGCAGGTCACCTGATTATCGATATGAGAGAAGAAGTCGATCACCAAGAAGACATCAGTACACTCCAGAAAGAGAAAGAGAGAGGGAAAGGCATTCCAGAAGTAGAACACCAGCAGCCAGCGAGCGTAGCAGAAGTCATTCGTCACACAGAAGAGAGGAAGAAAGACATTCTAGGTTATCACCTGATTTACAAGGCGATTTTCAACTACCAAGAAACGAAGTATGTTTCTATACCAACGAGTTCTATACCTTGTTTTTTTAAGAACGAAGCAGCGGTAGTTATGTATATTTGGTTGCCTACATTCAAGCGTTTACATCCTTTGGTCTCTCTAGTCACGTGGTACAAAATCCACCAATGAAACTAGCTTATTTTAAGCGCTAAATTCACAAAGCTTCGTTCTTAAAAAACCAATTAAAGTTGCTTTATTCACAAAAAATTGTCTTCTCTAGGATGGCGAATTTTAGATGTTACAATTCACATATCCAAGGTGGGTTTACTCTTTCCGAATCAGATGGTGTCCATCAATAATTGGGTGAAATCTAATAGTCTTTGAGTCTCTAATAAATCTCAACCACTCTCAAGTGTTAGAAAGAAAAAGACTGACGATAAAAATTTTTTTTTATTAAATTTACTCGTATTGTGATTAATTGTTAGAGAAAATCTGTTACAATTTTTTATAACAACTGTAAAAAGTAGATGTAAAATTACAATAAACTTTTTGTACTTATTTTTTTTATTTCGTAAAGAAAGAATCTAAAAAATGTCCGAGAATTTAAATATGACGCTATACATCTAACGACATCAGCGCTCCAGTTTACAAGTTCTGCCGCATTGTTTAAATCTGGCGCGTTACAATCACCGTCATGTGACTTACAGCGCCTGCGTCGTAAATTCCGCCAATTTTTGTAGGTTATGTGTAAATCCAAACTTTTTTCCGTGTGTTTCCCGTTGTGAATGTGATTGTTTTCATGAAAAACTGTTATAATGACCAAAACAGTAATGTTTTAAGTGATAAAATAGTTGAAAATTTGCATTTTTATTAAGATTTTGGGGTTATTATATTTTTGTTATTGCAACGTTTTTTTTGGAATAAAACATGTCAGTCTCGATCACAGATCGAAGGAAATCAAAATTTCTCGCAAATTTAGATGATAACGAGTTAAAATGTATAAAAGTGGAGATTACGTGGGGAAATATAACGAACCCGAACAGGAACGGCCCCTTAGAACGAGCAATCGAAGATCCGAGAAAATTAAATATAAATATTCATTATAGACCTGGTAAACAAGTTTTTGATTTTATTTACAGATTTTGGAAATTGTGATTTATATAATTTTTTAATTGTGATCTAAGCAAGAAAGAAAACACCGAAGATAGCCAGCGAAACGAAGAAGCAGGATTTCCTCAAAAACAACATGCAAAAATATTTTTTTATATAAAGTAAAATCATAATAAATGTTTTTTTTTTTAATTTTAAACAAGTAGAAAGAAGTTTTCTGGATAAAAATGACAATTTTAATTAAATAATTCAGTAACTTTTATTTAAAATTTAATAACAAGAAGCAAGGACAACAGAAGAAGTTTTACTTTATTATGTTTTTGTCGTTATGTAGTATTTTTTGTTTGTATTTATTTCTACATTTAAAACCAATTTGCAATGGGTAAAATCAAGGGGGTCTGAATAATTTTTGTGGGAGTAACTCTTTTACAAAACATTTTTTAATTTAAAACCAGTTTGAAATGGAGGGAGACTGAATAATTTCTGTAGGGGATTTTTTTTACAAGAAACATGTGGGGCACACAAGTGAAAATCTTTGAAAAATGAAAAGTCTGTTCGGTTTCAGATGAAGGTTTGCATCCAATTTTTGCTCGTGATGATATTTTTGTAAATCTTGAAGAAACAGTCAAAGCTCGAGAACCTGAAGTTGAAAAATCGTGCACATGTTTCTCAAGAAATCGAAGTCCACAACCCCATTCTTCTAGAAGTTATCCTGAATGTGATTCATGGTATTTATTAATATGGTATTTAATTTAAATTAGGGAAAAATTTGATTGCTCTAACAGTATTTGTTTTCTCTAAATTTTGTATCTAATTTATTTCTAATATCTGTTTTTTTAAATCATTCTACATTATTTGCACCACAATGGTTTAAAAACCAAGTCTTAGTATTGTTTTATTTTTTTCTCATTTTTACTTCATTTACCCATTTTCAATTCACAAACAAATTTGCAACAAGCCACAAATAAATAAAAAGACGCTTACCTCTTCAATTTGAAGTATTTTTACGAGAAAAACACTGGGGAACAGTTTCGAACGAAGTGATTCACATAACTATTCACTGTCTGTTGTGTTTCATCGAAAATTAATACGTTTAAATATGGTTGCGTTCCCGGAAATGATTGAATTATCAATAATACTTTTTTAATCAGTAAAATTATAAATATTTTGTTGTATAATGAATCAGGTGTGTAAAAAACTTGAAAGTGTTGAATAATGTTTTGCTATGTGTTGCAGATATTGTTGTGTGTGGCTTGCACTTAAGGAAGCGTTCCCGAAATGACTTTTAGGGGTGTTTCTTGAAAAAATACTTTTTAGCCTTGATTCACAAATAACTGTTAAGACATTTTTTTTTTATTAAAAAGCAATATTTTTAGAACAATTAATTATTCTTGATTCAAGAAATATAGGGCTCGCCAATTAAAAAGTTGTAAAAAGTTTATAAACAGTGATTAAATTAAGTAGCCGTGGCTTTGATATAGTCCACCAGTTTTGTTTTCGATGTAACAAAACGTAAAATAACTAATCATTGTCCAACTGGACAACTATGTCAACATTTCGTTAATAATTGATCACAGAAGTGCAGTTGTGCAAGGGCACATAGTTTTATATAGTGGCAAGCCCTATATCTCTTGAATCAAGAATACTAGCCGTTGAATTAATTAAAAAAATAATTCTTTTTTAAATTGATTTTCAGTCGAAGTTCAGTGTCAAAAAAGATCGTCTTTAGGCGCAGCCAGGATCGAGAGCTACTACTGAAGCGAAGCCAAGAAAGATCACCACAGCAGAATCAAGAGCGGATCAGAGAAAGATCATCGAGGAAGAAAGAACAGAGCCGAGAACGATCACCAAGAGAGAACTTAGAGCGGAGCCGAGAAAGATCATCGAGGCAGAATCGAGAGCGGAGCCGAGAACCATCAATAAAGTATCATAGATCTGATTCAGCAACAGAATCTCGAAGAAGTAGAACACCATCAGTCAGAAACCGAGAAAGATCACCGAGTCGAAGCCGAGACAGATCAGTGAGCAATAGTAGAGTGCTATTATCAAAACGTCGGAGCCGAGAAAAATCACCAAATTATCACAGATTTTATTCACCAAGAGGATCTCGAAGAAGTAGAACACCAGCGAGGAGGCGTAGTCGAAGTTATTCGCCACATAGAAGATCTCGGTATAGTAGATCACCTGATTATCGACACTATGAAAGAAGTCATTCACCAAGAAGATATTGGTACACTCCAGAAAGAGAAAGATATCCTAGGACTTCATCACCTGATGAACGAGCTTTCCCACTGCCAAGAATACCAAATTCCTTCAACGAAGTATGTAACAACTACCGAAACGAACGAAAATTTGCTGAATCAAAGCAACTTTTTGATAGTTTCGCTCTAATTCAGCGTGTTCTCATTCTCACTTAGTTTCTTTGTGCACGATTTTTTTAGGGTCCCGAATTTTGGATGCCAGATCCAGCATCGCAAGTTCGGTTTATACCACCACCTCCGCTACCTGCGCCATTTCCGTGTGGTCCTTTTAGGCCTCCGATGATGCCACAAAGGCCTACATTTTGGCCCAGAATTATATTTGATAGACCTCCAAGACTAACCTTCGACCAAGAACTAGAGAATTTTAGTGAAAGTTTTGAAAATAATCAATAGACTTTTTTGTTTAATTTGATTCCTACTGCTATTAGTTATTGTTAAAAGTGGAATACAAGTAAAATTTTTCTATTCGTTTTAAAAATTATGTTAAAAATATTATATAAACCATTTGCATTTGTTTATTTCAACAATAAAGTGTTCAAAAATTTAAATTTGGCGCATTATATTGGCTTCTTTTTGGTTATGGCAGATTAAATATATGTTATGTCTATGTTTGAGTGCTGAATTGTTTTAGTACATACGAGGTGCGTTCGGCTTTGCTACTCCGAGTGCACCTACTTTTGTATTCGTTTGTCTCATTCAGGACAGATAATTCCATCGCATTATTTGAATTCAGGATTTACTAATATAAAGACTGTTTTGTAAAGAGCGCATGTTTTTTTGGATACAGTTTCAAAAAGCATAAAGTTTTGGTCACCGGATAGATATAGTGATATATGGACTCAATGAAGTAGACAAGGAAAGAGGCGGTGCACTCGGGAGTGGTAAAACCGAACGCAGCTTTAATTTATTTTGCAAGAAAACATGTCAAACTCGAATACAAAGGTCAGGATCTGAAAAAATAGTCTGTTTTACCCGCTGAGGCGAAGCCGAAAGCGATCACTAAGCTGAAACAGACACATTTCTTATTTATCACGAAATAGAACACCACTAATCAGAGTAGTAGATATAAATGTCCTGACTGGCTTCCAAGATACCAGCAGCCCCAAGCGCCTCAACTGTCAAGATTACCAACTCAAGTGTGATAATAGAAAATTATTTTATTTGTTCAACTTTGTTGACATGCTCGAACTGCGATTAGTTGTAGCAGTATATAAAGTGGGGCAAAAACTTCGGAATAATCCAGAGTTATTTGTCCTAATAATTTCTTACATAATAAAAATTTAAATAAGAATGTCATTAACAAAAAAGTACCAGACCAACTTACACGTAATAATGATGTCCTCAGTGTCATTTCTGATAACATTCTTATAAAAATGATTACACAAAAATAGGTATTAAAAGCATCACCAGCAAATAACGGGAAAAAAATCATCCACCAGTTGTTGCTATAAGTATCGATATTTGGGTCGTATTTAACTGCTAGCATTACCGTAAAAATTAAAAATGATATTAGATTGATCCAAATTTCAAACACTGTAAGTCCTAACCAACGCACAAGTTCATCTATTGTGAAGAACATGGTTTAGATTCGAGTAAATCTGGTTTTAGAACTTTGATTTTCAAAGCTGAGTTCAGTCTGTGTTGGATGGTGTAGTCTGCATCGTCAGTAGCTGGCTCTAAATCATCTAAAACCAAAAAAATATTTCTACTTAATATCTCGATATTTTCATTTACCTATCAGTTCACTACTGAAAGTATTTGCATGAATTTCAAACCCGACATTCTCTTCACACAGTTTTAAGGCTAGCAAAGTGCCTCTTTGAATGGCAGCCCCCAAACAATAAATTGTAATTTCTTTCTCACCGTTGTTTATTAATTTTGTACAACGATCAAGAAGGGCCTGAAACATTCCCAAATTAACTAAAAAGTGCGCAAATATCGGAAATTACCTTTGTTGGGGTTTTTGTGCTAACATAAATAACACTTTTACCCAATTCAGGTTTTTGAGACTGCCGCTTCCTGAAAATGTGGTCTTTGTTTTTGAATTTATTTTGCCTCGATTTTCTCGCTTTGGCTTCTCCAGAAGTTCCTTCCATTACATTATAGCACAAAATTTAACTTTTTTAAAGTGATTTTAAGAAACTAACCTCAAACTTTTGACAAGTGACTTTAACATAATACAGAGTCCTGTAATATCGACAAAAGCAATTCGACAACACGAGGAACAGTAGCGACACACTTGTGGCAAAAAATGAATTACAGTGAAATAATAAATTAAACTGACTTGTTTTACCCAATTTTTTGTCTAATTTAATGTAATAGTTTAATCAACTGAATTCAAAAAAAAAGTAAAACTTACCTTACTGCTGTGCCTTTGTGTAAGTTCAGGGTTTATTTAGATGTAAGAATTCATAAATAACAATAAATGCTTTTAGGTCACTTTTTTAATTTGTAGTTAATTATTTAAAATAGTAGTTCACATAATTCTATGACTCATTTAATGAATATTTCTTATTATTATCTTAAAGACAGACAAAGGTGGTCTGACGTGTCCCAGTGACATAACAAAGGCGACTTTTTGTTAGTTTTTTATCTCCCAAATTTATCGATTTCTTTGTTTATGTTTTAGTTGATGTTTGACTAGCTTTAAGACAAGACGCAGCGACTGATGGCGCTGCTTTGATTCTCCTAGCCCCTCTAAAAACGAAATAAACGTTTTAGAAGGAAATCCTTTAATTTTAATGAAGCGGTGAGTCAAGGACATTGCTGGAAATCTGGATTAAAGGTAAGTCCGAAAGAAGCAGAAGAAGAGGACTCGCCACCCATTAATTGTGGCATAAAAAGATGCCAAAAAGGTAGGTCCTTAATTAGGACTTTCTGTTGGTAAAAAATAGCGGGAAATTTAAAATGCGTTATTTCAGTAATTTTATTTTAAATTAACAGAATTTCAACGAATGCTTGTTTAATATAACTTGTAGTTTCTCTATTGTTCTCTGTGTTAACATTTTTTTTTGATAATGTTATTGGAAAATAGGACGGGAGGGACAAAAAACTGATTAATAATACTAGGCAAGTTTATTTAATTAATTTAAGACTTCACATTTATAACATCAGTCATTACAAAAAGAAATTTGAATAAAGTCTATTAATATCAACACTTTATAATTTCTCACAAGTACAATTTGCCTAAACAATCTTAAATTTCCCATATTTTTTTATATAAAAATACAAGTGTGTGATTCACCTGTAAGAATTCCATCAAAAATTTTCAGTTTTAATATAAAACAAAACCAATTAAGCTCAAAACACCTAACCAACACAATAATAGGTGATGTATTTTTTGCGCCAAGATTCAGTCAAAATAAATATAACTAAAGCTAGGAATTACTGAATTATTCGCACTAGAAATTTAACTATACCAAAAAAATAAATTAATCAGTAAACCCTGTTTAGTTATATTAAAAAAAAACACAATTAAAGTGTAAAATGGCGTCATGAGTTACCCCCTTTTTCAACTTCTATATTCTTCTCACATTTTCCTTGCCAACGAGCTTTACTGCTGGCATGCGACTAGAAAAACAAAAATAAAAAAATGTTATTTATTGTATTATGTATTCCTGATTCAAGAGATATAGAGCTCGCCAATTAAAAAGTCGTAAAATTAAAATAGTCGTAAAAACTATGCAACCAGTCATTAAATTAAGTAACTATGCCCTTGAACAGGATTGGCTTCAAGTTGAACAGCTGTACTTCTGTGATCAATTAGTAACGAAATGTTGACATAGTTGTCTAGTTAGACAATGATTAGTTATTTTACTATTAAGACCACGGCTACTTAATTTAATGGTTGT
The DNA here is from genome assembly GCA_029207805.1 of Tribolium confusum. NCBI lineage: Eukaryota > Metazoa > Arthropoda > Insecta > Coleoptera > Tenebrionidae > Tribolium > Tribolium confusum. The sequence goes on along the minus strand of JALGAY010000007.1, from coordinate 8,181,792 downwards.
TTACATAGTTTTTACCTCTATTTTACTTTTACGACTTAATTGTCAAGCCCTGTATCTCTTGAGTCAAGAATACGAGTGTGGAATGTTAGAAGAAGTTTAGCCACGACGCATAAAAGCGCGTGCGTATTTTTTAAGTGAGTGAGAAGCATTTTAGGGAAAAATAAAAGTTACCATTGACAAATCTCTCTTCCATATCGCTCCACAGCCTCCTTCACATTCAGGACATGGACGCTCCAGAGCATAACCTCCACATTCTGAACAATCAAGAGACACATGACTGTCACTCCATGACACCCCACATGTAAAGCAGCTCGTCATTTGCAAACGCAACTCTTCAATTGTCAAAACTTGGGGGTTATAACCGGATTCAGTTGAGACATCGTCAAGACTGTGGCTCAAAGTCGGCAATGAACTAAACACAAAGCTGTTCATACCCTACCTTAATTAATTTTTTTTTTATAATTACCTGTGAGTAGCTGGATGGACACTCGCCAAAGACATGTTTTTGCGAACTGAAATAAAAAATGAGAGGATTAGGATTTTTTATTGCGAGTAGTACAAAGTTCAGTGTTGTAACAAAGCAATGAATTTATCTCGCTATTTAGGTCATTTACCGAACACGAAATAGAGCAGGTTTATCGACCCGACGCTGGTGCCGTCGCGACGCACTTAACATTCTTCAAACATGATTGGGTTATTGCAGTAGGAAAAAAACGGGATTTACAACGTATTTACTACGCATTGTGGTTAATCACGAGCTTATCTCATGTATCACATTAATCTTTAATCTTGTTTCTAATTAAATGGATAATTATACAGGATGTTCTGGAATTATTGTCCGATTTATCAATTTTTAATATTTTTTTTTTTAATTTTTTTTTGTTGCACATTGTGAAATTTTTTGTTATTTGTGTGAACCAACAGACAAAATGTGACTGTTATTTATAATGTGAAAAATGAGATAGTTCAAGCTTGGATGTAGAAATTGTGACCTCACAAACGTGGTCAAAGTGGTGACACATAGAAGATGAAAATTTTCATCTAAAATAGTTTCAATACAAACCAAAAAATACTGTCATATAGGAGATTAAATTCTTATTTTTTTTTATAGATTCTCGTTCTTGGGACTGTTTGACAAATAAGAAACTTTTATGTATTCTTATTGACCTGGTCGACGTTTCGTCGGCTTTACTGCTTCGTTAGGGTTGTTTTACAAGTAAAATTTTTATTATAATGACACAACAAACATTCAATAAAATATTTTTTTAAGGTGCTAGCTGGGCTACTTGTTTTATCTTGTAATGTGAAACTAAAACTAAATAAATTTATTTATTTTCTACTTGGCTAAATCTTCTAATTGACCAATAAAGTACAAAAAAAAAGAAAATAACACTTTAAACTGGAATCTGAGAATCTCTGAGAAGAGTTATTAAATCATCTTTAAGCGTCTCTACGACCTAAACTATTAGCGATAAAAATATTATATTGTGGATTTTATTATACAAAATTTAATTCTCTGCTACTTGTTCTTAAACATTTTAATCCTCATTGTGTTAGTATTTGTTTTGAAAGTTTTTTAACAAAATATCTAAATTTTTCCGAAAATAACTTTTGAAATTTTCGGTTTAAAAATATTTTTTGGTAGTTAATTTGAAATTTTTTTGCTCGTAATAATATTTGTGTCAATATCATCACACAATACATAAAAAACCCAATTTCTGAAAATTTCTAACCATTTTGATAAAAATGAAAATTTTGAAGAACTCTAATAATGACTCACGTATTAAGCACGTGCTTTAGGAGCCTTACGTCATTATCCTCAGAAATCCTAGTCAGTGGCCCTTCGACACGCTTTTAGCACAGTGAACGTACTATAATCAGACTTTGATGCATACAGACACAAGAAGCACTAGAGTCTGGCAGTTCGATTCACTCAAGTAGAACGATTCTCCAAGTGATTATTCAAGGGTATATAAGTGTTTTATTAAGATGTTTTCAAGTTATTTGTTTAATTTTCAAAAATAAAAAGGATAAAGTAATAAAAAATAAAAGAAAAAGAATAACAAAAAACTTCTGTAATAGAATATATCAAAAAACGATGTCGGGAGAAAAAAAAACTTAATAACATAATAACACATTCCTATCATCCAGAATAATTGTTCAAGAAGTCGCTCGCCTTCGTTAAACCAAACTGCCCAACTCACTCTAGCATTCCTCTTGTTTTTGTAGCACAAAGTCGGCTTCTAGTAAGTCAAACTCGGATATAACGTCAGTCACCGGACCAGCGGAATTTTGACGTTCTAAGCGGACTGACGCAAAATCCGAGGTGAAATTAAAAGTCTAATATCTAAAAGGGACCTCTTAAATGTTGCGTACTAACCGAGTTAACTAATCCGATGACGTACTAATCGAGTTTGACTGTATGTTCGTTTCGCCTTTGTTTATCTCGTTTTCCCATTTTTTTGAATGTTTGATCGACATTTTAAAAAATTTTGCACATAAATTTCTACTTAAAAATAACTTTGGTAATTTACGTCCATTATGTATAGTTAAAAAAAAATTCTTTACGGGGAAGTGGACAAGGCAGATAAACTATTTTATATAACCAACGTTTCGAATCTTTAAAAATAACTTTTAGCTTTACTTTGCTGTAAAAAAAAATTTTTGGTAAGATTAAAATTCCGCGGCCATCTTGGAAAATTCAGATGTAAATATAAAGCAATTTTTGACAATGACAAAAACAAAATTTGAGAGTTTTTAACTTTATTTAGATTTTGAATAATTCTGAATTTTTAAAGCACTTTTTCCATTTTTCAGAAATAATTCTGGCATTAAATTCTCAGCTACTGTCTCTGCTTCTTTTATCAATTAGCTCAGAGTTCTGCAAAAGACTCCTCAAAAGTTCTAAAAAAATTTAAAAATCGTATAGGACGTTTTTTTGACATTTTGACGACCAAAATTTTCTTTTTGGCGCTGTATGTACTATATTCAACTTCGAAATAAAAATGAATTTAATATCACTCACCAAACTTGATTTTTGTGGCTTTATAATCATTAAAAAAATTTCGGTAGCCATTTTCAAAAATCTACTCAAATTTTTTTGCTAAAAATCAACCTTTTTGCAAATTTCAAAAATACCCTCTTTACAATTTGGGCTGCTATGCCATCTTAATCCACAATTTTACTAAAAAAAAATGACAAATTTTAATTTGAAGAAGCGATTTTGACAATAAAACACGAAAAAATCAAAATTTTTCGGGTCTTTACTAAAAATTGTTGAAAAAGAAATTTTTTTTAGAAATAACTGAACTAATAAGAATGCTTATTTGTGTGCCAAAGCCAAAAAGTATTTTTTTCCACCTTTGACTGTAACCCGAAAAAAACTAATTTTGGTTATGGTCGACTAAAAAAAAAAGATTTTAGTATTACAAAACTCAAAAATTTCTAATTTATTCATTTTAAGCAATTTTTAAAAAACCAAAAAGATTATTTATATTATAGTTTGCTCTAAAAGGGAAAAAATTGAAAGTGGTTTAAAAAAATCCCGACTTATTATAATTTTTTGACCAAAAGTTTTTCAGATTTTCCAACTAATTTAAAGAAAAATCCAAAAAAATTATTGTAATTGTATTTTGAGCCCAAAATTCCATTTTTTGCAGTGACATAATGAAAAAAAAAATCACGATTTTCAGACTTTTGTTGTTATTATAGACGCTTTTGACTTGGAACGAAGTCTATTATAGTAGGTATAAGCCCGGATCCATGACCTTCACTGTGACGTCACAAATGTGATCAAGAAGGTAAGATTATTAGTCGTTAATCCCGTACTATATCCCGTATAAAATCCCGTCTTATAGAGGATTTATTTGAATTTGGCTTTATTTTAAAACGCTAAAGTGTATTAGAGATTGCAGCTTTTACGGTTTACGCAGCGTCTTAGTATAAAGCCAGGTCAATAAGTTTTTTGTTAATTTTCTTTAATACAAATATGAACAATTTAGTCCTCTGTATATTTTTTTTATTCGCCTTGAAGCTATTTTAATTGAAAATTCTACCTTTTATGTTTTACCGCTTTGACCACATTTGTGACGTCACAATATCTTGAACTATCATAGCCTTCGCCTCGTCATTCACAACAGAACCTAAAAATTTCTATTTTGGTCATTTTTAGTGGTTTGATTTTAATGATTTTCATTATTTTGAGATTTTGGTTATTGAATTTTAAGCGGCAATTTTGAAATTCACAAAAAAACACGTCAAGTTTTTAGTTCTACGAACAACATTTCCTGATAACGGGAGTTGTTTTAAATATGGTAATATAATGACGTTGGCAAATAAAAAAAGTTATGTGGCTGATTGCACCCACATAAATCTTTCTACGTCGCAAAATTTTAAAGACCCACACATTATAGTAGTGTCTTTTGTTGTATATCAGTAATAATGAGATAATTTTATTTACCCTACATTATAACGAGCACAATAACGTTATGGTTAAACCCACATTATACATCGCACAATACAATGACATTTACGTTATTAATCACGCCTTTATCTCATGCATCATTCTAATCTTTAATCCTATTGCGAAAAATGAATTCTCGAAAATAATATAATTTCGAAAAAACTGATAATTTTGTCTCTCACGTGAAACACAGTCACAAGGTCTAAATCTATAAATAAATAATCGATTCATGATTCTTCACTTTCAAAGCAACAATTTTAATTAATTAAAACGTGCTATTTTTGGTACCCAACATAAAAAATGAACAATAGCAAAACGATTTTATTTCATGACGCGAATAACAAACGTCATTAAAAATTCACCGAAAAGTACTAATTTTGTGTCCTACATAATAATAATATCACTGAGAAAGTTTTGAGAAATGAAATGTTGCGAAACTACTTTCAAAATCTAACATACATAATTTACTCACTTTAAAATCTAGGTTTAATTGTGAATTTACACAAAAAAAGCGCACAACTAACTCCCAACAGTGCCAACAAACGACTGAAATTCGGTGACCTTTATCAGCTGTGACGTCACATTGCTACAACAGCGCCGGAAAATGAAGCGTCGAGACGCCACAATAGATTTTTACGATTGGTAATGCACTTAAACTGACCTGGAGACAGGACCGGAGTGGTATTGGGGGCCTCTAGTTTACCATCTTGCAATAGCTATTAATGCAATAGGAGTTTTTTAAGCGCACGACGTAAATCTTAAAATCCTAACACGTAACGAGCTTAAAAGACATCGATTTTGTAACGTATTGCATTCAAGATTTTTTGTTACAGCATTTTATAACAGATTTTTCTTTCAAAAATAATTATCACAATGGAACATTCACATTGTACAGTAGGCAGACGGCAGGTTGCTTGTTTACTGTTTTTATAAAATTACAGATTGTCAAATTGGGTTCTGTGTTTAAGTTCTGTGATAAAGGAACAGAAAAATGAGCAATTCTGAATTTGATTCCGACATTGAAAATGCTGCGGAAGCTGCACTAGCCACGCTAGTGCCCGAAAAATCTAAGAAAATTTACAAGGAAACATACGGGAATTTGGTAGTTGGTGTGAGAGAAAAATGTAACAAGTATTAAAGAAAAGGTACTTTTGACCTATTTTTCGAAATTATCTTTCATGTATAACTCGTCTATTTTATGGAGTACCTACTCAATGCTAAAAACCATGATATATCTTAACAAGAATGTAGATATCAAAAAATTCAGAAACTTATTGCATTTCTAGAAAAAAATGCCATTGGGTACAGAGCTAAAAAATCCAAAATATTCACCAAGCAAGAGATAGAACGTTTCATAAAAACAGCTGATGACAAAGACTATTTATTGACAAAAGTTCTGCTAATTACTGGAATTTTTGACGCGTTACGCAGAGAAAAAATTACGTTTTTGAAGGTGGAAGATGTAGAAGATTGTACAAGTTTTATTAAAGTGAAGATACTGAACACCAAAACAAAAATTTCACGAATGTTTATAATAACTGAAGGATTTGTAGATGGAATTAGTTTCTTAGAGTTTTTCCGCAAATACGCACAGCTTCTACTTCCTCATACTGAACATCAGAGATTCTTCTTAACCTATAGAAATTCCAGGTGCTGTACGCTACCCGTTGGTATAAATACTATTGGAGGTATGCCTAAAAAAATTGCAGAATGTCTCGGCCATCTAAATGCAAAAGAATATACCGGGCACTGCTTTCGCCGTTGTTCAGCAACACTCTTAGCAGATTCAGAAGCGGATATTACATTATTCAAAAGACATGGAGGATGACGATCGAGTTCTGTTGCGGAAAGTTACATAGAAAACTCTGTTGAAAGCAAAAACGCAATTTCGATAAAAATTCTGGGAAAAGAAGAAACTGTATCAAAGAAAAGAAGAATCTGTGATGAAAATAGCAAATCTAAAGTGGCGTCTACAAATACCGTTTCCACTTGTATTGAAGTTGAAAGAAATCTGAAGTCTGCGAATATTCAATTGAGTCACTTAAGTAATTGTACTTTTCATTTATAATAAATAAATAAAATAATAAATGTATTTTTTATTTTTCAAGTCACTGTTATAAAACGCTGTAACAAAAAGTAATTTGTGTTTTGGGAGTTTTGAAAATAAACAGAGCAAATCAACAAAAATGAAATTTTCTGAAAAATCAAAAATATGATTTTTTTTTTGAGTGTCGATCCGCGAACATACTGCAGGTAATTATAACAATCCGAAAACTTGCAAAAAAAATGTAGTCGCATTATTATTCATTTATTAAAGTCACAAAGTGACATAACGAAGGTCACTTTTTATTGGCGTTTTTTAATTATATTTTTACAAATTTTCATTTAAAAAAAACACTAGCCCGGCACTGCCTACAGAATCCTATGTTTCTATAAATAGAGAAAAGTTATGTCTATGTGTCTATGTCATAAGATAATACAGGTTTTTTCCCATTGTTACTCATTTATGCGAAACAATTTTATGTAACTACTGATTAATCAAAGAAAAACGATAAATTTTAATTAGTAACCTTGTTAAAATAAAAGAAACCTTTTTCCACTTGGTGTAAAGTCCAAGAAAACTGATAAGATAATTTCGGTCGTCGTAAAACGATAAAACGCTTTTCATGAATTATTTGCTGATTAGGTCAAGAGCTCGTATTTACGTTCAATTGTTTATTTTCACTGTCAAAAATTCGAAAAACTTGCCAAATATGAGAAATGTCAAAATTAACTGTACATCTGGTAAATGTAATAAAACTTCTCTCTTTTCATCACGACAATTTAAAAACGATCGGCGATAAAGTAATCAAACTCCAATTTTTGACATTATTCAAAACAATTACAAATTTTGGTACCCCATCCAATGCCGAAGACAAAATCACTAAATACTGGACTGGAAAAACCGTCGATGAAGTTATCGCCGAAGCCGATATTTTATTCGAAGAAGGCAAATACTTGGAAGTTTACGAGTTATTAAATCGACTCAAATTTTGTAACAATATTGAAGTCCAATGGCGGATTGGACGAGCCCTCTTTAAATTATCTTGTCAAGAGAACATCAAAGAAGATATCCGGAAGGAAATGATACAAGAAGCTTACGAAATTATACAAACGACATTACATGCAGATGGAAATTCATCAAAAATTCATAAATGGGCTGCTATTATCATTGATAGAAAAAACGGAATGAAAGGACTTGAACATCGAGTGGAACATTCTGAAATTGTCAAAAATCATCTCATTAAGTCCTGCGAACTTGACCCAAACGATGTTACAGCGCAGTATCTTTTAGGTAAATAGACAGATTTTTTTAATTTTATAACAAGAAAAATCAAATTTAAACAATTTGAGTTTCTTTCCTTAACAACCATCAAACATCGGTAATCTAGCATCCTTCAGACAAGCCAGACACATAGGTAGTACGGTGCTCAGAGCTTGATAATGCTACGTCTAATTTTGGTGAAAATTAATGTATAAAAGCAATAAAAAAGAATGGTAGGTGGATATTATTGTAAAGATTACGACGATAAAAAATTGACGATAGTGGCTTTTTGTTCCGGCGGATTTTTTCCTGCTTCGAAATGTAAGCTCCCTATGGTGGTAGCTTTGTCTGGTGCAAATTTTAGCTTTAAAACCCCCACGAAGGGCAAAATAAATGCGCCTGAGCATTCTCCTAACACCAGAGATTAACTTTTCAGAATTTTTCCATTTATTTTTGGTTCATAAATTTTTTGTTTTTTTATTTCAAACGGGGGGATATAATCCTGGTTGAAAAAATGGCAAATATTTAAACTTGCTTATTAGGGTGGGTCAAAAAAATGTTTTTTTTTTAGTTCCGACACTGAAAAATTGGTAGAATACCTTGGCATTTTTAGAAAATGCTTTTTAAAGATGAGCTCTTAATTTTAATAGGAAGGACTTCCTCATCTCTGTTTTTTATTTTTTTCTTTAGTTCTATTTGGCAAAATCGATATCTGGTCAGTACTTGATCGTAGGAAAAATTTTATTTACATTTTTTGTAGAAAATTAAACGCTCTAAAAAGGTTTCTTACAATTTTTTTTATAGCTATTAGCGTTTAGAAGATATCAGAGGCCAAAGTTTTAAGAATTTAACAAAAATTTCTTTTTTACTTCTAAATTTTATAACTCGTAGATAAATAAATAATAGAAAATGCAAAATATACAGTTTTATAGAAAATTAAACGCTTTACAAAAAAGGTCTCTTGTGGTTAATCGATTACTCTGATCACTTAGAAGATATTCGCATTTTAAAAAAATTGAGACTAAATCCTCATTTTTTTTAAAATGGTTGGAGTAATCGATTAACCACAATAGACTTTTTTTGTAGAGCGTTTAATTTCCTACAAACCTATATGTTGCGCATTTTCTAATATTTATTTATCTACGAGTTACAAAATTTAGAAGTAAAAAGGAAATTTTTGTTAAATTCTTCAAACTTTGACCTCTGATATCTTCTAATGTCTGATTGTTTAATGTCTAATCTCTGATTTTATGCTAAAGTTAATCTGAGAGTTTGCCGAAATTGAGGGTTTTAGCATTTTTTCAAAACTTGGACGAAATCGGAGATTCTTCAAACAAACTTTAGTTGGACACCTGTATATTTGTAGATATCAGATTGTTATAGCAAAAATAAGATAGAACAATTTCCATCTTACCCATTATAAAATTTTAACACAAATAACAATTATTTAAAACCTTCACTGCACACTTATTCACTGCATTTCCGCAATCTTTTATAAAAAACGGATTTAAAACGTAAGCACGATACCATTTTATATCAATATATCAACAACCGGTCAAAGTCAAATTGCCAAACTTTTAAATATGATTTAATCAGTAATCACAATCAGATTTTCTCGAGTGGTTCCAGAAAAATTGATAATTGGTTAAAATATCAACAAAAATCGTGTTGCTACAAAAACTTTAATCTGTGTAACTTGACACAATTGATACTATATAACAGGTGTTTAATGGAATATGCCGGATTTAATTTTAATATAAAACAAAATAAATTGTAATCAAATACATGTTGAGAACAATTAAAAAATATATCAGCCAAATGGCTGTCGTGGCAAGATCTGGAAGGCCAATTAACATAACATAAATAACAATTTTGAAATTTTATAGGTAGTTTAATGTTTGTGTGAATCAATTTTTATGTAAAACAACGCAATTTAAGAAAAGATTATTCGTTTACTACCATTTTTTTCCGTAAATAGACAGGTCTAATTTGAACACATTAAATCACTTTTTTCTACTTTGCGTCTGTAACAGATACCGATTTGGGTATTAGCCAATTTAAAAACAAAATTTTGTGCATAAAGTACTAGTGCAATTTACTTTTTTTGGGTTGGTAACACGCTTTCGCTGGAACGAAACGTCATTAGTGACGTTTATTTCAGCGTTGAGATTATAATAATTTTATTCGAATAAATTTTGTTGCACTTGATGACCAGTATTCCTCACAAAGGTGTTTTTGTGTGTGTCGACAATTAACCTATAAAACATTCAAAAATGGGGGTGGACAAGCGGCGGTTACAATGAGGTAACTTCAACTTTCTATTTGAGGTTAGAACAGCTTTAAAACAAAACAGCTTTCAGCTACTATTTTGACGATTTGCAACCCGTATAGCGTTTGATAATTTACAAGTTATTTGCTAGATGAGTATATATCACTAGTCTGAAATAACGATGAGAGGAATCACGATTAATTTGGTAATTTAAGAATAATGTTACAATGTTTTGGAGATTTTCCTTACTGTGTTTATGCCAATTGAAGTATTCAATCAATAACCGATACGGTAGGTAAAACCATTTGTGAGTTACTTACACAAGATTTTGGAAAAATATGAAAACACTTCAAAAAACGTTTAACACTTTCATGACATTTATTACCAACTATCTAGTATTAACGCAAAAGTTCCTAAAGAATAAAAGTCTTAAAAATTTAAAAATCACGTAAAACGCACAAAATAGAAAAAATAGCATAAAGAACTCGTTTCTCAAGTCATTGGGACACTCATTCTTTATAAAAACTCGCGCTTTGCGCTCGTTTTATAAACTTGAATTCGTGCCACAAAATTGACTTTTCAAAACGTGTTCTTTATATACTATTTCTTGTTAATTCTTTAACGCAATGCGTTAATAACTCTCATTAATAAACTATTTTTTATTAATCTTTCCTAAACAATCTATTATTATTATAAATTCTGAAAACTTAATCTCATTGGTATTGGTTGCTTGTGATGTCATTTCGAATCACTCCACTGTCATCGGTCATTGCCATAGTAACCCCTTAAATAATAATGGCCACACTAAATTTGAATTCTTTTTTAGGTCGTTGGTGTTACGAGATGAGTAATATCACATGGTTTCAACGTATAATAGCAAAACTTTTATACGCAGAACCTCCTCGTTCGAGTTTCGAAGAAGCTCATAAATATCTATCCCGTGCTGAAGATCTTCATCCGCGCTTTTATCTTCAAAATACATATCTTTTAGGAAAGACTTGTTTAAAGTTGGGTCAATATTACCGTGCTAAACATTATTTTGGAGTTGTTGGAAATTTACCAATACATAATGATTATGAAAGATATTGTGCAGCTGATGCGAGAAAATTACTCAAAAAATTAGATAAATACAACTTGGAGAAAAATCCTTTATTTTACGAATATCCGTTTGGTACAAATGAATAATGACTTACCTCGAACCATTATTGGTAATGTAACACTTCCTTGAAAATCAGGATCATCTTCATCGAAAAGTATGTCTTCTTCGAATTCGGTGAATCCTTCAAGTTTTGTGTTACTTTCTACACGCAACATCTGTCAATACAAAAATGTTTGTTTAAATAAACTTAATTAAAGTAAAGCGATTGTTCAGTTTTTAATGAGGGGAATGTCAGTTCCCTTAAAACATCTAATTAGCGCGTCCGTTCCGCTCGTGCTGATTAATAATGACGTTTTTAAAATGCACTAATATACGTTCTTGTAAAATTTTATAATTAAGAATGAGACTTTAGAGCAGTAAAAACTATTTGGCAAGCATTTCTTTGTTATTACGTTATCAGTTCTTGTGTGTTAATTAAATTTATACCTCACAACACTTCAAAAAACTACATTTAGAATAATAATAATTTCCAACATTACAACAGTCATTTAACGTAACTAGTTTTAAAAGACGTCATAGAGAGCTCGAGTATGTTATTTAGTTTTAGCAAAAAAAATCTAATGACCACTCAAATCGAGATTTTTTTGTACCAATCGATAGATTTTAAAATAAGGAGCAATTCATATCATTGCGCCAACTTTGTAGCTCTTCAAATAAAGGCTAAATTAAAGATTTAAAAATTACAAACGGCAATGCAAAATGCATTGGTAAGAGTGAGAGCCAGTGAGACCAGACAAATCGAGAAGTAAGAATGTTTGGAAGTCTATAAATAAATCAAAGCTAGGTTTTGACCGTAATAATCTTATAGTTTTAACAATAGGCTTAACGCCATGAGAGGTGCATTACGGTTTGGAACCTTTCAGATAATGTTGAGAAAAGAAATCCTGAAACATCTAATTACTTGGTACTGATATTTATAATAAAACATTTAAATATTGTAATATATTGTCTGAAAAGTCTGTCTAGGATTTTCTCACAAGCCTATCAAAGTTTTATATCAATTTCAACCAGAGATCAGCAAATTGAAGATTTTTTATTATTGTTATTAATAACGTTCCTATTTCTAAAACAAAACATTGCAAAAAAATTTCTGGAGCGTTGGTTTAAAGGTTTCATTTCATAAACATTACTAATGTTTCAATTCGTTTCGACTAGATCGTTCATTTTATTATAATAAGAATTATTATAAATATATTAATATCTATGTATTTGGTGAATAGTCGCATCTTATTCCTATAATGATAATTGCATATTTCAATACAAACTAAGAAGAATTTACTTTCTCGGAAGTCAAGGGTAATGAAATGTAAATACCAAGAAATATTTCTATTTCACTTCGGTATCTGAAGACCCAAAGATCAACCGACTTAATCCCCATAAATAACAAGTCAGAGTTTTATAAACTCGGTGACAGAAGTTATTTAAACTTTAAATTAACTTAGCCATTTTATTTAAAGAACTACAACGTTGACGCAATGAACCAATTGTCCCTTATTTCATGAGCTATCAATTGATTAAAAAAATCCCGATTTGAGTGGTCATTAGACTTTCATAAGATGAGAACCATCTTTGAAATTAACTCGTTTTTTTTTGAAAAAGCAACAAAACACTTTATTTTATTGAAAAAATAATATTGAAGATAGCTTTTAACAATGCACCCGCAGTTGTAACATGCGCGATGAGCTATTGCACATCTCGATGTGACGTCATTGTGTAACAAAGACAACTGCTTCATTGAAAAAGTAAATTGTAAATGATAAATTATAACTACGGCCGTAATTTACGTCATCATTCTAAATTTCGGATTGCTAATATTGTTTATAAATTTAGAGCATTTATTTAGTTATTAATATTTAAAGGAAATTATATAAGGCAACAATTGTGATGCTAAAAGATATTTTTAATGAAATTGGTTAGCTGTAAAACGGCGTTTTTTTTTCTTTAATGACGTAAATTCATTAGTATATGGTCCTGGGTATAAAAGTGTTTTTTAATAATTTATTCATTTTACTGACCATTTTCTAAATTTAATGCTCATTTTTATTAACTTCACTGCCAATTTATAAATTTAACTAGCCATTTATTAATTTTACTAATAATTTTTTTATATTATTGATAATTTTTACTAATCATTTACTACTTATTAATTTTCCAATCATTTATTAATTTTAGTGGCCATCTGTTAACTTCACTGGTCACTTATTGAAATGAATAAATTCGATAAAAATTCAGAGATTTGTTTTTGAGGAAAACGCTTAGAGTCGTGTCCTCTTATTTTTCAAAGCGCATTTCTTGACAAAAAAAAATAGGTGTACTGAGTGTCCCAAAATCAAGATACGACTCTCAACTTTGAAATTTCAATTGAGAACCTCATTTTTTTAGCGTATCTAAATTCTACGTATAAATCCATGAATTTTTGTCGAATTTATTTATGTCAAATAGATCACGCCTTTTTTCGAAAACAACTGAAAATCGACATAGTGTGTGCTACATAAAAAATACGCAAAATTATACGTAGAATTCAGATATGATAAAAAAAATTTAAGTTTTTATTTGAAATTTTAAAGTTGTGGGTTGTATCTCGATTTTGGGACACCCTGTATATCCACTTTTTTTGTCAAAAAATGCGGTTTAAAAAATAACAGGATAAGATTCCAAGCGTTTTCCTAAAAAACAAACTCTGAATTTTTATCGAATTTATTCATTTCAAATGGTTCACGCCTTTTTTTCAAAAACAACTGAAAATCGACATAGAGTGTGCTACATAAAAAATACGCAAAATTATACGTAGAATTCAGATATGCTAAAAAAAATTAGGTTTTTCATTTAAAATTTCAAAGTTAAAGGTTTTATCACAATGTTGGAATACTCTGTGTATCCAATTTTTTTGTCAAAAAATGAGCGTTAAAAAATAACGGGACACGTGTTCAAGCGTTTTCCTGAAAAACAAATTTCTGAATGTTTATCGAAGTTATTCCATACAAATGGTTTACACTGTATAACTGTAGCATGTTCTATCCTTCGTTTTCTCTCTCTTTTCTATAGGACGTTTGTAATATGTATGAGAGAGACAGAACCTTTAAAAACGAAGGGTAGAACATACCAATTGGTTATATATGCTTTCAGAAGATCTCTTAAGTCGTTGTAGATATACATATATATTTTGAGATAGATATGATGACTTTATTTCAGATCTTTTACCTGTCACTAAAAAATTTTCGCTTAAAAATTAAAATTATTGAACTACCCTGGGATAGGTATCCCGTTGCGAGGCTACTGAACGCAATCCACCTTCAGTCCCTCATTAGTGATTTTATATCCAATTCAGCAAATGAACGCAATTCACCCTACCCCAATTATTTATAAAAATAAGTGAAATATTGCCGGATATGTGAATTAAAAAAATAGCAATATTGTACATATTTTTTTTAGACTGACATTCCCCTCGTTTTTTATAGATTTAGGAAGCTATAATGAAGGTCATCAACTTGAACTTGAGCGCATTACACAATTTTGATTATTTTTAACACTGTAATTGCGAAACAAATGACTGCTGTTAGCTGTTGCTATAGCAATTACGTCATATTGAAAAGCGTTGCTATAGTAATTACGCCATTTTGATCCGCGTTGCTATAGCACTACAAAATGGCGAAATTGCAATACTGTATGTTCCACGTGAGTGTCCCCGATTTAGCATTTCCTCGTGCAATATGTTGCTAATAATAGCTTGCTTTCTTTTTTTCTCCAGAGGTAACCACATTCCAAACAAAACCTGACCTAACCTCAAAAAATAACGGTACGGAATTGCGTTTTTTTCCACGTTTCGGTGCACGTAACTGATAAGAGTGATAATAAAATGTAAATTCTTACGTTTTTTGTGCAGTCTGTGATGGAAACGTTGCACTTTTACGAGTTTCTTTGTTGCACTGCACTCGTCCAGCCGACTAGATGCGACTGGAATGAAATGCCATTCAGGTCGAAGACTTTTAAATTCGAACGGTGTTATTATCGAAAGCTGCGATAACAACACGACGGATAATAATAAAATTGAAAGGGATTAAAAGATGATGAAATGTCAAAAAAGGAATAACAGTAAATACGTGAGTGTGACCTAAAAGTCGCACCAAATTTGCGACATTTTGCTGCAGCTGCAAACATGTTTCGACATTTATTTGTTTTGTCATCTTCATTAATAAATACGTTGGTCGATATTACAAGTGTTTTGTTTTTACTAAATTTGACATAAAAAATCACATTGCGATGACTTTGCAACAATCAGTTATGTACGAGGGGGGAACGAAAGATCTTGACCTAACTCAGAACTCACAGACAAAACAATAAAGAGACTTATAAAAATGTAAAAGATTCTGGTTATTGACGGGAAAAATCTAGTTTTTGGTGACGTAAAATATGCTCATCTTGTATGTATCGACTTTCTTTTTATCAAAAAACGACCAATTTATCTCTAAATACAAATAGGATTGCCAACCGCTTTTTATTTAAAAGAAATCAAAGGATAGTCCTTTAATTTTATAAACTGTCTTTTAGTCTTTAACAGGTGCTTAAAGGACACAATTTGTCCTTTTATCTGTTTTTTTACCAAAAAGAGACGAATAAGCGTTAGAAAATTGACATTCCTATTTGTAAATGGTTGATTTCAAAAATAAATTAATTGCCTTGACGACCTTTTAAGTCACCAAAATAAATTAAGTACGTATAAACAAACAAAAGTTCTGCCCACTTTTGAATTATAAGGGTAGGTATTTGATGGTAGAGAGAAAAGAACAATAATAAGGAGAATTACGACTAGTGGAAAAAGAAGAACAGGAGTAGATTTTAGAAGAAATTGAAAAAATAGATTCTATAAAAATTTGAAGAAAAGAAGAAGGGTTCTTACAGATTTATTGTAACTGTATTCCGCATCCTTACATTCATCTTCTAATAATAATAATAATAAAAAAATTAATTGTTGAAATGATTCCTATCCTTTTGCCGGGTTTAATAATAATAATAAAGGTCTTTATTGTGCAAATAAAAAAAAGATACATCAAGTACATTTTACATAAGCAAAATCTGCACAAAAGCCGAAGATCAGGTGGATGTGTGGTTGCAGAAGCAACCACATATCCTCTGTTTTTCATCTTAAGCTTATCTTTCTCATTCTCTTCTTTTATTATCTTTTATTTTCGTATCTATACAATATTTTTCGTTTAAGTTTTTTTTTCCATGGCTTCTTCTATATCGCTCTTCCATTTTCTGCTTGGTCGTCCAATTTTTCTTCTTCTGGTTGGTCTCTATTCCATTATTTTTTTTGGCCATCTCTCGGGACTTATACGTTTTAGATGCCCATACCACCTTTAGCTTCTATAGTGTCGAGTATAGTTATTCCTGTTTCTATTTTTTCTCCTATTTGTTTGTTTCTCACTCTGTCTTTCAGTGTTAGTTCACAGGCTCTTTTCCAATAGTTCATTTCTGTTGCTAGTGACTTCTTCTTGAGTGTGGGTGGTGTAGTCCATGTTTCAGCCCCATATGTCACAATGTTTTCAACTACTATTTTGTATATTAGTCGTTTAGTGTGTTTAGTTATCTGCTTACTCCATAGTACCGAATTCAGTTGCCTTGTGGCAATTCTTTCTTGTTCAATACGGTTTTTGATTTCTTTTTCACATGTTCCCTCTCTTGTAATATTCACTGCGAGATATTTGTAACAATCGACTTTTTTTAGTTCCAGTTTTAAGCTGAATATTACAGGCTTCTCCGCCTACTATTACATACTCTGTTTTCTCTGTATTAACTGTAAGGCCCCATTTCTGATATTCTTCTTCTAGGTTTTTTTTAGCATATATAAGATATCGTCATGGTCTTCTGCCACGATGACTTGGTCATCAGCAACATGTAAAGTAAAAGGTTTGCTGTTTTCGATAGATATTCCCATATTGCAGCAGGTTCTTTCCCAGCGCTCTAATGTTGCTTTTAAATATATTTTAAATAATGTGGGGGCAATAGCACATCCCTGTCGCAAGTCTTTAGTAACTGGAAACGTCTCAGATAGTTTAGTGCCGACTTTTACACAGCTGGTCTTATTAGAATATAGGGACCTGATTGCTTGGATGTATATATCTTTAACTCCAGCGTCTTTCATTGCTTTCCAGAGCTTAACTAAGGGTGCACTATCATAAGCTTTCTGTAAATCTACAAAAACAAGGTGAGTTTCTAGGCTACACGCCTTTTTTTTTATGAGTTGTTTAAGGACGAATATATTATCATTTGTAGATAGACCAGCGCGAAAACCATTTTGATCTTCTATCTCTTCTATTTCATTTTCTACATTTTTTTTCTATCTTTTTTTTGTGTATGTTTGATATGTACGCTGTTTTTCACTCCTTTGGTATTTCATCTCTTTTCAAAAAAGATGTGAAAACATATGTCAGAAGTTCTATAAGAATGTCTGGTTCATGTTTTATTAATTTAATGGGTACATCATTTGGTTCTGGAGCACGACCGTTTTTCAAAGAGGGTAGATTTTTATTAACTTCTTCTACCGTATTCAAGTCGTCTTCACTAAAACTCGAGTTCCAAGTGAAACTCTCCTCACAATCTAGAAATATTCGTCGATCTTCGGTAAGAAGTTTTGTGTGGTAGGTAATGTTTCCAATCATCTAAGTTAATAAGGTGTATGGGTGAGTATTCGTTTTGTTCTTTTCTGAAGCTTTTCAATCTTTTCGATGCTTCTGTCTGCCTAGCGCCTCCTATATGACTGTCAATGTGAATTTATACTTTTTCCCACATACCATTTTTTGCTTCATTTACAGCTTTTTTACTTTTCTATTATAGTATCTATACAATCTATGATCTTCCGTATTGTTTGTAATTAACCACTTTTTATAGTATTTTTTTTTTAATACTTTTGCTTCTATATTTTTATTTAACCATTCGTTTGTGTTTTTCTTTACCTTCTATTGATTTTTCCCCCAACATTTCTCTTGCTGCTTCATTAATGTATCTTACTATGTTATTGTACATGTTTTTGCTTGATGAATAGTGAACATCATTAGAAAAGAAGACTTAATGACAAAATAAACTCGGAAGATTAATATGTATGTTGTACAAGAAAAAAAAATACAATTTTTTTTTAAAACGTAGTTTAGATAATTCTAAAAGAACTGTAGATTTTAGGCCTATAGAAAAAAATAAAGAATCACATAACCAACGATTCGAAGAGAAAAAGAAGAAAATACAACTAAAACAAACGATAAAGGAAGATTTAAGAAGTTGAAAGTGTCAGTTGGGTGGTCCTGGTGAACCAAAATGCTAGGCGAATTTAAAAAACAATATTTGGAAAAAAATAAGAATAAGAAAAACGACTACTAAAGCAAAAAAAGAAAAGTTAAGAATAGTAAAAAATCAAGAAATGATTAATAAAAGAACAATCCTTCGAGCCGGATACTGAGAAAAGTGTTGGTAGGTACGGAGCAATTACAATAATTTTTGCTTCAAACACCCAAAAATCTCTATTTTCGTTATCTACATTAAAGTTTTTAAGAGTATTTAAAAGCTGGAAATGACAGTTTGTACTTTTTTTTTATATAAAATTACAGTAAATATTTATTTTTGTAATAATCGTCGCTTTTGACTCCCAAAGTGTATATATTTTTTGTCCTTCAAACGGGATGAAGAAAAAAGATTTGAGTATAGACGGGACATTTTGCAATAGTCCTATTTATGGCACTCGTTTTCTAGATTTTTATTTTTGTTTTTGTAACTTTACTACTAACGTTTCAGGGCTTATTAGTCCTTATAAATCATTATAAAACATTATAAAAGACATAATTTTTTAGAAACAAATAAACGGAAATACATAAAACATAGAATTTTTGAAGAATTTCTATTTTTATATTTTTTCTATTTTAAGAAAGAAATTGTGTTAAAAATTGATGGTCCTTCGAGCAAGATATTGAAAAAAGTCTGAGATTAGAAGAAGCAATTTACAATAATTTTCGTTTCCGTCTTTCAAAATTGTATATTTTTTAAAATTTTTAATAGAATTTATGAACCAAAGGTAACAGGTTGTATTTGTTTATAATAAACCTTGTCGTAAAATAAACCTTGTAGAAACATTTGTTTTTGGAATAATTTTCGCCTTCGGTTGCTAAATTGTTGCTTGAAAAGTTGAATGTTAAAAAGTCCGAGAGCCTACTCAAGAGAAGAGTTCTAAAGACTTATAGTGAGATGGCAAAAAAATTGGAAACTCAATCCGTAACACTAAATACAACCGACAGCATTTATCTATTTTTGAGGCAGAGTTGTAATTTGCTCCTTTAACCTTGTTCTTTTATTACAGCCTAACAGCTTTATAAAACTACCTGCACAAATTTTTATTTCACAAATTTTTGACTGAATTTTTGGCCTTTATTATGATTACTTTTATTAAGTTTATTAACTACATTGATCTCGTCTTTCGGAAACGTTAAGCCGTTAGTTCCTGTCACCAATGGTCGTTAGGTCATCTCAGAAGCTGTAGATGTAACCTGAAAACTCTGGCACTTAAGTGTAGCATTAGCACAATAAGATTTTAACAAACAAAATTGATTCTGGCCATATTAGATCCATGTCCCGCTCAGTAGCTGTTTATTAATAAATACTCTGCTCAAAATAATGAGAAATTATCCTAAGATTGAAATACTCAATTTGCAGACAACTTTAGAATATACCGTCTTATCAAAAATTATCGATATAAAGGGTGGTTGTGGAAAACAAACAAAATATCTTTGATTGATTGTCTCATGACCGGCTTTTGTTGAAACTTACTCACTTACAATTACTTTCATACGCCATATGAAAGTCCCAGAATAAGTTTTTTATTTCGTAAAAATATGTCTATTTCTTACTACTTCAATATAGCCAAATATTACCTTAGTTACGGTAACTATTATGACATTCATAACTCCCGAGGGAGTTATAGAAGGGAGTTAAGAATTCTTAATTCCCTCAAATTTGCATATTAACAAGAGTTACAAATATGGCGCTCTAAAGTTACAAGAAGGGAAGAAATGTTATTAAATAACAATTTTTGGCTTAAATTTCGGCTTTTTTTGTAATTCTTCTGGAATTTTACTATTTTTATAAATTTTTGCTATCAACAAGTAAAAAAAAAATTGTCAACAAATATTTTCCATAGCAATCATGCACAGTTAATTAAGTAAATTGTCCACCAAATTCTATTTATTCACAAAAATACGATAATTAAGTAAGAAATAAAATTATTCATGAATTACGTGAATTATTAGATGTTAATTACCTTGGGCAACTTACTGTCCCTCGAGCCTAACGGCTCTCTGGACAGTCGTTGCCCTCGGAAATTAACATCCTTATAATTCCCTTGATACATAAATAATTATTATTTTGTAAAAATATGGGTCTATTTCAAAAGTTATTACAAATTTCTCAATTTCTGACTTCTAGTTGGAGAATTTTTCGTTTCTTTCGTAGATCTCTATGGGATCTTCAATAATCAAGTAGTCTAGTTATAATGACATAATTATGTCAATTATGTAGATTTAGATTTACGTAGTCTTTGTAGGTTTTTCTATGTTGTAGATTTAATACTTCGTAGAGTAGATTTAGAGTAGAATGGCGCAAGATTTAGGCTCAAGTTCGAAATTATCCGACCGTAAATTGAGCGACAAATCTCAAGCAAGTCAACTCGTAAAAATTTCCTCACTGCATAAATTTGATGAAATCACAAACGAAAAAGAAAATGGAAGGAAAGAAAGTTTGAAAAGCCATGAAGAAAGTAAGATCAATTGTAAAAATTAATAAGATAATTTCTTTAAATATACATATTTAGGCGCAAGTTCGAAATTATCCTACCGTAAATTGAGCGACAAATCTGAAGATAGTCAACTCGTAAAAATTTCCTCACTGCATAATCTTGATAAAATCAAAAATGAAAAAGAAAATGATAGAAAAGAAAGTTTGAAAGGCCATGAAGAGAGTAACATTAATTGAAAGAATTAATAAGAAAATTTCTTTAAATATACATATTGTAGCTCAATCAAGTGGAACAGCCAATGTTAGTATAGGTTTAGGCTCAATTCAATCACTTTTGGAAGCTAATTTAAGTAAAGAACCTTCCTTAAACTCACGAGAATTGTTTACTGGGTCTATTAAGTCTGATATCTCAAAAGGTAGTGTTTTTGAAATTAGGTTTATTTTAAAAAATATTTTTGTAGATGAAGAGAAATCAGTCACAAGTGAAAAATCCGTAGATAAAAAATCGGTTTCAATAAAAACGAGTACAGTAAGATCATCCATTTCTGAACCTACTCTACCATCAACTGTTCCTAAACCACTTCCAATGTCTGTATCACAATTCTTACCACCGGTTCCATCAGAATTGTCTCATCGATCTCAATTAATGCCACAGAGTCCATCAGAATTCTCTCGTCCTTCACAATTCCCTGAAGATATCAGTGTTATGATTTCTGAATTTGGACTTGGACGAAAAATTACTGCTGATTCTTCTTTTGTACATCATATGTTAGATGATTTTGCTAGAAGTGAAAAGTCGTTTGACATGGCTACTTACGTTGATGATCAAAGTAGTGCAGCAGGTCAGTTACGTGGATTTGAATATGGTTTGCCACTAATTGATAGGAAATTGTTCTATGACATGTACCATTTATGGCTGAAAAGAAAAAGAATTGAAAAATTCAAAAATAATTTTTTACAAACAAGACTAGCAAAATATTACATGAGACGAAGGGTAAGTTTTTGTATTTTCTGACATTTCTCTAATAAAAAATTAGATGTTTTATGTTTTGAGAGAAACGAGTTTGAAATGGGATGAAGTCATAATTAAATATGAAAAAGATTTGGAACGTTTTGGCCAGTTATATGAGTTTAGTGAACGAGAAAAAACAACAATTTTAGATGAAGTCAAAAATCTGACAGATGAGCGAGATAGAAAAAAATCTAATTGTGCAACACTTATGCAGACTTTAATCCAACTTGAACAAGACTATGCCAAACGTCTTACTTTTGATAAAACTGGTCGAAGTAACATGGATCAGGTATGCTTAATTACTTAAATTCGTAATTTTTCAATTTTTTTTTAAGTTGGTAGAACGTTTTATCAGGCGTCAAGAAGTCCAAACAAAGCTTTTAAAAGATTTACGTCTTCGTTATATTCAATTGCGAAATAGATGTCAAGAAAAAATGGAAGCTACAGAAGCATTGGATTATTTAGGTCCAGGATTTCGAATTATGGACTATATCCAATTAAAACATGACAATAGAAATTTGTACGATAAATTCGAAGAGAAAGAAACCGAACTGATACAACTACGTGAAGCTTGTAAACATACAACGCAAATTTTAGCACATTATCGTGAAAAAAGACAAGTTCTTGATTTAGATATAGAAAAAATGAGGGAGACGTTAGAATCGGTCGAAAATGAATTTAATGATGTAAAAATTGTGTTTTAAAACCAAAAAATAATGGTGCGCCAGGTTTTAAATATTTAGGGAACAACCAGAGCTGATATTACTCTCGTGTGACATTTTTGTTTCTATGATACGGTTTTGCTCTGAGCAAAACTAGTTATCAAAGATCTATTAGACACAGAATGCTTATAAAACCTCTTTAGAAGTTTTAACTGGTACTAGTTTTCGTTGATATTGAGTAATTTAAACTCGTAGTTTGAATATCCAAACTCAAATTTATATATATATTTACACGACAAACTTAATTAACACAGTAAATTTTAAATTACTTTAGACTACCTCGTTATTTTGTCCACTGTTCACACTTTACTAACGGTCTTGTCTCGTCACATTCTCAACTGAACTGAACTAAACTGAATGGCCGCTATGACACCCACTTTATATAATAGTTAGTGTACTTCCTAAAAACATCTCGAAGAAAACTCTTCCTATGATTAGGGTTGCCAACTTTTCGATATCGTGATAAAGGACATTGTTAAAGACGTATTTAGGATTGTTTTTTAGGGAGGGCGGGAGGCGAGGAGGATTGATTTTGCATTTTTTTTACCATCTTACTGTAGTCTTTAGAACTCTTCTCTTACGTAGGTTCCTGAACTTTTTTTTACATCCGGCTTTTCAAAAACAGTTTTGGAGCATAAAATGATAATCATTCAAAAAAAAAAAATGTTTCTATAAACTTATATAAACAAATAAAAACTGTCATCTTTGGTTCCTAATTTTATTAAAAATTTCAAAATATACATTTTTAAAAGACATAAACGAAAATATTGTAAATTGCCTCTTCTAATCTCAGACTTTGTTCAATACCTTGCTCGAAGAACTATCAATTTTTAACACAATTTTTATTTTAAAATAGAACAAATATAAAGTGTCCCAAAATTCTATGTTTGGTATTTTCGTTTATTTGTTTATAAAAAAATATGTCTTTTTTAATGTTTTAGGGTTTATAAGGTGTAATAAGCCCTGAAACGTTAGTGATAAAGAAACAAAAACAAAAATAAAAGTCTAAAAAATTAATGCCATAAATAATAAGACTATTGCAAAATGTCCCGTCTTTACTCAAACCTTTTTTCTTTATCCCGCTTGAAGGACCATACAGTTTTAAGCCTTTGTGAGCCAAAAAACAATTAATATAAAAAATGTTTTTGCGAAGTTTATAAAAAAAGTAAAATTAAACGCTTCCAAAAAATTGTCTTTATTATAGTAATAAGACGTTTCTCTTCATTTGGCTTGAAGAACCATAAAATATACTACTCGCAAGTGAAATCCGAACACCTTGAAATTGCAGTTGTTTAAGGATAATATTTTGGGAAAATGAAAGAATGTGCACACCCAAGCATTCATTTAAGTTTTATTAAAATTGCCTCCAATTTATCAGTAATAGGTGTGTCCCCCGTGTTGTTCTATACATATACGTCGAGGCATGCTTACGATTTGATTATTTATGAATTCCTGGGGTACAGCGTCCCATACTTCTTGTACTGGCACCCGGAGTTCATCTAGAGTTGTTGAAGGACGGAGTAAATCACGGATATAGCGATCCATCCAATCCACACTTTTTCTATTGGCGACAAATCAGGAGATCTTGGTGGCCAAGGCAATACCGTGATATTCTCCGACTCCAAAAAGTGTCGAGAAGCACGAGCAATATGGGGACGTGCGTTGTCTTGCTGGAAAATTTCGCCTTCGATGCTTCTTACATAAGGAACAATAATTGGCTCCAGCACATCATTTACATAGCGCTCGGCTGTCATGTTGCCACGAATGATTAATAAACGGGACCTACTATCAAATGCAATGGCACCCCAAACCATCACACCAAGAGTGCGGTGTATGTACGTGGCGTACATTAGCCAGATCGAGACGACGACGTTCACTACACATCCGTCTGATCCGTTGCCGACCATCGTGGCCTCCCAAACAAAATCGGAATTTATCCGAAAATGCAATATGATACCATTCATCATTCCATTGTTGCCGTTCAACGCACCAGTCACGACGTTGACGACGATGATTTTCCGTCAGCGGGAGCACCAAGTGTGGACGGTAAGATCTCAGGCCCACGGAGTCGATTTGGCCTTCCTACTGCTGCAAACTATTCATCAGCCACACACCGTGTAGTGCGGCGTTGGTTCCTTAGAGCCATTAGTCGCAGAAGACAATCTTCGCGTTGGATAGTTTTTCTAATAGCCCCTGTTCCGCTAGCACGTTGTGTCCGTCCTTCCCCGCCATGCATCCACCACACTTGACACACTGCGCCCCAAAGCAGCAGCAATCTCGCGGAATGAAGCACCACGTTCGCGTTGACCCAAATGCGTCCCTTTTCAAACGCGGAAAGAAAAAAATTGCGTTTTGACTTCTACGGGGCATTTCTGCATCGGGTGGCTTCTAATACTATCTTTTTCAGAGTGATAAAGCCGTATCACAATCCAAAAAATTATCATTTTTGCGTTAAAGGTTTTGCGGTGAAGTTTTTACATACACACTTATACGCTGTTCAATTGTTACAAAACTTTAATCGTTTGCTTTTCAAGGCAAACAATCATTTTGTCTAGGTATTCAAATTTCACCTGCGAGTAGTATATATAGACTTTGGGAGCCAAAACCGACAATTATTACAAAAATAAATATTTACTGCGATTTTTATAAAAAAAAGAGTATAAACTGTCTTCTCCAGCTCCAAAATTATATTTAAAAAAATTAATAAAGATAACTGAAATAGAGATTTTTGAGTGTTTGAAGCGAAAATTGACATTTTCAACTTTTAAAATCTTCTTTTATCGTTTATTTTAGTTGTATTTTTTTTTCTTCTGTTCCAATCGGTGGTTTAGTAATTCTTTATTTTTTATACCTAGGCCTAGAATCTACAGTTCCTAATTGTCTAAAGTCCGTTTTTAAAATTTTTCTTAGTTTTTTTTTCTTGTACAATATACATATTATTCTTCCGAGTTTTTTTGTCATTAGATCATCTTTTTTACAATTTTTATAGAATCTATTTTTTCAAATTCTTCTATGATCTACTTTTGTTCTTTTTTTTTCTACTAGTCGTAATTCTTCTTATTGTTCTTTTCTCTCT
Organism: Tribolium confusum; assembly: GCA_029207805.1. Taxonomy (NCBI): domain Eukaryota; kingdom Metazoa; phylum Arthropoda; class Insecta; order Coleoptera; family Tenebrionidae; genus Tribolium; species Tribolium confusum. Next base: position 8,156,017 of record JALGAY010000007.1, on the reverse strand, counting down.
ATCATTAAATACCCTATTTACGTAGGTTTCATAACTCAAGTCTGGATAAAACTTTTGTTTGTTTATACGTACCTACTTAAATTTTTTTTGTGATTTGAAAGGAAGTCTAGACAATTAATTTATTTTTGAAATCAACCAATTATTAATAGGAATGTCAATTTTCTAACGCTTGCTCGTTTCTCTTTAGTACAAAAACTAGATAATAAAACAAATTGTGTTCTTTAGGTACAAGTTAAATATAAAGAACAGTTTATAAAATGAAAGAAGTATTCTTTGAAATAAAAGACGGTTGGCAACCCTACCTATGGTGAATCATCTGAAACGAGTCATTGTGACGCGACATCTGTTACTTTTCGACGATAATGCAAATGATAAAGGTTTGGGTGTCACGAAATGTAGGTGTTTTGTTTGAGAAGCGCTGATATATTTTTAAATTTGGCGCTTTTAGATATGACTTCCTTTCTTGACCTTTCTTAGGCTGTTTATAAACGTCGCACTTATTACTCCAACGTGTTTATCCTTTCTCCTGAAAAATGATGCATCCAACATACAAATCTCAAGCTTTCACATTGCTTTTTTACCCGTTTCGTGGAATCCTAATATCATTTACAAAAACAGTTGTCGAATTTGTGATGTGCTTGTGATACCACAAAATCACATTAAATACCGTTTTTAGTGTCAATCAGAGGTTAGAGACTATGCAAACTCTAGATCAGTATAGTGAAGCCAAATAATAATAGACTTGCTTTACCTCCGGATTTACAAACTCAATCAAAATTGAGAACGGACCATAAAACTCTGATTAAAATACTTTGCTCGGATTGGTTAAAAATGCGTTAATAAGAGATTAATGTCTCATCAATTTTAATGAACGTTTGTGCAATCTCATCAACAGTGAAACAACAGCAACTTAGATTTTTCTGCTCAAAAATCTGGGGCCCCTTTTGAGATATCTGCACAGTACCTATCTACTTACCCCTAGTAGCTAAGGTACCGAGGCCAAAAAGAAGAAGAAACAGCGATATTTTGCAAAACAATTATCGAGTGTGGGATCAAAACCAGATTTAATGTGGGCCACTAAAGCAAAGACTTGGTCACAGCAACTTCTCTGTGGTCAAAATCTAGCTTGATTGGGGAAAAAAATATCTTCAACAATAGAGAAAATGCGTAGATAAGTCTTCTTTTCTAGAATTTTATAACAATCACTCAACAAAAAAATGGGTTAACTGAACGCTTCCTGTAAAGGTTTTCTTTTTTGTCAAAATAGTGCTTTTTTTGGACTTCTAATTTCGGAGAAAAACCGATCTTTTAGAGCCGGTTAGATAATAAGCTACCACCTTTCTTCTCTATATGGCAAAGCTTATTCTGCTAAATGTTCACGCTATCACAGCTTTTAGTTCATTCAGAAGTAGCACATTCTATGTGCCAGCGAGAGAAACAATATTAACATGACTCTGTTAACAAATTTATCTTGGCGCACAATTATTTTTTGGTTTCCCAATTTTTTCCTTGTATATTGTTAATTTTAGGCAAGAGAACAACTTTCATATTTGAAACGCGAGAAAGAGTTTGCAAGAAAAGCCATAAAAAAATTGCGTTTCGATAATGGTTTACTGACATATCCAAAATTAATAAGAGACATGGAAAAATCCGTGAATGAAGCAGATGAATTAGAAGACAAAATTGATGATTTACAAACTTCAGCTTACAAGAAGCAGAAAAAAATAGATGCGGTGCGAAGAAACATGCAATGGATACTGCGTAGACGAGCTGAAGGAAGGAAAAGTGTTGCACTGATTGAGACAAAAAGTAGTGGTGCACTACCTGATTTGAAAGATAGTGCTATTATACTACCTAAAACAATAAGTAGTGTTTCACTAGCTGAGTCAAAAAGTAGTGATTTGATATCTAAAAAATCACAAGCCTATGGAAAGAAAAGTGTTTCAATTGCGCTTTTACCAATAAAAAAATGATAAATTTGAAATATGTAGAAGGTATATTTGGTAATGATTAATATTAACTGGGCCTGGTTCTTAAAAACGAGGAAAATAAAGGAAGTGGAAGCTAAAGTAGAATGACAATGAAGTTTTACACTACCTCAAACGTAAATTCCAGATGCAATTCAAAATTCCAAGTCAAAAAATTATGAAGTAAAGAAGATATTAGGAATTTTTGTAAAATTGTAATTAGTACTAGAATAAATAAATTACAATACATAAACAAAAAGTTTAATTTATGGATCCTGTTTTGTGACATTTTCTTCGTTTACAATTTGTGGTGAGCCCCCTTTTTCTGTTTTTTTTGTACCTACCTTCCAATAAGACAAAAAAAAAATTTTTGAAAATGTTTTTTAATACAATATACAATAGACAATAGAGTATAAAGAAAAAGGATAAATAAAACACAACTAAATTTATTGATATACCTAAAAACTACCTGGAGTTACTAGCGTCTTTCAAAAATGTCAGGTATTTATCGAATTAATAAAAAAATGTAATGACATATTACAATTACAAAAAAAATTCGATTTATTTAAAAAAAATGGTGTATCCTTAAATATAATATATACATAATCCTTAAATTATTAAGACAAAAAAGAGAAATTTTATACCAACTTTGTTTTAATTTAAGCATTTTGTTCTGTCGCAACTGATGGGTGGCGAATCTCTTCTTCTGCTTTTTAGAACTTACTTTAGATCCTAAAATTGGTGCAACTGTTTTTGCCATATGTGACGAGTTTTTTTTTACTTTTTTGGGCTTATTTTTAATCCGGATTTTAAGCGAGGTCTTTAGACTCCCCAACCCCAATAAAACAAAAAGAATTTTTTTAAAATTGTTTATTTTTTAAAAGGTATTGGATTTTTTTTAGAGTCTTTACAAAGTCCACCGCTTTTTAGAAAATCAACGTTATATTAGTTCAGAAATTTTTTTATTGCAAATTTGTTGGATAGAGCGCGAAATAATGTAGTCTAAAATGCGTTTTTCCATTTCTTTTCTAGATTATTCAGTTTTTTTTTAATTAAAAGCATTTAATTCAGTTAATATGTCAGTTATAATTTTATGTTTTGGCCAAATTTTCCGACTTTTGTTTGTAATTACTCTGATTTTTTTCTGAAAACTTTTCCAGGACTAGAACAAGCATATAATTATATCCACGCAACTTGACCACCCAAATGGATCACCCCATCAGGATGTTTAGTTTATATTAATCAAATGCATTCACCCTAGGATGTTTATTATTTTTTTTTTATTTTTACAAGAGGGGCCCGAAGCGCGAGCCGCACACCGAGGCCTACGCCCATTGTGTGCTACCTCTCGGAATAGTACTACTGCAGTAGCCCTGTGCCTCTGCAGGAGCCTTCTCGATAACACTGGGCTTCAGATATCGAGAGCCCAGGTATAAATCTCTGATGCTTGCAAATGCAGGGCAGTAACAGAGAATATGAAGAGGAGTTTCCTCATCTTCAGCACAACCTCTGCAAATCTCGTGCAGGTGTCTTTTTAGTAGGCAATGTCCTGTGTACATGCCTACCACTAACTGAAGGTCTCTACGGTTGAGACGCATCAGGTTTTCGCTGCGTGCCTTGTCCGGTCCTTTAATAAAAAGCCTGGATTGCCGCATACCATCTTGAAACTGCCATTCAGAGAGATGGCGAGATTCTATCCACTTATAAAGTGTCTCTTTCTGTCGTCTTTTAGTAACGCCGAGAGCCGGTTCTGCCCCGATAAAGTCCATTTGTGAACCCTCTCGAGCCAGAACGTTAGCCCTCTCGTTATCCGTAAGACCACAGTGTCCTGGTACCCAGCAAAGTACAAGCGTTGAATGAGGATCCTCATTCAACGGTACAAGTTATTTTAATGTAGTCTAAAATGCATTTCTTTTCTAGATTATTTAGTTTTTTTTTAGTTAAAAGCATTTAATTCAGTTATTTACATCACAGTAGCATAACAAAAAAAAAATTAACTAAATATAGTTAAGTATAATCGGAATATAGTCAGTTATAGTCAGTTATAATCGGAAATAATAATTTTTATGTTTTGGCCAAATTTTCCGACTTTTGTTTGTAATTACTCTGATTTTTTTCTGAAAACTTTTCCAGGACTAGAACAAGCATATAATTAATATATTATAATAAGTATATAATTGATTCAAATAAGTACATCTTGTTCCATTTCAAAGACTTATTTGTAATTAATATAAGAAACTATTTGTCCTGTAGGTTATTTAAGGGCCTTTTACCCAAAATTGTACCAGAGTTCTCATTAGTTTTCATTAGAGTGTACTCTAATGTGTGAATAAATAAAATTATTTTTAAAACTGGGTTTAGTTATTTCCGAATTTAATTATATTTAAACTCACGAATGATTCGAATAGTGATTTATAGTCTTCAAGTTTATACAAAAATGCTATAGAAAAATGCACTTTGTTTTTTCCGAATTTCCAATTTTGTTTCACAAAAACCTTAGACTATTACAAACATAGAAAAAAAAATTAGCCAACTCGGTCCAGCGGTTCTAAAGTGATGCGCTTACCACAGTATAGAAATAAATCAGTACGGACAGCTGATAAAAACTTGTCAAAAGCTGGCATCCCTTTACGTAAAATGTGTAAGGTGGAGCCACTGATTTTTAAATTTTTAGGCAACTAATAATACACAATTTTAATCTAAAGGGCTATGGGCTGGAGAAGTGTGTCATAATTTTAGCGCGAACGTTTGAAGCACTGTCATTCTAAAAATATACCTTAAAAAATTCGCATTTCAAAAAAGCGTTTCAAAATTCGCGCATTTTTGACGTCATGGCTTCTGGAGCCCATTACTGTAAATTATGTAATAAATAATCAAAAAACAAAGGTAAAACAAGGTTTAAAATAATTTTTATAGTATTTTATTTACAGTTATAGCTCTTTAGATTTAAATTGTGTATTATTAGTTGCCTAAAAATCTGAAAATCAGTGGCTCCATCTTACACATTTCACGTGAAGGGATGCTAGCTTTTGACAAGTCTTTATCAGCTGTCCATACTGACTTATATATATGACTATTTATACATTATGATTAGTATAGATAGATTAGAAGATAGATTTTGTGGCGGTTCTAAGTCCTTGTCAAAAAAATTAGATTTTTGACTGATTGGCTAGAAATTGTGTTATTAGGACTCGACGTTGTGTTTTGTATTTGTTTGTTCGTTGTTTAAGCACTGTGTATCAAGGAAGAGTAAAACAGCTGAAATTGAATAAATACATTTATTCAAAAAGTATCACAAGTGTAATTGCGCAGCCCAAGGTGAAGCCACTTATTTTTCAATTTAAATTTTTAGCCTTAGTTCTATAATACAGAATAAGTTGCATCTCATTAGAGTTGCAACATACTATTCCGGTATCAGAACCACCGCAAGCCAAGAAGGGTTCAAGACCCAAATTTAAATGCTGAGCTGATGAAACACCTCTGACTCAGAAAATTAATACATAAGAGTGCGTAGGAGCCTCACCAAAGAACCAAATACCGCGTATTCTCATTCCTTAATATGTCCCATATTTTGTCATTTTCGACAAGGGAGTGTTTTGGTTTATATATTTTATTTAATACATGTATGGGCTGATTTCAAGTTGAAATAATACCGGTAGTATTGCAAATTTAATACTTTTCTATGGCAACAACCAATCACAGCCTCGAATTCTTTTAATTTTGCCTAGAAACGAAGATACTACCGGTATTATCTCAACTTGAAATCAACCCATTAGCCATGTTTTGAGATTTAGTATACTATAGTACTACACCCGGACTGGCTTCGTTTTTTTCCGGTCGGTGTGGTAGTGGTCCTCGGCTTGGCCAGGAGGAAGTAGAGAGATAGTAATTTTCATGCGAGTAATGAGTCAGATGAGTGTAATCAACTATTAGTTAATTACAACAAAAGGCCATTGGTAGGTTAGACACGTACAAGTTATACACGGATCTAACTGAATTAGTAAACTAATAATAAATATATTAAAATAATTAAATAATAATTAAATAAATAAATAACAATTGAAGATTGTTAAAGATTTGGAACCACTTGGGGCTCCCCTGTGACTATAAGCTGTTAAACACAGCTGTAAAGTGATAAAATTAAATTTTACCCTCTTTGATTTTTTCCGGAGACGGTGGCGGCTCTTGAACCACGAAGAAGTAATCCTCTGACCCTTCTGGCTCTTCTAACATTGTGGACAGCTAATTAGGAGAGAAATATTAATTAAACCGATTGTTAACTCGTTGTGCAACATTTTAAGGTTGCGATCAACTCGTCGAAGACTAGGAATGCGGCACTTAAAGAGAATTTCTGGTTCAGAGCCCTAGGCGAGATCACCCGTCAAAGACTGAGAATCTGCACTTCGGACACGAACGTTATTTTTAGCTAGAAGACAGTCTTTTGACCAGCGATCACCCGTCAGAGATTGTTATAGCAAAAAAATAAGTCGACCAGCCTGGAGAATGACAAAGCATTCTCTCTGACGATGGCTTTTCTGGTTTTCTAAGAGTTCCTTTTATATCCAAATTTTTAGTGACGGTAGAGCTGTCTACGTGACTGCAATCCGAGGTGTTTAGCGCACTTTCCTAACGACTTTCTTTAGACGGTTGCTGTTGCTAGGAATGATGGCGTCACTTTCCGCAGCGATGATTGGTTCATCTTCTAACCGTCTTTAGTGCGTTCGTTGAATGAGTTATGCCATTTTGTATTCATTCAACGGTCCGTTGGTGTTGCCAAGGGTGTCTACGTGACTTTCTGTAGGGATGCTTGGCGTGTCTTTTATTAATTATTTAATTAAAGAATTGTTTTTATTAATTTGTAATTTCCTTTATTATAAATTTGCTAATTGCTTTACCTTATTTTTGTCAAACAGCGATTCGTTCTGTCCTCTAAAATCTGCGGTTTTAAACTCAGAAGTTCTTAATTTAGCAAAAAATGTAAATAATTATACTCTTGCTGAAACAATTAACTTTGATTAGTAATTAGTTTTTATGATCTTAATCTTGTTAAATAATTCATTCCGGGGTTGATTGGCTAATAAAGAAGCTGTGAAAGTAAAAACAACAAATTACAATACTCGGGTCTAAGATTTTTAATCAATTTTCAATTGTAATTAAATAAACAGTATTAATAAATATAATCCACTTGATGTCCCACTGTAAAATTGATAATTAGTAGAATTATTGTTCATGAAAATGCTGAAACAATTAGAGAACAAATAAAAAGCTCAAAAAATGTTGCACAACCTTATTCCTGCAATAAAAATAAAATTTCTTTTGCATTGTTAGCAGCATAAAAAGACCAATCAGACCTGGGTAGATTCAATTTAGATATTTAGATAATTTTGCAATTACAGAATTTTTTGAGCTCTCTCGTAGATTTTTACTGAATTTTTGAATAATCAAGTACCTAATCTACTTGTAATGTCATAATTATGTAGATGTCAGTAGATGTAGATTGACGTAGTTCTTGTAGATTTAGTTTTTTGTAGTGTAGATTTAGAGTAGAATGGCGAAACGTTTCGGCTCAATTTCGAAATTATCCGATCATAGATGGAGTAAAAGTTCCAATGAAAGCCAACTCATAAAAATCTCGTCACTGAATAAAATAGATGAAATCAAGAACAAAAAAGAAAATGTTAGAAAAGAAAGTTTGAAAAGCCAGGAAAAAAGTAAAGCTAATTAAAAAAAATTCCCAAAATAATTTTGTTGTAGATAGTGAAACAGGCGATACATCCAATGTTAGTGTAGGTTTAGGCTCAATTGAATCACTTTTGGGAGCTAATTTAAGTAGAGAAGAATCACTTAATTCACGAGAATTATTTACTGGCTCTATACAAACTAGTACCTCAAAACAAAGTTTGTATATTTTAAAATAAGTTCACTTTAAAAAACATTATTGTAGCTGAAAAATCCGAAGAGACAAAATCGATTTCAGGAAAATCGACTAGTTCCCAAACTCTTGTACCACAAACACCACAAATTCCTGAAGTAGAACTGATAATTACTCAGTCACAACTGTCGCCGTCGGTTCAATCAGAAGTGTCTCATCGATCTCAATTGTTGCCACCTACTCCATCAGAATTATCTCGTCAATCACAATTGCCAGATGATATTAGTGTTGTGTTTCCTGATGATTTTGGAGTTTTACACAGCTCCTCATCTATGTTTTCTTTTGCAAATTTTACTTCAGCTGAATTTATTCGAAGTGATGCGATTTTTAACATGCCAATTATTAGTGAAGATGAAGAGATAAGTACTATTAATCAAAGACTGCTTGATGATTTAAAGTTTCCAATCGATAGAAAATTGTACTACGAAATGTACTCCTTGTGGGAGAAAAGAAAAAGAAATGAAACAATCAAAAATATTTTTTTACAAACATGTCTAGCAAAATATTACATAAAACGAAATGTACGTTTTTGTGTTATCATTTTTCTAATAAAAAAAATTTAGATGCGGTTTGTTTGTAGAGAAACGAGTTTTAAATGGGATGAAATTATAATTAAATATCAAAGAGATTTAGACCGTTTGAGTCAATTATATGAGTACAGCGAACGAGAAAAAGCAATGCTCCTTGATGAAGTTAAATATTTGGAAGATAAACGTAATACAAAAAAAGCTGATCATGAAACAGTTTTTCGAATTTTAATGCAACTTGAACGAGATTATGCCAAATGTCTCACTTTTGATAAAACTGGACGAACTAACATGGATGAGGTAACTTGACCTACCAAATATCTTGACATCTGCGATTTTTTTCTTTTAGTACATATTTATATACATTTTAAGATCTTAATCTCAAACTATTCATAAAATATGAATTTATTAAAAAAATATTTCTTTTTTTTTTCAAATCTGTAACTTCGTGAAAAAAATATTAATCTCAATTTTTTTAATTTATATTTTTGACAATCAAATACTTTTCACAATCTTTCTTTTTTCGTGCTTGTTTCTTCCGTTGATTTATTCTTAGTTGTTAAAGATCGTCTCTACCTCTTGTTTTCATTCTGTTTTCGGTTTTCCGTTTTGTCTATTAGCTCCTAGTTCTGTTTCTAACATTTTGTCTTAGTTTATTTTTATTCATTGTATGTAGATTTACTAATTGGGGCATCCATCTAATTCTTTAATCACCCTTATAATATTCGTGTCATTACACATTCTTTTTAATTCTTTATTTCCTCTTCTATTTTTTTAATTTTTCTCTTTCACAAATTCTTCTTGGAACGTGTCTCTGCCATATCTCTAACTCTTGTTTTAGAAACAGCTTTCGACCAGAGTTTAATGCCTCCAAGATACTTCTTATTCTAGCCACTATTCTTGGTTTTATCTCTTCTATGTTTGTTGGTTTCTTGTTTATTACAGTTCCCAAGTAGTTTTATTTTCTAAAACTTCATTTACATCAACTTCTAAATATCTACAATCTTTGTATGCTTTGACTTCCCACAGCATGAATTTAGTTTTCTCTTTATTAATTTGCAATTCTATTTTCTCAGCGTTTGTAATTATGTAAACTTTTTACAGTTTTTACTAATTTTTCTTTTGTTCTTGTTATAAGTCTATCATCATCTGCAAATGCAAAGTGCTGGTGCTGTTGGTAGAAAAATAAATCTTGTACCTTTATTTTATAAAATGTCGGTATTTCTTCCTTTTGATCTTGTCTTTTCTACTCTTTTTAATTTGTTTTTCTTTTCTGAAATAATTACTAAAACTTTTTTGAAATAATCTGTTCATCTTTTTATTTTTTCTTTTTAGTTGACTACGTTCATTTTGACCCAATATGGTTTTTACTGGTACACTTGCTTAATTTATTGGCGCCTTTAATAAAGTTCTCTTATTTTTTGTTTATGTTTTTTTTCAATGTTTTTTTTACCTTTAGATTTATTCTATTTCTTTTTTATCCTGCAAATTTGTTTATACTGTTTTGTATTTTCTTTAGTATCTTTTTTCTTACCACGTCTTTTTTTGGTTTCTGTAGTCTACAATCTTTTGCCTTCTATTTCTGCTTTGCTACAATTTGTCCGTTGATTGCTTGTCTCATATTTTTTTCTGTCGTTTTGCATTTCTCTTCTACACTTCTATCAAATTCATGTAGATCTTCTTCTTTTTTTGAACTTTTTTTTATTAATTTGTTTACCAAATTTTATATTGCATTGTCTTCTTTTCGCTATTTTTGAGTATTTTGTTAGTTTGTTTACATAAGAATATTCTAGAATGTTTAGGATAACGTAAATATATTTTAAAAGATTTGAGAAGCTTCAATTTAACTAGAAAATGTAAAATTGTTTTATTTTTGTTCTATAGAATGTTCAGAAATATTAAACTATTATGTGAAATGAAGCAAAATAGTCTAAATAATTCGTAGTTCCCGCTAGTTCGTTATATAAAAATGTTCTAGAATTTTCAGGATAACTTAAATTCGATAATGTCCTACATGAAAATATTCTAGAGTGTTTAGGATAACAAAAATATATCTTAGTGTATTTGAGAAGCTTAAATTTACCAGAAAATGTAAAATTGTTTTATTATCGCTCCATAGAATGTCTTACAATGTTTAAAATTATTATCTGAACTAAATCAAAATAGTTTTAATTGTTCTGGAATCAATAATTCGTTACTTGAAATTTTTCTAGAATGTTTAGAATAACGTAAATTTGATAGTACTGTACAGAAGAATATTCTAGAATGTCTAAAAAAACGCAAATATATTTTAGATGATTTGAGAAATGTCCTAGAATGTTTGAACCATTATGTGAATTAAACCAAAATAGTCTTAATTATTCTGGAATGAATAGGTAATTAGTTTCTTAAAAATATTCTAGAATCTTCAGAATAACGTAAATATAATTTAGATGATTTGAAAAGTTTCAGTTTATCAGAAAGTGTAAAATTGTCTAATTATCACTTTATAGAATGTCCTAGAATGTTTGAAACATGATGTGAACTAAATCAAAATAGTCCTAATTATTCTGGGGGTGCGCTTCGGGCGTTTGAAATCCGATGCGCTTTGAATCCGAGAAGATTGAATTTTTTCTTTTTCCCGCCAGAAAATTGACAGTTCTAATGTCGCCCAACACAAACAACTGATATACTTGTTCAAAAAAGTTATCAGTTATTTTGTTGGCCGACTCTAGAACTGTCAATTTTCTGGCGGGAAAAAGTGAAAATTCAATCTTCTCGGATTCAAAGCGCATCGGATTCCAAACGCCCGAAACGTACCCTATTCTGGAATCGATAATTTATTTTTTGAGAATATTCTAAAATGTTCAAAATAACGTAAATTTGATAGTACTGTACAGAAGATTATTCTAGAATGTTTAAAAAACGCAAATATATTTTAGAAAATTTGAGAATCTTCAATTTACTAAAAAATGTAAAATTGTTTTATTGTCGCTTCATGGAATGTTCTAGAATGTTTGAAACCATTTTGTGAACTAAATCAAATTAGTGTAAATTATTCTAGAATCGATAAATCTTTACTTGAAAATGTTCTAGAATGTTTAGAAAAACGTAAATATATTTTAGATGATTTGAGAACCTTGAATTTACCAGAAAATATGAAACTGTTTTATTATTGTTTTATACAATGTTCTAGAGTGTTTGAAAGCAATATGTAAAATAAAGCGAAATAGCCTAAATTGTTCTAGAATCGAGAGTTACATTTCCGGAATACTCGCGATTTGAGAAGCAATTATTGAGATAGTTAAATTATTTGCAAAATTACAGGCATTATTTTTTAAATTCATATTACAGATGTTACATTAGGGTTTGAAAATTTGTATGAAATCTTTAATCGGTACTAAAAAAATAAAAAATTAAAAAAAAATCGCAGATGGCAAGGTAGTAGGTAGGCCGATTTGACGTGGATGATCCCACATATAATTTTTTTCCTTCTAATTTTTTTTCAAGTTGGTGGAACGTTTAATTAGACGTCAAAAAGTCCAAATAGCCCTATTAGCAGACTTACGTTTACGTTACATTCAATTGCGAAATAGATGTCAAGAAAAAATGGAAGCTATGGACGCATTGGATCATTTAGGTCCAGGTTACCGAATTATGGATTATGTCCAATTAAAAACTGATAACAGAAATTTGAGCGATAAATATGACGAAAAAGAAACTGAACTTATTAAACTCCGTGAAGTCTATAAACGCACAACGCAAATTTTAGCACATTATCGTGAAAAAAAAGAAATTATTGATTTAGATATACAGAAGATGAGGGACACGCTAGAAGAGGTCGAAAAATCATTTAAAGACGTAATAATATTTATATTTTAAAACCAAAAAAAAGTTATGCACCAAGTTTAAAAAATTTAAGGAATTTTAAGTTTTAACAAATGTCATTTTTGCGTTTAGAGGAATAATTCCAATTTAAATACAGGTGTTGTTGCTAGAACAAATTCTGATCGATTTAAAAAAATCGTAAAAATCGAGACGGAAGACATGGTCACTGTTAAAACGCTTAAATTCTTGGTGTATAATTTTTTTTTTGTTTTTTTCACGTTTTTTGTGTATGTGTTGTTGATTTTAGGCAAGAGAACAACTATCATTTTTGACACACGAAAAGGATTTAACAAGAAGAGACATAAAAAAACTGCGTGACGATTATGGTTTACTTACATATCCAAAATTACTAAGAGATATGGAAAGTTCAGGGAATGAAATAGAAGTATTAAAAGACAAAATTGAATTATTACAAACATCATTTTACAACAAGCAAAGAAAAATTGAAGCTGTCCGAAGAAACATGGAATTAATAATACGCAAACGTACTGCTAAAAAGGCTGCTGAATTACTCGAAACAAGAAGTAGCGATTTGTTACGAGTAAAGTCATCACACGGCTCCGGGAAGAAAAGTGTATCTATTGTCCTTAATAAAACTCAAAAAATGTACTGATGTATTTATAGCCCAACGGGTTTTAATGTTTTTTTTATAAATAATGAAAGAATTCAAAATCCTAGTCAATCCCACAAGTTAAACCAAATAAATTCTTACATGAAAGTGGCAGAACGCTTTCGAGAGTAGTTATCTCTTACCAGTGTCTAAATCTAAATAATAATGTAAAAAGAAAAATCATAAAAAAAGGTTAAAAATATTTGAAAATACTTACCAAACTTTTGTCAATAATAAATTAGCACATAAAGACAAAAATGTAATCCAAAAAAATATATATAAAAATAAACAAAAGATAAACAATAATAATAAGATATTTTATTATTTTTAGTCTAACATATGTTAATACATCTAACAATAAAATAATAATAAATAAATAAATAAATTGATAAAAAAAGATAAATTTTACCCGCCTAAACATGTTTTTTTAATAATCAGTTTGACACTTAATTTAAAAAAGGTATAAATAGTTAAGATAGTAAGAAGACAAGATTATAAACAAACATTCAATTAAGTAATAAATATTAAACAAATAATGATACAATAAAACATTTAAACGTCACTTGTTTATTTAAAGTTTGTTGAGAATGTTATTGGGTAGATTTAAAAATTTCTAAAAATTTTAAAAGAATAATCTTTATTGCACATGTAAAGGATTTTAAAATTATCAGTAGGAGAAAAGGAATAATCAGAAGAAAAAATATGAAAAGCAAAAGTAGATAATGAGTTGGTTGTATCCATATTTTTGTAATTTTCTACTGTCCTCACATGTTCTTTTATTCTTGTTGCAATCCTTCGTCCTGTCTGAGTCTGACTGACATAAACTGCATCGCAGTCATTACAAGATAACTTTTAGCTGCCTTATTGCGAAATATGTTAATAACCAAAACCAAACAACAGACAAAATTTCTCCCAAATGCAAAAAACAGATTACCAAAAAACAATTCCTAAAACATGAAAGGAAAAGACTTAAAATCTGAAACATAAAAATTAATAAAATTTCTAACAGAAAAATATTAAAACCGAAAAGAGAAAAAATTTCAAAATTTAAAACATAAAAATAGTAAAACTTGAAAGAGAAATATTAGTGAAACCTGAAATATAAAAATTACTAAACCTGAAATACCAAAATCGTTAAAATATAAAAAAGTATCTAAAAATTACAGATTCAAGTCAAAATTTTAAGTAAAAAATTACTTATAAATTAAACGGAAATCAACAATTTTGCGAAATCCTGGACTGTACTAATATAAATAAATTTTAATATCTAAAAAAATTGTTACTTAAAGACCACTTTTGTGACATTTTCTTCGTTGACAGTTTGAGGCTAGTCATTTACTTTTGCCGCAGTTGATAAGTGGTGAATCCGCTCCTTTTGCTTTTTTCAAATCTCCTTTTAATCCGGATTTCCAGCGATGTTTTTTGATCTACAATCTGAGTAAAATAAAGGAATTAATTTATATATTTAATTTATATATTTATATATTATGATTATAAAGTCTTAAAATAATATACACCAAAAATCTCTAGAAAATCGTAATTAGATTTTCTTAATATTATTATTGTTTTGTACCTTCTCTTGAATAATATATTTTAGCAGACTTAAACGTTTATGAAATTCGTTGAAAATCTCTGTAAATCTTCGGAAATTCTCAAATTTAATAAGAAATTCTAGGAAATCTACGCAAAAACATGGGTATTCATAAAAACTTCTGCTCCTTGCACATATCGTTGTCTACATTTATTTCTAAGATAGTTATCTTATTCTCTCCATTAGTAATTCTAAAAAGACTTGTGTAAAATCGGGTTCTTTAGATTCAAACGTTGGATTGCAAATAATAATAAAATCGCCGTCACTCACTTTACTCGCTTGTCTGGCTCTCTCTAACTAACTGACTGACTCCCTCCTTATATAATCAAGCGCCCTTTGCTCACGTTCCGGTGAGTAAACACAACAGTAAAGATTTGAAAGCTGTTAAGAATTGCACAGCCTTGATTGCTCCTAGAATTCATCTACATCCTAGAATAGCTTTTCAAAAAAAAATAACAGATGAGTGGGGCTTTTTTTACTCGGAACGCTCCTGCTATGTTGGGAGGTCTCCTAAGTGTCATTGATCCTTGCCATCCTTGCTACTTGATATTTACAAAATATCAAGTAATCTAATTTTAATGACAATTATGTCATTATTATTATGTAGATTTAGATTTACATAATTCTTCTAGATTTTTTTTATAGAATAGTTTTAAAGGTAGCATGGCGAACAATTTAGACTCAAGTTCGAAGGCAGACGATCACAGAATGAGTGGAAATTCCGAAGCAAGTCAACTCGTAAAAATTTCCTCATTGAATGAACTACCAGAAGAAATCGAACACGAAAAAGAAAATGCTAGAAAAGAGAGTCTTAAACCCCTGGAAGATCGTAAAACTAAATAAAATCAATAAGAAAATTTCTTAAAATTCTTTCAGATGGAGAAAATGTTAGTATAGGTTTCGGGTCGTTTGCATCACTTCTAGCAAAAAATCGAAGTCAAGAAAGCTCACTCAATTCAAGAGAATTATTTGGCGGGTCTATAAGAAATAGTATCTCGTATTTTAAAAATTGAGCCTCTTTTTAAAAATATTTTTGTAGCTGAGGCAATATCAGTCAAAAATGAAAAAGCCGAAAAAACAATTTCGATTTCAGAAGAGCCAACCAGATTAGAAACTGTTATACCAGAAACAGAACCACTAATTCCTGAAGAATTCCCATTTTCTGTATCACAATTCTTGCCGCCGGTTCCATCAGAATTATCTCATCGATCACATTTAATGCCTCAGACTCCATCAGAATTCTCTCGTCAATCAGATTTCCCAGAAAATTTTAGTGCTATGTTTTCAGCAGAATTTGGATCTGAACGAAGAGCAACTGCTGATTCTTCTTTTGTAGATTATATTTTAGAAAATTTTGCTAGAAGTGAAAAGTCTGTGGATATGTCTACTGATGAAATCACAAGTAAAAGACAAGACATGGATAATATTCAGGCCATTCAGGGATTTGATATTGGTACGCCATTAATTGATAGGAAAATGTACTACGAAATGTACAAATTATGGGAGAAAAGAAAGAAAAATGAAAAAATCAAAAACAATTTTTTACAAAGAGGACTAGCACAATATTACATACAACGAAGGGTACGTTTCTATTTTTACATTTTTCTAATATAAAATTAGATGTGGGATGTTTTAAGAGAAACGAGTTTCAAAGGGAATGATGAAATAGTAATTAGATATAACAGAGATTTGGAACGTTTGGGTCAACTATATGAATACAGTGAACGAGAAAAATCATTAGTTTCAGATGAAATCAATCATATGATGGAAAAACGAGACGCAACAAAAAATGAATACGAAACACTTATTCAAACTTTAATCCAATTTGAACAAGACTATGCTAAATGTCTAACATACGAAAAAACGGGAAGAACTAACATGGATAAGGTATAAATATAAAATCCCGTTTTAGTCGACCAAAAATTAAATTTTTCCACTCTAAAAGATCGTTTTGACAGCGGCCAAAAATGAGCAATTTTCAGATTAACAACGAATAATTTATATTCACTGTAAACACTGTAAAAAAATTTTTAATGTCGCTCACTTTACTCGCTTGGCTGGCTCTCGCTAACTGACTAAGTCTCGGTCAGTCTCCCTCCTTATATAATCAAACGTCCTTGCTAGAAATCGCCGGATGTTTTGTGATCTTTCTGGATTCAATTGGCCAAAAAGTTAATCTTCAATTACTAGAAAAATTTAATTTTTGGTTGAAGTCGACTAAAAAATCTTGTGTGCCACAAAAGTAACAAAAAATAACACTTTTTGGCCTTGGCACACAAATAACTATTCTCTTACATATTTTTTAAGTTGGTGGAACGTTTAATTAAGCGTCAAAAGGTCCAAACAGCCCTCTTAACAAACTTACGTCTGCATTACATTAAACTGCGAAATAAAGTTCAGGAAAAACTGGAAGCTATAGACGCATTGGATCATTTAGGTCCAGGTTTTCGAATTATGGACTATATTCAATTAAAACATGACAATAGAAATTTGTACGATAAATTCGAAGAAAAAGAAACTGAACTGATTAGAACCCGACAACTTTGTAGACATTCAATGCAGATTTTAGCACATTATCGTGAAAAGAGACAAGTTCTTGATTTAGATATGGAGAGGTTGAGAGAAACGCTAGAAGGAGTCGAAAATGAATTTAACGATGTAAAAGTTATATTTTAAAATCAAAAATAATTATGCGCCAGGTTTGGAAAATTATAAATCTTGTCGTGGTCTCTTGTCATGTAATCTCACGAGACAAAGACTATTGTAAGGTTTGTGCTATTTCAGGTTTTTTTGGCTTAAAGATATATTGATATATATTTGGATATTCACACTACAATCGCCATCGCTTTACTAATGTCGCTCACTTTATTTGCTTGTCTGACTCTCGCTACCTGACTAATCATCTCTCGGTCAGTCTCCCTCTTTATATAATCAAACGTCCTTGCTAGCGTGTGTTCGATGTTTTGTGACTTTTCTAGAGATTCAATTGGAAGCGATGACTCATTTTTCCCGAGCGGTTTTTGAGCTATTGTCTATCTTTAAGCTATCGGTTTATTGATAGAATTTCACGCCTCAATGCGCTTCCAGCACGAAATTTTTCTAGAGCCATTACCTCAAACTTGCTTTCTGTTATTGTTGTTCTAAATTGCTCGTAACAGTATCGATTTATTTCATGTAGACTTGTATATTATATTATATTGTATGTAGACTTTTCATCACTGGAAATAAGACGGTCGGATTGGCTTCGCTTGTATCATTAACTAATTATCGATAATCTTACAATAAAATATAGACCACTCAGTGTTTTAAATAAAGTAAATATGCCTCATTTTGTAAGATTTAAAAAAAAAAGTCTGATAAAATCTTGTAGTCAGTTTGGCTTATTCCCAGTTATCTATACAGTAGATCTTTATCCTTTTTTATATTTTTTCTTGTTTAACTTGTACTTTAATTTCTTCTTTTAACATTCTCTCTCGTTTCAGAAGACGTTCTGTATCGCTTGGATTTCATTCTTTAGCTCCTATTAACGAACAAAAAGTTCGTTGTGATAACAAAACCGGAAATCATAAAAACCGTTAAAAGTTTCGTCTGCAAATTGCAGTTTTTTACGCTTCTATATTATTCTCTAGTAATATCTCCAAAAGTGTGTCTTCGCGAGTCATTCACTTTATACAGAAACATAAAAAGTTTTCTTTTAGTAAATTTATAATATTTTGGCGTTGCATATCTGACTCATTATTTTTTTTGTAAAATCACAAAAAATAACACAACTCCAAAAAGTATCGTGGCGCATAATTCTTTTTTGCTTTCCTACATTTTTTCCTTGTTTATATTGTTAATTTTAGGCAAGAGAACAATTAATGTATTTAAAACACGAAAGAGACTATACAAGAAATGCTATAAAAAGAATACGTCTCGATCATGGCTTACTTACATTTCCGGCATTATTAAGAGATATGGAAACTTCCGTAAATGAAGCAGATTCAATAAAAAAAGAAATTGGCAGATTAAAAACATCATATTACATGAACCAACAAAAAATTAACGAAATACGTAAAAAAAGAGAAAAAGAACAATGGTGGAGGTTCTGAAGGAAAGAATAGAGTTGCACCACTTGAAAAAGTAGTGATAGGTTATGTAGAAAATCACTTGCTTCTGGGCCTGTGGGAAGAAAAGTGTTATGAATTGACCACGAAAAAAAAATTCAAATATATAGAAAATATATTTGGCAACGATTAACATTAATTGGTCCTTAAAAACAAAGTGCTACAATTATCACAGTGATTCCTTAAAATAAAAACTTAAAACTTGTACTTATTTATTTATCGCCCAGGATAGAGGCTCGTCACGTTTCGATGCCCTTTTTGTAGTCCGACTTCTAATTCGGATTTCATTTGCTTTTCGACTGTGTCTCCTATCAGTCACAGTCACATTCACTTCACTCACATCAACTATCTCCTCAGGGGCTAAATTTCTATACAAACCAACATTCTCCCGAACTCGTTTAGGATTAGGACTAGTTCGATGCAAAACCAAAGGTGGAGGTTTCTCCACAATGTAATTTTTTATCTGACAGACAAATTTCTCATACGAAAATCTATAATTCTCATGATAGTAATGCTGAAACGCTGTCTCATTTGCTACACATTGCATGGCCAACCACGAATGGACCAACAAAAGCGGAAATCGATTCGTCCAGTAACTCGTAAAAGAATCAGGAATATCACCCAAAAGATTCTGAGCTTCTCTAGTCAACTCTCGAAAATGATGTTTCTAAAAGAAGATATCATCAATAATTGGTCAGCAGGTAAAGAGACTGTCATACTTTATTTCTAAGTGCTCGTAAAAGATCTCTGACTGACTCTCCTCGATACGAGCGATATTTTCGTAAATCTGTAGCGACTTCTTCATGAATATGTACCCTCCAATCACTTCTAACAATTGTAAAATTCATTTCTTCTAATTTTTGTAACACTGGGTCATCACTGTCTGCTTTTTCAACACGATCACTGACATCCTAAAAATGGAAGACAATAAATTAAAAAATTTGTCTTAGGAGCCCAAGACAGATTTCAATAAGTCATGGTAAAGCTGATTTCAATTTAACAACCATTTATACAAACATCGGTGGACAACAAGCAGGTAAAAAAAAATGGACAAAGTTATTGTAACAAGAGTCTTAGCGCCTTAAAACCTAAAAAAATTTAAAAAAAAGTCCCACTGATAGGTGGCGAAGCCCTTACTTCTGCTTCTTTAAATATTTTTAACCGTGAAAATGCGATATCTGATTTTTACCAGCGCCTGTATAAAAATCAGCTTTGCTTTGACTAACAGTAAAAATCTGTTATGGGCTCTCGGACCAAGTAAAAATACTTGAAAAAAGGCTAGAATTTTCGAATTATCCCAAAACATAGGATGTTTCAAAATGGCACTACATGATGGCCTTTCATAAGGTTTCGACGATATCATAGCTGCTAGTAAAGGTTTTTGTAAATTAATTTGCCACTCATCGCCTTGAAGATCATCTAAATTATAATCACCACCTAAAATATTTGCTTGACGTCTTAAATTATCACCAAATGGATGTAAACCATTTGAGAGAACATAATAAAAAAGACAACCAAGCGAAAATAAGTCAACAGCACAAGTCTGCAAGAGAAAAAAATGTTATTTAGTGTATTCTTGGTGAAGTTTGGTTACCGTTCTTTCATTTCCATTGAGCATTTCAGGTGCTATCCAACCGTCAGTTCCAGTAATTCCAGAACGTCTCGAAAATGAAACTCTACCAACTTGGAGTTTTTTACAAAGGCCAAAATCTGAGATCATTGCTTTGACTTCGCCTTGATTATTAGGAACAGATAGTAGGACATTGTGGGGCTTAATATCTCGATGCACTGAAATAATAAACATAATTTTTTTGGTAATACAGAAAATGCGTTAAGATGCGCTGTCCTCGGCCACTTTTCAATTTCTCTTTCGCTTTACTATACGTGCATTCGGCTTTGCCACTCCGAATGTACCTACTCTGTTTTTGTTTGTCTCATTCAGAATAGATGAATCCGTCGCATTATTTGAATTCAGAATTTACTAATATAAAGACTGTTTTCATGAAAACGTACGTTCTTTCTGTCCCAACTAATAACTGGGTGCACAAAGAGCGTGTTTTGTTTTAGATAATGTGTTAAAAAGCATCAAGTTTTAGTCACCGGATAAAGATAGTCATATATGGACTCAATGAAGTAGACAAGGAAAGAGGCGGTGCCTCGGAGTGGTAAACCCGAACGCAGCTTATTTATTTCGACAACGTTTGTGACGTCATATTCAGGTAAAACTAGATTCTGCTACACATCTAATTTCTACCTACCAATATCAAGCGAATGCAGATGCCCCAATCCTGAAGTGGCCTGCTTTAAAATATCCAAAGGTTTTATTAAACTCCTATCACATTTTCCTTGCACATATTCTGATAAGGTAGCTTGGCACAATTCTAGTGCTATATATCTGAACAGTCTATCCTGTTCCATACAGTAATACCTTATAACATTAGGATGAGCATCACTTTCTCTCAATAAGGCCACTTCACGATCAGCAAAAGTGAAACATTCTGGCAGTAATCTCTTAACTGCGACTTGTCTACTATCAAATTCTCCACGATAAACAAACGTTCCTTCACACCCTTTCCCCAATAATTGTTCTGGGTGAAATGTAATTTTCCCAACTCGGACTAACCCATCTGGTAATTCTTCCGAGTATGCTGTGATAGCTGAATTTTTCCCAAGTGAACTTTGCTGACTTGATCTCGACCCATTTTGGGACATATTTTGAAATTCTCGAACTTGAACTTGTAAATACCAAAACATTGCGATAACACAACCAACCAAAATAATTAAAACTAATTTTAAACCCTTATTTTCTTGTTGATTCACCCATAATTTAACAATTTTATAATAAGAAGCTAAACGATTCGTCTGATTTTTATTTTTGACTTTAGCAGGTTCTTCAGTTTGGATTCCAATTGATTTTGAGTCAGTTTTTGGTGTTTCATTTGATTCACTTTCATCTGTTAGTAGATTCGTGTATTTTGAATTACCACCAGCCAATAGAAATTTAGTATCGCTGTATTTTGGTACATTATAGTGACCCACATAAATAACAACGTTGGGAATACTTTGAAATGTTAAAGAGTCTTCTTCATACATGTCTACAATATAATCAAAAAAATCTCAGTGTTGCCAAGTTACTAAATTAACCTACTCGAAGGTAAACGGTAATTATATCCGGGAATAGGGTACTCAGGGTAGGGCCGTGGAAGATCAGGAGCGTGAGGACCCCCAAGCAACAAAGGACCCCCGTCTGAAGCTGTTATTGTAACCACATTTTGGTCAACCAATGACGGGAGGGCGTATAAACCATATCTGTGGTCTCCCACGTACAAAGTTGGACTAAAATTGAAGAAAACAAAGAAGTCATTTAAATTTCGCGCCAAATTTAGTACAGCATCAGAATATAAAGTACGTCCAGCACAGTATAGACAGCTGATAAAAACTGAAAACTTGTCAAAAACCGAGCACCCCTTCAAGTTAAATGTGTAAGATGGAGCCACTAATTTTTGTATTTACTATAGGCAACTAATAATACACATTTCTTATACACTGAAATGTTTTTCACTTTTTAATATATTTTTACGTTGTATTTTTAGGATAATTTTACTCTTTGCCTGTCTTTCGACTATTTATCATATTATTTACAATTACAGCCCTTTAGACTTAAATTGTGTATTACTAGTTGCCTATGGCAAATTTAAAAATCAGCGGCTCCATCTTACACATTTTACTTGAAAGGGTGCTAGCTTTTTGACAAGTTTTCAGTTTTTATCAACTGATTCATTTCTATATTGTGGTTTTAGCAACAGCGTTTTTTGCCATTTTTGACTGGCTGTTAAGTTGGCAACACCGAACTTACTACAACTTCATGCGTTGTGGTTGTGGCTCCTGCACTGGCCCCTCGTGACTCAACAACTCCGTTGTTAAATAATTTAAAGTGTGATTAGCAAGACTAGTAAAAGGGGCCACCAGTAAGCCATCTGAATCAAGTAAATAAGCCGCAATAACAGGACTTCCCAAATCACCATCCCAGAGTAAATTCCCGCGTCGCCGGTCCATTGTTACCAACCTACCGGTTGAACTAGATGCAAAATGTACCAACTCTGTGAGAAAAAATCACTAGAATTGATTTTAATTTACTTTCTTTTTAAATTACCGTAATTACTCATTTCTTCTTTACTCATTGTTTGCGCCGTGTAGTCATAAAAGGTAACATTCCATTTCCGTTGCGAATTATGAGTGTCTACCATCATAATATCGTATTTCGTGCGACCAATAAAAACAAAATTATTCGATTCAATGGGACAAGTAGGGCTTGTGTCCCAGCCCAAAACTTGCTCTTTTTTACCAGAAATTGGGTCGAGTTTAAACCACGTGTCTTTCTTTTTTCCTGTGTATAAAATACCGTCGGAGCTTCGACAAGGCGCTGAGGCTACTAACTGGGGAATTGTAAAAGGTAATTTCTTGAGAGGTTCTCGATTATTTCCGAGTAAATACAAAGAACCGTCTCTTGGATCTGGTAGAAAAATCGGTATTATCGCATTTGTCGTATCAACAGGCACTTGAACTATAGGTTTGTCTTTGATTTTCCACCGAATTCGCCCCGTTTGTTGCTCAATACCCACCAAATCGCCGTTTAGAGTCGCAAACACTAGGAGCCTTTCATCAGTCTCGTGAGCAAGCTCAGTACTCGCAATTTTCTGCAAAACTTAGTAAATTAAATCAGGAGTGTTGTAAACGGCACAAACCTCGTGTTCCACATCGAAATCTTCACTCGAGACGCAAAACAGAGTGAGCCCCACAATCACGAAACATAACCCCCAAAAGTGACGTCTCTGCATTTTTGCTGCGGAATTTACAAAAACTTAACTTGTATTCACGTTTAGAAATGTAATTAACTACATTACTTAATATATTTCAAATAATATTATTATTTGTATTTACGTGTTGACGTAAAAATGACATTTGACAGATGTCATACGTGGCCTGTTTGGGGGAAATGGCGGCAAATTTGAATTTTTGCACTTTTCACCCTGATTACTCAACGTTAAATATTTAAGATATAAGATAAGATAAAAAACCAAATTTTTATTGATCTCAGTTCACAAAAAATGAGTGGATTAGTTGTAGGAATTGATTTAGGTACAACAAATTCGTGTATTGCCGTTAAAAGAAATGGGAAAATTGAAGTAATCCCGAATAGGGAGGGAAAACGGACCACTTTTTCTTTTGTATATTATGGGGAAAATAGTGTTCTTGTAGGGAAAACAGGCAAGCATGAAGCTGCATCTAAACCCACAAACGGGATTTACGGTAATTAATTTTAATTTTCTCAAAAAAAAATAATAAATTTGAATTTAGAAATCAAAAGACTGATTGGGTGCCTTCACGACGACCCTGACATAGAATCCGAAAAAAAATCCTTGACTTATAATTTTATTCGAGGCACAAATGGGGAAATATTAATTGAAGTTGAAAATAATGGACAGAAATTACATATTTTGCCTGAAGAAGTGTGCGCAAGAATCCTTCATAGACTGAAAGTGGATGCTGAAATGTATCTCGGGGAACCCCTGAAACATGCAGTGATTACAGTGCCGGCTTATTTTAATAATAACCAAAGGGCTGCGACGCGGGATGCCGCAAAAATTGCAGGTTTTTATTTTTATTTTCTTTCTTAATCAAATTCTACATTACGTATTCAGTAGTGCGCTTTTTTCGACTAAATTTATAACTCTGCCATAAATTCATCACTGAAAAAGAGTTTTATAAATTTAAATTACATATTTTAATTTAAACAATGTAGTAACATGCCTAGGACGTAGGCATAGGTAAGTACCAAAATATATTTTTAATTAAAATAATATATGTATCATTTATCAAGAACAATAAGAATATTTTACCGATTGAAGAACTTATCAGTTGTCTAGATTTCGTGATTTTTTATGTTTGCTTAAATAAGTTTTAAACACATAGCCAGAAAGTCCTAATTAAGGACGCACCTTTTAGTTATTCTTTTTTGCCACAACTGATGTGTGGCGAATTCGCTCTTTCCACTTCTTACGGACCTACTTTTAATCCTGATTTTGGTGCATCTTCCTTTGTCATATCTGGTCAGTTCCCTCTTCTTCTTTCAGATTTACGTTTAATTTAGATTTCCAGCGTTGTCTTTGGATCCTCCCCAACTTTATTTATTTATTTAATGATTGTGAAAATACACTGCTCCAATAAATTAGCGCACCACTTGAATTTTTTTGAAAATTGAAACATGTATTCGACCAATTGGTACAAAATTAAGAAAAATTTAACAAAAACATTTGTTTAAAGAAAATTAATATCTAATGTGTCCAAATATAGAAAAACAAACCGAAAACAAAATTTTATTAAAGTTACGCCGTTATAAAAGTTACAGAATACATCTTAATATCGCGTATTTCCACCTCTGCTTTGAATAACCGCTGCACATCTTCGTTCCATACTCAAAATTAAAGAACTTATGTCTTCTTGATTCAAGTTATTCCAATTTCATTTAGTTGAGGACCTACCTCTTGAAGATGGACAGGAGGATGTGGAAGATTTTTTAAACGTTTTCCGAGAATGTCCCAAACATGCTCAATAGGATTCAGGTCAGGGCTTCGAGCTGGCCAATTCAAAACTCATTCAAGTTATCTTTAACAATTCGGGCAGTGTGGAGTTTTGCGTTATCTGGCATTAACAAAAAATTTGGACCAATATAAGGGGCATATGGTACGACATGCTCTTCAAGAATGTCTGTTATGTAACGGTCCGCATTTATAGAGCCATTATTTACAACCACTAACTCCGTGCGAGCTTGTAAGGAAATACAACCCCAAACCATTACTGAGCCTCCACCAAACAATGTGGTATTCTGAATGTTACACTGTGCGTACCGCTCATTTGGTTTACGATACACACGAACACGTCTGTCGCAATTGTAAAGGCAAAATTTGACTCATCCGTAAAAAGAACAGACTCCCAATCCTCTCTTTGCCAATTTATGTGCTCTCTAGCAAATTCTAATCGGGCTCGGCGGTGTTCTGCAGTCAATGCAGGATCACGAGCAGGAATATGGGGTGTTAAATTATCCTCCTTAAGTCTTTTTCTAACAGTTTCGTTACTGATTTGAATTCCTTCTACGTCACGGAACTCAGTTTGTAGCTTCCTGGCGGTTACAAAGCGTTCCCTTAGCGCAGATATTCTTAAAAGTCTATCCTGGATAGGAGTGGTTTTCCTTTTTCTTCCTTGCCCATGTCTTCTGAGGTGACTTCCTGTCTCTCTGTACCTTTGCATCATACGCGAAACTGACGTATGAGATACACCAAACCTTTCACCAATTCTTCTGTAGCTCCATCCTTCCTCCAACAAACTTGGAGTAACAGCTTGGGCGCATTCTTCTCGAGTCAAATTCCTCATAATGTTTTTATTATTGTTTCAAATGATAAAAACTATCCACAGAACGGCAAATTCAAATAAGAATAAAACGAAATTACAAATTAACACAATTTAAAAATGAAAATTATTTTAAAATTTCTGCTTAAAAAACTATTAAACTCAAATTTCTGACTTTAATGTCAAAACTTTTATTACAATGGGTAACTAGATTATAGCTTGATTAAACCTTCTCAACCAAAGTTGTCAAATGTACATAGTTTTAATTTTTTTACTTTATTTTTAAGTGGTGCGTTAATTTCTTGGAGCAGTGTAGATGATAAATAAAACAGAATGTTGTTATATTATTTACAAATATAATAACAGTAAAATTCTTTATCTGTGTTATTTCTGTGATTTTAAAATTTAAAGATTGTAGATACGTTTTAATTTAAAACATTAATGTAATAATAATTTAAACATATCCAAGATATCAGGTTTAATCAATAATAATAGCAATTATTATTATTATTATCTATCTCTCTTTGCATTTTCTAATGACAATAAATGCACTTGTTAAATCTAGCACAGACTGAAAATTTAAAGAAATAACACAAACACACTTACAAAAAGTGACCTATATTATATCACTCTACTGTGACAATTACTTGATAAACAAACCATCGCATTATGTAAACCATTATTTCAATTAACAAACCAAAAATTAGTTCAATATTTTTTTTAAATAGTTTTTTTATTGTGCCAAAATTACTAAAGTCAAAATACTATAAACAAACTATCTTTTAAAGTACACTGTCTCATAAAAAAACATAAAGAACGTCCTCTTTAAAACAATTATTGAAGGAGATCGATTTTACTAAGTACCTACAAGAAAATGTAAAAAAAATGATTAAAATTTTTGTGATTAAAACCCAAAATAAGTTCTTCTAAACAAAAATCTAAAATTTAATTCAATTGATAATTAAAAATTTGTACAGCGTTGACTTTACTTTACTGCTACAAAAAAGAGTAGAATTTCATTCAGCAACAACTAAAAAAAATTATCTAAGTAAAAAATAAAAACATTGAAATAAACAGCAATTTTTACTTTCATTTTAACCACATTTGCGACGTCACAATTGCTACTAGAGCTTTGCATATCAAAAAAGTGCTTCAGGGGCTATATTTTGGCTTAAATTATCGTATGGTTTAATTAGGTTTAATTTCGAAAAGCGTTACTTCAAAATCTTGCACTTTTAAAATATCCTTTTTTAATACGTCTTGCATTGGTTTAGAATTTCAGTAGAAGCTTCTCTTTTCTTTGTTCTTCTAAAATCTTCCTTAGTTCTTCTTTTCCTTCTTAGTCTTCTAAGTAGTTCTCTAAGTAGTTTTCTTAGTCTTCTTTCCTACCCAGTATTTTTAAGTTCCTTTAGAATCCTCTTTTATATTTCTAGAATTCTTTTTTGCATGTGCCTCTCTTCTAATCGTTGTTATTCAAGCTCTTTTAGAATTGTCTTTTGTTCATTTAGAATATCTTCTTTTACTACATTTTGCATTTGTTTAGAATTTTTCTAAAAGCTTCTCTTTTTTTTAAATCTTCCTTAAATCTTCTTTTCCTTCTATGAGTAGATTTCTTGATCTTCTTTCCTATCCTCTGTGTTTTCGAGATTCTTTAGAATTGTCTTTTATTCTTCTAGAACTCTTTTTTGTTCTTGTCTTTCTACCAATCGTCATTATATAAGCTCTTTCAAAGTCTTTTGTTTTAGTACATGTTGTATTTGTTTAGAATTTTCCTCAAAGCTTCTCTTTTCCTTTTTCTACTAAAATCTTTCTTAGTCTTCCTTTTCCTTCTATAAGTAGGTTTCTTGGTCTTCTTTTCTTTCTAGTGTTTATAAGTTCCTTTAGAATCGTCTTTTGTTTTTCTTTTTTGCGCATGTTTCTCTACCAATCATTGTTATTCAAGCTATTTAAGAATCGTCTTTTGTTCTTCTAAAATATTCTTAACTAACCACATTTTTAACTTTTTCAACAAATTTCTACTCTCTTCTTTATCTACCAATCACCGTTTCCCAAATTCTTCTTTTTCTTCCAAATGACGTTTTTCAAGTTATTCTCAAATTTTCTACTAGTCGCTTAGAATCTGTTTTTGCTTTTCCAAGACCTTCTTTTGTTTTTCTTTATATTTCAGCATTTCATGGGTAGTGTCACTATTTTTGCCAGGTGCATTACTTAATTTTATATTTTCAATTACTTTTTCCTTTTTCTTGCTTTCTATTTGGTATTTGTCTTTCACTTCTTCTTGTCTTCGTTCTCCTGGCAATGTATATCACTACATGCATACTAAATTTTTTTTAAGTTTTAAAACTTCTCTTGATACATTGCCATCTTGATCTTTTATATTGAACAAAAGATCTTTTTTTTTAATAAAACTTTCAACCAAATCTTACTGCTTATTTAACCTTCTTGAAGTAGATAAAGCCGAACATTCTCGTATTTACTTATTTAACCTTCTTGGAGTTAATGAATATAAACATTGAATTTCTTTTTATTTGCAGGTTTTGAGGTACTTAAACTTGTGAATGAACCCAGCGCTGCTGCACTTGCTTACGTCCATGAAAATCGGATACGAAACGAAAGAATTATTTTAATTTATGACTTAGGTGGTGGCACTTTCGATGTTTCAGTTGTTAAAGTCGAAAATCAATCTTTGAAAGTATTATCAGTAGCTGGAGATACTCATTTAGGTGGTCAAGATTTTCTAAATCGTCTTGTAAATTACGTTGCAGAATACGTAGAAAACACGCACAAAATTCAAGTAAAGGAAAATAAACGTTTTATGATGAATATTATAAATTCATGTGAGAGAACAAAAAAAATTTTGACAACGGCAAATTCCACTATAATCCCCCTAGAATTTGCTGGTCATTTTGACGAACTGAAAATCACACGTGAGCAGTTCGAGCAACTCAATGAAGACCTTTTTGAAAAAACTATAAAAATCGTCGATAATTGTCTTAAAAACCGCAGAATGAACAAAGACGAAATTGATGAGATTTTGCTAGTTGGAGGTTCATCAAGGATTCCACGTATAGAAACCCTCTTAAAACAATACTTCAATAAACCAATCCAAAGAAATATTAACGCTGATGAAGCTATAGCAATCGGTGCAGCTCTAGAAGCTGACCATTTTACAAAAAGTCGTCACACTTCTCTGCTTATTGATGTTCTCCCCCTTTCTATTGGAACAGTTCTAGACGAGGAAACAATTTTTTTCAATTTTGCACGAAACACTCCACTACCAGCTAACTCAAAACACGTTTTTCTCTTCAAAAACCGAAAACAAAAAAACTGTATTTTGTCAGTTTATGAAGGGGGACACATAGACTGTAATAAAAATGTACTCTTGGGGGCACATGAAATCAAATGGACGCAAACAATACCAAAAAGTCGAAACATTGAAGTTACTATGCAAATTAACAATTATGGAATTATTTGGGTTACGGCTAGAGGTGAATCGATTAAGACTTTTAGTATAGCTTTGAATAAAGGTAGACTAGAGGATGAGGAAATTTTGAAAATTAGCCGCCAAATACAACAAATGTAACGATTTGTGTCACAGCCACAAAGTAAAATAATACAGGACTATTCACTCTCAAAGCCAACCGCTTGTTTGTTGAGATATTATAAATATATAAAATTTAACCGTTTGTGTTTCGTTTTAAAATAAAGACCAAATTTCTTTGGTATGTTCCAGTAGCTTTTTTGTTATTTTTAGACAGTATTTTTGTGTATATAGTTTTCCAATTTTTAATTCAATGCAAATTGCCATTGCAAGATTAAACAGCTGATGCTCTCTCTCTTTTTGATATTTTAATGTGGGTCACAGTCGGTAAGAAAATACTCCTTTCTTTATTTTACTTCGTGGTCACAGCCTACCAAAATGAGTTGTTTTTGCTCTCGTGCCATATACCAGATAATTATCATTGTACATTTATTATAAAATAAATATAATGACTGTTCCTTCCGTTTGTTTCATTGTTCGACCTTTTCGGTTCGTATCAGATGCCAAACAAAATTTATTTTCTCATCTATTTTATTTTTTCAAAAATCTCTGCAAAGCCTATTGTAACTGGTTTTTCAAAAGCGGTAGAACCGAATTTCGGTGAATTTCCTTTTCATGCAAGTTTAATGCAACTAAAACCAGATAAAAGTTATTTTAGTTTTTGTGGTGGTAGTTTAATCCATCCAAAATGGGTTTTAACTGCTGCACATTGTATACAATTGGATGAAACAACACCAGCATTTAAGCCGTAAGTAGCTTTTTTTTAAATACAAGAGGGTAAAGCAATGCTTTGTTGTATAATTGTGATATCATCAGGCTTAAAAACTGAGCTAGGAGACCATTTTATTAATGATAATGATATTTATTTTTGTGAGCCAAATTATGACCCAAATTATGGCGTTCCTTGCTCTCGAAAATTTTGTCACAATGAGAGAAAAATATATTGTTCCACTTGTAAAAACCCATTTGACTCCAAATCATTATGACTCAGATTGTTTAATGTTTAATCCCTTGTTGAGTTCCACACTAACTCGGTCATTATCTTAACGCTGCTTATATAACAATACGTCTTTCTAGCAATTATCTGGAAGTTTTCGCAACCTTTCTCCTCAGACGAAGCGATAAATCATCATTCCTCTAGACCGGTCCATGAGGCTGTCTAATGGTTTTGCAGAATTTCGCGCTATAATATAACTGTCCTTCTGGTGTTTACTCGAACTATTCACTCAAAATCTCTCTTTCTCTGTAATTGTTCGTAACAATACCATAAGTCAAGCAAACTAGAGTTCTGTTTTTCAAACACTTGTGGAGTTCTGGATCTGCTTTAATTATTCCACTACGCCTTTGATATATATAATTTGAGTTTGTACCGATTTTCAAATGAAGCTTCAGCCATTATGTTGAAAAAACCTCGAATATTTCGGACTTTTCAGTATTTCAATATTTCAGTCTTTTTCTTTTTATAAAATCCTCTGAAATAAAGCTTTATCGAAAAGACTACTAACCAAAAAATCGAGAGCATTTAATTCTGTGTTTATTGAATACCTACCAATTCTATGCAATTTGATTAAGTATAGTCTTCCAGAAAAGCTTTTTTAAAATAATGTCGATTATAAAACACGCAATATCTATTAAGAGACTAATTTAATATTGTATATTAGAAAATCGTAGTTGTAGAGCATCAAATTTCCTGTTTGTTAAGTTCAAAAACGTGTTAAAAAGCCCACTCACTAAACTGATATTAGCGTTTATTTTCTGCCTTTTTCTTTTCATTTTCCTAACAAATTCTATGTACTGTTGATGTCCTAAAAACTCTTCTATTGATCAAGTAGGTACTGTCCATGAGTGGAGCTTCAGCTATGTTGTAAAAAAGACCTCGCAGTTTTCGTACTTTGTCAGTTTTTCTTAAATTCTTCTAAAGTAAGTGTTTGATAAAAAAATTACAAATTAAAAATGTAGATCATTTAATTCTGCGTCCATTGAATACCAATTCTCTGCATTTTGACTAAGTGATCTTGTAGAAAAACCACTTCAAAATATGCCAACTTTTCACACCTCACAAAAGCTCATTTAGTCTCATTTCGACATTAAGAAGTTAGCTCAACTCACTATATTAGATAATCATATAATTAGTTGTAGAATATTAAATTTCGTCTTTAGAAAGTCCAAGAAAGTGCCAAAAAAAACAAAAGAACTTAAGCAGTAAGCAAATTTCTCAATTTTTTATAAATGGCATAGTTCACCAAAATCCATTTATAGTTTTCCTAAAATATTTTAAGTACCACAATTAATATTTACATTGCACCCTGCCTCCACACTATCTTCCACAAATATCACTGTTCCTTCTCTAAAAATTATTTTTTTTCGTTTATTAATCTATTAATTTTATTGCCTTCAAAAATACACTATTGCAATTTCGGGTTTATTGATTTAAAGTGTTGGATTAGTAACGAAAAATTTATTTCCAATATGTACACTAATACAACAACAATAAATAAATAACTCGATATTTACACTACAATCGCTGTTGCTCACTTTACTCACTTGTCTGGCTCTCATTAACTGACTGATTAACTTCCAATCAGTCCCTCTCCTTATATAATCAAACGTCCTTGTTAGAAAGTGCAATGTTTCGCGACCTTTCTAGATTTAATTGAAAGTAATGAC
Source organism: Tribolium confusum (assembly GCA_029207805.1). Taxonomy (NCBI): domain Eukaryota; kingdom Metazoa; phylum Arthropoda; class Insecta; order Coleoptera; family Tenebrionidae; genus Tribolium; species Tribolium confusum. The sequence continues at coordinate 8,123,802 of JALGAY010000007.1, read as the reverse complement.
TCATTTTTTCCAATCAGTTCTACAAATGATTTCATGAAATTTCACGCCTCAAAGCACTTCATGCGCGAAATATTTTTTGTATTTTCTGGAGCTATTTACTCAAAATTTCCCTCTTATTGTTATTTTGAATTGACTATTATTAGGTACTGACTAGGCTTTTGGTACGTTTTTCAATTTTTTAAAGGCAAATTTTAATGCTTTACGACTACTCTCTTGATTATCTAAAATATTGAGTTAAATTAGTGTCTTAATAGAAATAGATATCTACCTACAGCGATTTTATGGAAACGAAATAAGTTTTTGTAGACAAATTGTAAAAAATTGTCATATTTTGCAAGCGGTAAAAAATTAGTATTCGACGCAAAATATTTCAAATAAACTCTTAATTTAGAAGAAATTTAAAAAAAATTAATAAAAAATACGAAAACTTAGAAGTTTTATAACATCTCGGCTGAAGCTCTACGTAAAATTCGGAGCGAACTTAAATTATTCATATCATGTCAGAGAATTATTTGATTACTAGGTACTAATTAAAACAGTTTTCAGACTTCACTTGTACCTAGAATTCATTATAAAAAACAAAAATCTGTTAGTAATATAAGAAAAATCGGCAAAGTTTAAAAACCTCCGTTTTTTTAAATTAATGCTGGAGCTCCACTTACAATTAGATATTACCCTTATTATCACCGTTATTTTCATTTGTCAGCGAATTAACCGCGTCACACCCGACACCCACCTATACTGTTCCACCAATCAGCACGGCACTTTTTAAAGCTTAGTCCCAGTTACAGTGTCTGTAGTCTGTGTCTGAACACAGTGGCGACACACGAATCTGAGCTCCGCCCATTCGCCATTTATGGGCAAAGGTTAAATTTATCTGTTCTAAAATCTTAAATAGAAGTAAAACCGTTGCTTAAAAAAATATAAAAAAATTTCAAGTAATGAAAAATAATACGTTCTTTTGACTGACGTACAGTTTGTTGATCTTTGAGACGCCAAAACTGAAAATATCGATAAAAATTCTTCAATTTTCTTACAAATCGTTCTATATTTGTAAATAAAAATTAAACTAACTGTTAAAAAATTATAAAAAATTGTGAATGTTGTTAATAATGTGCTCTTTCAGTTGTCTAAATTTCATTTGCTTCCGGGTAGTAAATTTAGAGAAAATAGTTTTAAAGTAGAAAATCTGGAAATTTTATTTTAAATAAAATAGAGGAAAAAATATTTTTTTGTAGTTCTTAAAGTATTAAAATTAATTTTTTACGTAAGCCTATTACATATGAATAGGTACCTCCTTTAACTGCTTAAATTATAATTAAACTTTCTACTTTATGCCCCTTCGTAGGTAATACTTGAACTGTAAATATTTTTATTTTTTTTTACACAGAAATGAAGTTTTTGTCGCCTTAGGAAGCATTTACCGAAGTGCAGAAAAAGCCCAAATTCTAACCGTTGAAAGACTTGCAATACATCCAACTTATCTGAAAACCGGAGGCCGAAATGACATTGGACTAGTTCAACTTAAAAAAAATGCCCAGTTAGGTATGCTTTTTACAATAATCGGTTAGAACCCAAAAGAATTTCCGTATTCTGTTACAAAATATCACTTTTTCATATTACATCACTAGTTATGTAATGAATTTCGTAACATTACTAGTTAGGGAAAAAAAATTGAGAATGTAATTTAAGAAAAGTTCGTTACGCTTACTCGTTTTAGCGATAATTATGCTAACATAATTGGTCTTTTCACAACTGTTTATGTAAATAACTATTTCAGGACGTAATGTTAAACTAATCAGACTACACACAAACAATAAAGACTCTCTTTTAAACCAAACAGTCTATCTTACTGGTTTCGGAATAATCAACGGTTATTACCACACAATTTTCTTTTTATTATTTCTAGTTATTCTCTAATTTTTACAGATATGTTTCAAACTCCGATAAGATTAAGAAAAGCCACTTTACATGTAACAACTTATGATAAATGTTTCAGTGAAAGTCAATTTCGTAATGTCGAAATTTGTGCAGCTTCTAGAATCGCAGAAGGCAAAGCATGTAAAGTACGTTTCCGTGATAATCATTGCTAATTTCTATAGCAACAACGATAGTCACATCAGTTGCTGTAGCAACAACAGTTGCTGTAGCAACAAAGATAATGAAACAATTTTCAGGGCGATAGTGGAGGACCCCTTTTTGTTGTAAGAAATGGACCTGTACAAATTGGGATAACCAGTCATTTGGCACTCCTGCCATTTTGTCGAATAGCTTTTAATAATTCGGTTTATACGAGAGTTTCAGCTTACATTGCTTGGATTTCCAAAATTACAGGAATGAATTTTATGAAATATAACCAAAATTAAATTAAGTTTTTTTTATTTCCCGTTAAAATTAACCTTGATATGAAATTATTAACATATTTTTAGATTATTAATATTCCTGATGGCATTGGATATTTATCTCATTTTCGTTGTTAGTTTTTTATCAAATACTGTTGGCACACCTATCGTAAATGTAAGTAAAATAGTGTTGAAAAAAAACAAAATGTAATAAAGACGATTAATAATTAAAACTGTTTAAAGCACGAACGTGAGTGAGTGCCTTTAATTGCTGCTAATTCTAAAATTTTTAGATCGTACTTAATTACTTTGTTCAGTTGATCGCTCTTTTTCTGAAAATCTGAGAATGTTTTTAACTCTTTTATCACTTAAATATTTTTTTAGTTATACATAATTGGTCTTTTTAACAATTTTTTCAGTGTCTCACGTTATAAAATTGCATTTTTTTGACTTATAATAAAAATAAAAACTCAACTGTTAATTTTTAGGGTGTTTCTAAGCCAATCGAGCCAAATTTCGGCGAATTTCCTTTTCATGCAAACTTGCTTCAAATAATAAATAAGAAAAGTTATTTTAGTTTTTGTGGTGGTAGTTTAATCCATCCAAGATGGGTCTTAACTGCTGCTCATTGTATTCAAGAAGACAGATTTAGTCGTAGAATTAAACCGTAAGTAAATTACTAACAAGACAATTTTTTTTTATAAAAATCCAAAGTCGCGAATTACATATCGCGTTAGGTAGTATTTACAGAAGTGGCAAAAAAGCCCAAATTTTACGTACGCAAAACCTTTTTATCCATCCAACTTATTTAAAAACGGATCGAAACGATATAGGATTAGTGAAACTGCAAAAGAGGGCCCAACTCGGACATAATGTAGGTCTAATTCGGTTACATACTAATAATAAAGAAAATCTTTTGAGCCAAACAGCTTATCTTACAGGATTTGGTGTTATCGATGGTAAAAAATCAAAAAACTAAAATTAAGAATGTAAGAAAATTTCTAGATGCCAGGACTTCCCCGAAACGGCTGCGAAAAGCGATTTTACATATTGCAAGCTATAAAAAATGTTCGGGAAAAGAGCAATTGAAAAATGTGGAAATTTGTGCTGCTTCAACAATCGCTGAAGGCAAAGCATGCGACGTAAGTGATTTTTTTGTTTTTGATGGACTACTGTTACACTGTTAGTGAAGTCACCCAACATGGCTGCCTGGGGATTAAAATGAGTCACGGTATAGTGGTCCTATAGAAAAGTGGGCAGACTTATTAAGCCCTCCCAATAAACAGGTCTTAAAAATAATTGCAGTTACCGCAAACATCAAGTAAAAACTTTCACATTTAACAATGACCCGACCGGGTTTGCTTACAAATTTTAATGGTTCCGAGAAGTGGGAACCCTCTTAAATCAAGTTTTGAGAGTGGTTTTATGGTTTATCTGATGTTTGCGGTAACTGCAATTATTTTTATGATCTGTTTATTGGGAGGGCTTAATAAGTCTGCCCACTTTTCTATACTTAGGAGTCTTAGGACCACTATACCTTAAATGCCACGGTAGCCGCATCTTCCTTTTATCCAATAACATCAGAATGTAAATATAAATTAGGTTATGTGAAGTGACTTAATATTTGGACTTAATATACTTTGTTGTTGATTACGAATTTTTCCCGTTAAATCTAAGTTATTCTGTTTGGGGACTATGACGTCATATGACAGTGCTGTGACATAAACTGGGATTGGTGGTTGCTATGGAAACACTAAAAGGAGCGTTGCTAGGTTAGAGGTCAATAGTAATAAAACGCATTTTAGGGTGACAGTGGCGGTCCTCTTTTTATTAAAAAAAATGGCAAATTTATCCAAGTGGGAATAACAAGTTACTTATCCCGGTCAGCTAGGTGTCGTCTCTCTAATAATAACTCAGTTTACACCCGAGTTTCGGCGTACATTTCGTGGATTTCTGGAGTAACAGGAATAAATTTTAAAAAATTTAATCAATAGTTTTTAAATAATTTCTCAACATATTCGGCTAAATTAGCAACATGTACTTGTTCTTTAAGTGTTGTGTCTCGATTTCTTAAATAAATAATTCCATTTTTGAGAGTGTTTTCATTCAAAAGTACATTGTAGGGGATTCCCATTTGGTCGTATTGTTTCCATTGAGAGTCTAAAGTGTTTTTGTAACTAGAGGGTAAGTATAGACAGGAAATGTGGTTTTTACGTAATTGACGACAGAGATACACTGCTAGATCTTTAAGTTCGTCTGTTACAGATTTTGCTGTAACAAATTTTGATTTTTTTAAATTTCTAGAAAAAAAATTAAAACTCACAGCTTGAAGGTATCGAAAAACTTATTTTATAAGGCGCCAATTTCCGGTGAAATCTTAAAAGAGGTCTTACGTCTTCTTGGTCATCATAAGCGTCACATAATGTATTTAGAAGCATTGTTGAGGAACTAATTTTACTAACAACGCATTGGATTTGAACAGATTTTTTACCTTCTGGTACCTAAATTAAAATATTCTGGTCTAAACTGAGTTCTAAAGCTAAGAGACGGTCGAAGGTAGTACCCATAGTGGTTGAAAAATGAGTCCCACTATAGGTACCTCCTCCCAGCTTTAGAAGTCACTTTAAAGCAGGGTGTAGCATTTTATCCGAATGCGAAGCACGAGTGAATATAATGCAATTTCACTATACCTTTAATTGCTCGATTGTGAGTCCCCCAATTTTGCTAACAACACTCAAACTTTCCACCGTTTGGTCCCCCCATGGATATTTAGCTAAAATTTCAACATTCTGCGTTTCCCCATTTTTTATATCTGTTAAAATATATCTCCCTGGTGAAGATGAAAACTACGAAACATTTTTATTACAAAATAAGAACAAATCACGTAAATACTTTTCTCCACCACATTCGGCGCTCATTTTGCCATTGATGAAAAAACTGTGTTACATTTTTCGGCGCTAAAAAAATCCAAGATTCGTAAATATCTGAACTATCAAAGTACTTTTCAAAATCTGTTTTTTCGGCTTGTTCCTGCACGGATAATTTCTTTGGGGTTATTTGTGTTACCCCAAAAGGGGTTATTCCAAGAGAAGTTTGTTTGGCAAAATTGTAAGTTTCAGAGAAATTATCGGTGCAGTGAAACATCTGAATATCTTTATTAATAACAATATTGTAGAACCACTCCGCGCGCAGATTTTCTTGCAACAGTCCCCCTGTTGACTCAATTTTATACATTTCTAATTTCGGGTGAACAATTCTACGTAAAAACCCGTGTTTTTCACACAGTTTCATGATTTTTGTGAAGGTCATCGTGGAGTAAATTCTCAGGAGGCTCTAGAGGGATATTCCCAGGGGGCGCAACGAAATACTCCTCTTCAGTGATTTGGGCGTTTTGTAAAACTTCCTCGCGGCAATTACCCTCACTTACGACGTCTTCTCGGGTTCGTAATGGCCTGAAATGTGTGATTAGACAAAAATTTGGTCTTTTTTACCCCTCACTTGTCTTCCAGGACAGTCACTAAAGGCTCAACATTAGTTGTGTCCACTTGCTGGATTTGGTCGGCAAACGCGATAGCCTCTTCTAGAGTCTCAATTCCTTGCCTGTTACCACAATCAACAAGAGATAAACGTTCCACAAGTGCTATAGTCTTAGCATCAATAGTTGTTCGAGGGGGCAACTTATCCCGGTTGATTTTTGACCGGGTTGGGACCCTCGGTACTAAATACTTTATATTTTCAACGCTTTGGGTACAAAAGTGGCGCAGAAGAGGAGTTGTTAAACTGAAGCGTAACAAACTCATTTTTTTTTGCCTCAAAATTTTGAGGTTAGAACATGCTTGGGTCTTCAAAAACACAATAATAAATCAAACTCCTGTAAAAACAGACGTTTTAGATAATCCTTAAAATAAAAATTCTTCACTTTTGCTATAAAACAACTAAATAAAGCTGTAAAACACAAATTTCTTATTTTTTTTGAGGTTAGAAGTTGTTCGTCACCAGAGGGCACTAGTTGTGATGAGGTGAGTAAAGTGAGGTTATGTTAAATAATTTATTGTAAACTGGTAATTAAATATTGTACAAATAATTGCGGAATTTGTTTAGAATCAGGCGGATGTAGTTTACAATAACTGAGATACTGTCTCCTTAAAACCATCAACTGTTGTATAGAAACACTAGAAACATCTACAGACAAATGTGGAAAATCTTCAATTTTCACGACCCCCTGTACCCCCATGTTTTTACTTTTCACAAGTCCGTCTACAATTTTCTTAGTAACTTGATCTAAATCGTACAAAAAATTAGTTGCACTAAGTGGAGGCTAAAAAAATTAAAGTTAGATAAGGTGACTTGTAAATCTACTTTTTGTACATTTTGTGTGGACATGTTAGGCTTGACAGCTTCAGCATCAAACAGGCACGACTTTATCGCACTTTTATCTAATTCTTGCCCCGGGAAAATCACAAATAACGGTGAGTCCCAGCGGTTTTTCCCGTCTGGTTCTTCATAACGCATTACAAGTGCCTCGAAACTCTCTCGGTTGTATTTTTCGGATTCAGGCCGAGTTTCATTGAAATTCCAGGCCTGGTCACGGTTTATTTCAGTGTGGACTGTACACTGAGTGTTTTTGTTCGCTTTCGAGCCACAGTATAACTCATAACGGTACCCTAAAATTACACAATAAGCTGAAAAAATCAACAAAAACACTAGTCTTTTACGTAATTTAAAACATTAAGATAAAGTGAAAAAACAGCAAAAACGCAAACCTTTTATGTAATTTAAAGCATCTAGAATGACAACGTTTTTTGGGGTTATCAGCTTCAGGACTTCAGATTTCAGCAAACTTCGCATGTGTTTCTCCGCTGAAGCATCTAAAAAGTGGAATTTATGACTGAAAAGTACGCTAAATTGTGATTTTACCGGAAAAAAACTTGTTTTTGTCAAAATTGGCTTTAACGATTTGCTCATTTTCACTAACAATGTGGACTTGTCTGCCTTGATTTTCGAAAAATTCTTTTAATTCTTGAGAACGAGTTGTTTTGCCACTACATGGTACCCCAGTTATCACAATTAGGGGCATTTTGTAGCAGAAACCTGTGGCAGAAACTGTCTTCTCTGGGATTTTTAGGTTAGGTAAAAAGTGAGGTTATGAATAACTTCAGCAGTACTATTTGACTGTCTCTTATATTACATACATTTGCAAAAATAAAAATTGTAAGACACAAAGTAATTAATTTGGTGTTATTAAATCACAACATAAATTAAATTGTAATAAAACTTTAATTTTATTAAACAATTTTAAGTTTCTGGTAACAAGAGTTTGGGAGCTACTGGTTTAAAAAAGCGCGGCAAATTTAAATTTCTGTCACTTTAATAAAAAATCCATTATTAAAATATTTATTACGTAATTATTATTGTTTGCTATTATAACAATTCGTAAATAACAACATTAAACTGCTAGTTTTAATACAATATTTTTTTAATATTTGTGTATTCGTTCATTATTATTTTTTTTAGATCTGATAAGAGACTATTTACTCTATTATTTGCCTTATCAAAAGAAATATTAACAATAACAACAAGAAAATGTCCATATTACGTCAAATTAAGGTTTTTACTAACAATTTAGTTGCTATTTTTGTTTAAAGTTTATATTTTCAGCCCCAATTTCTTAAAAAATTTTGCAGAACCTTTTGTTCTGTAAATTCACATACATCTATAGATGTGAAAAATGGCATTGCAAAAATAGTTATGTGTGACAAAAAAACAAGGTAATTTCCAGAAAAAAGCTTTATTACGACTACAGTGCCTTCAGCAGAAATTATCTCAACCCACGTGATCACTTTGTTTATAAAATCTACACAATTAGTATTACTTAACAAAAATATTCCTAAATGAAAGTTTTGCCCATCCTTTGCTTTTATCAGTAGACTAATTAAAAGAAAAAATGTGATAGACAAGCAGTTTATTACGATTTTTATGTTTATTTAGTCACGTGGTTTGAGCTTATTTCTGAAGGCACCATACTTAAGAGGAGTATGGACTAATTTCTCTAGTATAGGGATTCCAATGTAAACGCGCGAATCTATAGCTTGTTTATTTATAGAAATAAATAAAAACGGTTTTGACTACGAGTATTGTAATAACATGAACTACATTTTGACTTTTTGAAATTTTTAATTTCGTTGATTTTAAATTTTAATGATTTTTTAATAATTATTTTATATTATTTATAAACATTTTTAAAAAATCGCTTCCAGTCATTTTGTAGTTAATAATTAGAAGAATGATTGTGCCAAATTTCGTTAAAATATTTTTATAAATAAAAGTGCTACAGATTCGCGCGTTTACATTGGAATTCCCATAAGAGAAATTACCTCCATACTCCTCTTAAATCATTTTTTTTAAGAAATTCTTTATCTATTGGAATGATGACCAACTTAATCAACAACATAACTGAACACGGATCAAATAACAATGTCAGGGTGATAATAATATCAGCTGAAGGCCCTGTATTTTCAGCTGGCCATAATTTAAAAGAATTGGTACGTCTTCAGGTACTTTCAACCAACTCTCTTAATTGCGTAATCAGTCTTCAGAACATGGTACATCGCAACAAACTCAAATTTTCTCTCTTGCTGCAACCCTAATGTCCAAAATAATCGATTGTCCTGTTCCTGTGATAGCCCAAGTTGATGGTTTAGCAGCTGCTGCAGGGTGCCAATTAGTTGCCCAATGCGACTTAGCGTTCTGTTCTGAAAAAAGCACTTTTTCAACACCTGGAGCAAATTTTGGTATTTTTTGCTCGACTCCTGGTGTGGCTTTAGCTCGATGTATGCCGAAAATGAGCGCAATGAATATGCTTTTGACTGGACAGCCAATTACGGCGAAAGAAGCTGAAATTAAGGGCTTGGTGACGAAAGTCTGTAGTGATCTAGATGGGGAAGTTATGGCGGTTTGTCAGACTATTATGGGCAAAAGTCGGGCGGTTATACAATTAGGGAAACTTTTTTATTACAGACAAATTAATGTCGATGTGAAAAAAGCGTATGAAATAGCTGGGAAACAAATGGTTGAGAATTTGCAGATTGAGGATGGGAAAGAAGGTATTAGGAGTTTTGTTGAGAAGAGGAAACCGAATTGGAAGCATTAAATAATTGATAAAATAAATAAACTTTGTTACAAGCAGAGTGAGGTACGTTTTGGGAGGATAAATACAGTTGAAAGCTGTATTTCGGGCGCTATGCGCCTAATTTACTTACGAAAACATGCCTCACTTTGAGAGTGAATTTAGGCTAACGCTACTGATCGTCCTTTTTTTCCATATCACCTACACACTCTGTGACAATCTCTATCGCTAGATACTTATGAAAACTTTAGTGAGAACAAATAAATAATCAATTATTGTCAATTCTATTAGTTTTTTAAAAAAATTTAACTATTTTATATTTGTTAACTGCATAAATTCTTTTTATAACTGTACAAAATGATTTAGAACTGCTCATTTTGTGTACAATTGCACTTAAAGGCTGAAACTCAGGCTAGATTAATAAGCCATTGAGTTTATTTTTTTTACAGCGTTTTATAACAGTGATTTTTTGATTGTCATTCTGATTGCTAAACGACGTACTTTTACGCACTAGTGCTCAAAAATAAAAAATACATTTTTATTTTATTTATTTATTATAAATAAAAAGTACTTAAGTGACTAAATTGAACATTCTAAGATTCCAGATTTCTTTCCTGCCTTCAATACAGTGAAGAATGGTGAAAGCAGTGCCCGGTATATTCTTTTGCAATTGGAAGGCCGAGACATTCTGCAAATTTTTTAGGCATACTTCCAATAGTATTTATACCAACGGGTAGCGTACAGCTATAGGTGAAAAAGAGTCTCTGATGTTCAGTATGAAGAGATTAAAGCTGTGCGTAATTACGGAAAATTTCTAAGAAACTAATTCTATCTATAAATCCTTCAGTTATTCTAAAAATTCATGAAATTTTTATCTTGGTATTTGGTATCTTCACTTTAATAAAACTTGTACAATCTTCTATATCTTTTACCCTCAAAAACGTAATTTCTCCTCTGCGTAAGTAATAAGCTTTGTCATCTGCTGTTTTTATGAAACGTTCTATCTCTTGCTTGGTGAATATTTTGAATTTTTTAGCCCTGTATTCACTGGCATTTTTTTTTTAGAATTGCAATTAAGTTTGAAATTTTTTTGATATCTACATTCTTGATCAGATACATATATCATGGTTCTTAGCATTGAATAGCTATTCCATAAAGTAGACAGCTTATACATGGAATATAATTTCGAAAAATAGCCCAAAAGTACCTTTTCTTCAATACTTGTTACATTTTTTTTCTTACATCAATTACCAAATTTCCTGTATGTCTTCTTGTAAATTTTCTTAGATTTTTTGGGCACTAGTGTGGCTAGTGTAGCTTTCGCAGCATTTTTAATGTCGGAATCAAATTCAGAATCGTTCATTTTTGTATTCCTTTATCACAAAACTTAAACACAGAACCCAAGTTGACTGTCTGTAATCTTATAAAAACAGTAAACAACAAAATTTACATCCATAACAACCTGCCGTTTGCCTACTGTTTGATTGAGATATTTATTTTTAAAAAATTGTCACAGAAAACCTCATAAGGAGAGTACGAACGGGAAGAACACTTTATCTCTATTGCTTCCGTTTTAAACATTTTTTTTTTTTTTTGATTTTTTATCGGTAAAATGTTTTTAACGTTCTTACGTTATTTTTGTCGTGTTGATAAAAACAGCAAAGTTTTAGAAGTAGATAAAAAAAAGCTCTAAAGTTTTTTGTGTATTGTTGACTGCATATCTCAAATATTCTGCAAAATATATAAAAAAAAAATTGATAAAATACTATTTCAGAAGAAAAGTTATGTACTCTGAACATTAGGATTTGAATAAAAAAATAGTTTTGTGCAATTAAACTCTATTAAAACATTGTTTACTACAGAACTACCTCTCCAAAACCAAGACGGTAAGGCTTTTTTACTTGTTGCTATTGCTATAGTTGGTTTATTCAAGAATAAGATTTTGACTTTAACCATAACTTACCCTAACAAAAGAATCCAAATTGACCAATTATTAATCATGCCGATTTATGATGCTTTGAAAGGCCGAAGAAGCAAATAATCTCAGGCAACGGCACCCCAGGCGGGGTTCGATGCCGGGATCCTTTCTACCTGTTTCTTGAAATAGAATACAAAACTCAATGCAAGTGCAATAATTTTTAACTACAGTGTTTCCAATTATTGCTTTTTATTTCGTTAATGCAAGTAAATATTTTTAAATCTTCTAATATCCTTCTTCATGTAAATTAGGATTCTGAAGGGATTCAGCCGAGTCAGTATTAAGCACATTATCAGCATCTTCTGCCATAGCATTACAATCACAATTTCATGGTTGCCACATTGTTAAAATTTGAATTATAGTTTTCTTTCAGAATGCAAATCATAACTAAACAAATTTCAACGTCTGAGGTGAAATTTTTTTATCTCACCTTTCCAGTGTTATCTGGTATTTATTTTTACCAAACTAAAACCAACTTTCTAATGTCATTTTCTTGGTATTAGAGATAACAACATCATTGTAGTTAAGATTATTTCTGCTAATAATTCGGTTCAATATCTTTAAAATTAGTTTTATATTTACTTTGTTTCCAGCAGGTATAAAAGTACTGGTTTTAAGGACTGGGTTTCGATGTCACTGCTTGAGGTTATTAATTAACTTGCGGCTAGACAAAGGTGCAACTATAAGATGTAGAAGAAAAAAGGAAATTATTATTTTATAAAAAAATTGAACTTTCTAGTAAAGGCTGCAAAAGATGTACTGCTAAAAATAATCGCACAGTTCGATCGAAAAATAAAATTATTAAATAATTTTTCTTGTTTTGATAATAAATAATTATTAAAAAAGTTTTTCACAGCATGCTTTAAATAGGAACTAATAGTGACTTTGATTTGAAAAAAAGAAATAAATTATTTGATAAAATATCTTACTGTAAACTGTCAAATGCAAAAGTCATTTCAATTATTATAAATCTTAATTGATATAAAATGAAAAGCAATAACTGGAAACACTGTAGTTAAAAATTATTGCACTTGCATTGTGTTTTGTATTCTATTTCAAGAAACAGGTAGAAAGGATCCCGGCATCGAACCCCGCCTGGGGTGCCGTTGCCTGAGATTATTTGCTTCTTCGGCCTTTCAAAGCATCATAAATCGGCATGACTAATAATTGGTCAATTTGATTCTTTTGTTAGGGTAATTTATGGTTAAAGTCAAAATCTCATTGTTAAATAAACCAACTATAACACAAATTGGTCGGCAAGTATCTAATTATTTACTTATTGTGGACCGTAAGCATTACTTACCGTTCCTGAACGGTAAGTATTTATAAAAATTTGTGTCGCAAAATCATCATAAACATTATACATACCATTATGATTATTCTCTGATGGTACTTTTCTTGTAAAACTTTTACAACAGTATTCCATAGTGTTTTCACTACTTGCTCTTTATAGACAGTTCTATCAGTCTTTAAAGGAAAAGTCCTTCATAATGACAGCCAGTTGTTCTACCGTTGTCTCTTCATTTAAAGTATAATTTCTCTCACCACAGAATTGTTTAAACTGTTTCCATGCAGAACATTTTGCTTTTAAGGTATTAATGAAAGTAAGTTTTGTTATATTTCTGTCGATTTCCGCAGCGGAATTTTTACCAAAACCGTTGAATGAGGATACTTAGTATCCTCATTCAACGCCAAAACGCTCACACATTTTGTTATTTTTTGTTTATTTACTCGTTGCTATTGAAAATATCTTGGAAACTATATGCCGCCGTGACTATTTAAACCACGATTCAAACCAAATCTAAAAATTCCTATTTTTTTTATTTCTCGCAAAGCAAAGATATTCAAGAGATTTAAGGCTTAAGTTTTGTTCGGGAAATAGTCGTCCAAATATCCCTTGTGCATGTCTCATTGTTTAATTTGACATGTTCAACAATTGAAATGGAACACCCTAAAATTTTAACAAAGTTTAAAGTCCTGTGACTCCTGCAAAAATTTATTAATTGATGATCTTTTTTTTTCTGGGTAGCTCATTTTTATACTTTAAGATGCTTAATAGAACGTTTTTTGTAAATTTGTAGTTTAAGTTATACAGGATGTCAATCAAACACAGGCTTTGTCAAAAACGAAAAGTTTAGACCGCTCTCATTTTAACAAAAATGTTTTTTTGGATTTTTTTAATGGGTCCTGGAAGAGTACTGGATTAAGCTTTCAATACAGTTTTACAGACTTTAAGCTACACTTATAAATTAAAGCAATATTTCATAAAACTGTTTTTTGTGCATTAAGCAATAATCTTTTTAATAGATGTAAAATTTTATCTTTTCTTAGATTATTCTAAAGATAAAAGTTCAAACTTGAATTTCGAAAGGCATACTGTTAACATTTTGTGTAGAAAACGTGTCCGTGTAAAAAAATATGCAAGTCAATACCACTACCCACGCCACAGTTAAAGCTAAAAATTCTTTTTGCATGAAAAATATGCACCGTTACTAACTCTCACTACGTACTAAATATCACTGAAATATCTGAAGCCGTTCTGAAAATATTAATTAATTTCCATTTTTTTCCTTAAACTTTAACATCCCGAGTTTTAGGTTTTAGGCCCTATTCGGTTGTTTGCTTTTGAGCAAACAGCTAAATTTGTAAGATTTATTTGCCTTGTTTTTTAAGCTGCCAAATGTCCTGGCCCGAAGTAACAATTTATGTACTACTTATTTATTAACCTAAAAACTAGTAAAATATCTACAAATTTTTAAATTAGTAAACTGTCGCCTCTGGCTTTTCAATATTTGAAAAAATTTCGTTGTTACATTTAACAGTAGCTGAATTTCAGTAGATGATAAAAACGAAATAATAATAATATAATTTTCTGCCCTAAAGCAGAAAATTACACTTTCTTATCCTTTTCTATTTCTATGCGTTTTTTATTACTTTTTATTTGAATTTCTTTATATTTTAATTTCTTTTTTTAATAATAAATATTTATTCACTAAAACAAATAACTTAAAATAATTTAAATACAGTTTAAAAATACACAAAACGGATTTACACATTGATAAATCGGTTAAACAAGATAAACGGAATGCATTTAAAAAATAAATAAATAAAAAACTTAATAAATAAAATACAAGTTATAAATAATTTCAAATTTTCTATTTTCGTCTCTTCTTTTATCAGTCTTATTGTTTTTGTAATTTTATACAATATTTTTCTTCGGAATTTAACGTCGTCCCCTTTGTTTTTTTTTCTTTCATTTGTAACTACGATATATATTTTCTAATTTTTGGTTAACTTTTCTTATGGTTCTGTACTGTTTTATGATTTCTTTTCCTTTTCTCGTTTTTTCTTTATTGTTTTGTTTTTTTTTATTATTGTGATTTCCTTATTTTTTTTATTTCAATAAGTACTAAAGAATATTAGTACATCTTGAGCCTACATTTTGTATAAGTTTGCTTTTTATCTATTTTGAGAATAATTATCTTCTAGTGTTCAATCAATTTTATTGTTATTTCTATTATTCTTGTTAATACCTATCCTGGGACACTTAATAGTGTTATCCTACTTTGTTTGGTGCTTTCCCTTTTTACTTTTATTTTGTTACATACATTTTCTGCTAGTCCTTCTTTTCCCGTACTACTTCTACATTCATTTTCATCTCATTTTCTTCATTGTCGCTTTGAACTATGATTATCTTTTTTTTATTATTTTTTGCAATTTCTTTATTTTCTTTCTAATTTCCACTTTTTGATAGAGGGAGGGATGTTCACAATTTCTCGTTCTCTACCCCATCTTCATTTCTTTCCGTCGAAGTCAATTAATTTTACAATTTTTTAATTATGTTTTTCCTAAAATTAATTATTTTTTCAATTGCTATTTTTGTGTTGTTTTAATAAATAGAAACCACTTCTAATTACCAACAAAATTTATACTTGCCCGGCGCACCCACCATTTTTCAAACTCAATTTACCCTTGATATCTCATATCTTTTATTCAAAACACTTGTTACCAACTTTGAAATTCTAAAGAAAAATTATAAATGTAATTACCAAACTTCAGTAATTGTTATTATAGGTTTCACTTCTAATATAAATCGCCCAATAACTGTCTTTAACCCAATCCAGTGATTATGACCGAACTGAAATATTTCAAAGCAATTGTTTTCATTCTAAAATGGTCGCTTTTATACCCTCTTGATACAAAATCATTTATAAAAAAATGCCTTTATTTAATTTGGGCAATGTTTTTTGTACTTTCTTTTGTTATAACATTCATTCAATGTTTTATGTATTTGTACAAAAATCCGTTTAATTTGATTGAAGAAGCTATGATTATTATGAATACAGGTGAGTTAGAGTTGGTACAGTAGGCGAGAAAAGCAGTGTCTGCTTTATTTATTATTATTGAAATTTTAAATTTTTATAAATATTCAAACATTAAAGCGGACAAGTTTAACTGGTTGCCTAGTTTATAATGTTTGAGGTATGCAACCAATTAAATCTGTTTACTTTAATGTACCTATAAATTGATTATTTTTAATTACAGTAGACACTACTTTTGTTTGGTTTTAATTGTTATACTTAAAAAAAACGTTTTTCAGTTATTTATTTCTCTCTGTTTATTAATTTTATTTTTCTCTACATTAAACGTGAGAAATTGTGTAGATTTGTTGAGGATTTTAATAAAAATTGCAGCGAAAAGACTGATAATAAAATCGAAGAGATAACAATGGAAAAATCTACAAAAATGGCTGATAAATTCGTGTTTTACTGGACTTTTAACTGTATTTCGAGTAGTTTAATGCCGACTTTTGCATCTCTACTTTCAGGAAATACGTATTACATTTTTCAAAACAATAGAAGCAAATCTGAAAATTAATTTTTAGGAATTTACCAATGATTGTTTGGTACCCATTTGATCCAAATCAAGACCCTTATTTTCGTCTCATCTACATCTGGGAAATCTTCTGTATTGTCAATCTAGGTCTGATTTATGCCGTTTTAGATCTGGTTTTTCCCTGTATTGCGATTTTAATCGGCCGACAATTCGAAATTCTAGCTTCTAATTTCAGAAATTCTGTTTATAAAAGTCTTATAGATGCAGAAGTCGAAGAAAATGTTGTTCAGAGTTTCAGAGTGAATTTAAATTGTGATTTTTTCAGAGAAGATGTTTTTCACGTAATGAAGACAGAAAACTTTCAGAAGTTAAATCAGAAATATTTTAAAAACTGTATAAAGCATCACCAGAAATTGCTGAAATACTGTGATGATGTCAATGAAATTTTGGGAACGTTTCTGATGGGAAAAGTCTCAGCTGCGATTTTTAATACTCTGTTTATGGCATTCAGTCTTATTACTGTAGTTATTATTGGTTGTTTTACAGTGCTTTTTATTTGATTTTCATTCTTGTTACTTAATATCGCGATATTCGTGCAGTAATAACTACGATCGCATCGCTTCGACTTAGTAGCTGTGACGAGTATATAACTCAGATTCACGCATTAACGTGTAACTAGTTTGTAGCAATATTAAGTGAAAATCAATTGAAAAACACTGTAAATTACATTTTTTTATTTGTTTGATTTCAGACTGGAAATCGGGCTATGATTTTCGGTTTGGGCTCCTACATGGTTTCAACCAGTATTGAATTATTAATTTATACATACAGTGGTCAAATTTTAACACAGGTTTTTTCCCTCAAAATCGCCTAATAATATAAATAATTTTTTTTTAAGAATGCTGAGAAAATTATTAAAAATCTCTATCAAATTCCTTGGTATATGTGCGATCTACAATTTCAAAAAACATTTCAAATTGTACAAATGAGAGCTTGTAAAGTTGTAAATGTTAAAGCAGGAAATTATTTTACAATGACTGCTGCGTCTTACATCACAGTAAATATTTTTTTATTTTTTGTGTGTGTGTGTGTTACAAATATATTTTTTTAGTTTATGAAATCGTTGGGCTCTTATGTTGCTCTTTTAAAGGAATTAACGGATCGAGAAAAATAAAACTTGCATTTTAATATAGATATACATATTGAGAAATTAGCTAAAATAAAGCATTAACTATACTGAAAATTGTTTTAATTTATCAATTTTCTTAAACAATTTTGTACTAAAATTAATTAGTTCAGCTCATTTAAAATTTAAGCTGACAAAAATGTCATAAAACCATTTCTAAACTATCTAGGAACAAAATAATTATTTTTGCGCGATTGGTTGTTTTTATCAGTTTACTGTGCCTGTTTCCACGACGGTAGGTTGCTGTTACTGGTTGCTAAGTGGAACAAAACGGTAAGTAATTCACTTACCGTTCAGTGAACGGTAAGCAATTAAATCTAAAAAAAAAACAATTTTGCGATTTATTTAATAAAATTAAATGTACAACTATTATAATTAATAGTAGTAATACCACTTGCATTTGAGTTTCTAAAACTTTCTAAACTTTCCGACGTAGAAGTCTCAGGTTGTTGTAATAATCCACCAACATCGCTGTGTAAAATTTTATGAGCAAATTCAATTATGTTTTGGAGGGAATCTTCAACGTAACTCTCGGCCACCGTTGATGAACGTCACCCACCATGTCTTTTTAGTCCCAACACATCAACTCCGTTATTCACCAAAAGTGTGTGCCGATGTGCGTCGAAACGAGTGTCCAGTAAAACCTTCAGGGGCTTGCAACTTTAAATACTTTGCAATTTTTGACGGCCAGCCTCCAATTGTGCCTTTTCCTGTGACTTGCCTAGTGCATTTGCCATTTCGATACTTCAGAAATAAATGATCGGACGTTGGGTTGCTTGGTCGAATTCTTATGTATTTTCGAAGTATTTCCAAATAATGAACTGCTTCATTTTCTTTATTAATAACTGTGAACGTTCGCTGAATATTCGTTTTTGTATTTGGAATATTTACTATAAACATTTCTTCATGTTCTTCTATGTCACTCATTTTAATATTGTACAATTCCTCTGGTCTACAAGCGCCCGATACTCCCAATATCATTGCTACCTGCAAATATATTGTTTCCTTAGAACTCAGATGTACCACCTCATCATCTACAACATACCTTTTGAATTAAAAATTGTTCGTCTGGTGCTTCATTCAAGAATTTTTTCATGTCTTCTTTGGTAAAAATTTTAGCCTTCTTAGGCCGATATCCAATATTTTTTCTCTTAAGATAAGCAATTAATGTAGCAAACTTAGAAATATCCATAGCATCATGGAGAAAAATTGTACTCTTCAGCACAGAATACTCCGCTCATAAGGTGCCTGGGGCCTTCAAGTGTCCACTTGTCACCACAAAATACGCTAACAAGCTCTTTTCATTTACAGAAATTTTTTTTTGCTTCATGCCATTCCTTAAACAACTTGTATGTCTGTTCATATCGGGCTTTAGATTTTTCTGGAATTATTGCCGAACATCCTTCTTGCCAAGTGTCTTCTAAATCATTCGGTAGATCATCACTATCGCTCATATTTGCTTCGAAAACGGAACCACAAAACAGAACTATGTAGGAATGATTGTATCAAAAAGACAATTTTACTTGTTTGGATCAAAACCATAGCAACCATGGAACAGCCACCCAAAGTTTTCAGTTTCAATCTTCCCGATTATCACAAATGTATTGATATAAATTATTATTATTATTATTCTAGAAACTCCAATCGCGCAAAAAACGTTATAAGCATGTCGAACGTTAAGGATTACCGTTCTCAAACAATAATTGGATTCGTCGCTTCGCTCCTCCTCTAAACAATTGTCTTCGAAGGGTAAGCATTTCTTATCGTTCTCCATACTTAATATACTATTAAAATTAAATTTACTAGGGTGACTGTTTAAAAATAATAGTAAAAGATAGTAACTTTTATTAAAATATAGTTACTATTTTTAGTTATGTGTTGTTTTCTTTTCTCCCTTTTTTTTCCTATAAATGATGAAATTTCTCGGAGTTTGGAGAAGTTTTGAGAATGATATTTCTCAAAACTTGATGATCATTCTCAAAACTTCTCCAAACTCCGAGAAATTTCATCATTTATAGTTACTATTTTTATTATTTATTTTTAAAATTAAAAATTTGGCTTAAAAAGAACTGTTATTTTTAAAGCTGTTATTTAATTAAAAAAAAAATGTATTTAACATCAGCTAACAGTGCTAACGCATAAATACGAATAATGAAAAATAACAGCTATTGTTAACTGTTATTTTAACATATCAAAAGTAGTAACTGTTTTAGAAAATATTATAATTTAAGTGCTTGTTTAACTGTTTTAGTTTTACAATATTTAACTAAAGTAACAGTTTAGTTAAACAAAGTTTAGACTGAAATAACTGTTATTTTTAAAAAAGTGTAATATTTTTTAACTGTTTATTATAACACTTATAATAAACTAAATTATAATATTCATTAAAAACAGCTACTACTTTCAATATATTAAAATAACAGTTAAAAATAGCTTTTATTTATAAACTGTTATTTTTAATTATTTGTATTTAAGCAGAAGCACTGTTAGTTTTAGATTTATAACTGTTATAATAAACAGTTATAAAATAACAAATAAAAATAACAACTTATCACTAGTTAGTTGCTTAAAATGATAGGTAACTATATTTGAAGGAACAGCTATTATTAAAATAACAGTTTAGACTAAAAGTAACTAAAGAACAAATAATTTTGTAAGCGAAATAACAGTTTGTTACTGTTACATAAATAACAGCAACTATATAATATCAGTAACAAGTCATAACTCTTACAAAGTAAATAAACATAGTCGGTAAAATACTCCTTTAACTGACTTTTGTGACAAAATAAAAACTTGTCAGTAAAGTAGAGAAATAAATGAAACAAGAGGCCGTAAAATGATTGTGAGTAATTTCAGAAAACTTAATTTATATCTCAGCACTAAAAAATAATGGGTTTTTCAATAAGAATGGCCCGATGTTAAAATGGAATAAAACAAGCTGTGTGTGAGGTATTTAAAAAAATCTTTTTTTATATGAAAGGTCAATGCATGCCTTTATTTATGAATATAACATCGTTCAAATGTCCGCCGCGACTTCTAACTGTGGCATGGATCCGAGTGGATCAATTTTGAATGACTCGCTCGCATAGATCTGGCTGAATTTGACCGATGGCATTGGTGATATTGACTTTAATTAAGAGCATCGGTCGATTGCGGCTGATTGGTATAGACCTGCGACTTGAGAAAACCCCACAAAAAAAATCTAGCGGGGTCAAATCGCACGATCTTGGTGGCCAATTCCCGTCACCTTTGCGAAAAATAACTCTGCCCTCTAATCTTTCATGCAGAATATCTAGCGTGGCGTCTGCTGTATGGCACGTAGCCCCGTCCTGCTGAAACCACGTGTCGTCTACCTCCATATCGTTTAATTTAGAGCAAAAGAAAATTGTTAGCGACCAATGACGCCGCCAGCCCAAAATCCGCACCAAACAGTAACTTTTTGTGGATGCATTGCAACTTGCTGAACCTCGTGTGGGTTAGCGTTGTTCCATATACGGCAATTTTGAGTGTTACCGTACTAACGTAGCCATTCATCCAAAAATGCGCCTCATCACTAAAGATGATTTTTCGACCAAATATGGGGTCTTCTTCTAAACGGTTCGAAGCCCAGTCAGCGAAAAAACGGCGTTGTCTATGGTCATTAACTTTAGCTCTTGAGTCAATTGGATTTTGTACGGGTGTAATCCCAAATCCCGACGCAAAATTCGCCAAAGTGTTGTCTGCGAAAGGCTGAGTTCTTGTGCACGACGCGGAATTGACTGCCTCGGGTTTTGCTGTACACTTTCACGTACGGCAGCAATATTT
Organism: Tribolium confusum; assembly: GCA_029207805.1. Classification (NCBI taxonomy): domain Eukaryota; kingdom Metazoa; phylum Arthropoda; class Insecta; order Coleoptera; family Tenebrionidae; genus Tribolium; species Tribolium confusum. Next base: position 8,102,530 of record JALGAY010000007.1, on the reverse strand, counting down.
TCGGCCGATCTAGCATTTCTTTGACGACGAGGTGTTGGCTGATTGTTTACCGAACCCGTTGTTTTAAATTTGGTCACCAAACGCTGCAGAGTTGATTTTGAAAGACCACCGTGTCTTCCATAAAATGGGCGCAACGCTCGCAATGTTCAAACTAACGAACAGTCATTTTGATAATAAAGTTTTATCATTTGGACGTGTTGCTCAATTGTGTAATTTGCCATGGTAATTTGGCATCAGTGACTGAACAATAAACACCAGATTACACAAACACTACCAAAAAAATATGACCGCCACAGGGTGCCAACATTAACACATCCTTATTGAAAAATCCTTTATTTTTTAGTACCTTTGTTACACAGATAGTGTAATTAAAAATTGTAATTATTTTTCAGCATAGTAGAAGCCTCTTTATTTATTTATCATTTAGTTAAAGTTTTAATTATCAACCACTCTACCATAAAACCCTCTCAACCACGTACTAATTTTTGCTCCTAATTATACATATATTTTTTGATTAATTACACGTTTAGCTTGTCACCGTTGACCCACTTTAAACTTGTCTCAAACACTATTTAAAGCTTGAATTGTTTCCAACACGTCATTTATGGCCATTATGGCAAAACTTAAGTATCTTACAGGTGCTATTTTCACTCTAAAAATTACAGTTTTGTATCCAATCGATTCAAATAACTCAAAATTTAAAAGAAGTTTGTACAAATTGTGGGCAATTCTTTTTATTTTGACGTTCGTCACGGGGTTTATACAATGTTTTGTTTTTCTTTGTGTTAATCCCTTTGATTTGGTTGAAGAAGCAATGATTGTTATGAGTTTTGGTAAGTTGTTTTTATTTTTCAAAGAAAAAGAGAGAAAACTTTTTTTTTGCAGTTTTTTATTCAACAACGTTTTTCTATTTTATTGTTTTTTACAAAAATTGGCCAAATATGCAGGCACTTGTTAGAAATATCAACAAAAATTTTCAGGATGTCACAAATAATAAAATTGAGAGAATTTCAATGAAAAAATCGAGTCAATTATCAGATAATATTGCCTATTTTTGGACTTCAAGTATTGCTGTTGGTTCTGTAATCCCTATTTTACTGACTCTATCAACAGGAAATTTGTAATTTTTTTTCATCATTCCGTTATAAAATCTTTGATTTTATCTCAAATTTTTAACGTTATGTCACAGCACATTACATCACCAGTTATGTAATAAATTTTATTACATTACTAAGGATGCAAAAGTGCAACTTTACATTACTAATAAAAAATATAATTTTTTTTGCAAAATTGAAAAATTCGTCTTTTCTTATTTAGTTACGTAAATAATTATTGTTTTAGTGAAATGCCAATACCAGCGTGGTTTCCATACGATTATAACCGCTCACCAATTTATGAAATAACGTATCTTTGGCAAGTTTTTTGTTTAATCACGTTGGCAATCATTTACGGAGCTTCTGATATGATTTATCCGTGTGTTACAATTCTGATTGGAAAACAATTTAAAATTCTAGCAAGTAATTTCAAAAATAATTTTTTTACGTCATTGATGAATCTGGGAGTAGATGAGACTGTTGTGCGCAATTTTAGAAAAGATTTAAAATCACAAAAGTATTTTTTTTAGATGTAAAACTCTGTTTTAATTATTTTTAGGTTTCAGAAATTTTCTGAAAAATATAAAAGCATTTTGGAAATTATAAAACAAAAAAAATTTCGCGTTACAAATCTGTACTATATGAAAAGAAATATAAAACATCATCAACTTCTTTTGGGCTACTGTGACGACGTTAACAAAATATTTAACATATTTTTGTTAATACGTATTTCAGCAATTGTTTTTAATTTGATTTTTATTGGCTTTAATGTAGTTGTGGTATGTATTACTTAATTTTTCTAAAAAAACATTTCTAAATATTTCAATTTTAGTCAACTGATCGGACTATGATGTTAGGTTTTTGTAATTATTTCTGTTTTGGTAGCACTGAATTGTTTATTCATACTTATAGTGGACAAATTTTAACAGAGGTTTGTTTTCTTTGTTTTTTAGCTTCTCAAATTTTGTTAGTAATTTTGTTGTCTTTCATTTATTAATGCTTTTATTAACTTAGTTGGTTTTTCTGTATTTTCACTACAAATTTTATTGCGATCCCACTTCTGACACTAAATGTTAAGTCTGAAGCTTCTATAATCAAACGTTTACATAATTTTATTACATATTTAAATATGTTTTATTAATATATTTTTAGAACGCTGATTTTCTTTGGACTTTGTATGAGTCTCCTTGGTACTTTTGTGACATTACTTTTCAAAAAATGCTAATCCTTGTACAAATGAGGGTTCAGCGACTGGTTCATATCAAAGCTGGAAATTTTTTTCCTATAGTAGCTGCCTCTTTTATTGCTGTAAGTAAAGAATTTAGCTAAACAAACATTTTAATTTTGTTTTTACAGTTCCACAGAGCTGTATTTTCGTATATCACGTTACTAAAAGAGGTGACTGAATTGGGAAAAGCATAAGTGAAAAATTTATAATCAAAAATTGCTACGTTTTTCAGCGGCACACTTATTCAGATTTTTTTTTAAATCACTGGATATATGACAGTGTCCCAGCCTTTACCAATGGCATCAGTTATGTATAGTCACTGCCGATGGCCAACCAACATTGCAAACTAAATTACAATTTTTGTTTTAAATTTATTATTAAGTGTGTAATTAATTTAGATCCACTTCGCAATGTCATAATAATTTTTTGCAATTTTTTATCGCTCAATAAATTTTTTGTCAGCTTTTGGTGTTAGGCAACCAAGTTAGAGCAAGATAGATTGAAAAGTGAGACAGAATTTTATAGTTTTCTCAAAGAATTAGTTTGGCTCGAGGTTTGGCAATTGTCTAATAAGAGAGTTGCTCTAATCGCATAACTTTATGTGACATGAACTAATAAGGTGGGTTTATCCGTAGATAGATTCTGTTGCTAAGAAGGAAGGAGTCCGGACGGAATGATAGAGATCAAAGTCTACGGAATAAAAAAAGCCGAAAACTAATACGTAGGTATAGTAAAATATTGTTGAGTTACAGCCCTTTAACCACTTTATGCATTTTTAATAATTGAAAACCTATCTTGGAGTGATGACACATATATACATCTGTAATTCAATAAGGAATCAAAACGAATTAAATAATCAGTATTTACATTTTATGAGCAGTATACGCTTCCAGTTTTTTATTACAGATGGTCATGTTGGAAGAAATCGTTAGTTGATAGTAATCCTATTGTAGACAAAGGCAATGAAGTAATTAGTAGTAATACCTATAATAATATAGTAATATTAACATAGTACTAAACAAAAAAATTAACATATTCGACCTAATCCAGTTCACATTACGTAAATAAAAAGCAGTCAAAATGTAGGACAATATATATAGTGAAAATTTGACCAAAATTTTATATTGGCAAACATTCGTAGCAAGTGAAGATTGATAGTGATAATAGTTCAAAAAATTTTATCAATTATTTATTTTTTTAACATTTGAATAGTTTTGTATTACTGTGTTGGATGATGCGAATAGGTACTAAAGAAGATTCAAAGCATCCGGCGCGTCGGAGCAGCGCGACCAAGGAAGTTAGATAGAAAGGAGAGAGTACGGCCTATACTTACTGTGTAAACAGTTTGGTACCAGCTTGCAGCTTGCAGCTTGGTACCAGTTTATGACAGGTTTCAAATGAAGCGCAGAATCGACAGATCAAATTTGGCTGTGTCTGGTCTCGCACAGTGGCGTAGCTGACGCAGATGCTAGTTTTTGTTTGGTTGTGTACAAACAAACGTTCTTTTGATTTTTTTTACTGATTTTTTTTGTTCTGTGTGAATTGATTGTTAATATTCTTTGTTATTGTTGTTGTGTTTTTATCTTTTGTTTAAACTTTGTACACTACATTGTGTGACGCTACTGACTTCAACCTCGTGACGTGCCTGTTTTCAGTACCAGTTTATAGCTTTGCGTAGTGAAGGCGACAAGTCCATTTTTTTCAACTGGTACTCTCTCCTTCCTATCTAACCTTCTTGAGCGCGACACATCCTTGTTTTAAAAAATTAATATTTTGGAAACTATTGGGTCTAATAACCCGATTTCTTTTAGAAAACTTCTTACACTTTGGTGAAGCCTTTTCTCAAAAACAAGAAACTTTTGTTATAATCCGGAGGAAAAAAAATAGATGGGTGGTAGATGTTAGAGTAAAGTAATTAAAAACTGATTAATTACCACTACATTATTATTTTCATCTTCTTTATTTACACACGCTTACAACTTTTAACTCTAACTTTACATTCTCACTGTCTAAATCTAACTCTTCATTCTAACCGTCTACATCTAACTCTTATATCTAACTGTCTAAATCCAACTCTCCTATCTAACCGTCTTTATTCTTACACATTTGCCCACACAATCCACCCTCACATTCAAATCAACCAATCAGTACCGTTTCATCCATCTGATTTGCATAACATCCCTAACGCTCGACCTTCACATCTGCAGACTTTCAGTCACCAAAAGATCACCCAGTACTAATTCTACAATTATTAAATAAAATAATTCTATCACTTTTATTAAAATCTCGTATTACTGTTAGAAGCGTTCTGATTTTCTCTATAAGTGGACAAAATTTCAAAATCTTAACTTAAATAGTTAATTTATAAGCGCGATGTATGTATTAAAAAACACGGTTTTGGAAATTGTTGCTCCGACATAAATATAATAATTTTACAAAGTTTGGTTTTACTAAAAAAAGTTGTAGATAGCGATTTCAGATGGCAAAAATGATACTTTGCAAGACTCTAAAAGTCCCGTCTGATTATACTTTCATTGTAAAAATAGGTGTTATTTTAGTCCGATTTTGCTCTACTATAAACGTTGAGTAGACTTCGCCAATTTCTTTATATTAACATTTCTTGGAAACCATTAGTACTTACAGGAACTACAAAGGAAGCGTTCGGATGCCTAGCTGTGAATATGTGAAGAGAGACGACAAGAGAGGATAGAGTTCGATGATTTTAATTCTTATCCCTCTTACAGGAAAATTTCCTCAAAAAAGTACAGAGCCGCTAATTAATAACGAACTTCAAATTTTAATATTATACAGAAAACATCTTAAATTTATTGCCTTGAATATTTTTTTTGTGAAAATAAATGATTATCTATGCAAAATATCGTTACAAAGATGACATTTTTTTTTCTGAATTTCTTTATTTTTTTAAAAGAAATCTAATAATTTTTAAGGGTTTTTTGGTTCAATCCATCTAAGTCATAATGAGTTGTGTTGTATATATTTTTTTCGTAGAAAAATATCAAATAGGTAAGTCTCAGTTTTTTGACGAAAAACCCACAAATTCCCATTAGTTGATGGCTGCGTATGAATTCCCTTAAAAATCGCGTCTATCTTGAAAAATTCAATAAACATTTAAATTGGTTAAATTACTTAAAGTGTTCACTTTAGACTTTATAAATGTTATACTGTTATACACTGAAAAAAAGTAATTTTAATTTTCAACACCAAAAATAGGGGTTCCTATTTAAAAAAATATCGATTACGTTACAGCAAAAAACCGGTTGTCAAAATTTTTTAGAAACAAGTGAAAAACGTGCGCAATAAAGAAATAAAATCGACTTTTGTTTTAGCGTTTTCGTAAAAAAATATTAACTTCGAAAATATGAATTTTATTCATATTTTTATGTCACCCTGTATTTTAATACGTATTCTATAAGCAGATTATCGATAAACATTAATTATTCAAATTCTGCCTAATTTCACACACCGCAAATTTAAATTTACAACACAAGATATTTAAAAACATTAGCAAATTTGATCACTTTCTTTTCAAGGGTGGGATAGAGTTAACATTACTTCGTTTCTCAGAATAAAAAACAAAGAAAGTGACAAGTGTTACTTCTTAGTATTACACAGATTCACGGTTGTTGTTAGGGAATAAATACGTAGGGCATTATTGATTTACAATACCTAAAACGCGTTATAGCATTAAATTTTAATAAAATTATTCTTTTCTAAAATTATTATAAAAATAACACTTAATTTTTTTTTTCGTATTACTCATATCAGAATGTACGAAGCTAATTTACGTACTATTCAAAACAATATATAATAAATTTAATTGTATAATAAAGGTTGTTTATATTAAGTGTGAAGCTGTTTTTTTCAGTTAGAATAAAAAACAGTTACTCCACGCCCTTAATATAAAAAAATCTATTTTTTATTTAATATAATCGATTGATCAAACCTTCACATTTATAAACTTGAATTAGTAAAAAGCTTTCATCAGGAAATCTTTATCCCTCAATTTTAATTTAATTTAATATTTCAATATTATCCAAAGTCAGTTTAAAAACCAGGATGTGATTTTTAACTTTGCAGCAAAAAGAAACATAGTTAAAACGGTAATCGAATGTATACTAGGTAAAAAAATATTCAACAGTTTCGCTCTCAGTCCTTCTACTTCCAAAATTTTCTCCAAAAAAACCCAACAAGTAAATTCAACTACGTCATCGCCTCAAGCAGTTCATAATCCAAGATGAAGATACACAAGATTTTTTAGTCAACTCAAGCCCAACACCTCTAACAGCAAGATAACCTATACACAAAAAAATCGGATACATCGCAACAAAAATTTTCTAAAATTAAATTACACAACATCGAATCTAAATCTATTATAATGCATTTAAATATACGTAGTTTACGAAACAAAGTTAATGAATTGGAAATTGTGCTAAATGAAGTTATGCCCCATTTTTTATGTCTTACTGAACATTTCTTAAAATCCGACGAAATCCTACTGCATAAAGTAACAAACTATACACTCGTAAGTTCTTGTCGCAATGACAGTAAAGGGGGTGGAGTAGCTTTATACTCACGAGGTAATAATTTGCAAAAAGTGTGTGTTAATGTTGATCCTTTGGAAAAAGACTTTGAATATGTCTGTGCTAAATTTAAATCGAAAAATGTTGAATATGTGATTATTGGAATATACAGATCACCTACCGGGAATTTTGCTAACTTTTTAAATAAATTTTCTCTTGTGCTACAGAAAACATTTTCAGTTAATAAAAAATTAATCATTTGCGGAGATTTTAATATTCATTTTGAAAGTAAGTGTAAAGAAGTATCAGAAATATCGCAGTTACTCAGTACGTTCAATCTAAAGCAACACATATTTGAACCGACTCATATTACTCACACAAGCGCGTCAATCATCGATAATATTTTTAGTAACATTGATATCGACAACGATTTAAGTGGCAGTGTAATAAAAACTTTTATATCACATCATTATGCGCAAACTCTTTCGTTTAACTGTGTTATATCTGATAGACTCAGATTAACAAAAACTAGTAGACAGATTAGAAATAAAGATTGTATCCGACATTTTCAAAATAGTCTCAAAAGTGAAATATGGAAAGATATAAAACTTCCATCTAATGTAATTCAAAAATATCAAGTGTTTTTTAATATTTTTTATTATTATTACGACGTGTCTTTTCCACTCAGGATAAAGACAATTACATCAAAAAAACATAAACATTGGGTACCGGACGAAATCAGCAATTGGTCACAAAATATCAGAAACTTATATGATTTATATAAACAAACAAATAACATCGAATTACTTTTGCGGTATAAATCTGAACGAAACAAGTACAAAAATTATATTACTCTTTATAAAATATGTTACAACGAGAACTTTATAGCTAATTCAAAAAATAAATCGCAAGCGTTATGGAAAAAATTAATTTCAATAACCGGAAAGTGTCAAAATACAAATAATATTAAACTTATCATTAATTCTAAAAATGTAGATGACCCAAAAACACTATCTGAAGAATTTAATTCATATTTCAGTGGTATTAACACCTCACCAAACACCACTGCTCAATACATTCATAATCGTTCTAATAATTATGTAGAAAATTCAAAATTAAACTTTTTTTTCTACCCCACTGTGCTGACGAAATAAGATCAATAATTTCACAATTTCCATCGAGCTACTCTAAAGGAATTGACGATATTCCTGTACAAATTATGAAAATTGCAGACGAATACATAAGTGATTCTTTGTCTGATATAATTAATGAATGTATAGTAAATGGCGTATATCCTGATCAATTAAAAACGGCTAAAATTGTACCTATTCATAAAAAGGAAGATAAAAAATCGGTGGAAAATTACAGGCCGGTCTCAATCCTTTCTTCGTTTTCAAAAATTTTTGAGAAAGTTATTTACGACAGATTACAAAAATACTTTAATCAATTTAATCTAATTTCACCAACTCAACATGGCTTTATTCAACATAAATCAACTGAAACTGCGATACTTGACGCCATAAATTTCATTCATCATAATCTGGATAATCAAAAAAAAAATAGCAGGAATTTATTTCGATCTTTCTAAAGCCTTTGATTCTTTATGTCATAAAACACTGTTAGTAAAATTAGAACAACTTGGTGTAAGAGGTACGAGCAACAATTTAATAAAAAGTTATCTTTCAGATCGAAAACAAAGTGTGTGTATTCAAACGGTACAAAATAATAAAATAATTTCAACGTATTCATCTACAGGGTCCCAAAAAAAGATTTTCATCTAGTTACCTTAGAAATTATTTTACATGTTAATTTTTTTGTGCCGCTCTACTCTTTAAGTTTGAACTAATTTATTCTGTCACCTATCAATCAAATGTCAACTCAGATTTGAAGTTTGGCAAGGGGACTTTGACCTTTAATGAACATCCAAAGCAGGAAAGCTTTTTCTTTAAAAATTGCCGCTTGTAGAGAGACCGAATATATGGGGTTTTTTATTTTTCTTGTTACAACCTTAGTGACATTACTAGGTTTACTTGTTACTTCTATTTGCTAAAGCGGCATTTTTTATTTTACATGGGAAATTCATAGGCGACTAGATGAAAATCTTTTTTTGGGGCCCTGTATAAGTGTTATAAATCAGGGAGTTCCGCAGGGGTCTATTTTGGGTCCTTTACTATTTATCATCTATACTAATGATTTATCCAAATACTTGCACGTCGCCGTCGGTTCCTTATGTCAATAAGCGGATGATACATCAATAATTGTCGCAGCAAATACGATAGAAGAACTGTCTAACCAACTTAATATCACTATTTGTAATATGATAAATTTTTGTAATTCTAACAGTTTACACCTGAATGCAAGTAAAACAGCTTTTTTGCATTATACTAACATCTTTGAAGATAAATCATTACTAATTAAGGCATCTAGTAAATCAATTAAAGAAACAAATGAAACTAAATTTCTCGGTTTAACAATTGACTCTAGGCTTAAATGGTCTACACATATATGCAACACTGTATCAAAAATGAATTCGGCCTGTTGTGTAATACGATATCTTAAAAACCAATTGTCAATAAGTAGTATTTTAACCTTTTATTTTGCTTACGTTTTTTCTAGACTATCGTACGGAATAATATTTTGGTATCATTCTTGTGATATCGAGAAAATACAACGCGCCCAAAAGAGAATTATAAGAACAGCCTTAGGTTTGTCTTGTCGGACTTCATGCAGACAGTACTTCAAGAAGCTGCTCATAATGACGGTTACCTCTATTTATATAATGAAAATTATTATGTTTACGAAAAACAACTTACATCTTTTTCTAAAAAATGGTCAATTGTATTCAAACATGACAACGAGAAACTGTAACATGCTGAGTGTGCCAATCCATCATACTAAACATTTTGAAAATAGCACTTATTTTAATTGCATTAAATTGTATAACTCTTTACCCACGGACATTGTGACAATTGCATCAAAAATAAAATTTAAAAAAAGCCATCAGCTGTTTCTTACTGAAAATGTGTTCTATAGCTTGCAAGAATATCTAACGCGCGGTCAATAATTACATATCTAAACTGCAGTCTTTTAATTAAGTTTTACTATGTATTTTTTAACTTCTAACTATTGTTTATTCAATTTTCTAAATTTAATATTATTCATGTGACAATACCAATGTTTTTTGTAAAACTTATGTGGTAATAAACTTATTATTATTATTATTATTTGACTACCACTCAAAAGGTACCGCCACATTACGGCACTTTTTTTGCCTTCCTGTTCCACTTCGTCTCTGGCCCTGGCGAAAACGCGAGACGTCCGTCTTAAAAAAACCTAGTAAATTCTATTAGTTATTACCCGCTAATAACAGTTTTATCATCTACCAAACAGCGACAACCGACAACCCAACAACAGCAATCGACAACACACATCAATGCGTCCAAACGGTCACAAGCACAATCGAGCTTGCGCCATAGACCCCATTATGCTTCTCTCGCTTTGTTTTTTAAACATTTATTATGCCTTCGATCTTTTATGGGCAAAATGTTCTAAACGTTCTGAATATTTCATATACTATTTTTGTCGTGCGGATGAAAAATAAAAGACTTGTGAAGTAGGTAAAAAAATCTCTAAAACTTTTGTGTATTGTTGATTGCATATTTCAAATATTTTACAAAATATAAAAACAATGATAAAAAATATGACTTCAGAATAAACGTTATGTACTCTAATACAGATTGATACATATCTTAATAAAAAAAACAGTGTTGTGCGATTTCACTTTATTAAAGATTGTTAACCATGATGCTACCATTCCAAAAAATAAGACAGTAGGGGCCGGTTGCATAAACGCCAGTCAAAATTTGATGATCATCAAAAAGTTGATTTGTGATTTGATTGGCTAATATCTAAATACTTTCAAATTTAGACCAATAAAGTCTCAAATTATTTTTTTGAAGACTATATTAATTGTCGTTTATTGATGCAACCGGATTTAAGGTTTGTTTACTTGTTGCTAACGCAAATTGATTGGTAAGTATCTTACTATTTACTTGTGGACCGTAAGCGTTAACTTACTGTTTTAGAACGGTAAGTATTCATTCAAATTTGTGTTACAAAAGTATCATAAGAAACATGAACGGTAAGAACATTTTACCATTCTCAGAAAATAATTGAAGTCGTCGCTTCGTTCTTCTAAACATTTATTACTTTCAATCCTCTATCGGTCAAGTGTTTTTAACGTTCTTGCTATTTAATATACTATTTTTGTTGTGCTGATAAAAGCAGAGATAACACCTAGCAACATTTTTCTTTTCGCGGGTCATTTTAAATTTGACATGTCACACTCGATTGTGATTGGTTCAGTTTCGCCTGACTGACCGTCGTTTGTTTTTTTATCTATAGCCAGAAAGCGGTCAGACCGGGTTTTTAATGGTCATTCAAAATTTCTAATTATTAGTTTAGAAAGTTATAAAAATGAGTGGCCTTTTAAAAATACAAACAGCTTTTCCTAGACATATTTTAAATCATGTCGTTAAGGTGAGTAAATTTTTTTTCATAAACAACCAAAATCGCGTTACATAACCGGAAAAGTAAATGTTTTGCTACTTTTTTTTACAAATTTTCGATTATTTTTATATTGTTGTTTTTGTTTTAACCTCACTTTTTCCTCCAATCAAATCACCTATGACCCTTTTTACCCTAAGTTATGTAAAATAATTCAATTGTTTCAGAACCAAAAGGTGTTATCAAATGGATTACATATGGGTGTTGACAAGAAAAATGCCAAGGTTAACACTGACGCAGTCTCCAAAGTGTACCCCATTGTGGATCACACATACGACGCCGTGGTCGTAGGGGCTGGGGGTGCAGGCCTAAGGGCTGCTTTTGGTCTAGTAGCTGAAGGTTTTAAGACTGCTGTTATAACCAAACTTTTTCCTACTAGATCTCACACTGTCGCCGCTCAAGGGGGCATCAACGCAGCTTTAGGTAAGTCAAGTGGAGATTCCCGTTGACCCAACCTTGACACGGCTGAGGCTCAAAGTTCCGTGATAAATTATCGCATGTCTGGCTTATCATTAGGTAACATGGAGGAAGACAATTGGCAATGGCATATGTATGACACTGTCAAGGGTTCTGACTGGTTGGGAGATCAAGATGCCATCCATTATATGACAAGGGAAGCCCCGAAAGCTGTCACAGAACTTGAAAATTACGGAATGCCCTTTTCAAGGACGTCAGAAGGGAAAATCTACCAAAGGGCTTTTGGTGGACAATCTCTGAAATTTGGAAAAGGGGGACAGGCACATAGGTGTTGTTGCGTGGCTGACAGAACTGGCCACAGTCTGCTGCACACACTTTATGGCCAATCTTTGCGCTATGATTGCAACTATTTTATCGAATATTTCGCGTTAGATTTAATTATGGAGGATGGGGAATGTCGAGGAGTTATAGCTTTGTGTCTTGAAGATGGCACAATTCACAGAATTCGGGCCAAAAATACAGTAAGTTATATTTAGGGAGTTTTGGTTTATACAGTTGGTATGACTTTGGCAAAATTACAGTAGATTTTTTTCCTGCCTTGTTTTGAGGGTATTATTGCTATTTTGTTATCTTTTAAGTATTCTTCAGTTATTAAGTGATTTTAATTTCAAATATTCCACTCTTTGATATGTTCACAAATATTTAACGGCGCAAACGCAATGCTACCGAGAGTTAGTGTCACCAACCTAAAATCGTAAAATTTTCTTTTGCATTTTACGACTAGGAGTGCCAACCTGACGACATTTGATTATAAAAAAAGTCATCGGCACATGAAAATATACGTAATAAAGGTAAAATAGTCTCAACAACTCAAATTTGGTTGTGGGAAATATTATTTTCAATTTTTCTTTTATATAATTTTGTTGAAATATTGTGAACTATTTTTCTATGCGGAATACTGTAACATTTTTGAAAGACTTCTTTTATTAAGATTACAATCATAGTATGAATGATATCAGTGTTTTCTTTTCATTTTAAACAAGAAAAGTAATGCCAACATTCGTTTCCTTGACGTTCTATTTCCCTTCCCTTAGTAGGGATAGAGAGGAGTTTGGTCCTTTTCTTTCTGGAACGGCATGTAGTTAAGGTAAACCTCCATTTGCAGGTGCTCGCAACTGGCGGTTACGGCCGAGCTTACTTCTCGTGTACTTCCGCCCATACATGTACCGGTGATGGTACAGCCATGGTAGCCCGAGCTGGTCTCCCATGTCAAGACCTGGAGTTCATCCAGTTCCATCCAACGGGAATTTACGGTGCTGGATGCCTAATCACTGAAGGTTGTCGTGGTGAAGGAGGCTACTTGATCAACTCCCAAGGTGAAAGATTCATGGAACGTTATGCTCCAGTTGCTAAGGATCTTGCAAGTCGAGATGTAGTTTCTCGAAGTATGACGATCGAAATCCGAGAAGGACGTGGCTGTGGTCCGGAAAAAGATCACGTTTATTTACAGTTGCATCATTTACCGGCTGAGCAACTACACACTAGATTACCGGGAATTTCTGAAACTGCCATGATTTTTGCCGGTGTTGATGTTACGAGGGAACCAATTCCAGTATTGCCAACTGTGCATTATAACATGGGAGGTATCCCAACGAATTACAAGGGACAAGTTTTGACAACTGTGAACGATGAGGATACGGTGGTTAGGGGATTGTATGCTTGTGGCGAAGCTGCGAGTTGTTCAGTACATGGTGCCAACCGTTTAGGAGCAAATTCCCTACTTGATTTGGTTGTTTTTGGAAGGGCTTGTGCGAAAACTATTGCACAGGAGAACCAACCTGGGGATAGGATTGGTGATATAAAAGAGGTAATAATATAGAGGATGATTCAAAATTTATCTGACAATAATTTAACAACATATTTTAGTATTTAATGACCGACTTTTTTGTTTTAGAACGCAGGGGAGTGTTCCGTGGCCAATTTGGATTGGTGTCGCTATGCCAATGGGTCAATTCCAACAGCCACTTTGCGTTTACAAATGCAGAAAACAATGCAAACTCATGCTGCAGTGTTCCGTACTGAAGAAGTTCTTCAAGAGGGTTGTAAACAAATGGAGAAACTTTATGCAACTTTGGATGATGTTAAAGTTTCTGATAATAGTTTGATTTGGAATTCGGATTTGGTTGAAACTCTTGAGTTGCAAAATTTGATGTTGAATGCATGTCAGACGATAGTAGCAGCTGAGAATCGTAAAGAGTCACGTGGGGCACATGCGAGAGAAGATTACAAGTCGAGGATAGATGAATTTGATTATAGTAAACCTCTTGAAGGACAAAAAGAAAAGCCACTTGAACAACATTGGCGGAAACATACCTTGACGACTATTGATGAAAAAACAGGGAAAGTTTCTATTAAATATAGACCAGTGATTGACAAAACTTTGGATAAAAATGAATGTTCTACTGTTCCTCCAGCGATTCGATCTTATTAAAAGTATTTTACTGTTTTTTTTGCAACTTTTTTGTTTATAAGTATTGTGCAGTAGCTTAGCATAATTTATTTGATTTTAAAAAATACTTTAAGTAAATTATTTCAATGTGTGAATGAAAATACGTGCACATGTAAAAAAAAAACTATTACATAAAATGATTTTTATTTCATAATTCTACAAAAAATCAGACTTGGCTCTGGAGAGATCCTTTAGTTCGGCTGAATTTTTTCCCCAATTTCCCTACAAACAAAAAACAGTGACAGTAGTTCATTTAAGCTGTCAAATATGCCAGTAGTTTTACGCATTTGTTACCTACTTTGATCTAATTTTTTTGGTTACTCGTTATACTTACTTTTGGTTGGGGAAGGCAAAAAAATCGAGATTTTTCTTAAGATTATGAACGGAATACCGATTATACATTCCCCAAATGCTGTTCATATATTTACTGCTGTATTTTGTGGGTGTCAGAGAAGGCCCATCAGAGTAATTTTTAAGTTTTTCCTCATTTAGGCGTACTTTTCGAGCGGCAAAAACTCCTTGTGGAACAACAGACATTTTTTGCCAAACTATTAAAAAACGATTAATTGCGTCTTATCTAATGTTTTGTACTTACTGGAATGCAGATTTTTTAATTGATTGCGTTCAATCATGCAGATTTTGGGACACTTTACAGATTTTACCGTCAACAAGAGCATAAAATCACAAATGATTTTTGTTCATTGTGGTAGGATAATCGTGATAACTTGGTCGAAAGGTTATCAAATATTTAAAATAAAGTGTGTTGCTATATGTTTACATTTATAAAGTAGAATAAAACAAAAATATGTATTAATTTTTTTATTATTACAAAAATGTAAAACAAACATCAGTCTTTGGGCCTGATTTCAAGTTGTAAAAGTATTGGCAACTGAGAAAATAGACGCCATCACTCGGCGGAAATGCGAACTATCGGAAAGGAGTAAAATATAGAAGATGGGACAATGCGAAGTACAAGCTTGAATACAGCTCATGACTTTCACTGTGATGTCACAAACGTTGACAATATATTCTAGTAATTTCTTTGTATTTTTACAATACATAAGGATATAATCCCCTATATGACTCCATTTTTAATTAGTATTAAAGTATTTTCATTGAAAGTTTTTACTTTCTATGTTTTACGGCTTTGGCCACGATTATGACATCACAATTTTTTCATCCAAGCTTGAACTCTCGTAGGCTTTGGACAGACACAGAACCTTTTGACCTCAGGAAGGTCAAGGGCACCTATCCTCCTTAGTGGGAGTCTTTAAGTCGTCTCCAGCGTATCGTCTTATTAGGATAAACGCTTGAAAATTGACGTCACATAATCTTCAGAAAATGAAGTTATGAAGTTCATGACTTTGATGAAGATTTATGGAGTCGAGAGTTGTTATGCATGCAAGAAACTAAAACTAATATTAAAAACGCGGACCCTGATAAAGCAGGAACTATACAATATGTGTAGATTTTTTAATAAAAATTGTAATAAAATTTAAAAAAAAAACAGAAAAGTGTTGGATTAGCTTTGGCTGTAACTTGTATCAAGGTTGAAAAGTAATGTTATTTTGTGCTTGTTTATTATTCCACTTTTATCATTTTTCAATACTCCAAAGGGTGCGTATGTGGCGCCATCATCGGCTATCTCAATTGCCAATAGAAATCAAGTGCGCGGTAACAAAGCAATATTGCTATTTTAACAATACTGTTATTTCAGAACAGTATTGGGGGTATAAAGAAGTTCCTGAAAATAAAATATCTCTCTATATGGACACTGACTGTCATTTTCCCTGATTTTGCGGCACAACTCAGCTTGAAATCGGGCCCTTTGTTAATAAATAGTAAATAAATGGAATGGTAATAACAAAACACAAACCAAACACATTTTAAAACGTTAAGCAAAAATATAAATTTATAAAAAATTAATTGCACTTGTTAATTAAAAAATACTTTGGTATTAAATATAGCAGATTTAATAAGTATTATATCACAAAACCAATCGCTTCACGCCGCACTCTACGCAAAATTTCGCCGACGATACTGGATATTTATTGCCACATTCATGACAAAATTTCGACATTCGTTGCACATTTGTGACGATTTCTGAACCACTTGAACTCGCACTATCCATTCTTCTCCGCTCTAACGGCGACATTTTCGCTCTGGTAAGACTGTCATAAAGTAATATTTTTTTTCACAAGACTTGTTAAGTACACTTACCTTCCGTATGCCGAATCATCCGAGACTTTATTTTTTTCTAGTTCAATTCCGTAAGATTTTACCGAATGTTTCGACTTCGATTTTTTATTCGACCGCTGTTCTTTCTCTTTCAGATACATTTCTTCATAAATTTTATATTCTGCGTACATTTTATCGTCCACCGCAAACAAGTCCTCAGCTTTCAAATCGTTATCAAATACCTAAAACAATATTTAGTTTTAAAATAATGGCGTAATTTCGGATCCCAGCTTCTTTTACCTTATTTTGTCCAGTTTTAATTTTTTCCCGCTCGTTTGTGCCAGATTCTGGTTTATTTTTCGTTTTTGCCGCATCTCTCCCCTCACTAGAACCCGACTTAGTTTTAGATTTATTTTTTTGTTCAATTTTTTTATATAAATCTAAATCGTTTTGTATTGTTGTGTCTGTGTCTGCTGTTGATGATGGCGAATAATTATCAAGTTGAAAATTTTCCGGTATTGATAAATTATCATTTTCGTTGATTAAATTCGAATCTATTGATGACATATCATCACTATATTTTCTTTCATTTAAAAAAACTTTATTATTTTTATTCAAATCAAGATCAAAATTTGTTTTTTCATTTAAAATATTTTCCAATAATTCAAAATCATCTTCGGAATCTTGAAAACAAGGTGGTGGATCTATTACCGATTTACGTTTTTTATTATTTGATATTTCAGCAGATTTTACTATTTTTTTTGATTGAGTTTTGGGGTTTTTGAGTGCTGTGTGAGGACGAATTGTGTCACATTCGAGTAATTCTTTAAATTGTTTTTCAGCCGATATAAATGGATCGTAAGAGGGCGTTGTTTTGCTGAAAAATAATAACTTAAAGAGAAAACGGAAGTTTTTTGTAGCTGTATATCAAAAACACCAAAAAAGAATCATTTTCTAGCCATTTGTTGATATATTTTTAAATTAAACTCGCGGAATCTATCTTGTCAGAGGAACGGTATTCTTGATTCAAGAGATAAAGGGCTCGCCAATTATGTTCAAGGGCACAGCTGCACTTCTGTGATCAATTAGTAACAAAATGTTGACATAGTTGTTCAGTTAGACAATGATTAGTTATTTTATGCTTTGTTACATCGAATGACTGTCTACATAGTTTTTAATTGGCGAGCCCTATATTTGTTGAATCAAGAAAAGCTTGGGTCAAAACGTGTGTCACCAGAGGCTCGGTAGCATTCACTCCACTCGGCCAAGTCACCGTTTATGCTTATAATTTGCTTTTGGGGCATTAACGATTATTTACAGCGGTAATTTTTAGTATTTTGTTGTGAAACATGAACGTTACTTGACAGCTACCTTGCTTGAAACAATTGAAGCTGTAAATAATCACTCGTGCTATCAAAAATACTTTTTATCAAATACAGTGCATTAAAGCACTGAATTGTAGCGCCAGTTCATTGTAGCTATGACTTAAAGCGCTAAATTATTAATTTCAAAGAGGTAAGTTACTTAGGAAATTATGTTAGACTCAAGTTCTGTTTTAAGTTTTACCAACTTAACAATTCTTTTTTGGTACTAGTTTTTAGGGAAATTTGTCAGGAGTTAGTTTTCACCTTCGGTAACTCGAAAAGACGTTACTTATATCTTTTTTAATTTCTAAATTTTTTTTCTTTAATTTTTGTCGTTTTTCAAAAACTGATTTTCTTGTTTCAACACTTGGTAATTTAGTGTTTTCAATTGTTTTTTCAATTTTGACTGGTTTCTGCTCATTTGTTACAATTTTCGGCAAAGAACAAGACTTTTCTTCATTTGCAAATTTTGGAAAATCAATAACGAAAGTCGAATTTAATTTTCGTCGTTTTTTCGGAACCTCGTAAAAATTTTCGGTGATTAAATTACTCCCAAATGTGAAAACAATATTTGAATCTTCGTTTTTTACGGATTTTGGAGAAAGTAACGAATCTTTTGATGAAAATGGTGTACTTAGGGAACTTTTCTTCTCTAATAAATCATCAGAATCAACAAAATCACTGTTTTTCTTTAGTGATTTTTCATCATCAGAAGCAAAAGTACAACTACTTTGTAACTGTTCAGCTAAATCACTAAACGAAAATTCACTATCAACATGTGCATTCACTAATTTCGTTAATTCCTCATCTGAATTTGTAGGTTTTTCGAAATTAATAAATTCGGGAGCACTTTTACTTTCTTCAACTTGAAGATTTGCCGTTGGTAAACTCTGTTCTGAAATTTGCGATTCAGGTTCTTCAAAAATTTCTTCATTTGAAGACTTTAAAAAACTTTCTGATTCGGACGGTTTTTGTGAAACGTCTTGTTCTTCTGAATCACTCAGAATTTCTTTCAATTCCTCAATAAAACTTTGACTTTTTTTCAGGTTTTTCCGAAAAACACTCGAATTTTCATATACAACAATCACACTCTCATCTGGTTCCTTTTCTTTCTGACTAATATCTTTCCAAGTTACCAACTTTTTTGCAAATTTAACCGGTGCAACCTTGATCGACTCGAGATTTTCCCGATGACTTGTGTTAATTTTCTCTCGACCGGGACAATATTTTCGGGAACTAGGGAGAAGGAAAGAGGGTTAGGACTGGGATAAATCTGGAAACACTGCAAGGAGATTGGACAGTATTTTTAACACCTCTTTCCTCCTTACATGTTTCCGGTGTTTGTTCTTACCTCTTGTCGACTTTCGGCTCACTTTTCTTTCCTAAATCCAGAACCGAATTCGGTTTTTTCACACTGGGTGTCCTTTTAATAACTGGAGTACTTTTCACACTACAGATCGATTCGGTTCGGTTTATATTGCCACTGGAGTATTTCTCTTTGACTGTTATTCGTTTGGATTTACTTAATGGAGGCACTTTATATTTAGTCCGAGCTTCGAGACGCTCTTTTGCTAGTAAAACGTTAGCTGGAGATTTCTGGATACGACTTCGGTGTTCTTTACACCATTCGACATGTCGGTCAAAGGCTTTGGGACCGAATTGGCGCTCGCAAAACGGGCAACGCTCGTTTGTTGGCGTCGTGGGGGCTGCTTTCTTAGACATTGAACCTAACAAAAAAAAACAGTTTTGACTATTTTTTAAGACAGAGGATATTCCTCCGATAATCAAAATAAACGCTTATTAGTTGATTATTTAAACTTATAATTAATAATGACATGAGCTACCTTAAAAAAGATTGATAATTAAACGAATTGATCAAAAAATATCTCAAAGCTTTTATAATAAAATGGATGTAAACGATTTAAATGTGCAGTAAATTAATCTTTTGTAAAAATGAAGAATGTAGTTATTTACGTAATCAACTAATCAGTTATGAAAAAACCGATATTGTTTAATAAGCTAAAACAAGTAAACATGCGAGAGACTCCGCTAGCCGTCATTGCAACTGCAGATTCCGGCCTAGTAAGTAACGTAGGTCTTTCTCTAAACTACAATAACGGCGATAACAGTTTTTCGTACGTTTTTAGATGATTTATTTGTCAATAAAAAACTGTGGAAGTTGTGGCTCGATGCACGATTGCTGGTTTCAAAAATTCACCAATCACAAATGACTATTTTAAATTTGCAAAGCTTACTGGTTTCTTTCTGGTGAAAAAACAGGCCAGAAATATATTATGATCATTTAAAGATTTTATGAGGCCCAAGGATGAGTGGAATATCCAGTTTCAATTTAACAAATTTTGTATTTTTAACGAGATATTTGTATTATTGTTAAGTATTGGTTAAACCAATATAAATGAATGAAATGTTTTATGCCGTTGAAAACTCTTACACAATTTATTTGTCAAAACTGACAGATTTATTAACATACTAACAACATAAATAAATAAAATGGTAATTACCATTGTTTTCATCACGAAGTCTTTTGAATGATTTGATTATGTAATAATACATGAATTATATTGGACATGATAAAAAGCGCAAAAATTGTTTTGAACCGAGGCATTATGAAAATGCAGAAATTTCGGTAACAAAGACATTGCAAATTCAAATTTAGGAAAATTAATAAAATAAATTAATTGGTTCCAGATACTCTTACAAGGTTGTAAAGAAAGCTTCGTAATTTTCTTCTTAATGGAAAGACGCGCTTTTATACGCTTTTATTGTCGGAAAAAGATGTAAAATAAAAATCGAAATTTTAAAACAATAAATTATTTTTGTGATTATCGGAGTATCCGACGCCATTTTTGGGTGTCAGTGACCTGCATTCACTTGCAATAGGTCTTTATGGTAGATTGCGTTCAGAAATTTTTTGCCTAACTGCGTTTTCTTAACGATAAACAGCGTCAAATTAAGCAAGAAAAAATACCCATAATAGCGGCCACATATAAATGCGTTGACGCCATCATTCAAAATTTCGGATTGCTAATATTGTAGTATGAATGAGCACTTAATCATTAATTTTCAAAGTAAACTAATAAAGATATTTTTAATAGACTTGGCTACTTGAAAACTGCGTTTTGATAATAATTTTTAATAACGGCAACGCATTCGTACGTGACAGATAGCAATTTTTTTGTGGCTTGTTGCTGTACAAATGTACTAATCACATTGTGTTTAACCAATTTTCAAACAGCGTATACTGCTGAAATGTACTATACACTTATGGGCTAATTTCAACTTGAGATACTACCAGTAGTATCGCAAATTTTAATACTTTTCCATGGCAACAACCAATCACAGCTCTGAATTCTTTTAGTTTTCCATGGAATAGAAACTACTATCCATATTATCTCCACTTGAAATTAGCCCATAAGTTGTTAACCGATTTCAAGTGATCGTCTACCGAAAAATAGTAAATTTGTGTCTTTGTTTGTTTAATTATAATAAAAACGAAGTAAAATAAACAATAAACAGCAGAAAAAACGATGAAAACGATTAAGACTAACGTTTGTATTTTGTAATATTGCGTTTTTATTTTTTGTTTTTTATAAAACATCTTTAAATCTGTCGTTAGTTGTCATTACTTCACCTTTTTTTAAGCAATTTAGTCACTAAAAAAATTACCAAAAACATAGCTATCGACATAATTGACATAAATTATGTAAGAATCATAGATATTCCCAACAAAAACTTTAAAATTCCGACATTGGCAAGTATTATAGAAAAAAATTACTTTACGTGTCGTTTATTTATGATTTTCGCCATTATTGGTTTAATAAAATTTTAAATGTTAGTGAAAAAAATCAAGTAAAATTTAATTATTATTGTAACGATCCTCCGAATTCGGGGTTCTTGTGATTTAAAGACTTGGATTTTAAGCGAATAATTTATTTCTAACTATAATTTACAGAAAAAGCACAACAATAACACTAACGGTAAATAAATAACTCAATCACACAATATATCGCACACAATTGACGCTCAATATCGTCAATTCGTTCCCGAAAATGCCGTTTCGTTGCACAGCTGAACTCATCTCATTCATTATTCGGATAGAGATTAACAGTGTTACTTATCTATTTACTGGTTTTCTACTAGATTAATTATTTAATTCTTTTGATTTCATTTAAATTTAATAATTTTGTCTTTATTTGACTAATTAGCCCTCATTTTATTTCTGAAAAATTTAACGATATATTTTACTACGATTTTTTTGGCAGTTTCTAACTCGTAACTAAGAAATCGAAATTGTATTTTTTTTTAATTCTTTATTACTATTTTTTTTTAATTTGTGTTTAATTAATTTGTTTTCGTGATTTGGAGTTAATCGCAAATCCATTTAAAGATTTTAGGGCCGGTTTACAGAACGCGTTATTAACTTTAATTGCGATTAAAGTTAATTTCACTTTCTGTAAACCGGCCCTTAGTCTTGTTTAATAGGCAAGTTATAGTTAATTAATTGATTTAACTCCAAAATTCTAAATTAAAGAATTTTGTCCACATTGCCCAACAATTAACCTTATTAACCTGAAATTCGGCTACACATGGCAGAGTCACAGCGACCACCCACTCCATTAAGGGAAATAATTCGTCAATTAATTTAGGAATTAGTTACTTAGCCTTAATTCTTTACCCTCCTGCATTTGTGAAAGAACTTTTATTTGCAATATTTTTCTTTTTTTAAAAATTTTATTAATTTTGTTTTTTTCTTGAATTACCGATTTAAAATTTTTATTAACTAATTTATTAACTTAAAAAGTTTTCTTAATTATTGTTTTTGTATTTTCAATCTTTAGTGCCAATCTTTTAACACTTTCTTCTTTGCATCATTTGTTTTTCCTTGATTAAATTTAGAAACTTATTAGTTAGTTTCAAAACCAAGTTCTGGGTTAATTAGTACTTCAATTGTTTATTTGTTAAATACATTTTTTTTGTCTCTTTTTTATAATAAACTTAAATGCAGTGTAAACTGACTTTTATTTCGTTAATTCTTCTATTTGTCTTCACTAAACGACTGAGTTTTATTTTACTTTTGCTGTCGTAAATATTTTTTCTTTTCCGGTCCCCCCAAAAACAAAAACACAACGTAGGGTTATCCAAAATTCATGTGGGACAATAATCAGAACATCCAGGCATATCAGTACATCACATTTAGTTACTCTGGAATGTTCTCAAAAATATAATCAAATTGTGAATTAGAATAAAGCAGACACCTTCACTGTGTTGGCTTTAAAATATTCTAGATAGAAGTCTCAAGCTTCGTCAGTAAATCATTTTTAATTGCAATCATCGTTTTTTGGGCAAGTGAAAAACTCACAGAATTACCCAAACCCATTTAGAACCAAAAACGTAAGTCTTATTCACTGTATTTGAAATAATTTTTATAAAAAACGTATTTAAAACTTGTTCACAATGTTATTCTTACACTTGATTAGTTGGTTTTTACCACCAAACGGTCGCATAGCTTATTAAGTAGATGCGCAATTTACTATTTAATATTATTT
Organism: Tribolium confusum; assembly: GCA_029207805.1. NCBI lineage: Eukaryota > Metazoa > Arthropoda > Insecta > Coleoptera > Tenebrionidae > Tribolium > Tribolium confusum. The sequence continues at coordinate 8,079,066 of JALGAY010000007.1, read as the reverse complement.
TTACTTTGTTTTTATCATTCTTTTAAATGTAAAAATAAATAAATCAGCTGATTGGTGCGACAGTGGCGTCCTCATCGGCCATCTCAGTTGCTTATACTCAGTTACCTGAGGCCTTGAGGGGCCTCCTTGTGATGGTAGGATAGTACTGAACGCAATTCACCTTGATAATTCAAATTTTTTTTGCCGAAAAAAAAAAACAGCGTTAGAAATTTGAAATAGTCATTTGGATTGGTTAAATTTAAATCAACCAATCACAAATGGGTATTTCAAATTTTCAAATTACTAGTTTCCGCCTGTTTTCGCAGTCCACCGTGGCCCCCATTCCTTATCGAAAATTACCTTTAGCAGTTCGAATTGCATCGACGAGTTTTTTATGACTTTCTTCCCACTGGTTTTTCTTGACAACTTTCTCTGGAAGTTTCGGACTGGACTCTTGTTTTTTCAAATAGGTTTTCTGATGGAACTGGGCAAGATCTGTACCTTCGACTCGTTGTTTCAAAGAATCGAAGACTTTCCGCTTTTTTGTCGCATTCTTTTCACAAACTGGAGCGTGTTTTTTGAGCGGTATGGGAAGAAAAGTGCGGCCGCAAGTTGAACAAGGGACAAGGTTTTGGTCTTGAAGGATGTCGTCTACAATAGAGAGGAGAGACACAATCACAAGACGTGCTAATAATAACTAATTCGTAAAAAAATCACGTCTACTTCATAAATGCGGTGTTTACGTTCGTGAAGGTGAACCAGTCATCAAACAATTCTAAAAAGAAATTTGCCGATAGGAGGATAATCCAAATAGAAACTGATGTAGGTGGTTAATTTGAATCTATCAAGAAAAAAAAATAACCCAAATTTGAGAGTTTTGATGGCCCAACTTTAAAGTACACAACTTTCTAAATTGACGAGATGAAAGACGTAAACAATTATAATTACACATTAAATAAACGTCTAATTTAGAAGTAATTAAACTACAAAACCTGAAATAAAGACAAGTGTGTGTTTTGTAAGTGGGAGGAGCACATGACACTATTTCTGGACAACAACAAAAGCTGTGTAAATAACAACGTGAAAACACTGCAAGAAACTGTTAATAAATCCGAAATGAACAAAAACTGATTACAATCTTTGACAAATTTGATAAAATTTTGACATTTTTTTCACTTACCATCCTCCATCGTTTCTTCTGGGACCATCACTTTTGTTTTTCTGTGTTTCCAAGGTAACAGTGATTTAAACATTGCGACCACGTGCCTATTACGTCATAATTTTCAAAAAAAATTCTTATTTATACAATTTTATCGGAATAAATGACCGGAAATGCGTCTCTGAGATGAATCTCAACTCACAACAAGCTGCAACAAGAGTTTGGTGTTATTTTTAAGTCATAAATGAGTCGTAACTTGAGCTGTCTTACATAACCTCACTTCTGTAAAAATCAAGATTTGCCGAAAATGGGGGTGCTTAAGGTTGTTTCAAATCATCGTTACGGTGTGTTTGCGTTAAATTCGTTTCAGTAATTAGATTTAATACGTCTTTTGTAGTTAGTTTGAGAAATTCCATTCCTAACCTAACTTTTTTCTGTCGAAAATGTCACAAGGATCAGGACGAGAATAAGGCTGAGGAAAAGGCGAAAACTGATGATTTTCCTGAAGAACCGACGACTTGTTGTATGTCGGGTTGTGCGAATTGTGTCTGGCTGGAATATGCTGAAAAATTGAGTCAGTTTTATAAAGATGGGGGCGAAGAGGCTTTGAAACAGATCAATAAAAAAGTTACTGATCCTAATATGAAGGCCTTTTTATTACATGAATTACGTATGAGGAAAAAGTGATCAACTTGTGTGTGATAATTTAATTTAGACATTTTTACTTATTTTACTAGAATAGAGATTACACAATTGTCAGGAGTTTTTGTTTAAAAAAGTGGTTATCACGTTTTTGTACACCTTATATCACTTGAAAAAATATTTTAGGATTTTTTGTTTAATTTTTTTAATTTGATTACCAAATTAAACAACCCGCGAAACAGTGATGCCCCTAGCGGAGAAAATTTGAAACACAATTAAATATTTTGGCGGGAATATTCATAAATGGAATATATGCAACCCTCATTCCACAAATAATGCTGTGTTACATAGATTAGTTGTATGAATTTAGAAGTATAAAACTGCTTCTTAAAACATCTCACTACCTTTGTTACAAATTTAGTGAAAACGAGTAGCTGTTAAACATCAAAACAAACAATGGACCAGTTGCACATATTTCAAAAATAATACTACAATACAAAAACAACTCAAATTTTTTTTATGCAGTAGAGTTCAACCTTAAGCAGTTGAAAGAGAGTGCTCAGTTGACAAAACACGATGCTGTAAGCGTTTTATTTAAACTGGCACCATTGATTCATAAACGTTTTATTATTTTTTTTCTAAACTGGATAAGCATATTACGTTCTGTTTATCTAAAAAATCTTATTACGTATATGGTTTTTAAGATGGTGTGTTTTAAAAAAAATTGAAACAACTTCTTGTTGGAACAAGTAATTCAAAAAGAAAACAAAAACTGTTTGCTGATACTAGAAAAAAAAAATCGAAACTGTCATCCACCTGTCTCTCAGTAATAAATAGACCTCGGACGAAATATGGGAACAAAAACCCTTTGCAGTCGTCTAGCTAACTACTCGGACCCGCCCCGCGATAAAACATTGAAACTTAAATTGGTCGATAGCGGTACTAATTCGGTACTACTATCGACCAATTCAAGTTTCAATGTTTTATCGCCTGACAGGGCGAGTAGTTAGCTAGACGGCTGCAAAGCGTTTTTGTTCCCATATTTCGTGCGAGCTCTGGTAATAAAGCACCATTTTTTTAAATATTTTTAAGCAAGTTGCATGCAAGTAATCTATTATCAAAACGATTAGTGGTAAAACAAATAGATACTTTTCAAAATAATTAGGTAATAAAAACATTTTTCTTAAATATTATATAAGGTGTAATTTAGAACTGTGAGGTCTCAGGTTTTAAACACTGTTTTTTCTAAATTTATTGAAGAATTTTACTGGTTTTGGAACATAACCTGACTTTATTTGTTTAGAATTTCAGTTTTCTCTAATTGAATCATACAGAAGAGCATGAAATGTGTTTTCAAGTATCTCAAAATGCTCAAAGAATAACTTGCAAAAAGCAATTTTAGGTTTGTTTTACTACCAATCGGTTGACATTTACATCAAGCTATTGTCTAATAGTGTTTTTATGATGACCGTTGGCTCCAAACGCTTTTAATTTTCTTTTAATTGAATATGAAACTTGATGAAAGAGAAATATCGCGAATCAAGTGTATTTTCGCGCCACAAATATGGCGGCCAAATGAGTATAAACACATAACCTCACCTTTTTGTTAATGAATTAAATTAATGAATGGTTCACTAAAAGCTTGTTTATCTACTTGTATTCCGAGGTCTTTTTTTAATACTTCTGATGGAATCATTACTTCGGGTTTAATAACTTCATTAAATGTAGTGTTGTCCTGCAATACCTCTTTGCAAAGAGTTTGTTTTTTATTTGCAGTTGTTTTAGGAACCTAATTTCTTGGGGGTTTCCGTTTACTATAGAATCCTTGATGAGTACGTGAAGGCAAATTTAACGGTACAGCAGTCTTCTTTAATTTTCGACGACATGAAAGATGTAATTGACTTGCTAAGAAATACGTAAAAAGATATAAATATATTGATAAATCCTTCACTTTTTACTTAGTATAGGAAGAAGCAGGACAAAAATCACTTTTCTTAAAATCTAGAGAACACACTGACATACTTTTTGTAATTTTTTTACCGGATTTAACAGTAATTTTCCATGCTTTTTTCCTGTCGATGATTTCTTGAACCCCTAATTTATTCGTTATCTGAACTCTACTTTAATTAGAAAGGGGAAAAAGATGAAAAATTAAATGCTTTTTTCACCCCGCATTCGAATAGCAATTAAAAACAAAACAATAGCGATTATTAGCTTTTGCAGACATATTTTTTTTCCGTGCATCAAATTGCAACATACTCACCAGACTAGTTACAAAAAGGCCGCTAGAGGCGCTTTAGAGTTATGTGGAATCGCCAATTTGTTTTAGGGAATTTTTATTTATACATATACTGGGTGGCTATAAATGAATATCCCATCAAATAGCTTGTGAATTCTTTTGTTTTCATTAAAATAGCTTGTGTTTCAAAAATCCAAAGCCCTCTGGATGGGATATATGGGCCTTTATGACTCTTTACAACGAACATTGTTACATATTTTCTGACATAAACAAAATGTTTTTTACTTTTTATTAGGTACATTTTGTGATAAAAGCTTTTTAATAAATATTTTTTAAGTAATATTATTTGAAGATTAAAAATTTAATTTGCAAAATCTTAAGCAGACAGACAATGAAGCAACGAAAATACTTAAAAAAAATACTGATTAGATGTTTGTTTCTTTAGTCGTACTTTCTTTGTTTCCGTTGCCAACAATGCTTCTGATTTTTTTTTCTAATCGCTGCTTTCTTTGTGTGCAGTTTTAATGCGATTTATGTATTTTAAATTGCTTTACTTTTTTCAACTTTTTTTACAAGCTTTAAAATTGAAAATAGTATATTAAAGAACGCGTTTTGAAAAGTCTACTTTGTGGCACTCATTCTTTATAAAAACTCGCGCTTTGCGCTCGTTTTATAAACTTGAATTCGTGCCACAATGACTTTAAAAACGAGTTCTTTATGCCATTTTTTTACTTTGCGCGTTTTACATAATTTTTAAGTAAAAAAGTAAATTTTTCAATCTTTAGGGACTCTTGCGTTAATACGAGATAGTTGGTAATAAATATAATAATAAATAAATTTGTTCAAAATTTTATGTAAATAATGGTATGTAAGAAATGGTTCTTTTTTACCTACCGTATCGGTTATTGATTAAATACTCCAATTGGCATAAACACAATAAGGAAAATCTCAAAAAATATTCAAACGTTTCTTTAATTATAAAATGGCAAACTTTATACGGATCATTATTTTAGATCAAGGGGTGCTATATACTCATCTAGCAGATAATTTTTAAATTATCAAACGCCATGAGGGTTCCACAGTGTTTGAAGCGTCTCTAACCTTAAGAAAAAAAGGTAAAATTACCTCATTTTCACCAAAAAATAATAATAATAATAATAACAATAATAATAATAATAATAATAAATAGATTGCACTAGTACTTTTCTCACGCACTTTTGGTGCTGTATTGACTAATCGGTCTCTGTAAACGAAGCAAAGTACAACCCAACAAATCTAGCTTGAGCTCTGAGATCTCGATGCACAGTGGACAAATTCCCCTACTACCGATTTAACTCATTTCTCGACTTGGTTTCGCAGTGCTAACATTTGTACAGTCCGAAGAAAAGTTGTAGTTTGTTGTACTATTATTAATAGTTTTCAGGTTCACAAACATATTTTAGTTTATACATTGTTTAAATTTATGAAGTTGATAAATAAATATTACTGTAAAACTTTAACTGCAAATCCATTTTCTTATTACAAATACAAAAAATTGTGCCACTGAGTGTACTCTCGCTCTTCTCTCCTTGTCCCACATAGTTGTGTCGCTTCCTCGTCTGCGCATCTCGCGGCTCAAGCTAGATTTGTTGGGCTGTAGAAAAATTTATTTTTGATGTTTTGTAGTGACAGTTGTAATGCTCTATTATAATAACTATTATTATCTGTTAATACACTATTTTTGAAATCTTGGTAAAAAAGGCTAGGTACAAAGCTTTCTGTAATTTTGAAACAAAAATCTGTAAAGTTGAAATTTGGATGAAAATGTGAATATTATTGAATTGTAACCAGATCTGTTTTCATCCGTTTACAAAATGTCATCTTATTAGGATAACAGGAACTGGCGCAAATTAAACTTCCAGATTCTAAAAGCATACTAATCGACAACAAAAATAATAATTTAGGAAGAATCAAACCAATTTATCAATTTTTGGCGATTAAGATTTAAAATTTGGTACTTAAAGCAGCAGTCAAAAGTAAAAGAGAATTTATCGAGATATTTTTCCTATCAGTAGCTGCAGACAATGGAACTTCAGACTGGATAAGTAACTCTATATGATTGTGGTACTGATAAAATTTATCGAAAATTGTGTCATAGCCGCCCACTAGCGACGATTTCCGTGAGTATGGGTGGAATTAGTAAATGAATTACGATTTTAGGTAAAAATACAAACTACAGGTTTTTTAAACACCTATATGATTATTCTCCACAACTATTGCCTCGAAGAATAATATTCATATTTGTGTAAAGTATAGGGACCCTGACTCAAATAAAATAAAGGTTCGGTTCGGGTTTCGGTTCTAAATGAGTAAAATATCGCTGCTTCTTCTTATTTTCGGGTGTGGCTTCAGAACCTCAGCTGCTGGGCTAAGTAGCCAAGCCACTAGTGTACAGACACCTCAAATGGGGACCTAAGCTTCTGAGAAGGAAAATTTCAGTTGATATTGTTTTTCTGTTGAAGTTGATGTATAGGTGATACTGTACCAAGATGAATTTACTATACATTAGAATGAGAAACATGATAAAGATAGCGCTATAGTTGCAACTTTACGTTGATTGGCCAAATAGCTTCGGCGGTCACTTTGTAATAGTCAATTTACCTTGATATTGTTGTGAATCTAAATACCGTGTAAATAAATTCGTCCTGATAAGGTCCTTTAAATACAATTTTGCGTATGTGTAAAGGCTGTCCAGTTAATCTAACTATAATTAAAGCCTCAAATAAGGGTGAAATTATCTCGCTACTTCAAAATATTTTACGAGATTTACAACTAGATTTACTTAAATCAATTAATAGTCAGCAAGCAATTCATCAAAATGAGATCAAATCAGGTTTCAAAGCTACGTTTTTGGGATGTGTTAATGTAGGGAATAAAGAGAGTGTTAAACAAATTGAAGAAGTGCTCAGATTTCATAACAAGATGGAGTTTAATGACCGGAAATGTGTTATTATCGAAATTGGGGAAATGAGTGTTAAAATTACTGATTTACAAACAAACCAGATATTTTTATTTTCTACACGATTTTTCTTGTTATTAAAGCATCGTTTTTAGATTATTTATAAACACTGATTAATGTAAATTTTGGCATGGGGCTCAACTCCCAATTTACCAAATTATTTCGTCTATGTTGTAGGGTATGTTGAGAGTTGGGTAATTTAAATTTTTCGAAATTTCGCCAATTTTCAGGAATAAAAATTGTGACACTGCCACAAGTTTTACATTTTTATTTTTTATTTCAAGGAAATTATACAGAAATATACAATTTTGCAAAGCATAGGAAATTTGTTATTTCAGTTATTTATTTCAGTGGAATATTTTTTCAGCACAAGGATTCTATCGGATGCATTTTGCTATGTAAAATTTGTATTGTTCTGTTTATAAACAGATAATCAAATTCTGTACTCGTTGTTTATTTCTCTAAAAAACAAATTTCAACGTTAAAAAATATTAGAGAACACAACGGAATTTACACATTGTCTGAAATTCAGTACCAACCTCAAAAAATTAACAAAAATGATAGCAAGACCAGGACCAAATATCAATAATTTCTTATTTTTAGTTATTTATTTTACTGAATTTTTTTTATAATATTTATGGATCATAATGTAAAACTCAGGATGTAAAACGCCTCTTGACAGTCAACATCTAGTAATAAACCGCATCTTTACAATAGACGAAAAAACCTAAAAAATTTCTGTAGGAAAAAAATTCATCGTCAAATTAATGAATTGGGGAGATATTACAAAAACTATTCTACAAATCTTTATTACACCTTTATTAGGGTCTCACAAACTTAGCGGATTTTAAAACAAATTTTATTCTGTAACTAGATATAAAAAAATTATTGTTCTAGCTTTCTAACACGAATTACATTAAGAGTTATCAACTTGGGTTCCTTAAAAGATTATTTGTTCCTTTATCGCAACAGAGATTATATAATTTTCAAGATTTTTTATTAGACAAAGTGTTTATCACGTGTTTGTACACCTCACATGCACATGAAACATGATCTGAGTAATTTTGGAAATTTCGTTTAATTTTTTTGATTTGATTGTCAAATTTGACACGAATAATAAAGAGAGATGTTCCCTGATTGGCCCATATCCACATTCTCTCTTCTTTTCGTTAAAATTGTCAAAATTGTGTCAGATTTTGAAAAAATTCGTCGGGAGTATGGATAAATCATTCCGCGAAGGTGAATTTGAGTTCGTTTTTCCAAATCAGGATAAATATACCGGCCATTATTGCGCACATGTTAGCGGGCTTGCATGGAGACAAGGTCGTGGTATTTACGAGACCCATGATGGTCAGGTCTATGAAGGAAATTGGAAAGACGATAAATTAAACGAAAGTGAAAATGTACAAATTTCATTTGAAAATACCAACTGGTATAATGGAAGAATAACAAAGTATAAATACAACGGTCCCGGGTCTTATACTTTTGCAAATGGGGGCCGTTTGACTTCTAATTTTGTCAATAACAGGCCTTCTGGTAAAGTTATTTATGTTGATCATCATGACCAGCTTTGGTATGGTTAGTTTTTTTGAATTTAGCTAAAAAGACAGTTTTATAATTTTTTAAAATTAGGTGCGGCAGGGACAGATCGTACTGTTGTATTAAAAGAGCACGTTTTTTCTTCTGAATTAGATGAAGAAAGAGGCAAAGGAAAGCCAATTATCAAACCTTCAGAAATCACGGAAATTGAAGGCGAAGATCAAATTGAAGAACCAAAAATTGATTGGAGACAATACGAGAAAGAAGTTTTTGCCAAAACAACTAAAGCAAAGTCTGATATAAATTTCGAAGATTCAGAATGGAACAAATCTTATCAAAAGAATCGCGAAATACGTAAAAGAGTTTTGAATAAAATTGCAACTGAGGGTCTTGCAAGTCTCACTGAAGAAGAAAAAATCTGGTATAAGCAGTACCACAAGAGTATGAAAATCCTACAGGATAGGAAAGTGAAAAAACTGAAAAAAATTAATCACGATTTATTGCGACAACATATGGAAGAAATTGCAGACTCGACATGTCCGCCCTCTTCTGTATTTTATGCCTCTAATTTCGCTGAATAATACATTTTATTAAAATATAATTTTTTAATATACCCAGTGAGTATAAAAAATATTTTTTTGATTCTCAGTGAATATAGTCACTCGGTATGTTATTGCAGTCCGGTTTACTTATTTACTTATTATTTGGGCCCCATCACTTGGCTTGCAAATGTAGAAGGTCGGTTTACCACTATAGTTCTTCTTGATGTGTGTGATTACCTCATTAACTGCTTCTTTTTGCACCTGAAAAATAATACATATTTAGATCAACGAAAAGTAAGTGAGCTGACTTTTTTAAGCCCTCCCAATAAACCATAAAACCACTCATAAAATTTGATCTATGAGGGTGCACATTTAACAACGACCTTGGCAGGGCTTGCTTACATCTTTTAATGGTTCCGAGGAATGGAAACTCTCATAAATCAAGTTTTATGAGTGATTTTATGGTTTATTTAAGATTTGCGGTAACTGCAATAATTTTTATCCTTCTGGTTATTGTGAGGACTTAAAAAGTCAGCTCACTTATCTTTCGTTGAACTATAACTATGAGTGCAACGGCGAGGCGCTCTAGCGTTGGTTGCCTTTGAAACTAGCTGACACGTGCGTTATTGAGGGAGAGAACTTAAGAACACTGGCCGGTGAATAATCTTAAGTTTTTGCCGTTTCTCACTCAGTAAGTGCTAAATTTTAGACTTGTGCAAAACAGCTATTGCTGCTTTCGTCGTTTCTCTATCGTTCTCAAGTCACTTTTGCCGCTCTTAAGTAATGTAAAATACTTACCAACGTGACTGTGCATCCTCCAAACCCGCCCCCTGTCATCCTACTCCCATACACTCCTTTAACTTCCATCGCTAACTTGACCAATTGATCTAATTCCGCACACGATACTTCAAAATCATCTCTTAACGAATTATGACTTGCCACCATTAATTCTCCAAATTTTTTAAAATCTTTCTTTTTGAGTGCTTCAGCTGCATCTGTAGTTCTTTGAATTTCAGTGACGGCATGTCTTGCACGTTTTATTGTGTCTTCGGACGCATTAATTGATTTTAAATCTGTAAAAAAATGACGTTATGTCACTATAACAACAGCAGTTGCTTGAAACACAAAATCTTCAAATTCTTACATTCAATATCTTCAAGACTTGCGTCCCGTAAGCTCAGTTTTTTTAATAAAAGAGCCGCTTGTTGGCATTGCGTCCTTCTGGAGGAGTATTCACTTCCGGTGAGTTCGTGTTTTACGTTTGAATTTGTTATCAGTATGACAAGATTTGGATCAGCTAAAGGAATCAAAGTTGAAGTCATACTGCGACAATCAATCAATAAAGCATGGTCCTTTTTGCCCATAACTGAGATAAATTGGTCCATTATACCACAAGGCATATTTGCGTAATCGTGTTCGGCTTTTTGACACGCTAGGGCTTTATCAGTTGGCCTAAAAAATGTTAGATTTTTATAACTTAAAATGCTGTTTATTGATTGGCTCTTGGGTGTTGAGTTATGATTATTTATAACAGTTAAGTGACTTAAGGGAGGATAAACTAACATTACTGCATTTGGGCCAGTTAAAGCGTCCAGAAAGGTGTACGTTGCAACTTCAAGGGCTGCACTACTGGATAAACCGCCGCCTACTGGGACAGTGCTGGTAAAAAGGGCATTGAAGGCAGGGGGAATGTCTCCGACGTAATTTGAAATGACACCTTAAATAAAAAATATTTTTTGAACACCTCTGCTTACTGTCCGTAGGGCCGTAAACAGATTAATGCTCTCTGAAGGAGATCAAGACAACAAAAAGTGCTGAGGACTGCAAGGTTCATATTCTATTTATTCAACCACTCGAAAAGAATATTTTTACTTGGCTCTAATATTTACTTATCTTTAAATTGTTTTTTAATGTGTGAAATAGTCAAAATTAGGGCTGAAAGTAGTTAAAAAAAATTATATATGAATCTCGAGGCTATAAGCACTTTTCTTGTCGAGAATGCTTTTGAAACCTTAGGTTTCGCACTCGATGTCCCAATTTGGATTCTCGACTACAAAAATTATGCTTACGGCCCTTGAGGTATAATATACTATACTTATTTACGACTGACTAATAAAGTGCCTTTTATTGTACAGTTTAGGGCTATACAGAGTGTTTTTGAAATGTTTTTATAGGAATTTTAAGTGGTTGTAGTTCTTCTTGAAACGATGCTAAATAACTAAAATTGCTTTTGGTATAAAAATGATCTGTGCATTTTTTTAGCTTATAAAATTTTACATCCAACGAAATAGATATATTTTACCCAAATACCGCTCTTAAAAACGAGACTGTAAGCTATATTTTACTGCTCCGAGGACGTCAAAAAATGATTTTGCGGCTTAGGTACACTATTTTACAGTGTGCGTATTTAATACACTTGTTATCACACTTATTTGGGGTGTTTTAATAGCCATTATCGCACTAGTACTATAATAATTAGTGAAAATATTACAGACCAGAGCTTATTTCCAGAGCACAGTAAGTATCTATTTTTATAAAGTATAACAGCAGCAAAAATCTTATTTTACAAAAGAAAAATTAAAAATTGGTAAAAATCACGTACAATGTGAACCAATGAAAACCAATGACTCTAGATACAAAATGAAATTGATTTTTCTCTCTCTTACAAGTTGAAAAAGCTTTACATCGCCATCTCTAAATAATTCGGTACAATAAAAAAATTAATAAAATCTTTTTAAAAATTTTGATGATTGATGGGTGATTTTTGTTTTATTTTCTTTTAGAATTGCTTTTTTTTATTGGTATCTTCTGGTAACTTATTCTCAAAAAATTTTCTTTCTGTTTCTCGTTATCCACTATTTGTTTTAACCTGTTTCTCTTCCTTTGTTATTTCGTTGCTATGTATATTTTTCCTGTAAATTATTTTAGTTTTTGCCCATTTTTTATTACTCATGAGCTGATTTCAAGTTGAGATAACACCGGTAGTATCTTCGTTTCCATGGAAAATTAATAAAATATTTGTTGTGATTGGTTGTTGCCATGAAAAAGTATTAAAATATGCGATACTACCGGTATTATCTCAACTTGAAATCAACTCATAAGTCTTTATCTAGCGGATTATCCAGTTCCATTTTACATGTTTTTGTTACTAGCATTTTAGTTTCTACTTATTTATTTTTTAACAAATTATTTATATCGTTGTATAAGTTCTTGTTGTTATTGGCCTTTGTTTCTAATCAGATCAAAACGATGCTGTCTTTTATTTATTTAAAATTCTTTTAGAAATTTGTTTTCTTGTTCAAATCTTTGTTCTTCATTTATGTCTGTATAAAATAGAAAGAAATGATTCTGTTCTATGAAATTTAGGTTTCAATATATCTTTAAAAGATTATAATATTTTGTAAATTTTAAATTTACGAAATGCTCGCAGTGAACAGAACTTTTTGACTATTTATGACCGTTAAGCTGAGAATAACCTTAAATTTTTCAAATAATACGGGTGTTTAAGTTTCTTAGATCGGTTATGACGGCCTTGGCCAGAGAAGAGAGGTAGGGAGAATGCTAAAAGACCAAGGACGCAATTATTTTAAAGTTCAGCCATAGAGATAAAGTAAAAGGACAACAATTTCTCTACTTTCTAGTGGGATAATCTCAAGTGGAGATAATACCGTTTGAGATAATTCGTTTCTATGGAAAATTAAAGAATTTGCGGCTGTGAGTGGTTGTTGTAATGCTGTTGGAAATGTACAAATATTATCAAAACTACCGGTAGTATCGCAACTTGAAATTAGTCCATAAAATTATAAAATTTTCTACATAATATCGTGGATCTCAAGAACCAACAACATTTTTATTTTGGGCAAATTTGAGTATTTAACATAATTTCATCGAGAACCAGTTAAAATTCGCCAAAAAATTTCAAAAACACTTCTTACATTGTTCGTAATAGTGAACTGAAGTTAATTAATTTTCAATTCTGTCAAAATGTTTAAAATAATAATTGTTTTATTTGATAAATACAGTAAAAAGATACTTTATAGCCACAAAACTTTAGAATAAAATTATAAAATTATATTATTTTTTTTTAAACTTCTGACACTGAAAAATTGGTACCTAGGCATCCTTCTCAAAAAAAAACCTTTTTAAGGATGAGCTCTTAATTTCAATAGGAAGGACTCCCTCATCTCAGTTTTCTGTTTTTTTCTTTAGTTCTATTTGGCAAAATCCATATCTCGTCAACACTTGATCGTAGGAAAAAATTATTTACACTTTTTGTAGAAAATTAAACGCTCTAAAAAAGGTATCTTACAATTTTTTTATAGCTATTAGCGTTTAGAAAATATCAGAGGTCAAAGTTTGAAGAATTTAACAAAAATTTCTTTTTACTTCTAAATTTTATAACACGTAGATAAATAAATATTAGAAAATGCAAAATATACAGTTCTATAGAAAATTGAACGTTCTACAAAAAAGGTCTCTTGTGGTTAATCGATTACTCTAACCCCTTAGAAGATATTCGCATTTTAAAAACCAAAATTTGAGAGTAAACCCTCAATTTTATTTAAATGGTTGGAGTAATCGATTAACTACAAAAGACTTTTTTTGTAGAGCGTTTAATTTCCTACAAAACTTTATGTTGCGCATTTTCTAATATTTATTTATTTATGAGTTATAAAATTTAGAAATAAAAAAGAAATTTTTGTTAAATTCTTCAAATTTTGACCTCTGATATCTTCTAAACGGTAAGAATTATAAAAAAAATTGTAAGACACCTTCTTTAGAGCGTTCAATTTTCTGCAAAAAATGTAAATAAAATTTTTCTGAACGATCAAGTAGTGACGAGATATGGATTTTGCCAAATAGAACTAACGAAAAAATAGAAAACTAAGATGAGGGGGTCCTTCCTATTAAAATTAAGAGCTTATCTTTTAAAAGCATTTTTTAAAGGTGCTTAGGAACCAATTTTTTAGTGTCAGAAGTTAAAAAAAAATGATTTTTTTGGCACACCCAAATGGCCTAATGTTTACGTATCAATTATCTGGAATGAGAATTTTAATCCCACTGATAATAATACCTTAATAAAAAATTAATAATTATTTATTGCTGCAATTTTCAAATTTTGGCAGCGTTGCCAAATTTAGAGTCCTACTTTTCAATTAGCAGCTCCTTATTTTTCCTCAATTTTTTTATTATCACCTTTGACATAGTTTGACCATTTCGGGGGCCCCGGCGGGATGATTTTAACCAGCGCATTTTTGTTGGGCATTTCGATGGTTGTTTTTTTGGGTGCGTCACAGTCTGGGCTCGTTGTTACAACTGTTGTTACCTCACCTGGGACCTTTTTTCCTACCATTACTGTCACTAGAGGCAAAGCCTAGAAATTGATTAGATTAGATTATCTAATAGAGTTTGTCAACAATTTAAAATTCCATTGGATTTGAGACGATTTGAGGCGCCAAATTTTTGTTTTCACTCACCATGGGCATGACAAATCCGTCGTTGTAATCGATATGTTCTCCAATAAGGTTCACCCTTCCTGGAGCAAACACCACAATGTTTGCGTCTTCTTTAAATTCTTTTTTAAAGTCGGCTTTTGCGTCTTTGACAATTTGGGCAATTTCAGGGATAGTTTCTGCCATTTTTTTGTAAAATTGATTTTCCAAAATTGATTTTTCTGACGTGTGTTATTCGTCAAAAGTTAAAGTGTACTTGTCGTGAGGTTTGATAAGAGTGGGCAGTAAATGATAAAATTATTCGAAAATAACTGGAATGATAGTAATTGGAGATAACAATGTCAGTCAGTGACCCGTTAATTAAAGATATTAAAGGTAAATATTTAAATTTGAGGTTATGTTTGATTTTAAAACTCAAATTTCTTGATTATTTTTCTGATAAAAATGAAATTTCGATTTTTATTACTTCTAAATCGAAATAATTAATTTATAATCCGAAATTCATGCAATTTTCAATCCAAATGAGTATTAAGTGTTGCATAAGTGGCGCGAAATTTGAATTTTCAGGACACGCTCTGAAGCTTTTTCACGAGAAAACAGTCACTGATTCGAGTGAAAATCTACAAAATTTTTGTCAAATTATTGAGCTAATTTTCTACAAGGGTTTAATTCAGAAAAAACACAAATTTTACTCGAAAAAAATCGAAGTTTTCACGTGGATGTCTTCGGTTTCTTCAGGAGATGACTTGACTGACTTTATTTATAAAAATAGCGTCAAAGAAGTGCAAAAATCTAAAGGTGTCAAGTCCCAATTAGGGAAATTTCGACTTTTAGTCAGATATTGTCTAGTGAATAAATGTCTGCATTATTCTCTTGAAGCTCTGGTGAGTTATAATTTTTGTCGCCGAGTTTGAGGAGGAGTTACATACATTTCAGCATAAATCGAATAAAGCTCGTTATCTCTATGAGAAAAATTCGATAATTGGTGATGAGATCTTATCAACGATTTTGTTATCGGTGCTAATGCAATGCAAAAAAATTAATTTTCAGTTGGATTTAGCAAATTGGTATTTTTTAGACTCGACTTGGCAAATTCCAAATCGAGTGAATCTCGAATTGGTTCCTTGCCAAAATTTGGGAATCAATATCAGGTTAGTAGTACAAAAAACGCCACAATATTAAAAAAATTAGAACTACTGTGAAATTTGGCAAATATAGTTTTTGAAACAAAGGCCTCAAAAATGGACAATCGAGAAATAATCGGAGCTCTCTTCAACTCAATTTTTTAAATTTTTGGATATTTGCTCAGAGAATTGAGTCACGAAAAGTTGTAGCTAATAAAATTCTATACAATTTACTTGTAAAACAAAATTCTAGGACAAAAATTGACGATGTTACGTAGTTTCTAAATCTGAAATTTTGGAAAATTGTGGTTTTCCTTTTTTTTGCCATTTTTTTAAAATTTATATATCGTTTTAAGACCGAAAATTCATCAACAATATTGATGAATGTTGAAGCTGACAAAATTTCCAACAATTCGTAGTGTTTTTGAATAAAAATTGGCTTTTTCTTCAAAATTTTGTGGAAAATCTAAGCAGAGTTAGACGGTATATTTGCCCTATAGTTGGGTAAATGCAACTTTTCGAATTTTTGATAATTACAAAATTATAATTATATAAGAAAATACAGTGAGATCGAAATGTAACTGAATTAGAGCAGGCTGTGCCAGCGTAACTGTAATGATGTATCTAATTTATAACAGTTACGCTGACACAGCCTGCTCTGATTCAGTTACATTTCGATCTCACCTTATAAGTTAGATTTTACAAATATCTAATAGTGTTTAAACAATAGAACAATAGCAATAATGGGGTACCGCCGTTTGATGACTTCATAATTTTTTTATTTATTTTTGTAAAAATTTTTGTAAATGAAAAAAATAGCTGTTTTTGGACAACTTTTCAAAAAAAGCTTGATTTATGGTTACTAAATTTGTTTTTTTTTTGGCCAAATTTTACTTAAAGCTTTTGCCACTTGTTAGAAAGGTCGAAAATAACTATTTTGATGAAAGAGAAAGTTTAGAGCCTATTTTATTATTTTTAAAACGACTTTTTCTTTTACTTTTTTACATCTAGCTGCCCATTTTTATGTAACACATTTTTGAAATAATGCAGGATTTTTTTATATTTTAAATCTCAAAGGACTTTAAATGTCAATTTTAAGTCTCAAGGGATTTTAAATGGCACTTTAAGTACGTTGGAACTAAAAATGGTAGTTTAGACTCTTTAAATCTGTTCAAAAAAGGCTTTTTTGCGCCTTTACTTTGCCCACAAAATTGGTTTTCTGGTCACGGCTGCCAAAATCTATTTCACGGCTGCTAATAGTGAGGTTTAAAAAAATTGTTTATTATTGATTTAGTTATTATTTGTTGTTTTCGTACAGTGACGTTACAAACGTTCTCAAGCAAAGAAAATAAAAATTTCTGAAATAAAAGATTTAAAACAAATAAAAAAATACTGTGATATAAAATTTATAAAAAAGTAACAAAAAAGTTAATGAATTGTATTAAAAAAAAAGTTTAAAATTTCCGCAACTCTGGCTTTATTATTAAAACGCTGCTTAGACGGTTGAAAGTACAAAAAAATATTATAAAATAAAGTTGTAAAAAATTATTTTTTTTAATAAATATTTTATCTCTAAGAATTTAAGCTCTAGAGACCTTTAAAAATAAAAAAAATAGATTATTTTTTTATATTTTAATATGAAATGAGATTTTGATGCGTAAGAATTACGAGTAAAAAATAAATAAAAATAAAATAAGAAGTACTTATTTAGTTTTGCTTTATTTCAGAAATATTTCTGTGTATTGTAAAAATAAATAGTAAATTAAATAAACTGTAATAGGTATTGAAATATGAGAATAAAATTAAATTTTTATTCTTTTTTTAAGCGTTTTTAGGGTTTAAACTATTAGATATAAAATTATAGTTTCACAAACTTTATTAAATAAAATTTAATTTTTTACAACTTTTTTTTAAACATTGTTTTGTAGTTTGACCGTTTGCACACCATATTAAAATTCAATATATTTTTTTGATATGTTCTAGTAATTTTATCACTTTTTTTAGTTACAGAATGTTCCAAAACAGGTGTGCAAATTGTTGATAGGCTTGTCAGTTGGGGTCCAAGGAACTTAAAAAAAATGTTTATAAAAAATTAATCTCTGTTTTGAAATTTACAATAATGATGACATTTGAAATAATAGGAATCTTAATTAAAATGACTGAAATTGTACAGTTTAAAAAATTATGACATTAGATATAATATTTTATTAAATAAAATTAAAAACAAAAGATGCAATGGAATGAAAAATATTAAAAATATTAACAAAGGATTAACAATTATTAAAGAATTTTTTTTGGAACTCGAGGGACCTAAAAGTCGAATTTCACCTGTCTTCAAAAGTCTTAGTTGAAAAAAAAAATGCTTTTTGTCAAAATTTACGTTACATTTTAAAGTGGTAGCTTTGGGGTCTTATATTTTGAAAACTATAAGAGGTAGAAAAGAGACTTTTGAGAGACCGTGTTTAAATATTAAGAATTTAATTCTCTATATGACAGAGTGTTTTATTGGTTTTAAATCTATTTCAATTAAAATTTATATTACCCTGTTATTCATCATTAATTATAATAATAATCTAATTTTATTATAAACAAATAAAACAATTTGATCTAAACACTTAAATTACATCTGATAAAAGGTTTTACTGATAAGGTTTATCCGTTTAATCTATTTTTTAAGTTTTTTGCAATATTGCAATCAAAACAATAATAATAATAATAATGCGTTTATTCATGTTAGCAGTTGCTTTATAATCATCAAGATAAAATAATTACACATTACTAAAATATTGACAAAACTCATCGAAATCATAGAACGCTTCATTACACAGAATCTCCTTAAGTTCAGTTCCTGAACCGTTTGAGCGGCATGTTTTTTATAGCATTAGGTAGAATAAGCAATTATAAATTTTTTTGCATGGAATCCTGTGCCACTTTGCGTTCTAGAGACTCGTGCATATTTAGTCACTAGATTTTCATTGTTACGAGTGTTATAACTGTGAGTATTTTTGTGTGTATTAAACATAGACAAATTGTCCTTAACATACGTACAACATTGAAGTAAATACAAACAAGGAAAAGTCAGAATTTTTAAATCTTTAAATGCTTGTCTGCAATCCTCGCGATAGCCTAGTCCATAAATAATGCGAATAGCCCTCCTTTGTAAAGAAAATACTTGGTGACGACAGGAAGCATGGCCCCAAATTAAGATTCCATACATTAGTTGACTTTGAATTAAACCATAATAGGCAATTTTAAGGGTTTCCTGAGAGACAAATTTGGATAAATTTCGTAGAAGAAAAATGGGTTTACTAATATTGTTGCATAGAGTTTTACCATGCTTTTTCCATAATAGAGTTGAATCGAGAGTAAGACCAAGGAACAAACAAAAGCTGAAAATCCACTAATTGTTATAAAATCATTATCTAAATTATTTATTTATTTATTTGTACAGTGCTATTCACGAGAGAGTTATTTCTGAAAAAATTTAAGCCGCAACCCAAAATACTATTGATATAGATTACTGGATACTATTTGTAATTTCATTTAAATCAGTGATCAAAGTAAGTTGGACGTTGGATCACAGTGACATAAAAGCAACAAAAGTGACAAGAGTAGAGTTAATCTCGTAAATGTGTAATAAAAGAAAAACTAACACAACAAATTATCGAAATAATTTTCACGAAATTTATTTTGATGAAGGATTTAACAAACCGATGACTAGCTAATACCAATTTGTCTAGCTAATACGGTTTGACTTATGTGCTTGTTTTCATCACCTGCTTGAAGTACTGTAATTTCATTATTTAGACCAACAGCAGTTTTTTGACGGTTGTAAACGGTTTGGGTACTGCTGAAAATACAGAGCAGCAACAGCCGATGCATTATATGGCATTCTTTATAGATAAGAATCATATCTACTTTCTCTTCATTCGCGTAATAAGGCTTTATAAGGTTTAATACTTTTCAAGTTCAAAATAGATTAATATATAAATTGACATAATGTGTGACATAACAAATATTCAAAGTACTCTTGGTTTTACAATAAATATCTTCAAGTCAAGTCAAAATCATTTATTTTTTCGATCATATTTACAATTTTTTTTAATACTATGACAATTATTAACCCGATTTTTTTCTGACAAGTAAAAAAATTTTTGGGTGAAGTTTTACATTTAAAACATTATAGTTAAAGTTTTTTTTGCATATTTTTTAAAAAAGGCATTTTGTATATTTTCAAAAATTGATGGTAACGTATGTAACCTTTGGGCTTTAATAGGTAAATTGATAATAATACATATAAAAAAAAATACCAGTCTGATTTAAACACAAAAACTTCTTTGTTATTTATTTCTGATGAAAATGAAGAATGCAATTTGAGACTGACGTCATACATAAATTGACATTGCATTTAGAGCATTTAACTCTTGATCGAGAAGTGCACTTTTCCATTTTACATCTTTGTGGTTGTGCGTCCATCAAAGGCCAGTGCTCTATTCCATCGTAGCGAATGTCTTGTTGTGGACGTATGGACGATTTTAATCTTTTTGACGGAAGTGGCGATCCTTTATCAAGCGAAGGTCTACCTCTTTTTTTTGGTGTTTCTTTTCTGCTCAACTTTAGTAAAGAATTGGCCACTTCAGAAGTAAAACTAAGAAGATCTAGTTGTTGCTTTAGTGGGATTTCCAGTTCTTTGCAATAAAATGAAAAATTACTCGCAATGTCCATTTTCTTGATCTAATAAAAATTCGGTAAAGTTGAATTAAAAAATCCGTTTTATCGACACCTCCCATGCTTTGATTATGCATTTTTATCACCTCAGGTCTTTTAATTTGGATATACCTTTTCTCTGTTTTGGCCCAACGTTTTACCTAGAAAAAAGTACGTGTAACCTGTAAACAGACTATGAATTATTGTCACCTCATCAATTTCTCCCACTCCTACAAAATTAGAAGCCACATAGACAATGTTGTTATCTTTCCACTCAGTTATGACGATATCTTCATGAAGGTTGACGATTTCTCTCATGGATCCACGTGGATCCTTGTTTTTCAATGTAAATCGTCACGACTGTGTTCTATTTTTACGAATAGTACCCGCAAATCAAATTTTCTTTTCTGTTAGTAATTTGATTACAGAAATCAAAGTAAAAAAATTGTTGGCGTATAATTTGAAATTTTGGTCTCGAGGAATACGATTGGACAATGTTAAAGTTACAGCCTCAGTCATTCCAAGCTCCCGTACAGTAGCTGCATCCAAGGGTGTGGTTTTGCCCTGGTAAACAATTATGTCGAAAAGAGTACCACTGGCACCGCACAGGAGGTAACATTTAATTCCCCAGGGGTTTGGTTTATTTTTAATGTATTGTTTTATATTTATCTGACCTTTAAAAGGTATCATTTGTTCGTCTATGCAAACACTCTCTTCTAGATTTAGTTTTCGACATTTCTTAGTAAATAAGTCGATGACGGGTCTTACCTTCCAAATTTGGTCATTATTGTCCGGTTTATCATTTACTATATGTAAATTATTTCTAAGAGTTATAAATCTGTTTCTAGTCATAGTTTCAGAAATGGTAGGAATATTTGTGACTTTATGCCAATACTGTCCTAGCCTAGGAAATTTTAAAATACCCATAATTATACGTATTGCAAATAAATCTTTCATCTCATCTTTGTTGGTATTCATATTTTTTGTAGTTTTCCTCACAGAATACAAATTGGTCTCATTTTCTACCACTTCGTAAAAGGATTCTGGAATATATTTTTCAAAGTATTGATATGGGGATTTAATTTCATGAGTTGTTTTTTTCGAATTATCTTGCACTCAGGGTTCTTTTTTTGAAAAAAAATATTTTATTTTCCATTTCTCCGCTTTTAGTATTTTCTTTTCTATCTCCTTCTTTTTTGCTGAATTTCTTCTTCAAGTGTCTCTTCTTCTTCGTCTGTCATCTACTTCTCATGATCATCGTTTTCTTCATTTTCCCCCGATGGTATTTGAAAATCCTCTTCTAATATTTCTGGTACGAAATCCTGATCTTCCATTTTTTCGAAATTATTAACTTCCACATCACTAGTATCCGAAAATCGCCATTTTGAAGCACTCGGAGAGTATTTTCTATAGCGTCTTCAAGCTCCCGATCTGTGAGCGGACGTTTTCGCTTCCACACATCGATATTTCGATTATCTTTTTGAAAAACATTAGTTACCTCTAAGCACCTAAGATCACATTTGTGCACAGACTAAATGGCTAACAATGCTACCTAGGTACCGCTTGGTAACATATGTGTCCATAACATTTAAAGCCACACAGAATAGTTATTTATGGTGATTTAGTTCGAATGAAGTAATACAAGTAAAATATATAGTTTTATTTAATAAATGCATAAAAAGTTTCACCCTTCAGAAAGTAAAGTTTGTGAAAATTTCCACTTACTTTTAGACATGTCGAACAGGGGTTAAAACGCACTTGTTGCAGACATATTTTTAACAGTTATATAGCAAATATTTCATATATGGCAGTGCAAAAGATGTTAGAAAAACGTACATGATTGTGTACAACGAGCCTAGAGGTAAATTTTGAGTAAAAAATAACAAAAAAATTAAAAATGATGTACACAAAAGTGCACGCCAGGTCCGAAAGGGTTAAAATGCAAATATGGACGCTGCTGAGGCTTAAGGCTTTTTCAGCGTTATAAATATCTTTACAATCAGGAATTTACAGACCTTTGGAAATTGTATTATGGATTGCGGTTTAAAATTTTTCAGAAGTAACTCTCTCGTGAATAGCACTGTATGACAACTGACTATATATTTATTTGAAGTGGCAAATAAAACTTTGTATGCACTACGGACATTACTTGATTTTGATAGCCCTGTGTCGATTTATAAAACTTCGGAACGAAGCCATAAAAGGGAAAAATGAAGTAAACTTGTTGTTTTTGGAAGGTATAAAAAACTTTGTAATGCACTTGAAACCGAAATAACTATTTTTGACCATAGCCATTTGGTAATTTGTTTCTTTATTGAATTTTTATTAAATAAATTTTTTAAACTGGGCACAATGTGAAGTGGAATTTTTAAAATTTTTACTTTAAGTTTTAAACTTTTATAAAACGTTAATTTATAGTTATGTATTTTAAGATATTATTGATTTATACAACATTTGTTTATCTGCAATAATATATATATCGACTAATGATGATGGTAAATGATAAAAATAGTATAAATGAAAAACTAGACAGCAACAACAGTTTATAATTTTGAACAAATTTGGTATAAAATTCAGATACATTGATATTATAAAAGTGAATATAAGTTGTAAAAATGCCTTTGCGACGCTTAACTGCAGAACAATTTGATATAATGACTAATCTTCTTCAGAATGGCACAAAGCAGATCAAAATCGTTAATTTGTTTAATGTGACCCAAAGCGTGGTCAACAGGCCCAAAAAACGGCTTCAAACTACTGATGGTTCCAGCATAATCCATAGTGGTGGTCGTCAAAAAAAAACAACACTTGCAGAGGATCGAATACTCGTTAGACGAGCCAGAGTAAATCCTACATATAGTGCGCGAAAACTTCGGGACCCTACAGGATTAGACATTACGCTGCAAACCGTACGAAATGGGCTACACGAAAGGCAGCTAGGAGTACGAAAACGTTTTAAATGAATAAAACTTGCAAGAGTTCATCAGGCGACTAGAAAAAATATGTTCAACAACACTTAGGTTGGACCGTTGAACAGTGGAGACGTTGTCTTTTTACAGAGGATAGTAGCTTTGGGCTATACGAATCAGATGGTCGTTTTCTGGTGTAGAGAGAACTTAGAACTTTCATAATGAAAAAAATATAGTTCTTTTGAGTATCTTTTAAAGGAGAGTCGGTGACTGTTTGAGGAGGAATTTTTTATAATACCTGCACGAGACTCCTGGTGTTGATAAACACTTCGATGAACAGTCATCGATATAGAGTCGATGTTATCCTACCTATAGTCGTGTCGTTTTTTGACTAGCAAAACGAGAATGTAATTCTTATAAACGATAATGCTTGACCGCATAGAGCTACTATGGTGAACTAGGCGATATTACATCACAATATTAATATAATAGGGTAGCCTGCAAGACTTCATAGTAATTTCATAGAGCATGTATGGTCGTATTTAAAAAAAGCTATTGCGCATAAAAATGAGGATTTACAAAGCCTGCAAGAGCTCGCAAATGTTATTTCTAAAGAATGCAAGCAATACCTCAAAATTTCATTAATAATTTGGTTGATAGTATGCCTGGACGTGTTGGAGCAGTAGTAAGAGCTTGAGGAGGACTTACCAAATGCTAAAAACAACACTTCTAAAAAGGGGTGCCCTATTTTTTTGTTAATTCGTTTATTGTTTTTAAGCAAGTTTTTTGTAATTTAATTGTTCCTTTTTTTTAACAAAGTCTTAACTACTTTTGCTTAATGTAGTTGTAATAAAATGATTATAAAACGTTTTTTCTTAATAATACTAAACAATATAACACAGTATAACGTAAAAGGAAGAAAAAAATTACAAAAATTAAAAAATTCCACTTCAAATTGTGAGGAGTTTAGTTGCACAAAAATCATTATATGCACCTTGTCTGCGAAATATGTTTAATGTCTTAAAGCCAGACTTTTTTTCTTGTTTAATAGGGTTTTCCAGACGGGTATTAAACTCAAAAAGTTAACATAGATTCCAAAAATATAAAAATATGTATAGTATTTTATTTGAAAATTAATTTCGAAAATTATATACACCAAAATTGTAAAAGTGCTACAAAATTCGTCTATTTCTTCAGTTTTTACAAACTCTAGAGTTAAAAAAATATCAAATCTAGGAAAATTCTTTTATTTTTTGATCTGATAAAAAAGGGCAGAGGATGACTAAACCATTAGTTTAGTCTTAGCTATACTGTCACACCTCCTACGCTTGAAAATTTGAAACAGAGCCATCGTCCAATTTTAACCCAAAATCAACACCAAAATACTGCTAAACCTCTAAGAAATTTTTTGTGTGTGTTGATGTATAAAACGGATCTGAGAAAGCGTATTTCTCGACATACTACTGATACTAATGATATCATATTACTCGGACTTTGAGCAAATTGAAAAAAAATGTAAAAAACAAGGTTTTTTGGGTCGCCTGATAATTTTTCGATTGTCAATTTTGAGTAGTTTGTCATACTTTACCTACATTTAATAGTTTGAATTTTTTTATTGTAGATTAATTTAACAATTTCATGAAAACTCGTTTCAGTTTTTCAGAAAATCGTGCTGTAATTGTCCACATAAGACCAAACAGTGTTGCGTCAGAATCCGTACGTGTTTCCTCCTCATTTCTCATTAAAAAAATTTCTTTTTAAAGGGTGAAATATCTATAGGCGACATTTTAGTGAATCTGAATACTGTGGAAATAAACTCGTCGTGTAAAGGTCGTTTAAATACAATATTGCGTCTGTGTAAAGGCTGTCCAATTAATCTAACTATAATTAAAGCCTCATATAAGGGTGAAATTTTTTCGCCACTTCAAAATATTTTCCGGAATTTACAACTAGATTTACGTAAATCAGTCACTAGTCAGCAAGAAATTCATCAAAATGAGATTAAATCAGGTTTTAAAGCTACTTTTTTGGGATGTGTTAATGTAGGGAATAAAGGGAGCGTAAAACAAATTGAAGAAGTGCTCAGATTTCATAACAAGATGGAGC
Organism: Tribolium confusum; assembly: GCA_029207805.1. Taxonomy (NCBI): domain Eukaryota; kingdom Metazoa; phylum Arthropoda; class Insecta; order Coleoptera; family Tenebrionidae; genus Tribolium; species Tribolium confusum. Next base: position 8,053,669 of record JALGAY010000007.1, on the reverse strand, counting down.
TTAATGACCGGAAATGTGTTATTATCGAAATTGGGGAAATGAGTGTTAAAATTACTGATTTACAAACAAACGAGGTATTTTTATTTTCTACATGATTTTTTTGTTATCAAAATATCGTTTTTAGATTATTTATAAACACTCATTTATGCAAATTTCGGCATGTGGCTCAACTCCCAATTTACCAAATTATGTCGCCTATATTGTAGGGTATGTTCAGACTTCAGAGTTGTGTAATTTAAATTTTTCAAAATTTAACCAATTTTCAGGAATGAAAATTGTGACACTGCCACGAATTTCACATGTTATATTTATCATCTCAAAGAAATTACACAGGCTTATACAATTTTGCAAAGCATAGGTAATTTGTTCTTTCAGTTATTTATTTCACTGAAATTTTTTTTCAGGGCAGGGATTTTATCGAACGCATTTTGCTGTGTAAAATATATTGTTCTGTTTATAAATAAATAATCAAATTCTATATTTGTTGTTTTATTTTCCTGAAAAACAAATTTTAACGTTAAAAAAAATATTGGAGGGTATAACTAATTTACAATATTTCTGAAATTCAATGATTGCACGATTTATAGTTGCTTGGTACATATATACCATAAAGACCACTGTAGTTTTGCCAACACCCGAAAATAGTCAACAACTCATTTAATCAACGCCCAAAATGATCAATCAACCAACTTATTACCGATCTACCTAACTCATCAACTGACCAATTTATTAACGACTTTTTTATTAGCGCTTCAAATAATGAATGAACCAACTTATCACCGACTTAACTCATCAACTAACTAATTTATTTCATCAACGCCCCAAATGATCAACTTGTCACTGACCTAACTGATCAACTGATCAATTTACCAACAACATAATTTATAAACTATGTTGTCTTATTAATGAACCAACTTATCACCGATCTAACTCATCAACTGACTAATTTATTACGGACTTAATCAATATCACAAATGATTAATAATCAACTTATTACCCACGTAACTCATCAACTGACCAATTTACCAACGACCTATTTTATCAATGCCCTAAATAATCAATCAAATAATGATTTTCTAACGATTTACAAGAACAATCTTTTTAACAATAATATTTATCGAACTAATTCGTTATTTGACAACCCTTTGGGTAGTTGACAAGACAACATATTTAAAAACATTTTAAAAAGACTAGAAAGATTAAGATTATCAAGTCAGGTCAAATCAAGAAGTTAGAGATGTTAGATGGATATCCTATTTATTAGATATAATGAAAGAATTAATAAAAGAAATAAAAGAAGAGCAGAGATTATAATAACAAGAACGGAAAAAAACATTGCTGAAAGAAGAAAACTAAATTGTAAAGAAGAAAATAAAATCTGCAGAATATACGGTGAGAAAAATTTAAAAAAAATAACATTGTTTTGATCATCTTGGAAACCGAGTTGGAGACAAAGGCAACATGAAAGAATTTATTCAACGATAAAAAAAAATTATTAAAAAGAAAATAATTTAGAACAAAGATACAAATTAAAAAGGCTTTGCGGATATAAACAAAAATATATAAAATATAACTGGTTAACCCGCCAGAGAAAAAGAAAGTAATGAAAAATAAGAGATAGTTATAGAACAAAATAGTTTTAGAAGAGTAAAACCTTTTTCTAAAAAATGACAATCAGCGAAATGACAAAGAAAGAACAAGATACACAAAAGAAAATAAAACAAATAGGGAATAAAGAGAGACAGAAAGGAAAAATTGTGAGAATATCAGAAGATCACAATCAAAGGAAAAGAATGGAAATGAGACAGAAAATGAAAGTAAATAAAGTTACTAAAAAAATAATAAAAATAAAAGAAAAAAGCTAAAAACAAAAATTTAAAAATTAACAATAAAGCATAACAATAGGTACATAAAACGTAATAAATAGTAATACTAAGATAAAACTTGTAGAAATCATAATAAAAGAGAAAGTAGAAATCTTTGGAAGCATAAAAACAAAGAAGACAGAATGTAGTTTAAGAAAATACACAAAGAATGTTGAATAATTTGGTCAAAAGTAAATGAAAAAGAGCAAACAAAAGAAGAATTTAAAAGTGAGGGATTGTTAGTAATCAAAATGAAGCTTGCATATGGCAAGAATAAGGATGCAAAAATTAAAAAATAAATAGATATTTTTAAAAAAATATAATAATAATAAGGGATTTAAACGGAAAAGTAAGAAGCAATAAAATAGGTATAAAATTATATTTGGGACAAGAAGAAGAAGAGACCTTAAACAATAATGGTGAAAAAAAAAGCAAACATAAAATTTAAATAAAAAAATATACATAAATACACGATGACTTGCACGAAGCCGAGACGAAAATCAATTACAGATTAGTTCTAGTAAGCAGAAATGTAGTCATCATTTATGGATTAATTTCAAGTTGAGATACTACCGGTAGTAATGCAAATTTTAATACTTATCCATGGCAACAGCCAATCACAGGTTAGTACAAAGATACCGGTATAATATCTACTTGAAATTAGCTCAGTAGAAACAGTAATCATGAAAAGAAAGAAAATATGAAAAATAGATAAAAGGAGAAAAAAATAAAATGTTAATAATTTTCAGGACTAGAAATGAGAAACGATTTTAAGTCGATGACAACATAATAGGTACCAGAGAAAGATAAAATAATGGAAAAGTAGAAAAATCATTTTGAAGAGATAACGGGTAACAAGTTAAAAAACCAGCACAAAAAAAAAGAAATAATAGGTAAACAGAAATTATAAGTGAAAACAGAAGAAGCAAGAGAGGTAAAATTTTATAAATAAAAGGAAAGAGAGTAGGTATTAACTCAGAAATGATTAAATACATAAATATTTATAAATATAAATAATTTAATTTTTTCTTGGTGTTATATTAATAATTAAATAATTTTAAATTTTACTTTTTTTATTGTTAATTGAAGGAGAAAATAAACTAGTGGAGCTAATAAATGATGTATGTACACCAAAGCGCAAGAATACCGAAAGGCTGAAAGAAAACTGACATTACACTGCCAACATATAAAAAGGAAGATAAACGAAGTTGTAATAACTACATAAGGATAACACTGTCAAGTGTATAGAAAAAGTTTTCGAAAATAATAGAAAAAAGGTTAAGAAATAAAATAGATGGAAATCATTGCGAATTAAGAAAAAACCGAAATACGCAAGATATCTTATTGTCACAGTAAGACAAATAAGTAATCAATAACCGAAAATAATAAGTCTTTTTACTAAAAAAATAATATATTTTTTTAAATTTATAATAAATTAAATCCTCAAAAGTATGTATAATTATTATTTGAAAAAATACGTAATTTATGTTTGTTATGTTTGTCGTTTAATAAGTCATTTACATCAATAATTATTGAGTTTATTTTTATTTTTAATAATTAAAAATTGGAGATATACCTCTAATACATATCTGCTATGATAAATACATCATTTTTCTTATTGATAAATTTCAAACATTTTTTTTAGCTCTTACTAATATAAACAACAAGTCTATGCACTAATCTAAGGAATATTGACTTCAGATGTAACAATAGAGTAATAATAATTTATAATACTTGGGTTAAAGCCGACTATTTATTAAATCCAAGAGAGGGTCTTTTGCTTCCTTATCTCTTTATCTGCAGTATAACTATGGCCCATAATTATTGTAAACAAGTTTCTATTGATAGAATGATCTACAACTAAAGTCGATATTCCTTGGGGAAATGCATAGAGCGCCTTATTTAAAATTTTGAACGTGTTTCTTTTCAGAAAACAAAGACATTTTTATTAAATTTTATAGACGATTTTGTGCCATAAAGACTTTTTACATAATTTCGATGCATTTCAATAAGAAAATAAAATTTGACTAATATTGTAAATAATTATAACATTGAACTATTTAAAGAGTAATAAGATAAGATGGGTTATCATTAAAGTACGAAAATGCGTCAATGCGACTTTTGCTGAAAGTAATACTTTCAGAGTGGAGTGAATAACCGGGTACCGGGAGTGCAATACTGTGCTTTTTCCACCCGCATAATAACTGTCACCAAAAATTCAATGAGCGTTGCCTAGAAACAGTGCTTTTTGAATTTTTTCATTTTAGGTAATTTGTTTTAATTTTTCGTGATTTGAATTTATTTTCCTGAAAACTTGTTTTGAAGTTTTCGCCGATGTATCATTTTGTTTGAAAATAAATCAATCCTGCAAAGACGAATTCAAGTTTATAAATTTCTTAAAAGTCCGAGTTTTTTGAAAAAGTTGCAAAACAGGCCATCATAAATGATAAATTTTCAGTTACATTATCCAATGTCCGAGAAAGCGCATATTCGAATTTATCCGAGTAGCGACCCCAAAGTGTTCGGTTTATCGTCGCTTTTCATTCAGTTTCAGTAGTATTCAAGCCGAGTTTCAGGGAGCAACCTCATGCCGTTTTCAGTTTGGCGCTGAAGCGTGTTCCGTACATTCAAAAAATCAAAATGTCATCAAAACAAAACCCTTGTAAACAAAAATGAATCGACTTTAGTGGTGCGAAAATAATGTATTTTTTAAACTTTCTTCTGGTTTTTTCTTTCGTAAATATTTCAGTGGCGATTCTTAATTCAGGTGAGTAAAATTTTTTTTTAAGTTTCAGCAATTTGTAAAATGAAATAAATGTGTTGTATTCGAGTTATTTATTATGCAAGTCCCAGTCAGGCTTGTAAGCGGTATTAAACAATGTGGTCTAATCAATCACTGACTGAAATAGAGATTTCAGTATATTACTATTACTATCTGTAAATTTTTTTTTCAGGACCCAATTACCGAAACGGCGAACTTTTGCCGCGATTCACTTCTCAGGCGAATACTTTCAGCGCGGTTATTGGCGATACCATTGTCCTCCCATGCGAGGTGCAAAATCTGGGTGAGTTGGGTAAACCCCCGGCAATTTGAATTGTATTTTTCTCCCGGCAAAAAATTTTAATTAGAGCGTATATGCTCAACTCAGTTTATATTTTTTTGTTGCGCATTTGTCCGTCGGCATTGAAAAATTTCCCATTCAGATCGTGCAAATTAGGGCCGAATAGGGCGTTGGCGAGTGTTATTCGTAACGACCGCTTCCAGAGTATAACCCGTTATGGTCGCTTTACAAGCATTTCAATTAAAGTTGGACGTTGAAATAGGAGGGATTTTGCATTCTGTCCCAGTTTGAAATTGCTTCAATTGCGACCGTATTAAATTAATTGTCGTGATTAGAAACGGCGAGACTTTATTATACAAAATTTAAGACTTTGTTATACAAAATCTAACTTTTTCGAACATTTTTATGACGAGTATATTCCATTTGGGGTTGCTTGCCACTCGCTGCGCTTTATTTTAACCGCTGAAATTTGCATACAAATTAAAACCTGGACTCAGCACTAGTCCCCCGTGGTGGAAAGTTAACCAAGATAAAACAGGAATCGGAATAAAAAAATATAACATATTATTGCGAACTGGGCGAGATGGAAATTTACAGAGATACATTGCGGAATGTGGATTCGTAATTCGCGTTTTTTACACAGACGAATCATACATTTTTAAATTACTGAGTTTTTGCACACTTTAATTTTCCTAAATTACTTAATACACTTTTATCTTAACCGAATATCATCTCATATATACGGGATGTTCTACAACTGTTTTACAGTAATTTGTTATAAAGAGAGGGTAGAAAAAATTTCAATGTTTGTTTTCAATTTCAGACACTGAAAAGTAGTTTTTCGCATCTGCCACGTAAATTTCATTACAGTCGGCTAGGTTTTTCATGCCTGATCGTGCGGTAAAACTGTTACAAAATTATTTCGAAATACAAAATGTTTCAGAAATAAATACAAAATTTTTAACCAGTAATAGATCTCACCAAACAAACAACTTTTCTAGATAACATTTTTGCGAAAAATGTGGAGCGTTCTGAATTTTTTTACCCCTATATCCTCCCTATAAAAGTACGATACGCTCATAAAATTTTGTAAATTCAAAAAATTATAGAAACCAAAAATGCATTGCTGCAATGACAATTTATTAAAGCAAAATTGTCAAATTGACAAGTTCAATACGTCCATAATTCAAGCAAAGACTCGTACGAACCGTTAAGATTCAGAAAAAAAAATATCTAGAAAAAATTATTCTTTAAACTAAATCTACAAGTGGTTAAAATTTTAGTATTTATTTCTGAAACACCTTGTATATGAGACATAAAATCACTAAAGTGTCGAATTCCAACTTTGAAATTTAATAATAAAAATATTTTCATTGTTTTTTTCCTGAAAATCGGACCAAATCATTAAACAACTGGTCTGTAATTTAAATATTTAAAAAGAACATGCTGAAAATTTTAAATTACGTGAATAGTGCTTTTATAACAAGCAGCGTGAAATTTTTTGTCGATGTAGGTAAATTGAGGTTTTCTGTTTCAAATAAACCGATCTTTTAATGCACATTTGCTAATTTAGCGTTTTTATGCTAAAAAACTTTTTTGTGCTATTTTTTTAACTAATTTCGACCATTATTAAGGTTTCAAAAATTGTTGAGCTTTACTGTTATTGATACAAATAGTAACAAATGTTATAAATAGTTTAAAATAAATGAACTAATGATCTTTTGACATTGCGGGCGATTTCGTCGTGTGGCATAACATCTATAGATATCTAGATTTACATTGCCGTCATTACCGCACTAAGAATAGAGTATTCCAAAATTTGCGAATCAAATTGTTGACACGTTATCAATTAAGGTTCAAAAAATAAAAAGGCTAAGAAAATTTCGAGTAAATAGTTCGAGAAAATACCAGAACGATATCGCGCCGAGTCTGCTCCGAGTCATCGCTTTACACGTGTAGATAAAGATCGCGAAACTTTTGAACATATTTTGAAAAAACGTATGGTTATATAAGCGCGCGGAGACATTGATATGGCAATTAGAGTGGAACTCGACGAACGAATAATGACGAAAAGAGCCGTAATACTGAAGCGAGGCATATAAATATCGAGTTATTTATTAATTAAATTACTGTTGTGTGTATTTGTGTACATAGTAGAAATAAATTATTTATTTTAAGCCAACTCTGTACCCCGATTTTGTACATACGTTGCAGAAGATATTGTTTGTCTAAGACGACAAAGTTTAAATTAAAATATTTAATTAGTTATAAATACAAAGAAATAACAATGTTATTAAAAGTTGTTAATTTATTTGGTGAGAAAACTTGTTATTTTCGGTTTTTAATAACAAATTAATAATAATTTCTTAGCTTTTGGTCGCGTTCCCAAGATGACAAATATATAAAATCCTATAAACTTTAAATAATTAATTACAAAAAAAAATCAACATTTTAGTTTATTTTTGCGCGATTGGTTGTTTTTATCAGTTAAGTAATTCACTTACCGTTCAGTGAACGGTAAGCAATTAAATCTAAAAAAAAAAACAATTTTGCAATTTATTTATTAAAATTAAATGTACAATTATTATAATTAATAGTAGTAATACCACTCGCATTTGAGTTTCTAGTGTTAATAGACAAACTTTCCGACGTAGAAGTCCCAGGTTGTTGTAATAGTCCACCAACATCGCTTTGTAAAATTTTATGAGCAAATTCAATTTTGTTTTGGAGGGAATCTACCACGTAACTCTCGGCCACCGTTGATGAACGCCACCCACCATGTCTTTTTAGTCCCAACACATCAACTCAGTTATTCGCCAAAAGTGTAGCCGATGTGCGTCGAAACGAGTGTCCAGTAAAACCTTCAGGGGCTTGCAACTTTAAATACTTTGTAATTTTTGACGGCCAGCCTCCAATTGTGCCTTTTCCTGTGACTTGCCTAGTGCATTTGCCATTTCGATAGTTCAGAAATAAATGATCTGACGTTGGGTTGCTTGGTCGAATTCTTATGTAACACTAGAAACTCAAATGCGAGTGGTATTACTACTATTAATTATAATAATTGTACATTTAATTTTAATAAATAAATCGCAAAATTGTTTTTTTTTAGATTTAATTGCTTACCGTTCACTGAACGGTAAGTGAATTACTTACCGTTTTGTTACACGTAGCAACCAGTAACAGCAACCTACCGTCGTGGAAACAGGCACAGTAAACTGATAAAAACAACCAATCGCTTAAAAACTTAATTAATACAGTAGATGTAAAATCACTTCAGGCTTCTTCGCACTTTCGCCAACTGTTCACACTTGACTGACTTGTCTCACTCTCACTATCTGACTTTCTGACTGTCTGCTCCGTCTCTCGCTTTATTTAATGGTTAGCTTACCTCCTAAAATCATCTCGAATCTTGGCTTTAAGAAATATTTCGAAGCACGACAGTCCTTCATTTCTATAAGGGATAAATTATTCGAAGCGCTCCGAATGTTCCAGAACTTCTCCTCGATGATTCACCGCAACAATGTTAAAAAACAAATTTTGAAAAGTGTATATTCTGGCAAGAATTCAAATTTGTAAAACCAGAGCGACGCCCAAGTTTTATAAAAAATGAGTGTTCACAATTACTTAAAAAACTACTTATGTATTAGTATATTGGTTTTTATAATTTGCGTTATAATGGCTACAAAAGCACCCAAATTATGGGTGTTACAAGAGGTTTCTTAAAGACTCAAATTAGAGAAAAAACCGGATAGTTTAAACGTTTAAAAAAACAAAAGTTATTTCCATGTTTTTATTGTATTTTGATATTAATAGAAGATTAAAATTGGAAAAAACATTTCAATAAATTATGAAGCGTTTTGTCAGAGAAGGCCAGCGCCTAGCAGTGTTGTCAACTCAAAATTTCTGGCTCAGCTGTTGACAATTGTGGGAAATTTAAATTTAAAACGCGTTATTTTACAGTAAAACAAAAAACACTGATTTTTACTATCTTTGCAGATCAATGATATAGGTCACTTTAGCAAAATATTTTTTTTTAATGTATAGCACGTTTATTAACCGTAATTTTTGAGGTTTTTGGAGGTTTCAGCTTCTGTGTTGTAACAGTTTTGTTCATTTAGCACCCCGACAAAAACGTATATTTTTTTAATTCTATAGAAACGCAACCTAGAATTTTTTTGATCTCATGTTATTTTAGGTAAATTTTAAATTTCCCTCAATAATTAAATGATACATATTGGCAACACAACTATCGAAATTGGAAATCCCAAAAAATGTGAATTTTTTATTAGAAACTTTGTGATTAATTTATTAAATGTTTGTTGAATAATTTATTTAGATGGTAAAAAATTCGTCTAGTTTTTGTTTGAAGTATTTTATGCGGGTTATTTTTGCAGCGATTAGTCTGGCTGGAAGCGTATCGACAGCCATTTCATGAAAATTACATCAGTTCATCACATTTCCGCAATTATCCCATCAACAAACCCAACTTGAGATTGCGCGGCAATTTTTAATGTTTGCTAATTAAAATGCGTTGGTAATTTAATGCCTTTAGAAAAAGACATCATAACCAATCAATAACTTCTCGTTTTTTTGTGGTGGTTAAAAAGCAAGAATCATAAAAGCTCCTCTTTCCATTTTCAAATATCGAGCGAACACAAAAGGCAATTAGTAGTTTGCCAAGGCAGATTACAACTTTTAATAAGTTGGTCGATTGTTACAGCGACAGTGAGGGTAATTTTTACAGGAAAGTATTTAAGTTTTATTAAGCTATAATTAAAGAGAAATTAAATTCGAATATTGTGCAGATGATGAAAGCGGCGGCAGTGCCGGTGGTGTGACGGTATTCTGTGAGTTTAACCGCTGGCGGCTTTATGTAATTGGACCGCACTCATTTACATATAAATTGTAAACAGGATAAGGGAGGCGAAGGGGTAGAGGACTGACATATATCTGCATGCACCCGTTTTATAGGTACTCTGTGTGTGTGCAAGTGTGGGTGGGTGTGCATATGCTGATCATTCAACTATAACAAAACATTGATGAAGAATTTTATTACATACCTACACGTAATTGCCAAAATTACATAACCAAAAAACAAAAATTCACATTTAATTAATTAACTATTAATCAAACACACTCGCTTCAATTTACATACAAGTTTTAATTGATTTATTTAAAAAATTGCAGAGCAGTGAGCACATCGGGGTATTTTATGTGGTTGCTATAGCAATGGGCCACGGTAACAAAGAAATCACCAATCACAGGTCCAAGTTTAGAGACGTTGCTATGGTAACGCAAATATTGCAACAAATAGCGATCTAATACGTTTTTCTCAAATAAACTTAAACAACTCAATAACACGTTTATTGTCTTGATGGTTATCAATGATAATCGCTGTTTTTCGCTAAGACAAATTGCTGCAAATGACCTATAACTCGCTTATATAGAGCCAAAGTGAGGAATGCACGAGAATATTGAGAATACAGTGACGTCAGCTCCTAAAATTCACAAACTCGTCATTCTGAAACAGTATTTTTTATTCAAATTGTCCAAAACTTTATCTTCATCATGAAAAACCCAAGAAGCTACCAAAAAATTGCAATTTAGATATACCAAACTAAATTTAGTGGCTATCATAGAAATTTTCTGCCGATGTTACTATGGCAACCACCAATCACAGGTCCTAACTATAATTTTGTCGTTGTTGTTGCTATAGAAGCAATATTTTTTCTTTATTGATAACTTTTGAAATATCTACAATAAAAAGAGATTTTGGCCAAATTTTGGATGAGTTTAAAGTACACATTTTTATATTGAGCGAGTGAAAAAAATTTAATTTAGGTAGACGGTGAAAAACATTGTTTATCGATATAATCTTAAACATATTACAATTTCAAACTGCTGTTTAATCAACTAAACAATGTCCGTTTTAATTTGTGAACGTACCATGAAATTGACACTTAATTTAACATTTCCACTTGTCTAACCTGACTTTAGATTAAAAATGCACAATTTGTAAGTAAATAACTCACTTGAAAGTGGAAAAAAATTTCTGAAAATTAAGGGTGCATTCACTGCGATTCCTTTAGTGCTGAAAATGTCCTTGAAGTTTTCACCTTTCTAGGAAATTTTAGAGAATATTTGACGAATTGTTCAGTTTTGTTTTGACATATTAATTGTCACTTACAAGAAAGTAGTCACAGCCGATCTCTCTGACATTTTTTTTGCTCTCACGAAATACAAAATTACTGTGTTTTACAGGGTGTTTCCAAGTACAAGATTGTAATGACCCAAAATGCCATATTTACTGCTGTAAACCTAAAGCACGCATTCAAATTCAAACCAAATGATCGAAAGTCGTAATCGTCATCTGAGTGAAAAAGAAGCCTTACGTTGTGTTTGACAAGATGGCGGTGAAATTCGTTGAAATGATTAAACTAAATGTACAAGAAAATATTTACTTGTTTGTTGTCGCTAAAATGTGAAATAAATAAAATAAAAGTGAATTAGTTGTCAGTAATTTAAACAAAACTAAATGTAGATAATGATGTAGATATTATCATGTACATCATAAAACAGATAAATCAAAAACACATAAATGAGTAATAAGATACAAGTAAAGTAATATTCTGTTTAGCATTGTTTGATACGATCAGATAAAACCTTCCTAAACCGTGACTACAAATTAGAGTGCTTATAAACGTTTTTTGGTCAAAAGTGCAATAAAATTACTGCCACATATCTGTCTTACTGTCTATTTATCGCCCTAGAAATAATATATACTAATTTTCTTGATTTCTTGTCGTTTAGTACCTTCTTTTCTCTCACATAATGACGTATGAAAAAATACTAAAGAACAAAGACAAATTTGCTAATTTTTAGTAAAAAGCTTGTGATTATAAATTTAGGACCATAGGTAACCTTTAACTATGTAGCACTAATGCTGTTTGGGTCTTGAGCTACACCTGAAAACTTATTTTTTTATTAGAAAATAAAAAAAAATTAATATACAATTGAATGAATCTGAATTTCATATAAAATACGCCTTGTTTTAGAGTGAGTTTTTTTTACAGAGTTAGACCCATAAATAGCACCCAACCCTCTGGATTGAGCCAGAATAAATAAGGATCAATAAGAATTTTGTACAATACTGGTGTTTATGACGGATAGACAGAAAACAATGATAATTTTCGATCAGGTGGCACATTAAAATTTGTTTTTATAGTTAATTTGACTAAGAAAGGTTAATAAACACACTGTACATTTTCAAATAACACAATTTTATAAAAGTTTATTAAAATTAATATTTTATTAAACTCTGATTCATTCAAAATATTGTGCCCTGATTGGTTAAAAATGCCTTAATGAGAAATTAACGGCCCATCAATTTTAATAAACGTTTATGTAACTAGGCGATTGTTTATTGTCTACTCCTTGCTTAAGGCTCGTTTTGACGGTGTCAAATTTTAATTTTATGCTTCAAAGTATTCCCAAGAGAGTATTTTAAAGTTAGTTATTGGCAACAAAAATTTCTGGAGATCAAATTCTGACATTGACATAAAAAATGTTTAAAGTAACCTTTAATTTTTGTTTACGTTTAAAATTGTACAAAAAGGGTGATTTACACAATTTTTTGTTGGCATATTTTTGATTGCAAATATACGATTACGATTTTCGTTGTCTTCTTTCTTCTAAAAGGTTCGCTAATACACGGAGTGGTAAAAAATCTCTGATGGTGAGAGTCTTACTATCCCCAAGGGACTTTTCAAAGGTTTGTTGTAATAAAAAATGGTCACTATTATCATTTTCATCCTAGTTTCTCTCCGTTACGATAAATACTGCATTTGGCAGACAAAGCAATACTTTCAGAATATGAAATAGCGAGAATATTTGGTCGAGGAAGCATGGACATGAGGAATCGTTTCAATAGTATCTATTTAATGTTTTTCATCAAAATTTTTAGCATGATTTCCACAGATATTATTTATTATTAGTATTAGATATTTGTTCTTGGTTGATTTATTTACTAAAGACTACTGTCGTCCTCCCCAAATTTGGAAAAATGACTTAAGTTATAAATCTTACAACAAAGGGGCTTGGGACCGAAGTTAATTCGCCCGTAATAAAGTGCACAACAGGTATTTTTCTGGCTATTGAAACAGATGTTTAAGATCTGGCCTCTGCCGGTCTGCCGCAGGTATAAAGTAGGGGTGCTCTTTATTGCGGGCGACTTAACTTTGGTCCTAAGCCTCTTTGTTGTAAGATTTATAACTTAAGTTATTTTTCCAAACTTGAGAAGAACGACAGTACTGATAGTGCTTCTTCATTAGACTAGGGCCTGTATGTAGGCCTTGCAATTACAAGGCTTGTTCTGTTGAATATTTTTGCTACCACAACTTTGTGTTGGTTCTTTTGAAAATAGCATACTCTATGTCAATAGGCTGTAGTAACTGTTTTTCTTATCCTCACCCAAGATTTTTACAATAAACAAATTAAAAAAATAATTGTTTGAAAAAAAAGTAAATGGTTTAGCCCATATACCATGTGTTAATTGAAAAATATAAATTTATTTAAATGAAAGAAAAAACAATACCTCGAGATGAGATAAGAACTGTTATATTAAAACAAATTTCTAGGAAAAAATTGTAGGACGTCATGTAAGCGATATTTTGAAAAAATAAAAAAACTTGCATTTTAAAATGTTTACATTGAGAAGGTAAAATTTTAGAAACATTAAGTAGAATGCTAGAGGTTAATTTTCTAAAATCGTACTTTTAGTAAAAGAGATTAATTAAAATATTTTATTTTTATGTAAAATGCAAAAAACATAACTTATTGTATAAGTAGAGGTTTAAAAATAGTCATTTAATTGTGACAGACTGTTGTGGAACAACAGAGAGCATTATATGGAAGCATGACGTCATCAGTTGGAATATTCGCTCACAGACTTTTAGTTCGATTTAGCAAAGAATAGCGATTACATCGTACAATTCTCCGAATGATCATTTAAAGCGATATAAGTGTGTTATTCTGTTGTGTGTGTAATCATTGCGTTTTGTATATACTAAGTTGTTAAGTAAATTAATTCCACATTCTAATATGGTTACTTCTGTATTTCACAGTGTTATTCTCACTGCTAACTTTTTAAAAACCTAAAATAACTTAAAATTTGTTTTTTAAAAACACTTTAATTAGAAGCTACTCCAAAAATGTAGTACATTAAAGAGCGCGTTTTACGAAATTCGTTTTGTTAATAAAAAAAGCTTTAGAGTGCTGTGAAATTACAAAACAATTGTTTTGGATGTCTTTGACAACTTTATTTACCTACTACCCAAAATGAAATGTCAATCAATTTCAGAAATGTCAATCAATTTCAGAAATGTCGCTTGTTTTGTTGTTATAAAAAATATTTATTAATTACCCGGATAATGTTGAAAATGCTTTTCTTTTTGTCAAAATTTGACTAAATTTAGCAAATTTCTTTTGAATTTTAGTCTCTTACTTTGTGTACTAACAAAAAATTAAATTATCGATTTTCAAGCAGTGGATTAGTTGACCGACTATTATTAATAGCAGTCAACCGACTATTATTAGACATCGACAGGCAACGAATAATGAATGTCTAATATATGACATAAATACTCCTACTCAAGGTTAGCTGCGAGTTCTTTTTTTAATAAATTCGTTATGTTTATGACTTAGTTTAAGATTTGAATTTGAATTTTAATATGATTACATACTTATTCTGTTTTCTGTACTTTTTAAATCTTAAATCTATTTAGTTAGTGCATTTTGAATAAATTTAATTAAAAAATAGATTGTTCTAGTATAATGAAACATTCTGTATATATTTAGATTAGGCAGAATGTTCCGAAATACTAATTCAGGGATTAACTTGACTCGATAAGCAAATACTAACGGTCCAGCGCCCCAAAATTGCGAAGGTCGTAACCAGCAGAATAGAGAAAAGGACATACTCGAACACTGACCGATAATGCTCTCTATTTTCCCCCAGCTTTCAATTGCTGAAAATTTTCCGATTTTTTTTCCATTCGTGAAAAATTCGATTGCGGTTCAGTTAGCGAATTAATTACAAGTCCAGGCAGTTTTCATCTGTCAACGACTATTTTACATTTCGAACTTGTATAAAAACCCTTCAACAGCGTATGTGGCAATCATAAAATTAATTAAAATTGGAAAATTATGAAAATTTTAAATCAAAAACTTTCTTAAATTGCCTGTCAACTACGGTATACCTGAAAAAAAGAGATTTACGATGCCGATCGGAAAAACAAATCGTTCGCTTCGATTCGTCACTAATATGATTGATTATTCTATCTTTTGTTCTCTCGATACGCAAGTTAAAATTTTAAACGTGATTTATGACAAGTGCTTGCGGTATTTATTTGTCAATTTTAAATAACGTTCAATCGGAATCAAACTGACACTTTTTCGCACAAGAGAAGAAAACTCATTCGAATGGAATTATAAATTCTAACTGATTAGTTCATGTGGTGTTCGCTATAATTGTAATACTGCACTGGGAAATGTACTATTTAAATATTAAATAGCTGAAATGTTGCATTTTATATACGAATTTGAAACGTCATTGTGTCGGAAAAATTAAAAACCCGCATGTGAAATTGACCTATTTTTTTTATTAAACTTTACTGTTTTACCAACATTTTGTACTTTTTTCTTTTATCATTACAAATACATTGTAAATTCTCCAATATATTATTAATATAATAATCTTTATTATTTGCAATTAGGATTGCCAACCTTTCTTTATTTCAAAGGATAGTTCTTTCATTTTATAAACTGTCCTTTAACAGTCTTTTTTAGTCTTTCTTTAGTCTTTAACATGTACAGGGTGTCCCATCGTATATGCATGGTGGAATTTTGAACATTTAGAATAAACAGAAAAAAATTAAAACTTCTTACTATCTACTTATTGGGCGCTACAATAATCTTAAAAAATATTAGCGATTTGTTAGTCCGTTTAAGAGAAAAATAGCAATTTGTGCTATAAAATTTTATTTTTTTAATTTTTTTTCTTTTGCCTACAAATAATGCTCATATATCAGGAAGTCACCTTGCGCAGTTAAAATCAATTAAAATCTATTAGTAATTGAGATATTTTTGATTAAAGAGAGACGTCACTTTAAGAAAAATATTTACGACAAATAATTATAATACCGCAAAATGAGGGGTGGTTATTTATGGTTCAGGCAGTAGGTAGTTTTAACAAGGGGCTCTATTTGCCTAAGAATCGAAGCCGTCTATCCCGTCTAAACTTTTATCATCACAAATAAAGGTCTTGCCTTGCGGTTAGCTTCAATTAGTATTAGGATACCAATAAATAACGCTTCAATTTAGTTGCTTTTAAATATTGGTTAATTTCGCGGCTATTGTTAAAGATTTTTAATTTTTGATTTTGCAAAATCACTTTTTGACATATTACCTTTTACCAGATCAAAAAGAAAAAAAATTAAAAAAATAAAAATAAAATTTTATTGCATAAATTGCTATTATTCTCTTAAACGAACTAACAAATCGCTAATATTTTTTAAGATTACTGTAGCGCTTGATAAGTTAATGGTTAGTTAACATTTTTTTTTTCATTTATTCTAAGGGTTCAAAAATCCACTATGCATATACGATGGGACACCCTGTACTTTAAAGACAAAATTTGTTCTTTTATCTAGTTTTTTTAGCCAAGAGAAACTAGCAAGCATTACAAAATTGACATACCTATCTGTAATTGGTTGATTCCAAAAAAAATAATTCTCTAGACGTTTCAAAATAAATTTTAAGTACATAAACGTATCAACAAACAAAAGTTCTACGTAAATATGGTATTTAATAGTAGAGAGAAAAGAACAATAAACATAATTACGACTAGTGGAAAAAGAAAAACAGAAGTAGATTCTAGAAGAATTTGAAAAAGTAGATTATATAAAAATTTGTAGAAAAGATAACGTAATGACATAAAAACTTGGAAGATTAATATGTATGTTATACAAGAAAAAAAACAAAGAAAAATTTTAAAAACGTAGTTTAGACAATTCTAAAAGAACTGTAGATTCTAGGCCTAGGTATAGAAAAAATAAATAATCACAATACCAACCCAAGTAACACCGACGGTCTATGGACGTCCACGGACTGTCCAAAATGGTCCACTAGCGTACCGACCAAATGTGAATGTTTTATGGATGTACATTTTTGGACGGTTTCTGGACGAACCAAGAATGGATGTTTTATGGATGTACTCTGCGGACGGTTTCTGGACGAACTAAAAATGGACGTTTTATGGATATACGTTTTTGGACGGTTTCTGAACGAACTAAAAATGGACGTTTTATGGATGTCCATTCACGAACAGTTTATGGACAAACAAAAACGGTTGTTTTATTGATATACATTTTTGGACGGTTTTTTGAACAAACCAAAAATGAATGTTTTATAAATGTACTTTATAGACTGTTTTCGGACGAATTAAATATTGACGTTTTGTAGATCTTTATTTATGAACGGTTTATAGACAAATAAAAATAAGCGTTTTATAGATGTACCCAAGTAACACAAGTACGTCCAATGGACGTCTATTGTACGTCTTTTGTGGTCCGAACGATTGTCCAGAGACCGTCCATTCGGCGTACACCGGACGTCCAATGGACGTCTTTAGAACGTCCCGAGTTCACTAATTTGGATCATTTTTGGACCATCTACTTCCGGACGGTCCCTGGACGTTTTATGGACAACTTACGTACATACGGTTTATGGATGTACTTGGACCAAATCTTACTTTCGGACCTAAAATGGACGGTTTATGGACAGCTTATGGATGTTTTTAGAACGTCCAGTCGAGATGAAAAAAGTATATTTATGCTCGCGACAGTACGACTCGTTGAACACGATTAAATCTTAAAAAATATATCAGCTAAAATCAAACTTCATGATCAAACTTTATCCGTTGATAAAACTCGTCAAAAAGATGCTAAAAAACTGCACTTGCTTTATGCAGATGTTGGTAGTTAACCAGGTATAAAACGTTCAAATTTAGAGCTATTTTAATTAAAAAATATTAATAAATATACGTACATATATATGTATTTATGAAAATTGAAAGTTTATTATGTCTTTATCTAGGATAAAATTTTTCAGAAAAAATTCTCTGGGATTACTTATGTTATTATCTTTGAACTACCCTTAGGGGGATTATGAATGAATTATTCTGCAAGTTTGGCTTAACATTTCTGCATATTAATTTCTTTATTATTAAGATTTTTTTTAATCGTCCAGAAACGATTTTTTTTTATACCAGCAGGACGTTTTCAATACATCCATAGGTCCATAAAACGTATATATGTTGCCCATAAAACGTCCGATTTTTATCTCGGCTGGACGTTTTAAAGACATCCATAAATTGTTCATTAATGGTCTATAAACAGTCCGTTTTACGTTCAATTTTGTCCTAGTAGATCCATAAAGCATACATAAGTTGTCCATAAAACGTCCGTTGCTAGATAGTAATAGTCCGATTTTATCTCGGCTGGATGTGTTAAAAACGTCCATAAGTTGCCCATTGATGGTCCATAAACCGTCCGTTTTACGTCCGCATAGTACGACTTTGTCCCAGTACATTCATAAAACATACATAAGTTCTCCATAAAACGTCCGACGTTGCATAGTGAAAGTGCTTTTTTTATCCCGGCTGGACGTTCTAAAGACGTCCTTAAGTTGTCTATTAATGGTCCATAAACCGTCCGTTTTACGTCCGAGAGTATGATTTGGTTCAATTACGTCCATAAATCGTACATAAGTTGTCCATGAGACGTCCAGGGACCGTCCGGCACTGGATGGTCCAGAAATGGTCCAAATTAGTGAAATCGGGACGTTCTAAAACCGTCCATCGGACGTTCCATGTACGCCGAATGGATGGTCCCTGGGCAATCGTTCGGACCAAAATGACGTACAATGGACGTCTACTGAACGTACTTGTGTTACTTGGGAACGATTGGAACAGAAGAAAAAGAAAATACAACTAAAATAAACGATAAAGGAGGATTTAAGAAGTTGATAACATCAATTGGGGGGAGGTGCTGGAGGAACAAAATTCTAGGCGAATTTGAAAAACAATATTTGGAAAAAAATAGAAATAAGAAAAACGACTACAAAAGAAAAAAAAGAAAAAGTTAAGAATAGTAAAAATCCAAGAAAAATTGTAGATTAATAAAAGAATAATCCTTAGAACCGGATACTGAGAAAAGTCTTGGTAGCGACAAAGCAATTACAATAATTTTCGGTTTAAACACCCAAAAATCTTTATTTTGGTTATTTATATTAAACTTTTTAATAGAATTTAGGAGCTGGAGATGACAGTTTGTACTCTTTTTTTAAACAAATTTGAGTTAATATTTATTTTTGTAATAATCGTCGCCTTTGGCTCTCAAAGTGTATATATTTTATGGTTTTTCGAACCAAATGAAGAGAAACATCTTATATTTAGTATAAAAAAAACATTTTTTTGCGGGTGTTTAATTAACTTTTTTTATAAACACTGCAAAAAGATTTTTTATATTAGTTATTTTTGGCTTACAAAGTGAGTTTAAAACTGTACGGTTCTTCGAGCAGGATGAAGAAAAAAGGTTTGAGTATAAACGGGACTTTTTGCAATAGTCCTATTTATGGCACTCTTTTTTAGACTTTTATTTTTGTTTTTGTTACTTTACTACTAACGTTTCAGGGCTTATTAGCTTTCAGATAAGAGATATCAAACATAAAACATATAATTTTGGGGCACTTTATATTTTTATAGTATTTCTCCTTTAATGTAAAAATTGTGTTAAAAATTGATAGTTCTTCGAGCAAGATATTGAAAAAACTTTGAGATTAAAAAAAACAATTTACAATAACTCTGGTTTTCGTCTTTCAAAAATGTATATTTTAAAATTTTTAATATAATTTAGGAATCAAAAGTAACAGTTTTTCTTTATTCATAATAAACCTTGTAGAAACATTTGTTTTTGGAATAATTATCGCTGTCGGCTCTTAAATTGTAGACGGATTCCTTTTGCGGACCAAATAATCCTTAATCTTATCGGTCTCTTCTATTACCTGAAATCGACATCCCAAATGCGGACCACCTAATTCCCTTTTCTCAGCAAGCGGGGTACTAAAACTGCTGATTGTATTTAAAGTTGTAAACAACGTGGTAGGAAACTTATTTTTCTTTTCAAGTAAATTCCAAATTTTCTCAATTCATTATTTTAATACACTTGGCACATTCATTTTATTTAGATTTGTCTTTACTAGAATTGTGGTAAAAATTTTTCTATTCTCAGGTAAATACCTAATTTTCTTAATGTATTATTTTAATCTTTCCGACTTTGCACATTCAAACATAATGGGTAGGTACAATTTTCTGATTCCACGTAAATATTCAGCTTTATTAAAAATGCCGGAATATTCTAGTGTAAATAATGTTAGTTTGGATTTTAAACTTCAGAGTACAGTTTAGCAAGAAATTAATATCTACTGCGATCGCACTCAAAACACTACTTTTTGGAAAAAAAAAATCAAATTAATGTAAAAATAGGTTTTCAAAAATATGTTGATGTTTAACGCAAAATTTACTACACAGATAACAGCTGATAACAAATAAAAAATAATAACAAATGTCATTTAAAATATTCAATAGAACAAGTAATATGAAAACTACGAATTACAACCTCCCAACTGTAATACCCGTTCATTGGATCATCTGTAACTTAATGAGGCTGGTTGTAACACTAGTTTTTTAAAATATTATTATTCTAAAACGTAATAATAATATTTCAAAACAGGCATTGTTAATAAGTTAAAATATGTCGCTCTTTCGCTAGTGTAATTGTGTCACTCGCAACACAATAACATGCTTCATTTCACGAAAAAAATTGATTTTTATCATAGTAGGTATATTAAAAAATATAAAAAAAATAATAGTATATATTATCGTAGCAAATGCTAAAACATATTTCTTACTTAAAAATAAAGACAGAGTTGGATTTGTAAAATGTGTTTCATATTTGTAAATTTGTAAATTTGTAAACGTAATAAAATTTTGTGAAGTAAAACTTCCTTTTTTTATGTTTAAAAATTATAAAATAAATATTTTTTACCAGTTCTAGTGCTCATAAAAAAGCAGTCACTATTTTATCCCATTCTTCGACTTCAATAAGATTTACAACTTTTGTTTTGAAAATAACTATTTATTTAGAAAAAAAATAGGCGGTAATAATTCACACACATACTGATTTATCTTTTCTCGTTAATTTTCGTCATATTCCAAATCATCAATTTTCCTTTACTTGTTCAGTTTTAACTTGTAAACTTGTAAACCATCCTCGCGCTAATCCTCAGACTGGTCCGCAAAAGAGACACATTTCAAGGACTCCTATGTCGCTGGTCCACAAAATGGACCCGCCGTAAATTGTTTGATCTTTACTGGTAAAAGCAATGGGTGGTTTATCTAAGAGCATAGAATGCTATGAAGTATCCGTTACTACAACGCACTTTTTATCAATTTTTTTTTTGGAGCTTGAATTAAATTTTGTAAAGTTCATTCTTTAAAAACATCTCTCGCAATGGTTTTGTGATAATCTCTAAAATTTGTTAAATCTAATAATAAATTGCAGTCTTGTAAAAATCGTAATAATAAGGCACAAACAGCATATAGAATAGTAAATCTGTTCGCTTCATTTTTAATTTTTGTGGTCTGTGTTTTCAGATTATTTTCTGTAAACCACATTTTTACAAGAGAACCATTTCTGTAGATCCATAACTTAACCAGAAATATGAATAAATATTTTTTATTGGACTTTAGTAAAAATAAATACTCTCTAAGAGATTTTTAAAATTTAAAAATTTTTTAAAATTGTCTTATATTTATTTTCTTGTACTTGTAATTCATAAACTTTAAAATTTTAAACCATGTGGATTTTCCCTGTTTGTAATCTAATTCTTCTTGAGCATATTTTGAAAGAGAATCGACTGTGAAATATTCATTTTTGTTTTGCAAATTGTAAATATGAAACTGCAAATCCTTTTTAAAACTAGAATCATAAAACAGCAGTTTTTGAAGAAACACGTAGCTTTGTAGACTCTAAATTCTCATAACTGGTCTTTAACATATGAAAAAGGTCAAAACTTGAAGTCTAAATAAAGTAGAATGATTACTGGTATTGACTAAAATTGCTTTAACTGAGAAAATCTCTGTATCCAAATCTACAATTTAAGTTTTATTAAAATTTTGCCTTTTTTTCTATAATTTTTGAAAAGACCTTTCGTTGAATTTACTATCCATATTCGTACATAAGAAAGAAAACGAAAAGCTTGTCAACTTTTATTTGGTTGACAAATGACTAATACATTGACAATGATTGTCAATTTTTTGAAGTTAAGGTTGTTGCCAAGAACAATATTTTGGTTAAGTACCAACAGAAAAAGCATATAAATGGGCTGATTTTAAGTTGAGATAATACCGGCAGTATCTTCGTTTCTAAGCAAAATTTAAACAATTCGCGGTTGCGATTGGTTGTTACCATGGAAACGTATTAAAATTTGCGATACTACCGGTATTATCTCAACTTGAAATCAGCCCATAAGTCTTTATTAGCTACTTCATTTTAGTGAAAACAAAAGTTCAACACTTATTGTCTAGTGTCTAGCCACTATGTTAAAGCTGTGCTTTTTGCTTTGAATTGCCAGCCGCGGCATTAAATTATATTCAACAAATAACTTTTTAATTTTTGCGTTATAAATACATAGTGTTTTTCAGTGTTTTTTACACTGAAAAGAGGTATCACTTCTTAAAATTAGTTTTCGAAAATGGATTGTTTTATTTGGCGCAAATTCTTTTTCCTTTGTTCTTATTATATTTAGAAGTCGTCGCATAACTTAGTTTCCTGGAAATGCAATCAAGCGCATAGAATGGAAATGCGATTTTCTACACTACATTACTCTTTTATCGGATATTTTCCGCAAGAAAACACTTGAGCAATTTCTTTAAGACTGTCCGGAGGAAAACACTACATCATTATTATTTATTAACTTGTAAAAATCTCATGTCAATTTTTAATTTTTCTATTTAAGTCCGTCCGCGACTATTCATTCTTTAGTAAATAATCCGCTTTGAGTCTTTCGCGTTCGAGTTTATCAGGATCATCCATCAGTCAACTATCCCCCGCTTTGTCATTGAAATAAAAATTTTAAATATTAAAAGCTGAGTCTTTAGATTTTTTTCAAAAATTATTTTATTATGTAAATGCAGCAACCCTTCGCTGAACAAACAACGATAAATAAGACACATGGCATGGCATTAACGAGGGTAAAAACGATTCGAATTACCGGTCGGTTTATATAAGGGGGTACCAGTCAGTATCTGCAACGAATTTTTTAACTAAATAACATGTCGTGACCTCTGCATTGATCTCAATCCTCTACTGCAATTAGCACGATTGCAAATACCGAATGAACCTGAAGCATCGGGTATGTACGCGGTAATTAATCGGGTTAGACAAACCTGGAGCGATGTTATCTGACTAATCATTCTATCTTCCAATCTCGGATTTGACAGGATTACTCGCTCAAGATACAAGCAATAACTCTAATCACTTTTCTTTCTTTATTAAAATATTTTTATAGACTTGTTTTTAATAGATGTATTTATAACAAATATCTTAATATTTTAAGGAAGACTGACTGGAACAAACGAAAAATGATATTTATTTAATTTCAGTGGCTAGGTTTTGTTAAAAAATAAATTCTTGACGTTGGTGGAACTAAAGTAGATAGATTTTTGAATTTTCGGTAGCCATTTTGTTGATAAAACAACTACTGACTGAGGTGGCAATAAAGTTACTAGATTTTTCTCTAGAAGTTACTAGATTGGTTTGTTAAGATTACCTATTAGGGTGGGCCAAAAAAATCGAATATTTTTTCTTTAACTTCCGACATTGAAAAATTAGTTTGAAAAATTAGTAGATACCTAGGCATCTTTAAAAAATGCTTTTTAAAAATGAGTTCCTAATTTTAATAGGAAGGACTCCCTCATCTCAGTTTTCTATTTTTTTCTTTAGTTCTATTTGGCAAAATCCATATCTCGTCAATACTTGATCGTAGAAAAAAATTTTATTTACATTTTTTGTAGAAAATTAAACGCTCTAAAAAAGGTATCTTACAATTTTTTATAGCTATTAGCGTTTAGAAGATATCAGAGATCAAAGTTTGAAGAATTTAACAAAAATTTCTTTTTTACTTCTAAATTTTATAATACGTAGATAAATAAATATTAGAAAATGCAAAATATACAGTTCTATAGGAAATTGAACGTTCTACAAAAAGGTCTTTTGTGGTTAATCGATTACTCTAACTACTTAGAAGATATTCGCAGTTTAAAAACCAAAATTTGTGATTAAATCCTCAATTTTTTTTTAATGGTTAAAAAAATCGATTAACCACGAAAGACTTTTTTTTGTAGAGCTTTAATTTCCTACAAAACTGTATGTTGCGCGTTTTCTAATATTTATTTATGTACGAGTTATAAAATTTAGAAATAAAAAAGAAAGTTTTGTTATATTCTTTAAATTTTGACCTCTGATATCTTCTAAACGCTAATAACTATAAAAAAATTTAAAATGTTTTTTTTAGAGCGTTAAATTTTCTACAAAAAATGCAAATAATTTTTTTCTGTACGATCATAAGTAGTGACGAGATATAGATTTTGCCAAATAGAACTAAAAGAAATAGAAAACTGGGATGAGGTCATCCCTCCAATTAAAATTAGAGCTTATCTTTAAAAAGCATTTTTTAAAGGTGCCTAGAAACCAATTTTTCAGTGTCGGAAGTTAAAAAAAAAATTTAACTTCAATTATTCGAATTTTTTTTGGCCCACCCTATTAGCTACATATATAGGTTATGTCGTACACCTGTCAAGAAAATACCAAATTAAATTTTATAATTAATTTATTTTAACAACAATAATGATTCTATTAAATAATCCAATGAAAATAAAGCAAATAGAAAACAGAAACTAAATTTATAGATAAGGTTTAAAATGTGCACTGTTATTTTCAATCCATAATTTAATTTGTCGTTTTAGAGTATTAAATACAGTAATTAGTGTATTCGGAGTTAATAGAAGTTAAACCTTTTTGCAATAAACGCTTCTTTCTAGATTTTCTCGGGTTTCGCTCCATTCGAACGCAAATGTCTTCCAGAACATCTTCAGTAAGAGTAGAAAGTCGATCAAGTTTTGTTTTTGCAACATTACCTGTAATTTTATTGAATACTCTACTTTTAAAGTACGAAGTACGCCACTACAATAAAAGTGTCATGTTCTAATTCGAAAAGCATTTTAACAAAATTTTAGCAAAAACTAATGACAACTTATTAATCAAGTTTTTGAAATATAAAATTTGAATTTGAAGTTTGGTCAGAATAGCCAATTTAAAGTAACATTTCACTGCTGTCAACCTAATCAGTACTTGTTGATTACGTTATACTTAAATTTTGAGTTGTAAAAGCAATCTTTGTTATCGGAAAAACTAAAAGAAAAACCAGTATTAGCTATTTTCAGCGATTTTTTTAAACAAATAGATTCTTGAGATTATTGGTACCTATCTTCTATGTTTTTTAAAGTTGCTACTTTGACTCTCAATAACACGTATGTATTCACGCGAAAATAACTTCTCTACGGGTATAAAATGCGACCGACACTGCGACAACTGCTTTACCAAAAACTGAAAAGCAACGTTTCTAAAATTGGCAAAAGACGTTGTAATCGAACACATTCCCAGGAAGCTGTGGACCGGTTTTGGAGAGTAGAGTGCATTTTTGAGAGTTTTGCTTGATTGGAACAAGTGGTAGACTTTGTCCGCGACGTAGTTGTTATCATCTAGTTGTAAAGGTGGTCGATTGAGAGCCAAAGTGTCAATTTTAAAATACTTGTTGCCTGCAAACGGCAGTAGTCGTTACCTAACAACTAACAGACGTTTCTTTTTTTGTTTTGTTAAAAATGACAACTTCAAAAAACTGTATTTGGTATTTTAAAAGAGGCATTAATTCCGTGCTTTTTTGTTCTCAGTAATTTTCTGAAAAAGTTAAATACCTTTTTTAACCATTTGAAAAAAAAATAAAATGTACTTACTCTCTGGTGTATTTTGACTTGCAAACCAAAATTTTGAAATTAGCAAAACTCAAATTGTGTAAAGATCAGCTGTTTTTTTATGACTTTTTTCAAGGGAAAATATTTTTTCAATTTTTTTGGTCATTTTTAAATATAAATTGCTAAAGGAATGTAAGTAATAATTATAAGTAATAAACTTTAACATATAATATAATCTTTCAAGACCAGTTTCTTTATTAGCCGTTCCGAACACACAGGAAGCATTTCCTCGTTGAATTGCTTGACTAATATTTTGTGTTCAAAATTTCTGAGCATCTCTCGCAACTGCTTTTTGTCGTAAGAGGTGATCCAAAGGATTACAAGTGCTTTGACCTATATTTCTCATGTACCGAATATTTCTAAGCAAAAGCGACAAATTCGTACCTCTCTTATATAGCTAACAACATCATAGAACAGTAATTCATGTTTAAGTCCCCTTGACTTACAAAGTGACAACACTGTATATTTTTTTACTACAGTTTCAGTATCAAATTGTGGTTTTTAATAAGACAATCTTTGTCTAAAACTATAGTGTATATTTTAAAGTGTTTTAATTATCAAAATTTTATCAAGAGTTTTTGAAATTTAATTATTGTATGTTTTTTATAAACATTTTGCTAAACTGTTGTTACTATCTCCGTGGACAAGCATTGAAATCGTGGTCGTTCCACAAACATCTTTTATGGCCGTTTCACAGTACCTGGAATAGCTTTTTTCCCGACTATAAATTTGCAAACGATGGTCTTGGCAATACAATAGGACCATAAAACCTCGACCAAAGATCTAACATTGCTGGTATTGGGCATGACCACTCTTATTCCTCCTTATCCCCAACTTTAAAGTCAGTTTTGTTGGCGGTTGTGGAGTAATTTGAAATTATTTACCAATCTTCAAGAAAATTAACCATAAAATACTGTAACATTTGTGCAAATTTGGTTTTTTTTTATTCAAAGAGTTGTATTAATATTATTTCTCCTATGTACACGAATACAACAACAATAATAGTTATTAGTGAGATAGAAGCATCATTACACAACGAGAGTGTAAATTACAGATAACGAGGGCGTTAGCCCGAGTATCTGTAACACACGAGTTACTGTAATGTGCTCTGGCTCACGTATGGTATACAAAACTTTATCTATGACTGCAAAAAATTAAGAAAATCGAAAATTTAATGCTGCTGATAACTCCTATTTTTTTTACATCTAAAATAAGGTAATCTATGGATATGTTCAGTATGCACTATGGTAATCGCTTACAATTTTTCAAACAAAGCTTGCCATTTTGAGATAATCAGTTTAAATTGTGCTTTGTGATAAAAATAAAAATATTGTAAACATGAGTAACTCAGAAAGATTACCTTCTAATATCGAAGAAGCAGCGACAAATGCTGCTTCTTACTTGGTGCAAGAGAAGTCCAAAGAAAAGTACGAGATGGCTTTTCAACGGTTCAGTTCATGGTGCACAAGAAAAATGTTAAAAATATTACACATGAGAAGGTTCTACTTGCATATTTTGATTATTTATCAAAACAGTATAAATTATCGAGTCTCTGGGCTTTTTATTTTTTACAATAGGAGAACAATAATGAAAACGAAGTAGAATGTTGACATCAGTAAATACGTGCATTTAATCGCCTTTCTGAAAAGAAAATCTGAAAGATACCGTGCTAAAAAATGGTAAATATTCACCAAACAAGATATTAGCAGATTTTTACAAGAAGCAAATGATAATAAATTTTTAATTATTGGAGTTAGCGGAGCTTGTAGGATCTAAAAACTTACCAACATGCTTTTGGAAGATGTCAAAGATCAGAGACAATGCTTCCATGTTCTAATACCAAACACTAAAACAAAAATATGCAGAAATTTTTTTATTACGTTAACCGGAATTGATGGAGTCAACCTGTTAGAATTAATTTGAAAATATGCTGCACTTCGTTTTAACAACGCCAGTAGTGAACGGTTTTTTTAGGATGCAGAAACCAGAACTGTATAAAATTAACTTTTGGTGTAAACATATTTGCTGTTTTCCCCAAGAATTTTGCTACTTTTCATCAGTTACCTAATCCAGTAGAATTTACGGGACATTGTTATAGGCGCTCATCTACTTCGTTGCTTGCTAATTCGGTAGCTGATCTTTTAACAATAAAGCTTCAAGGGGGTGGCCCTCGAATACAGTGGAGGAGAGGTACATAGACACGGCAGAAGAAAATAAAAAACAAATTGCTTCAAAAATTCTGGATAACAAAAATATTACAACAGTTAGAACTACTGCATCGACAAATGTTATCGAAAAAAATGTATAAATCAGAAATGCTTTGTCGTACTATAAGTAGATGTGAAAATTGTGTTATTAATATTTAAAACAATTATAGCATGTAATTAAAATTGAGTTTGAAATTAAACCGAATCATTTTAAAGAGTGGATTTTTATTTTATTATTTCACTAGTAAAGTAATATGTCACTTTACTTCACTCACATATTTAATATAATATGCACTTATCAAAGCAGTCATAAATAAAGAAAATAAATAAATAACTTGATGTCGCTTACTTTAACTCGCTTGTCTGGCTCTCACTAACTGACTGATTCACTCTCGATCAGTTTTCCTCCTTATATTTATAATCGAACGTCCCTGCTATAAAGTGTTGGAGGGTTCGTGATCTTTCTACATTTTATGGAATTTCACGTCTCGATGCGCTTCCGGCGCGATGTTTTTCTAGTAGTTTCTGGAGCTATTTTCTTAAGTTTTTTTTCTCATAATGATATTTTAATCGCTTTTAATTTTTTTTTAGTGCCAAGTTTGTATTTTAGCTGAGAAAAAGATTTTTAGCATCGTGAAACGGAAATATTGACCTATTTGATCCTTTTTTGGTATTTACTTGAAAATTAGCCGTCCAGACCGTAGTTATACACGTATTTAAATAATTTTCGTTATGGTTTGTGGTAAATCCTGGTTTGTGCTAATTACGAAATTGTGGTTCCGTCATCTGTTACGAATCGAATTGCCCTCAATAATGTCTCTCAACCTCATTAATTCTCCCGAAAATCACTCCCCCGTATAAGCCAGACATTGAAATTCGCAAATTTTTCCGCAAGAATACCCTCGCGAATTTTGAAATTTCCAGCCGAGCCGCCAGCAACGCATTGTACAAATTGAAAACTGCTGAGAAATGTATTGAATTATGATGATTGAGAAAAAATTTGTCAGCTTTTTCCCTCATTATTAAAAATTATAAATTATCAACGTTAGCGACACGACACAAGCGCTCAAATAATAATAGTCCCATGTTATAATTGTTATGAACAAGGGTGATAATAGTGTGGGGCTTTCGGAAACAATGAACGCGGACATAAAGGCGGATTGTTAATGGAAACTGAAGGATATTTAAAAGGGCTAAGAGTTGTTCAGCCGATTTACTACTTGCAACGTCACTAAAAATCCTTCCTTGCTCTTTTATAGAGACCCCTTTTTTTATTTCAAAAACCTTAAACCGATACATTTTTCAGGTTCATTCGTTATTGTGTGGAAAAGAGGGATAACACTCTTAACAGCCGGTCAACAAAAAATCACAGCCGATCCCAGAATATCCCTATTGGGATATAATCTCGAAGTGAGGGACATCAGATATACAGATCAAGGTGACTACACTTGTCAAATTGGTGATGGCTCACATGGGGACCTCATACACACGGTGGAAATACTCAGTAAGTCGCCATTCATATTCAAATTAAGTGGTTTTTATTTTTTTATGAGACAGTTGGCACTGACCGCTTTTTGGTCGTTACCTAGCAACCAAACCCTTCAAGTTAGGGTCAGGTTTATTAGATTTAGGATTTAAAAAAATAATGGTTCAAGTAGATAATAATATTTTTTATTTAAAATTAGATATTAACAATTTTCAGATTTTTCAGTGGGCTACTGGGCGAATACGTAGTGCCCTTCTCTAGCACTTAAGCAAATCCCGCTGATAACTTTCGAAGTTTCTGAGAGGTTTTCTCCGATCGCTAAGCAAAATTTCACGTTTTTAAAATTAGTAGAAAATGTTGTCTTTATTACTACAATAGATTAAAAAATGACATAAAATGTCGCTTTTTGCTTTCAAAATTTCTGAAATTTTACCTCTAGCTTCTAAAATTACTAAAATTAATAGGTAATAAGTAACGCCTATGGCTATAAAAATTAGTAAAGTATTGCCTCTGACTAGCAAAATTAAAAAACGAGTTATCTTTGCTTTTATTAATTCAAAATTTAATAATAAACATTGCTTCTGACTTCTACAATTAATAAAATTAGATTTTTGGTTTTAAAAATTAGTAAAATGGTAACTTCTACTAACAGCCATTAGTAAACAATTCCCTTCTTATTTTTAAACTTTTTGAGCTTCTAAAATTTGTAAATTTTTTTCACAGGTTTTCCAAATGTGTAAAACGTCATCTTTGACTGCCAAAGATAGAAAAACAATGGCACTTTTGTCGTTATTTATTTGAAAAATTAATAATAAATGACATTTTCGGCTTTCATTGTTGCTCAATATTAACTTAGGTTTCTAAAATTAATTAAAAATGTCATGTTTGGCTTCAAAAATTCATAAAGAATTGCCTTTTATTTATAAAATTGGTTAATGATGGTTTTGAGTTAAAAAACTAGTAAAATGTGGGCTCCGGATTTTAAAATTATAATAAATGTTCTATTTTCAAAATCTAGAAAACTGTGACAACTTTTTTATTATTAATAAAACATCTGATAACAAAAGCCGGTTAAGGCTTTCGAAATTGCTTAAATATCACATCTAGTTTTCAAATTTACAAAAAAGAAGAAGCTAAAGTTTTGCCCTTTGTTTATAAAACTAGTAAATGTTACTTCCGGCTTCTAAAATTGTAAAATGTAGCAGCCGGCTTTTAAAATTAAAAAACAATGTTTTTCTCTTTAATTTTATCTGAAATCCCGCTTGTGTCTTCCAGAATTAATAAAATTGTACCAACTTCGGCACCAAAAATTAGAGAAACAATGTCCTTTTTGTTTTATTAATTTAAAAATTGATAACAAAATATTTTCTATGGCTTTGAAAATAAACGAAACTTTGCTTCCGGCTTTCAAAATTCGAAAAGTAAAAAAATTGGCATATTTCTTGTTAAAAATTGAAAAAAAAATGGTCTAGTTTTTAATTAAATTGGTAAAATGTCGTTTCCAGCTAGAATTAGAAAAAAAGTTATCTTTGTTTATATTGTTATGAAAATAGATGAGAAATGTCGCCTTCGGCTTCAAAAAATTGGTAAAGTATCCTTTCTAGTGTTCAAAACTAGTAAATATATTGATTCTGACTTTTAAAATTAATACCCAACATATAGTCTTCTGCTCGGTTCCCAAAATAGAAAAACGGTGTCGTCTTGCTTTTTAATAACTTAGAATTTATTCCAGGTTCTAAAATAAGTAAAATGTTACCTTTGGTTATAAAAATTAATAAAAAATGTTTTTATTAAATTAAAACTTGTTACTATGTATCGTCTCCATCTTCCAAAATATTAAAATTAGTAAAGTGTCATTTTTGGTTCCTCAAAGTAGCAAAATAATGTCGTTATCAATTGAAAAATAGTTAAAATATGTCACCTTTGGCTCCAAATGTTGATAAAGTATTGCCCCTATTTGCTTCTAATCATAAATTTTTGAAGTAGTGCAAATCTAAGATTGTTAATTTTTTCATGAGTAATTGGCAAAAATATTGTTACTGTTATTGGTGAATCATCGAGAGAAAAGTTTCGGGAAGATTCGAAGCGATTCGGATAAATCATCGGTTGATTCATCATTCGTAACTGATAAAACGTCATGCTTCCAAAATAGTTTGAAAGGACATGCTTCCAGATGATTCTAGAAAATTATCTAAACAGAAAAACTGACCGGTCAAGGTAATTAATTATAGTAAATAAATAATAGTTACAAAAAAGAAAAGTAACTAAACGTAAATAACTAACTAAAGTAGTTAAGATAGTAACATTGTTAATAAAACACATACACAGAGAAAAGGAAGACTGTTTAAACTGATGATCAAAAATATTGTTACTGTTATTGGTGAATCATCGAGAGAGAAAATTCGGGTGAATCATCAGTTGATTCTTCATTTGTAGGAACGTATGAAACGTCATGCATCTAGAACATGAAGAACATGCTTCCTGATGATTCTAGAAGGTGGACTAATCATTATATAAATAGGAAGACTGACCGGTCAGTTAGTCAGTCAGTCTATAAGTGAAAAGGAGACAAGTCAAACAGTGAAGTGCTAACAGAGGAATAACGAAGATGCCTAAAGTGATTTAACAGTCACTCTGTTTAATTAAGTTTGTCGTATAATTATTAGTTCTGGAGAATAAATTTCGAGTTTTGAAATTTATACTGCGAGTTTAAATTACCCAAAGTTGTAACATTTTTTTTGTTTAGTCGTTAAAAGAAGAAATAAAGTTAGTCTTTAAAATTTGCTTATTTACTATTTGTAAAAGATTATAAATAAATAAATAAAAATTAATTAAATCAGTGGATAATAAATAATACAAAGAAATGATTAAAATTTTTAGAGGTTTTCTCTCGGCTTTATTACAAGAGGAATCGGATCAAAGTTTTCCAAACCGTATTCATAATCAATTCCAAAACATATTTCAAATAGCAACTTAAAACGACTAAATTAATAACAATAATTTTTAAACATTTTTTTTTATTTAGAGGATTGTCTCTACAAAAAAATTACGTTACGTGAAACAAATTTAGAGGGTCAATTCTGGGTGTTTGACCAAGTAAGAAGTTAAGAAGTTAAAGACCAAGTAAGTCTGGGTAATAAAAAACAAAAATTTGTTTTTGGTGTTATTGCTTTAACAAAACCATTCCGAACTGGTAGTAGAACATTTGATAGAGAAAGCCTTAATACGAAAGTTCGTTTAAATAGCACCGTTGGTATCTTCTTATGTTTTCAGTGAGGTCCGTGTTAGTAATGACAATATTTTGACTACCACTGCAGTTTAAACAAATCAACCAAGTTACAAATATTTAATAGAAATTTAGATACCGACTCCAGATGTAAAATGGAAGCAAAATGCATTTTCGCGGATAATTTACATTCAAAGTGTGCAAAATAACTTTTCGCAATTTATAATTTATATCTAATACTTGTTTGTTGAGTTTATGCTCGCAGTGTTACCAACTTGCCCACAACACACAATCAAACTGCTGTTAACCCGGAAGATTTGAATTCTTTAACGTGTTACCTAATACGAAACAAAAATTGAATCCAAGTAGACTATCTAAAAGCTGATTTATTTAAACTGTTTAAAACTGTCTATTTAACTTAATTTAAACGACTGATGAGGGCGCTACAATCGCATGAAATATGGCGTATAAAAGGAGTATTACTATATCATGACAATAGTGACAGTTTTACTCATTTATTTGGTACTTAGAAACTGCTCTACAAGTTGTTTTGGAAAGATATTTTGCAAATTGAGAGATTAAAAATATTTAAATTTGAGTAGGAAATAAGAATATAGTATATTTCAACTGTGGAAACTGTCAGAAATATCTACATACATTGGTGTTAGGAACGTTGGAGTACTTTAATCATGTTCTCTACGATTTTTGCTGGTTATTTAGGGTGAGAATTGATGTTATTACTTATTAGAGAGTTTGAAGAGTAATATTTAGATTAGTTTGTTAAGTTACGACATAATGTTTCTCATTTTCATAGCAAGTTACGAGTTTTTTTTCGTGATCAGCAATTTGTGTTTTATCTGAGTTATCAAAGCTCAATATAAGTCTAAATGAAGTTGATTTTTGTATTTTGAATCACTTGAAAAATCCTCGCTTCAACATTGCAAAAATAATAATTTTCCATGTTAGTTTAAAGTTTTATAATTGATGCAAACCAAACACAGGAGAAAATTAATTTATCGCTAAAACAAACATTCGCGTTATATACAATCAGACAATGGCTGGCCATATGTAAATTCACATTGTTGTACACCGCCACCGGTTGAAAAAGCGGCGTTCTGTTTTATGATTCATGTCGGCGGTAAAAAATTTATTTTTCGTAGCGTAGTCATGTCACCCTCGAAGGTGAAAAATTAATCGCGATCCGGTTAGGCCTTTGGGGTATCATTTGTATGTTGGAAGTTTCTGTAACTCTCAGAGAGAGGGTTCACGGGGTGTTCGCTTCAGGCCAGTTGCATGGATCAGACAAGTTGGAAATTCAACATCTCTATTTAGCCGCCCGAGGCTGACACGTGTCGTGTTTCGCCAAAACCAAGATCTGCATGACAAATTGTGGATATATAAGAGGGATTGCTTCTCTTTTCTATCTAATCATATTATAGCCACAAAAAACATTGCTTTCACTTACAACCACGAAAAAAATGCGGTTGTTAGCCTAGAACGACAAAAATATATATTTTCCTTGCTAGGTAATAGTATTTCAAATTTCAAACTCGCTTACTGGATGTGGTTGAAGTTAGCGTCAAATTTAAATGCCATGTAAATTTTACCCCACAACGACGTTACTCAATATACATCTTATTGAACTATTCTTTTCAACCCATTAGGTCAAACAAAGATGCTACAATATCCTAAAAAAATTATTCGTAAAGGATAGGTAATTTAAGATTCTTTTAATTTTCTATCGTTTGTGCAAATTTGAGTTCTTTAGATTCGAAGATATTCACACTACATTTGCCATCGCTTTAACAATTTCACGTTGCTGCAGAGTATATCGCCTGCTTTTCACTCGCTTGTCTGGCTCTCGCTAACTGACTGACTGACTCCCAGTCAATGTCTCCCTTCTTATATAATTGAACGTTCTTCCAAAATATGTCGGATGTTTTCTAACCTTTCATCACTTAATTGTAAGCGATGACTAATCCTTCTCATGCCTCGATGCGTTTCTGGCGCAATATTTTTAGAGCTATTTAATCAATTTTTTTTTCTTATTGTTATTTTAAATTGTTTGCAAGTATTGATACAAAAAATGTTCTAACTTTTTAATAAAATAAAAGTTTTACGTTTTATTCCAAAAATTTTAAAATTGGTACTACCCACAATGTTAGTACTAATTTTTTTCTGTTTGATTTTATATTAAAAACACAACGCCGCAAAATAAAGTTCTTGCATTGATAAGAAACAAAAATATCTAAAAGTATTTAGCTCATTTTCTAGTTGCGTCAAATTAACTGCTAAAATTGCAAACTTTTTGCGGATTAGACCGATTTATTAACTTTCCTTTAAATATTCATAAATAATCTTGTAGACCCTCTTATAAAGTGTAATTAGGGATCAAAATTGACTCAGTCTGACCGCGAGATTGTTTTTCCAGTGTTTTCTACGTTACTGAGTACGATTTTTACCTCAAAATTTAAAAATCTAAAATGGTTGATCTAATGTAAATAAATAATAATAACAATTCAAAACATATTTGTTTAAAAAAAATTACTGTGCATTTCTAAATCAATTTGTGCAGTTGTAAAAACCTAAAAATCACACAATGGCAAACAGGGGCGGATAGGGTAAGTGAAAAGCATACGGAGCGACCTCTAATAATATTTTTGATAGAAATGTAACAAAATGTGTGTTCTTCAGCTGTCATAAAAATATTTGATGTGTATTGTCAAACAAAAGGAAGTTTTCATAAAAGAAATAAAATTTAAGAAAACGAGAAATAATTATACATATGTACAGGTAAGGTACATAATCGTCTGCCGCAAAATTGGCCACTGTAACTAAAATCGTCAACCTTAAAACCGGCTATTCAAAATTTGGTAAAAAAATTTTCACCTGCTCATCTAAATAAGATGTATCAGATCGTTTGTAATCCATTCGGCCAAAATAACAAACATAATTAAAAGAACTGTTATTCAGTTTGAAAATTCATGTGGTATTTTAGTCACAATGGCCAAGTCTTTTGTAGCTAAGCTTTATGCTTAATACGATAAATAAGCGACTCTAGATGTAGGTAATACCTCAGTCTCGAAAACATTAAAACGCTAGCCTCAAATTAATAGAATGTCCTTTAGGATAAATTCAGGACATTAAAACGGCAGAAGTTAAATTTGGAACACAAGATAAAGTTTTATAATCAGTGTTTATTTAATTAAAAAAATATAAATTATAAAACAAGAGTGTAGTTGGCGTTAACAGCAAATGCTAACCAGACAATAGGCCTTACGATCGTACATACTTAAATACTAACTTAACTATTATTAAAAGCGAAAAATTAGTAAAATCTGAAACAAAAAACACAAAAGACAAATTTGGTTTTTTAGCACTCTTTCAACAAGAGCTATCTATCATCTGTTAAAATTTTTAACATTACTTTAAAAACATTCTGTATATCACGATAATATTTATTTAGTATTTATAATATAGTATTTTATAAATTATTATTTAAAATAATAGATTTTTTTTAAATTATTAAAGATAGAATAAGTACTAATCTCTGAAACTACAAAAGAAAAATTTCAGAAAAAGAAACATTTACGACATTAAATGCAACTAAATTATTTAAAGCAAGAATTTAGCAATTAAAGCCGAGATCACCAATTTTGAAAAAACCGTATTATTATTTATTTACTGAAAGTTTTAATTAAGGATCTATTTTTTGGCATCATTTTTGCAATAACTGTTGGAAGGCGAATTCTCTTCTTCTGCTTCTCTCGGACCTACCTTTAATCCGGATTTCTAGGAATATTTTAGATATGTTTAGATAGAAAAAAATAGAAACTTTTACACCGTATATCTTACAATTTGTATGCTCAAAAACACTGTGTCATACACTAAGTATCTCAAAAATAGTGTTTTTTTGTACAGTGTATATCTCAAAAACTATAAACATTTGTATAAGACAAAATTGTCTTTTTTAGCCTTCTTTTAACGAGAGCTATGACGTGTTAAAATTTTTAATATTATTTCAAAAACGACATGATAACATCAGACCAACTTTGTTTTTAATAAAGTAAATAAAAAAATAAAAAATAAAGTAAAAATTAATTTATAAATTAATCATCGTGTTATGTAAATTATTATTTAAAATAATAAATTGTTTTTTAAATTATTATTTGGAATCTGAGTTACAGTTATGTGCAAAAATTCGACTAATCGATTCGAATAAATTGACTTATCGTTTTATTTAAAGTAAATTAATAAAGAGTAAATAATTATTCCAATTTAGAATAAATCAATAAGTTTATTATTTGATTGAATTATACAAAGTATATAAATTTCAATTGTTTGAAAAGCTGATTTAAAATCAATTTTACATAATTTTCGTTTTATCGATAATTGTACAAAAACAAAATCAATTATTTTGGCAAATCAAAAATTATTCTTCCGTACCAAATTGCACTTCTACTCATCCTCAGCTTTTGTTTAAATAAATAT
The DNA here is from genome assembly GCA_029207805.1 of Tribolium confusum. NCBI lineage: Eukaryota > Metazoa > Arthropoda > Insecta > Coleoptera > Tenebrionidae > Tribolium > Tribolium confusum. The sequence goes on along the minus strand of JALGAY010000007.1, from coordinate 8,016,124 downwards.
TATGTTTAAAATTAAAATATGGATAAATTTACTTGTAATACACATTTTCTCAAAAACATTGCACCAGTTTTACTTCTATTTTGCAGAAAACGCAAGAATTTGATTTATTTAAATAAATCAAATCAATCTGTATGAAACACATTTTTATCAAACAACGAAAACTAAACATTTAAACAACAAAGAAAACTAAAAAATTATAAAGTTTTTTAAACTGGCTACTGACGCTTAATAGAGTCGCGGGGCGGTAACCATAGTGCGATTCACTTTTAGTAAAGCGGCAAATAAGCTACATTGTGATGAAACAAAATTCGCTTCTTCAAGATTTTTTTTGATAACTAGTAAACAAACGGTGACGTGAAAAGGCGCTTATACAACCATAAAAAAATGAGAGAAAAAAGTGTTTATTTACAATATCTGATGATTAAAACTAAATAGTAAATGTTACAACATAGTATATTAAGTATGGAGAACGGTAATCCTTAACGTTCGACATGCTTATAACGTTTTTTGCGCGATTGCAGTTTCTAGAATAATAATAATAATAATTAATATCAATACATTTGTGATAATCGGGAAGATTGAAACTGAAAACTTTGGGTGGCTGTTCCATGGTTGCTATGGTTTTGTTCCAAACAAGTAAAATTGTCTTTTTGATACAATCATTCCTACATAGTTCAGTTTTGTGGTTCCGTTTTTGAAGCAAATATAAGCGATAGTGATGATCTACCGGATGATTTAGAAGACGCTTGGCAAGAAGGATGTTTGGCAATAATTCCAGAAAAATCTAAAGCCCGATATGAACAGACATACAAGTTGTTTAAGGAATGGCGTAAAACAAAGAAGATTTCTGTAAATGATAAGAGCTTGTTAGCGTATTGTGTGGTGAGAAGTAGACACTTGAAGGCCCCAGGCAGTTTATGGGCGGAGTATCCTATGCTGAAGAGTACAATTTTTCCCCATGATGCTATCGATATTTCTAAGTTTGCTACATTAATTGCTTATCTTAAGAGAAAAAATATTGGATATCGGCCTAAGAAGGCTAAAATTTTTACCAAAGAAGACATGGAAAAATTTTTGAATGAAGCACCAGACTGTTGTAGATGTTGTAGATGATGAGGTGGTACATCTGTGTTCTAAGAAAACAATATTTTTGCAGGTAGCAATGATATTGGGAGTATCGGGCGCTTGTAGACGAGAGCAATTGTACAATATTAAAATGAGTGACATAGAAGAACATGAAGAAATGTTTATAGTAAATATTCCAAATATAAAAACGAATATTCAGCGAACGTTCGCAGTTATTAATAAAGAAAATGAAGAAGTTCATTATTTGGAAATACTTCGAAAATACATAAGAATTCGACCAAGCAACCCAACGTCAGATCATTTATTTCTCAACTATCGAAATGGCAAATGCACTAGGCAAGTCACAGGAAAAGGCACAATTGGAGGCTGGCCGTCAAAAATTGCAAAATATTTAAAGTTGCAAGCCCCTGAAGGTTTTACTGGACACTCGTTTCGACGCACATCGGCTACACTTTTGGCGAATAACGGAGTTGATTTGTTGGGACTAAAAAGACATGGTGGGTGGCGTTCATCAACGGTGGCCGAGAGTTACGTGAAAGATTCCCTCCAAAACAAAATTGAATTTGCTCATAAAATTTTACACAGCGATGTTGGTGGACTATTACAACAACCTGGAACTTCTACGTCGGAAAGTTTGTCTATTAACACTAGAAACTCAAATTCGAGTGGTATTACTACTATTAATTACAATAATTGTACATTTAATTTTAATAAATAAATCGCAAAATTATTTTTTTTAGATTTAATTGCTTATCGTTCACTGAACGGTAAGAGAATTACTTACCGTTTTGTTACACGTAGCAACCAGTAACAGCAACCTACCGTCGTGGAAACAGGAACAGTAAACTGATAAAAACAACCAATCGCGCAAGAAATTATAAAAGTAAGGTTTATTCGTGAGACAATTTCAAATTGTTAATGCCATGTCTCTAGTTAAAAAAGTTGTACTTTCACACAGAATTTGTAGTGACGAAAATGCCTACTTTCATTATGCATGAATAGAAATCGTGTTTTTTATATTAAAAGCGTAAAGTGTCTGCTTTTTAGCGATGAAATCGCTGAAATATCGATTTTTGGCAAACACTTTTTTTGTTGCAGATCAAATAAATTATCGTCCACTTAAAATCAATTTATTTTTGACCGCTCAATATTTAATTTAGACAGTTTAAATGAACTACTTTTTACTTCAGTTTCACACATTGATTCATTTTTTCAATCTCTCAATAAGCAACGCCCATTTATGGGATAAATTTTTTAAATCGCTCAATATTTAAAGATTGCACATGTTGGTGTACATGAGCTTCCGTAAAAAATAATAGCTCGATTGGAATCAAGTTTAAATACATGCAAATTGAAGAGGACGCTTTGGTGAACATCAAAAACAGACGTTGTCTTATTCCCTGTCGCACCTCATAGCGTTATCCAGAGTGAGAGGGTTGATGTAAAACTCCCCGCTTTTAATGAATGCAAATTGACTGCTTTGCATTTTAAACTTGCAATCAAGTAGAATGATGGTATAAATATTCATACGGTGGTTTTGCTTCCCACCGCTTATTATTGACTATGACATTTCAAACAATAAATACATTTGTCTAATAGTATGTAGAGTATAAACAACCATCACAAAATTTACTCGCTTGTCTACATCTAAAATTTACAATCAATATTTTTTTTTTTCAAGTTATAGTTATATCTAAACAGGCATCTCTTACTGAATGTATAGAGTATGAGCCCTCAGGGAGTAGTTAATGCTCAATTCCAAGTGAGCGCTCGCTTATATTAACTCGAACAAGTCCCGAACAAACCACACCGCAAACATGACAAAAACACTAACCCTCCGGTACCCCAAAAAAATTAAGTTTATTTGCATCCTGTCACAGAAAAAAAGGACGATTCATTTCAAGGTACACAAAGGAATTTCATTTGTTTCATGTCTGCTCATGGCTAATTGCCAAATCACCCCATCTCCATAGCAACGTCACAAATCTAAGCGATGTGATTGGCGATTGTAGCTGTCTCAGTTGCCATGACAACAAATGTTTTTGTCTCGTGTAATTACACCTCCATATGCAGTCATATTTTCACAAAAAAGGGCGGAAATATTCCCGGTGAAAAGCGTCGCATTTAATAAAGTTCGAATTCGCTGGCCACGGTTATTTGCTGGATGAGTACAATGAACGTGAAACAATACCCAGTTTTGAACAAAATGAGACAAGATAAGAAAAACAATTGAAAATACGTCGCTTCACACAACACCTGGAAAAACAAAAAATGGAAACAAAAATGTGGCAGTGGACATGATAAAACAAATTTCCCGATATCAAATTTATGCAATTCCATGTAAATATGATGTAATTTGTTAAATGGGATCAACAGTAAAGTTACGATTAAATCAGGCCAATAATATATTGGATGGTATGCAAGTACCCGGAATTCATTTCATAACACAAACACACAATATTCGGATGGGATTAAAACAATGTTACGTTGATTAAATCCTTTTCCTGTTTAGTAATATAATTCAATACGTACTGACCAATCAGAGCACACTCTCACATTCTTTCTTCATAATCTATCCTATAACAATCTATTAAACAATGATTAAATTCAATTTTTGCAAGGTAGAGTTGATTAAAACAATTTTACGTTAATCAAATTCATTTTCGTTTTAATAATATTAAAAACTTACTGACCAATTAGAGTACGATATAATAAGATGCTTTAACAACCTATGCTAACCAATAAAAATCAGCTAAAAGCTTTGTTGGTAACGTCATAACCAATTATGTGTCTTCAACAACCTATTAACCAATAAAAAAAATCGATTTCTTACGCTAAGTATCGTTAATTTTACCATAGATCTAATAATTATACTGGATTGAGCCTTGCGTATACGTTGCCGATGCGAGCTGCGGTGACAACATAGTATAAGAGAGAGAGATAATACACAGGTTAAATGTGTGTGAGAGAGAGCAAATCATTTGGTGGTAGGCAAGAACGTTGAATTTTTTTAAAATACAGGAATAATAATGCAAGAAAATAATTTTTTGTTTTAATTCAGTAAACATATGAGCGCCAGGCGTTTATAGTGCATGCATACAACAATCATACTTTACAAATTAATATTTAATTTATCTGAAATCATATTATCTAAAATTATTTAAAACGCTTGTTATAAACAAAATTGTTTAAAAATATGCAAATTTTAGCGATTTTAACACTTGTATAAATGCAAATACAACGTTTAACACGGTAAATACACCACTTTTAATGTTTTGCCTACCAATATGTTGTCACCAAACCTCTTTGTCTACCCTCACTCCAGTCTTATTATTAACTCAATGTATTTTACCTTAATTAAGTTTTCTTTCTCTTCTAATAATAATAATTCAACACGTACTGACCAATCAGAGCACATTCTCACATTCTTTAACTCTGCTTCAACATTCTATTAACCAATAAAAAAAAATGGAAAGCTAAGTTACCGTCATGTCCAATCATATCTATCATATAACAATCTATTAACCAATAACACAATTAAATTTTGCTATATTGCTAACATCATAACCAATCATTTGTATCCTACCAATCTATTAAACAATGATTAAATTTAATTTTTTGCAAGGTAGAGTTGATTAAAACAATTTTACGTTAATCAAATTATTTTTCATTTTAATAATAATTCAAAACTTACTGACCAATCAGAATACAATATAAGATGCTTTAACAACTTATACTAACCAATAAAAATCAGCGAAGAGCTTTGTTGGTAACGTCATAACCAATCATATGCCCCTAACAACCTATTAATAATAAAAAAATCGATTTTTTGCGCTGATTATCGATAATATTTTAGGTTAATTAAATTTTCTTACTTTTTAATAATATTTAATTCAACATCTACTGACCAATCAGAGTATATTATAAGATGCTTTGACAATCTATATTAACCAATAAAAATAAGCACAAAGCTTTGTTGGTAACGTCATAATAACCAATCATATATGTGTCTTCAACAATCTATTAACCAATAAAAAATTTCGATTTCTTACGCTAGGTATCGTTAATATTTTAGGTTAATTAAATTTTCTTTCTTTTCTAATAATTATTTAACACCTACTGGATACAGTCCTAAATTTGTCAACATTCTATTAACCAATAAAAAAACCGGACAATTTGTTGCTAACCTCTATCATGTATTCTTAAGAATAAAAAATCGATTTAATACTGGTAGTCTTGATTTAAACAATATTCCGTTAATTAGTCTTTTTTCTAATTTAATAATAATTCAAAGATCCAATAAACGTGCAGTCTAATACATTCTACAGCAGTCTATTAATCAATAAAAAGAATCGGAAAGCTTTGTTACTAACGTTATAACCAATTATGTGTATTAAACAATTTATGAACCAATAAAAAATTTGATTTGTTGCAGGTATCGTTGATTAAGCGTTAATTACTCTTTTTTTCTATTCTAATAGTAATTCAACACCTACTAGCCAATCAGAATACAATCCTAAGTTTTTCAACAGTTTATTAACCAATTAAAAACCTAGAAAGCATTGTTGCTAAGATCATAACGAGTTATGTTTCTAAAACAATTTATTAAGCAATAAAAAAATCGATTTGGTGCAATTATCGCTTTCTATTAATTCCTTTTTTGTTCTAAATAATAATTCCAACATTTACTAGCCAATCAGAGTACAGTCTTATATTTTTCAACAGTCTATTAACCTAATAAAAAAAATGGAAAGCATTGTTGTTAAGATCATCACGAGTCATCTCTTCAACGACTCATTAACCACAAAAAAAATTCGATTTGTTGCAGGGATCGTTGATTATTTGCCGTTAAGAGGAGTATGGAGTCAGGTTGACCCTGAAATTTTTCGTCCGAACCCTCGAGTATGAAATCCTGATCGGTAGCACCGAGGAAAACAATAAATGACGATTTACAACGCCAAGATCGGAGTACAGAGGTTGTTTCTCTTATAGTAGAGTTCCAAATGCTCTCTTGTGCTCTCTGTTTCTCGGGTTCCCCCACTCTCGCTGTTCTACCGTCTTCACTGCTAATAGTGGAGTAAAATCACTGTTCTATCAGGCTTCTTTCTCGCAAAAATTTTTTTTAAGATATAACCAGACGGGACCTTTACAGTATTGTAAAGTACCATTTTGGCCATCTGAAATCGCTATCTACAACTTTTTTTAGTAGGAACTTTGTAAAATATTTTTTTTTATATCGGAGCAACAGTGTTCAAAATCGTCTTTTTTAAAACATACATCGCGCTTATAAATTAACTATTTCACCTAAAATTTTGAAATTTTGTCCACTTATGGAGCAAACCAGAGCGCACCTAACAGTAATAAGAGATTTAAAAAAAAGTTTTTTGTTTTTGTGAAAGGGGCATCCAAAGTCACTAGTTGTAAAATTGTGCATTGACAATTACACCCTACGGGAAGCTATATGAATTATTAAAAATTTGTGTATATAACATACATTTTCGGATTCACAAAACTCTAGATAAGTTTTTTTTTAAAATTTAAAACAATAATTCAAATGGTTTCCGAAATATTATTTTTTTAAAACAAGGCTTTGCCGTGTTGCTCCGCGCCACACGCGTTATATCTACGCACTGGCACAGTAGTTCTTCGTTTGTAACATTATAATTGAGGAGCTCGCGTGCAAAACCGGATATATCCACTTTTCACAAAAAATCATTTTTTGGTGGTTTCTGGGTCTAAGTTATGATATCTATAGGCCCATATATTCGTTTGCAGCCAAAACCGTGTAATTCCTTTTAAAAACGTTAAGTAAAGTTCGACTTTTTTTCCATTTTTTTTTTGCTAATAACGCCAAATTGTTTCTTTTTTTATAAAAAAATAGATGACAATCACTTGCACAACCCCATTAAATTTAAACTGTTTTTAATAATAATAACACTAAATAACACTATTTTTTAAAACAGATGTGTAGAGTGTTTTTCTCATCTGCTGCAAAATATGTAAAAGTGGATATAACCGGTTTTGCTCGCGAGCTCCTCAATTATATTATGACTTACTTGAAGGTAATTTGATAGCTATAATTATAAACCCCAAAAATAATTTATCAAATTTTATTAAAAGAAAAATGTTTTTATGTAAAATTTTTAAAAAAGTAAAGCTAAATTTCTTCTTTATCTTCATCTGATTTGTCGTTGGTCTCTTCAACATTGTTTCACTGTTGGCAGGAGCAATCAATACAAGACTTTAGTCCTTCTTTCAAACAGATACATTTTGAAGTATTACATGATTTTGCACTTTTACTAAAAGAAAACCTATGTTTTGAAGAATTACATTACATAAATATTTAGAAAATTTTGGATAGTGCCTTTTGACACAAAACAATTTTTGAACAACTTCGGATATAATATATTTAGGGCATAAGCCATCATTTCTGAAAAATTCACTTTTAGTCTTGAACTCACATAATCACTTTTTAAAGTGTTTTAGGCGTTCTGTGTACCATACTATTATGGGAATAAGAAAAATAATAAGGAAACGCGCAAATCTGTAACACCTTTATTTACAATAATATTTTAATGAGATTTAGTACAATCATTCTTCTAATTATTAGCTACAAAATGACTTAAAGTGATTCTTAAAAAAATATTTATAAATAATATAAAATAATTATTAAAAAAATGTTAAAATTTAAAATTAACGAAATTATAAATTTAAAAAAGTCAAAATGTAGTTCATGTTATTACAATACTTGTAACGAAAACCTATTTTCCTTTTTTTTATAAATAAACATGCTATAACTTCGCGCATATACATTGGAATATACAAGGTGTTATAAAAGGTTGTGCAAAAAATTTAACCTGTAATACAGCACCACAAATAATAACAATCTGCAAAAAAATTTTTGTCCTACCTCAACTAATAATAAGATTACAGGCCTTCAAAGTTGGATATAAAAAAACATTCTCGAAATCTCGAAAACCGCTTAACCGATTAATACCAAATTTGGTACACAAATGAAGTTGAGTGTACTCTTTTAATTTATAATTGCAAAATTTTGCTGCACATCTCAATTTACAGCACTTTTGTTACACATTTTGGGTAATTAACCAATTTTATCCTTATTAATTTCCACTTTTTATAGCAACAGTGAATATGCCAGTAGATTTCGAATAAAAATGCAAAACGCAATATTTTGCTAAAACGTACCGTTTTCAAGATATTTACGTTTAAAGTATAAAAATGACTTTTAATCTCTAACTTTGGCGTTCTCTAGCTCCTAAACTGTGCAACTTCGTATAGAGGTAAATTGTGTTAAATCGCTTTATTTTGACCTGAAAAACCTATAGTTGTCTTATGTTAAAAAAATTGTTATAGGTTTTGTAATAATTAATTTTTAGGTTATAATTTTGTTATCAGTTGAGATAAGCCAAAATTTTTTTTGCAGATTGTTATTATTTGTGGTGCTGTATTTCAACTTAAATTTTTTGCACAACTTTTTGTAACACCCTGTATAATACATATATTATACTGTATTATACACTTAGAAATTTCTCCACACTCTTCCAATTTTCTTATGAAAATGGACTTTTATGTTATTTTTGTTATTATGAGACAAATTTTAATTTTTTTATTTTATTATTAGAAAAGGTATGAGGTTATTTAGAAACATATTTATGTGTCACAACTGTTATTTTTATGTAACTTACTTTAAATATCAAGAACTAAATACTCTATATTAATGCTACAATATCAGTAATCAAAAATTTCGAATGATGACGTAAATTCATTTGCATAAGATAGTTGATATAGCTAATTTTATCATTAGGTAAAAAAAACAAATATGTTTAATTTTAATAAAACAAGACATTTATTTTATAAATCTAGAAATAAACTTCTTATTGGCATATTTCTAGACATTCTGGGATCAGTTAGCTCTGGAAGAATGCACAACTTGTAAAACCTTTCCAATTTCTCTTTCATCTTCGTATCCCAAAAAGTATCGTCTTTAGTAATAATTTGTGTTTTTCCATTACCAGTCCAAACAGCTAATATGCAAACCTTTTTGTTTGCTATGTGTAACTGTCCTTGAATTTGGTAGTACCAATCATGATTAAAATTAACTTCCTGACTTCCATCAATAGTCTGTTTCCAAAATGTTATAATTTTTTTTTGATTCCTTCGTCTGGAGTTAAATTTTGTTTATAGGCCGTGTATGGACACTTTATTTCTACTATATAATCATTCTCTTCTAATATGCCATCTGGCGAAGCTCCTAAATAAAAAACTTCTTTGTCGATAAAAAGTCCACATGGATTAATTTTCATTTCTTTTCCAAATTCAATACTTAATTTTTTTTCCAATACTTTTTTCGCATCCACTTCATAAATTTTTCCATGATTTAAGGACGGAATATTTATGTTTTATATCATATAAAATGGACTTGACGGTGTTGGCGGTATTAGTTTTCTTTTTCAATTTACACACTCTTCCAAAATTTGACGCAGTCAGTAATTTTCTTCTTTGCTCCATCCATTCTCCATCTTGATTTTGATCGGCTGTTCTTTTTTCAATTGTTTTAATTTTTTCCTCAGTTTTTCGTAATTTCTGCAAAAATTCTTTCTCTTTTTCTTCGTATATTGCAGCACTCATATCTGTTTTTTGAGAGTTTTCGCCGTAATATTCATCAGCATTGGATATTTTGTTGTCTTTGTTTGTGTGTTTATAAAAACATTTTTTAAATAATTGTTGTTTCCTAACTTTATTAATTCTGCCAAGCTCTACTTTTTTAATGATTTTGTTATTTTTGGATAACATAAAATGGGGCATTTTGGTATTATGGCTTACTACCGCTGCAGCACATCTGGTACGATATGAATTGCCTAAAGCATAATTTATTCTTTTGCCCCCTATAAATTTTTCAACAATTGAGTGATATTGTTCAACGATATTGCTATTAAAATTCATTATTAGACTGTTGGCATGATTAGCAATGTATCGAGTTATATAAATAATTCTCTTTAAAAATTCATTTGAAATTTCTTTTAAAAAATGTTGTTCCTCTTCCCGTTTACAAAAATATGATTCACAATTTTTGTGTTCGCCAAACACATGATATACACTGTTTAGAATATCTTTGCGCAAAAGCTTGATTGCTTCATTTTTTTGATCGTTGCCTTTATGATATTTCATTGCTTTATTAATACCTACCCGTAATCTTAAAATTCGTCCTTCTAATAATTTTCTATCTTTTAATTTAAAATTTTTATCTGTTACTAGCAACCTCAATTTTTTGCAAAAATTACGAAGAAGATGATTGCTACATTTAATTTTTTCAACAGATATATTGTTGTATGGTCTGGACTCAACAATTTTCTTATAAGTGTTGCTATCACCATCCCCTATCAATATATTATATTTAATTCCATACAAAGTTACACTAGATTTGAACCCCTCAACAATAATATCAGACTCCATGCTAGTAGACGTTCCCGAATAATTTTTTGTGCAGATGTGGGATTTTATCTCCTCATTATTGTTATTTCGTGAACAAATTACACAATATTTGTTTCGGACTCCCAAAAAGAGTACTTTGCCTGTGTACTGTCCAATAATTGCAGCTGCTCCCGAAAGAGCATTGTAATTTGTATTGTAAGAAAGGTTTTCGTTAGAAGTAATGTAATAACATGAACTACATTTTGACTTTTTTAAATTTTTAACTTTGTTGGTTTTAAATTTTTACAATTATTTAATAATTATTTTATATGGCTGAAGGACTTCGGTCAATGGCCATTGGGAATCCCCAATAAAACATTATTATTATTTTATATTATTTATAAATATTTTTTTAAAAATCACTTCCAGTCATTTTGTAGTTATTAATTAGAAGAATGATTGTACCAAATCTTATTAAAATATTTTTCTAAATAAAGATGCTACAAATTCGCGCGTTTACATGGAAATTCCCATAAGAGAACTTACCTCCATACTCCTTTTATTGGTGAGAGGTCAATTGTCGAGTTGTAAATCAAGAGGTTGCTCGTACGGTTTCAGATTGAAAACTGCGCGAATCTGTAGCAGCGTTATTTATGAAAATTTTTAAAAACGGTTTTCACTACGAGTATTGTAATAAAATGAACTACATTTTGACTTTTTGAAATTTTTAGTTCCGTTGATTTTAAGTTTAAGTAATTTTTAATATTTTTTTTTTATTATTTGCAATAATTTTTTTAAGAATCGCATCCAGTCATTTTGTAGTTAATAATTAGAAGAATGATTGTACCAAATCTCATTAAAATATTTTTGTAAATAAAGGTGCTACAGATTCGCGCGTTTACATGGGAATTCCCATAAGAGAAATACCTCCATACTCCTCTTAATTGATCCCTTTTTTGTTCTAATGATAATTCAATATCTTCTGGCCAATCAGAATACATTCTTATAATTTTCAAAATTCTATTAACTAATAGAAAAATTGAAAAGCATTGGTGGTAATTTTGTAACCAATTATTTGTCCTCAAAAACATAAAAATCGATTTGTAACAGGTAGCGTTGACAAGATCTATACAATGTTTTTTTATATGCTTTAAAATCTTCAATTATTATATTGTTAATATTATTCGTATTTCAATACATTTCCTAAATTTAATTGTTCTCCATTTTCCAATCGTAGAAGTAGCCTATCTTAAAAAAAATTATTACATTGTTTTGTGTGGTTAAACCCCCAGGCCTTATTAACTCAAAAAATATTTGTTTTTTCTCAAAGCAGGACCACGACAGTATATTGCAATAATTAAATCTTTTTTCTGTTTCAATAATAATTCAACACCTATTGGCCAATCAGAGCAGTCGAACATTCTTCAATAATAATCTATTAACCAATAAAAATTATGGAAAAGCTTTGTTGCTAGATAACGCTTCTAACATCATAACCAATCGTGTATATTCTCAACAACTTATTAACCAATAAAAAAATTCGATTTCTTGCTGGGTAACACTCATGCTGATTATTTTTTCTAGTGCCTCCAAGTATACAAATTTTCCCAAACAGTGGTGACACTCTAACAACACGAAAAGGCGCATCTGTGTCTTTCGAATGTCGAGCAAGTGGTAATCCATCACCTGTCGTCCAGTGGTCGAAAAAAGTAAGTCTTATTTATTATTTCCACCCAATTTAAAATAACCATCATTTAAGGAAGGTCTGTTACCATCTGGGTTACAAGTTCAAACAGGGTATCTCTTATCATTAACGAATACACAACGTGAAGATGCGGGCGTTTATCAATGCACCGCTTCCAACGGTATTGGACAAGCTGTCACAGGAGAAATTAAACTTCACGTACTTTGTAAGTTGCTAATTTTTATTTATTTTTGTTCTAATTGCTTTCCAGATCCACCGGAAATAAGCGTTGCCAAGTCATGGGTTAATTCCGGAGAAGGTTTAGAAGCAAGATTGAATTGTATTGTACAAGCAGATCCTCCAGGGGAGGTTAGTTTACACGTTTCCATAGCAACGGAACTTGTTTCCATGGATATAAATAGTCAACAAACTTTGTTTCCATGGATACAGGCAAACAACAAGTCTTGTTTCCATAAAATACAGACAAACAACAAGTCTTATTTTCATGAATACAAATAGGAAGTCTTGTTTCCATATAACAAGCCTTGTTTTCATTGACACTGACAAACAACTAGTCTTGTTTCCATGGATACAAACAGCAAGTTTTGTTTTTATGGATACAGACAAATAACAAGCTTTGTTTCCATGGATATAGACAAACAACAAGTTTTGCTTCCATAGATAAGTCTTGCTTCCATGGATACAAACAACAAGTTTTGTTTCTATGGATACAGACCAACAACAACTCTTTTTTCCATAAAGTACAGACAAACAACAAGTCTTGTTTCCATGAATATAAATAGCAAGCCTTGTTTTTATGGATATAGACAAACAACAAGTTTTGCTTTTATGGATAGAAACTAGAAACAACAAGCTTTGCTTCCATAAATACAGACAAACAACGAGTTTTGTTTCTATGGATACAGACAAACAACAAGTCTTGTTTCCATGGATACAAACAACAAATCTTGTTTTCATTGATACAGACAAACCACAAGCCTTATTTCTATGGAACAACAAGTCTTTTTTCCATAGATACAAACAACAAACCTTGTTTCTATAGCAATGTCTTTTAGGTTGCCTGGTACCAAAACTCCTTTCCTTTGCAACAAACTGATCGACGAATAATGTCAAACAAAGGCAAAACATATACTTTAACAATAAAAAACGTCCAATTTTCGGATTTTGGAAATTACAGTTGTACTGTACACAATTCAATTGGGAAAGATCGTAGATATATAGAATTAACAGGAAAACCAGGACCAGCTCGGGTTATAAGTCCTTCGTACTCTAACCCATATTATTACGACTTGCGATGGGTTGTTCAGTCTGTTTTGCCCATCACTGAAGTGAAAATACTATATCGACGCGTAATGACACCGTTTTTTTGAAACTGTGGTTTAATTTTTGTTGTTTCAGATTAATGCAACGAGTTTTTATGACCACAAAGGCCAGTGGCATGATCTAGTCATCAAACCTGAGCAAAAATACGATCCAAAAACAAGTGAAAGATTTCAGAAATTTCGTATAATGAATTTAATACCGGATTCGTTATATGAGTGTTTGATTTTGACGAAAAATCAGCATGGGTACAGTGATGTGTCTGATGTTCATCAGTGGTTTAGCTCTGATAAGGGGCGGCCATTTGTGAGTTCAAAAGCGGAGAAAATTCGATTGGGAGTTGCCGTGATGATATTTTTGCAAATTTCAAATGGGTTATTATACTTGTAGATAAGCTAGAAAACTGTTTTTATATTGTACAAATATTTCTTCAAATAAAGAGTTAAAAAACTAATTGTTATTCATTTATTTTATATCTTTTGAACTTGTTTAATAAGATTTTTTCTTCTCAATTTTTACTTTCCATAGAATGTGATTAAAAAATTTTGTTTTTAAGGGTCGAATTCGGATTAACAAAGTTGTTTGATTTTTTTTTATTTATTTAAAATTTTACAATTTATAAACACAATAGCAATTTGAAATTAAATTTTACGAGTTAAATGATGAGAAAACACCTGTAGAAAACTTATAAATATATGAATATTAAAAAATGTGGTGAAAGATTCATGTTTATTTGAGGGCAATGAATGCACATCATCAAATGAAGTTTCATATTATTGGTATAATTTGAAAAAAAGAAATTTTAAGTGGAGGTTGAAAAAATAAACAAAGTATTGAAGAGAGAGAATGCAGAACAATTCAGACAGAGAATCATAACAAAACTAAAATTTTGCTTTTTTATTCTAAAGTCTTTATAATAAATTACTAAATAATTTACTCCTGTCATTTTGAATATACATAGTTATTAAATTCATTTAAATACAAATAAGCTCTTAATAATTCTGCTGTTAATAGGTTAATACTTTCTTCCAGTTTCACGCTGCAACCATACAACAATTGTTTATTTTATACACACCTTAAATATATTCAGGGTGTTTCTTAATGATATGCGAATATTTAAGAGTGTGAATCTACATGAAAAATAGATGTTAGTTTGCTTTATAAACTATGGTCCCAAAATGTTTTCTTACAAAAACTCGGGATGTTGAAGTCTAAGGGAAAAAATGGAAATTACTTAATATTTTCAGAACCGCTTCAGATATTTTAGTGATATTTAGTACGTAGTGAAAGTTAATAAAGGTGCATATTTTTCAAAGCAAAAAGAATTTTTAGCTTTAACAGTGGCGTGCGTACGGGTATTGACTTCGATATTTTTTAAGAAGATAATGATATGCCAATGGTTTTTATTTCAAATAAAAATTATTTTTGAATTTCCCGTTCAATTTAAAACATATAAGATCTCTCTTGAGTTGTTTTCCTTCGATGCGCCTATTTGAGTAAAAAAATAAAAACCGTTCTATTGTCCGAGAAAATTAATGTAGGTAATAATTGAAGAAAGCAATTTAGCAATAAATATCTACCATTTTTATTTTAAATATTTAATTAGGCCAATCAAGCAGAGGAGAAAAAAGTTTTTTATTTATAGATTAAGAAAGTTATTGGGAGTAACAAATAATAAATAAAGTCAATGGGGAATTCTACGTACATATTATTTATGAGGGAATAACAATTTCTTAGACTGTTCTAATCCGTTTTAAGAAATATATTCTTTTCTATTGTTTCAAGAAAAATTGATGCCCCAAATAAATTAATTAAAAAAAATTTTCTGTTTTATACTCTATATAAAGTCTTTATGACCTTTGAATATGTTCAATATCGATGTATTATTAATTTATTTATTATCGAAAACAGCATGTTTGTAAAAACTCTTCGTCATTTTTGATCACGAGATCGATGGAAACTATTAATATATGTATTAAAACATCGAATTAAAATTATATGAAAAATCCATCTTTACAAAACATTTTCGAGAAACTAAACCTAAAAATTGTTTATCTCTTTTATTTTTGTGTCAATTTCTTAAAATGTACTTGATTTTTTAAACTTAGTAGGTGATATGTATAAAGAGTAGCAAAAGCTTTTAGTAACTAATTATCTTCTTTCAGCAAATTAATTAATTAATCAAATAAATCAAATTAAAGCATTTGCTAACTTCTTAAACATTTCAGCCATTGTTTATTTATTTATTTTTTAGTTTTCAGGTGCTGTTTACCAATCAACTCGTTTCAGACCCATACCAAGACCAGAAACAAAGTGCGTTTCAGTCCGTGCAACAACTCGAGAACGGTACACATGGCAGCCTTCTAATAAAGCTAAGTACCTTTATTTATTATTAATTAAACGTAAAATACGGATTTAGTTTAAATTATTTTTGCGTATTGATATTTAAAAAAATCTAGAAATTTTATTTTCTTAAATTACCAAAGTAACAAAGAGATAAACAATTTTTCTATTATTTTATTTGTAATTTACCCTGTTTAAAAAAGTAAACGATAAAAGTAAATTTGTTTTATTGGGGCGAGGCGGGGGGTGGGGGTTTTCAGGGCCATCGCTGGAAATCCGGATGAAAGGTAAGTCCGAAAGAAGCAGAGGGGACTCGCCACATAGAGCAGAAGACGATGCACCAATTTCAGGATTAAAGGTAAGTTCGAAAGAAGCAGAAGGAGGGATTTTGTGCGTTAAAAAAAAAGTTTTAATTAGGACTTGATTATTGTAATATTATTTTGTTAAAAAAATTGTTTATCTCCTTTTTTTTAAATTTTTGTGTCAATTTTTTCAAATGTACTTAATTTTTTTAAACTTAGTAAGTGAGATTATAAAGAGTAACAAAAGCTTTCAGTAACTAGTTATCTCTTTTCAGCAAATTAATTAATTAATCAAGTAAAAGCATTTGCTAATTTTTATGCATTTCAGCTATTGTTTCTTTATATTTTTATTAATTAATCTTTTCAGTTTTCAGGTGCTGTTTAGAAATCTACTCAGTCCAGACCCAGACCTAGACCCAAACCAGAGAGCACCGGCAACACCTGCTGTAAAAGTCAGATTTTTCCATTATTTTCCAAAATTCATTTTATCTAAATGGATATACTTATCGCGGGCTTTAAAATGTTTTAATTAAATAAAAAAGGGAGATCAACAATTTTTTTTTTTTTCTAAATTTACTACAAGTGTTTCAGAGAAAATAATTAAACATCAAACAGTAAAATTAAGAGCACTTGCAAAAAGTTTTTTTTAATACTTTCATTTAAAATTCGATAATTTTTCCGGTTGAATAATGTCAAAAAACGTTTATGCCAACACTGTAAAAATTCTTTTGACAACAATTTGAGTGTTAATTTTGTTGTTGTTTAATATATTTTTTGTTATTATGTAACCAAATTTTAAAAAGCAATTTTGTCATAATCAGTAACAGTTTCATGAAACCCTTTTTAAAGCTAAACTGAAAGTGTTTAAATTATTTTTCAAAACTATACAGAATGCTCATTTTATCGTTTTATTAGCATATTCAGGCGTTTCAAACTAAAAATGGTCACAAAGATGTACAATTATTGTTTGGTACATCAATAAATTTATTTGTGTTTTATTTATTCTTTTCCTCTACCAGTAAAAAAAATAAATAATAAAAGTAATTTCTTTCGTTTTATTGGGGTTGGGGAGGGTAGGATCCAAGGACATCGCTGGAAATCTGGATTAAAGGTGGGTTCGAAAGAAGCAGAAGGAGGGGATTCGCCACTCATCAGTTGTAGCAGAAGAAAATTCCACAAAAATATTTGAATTTTATTTATGCTTGTACAGTTAATTATTTTGCAAAAATTGTTGATCTCTTCTTTAATTTGAATATTCATGACATAATATTTTGAATTGCAATTAAGTTCATTCTTCTTCCTTTTACTAAAATTATCGTTTTATGTACTGTTTCATATTTGAATAATTTTTGATCCACGATTTAAAAAGTTTTTTTCCATTTCAAGCTTTCATGTTGATTCTAATAATTTTCATGTTTCAGGATTTATTTATTTCAGGTTTTCTATTTTTTCAGGTCCCAATATCTTTGTTTTAATAATTTTCATGTTTCAGGAATTATTTGCAGTAAGTAATCTGTCTTTTCCCAAGATTAGTAATTTTTCTGTTTCTGGTTTTAATTTTTTTTTCTCTTTCAGGTCTAAATATTTTGGTTTTAATAATAATTTTTACGTTTCAGGAATTATTTTTTTAGGTATTTTATTATTTTGAGGTTTAGTAATAGTTAAATTATTTTTTTTAAGTAGATGAGATGAAGGACCTTTTGTCTGGTTAGCAAATATTGTAAGCGCCAGCTACATCCATATTTTATAATTTTTGTATCACTATTTAATCAAAAATATAAGTATTTCTCCAAAAATGACAATATTTTATTAAGATATAAACCAAATATTTAGTATTTGCACAAGAACACTTTCCTGGCTTCATTAAAAGTATTATTTGTTCTGCACTGGTCAGTGTTACTCTCATTTTTTAAAACAAATCGTTGTTCTAAACTAGTATTTCAATTTCAGGATTTGTGCTTATCAGTGACCATTAAATTGCTGAACAGATTTTATTTTACGCTGCGAAAAATGAGCATTGCGGCCTAATCACAGTGACGAAAAGTAGCAGCTCTTTGTCACTGTTCTTTATTCTGTTATTCTTTAGTGTTTTTCTTGTTCTTCTTTCTGTCATTGTTTTCTAAATTTTTCTGAATTTTTTTTTATTGTAGTTGTTTATTTTTCTGTTCATTTTTTATTCTAGATTTTTTCTTATTCTTTTTTAGTTTACTTGCTTCAGCAAACATTCAATTATACCAGTCAGTAGATAATAAAGCAAACTGTACCGAGACATCAAAAGTCAATTAGGTGTTTTGATGGTAGCATATATATCACCTAGGGGAATTGTGTTGCCAACTTAAATTTCCACAACTAGCTGCAATGACACTTGATGACACTCTCTTTGATATGTATTTTAGATGTCAATTTCTTATTAAAACTTTTAGATCAGAGAGGAAATAAAACAATGCGAAAATTAGTTATAGAATTTAATTGCTATAAAAGAAGTTTTTAAATGAACAATGAAAAATTGTTTCACACAGTAATTTCATATTGAAAACAGTATTAATTAACACGTTACATTTTCCCTTGCTGCCTTCTCAATTCTTTAATTTTAGCGTCTTGCTCCTTTTCTAGAAAAAGCTCATTACAGAAAATTTTCCACTTTTGTTTACTTACTAATTAGTTCAGCTTCTCTTCGTTTTCTCGCCTCTTCTCGTTGTTGCTTAATTATAGCCAACCTTGCTAAATCGGCTCTAGCTTGTTCAGTTTTCCCTTCAGCATGTAATTTTTGATAGTGAGCTTGAGCTCTTTGTTTCTCTATTTCTTCACGTTCTCGTCGTGATAATTGGGGCTTACTATCACCTTCAGTATCTAAACTTGTTACTTTCTTGCTTTTCTTTTGTACCCTATTCGGATTTTCAATTTCTATGAGGTTAGAAACGCCTTTAGCTTTACACTAGAAGAAAATGGTTAAATGCAAACTTCTTGATCTAAATTAAGTCACCTCTTCCTCACTGCCACTCTCTTCTTCACTTCCAGATTCTTCCTCACTGAGTTTTTTAGTACCGGATGCTTCATCTTCACTACTGCTTGTATCATCACCTTGCTGCTGCCTCCACTTCTTCTTCTGCTCTTCGCGCCGTCTTTCTTCTTCGAGTTCTTCAGGATTTGTAAATCTTCGATTACGGCCCTTGTGATTCGTAAATTTACCTTCAAATAGACAACAAAAGTAGGTGTGACGCAATTTTTTCGAAGCGCATATTTTCAAGCAAATACTCACCTCGCGGCATGATTATTTGATGTTATTTATCTGATTCAAATCTATAAAACACAAACTTAAATTTTGTTATTCCTTTTGTTGCAATTATTTCGAAAAACGCATGGGAGAAATATTTTTTTAGGCTCGAAATGTCATCTGTCAACACCCCACCGGTACCAACCCAACAAACGTCAAACTAAAAAATTCTAAACTTTTGCTGTTCATCTATCGAAATGTTTTAAAAAAAAATCATATTGCAGTCAATATCACTGTTTTTTACTTGAGTTTTGTTCCTTTGTGCCTAAAAATTTGAAATATCCGTAAAAATATCTATGAATTTCCGTTGCCAACCTTAAAATTCCGCCCCAATAAAAACCCTATACAATTTCAAACTTTTATTAAAAAACATTTTATTCCAAATCAATTGCCAACATTTTTTTCCCGACCGCTGCTACTAACATTTCAACGCTCAATTTCCACAACATTTCAGCAAGTTGGTCGTTTTTCGCACTTTCGCTTTCCTCGCACCGAAAACAATTATTAAAATAGACCCCAGTAACCCCCGTCAGTTCAATTGCAGTAGCACAAAAAATTGTTGTACTTGCTGCTTGTTGTAAAGACTTGGTAAAAGGTCGCACAATTGCGAAAAAAATGCGATAAACCCACCAATTTCTTGCCAATTTCGACGACACCATATTTCCTGGATGAAGACTAAAAACGGAAATTCCCAAAGGTTGCAATTTCTTTGCTAAATGTCGAGCAAAAAGAATATTACACAATTTCGAATTATTATAAGCCGTCATGTCCCAATATTTAGCAGGAGAGTCAGGAGAGAGTGTTTGAATTGAGATATTTTCAGTTGTTAAGTTTGCATACCTGTGTATAAAGTACAATTTAGTAACTTTTTTACGTTATGTTGTCTCACCTGTGTGACTCAGATGACACCACAACCACCCTAGATCCAGTCACAAGTAACGGTTTTAATAAAAGTGTAAGATAAAAATGTGCTAAATGATTTACTTGAAACGTAGTTTCATAACCATTTACAGTTTTACTAAATCCAAGTCCAAAAACCCCAGCATTTAAAACCACAATATCAAGTTGTTTATACATTGTTTTTATGTGGTTGGCAAAACTTTCCACACTGCTTAAATCCCCCAAGTCGAGATAAACAGCTACACAGTTATCCCCCGCAGCTTGCTTCTCTTCCCTTATCTTCTCAATTGCTTCTGCAGCCCCTATTAGGTCCCTACACCCAAAAATCACCCCACATCCGTGTTTGGCTAAAGACCTGGCTGTCTCAAACCCGATCCCTGTGTTTGCTCCCGTCACTACCGCAACTTTTCCATTCAAATCCCGGCCGTGGAGAACCTGAAGGGCTGTACTTGATGCATCAAACCTCTGCCTGTAATCATTAGGGTGGTCCTTTTCTTCGACTGCAAAAGCCAGTCGAGGGTCAGTGTATGTAGTTCTTCGGTTTTCGTGGTCAACATAAATCACTTTTCCACTAGTTTTGTCAATACAGCGTTCCCAACCGAAGGGTAAATCCCCGGATACTCGCTTTTTCTTACCGGTACGTGGGTGTGTCCATTGGGTTGCTTTGGTCAAGTGATTTGCATAGAAAACACTACCGTCGACAGTGACACGCTCTTCCCAACCCGGAGGCAGTTCATCTTCGCTGTCAGACTCCGGGAGATTCATTTCAAGGGGGCTACAAAGCTACATAACCTTACTTTTTACAAATGCGTTTCCAACAGATAAGTTGCTGTTTCGTTAAATTAATGTAACTAATTGCTAAAATTCACAAAATTGGCAAATATTTCAATGTAAACGTATCGTTTGGAAGTGTTTTAATTAAAATTTGACATGTAAACATAACCTAGGGAAATTTGCTGTTTCGTAATATTAGGTTGGTGGTATTGTGGCAATTAAATCCGAAGTGAGAATTTCAAATTCTTAAACCAAAAATTACTTTTGTGATATAATAAATATCTGTTTTTACCAAAAAATATAGTTCTTAGTATTTGAATTTTTTTTATTTTTGTTTTATCATAATTAACACAATTTTTGCCTTCATATTTTTTTGTTTACATGTTGGGAAATTTTCTTTGTGATGTTTAGGTTGGTAGCAGTTACGTGGGATTTTCCAAATTTAAGTTCGCAAACACAAGTTTTTCTTATTTTTGTACGATTAAATAAAACAATTTGAAATAAATAAATTACTAAACAAAAAAAAACGAACTTGTGACGTAATAAGTGTCTCTTTTTACAAAAAAATATAATTTTTTTATTCAAATTATTTTTATTTATGTTTTATCATATTTAACGCTTTATCTTCAATCACTTGTCTGCTTTTAAAGGATTTTTATAAAAATTTAATGTTTAAATAATCTGAGATAATTCGCTTTTATCATATTTATGTCAGTAACAGTTAGGTAACAGTTAGGTAACAGTCAGGAGTGGGATTCAGAACTGTTTTTTCTTATTTTTAATTAATTAAATAATACAAGTTTATACTAAATCAGTTTTATTAAACAAAAACAGTCTTGTGACATAATAAACACCCGTATTGACTAAAAATGTCGGTTTTTATTATTTAGATCCTCTCCATTGTTGCTTTATCATATCTGCCGCCTTTTCCCCAATCATCATTATCACAGCATTAGTATGACCAGCCACAACATTAGGCATAATAGCCCCATCAACTACTCTTAATCCTTTAATCCCGTAAACTCTTAATTTTTCATCAACAACAGCTTCTGGGTCATTTGAAGGCCCCATTTTGCATGTCCCCACTTGATGTCCTAAAGTTGTAGCAACGTGACGAACAGCACAAGCCCAGTACTCATCACTTCCAAAAACTTGACTTTCACAACCAGGAAAAGGGATTGTAATCATTGTAATATTGTATTTTTTAAAATGACGAGATTGTGTAATCGAAATGGCCTGAAAAAATATATATTTATTTGCAGATATAGTTTTAACTTGGCCGACAATTAAATATTGCATAAATGTAGTTACTGGGTCAATAACAATATAATTCATGATTGTTCACCTTCACCTTACATTTCTTGATGTACACGACAATTAGATTTGAAGTGAGTAAACAAAGAAACAAAAACCTTGAAAAATAGCAAAATAAAAACAAGATAAACTCATTTATTGTTTTTGAATGAGTTGAGAAGTGAAAGTTTTACGTAACTTTGGAAATTTTGCCTCAGACACAGACGCGAGATGTGTTCCAGTAACCTTTATTTGCATTTCTACATTACAGTTCTTTGGTAAGGCAATAAAAGCGTTACGATAACAACAGGCCCTTGCATAAATGTAAAAAATAATAAATAAAAGCGTAAAATAAAATTTGATACTTTGTAAATCAGCTGACTGATGCGCCAATGGCGCCCTTTTAAACTTGGTAGCAGTGTCGCCAACCCATTGACGATAATGTCCTTCATATGATGGAATAAAAACCTCTAAATCTAAGCTAAATTCCCCCAAAACATACGGCATTTTAAAAAAGACTACAATCATAAAGTCAAAAGAAAAAATATAGTTTTCTACAACATACAATTGTTAATTTATTTCTGATGAATGGATAATAAATAAAATAAATAAACGCACCGTGATCAAAAAAATATTGATTCAGTTGGCAAAAAAAAAATTAACAGTTTAATAATTTTTTTATAATTTAGTAGTAGTAGTTAAAAATAATTTAAAAAATCTTTTCCTTTAAGTATTCCTCTCTTCTGCATAAAATACCCTAAATTTATGTAAAAATCTCTAAAGTTGACAAATCTCTAGTAGTTGTTAGTTACTAGAACTCAATGGAATTATTCGTTTTATATTTCTCGATGGCGCCCCTTTGAAATGCTGTTTATGTTTGTTGCACTCACTCGTCCAAAGGACGGCGCGGCTCTCTTTAATTTTGTAAGGTTGCAATGGAAACGGTGATTCTATAGTGATCCAGAAACGCTAACGTTATATTGCTCAGTAGCTTTGTGCAACATTTAATTTTTTAACAAAGAGTTTACAATCCAATTCGCCGGCTCTTGCCTAACCATAATTTAAAGCTTCTTATTGAGCGATATGCTCATTCAGGTCCTTGCAATCTTGAAACAGTTCTACCCAATATAACGTTAACGTTTCTGGATTACTGTACTATTATTGCTATAAAAACGAACGTTGCTGTAGACACTTAAGAGGAAACCGTACATTTCCTGTTGACTGCACTTTATTAATAGGAAATAATGCTTTGCAAAGGTTTCGAAGCCTGAAATAATTTTGAGATTCTTAAAAAAGAATCGTTCAAAATTTATAAAAATACTTGGTTGCATAGACAATAAAAGCAGCTTTAAAATAATGTGTCACTTGATTCCACTTGCTATTTAAATTTTTTGAAGAGGTAAGAAGTGCCTCTGAGCTTTAGAGAGATGTGGTAATAACTTTAAAACTATGATAAAATTTGTACCCTATTAAAGCTAAAATTGACCTGTTTTAGCATTTTTTTTAAACTTGGACAAAATTGGAAATTTTAAAAAGTGCAAATTTTAGTGGAGACAACCTATGTATGATCTGTATGCATTAGAATGAGAACCATGATAAAGATAGCGCTATAGCTGCAACCTTACGTTGATTGGCTAGATATGTTAGGCGGTCACCTTATAATAGTTAAGTCACCTTGGTAGTTGGTAGACACTCACCATTTTAATTCCCTCAACCATGGTTCTAACATCCTCTTCCTTTTCAAAATAGTTGGGTACAAGTACAGGCCAATGCAACGGATTTTTATCCTTTAAAACAACCCTTCCTCTGCTTTTTGGCCGCATTAAAACTGGTGCGATACTAAACGCCGGTTTGTAGGCATACGGGGCGTAAACTCGCTCAAATAGGCTTCTGGGAATCCCCAGTAAGCTTCTCAAGCTGCCATAAACGTCCCCATTTAATGCACCAGCCCCTAAAACCAGTTCAATATCTGGATAATTTTGAATTTCGGCGTACTTTGTCTGCACGAAAGCTAGAGCTTCGGCCCCTCCAGGTATTGTATAGGGCCCTCGTCCATTAAAAATGTAATTAAAAATATCGACAGGGTTTTGTACTCCACGATCTGACACTGTGACAGATTCGTTGACAAAAAACGCAAGAGCAGACATTGCCATATGATCCTGAAGGTTGTATCCCACTTTCAAGTCTTGTAAAACGGGAATTCCCGCACGGGTTAAGTCGTTCTGGGGACCTACTCCAGACAGCATAAGCAAATGTGGGCTGTTGATAGTACCGGCTGATAAAATAACTTCTTTTTTTGCTCGTACAGTGTATTTTCTGCGGTTTTTTAGAAATTGGACACCATAAGCTTGTTTGGTGTTAGGATCAATTAGGATTTTGGTGACTCGGCTTCGGATTGAGATGTGGAGGTTTGGGCGGTGAAGAATTGGTTTAAGGAAGGCTTTGGAAGCGCTGCAGCGCATTCCGTTACGCATTGTTGCCAAAACTTTGGAAAAACCCAAACCTTGAGGGCCGTTAGGATCAACGTTGGAGTATCCCAAATCTTCGCCTGATTTGATAAATAGTTTAACGAGGGGAGATTCGTAGCCTGGGTGTTCTACGTTAAGGTAACCGTTTTTGCCGTGGAATCTTTCATCGATTTCGCGACATTTTGTACAATTTTCTGATTTGATAAAGTAGGGGAGGACTTGGTTGTAGGCCCAACCTGGATTGCCTAGATTTGCCCATTGGTCGAAATCTTGTTGGTTTCCTCGGGTGTATAACAAGAAATTGATGACGGACGTACCTCCTAGGGCTTTGCCTGAAATCCAAACAAAGTGTTACAAATAATTTTCTATTTAAAATTATTTTTTAGTATATAAGGTTCTAGAAACATGAGGAATTTGATTAAGGATCGTGATTGAAAATAAAGTGAAGATCTCTCAGTGCCATCTTCAATTTCGATGACCAAAATCTACTTCATGTGAGAAGCCTTTGCCCTACTATTTATAGACTGCAACCCATTTCTTAAATTAAATTGTTTTTCTCAGTACATCTTCGACAGAGATCTACCTCAAGCAAGTTTATTTTTTAACAGATCTCTTAAAATTTTCACAAATATGATGGACTCTACAATCTAATCTAAAAAAAAACGATTTAAAAAGTCTTGAAAAAATAAGAACAAAAAACTACGGCCAACACAAAAAACATAAAAAGAATTTTTTTAGAATCGAAAAATATTGTAGAATATTTTAAAGAACTTGTTTGGAAGCTTCTAAAAGAACTAAAATGGATTTTACAATTTAATAAAAGCCTATTTAAAAAGAAATAAATACAAAAAATCATGACCAGTAAAAAAAGAATAAAAAAAAATTCTAGTAAAACCAAAAAAGATCTTAGAAGATTTCGAAAAAAATTGTTGAAAGATTCT
Organism: Tribolium confusum; assembly: GCA_029207805.1. NCBI lineage: Eukaryota > Metazoa > Arthropoda > Insecta > Coleoptera > Tenebrionidae > Tribolium > Tribolium confusum. The sequence goes on along the minus strand of JALGAY010000007.1, from coordinate 7,990,286 downwards.
AGAAATACAGAAAACGATTTCAATATACGTTCTTATCTCTTCTAGTCGCCTTCTTTTAACATTCAAAAAAGACGATTAAAAAAAGTAAAAAAAACAAAAAAACGAGGACAAATAAAAAGATGAAAAACACTACAATCAAAAAAAGGAAAAACCAAAAAAGATTTTAGACAAACTTGAAAAACGTCGTTGAATTGTTTTTAAAATATAAAGAAAAGGTTTTAAAGAATGTTAAAATACAACAACTTAAAAAAGAGAACAAGAATTGACTAGTAGAAAAAAAAACAATAAAAATTAAAAAAATAAAACAGAAAACTACCTCACGTAAAAAAAACAAGAAAAAATCTAAAATAAAAAAATATTAGAAGAAAAAAAAACAAAAAAAATTAAATAAGCAGAAAAATTACAATTGGAAGAAAAACAAAACAAAAACCAAGAACAAGAAGAACAAAAGCAGCTTTTAGAGCAATTTAAAGAAAAGATTCTACAAAATTTTTTAAAAAATGACAAAAGAAAGTACTACAAGAAAAGGAAACAAAAGATAAAGTAAAATAAAAGAAACATTCTTAAAAAATTAGAACACTGTTGATTTGTTAAAGCTGTCGATTCCAAGCAAAGAAAAAATAATAAAAATCAGAAAAACAAGGACTGGAAGACTGGAGACTTGGAAGAAAAGAAGAAGAAGAAACATTTCAAGTAAAAAATAAAGAAAAATTTAAGCTAAAGTCAATTGGGAAATTCTGGTAAAACAAATCAAAGTTCTAGGCAAACTTAAATCAACAAAAACTAGAAAAAAAAGACAAGAAAGACGACTACTAAAAGAAAACAAAAAATAAAAAGTTAAGACCAGTAAAAACCAAAAAATTTCAGACACTGAACACATTTGAATATTTATGGACCAATTTACAATAATTCTTGCCTCCAACTTCTAAAGAAAGTTTTTATAAGAAGGTTCACAAAGATTTTTAACAGAGGTTAGTCGAAGGCGACAAACACATTTCAGAATTTTTTTTAATAGTTCTCGTTTTTGGTTTCCAATTGTGTTTAAAAATTGTGTATGGTCCTTCGAGCCGGATGTAAAGAAATGTTTTGAGTATAGAAAGAACGATTTATTTATTAATATTTTAAAGTAAGAAGTAAAAACTGTGTTCGACCAAAAAAACCTTTTTGGCCGAACACAGTTCATATCATACAAATCAACAATGTAAATTAATAATTATGAAATAAACCTGAAGATGGAGGTAGCCACCTCCGATACGTTGTTTAAACAAATTCCTTATATATTTTTTCACAAATTAAAATTTCTTTTAACTCCAAGATAAAAATTATCTTTGAAAATATATTTTAAAGCTTTTATTAATTTAATTTAGCGACAGTTTTTATTTTATTTTATTATTGTAAAAAGATTTATTTTTACAATAATTGTTGTTTTTAAATCTCATCGAAGCTTCTACCCCCTTTTCAAAGATTTTAGAAAAACAAAACAAAAAATAAAAAAGTTTAAAAAAGATAAAGAAACAAGAAGAATTGTGACAAATAAAAAAACAATAAAAATTAAAACAAAAAATTTTTGTTATAACAGTAAAAATTTCTAGAATAAAAACAGTTCTTAGAAAAAAAATAACAAAAAGTTTAAAAAAACAAAAAGAACAACGAATAACAAAGTAAGAAAAACAAGAAAAAACAAAGAACAAGAACAGCATAACTAGATTCTACAAAAATTTAAAAATAAAGATTCTACCAGAATTTAAAAAAAGTCTATATAAAGATAAAAAAAACAAAACTACTATAAAATAATCTAAAAAATAAAAAACATTGAAAAATCTTTGAATAAGTGAGAATTCAGAGAATTCCAGAAAACAACTAAAGATCCTAATCTTTAGAACTGGAAGAAAATAAAAAACCAGAAAAACAATAACTGGAAAAGAAGAAACACTGCCACTAAAATAAAAAATTTAAGAAGTTAAAAATCATTAATTGAAATTCTTAAAAACAATGTTTGTAAGAGAAAAACAAAAAACTACTGAAATAAAATGAACAAAAAGAGCTAAGACTAGTGGAAAATAAATTGACATAATAATAATGTTTATTGACGGTTAGGTTAGATACACCATTTACATAAATAAAAAAGAAATATAATACAAGGCTAAAGTTTTTAAAGCACAGAGCTTCGAAAAGAAGTATATGAGACTCCCACAAATTCGACATCGCTTAGATGTAGAGTAAGATGGGACATGCGTGACAGTGGAGAAAAAGCTCCGTATAAAGTTCTATGAAATGGTATGTCTAATAAGTGGTAGTTTCTCAATAAACGTCTAGGAACATGCAGCAAACACTTATCTAAAACATCAGGACAACAAATAATACCATTTAAAACTTTGTAAATAAATATAGAGTCAAAAAGTGTTTGTCTATGAGAGAGTGGCAAGAGACGTAGATAATCTAATATGTTTTTATAGTTTCTCGAATCATATAAAATATTAAATTTAAAACATAAAAATTTGACAAACCTTTTTTGAACTTTTTCTAATCTACTGACAAAGGAGATTATATAATGGTGCAATATTCTAACTGGGAACGAATAAAAGAACAATAAAGGATCAAAAAAACACGTAGATTAAAAAAATTAGAACATAAACGAGTCACAAATCCTAACATTTTGCTAGCCTTGTTAACTATGTTATCAAAATGAGAGTGATACGATAAATGACAATCTACATTTACACCAAGATCTCGAAAATTAGAGACATTTTCCAATATATGACCACATAAAGTATACGAGAAGGGTTTGGGACATTGTTTACGACTGAATCTCATTGCTTTACATTTCTCTATATTTAATTCTAACTTATTATTAATACACCACATTTCAAATGCATTTAGATCAGATTGAAGCAAAAGGGAATCATTTTTATCTGATATTTTTCTAAATATTTTTAGGTCGTCGGCAAATAAAAGAAAATGACTGTATGTAAGGTATTTTTTATGTCATTTATAAATAATTGAAATAGTACGGGTCCCAAATGGGAGCCCTGAGCAATACCTAACTTAACCTGAATGCATCTAGATTTAACTCCATTGACAACAACAAATTGCTTACGATCGTATAAATTTGATCGCAGCCAAGATAATAAGGGATCCCGAATACCTAAATTTTGTAGCTTAAGAATTAAAAGTTCGATGTTTACTCGATGTAAAGTCAGAGATATTGAGAATAATAAAATAATGGTCCTTCGAGCCGGATATTGAGAAAATTTTAGTACAAAAATGTAATTTGCTATAATTCTCGCTTCAGACTTTTTAAGTTGTTGTGCTTTACCGTTTTTTGACTTAGTTTTTAATAAAAAATATTTGTTTAATAACAATATCTTTTACCTCGTGGCTGCGTGCATCGATAAGCCCCTAACATGCCTTTTTGAGTTTTTCGCTATTATAGCCCCAATTATAGCTGATTATGATTTGCAAAGATGCAATTAGTGGCACATCCGTTAAAAAATTCTCATCGTCGCTTGCTTCCAGCAACAAAACGGAGCAATTTGAACAAAAGAAGATTTTAAAGAAGCTTGAAGAACGACGATCGTGAAAATAAAGAATTTGAGAAACGACGCTTTTGCGTAGAAAACGAAGAGCAAAAAAAATCTTGGAAGAAGGAGAAAGACATCGACTGGAAGGAAAAGGTAAGCAAAGCAAGTTTCTAGAAAAATTTGAGAAACAACTGGTAGAAGAAGAAGAGCACAAGAAAGTTCAAAAAAAAGTTGAAAAACGACGATTATAAAAAAAGCAGACCTGAGACAGATTCTGAGAAGTTTGAAAAACAAGGTTAAGAAGAGAGAGACTAGTAAAAAAAACTGAGAAAAAGAACCACTGTGGTGCAAATAAATGTGACTCTATTATTGTTTCTATAACAATGTAATGCATGTAATATACGGAAGTAGAAATAACAAACGGAGTTTCTAGAAGAGCTTATAAAACGACGATCAGACGAAAAAGATGAGCAAAGAAAATTCTAGAAACAAAACCATTTTGAAGAAATTTAAAATGGTTATAAAGAGAAGAAAAACAATAAAAACAACGTGTGGAAAAAACAAAGATCAAGATTTTAAAGACACAAAGAAAGATAATGAAACTAAAAGATCATGGAAAAATACGACTAGAAGAATAGAAAAAATCTTAGAAAAACTTGCCACTTTAAAAATGCGTTAAATAAAGATAGAAGACAGATAAATAGAAGAGGAAAAGCGTTAGAGAGGAGTAGTTAAAATTATAAGAAACCTGAAAATTTTAGAAGAAATAAAAAAGCTTCTGAAAGTGTTTGACAAAGAGCCTTTGAAAAAACAAGAAAAATTTAGGAAAACGTCATGCGTTATTTAGTGAAAAGAAGACAAAGAAGAACAAAAAAAAATTCTGGATGGGAAAGAACAGATTCCAGAAGAACAAAAAAAGATTTTAGAGGAGCTTGAAAACGACGTTTGTGAAAATAAAAAATTTGTGAAACATTGCTTTTGTGTAGAAAATGAAGGAGAAAAGATTTTTTGGAAGAAAGAGAAAGTTTTTATTTCTCTTTAAATCGGCTTTTATTAAATTGAAGAATCTGTTTTACTTCGTTTCAAAATTTCTAAAAGAACTAAAACGGATTCTACAATTTAATAAAAGCCGATTTAAAGAAAAATAAAAACAAAAAACTATGAACAGTAAAAAAAGAATAATAAAGAATTCAAAAAAAATGTTTGAAAAGTTTTAGAGAAACTAAAATCTAGAGATTCTAGACTTTCGTCTTCCAAATTGTATAAAAACATTTGTTCTTTTTATCTTTTTGACTTAGTTTTTAATAAAAAATATTTGTTTAGTAACAATTTTTTTACCTCGTGGCATGTTGCAGCGTGCATCGATAAGCCCCAAGCATGCCGTTTTGAGTTTTTCGCTTTTATAGCCCCAATTATAGCTGGTTATGGTTTGCAAAGACGCGATTAGTGGCACATCCGTTAAAAAATTCTCATCATCGCCTGCTTCCAGCAACAGAACTGACCAATTTGGATTTTCACTTAATCTATTTGCGACAACACAGCCCCCCGAACCGGCTCCGATCACAACAAAGTCGTAATTTTTCCGAAAATTTGTCGTATCTCGTATTTCACTAGCACCGATAATTCTGCGGAAATCGTTGAGAAGACTTTGAGATAGAGTGGCTGTGATAAACGCGAAAAGCAGCAAAAGTGGTCTCATTTTATTATCATTGCGCGGTGTTTGAATCAAGACTGTTATTGTGTGATTTACCGAACGAGAAATTGTATTCGAATTGGGGCGGTTGAGTCAAGGACGACTCGTTTGGTATCTTTATAAGATTGCACATCTAAGGTTGGGAATTATGTAAAAGTTTCACGCTTGGGTATGGTATACATGTAAATGGGGATTGTTATGTAATTTTAATTAAATTTGGAATTTCGGTAATTTTTTTAAATTATGGAGAGGATTGCAGTCGAGTTACTTTCTAGGAAAATTAATTAGGTAATTGGAATTCGATAAAGGAATTGTTTCAATTGAATGTGGGGGGCACGCTGCTAATAAAATAAAATTATAAACTTTATGTATTTCAGATTGATTAGAAATTTATTATCCTTTTTCTTGTTATCTAATAAATGTAATAAAACTGTGTCATAATTATAAAATTTACAAAAATGTTTTAACGATTATATGGTGTGTTCTTTTAAATTAGGTGCCAAGGTTGGCTGTAACAATTTTGCCGACATTGAAGTTGTGATGCAATACAAAAATTCGTGTTAAAACAATTATCTTTTTAAACAAAAATTGACGCTATAATAGACAATTTTAAAAAAATGTTAAAATTGTTTAAAATTTTGAATATTTATGTAATTCAAAATAATTACAAATTATTATGCTTTTTCTTATTATCTAATAACAGTAATAAAGCTGAGAAATAATCATAAAATAATAATAAATATTTTAGCGATTACATGGTGTGTTCATTTAAATTAAGTGCCAAGGTTGGCCGTAACAATTTTGGCGATATTAAAGTTGTGACGCAATACAAAAATTCATGTTATAACAAATTTAAACAAACTTTATTTTTAAACTAAAATAATTGCTACGCTAATAAAAAAAATTTTTAATCGTTATAAATGTCAAAAATTTTAAAAACGAATATTTCAAAATTATCGAAAAAACATATTTTGTAAAAGTAAACCTCTCGACCTTTGTGGTACGTCTACAATCTAAAATTTTATATGTATATTTTTTAAAAACGTATGTACCTTGTAGGAGACAGTGTGATCAGCCGCCCGATTCACACAGAAAAAATTTATTACTGGAGAAATAATTGGCAATCTGTGCTTTGTTCTAGTGTAAACCGCTCTTCTTACGTGGTATAAAATGCTCCAATGAGACTCGCTTAATTTAGACCCTACTATGACCAATGTTTCGTTCTTAAAAAATAAACTATAGAATAGATTTCCCAAAACACAGTTAAGATTGTTGTGACCTTTTAAAACCCAACAATTGTTCATTAAGGTAAAATAACGAATAGCTAAAGCCTTAGAGCTGTTGTCGTGTGTGCAGAACTTCTAGAAGCATTCTTTTTAAAAAAAAATATTTCTAAAATATTTGTCTTCAACGAATTTTCAAATTGGCGAATTTCACTAAGATTTCTTAATTCTTCCAAAACCTTGTTTTCGTTCTCATCTACACGAACTTTTTCTGGTTCTTCTTCTCTTTCTAACCATTTTAAAATTTCTTTAGAATCATCTTGTTTCTAGAATTTTCTTTGCTCAATTTTTTTGTCTCATCGTCGTTTTTGACGCTCTTCTAGAAACTCCGTTTGTTATTTTTGAAACACTTCCGTATATTATAAGCATTATGTTGTCAAAAAAACAATAATAGTGTTACATTTATTTGCACCACATTGGTTTTTTTTTTCTCAGTTTTTTTACTCGTCTCTCTCTTCTAAACCTTGTCTTTCAAACTTTTCAGAATCTTTCTTAGCTCTTTTTTTTATAATCGTCGTTTCTAACTTTTTTTTAACTTTTTTATGCTCTTCTTTTTCTACTAGTTTTTCAATTTTTTTCTAGAAACTTGCTTGGCTTACCTTTTCCTTCCAGTCGATGCCTTTCTCCTTCTTCCAAAACATTTTTTTGCTCTTCATTTTTTACGCAAAAGCAACGTTTCTCATATTCTTTATTTTCACAAACGTGGTTCTTTAAGCTTCTTTAAAATCTTCTTTTGTTCTTTTAGAATCTGTTCTTGCTTGTCCAGAATCATTTTTTGTTCTTCTTTTTTTTTTTACTAAATAACGCACGGCGTTTTCCGAAATTCTTCTTGTTCTTCCAAAAACCGTTTATTAAACACTTTCAAAAGATTTTTGTTTCTTCTAACATGTTCAAGTTTCTTATAATTTGACTACTCTTCTCTAGCACTTTTCCTCTTCTATCTATATATCTTCTATCTTTCTTTAACGCATTTAAACTGGCAAAATTCTCTAAAATTTCTTCTATTCTTCTAGTCGTATTTTTCCATAATTTTTTAGTTTTAATTAATTAATTATCTTTCTTTGTTTATCCAAAACCTCGTTCTTTGTTTTCTTGCTCTTCTTCTCTTTATAACCATTTTTAAATTTCTTCACAATGGTTTTGTTGCTAGAATTTTCTTTGCTCATCTTTCTTGTCTTATCGTCGTCTTGCAGGTTCTTCTAGAACCTCCGTTTGTTATTTTTTACTTCCACATATTAGATTAATGAGCTGATTTCAAGTTGAGATAATACCGGTAGTAGCGCAAATTTTAATACTTTTCGATGACAACAGCGAATCACAACCCCGAATTTGTTTATTTTTCCATAGAAACGAAGATACTACCGGTATTATCTTAACTTGAAATCAGCCCATAAGAGTACTACGTTGTCATAGAAACAATAATAAAGTGACATTTATTTGCACCACAGTGTTTTTTTTCTCAATTATCCTTTACTAGTCTCTCTTTTCTAAACCATCTTTTTCAAATTTTTCAGAATCTTTCTTAGCTCTTTTTTTTAAATCGTCGTTTTTCAACTTTTATTTTAATTATCTTGTGCTCTCATTTTTGTACTAGTTGCTTTTCAAAATTTTCTAGAAACTTCCATTGCTTACCTTTTTCTTCCAGTTAATGCCTTTTTCTTTCTTCCAAAACATTCTTTGCTCTCCATTTTTTACGCAAAAGCGTCGTTTCTTGCATTCTTTATTTTTGCAAACGTCGATCTCAAAGCTTCTCTAATATCTTCTTTTGTTCTTCTAAAATTTGTTCTTACTCATCCAGAACCTTGCTTTGTTCTTCTTTTTACCAAATAACGAACAGCGTTTTCCCAAATTCTTTTTGTTGTTCCAAAAGCCGTTTTTCAAACTTTTTCAGAAGCTTTTTTATTTCTTCTAGAAATAAAGGTTTCTAGGTTTCTTATAATTTTGACTATTCTTTTCTAGCGCCTTTTCTATCTATTTTCTTATCTATCTTTAACACATTTTCAAACTGGCAAGTTTTTCTAAAATTTCTTCTAGTCTTCTAGCCGTATTTTTCCATAATCTTTTAGTTTCTTTTGTTCTTTAATTTTTAATTTAGTTTCTTTTGTTCCATAATCTTCTAGTATCTTTGTTCCTCCAAAACTTTGTTCTTTGTTTTTTTCTTCACGAAGTTTTTCTTGTTCTTCTTCTCTTTATAACCATTTTTAAATTTCTTCAGAATTTTCTTTGCTCATCTTTGACGTCTTATCGTCGTTTTCTTCTCTCTTCTAGAAACTCCGTTTGTTATTATTTACTTCCATATATTAGAATCTTTACGTTGTCATACCAATAATAATAGAGTGACATTTAATTGCACCACTTTTTTCCGTTTTTTTACTCGTTTTTCTCTTCTAAACCTTGTTTTTCAAACTTTTCGAGTCTTTATTAACTCTTCTTCATCTTATAATCGTCGTTTTTCAACCTCTTTTTAATCTTTCTTGAGCTCTCTTTTTCCTACCAGCTGTTTCTCAAATTTTTCTAGAAACTGGCCATGCTTATCTTTTGCTTTTGGCGGGTGCCTTTCTCCTTCTCCCAAAAAATTTTTTTTGCTCTTCATTTTCTACTCGAACGCATTGATTTTTAAATTTTTTTTTTCGCAAGTTCCTCTGAAATCTTTGTTTGTTCTTCTAAAATCAGTTCTTGCTTGTCCAAAACCTTCTATTGTTCTTCTTTTTCTTCTTTTCACTAAATAACGAGCGGCTTTTTCTCAAATTCATCTTGTTTCTTTAAAAAACGTTTTCCAAACACTTTTATAAATTTTTTTATTTCTTCTAGAATTTTCAGGTTTCTTATGATTTTGACTACTCCTCTCTAGCGCATTCTTCATCAATACTGGCTTCTATACTCTGTTTTTTTGCCTCAGAATAAGCAGTAAACAATAAAAATTAATTTTTTCTTTTCTTCTTCCAAAATCCGTTTTTCAAATACTTTTAAAACTCCTTTATTTCTTCTAGAATTTTCAGGTTTTTTTTATGATTTTTACCACCCCTTTCTCGCACTTTTCCTCTTCTATGTGTATAATCGTTAATGTTGGCCGAGATGGTCTGATTTTTTTACCTGAGAGAAAGCAGTAAGCATTGAAAATTTAAAATAATCGTTTGTGATTGGTTGATTTCGAAAATTAATTCTTTTCTTCTTCTTCTAAAAGACGCTTTTCAAACTGTTTTAGAAACTCCTTTATTCCTTCTAAAATTTTTAGGTTCCTTTTGGCTTCGACTTCTCTTTTCTGGTGCTTTTCTTCTTCTTCTATGTGTATATCCATTAATGTTGGCTTCTATAATATTTTTTATTTATCTGAGACTCTGAGAGAAAGCAGTAGGCATAGAAAATTTGGACTACTTGTTTGTAATTGGGGAAATTCTAAAACTATTTTTTTTTTTCTTTTTTTCGAAAAACCATTTTTCAAAAACATTTAAAACTCCTTTATTTCTTCGAAAATTTTCAGGTTTCTTATAATTTTGACTATTTTCCTCTAGCGCTTTTCCTCTTTTATGGATATATCCGTTAATGTTGGCTTCTATAGTTTGTTTTTTACCTGAGAGAAAGCAGTAAACATTGAAATTTTGAAAATCTCGTTTATGGTTGCTCAATTTCAAAATTAATTCTGCTTCTCTTCCTATTCCAAAAGCCGTTTTTCAAAATTTTTTAAAACTCTTTTATTTATTTTAGAATTTTCAGGTTTCTTATCATTTAGACTATCTCTATCTAGCGCTTTTCCTCTTCTATATCTAAAGTCGTTAATGTTGGCCTCTATGGTTTCTTTTACCTGAGACAAAGCAGTAAACATTGAGAATTTGAAATACTCGTTTGTGATTGGTCAATTTCGAAAATTAAACAAACACAAAGAATTTTTTTCAATTCTAATGCTTACTAATTTTTCTCCGGATGAAAAAGATGAGTCATATTTCTGGGAAGAATGACGTAAAACTTAATAGAAGACGTCAAAAGCATTCTGAGACATTACCTCAATTTGAGTAAATTGTAATAAAGTGAGATTTTAGAGTTGCATTTGGATGTTTGCTTTAAACCATTTTACATTTCCAAAACCTACTCCTACACTAATTTTAAAACAGCACCCTTTAGATTTATAATAAATTTCCTTTGACTCGTCATAACTTTCTCGAAAATTGATTAGATAATTTCTATGCACACCCAGAATTACCATAAACGAAGTGACAAACACGTTAGAGTCATATAAATGTTTTATTTTATAAGAATAGTAATTACAATTGTAAAATAATAAAAATAAATAATGTATAAGCATTCATTCCTATTGAAACAGCCTCCGATTTTCCATTTCCTGTAAAGAAAAATTAATTACAGTAATTTAATAATAGAGAAGGTTAAAGATCGTCATGATTTTCCAATTTTCCATAAATGGAAACACGGGAAATTCCAAAACGGGATATGCAACCAACAGTACACAATTATTTAAACTTTTTAATAAATTTTACTATTTATAGTATTTTTATCAGAAAATAAAAATTTGGCTAAAGTAACAAATCAGTCCCTAACCCAAAATTTATACCTGCTCTTCTAAATAGTTACACAAATTTGTTAAATAATTTATGCCTTAAGTCAAGTTCTCATTTTATGCTAAAAAAAGTATACCAACCCTCTACGCAACTAGTAAAATTCCTAGATGGTGTAAATCCCTCCCGACATTTGCAAATATTGTCGCCTCCGCATTCAGCAAACTCCACATTTGTGCACATATCAGTACATTCCTCCCCAAGAATTTTTATATCTTGACACACGTTATGCCGAATTCCACAATTACAAAATCCATTAATACAAGTAGCGTTTTTCAATTGAGCGCATTCGGTATTATCGCGACACGAAACCAGCCCTAAAAATATCGTTTTTACCACTCAACACAGATAATTTGAATTTTTCTGACTCGAGTTATCTAAATGACGAAATGCTTGACACTTTAACGATGCTAAAGGTCTCGTAAATTATAAGATAATCGAGTTACTTACAAACGAAATTGCCTTTTGATAATTTTGTTAAAACGATAAAAACTACAAGAAAAATGACCGACTTCATTTCGAACGGATATGCACAATGAAATGGAAAAAATGCGTCTGAAATGACCAATTTATAGCAGTGTCTTATCCTGAGGAAACTCGTTTTTTCTGAAAAACTATTAGTCGTTTTCCGGAAAAATTAAAAAAGTGTGAAACACACTTCGAAACGTAATGGGGAAACCACAACTTCCGCTAATTACATCACATTTCATTCAAATGAGATAATTCATTGCCAAATTAAGATACCAAAAGTTCACTAACATCTTTTATCATTTCAATAAGGTCGATCACGTCTCATACAATTTTGGATAAGTTTAATTTAGTAGCAAGTTAAATGCCTCTAACAAGTTCAATAACACTCTGTTTATTTTTATTTACAAAGCGAGTGCAATTACGAAACTATTTGAACATTTACAATTGCTGAAAATTAGCTGGAGTTAAGCCGAAAATAAATCTTGCAAACAATGAACAAATTTGTATGCAAATCGGGTAAGCGACGGTGTAAAGTGTTTCTTTTGTTATAAAATATTCACATATTTTTTATTTTTGTCGTCAGTTGGAATATTTTATATCAGATCTTAAGCTAATGGACGATTTGTTGATAATAAAGACCGATTTGTTGATAAACATTGAAAGGCGCCAAGAGTTTGTGATTTATGGCAAAAATCAAAGAGTTTATTTCTAATTCAGTAATTCCTCTAAATTGAAATTTCAAACCAAAATTTTTTTAACTGTTTTGGGTTTTGTTTTACATGTAAACTCACTTTGTACTTGTAATTACAATCTATTTGCGTCAGAAGCAACAAAATAGCAATATAATGGGTTTTTTTAAACTATCGGGTGTTTATTTAAATTTGGTATCAGGGAATATTAGCCGTGATCAACAAATACTAATTGAGTTGGCAATCAAGTTACTAGAATTTATTTTTTGCTAGTTGTCGGTTTGTTAAGATTACCGATATAGGTTATGTTTTATGTCTCACACCTGTCAAAAGAATACCAAATGAAAATTTATAATTAATCCATTTTCAACAACAATAATGATTTTTTTAAATAATACAACAGAAAATAAACCAAATAGGAAAACCAAAATCCTTAGAGGAGGATTGAATTTGCATTTTTTTTACCATCTTAATAAAGTCTTTGAACTATTCTCTTGAGTAGGCTCTTGAATTTTTTTTGTATCCGGCTTTTCAGGCAACAATTTAGGAGCCGAAGACAATAATTGTTCAAAAATTAATGTTTCTACGAGGTTTATTATAAAGAAATAAAAACTGTTACCTTTGGTTTTTAAATTCTATTAAAAATTTTAAAATTTACATTTTTGAAAAACTCAAACAAAAATTATTGTAAATTACCTCTTCTAATCTCAGACTTTTTTCAATTGCCCAAAGGACCATCAATTTTTAACACAATTTTTATGTTACAATAGAAAAAATATAGTGTCCCAAAATTCTATGTTTTATGTTTGATATTTCCGTTTATTTGTTTATAAAATTGTCTTATTTAATGTTTTAGGGTTTATAAGATTTAATAAGCCCTAAAACGTTAGTAGTAAAGTAACAAAAACAAAAATAAAAGTCTAAATAGAACTATTGCAAAATGTCCCGTCTATACTCAAACCTTTTTCCTTCTTCCCGCTCGAAGAACCTTATAATTTTAAACACATTTTGTGAGCCGAAAAACAACTGATATAAAAAATGTTTTTGAAGTGTTTATAAAAAAAGTAAAATTAAACGCTCGCAAGAAATTGTCTTTTTTATACTAACAATAAGACGTTTCTCTTAATCTGACTCGAAGGACCATAAAATATGTACACTTTAGGAGCTAAAGACGACGATTATTACAAAAATTAATATTTACCGCATTTTTTATATAAAAAAAGACTACAAACTGTCTTCTCCAGCTCCTAATTTCTACTAAAACCTTTAATATACAGAGTGATTTTTTTATCTTTTCCCGCCTGAAACTTTAAAAGTAGGCAACACATTATACTTTGAAAAAATTATTTTCAAAATTAAGGCCTCTAGAGTTGTAAATTAATGTCAATATTGTTGATAATACCTTTAACAGTGCTTCCAGAGTCAATTTATTTGGATCCTTTGTTGCCACATTATTTAATTAATTAACTAACTTTTCGTTTGTATAACGTGTTGCCTATTTTTAGTGTTTCGGGCAGGAACAGATAAAAAATCACCCTGTATATAACTAAATCAAAAATTTTTGGATAATAGAAGTAAAAATTATTAGAATTGATCTGTATCTACAAAGACTTTTCTCAGTATCCTACTCGAATAATTATTCTTTTATTAATCTAAAATTTATCTTGGTTTTTTACTATTCTTAACTTTTTTTTTCTTTAGTAGTCATTTTTCTCATTTATACTTTTTTCCTAAATATTGTTTTTCAAATTTGCCTGGAATTTTATTCCTCTAGCACCTCCCAATTGATGTTATCAACTTCTTAAATCCACCTTTATCGTTTATTTTAGTTGTATTTTCTTCTTCTTCTGTTCCAATCGTTATTGGTATTGTGATTATTTATTTTTTTCTATACCTAGGCCTAGAATCTACAGTTCTTTTAGAATTGTCTAACTACGTTTTTAAAACTTTTCTTTGTTTTTTTTCTTGTACAACATACATATTAATCTCCTGAGCTTTGTTTGTTATTAAGTCATCTTTTCTACAAATTTTTACATAATCCACTTTTTCAAATTTTTTTAGAATTTACTTCTCTTCTTCTTTTTCCACTAGTCGTAATTCTCCTTATTGGTCTTTTTTCTCTACCACCCTATTTACGTAGGTTTCATAACTCAAGTCTGGATAAAACTTTTGTTTGTTTATGCGTACTCAAAATTTATTGTGGTGACTTAAAAAGACGTCTAGACAATTAATTTATTTTTGAAATCAACCAATCACAAGTAGGTGTATCAATTTTCTAACGCTTGCTCGTTTCTCTTTTATAAAAAAAAACTAAATAAAAAGACAAATTGTGTCTGTTAAGTACATGTTAAAGACTAAAGGACAGTTTATAAAATTAAAGAACTATCCTTTGAAATAAAGGACGGTTGGCAACCCTAGTATGAACGTCATATACGTATTTACTATAATTATAATGTACTATTTAAAATTTTTGTAATGACAAACTACGGCACCCAATTTAAACCAACACTCACCTTCTTGTATTTTGAAATACTTTTGTGATTTTTACGTAACAAAAAAACATTTTTCACAAAACATTCCTCAAATAAATTAGTTGCAGATATTTATTAAATTCTTTGATATTGCCGAACCTGACAAAAAAATCAGATTTAGGTTTCTCAGCTGGTTTGACGTGAGAAAAAATTATTCTAAAAGTGTTTTCAAACAAAGGAAACAATTCTCAATTTAAGTTGGTAATAAAAAAAAAATTATTTAATAAACAATAATGCTCATAAAGACGTTTTATAATCGAGACTACTTAAAGAAAAAACAAGCATTAGCGAGTGTCATGATTAGATATTAGTCATAATTAAGATACGAGTTGATTACAATGTTTTTTTTTTGTTGATTGTAAACCGTTTTATCTTGAAATAAAAATCTCATTTTAAAAATTCAAAATCATTAATTAATGTAAAATTATACATTAATATGCACATTAATAAACGATTCATTGGCAAAAATCATGCATTAATTAGTAAACATTTAACAAAAAAAAATATTTCGTCTTATACCTTTAACAAAAGTAAATCATAACAACCTTAAAAATTTGACAAATTGTGTAATTTTTCGCCCGTAGGCAGAAAAAAATCATATCGGCCCGCATTTGTTGTTTACGTAAAAATGCTCTGTTTAATGTGTTATTTAACACTTTTAATTTATTTCAGAAGTTAAAGTTGTAGATAATTAAATATTTTTTATAATAAATTCTGCGAAACAATATTCTTATCGCCAATAGTTTAGGTTTAGGCATTAGACACCTTCAGAGATAGCCAAACTACCCTTTTCACATTTAGTTATAATAAAACGTTTATGTACTTTATATAAGTTATTTATTTATAAATATTTACGTAATGTAATAATATTTTATAATTTAAAATTTATTATAATTAGTTTGTTACTTTTTTACGTAAATAGTGTATCACAATAATATCATTACTTATTAGATATGTCAATATTGCAACACTAAAAAAATATAATGCTTTTTCTTCATTTGTACTTTTTCCTATAACATTTTTTGTATCTTTTCCCATTTGCGCAGCGTTTTTAAATAAAGCCACTTTTAAGAATATAATATAAGCCTCTGTATGGCAGTATATATTTTCTATTCGATTTAAAAACTTCTTTAACATTTTTATTTTAATATTATGTGTTTTACCAGTTTGTCAACATTTGTGACGTCATAATAAAGACCATAAGCTGAATCCGGGTTTGTACTATTTGTAAACTTTGGACAACTTCGGGTTGTTAATCCCTTTTTTCTGCCTTTGCGACGTAATATGCTATCGCCAGATTTTAATATAGACCTTTTAATTTTGAATTTTGCCAACGTTTCGTTTTATTATGTCTTTAAAACTTCCTCAAGACTTAACTTCGCAATTCTTGTTTTACATATTATAAAAAAATTAGTCTTACAACACAATAATTAGTCTTACAAGTCAATTTATAAAGATCGGAATCAACAAATTTTATTAAGTATAGAGAACGGTAAGGAATGCTTACCGTTCGAGCGAAGCGGCGACTCCAATTATTGTCTGAGAACAGTAATCCTTAACGTTCAACATGCTTATAACGTTTTTTGCGCGATTGGAGTTTCTAGAATAATAATAATAATAATTTATATCAATACATTTGTGATAATCGGGAAGATTAAAACTGAAAACTTTGGGTGGCTGTTCCATGGTTGCTATGGTTTTGTTCCAAACAAGTAAAATTGTCTTTTTGATACAATCATTCCTACATAGTTCTGTTTTGTGGTTCCGTTTTCGAAGCAAATATGAGCGATAGTGATGATCTACCGGATGATTTAGAAGACGCTTGGCAAGAAGGATGTTCGCCAATAATTCCAGAAATATCTAAAGCCCGATATGAACAGACATACAAGTTGTTTAAGGAATGGCGTGAAGCAAAGAAGATTTCTGTAAATGAAAAGAGCTTGTTAGCGTATTTTGTGGTGAGAAGTGGACACTTGAAGGCCCCAGGCAGTTTATGGGCGAAGTATTGTATGCTGAAGAGTACAATTAATTTTTCTCCATGATGCTATCGATATTTCTAAGTTTGCTACATTAATTGCTTATCGTAAGAGAAAAAATATTGGATATCGGCCTATGAAGGCTAAAATTTTTACCAAAGAACATGGAAAAATTCTTGAATGAAGCACCAGACGAACAATTTTTAATTCAAAAAGTATGTTGTAGATGATGAGGTGGTACATCTGAGTTCTAAGGAAACAATATATTTGCATGTAGCAATGATATTGGGAGTATCGGGCGCTTGTAGACGAGAGGAATTGTACAATATTAAAATGAGTGACATAGAAGAACATAACGAAATGTTTATAGTAAATATTTCAAATACAAAAACGAATATTCAGCGAACGTTCACAGTTATTAATAAAGAAAATGAAGCAGTTCATTATTTGGAAATACTTCGAAAATACATAATAATTCGACCAAGCAACCCAACGTCAGATCATTTATTTCTGAACTATCGAAATGGCAAATACACTAGGCAAGTCACAGGAAAAGGCACAATTGGAGGCTGGCCGTCAAAAATTGCAAAGTATTTAAAGTTGCAAGCCCCAGAAGATTTTACAGGACACTCGTTTCGACGCACATCGGCTACACTTTTGGCAATAACGGAGTTGATGTGTTGGGACTAAAAAAACATGGTGGGTGGCGTTCATCAACGGTGGCCGAGAGTTACGTGGAAGATTCCCTCCAAAACAAAATTGAATTTGCTCATAAAATTTTACACAGCGATGTTGGTGGACTATTACAACAACCTGGGACTTCTACGTCAGAAAGTTTGTCTATTAACACTAGAAACTCAAATGCGAGTGGTATTACTACTATTAATTATAATAATTGTACATTTAATTTTAATAAATAAATCGCAAAATTGTTTTTTTTTTGATTTAATTGCTTACCGTTCACTGAACGTTTAAACGGTAAGTAAATTTACCGTTTTGTTACACGTAGCAACCAGTAATAGCAACCTACCGTCGTGGAAACAGGCACAGTAAACTGATAAAAACAACCAATCGCGCAAAAACATATTTTAACACAAAATTTTATAAAAACTGGAAGCCGAAGACGACAATTCATAAAAACAAAAGCTGCATGAGAAGGCATTTTATTATATTAGAATTTGTAGACCACATTATATAAAACAAAGTTGGATATCACAAAAGGCATTTTATAAAAATCCCAACCAATAAAAAAATAGGCAACAATTTAAAAGATAAAAACTGTAAGAGCACTTTAATGCACTAGAAATTGTAGACTACATCTTATAAAAATTGGCCATCATAACTTATAAGAAGTATTTTATAATAATCGGAATCAATAGAAGGCATTTTATTTATAGCTTTTTTATCGAAAACAGAAGCCATAGAGAAATAGGCAACAATTTATCAAAAAAAAAACTGTAAGAGGCTTTTTAAAACACTGAAATTGTAGACCACATCCTATAAAAATAGACTGTAATAAGAGGCATTTTATAAGAATCCTAATCAGTAAAGAAACAGGTAACAATTTAAAAGATAAAAACTGTAAGATCATTTTAATACATTAGAAACTGTAGACTACATCTCATAAAAATTAGCTGTAATGAGAAGCATTTTATAATAATCGTAATTAATAAAAGGCATTTTATTTATAGTTTTTTTCATCAAAAACAGAAGCCAGAGGAAATAGGCAATTTATAAAAATGGAAACTGTAAGAAGCATTTTAATACACTAGAACTTGTAGACCACATCCTATAAAAATTGGTTGTCATAAAAGACATTTTATAAAAATCCGAATCAATAAAAAACATTTTATTTAAAGCCTTTTTTTATTAAACACAAAAACCATAATTTTTTCTATAAAAACTGAGAGTCGTAGGCGACGATTTATAAAAATAGAATCTGTAATAGGCATTTTATAATAATCCGAATCAACAAGAAACATTTTTTTTTTAAAAATGGAATATGTAATAAGCATTTTATAAAAATTGTTCTTATAAATTGATTTTTTGTAATGAAATGCCGTCTTTCATTGAGTGGCTGTGAAATTTAATTCATTAGTTAAGAGAGTTTTCTGATCATTTACTAATTTTACTGATTATTTATTAATTTTATCGATCATTTATTGATTTTTCTGATCACTTATTATTTAACTGACCTTTTGTTTAAATCATAAAATTTAAATACTGATTCGAGTGATTACTGATCATTTAATTTGAAGTCATCCAATAATAACAAAAAATAATCAATTTAAAAAAAAATAATATTCTACTCGGATTAAGTTTTTTCGTTAAATTTCTCTTTAAGAGCTTAACAAGTGGTGATAAATCATAATTGATTTGACTTAATAAAAAAATAAATTTTGGATGTCACCAAAATTGACCGATTTAATTTATTACCCCAGCGTTTAAATTAATAAACTGATTTTAACACTTGGCACCAATAAAAATGCCACCAATTGAGGAAACACTACTTAATAAAACTCCCAAATAAAAAAATAGTGTTTTTTTTGAGTTAAACTTCCTTCCTTAAGTGATGAAAAATTAGCTGGTCAAGAGAATACAAATTTGTTTTCCATATGTATCCCATCTGGTAGCGAGAATAGTTTCGTGTCTCCTTTATCAATGAATGGATGAATTCAGAATTCAGTCGCTCTTTATCACTTCACTAGTGAGAACGCATCTATTTTCAGCTAATTCTATTAAAAAATTTCGTGTAGAATTGTTCGTTTTAAAATAGATTTTTGTGAGAGAAATTCGGTAAGTAAAATAATTTTTCTAAATAAAATTTTAGCAAAAAACAATAAATTATTATATTATTGATAATAAATAAATAATTACTTCCTCAAGACAAAGTAACAAATTGTTCATTGATATGTTTTTTCTTTTAATTTCAGATAATCAAACACAAACAACTCAATTATAATGATAAACGCAACAAATCTATTTCTTATCACATTCCTAGTTTCAGTTTCAGGTAATTTCATAATACCACAAAACCAAAATCAAAAAAAAAAAAATTTCAGGCTCTGCTTTACACGGTCCTTGCGAAACCAACGACCATTGTGGCACTTTAGACACATTTTGTAAAAATGGAACTTGTGCCTGTCGTCCCAATTTCGGAGTGTTTGATGACCATTGTATTCAACGTAAGTCCTTGATTAAAATGCTTTAACAAGTGTCATGCATGTGTGGGCTGAAAAACAATTTTTCATCTCTTACATAAAAATCCGTAGTAATTTTGATGAAAACATGACAAAACATCACTGTTTATTTTAATTAGGAAGCACCAGTTAAAAGCAATTAAGACGATACTTACTCCCAGTTGTAAATTATACATTTGTAAAGTGTCAGCACTTTTCTTCAAATTTATTTCATTGCTGTTTATTACGAAATTTTTCTTCTTCAAGTTGCTGCACCTGCCATTCCATGTACTCATAAAGGAATTTGTAAAACAACACTGGGACATAAAGGGATTTGTTGGGAGAAATCCTGCGGGTGCAGGTCGTTTCATCATCTTTACAACAAGCAATGCATCAAAAGTAAAGGTTAGTAATTATTTTTTATAGTTCCGAAGAGCTAATCACTTTTAACCAATAGAAAAATTCGATTAATCGTTGCTAGGTAACGCGTTGAGGCTACCTTAGTGGTAGAACCAATCACTGAACAGGTCCGCATTACTCAACAGTTTTTTATCCAATAGAAAGACTCGATTAAACGTTGCTAGGTAACGCGTTTACGCTACCTTAGAGGTGGAGCCAATCACTGAACAGTTCGGCATTACTCAACAGTTTTTTAACTAATAGAAAAATTCGTTTTAATAAGAAGGCGGTGACTGTTAATAAAACAGCTCCTTGATAATTTCTTTAATTAATTATTAATTACGCATTTTTTTATAGGATTAGATGAAGAATGCGATGCTCATCATCAGTGCTATTGTGGACAAGACTGTAATGATAAAATTCAGTGTGAAAATCGAATTTGTACGTGTAAACCGGGCTTTAAAAAGTACAGCCGGAGATGTATACTCGACCCTAATTTCCGGCCTGAAATTAAATCTTCAGCAACAGTGATTTACTCGTTTAAAATGTTGGTATTGTTTTCTTTTTTAAAAAATATATTTTAATATTATTTATAAATTAGTTTTTTATTAGTCCTTTCATTTTTTTGAAGTTGGCAAAAAAACTTGTCTTGAAATATTAACACACAAGTTTGACATTGACATTTCTTATCTTATATCAAAATTTACAATTCTTGAATTATTATATTCGCCAATTTTTAAATAAATTAACAATTTCAAATCTTGAAACTTTTAATACTGTAATAATTCCCCAAATTCGGCTTTTTACATCTTAAAGAGATTTTCCAACAAATAATTTAATTAAAAACAAACTTTTTACACACAATTCAACAATAACTCTTGATAAATAACACAAACTCACAATGTATCGCCCACGCTTATCGCTCCGAAATCGCCGCTCTGTTGAACCGCTAAACTCAACTCATTTAGTTATTCGGTTTTGACTGAGTGGTCATCGCCCTCTCACTTGCTTATAAACACTTTAAACTAATTTGTCGTAGATTCTTCATTCTCTAAAGCCTGTTTTTTTACAATAAGCAAATTAATAAGTGCTGGAAATTTGAAACTTTTCCAGCCTTTACTGGCTTGTCTATTGCAAAAAAACAGACTTAAGCACGATCATAAGCATTCCTCTTCAGCATTCGAATTCAGTCAATAACCATACTATTTTCTAGTATATATTTCTGAGAACCCAATGAGCAATCGACCCGCAGATTTTCCTAGAACAATTCCATGTCATTCTTCGCAGAAATATGACTCACCGTGCTTCGAAAAACTCCAGCAAAAAGACGAAAACTGTCGTTTGAAAAAAAGAGAAAGTATTTGAGAAACGATATCTGGAGAAAAAAGAAGAACAAAAGAAAAATTTAGAACTTGAAAAGCAACCATTGGCAGAAAGAAAGCAAAAATGAATTATACTAAACAGAAATACTTCTAGAAAAATTCGGGAAGCAGCAATTGGTAGAAAAAGAAGAGCAAGTGAAAATTCTAGAAGTTAAAAGATGTCAGCTAGAAGAAAAAAAAAACATATGAACTAGAATAAGAAAAAAAGTTTTTAGAAGAACTTGAGAAACATCGTTTAGTAAAAAAAAATTCTACAAGTTGAAAAACGTCAACTGGGTAAAAAGAACACTTTCCGATTCCAGAAAAAGAGTTGCCAGAGATCGTTGAAAAACGAGAATAAAAAAAAAATAGAAGAGCTAAAGAAGATTTTAGAGGAGCTAAACGGATTTTAACAGAATAGTAATAGAAATAGAAAAGAAAGAATTATGTTAGAACTACGTTTAGAAAAAGAGATCAAAGAAAAATTCTAGAAGAAAACAAACATAAAAACGAAGAAAACAAGTTTATTTCAGTAAGATTCAAAAAATAACGACTAGAAAACAGAAAAATCTTTGAAAATTTCGACAGTTTGCAAAATGCTTCGATATTTTGAAATTGGAAAAAGAATTTGAGGTAAAGCTTCTAAAAGTTAAAATAAATTGAAAAAGGACAAGAAACTAGAAATAGAATATAATAAACGATTGTTATAAAGATAAAACATAAAATTATAGAAGACAATAAAAGACGTCAACTGAATATAAAACAAAGCAGTAGAGGATTAATAGAAGAAGAAAAGAAAAATGTAGAAGAGGTCGAAGAACGACAATTGAAAGAGACAAAAGCTAAGAAAGATAATAGAAGAATTAAAAAAAGTTCCAGAATAAGAAAAAACAGTTCTGATCTGAAAAACGATTGAAAAACAAAGACTAGCAAAGAAAGAAAGAAAATAAGAAAACTGCATCTACAAAAAAAAACAAAGAAAAAATTTTTTGAAAAAAAACCATGAAAACCTACGACTAAAAGAAAAAAAAATAAGCTTCTAAAAAATTTTAAAAAATCGACTATAAAAACAGTAGAATATCTTCGAAAAATTTGAGTTCGCAAAATGCTTTGAAAAAAACACTTTAAAAGTAGAGAAGAAATTTGAAAAAAAGTTTGAGAAACTAGAAAAAGAATTTGAGAAAATACCTATGTAATTGACGAAAAAAGAACAAAAAATTCTAGAAGAAATTGAAATGTCGGCTGGATAAAAAAAGAAAAGCAATGAAAGATTCAAGAAGAACAAAAAAAATTGAAAAACGATAATTGTATAAGCAAAAAACTAAAGAAAATCCAGAAAAACAAAAAACGATTCCAAAGTTTAAAAAACGACTGAAAGAAAAAAAATCTGGTAAAAAACATGAAAAACTACGACCGGAAAAGAAAAATATGAAAAAAGTAAAAGAAATAAGAAGAAAAATGTTTTCTTCTTTAAAAATTTTAAAAACGATGACAAGAAAAATATCTTCGAAAAATTCGAAAGTTTGCCAAATGCTTTGATAAAAAACATTTCAGTAATAAATTTCAGAAAGCTACTAGAATTTAAAAAATATTTAGGAAATATATAGTTAGGAAACTGGAAAGAGGATCTGAAAAAGAACGTCTGGTGAAAAAAAGACAACAAAAAATAAAACATTTTTTTGCTAAATACGTTTATTAAAAAAATTTAAAAAAATTTGCTTTCCTCTGCTTAAAAAAATACCAAATCAAAAAAACTAAATTACAAATCCTTATTTTAATACAAACAAATATAACAAAATAACTATTTTGCTCTGCCTCTGCCTCCTCTTCCACCCCTTGACCCACGCCCTCCTCTAGATCCCCGCCCACTAGCCGGCCTAGTTGGAGTACTAGAACTAGAATCACCCTCATTATCACTATCAACAGTTATCCTCGCACTAGCATTTCTACGATTTTTTGGATCTCTCAAAACTTGTCGAAACTCCTCAGCATTTCGTGAATCTTTAATCTGTTTCATACAACCCAGAATTTCCTCTTCTTCCGGTCGTAATTCTAAAAATTTTTTCAGCACAAAATCTTCTTGATCTCTAAAATATTATCACTCAATAAAACAAAATATATTAATTAGATAATAATACAAACTTTGTTATAACTGAAACAGCCTCAGTATCATTTGCTTCAACAAATCTACTCACAGCCTCATTTAATGCAGTCAAAGATAAAACAGAAAGAGGTTCTCCTTCATTAACATAAGTTTCAACTAAATCTAGAACGCTATTTACTTGATCTTCATCATCAACCAACTAAAAAATACGTGGCTTAGCATGAAATGATTATAATGCGTTGCTAAGCAACAGTAAAATAATTATAGTGCGTTGCTAAGCAACAGTGAAATGATTGTTGTCTGTTGTTAAGCAACAGTGAAATGATCATAGTGCACTGCCAATCAATAGTGAAATGATCATAGTTCCTTTCAAAGCATAAGCAGCTGTAAAATAATTAAAACAAGAGTGAAATGATTGTAGAGTGTTGTTAAGCGACAGTGAAATGAATTTAGTGCATTGCCAAACAAGAGTGAAATAATTATAGTGCGTCGCTAAGCAGAAGCAACAGTGAAATAATTATAGTGTGATACTAAGCAACAGTGAAATGATCATAGTGCATTGCCAAACAAGAGTGAAATAATTATACTGCATTGCTAATCAAAAGTGAAATGATTATAGTGCGTCGTAAAGCAGAAGCAACAGTGAAATAATTATAGTGCGTTGCTAAACAACAGTGAAATAATCATAATGCACTGCTGATCAATAGTGAAATGATCATAGTGCGTTTCAAAGTATAAGCAGCAGTAAACTAATTATAGTGGGTTGCTAAACAACAGTGAAATGATTGTAGCCTGTTGTTAAGCAACAGTGAAATGATCATAGTGCGTTTCCAAACAAGAGTGAAATAATTATGGTGCATTGCTAATCAATAGTAAAATGATTATAGTACATTGCTAAGCAGAAGCAACAGTGAAATAATTATAGTGCGTTGCTAAGCAACAACTTACATTACGAAAGCCATCTCCGGCAACATTTGCGTGTTTGGTCCGCTTTTGAAGCGAGGTAAACTTGAGAATATCTTCAGGATTGGCAACTTTACCAACAAATTCCTGTCCAAATCTAATCGCATTAAAAACTTGTCTTTCATCTGGAAACTTAACAACAAGTCGAATTAACGGTAACATTTTTTTTCGATTTAATTTTCCTGCATCCTTTATCATATTTTCAACTTGATTCTTAATCAATCCTTTTGCCTTATCAGCATGACTCAACTTCCCTTCTGTAAGATCAGGTGGATCAAGTGCCATTACTTTAAAAATAAATGGCCTCACAGTTTGCAGTTCAATCGAAGTGATATGAAACTGTTTGCCTGTGATTCTCAACAGCCCCACTTTTTTGGAAAGTGCCTCGCCCTCAGCCAGAGAAGTGGCAACTGTGCTTCCCGGTTGGGTGATGTAGTACTCCCCAGTGGCACTACAACTAGGCTCGATCCGACAATCATGCTCGTGGCCCCACATCACCAAATCCATAAAATCAGGAATAAAAGACTCGGCGATGAAGTTTTTAGCCCCCCGATTTGCCCGATTCTGATGCAAAATGAAGAGATTGAACCAGTTGTTGAAATCGCCAGGGGTTTTCATTGCGACCTTTTTATCGATAAAAAGACGGGCTAAACGCTCGTCGCGGATATGAGACAATCCGTAAAGAGCTAAACGAGATGTGCCCTTTTGTAACAGGACCGGATTTATATCAACTTTTGTAACGTCATCGCTACGGCCGAAATAATTCACTAGGCCCATTGAAGATAACAAATCGAGAGCAGACGTACGGTTTTTACCAGTAGGGTCATCGTGATTACCATGAATTGAGAAAATTGGAAACGAAACGTTGATATTAGGGTCCTCGTAATTTACAAGTGTGTTGTTCTGAAAGGTTAAAGACGCGTCAGATAACAATTCGATTTCGACAGGTTTATCACCAAAACAGTATCTACAAGTTAAATTTTGCAATTGAAGTGTTAAATAATCTGTCTTTGACTCACTTTTTGATCAGGTCAATAGTTTTTTTGATACAATCAGGAGTAGGACGTGCATCGTGAAATAAATCACCGCCTAATAAAATAAAATCAACGTTTTCCCGATTTGCAATCTGTAAAATCTCCTCGAATGTCCGAAAAGTGTCGTTTTCTTCAAAAATTAAAAGGTAAAAATTTGAATTTTTAAGGTTAGGTTACCTCGAATCGGGTTTGTTAAAGCGTAGCCCAAGTGAAGATCGGTAGCTAGCAAAATCCGGAATTGGTCGGCTTCAGGAGTATCCATTTTTTCTGTTAATTACACTAAACTAAACTAAATAAACACAAAAAACGTTTTTGAAGAAAAACCGCCAAATGAACATAACCCCACTTTTTGACAGCTGTTCATTGTATTGTGAGTTGCCTGACACTGTTTTTATTTATCTATTTGTGATTTTTGTTTGTTTTATGAATTAATTACATTTTGCGCTTAAATTAGGAAGTTTAGTAGTTTTTTTGCACAATTTATTACTGTAAGTTGTAACAAATATTCCATAAATGCAAGATCCTGTTTTAAATCTTTAGAACTTAATTTCCCTTGGAGTATTGTTAGTTGCCTATATTTATTGCCATTCCAAGTTTTTGCAACCAAAATAATAAAAAAAAATATGTATTTATTTTCCAATGCAAAGATAATTTTTTCCAATAAAAAATTATAATAAATAAGATAATTCATTTAAAAAAAAAACATGTTTCAAAAAATACCTCTAGAGAAAAGAAGTAGGGAGAAAGCTGATTGCATGCGAGCGGTAGTGGAATGTGGAGGGCCGCCATTTTAACGTTTAGACATGCGGAAAATCCAAAAGTCAACTCATAACAATGAATAATACTACAGATTTATTGTTAACTATGATATTTAAAATTATTACGTAGTTGTACTGTTTTCTAAAACACTGTTATTACGAAATCATTTTTTACATATTTGTGTCATATTTGAATGATTCACTGTTTTTTGTTAATACATTACCTATTTTATATATTTGCTTTTGTGAGCTTTTTTTTATCACCTGATCTGTTTTTTGTTAATAATGACTTCATATTTTGTTACACAGTTTATTCAGTTTGTTGCTTATCGCTGTAACGAACGGACGTAGTACAACCATAGTAAAAATTAATACTTTTATTTATTAAATCCGCAAAATAATATTGTGTCTTAACAGAACCATGTTATGAGAGAACACTCTCTTGGATATTAAGCAAATGGTAGGTGTGATACACAACGGTTTTTGTGAAACAACAATTTAGAACGTCCACAAAATTGCATTTTCGGAAGAAAAACATTCTGATTCTTCACTTATTATTTGATAAAAGAAGACGCAGAAATATGACCAAACCTACTAGAATTTAATTAGTGGACAAAAAGATGACATTGGCGTTGTACAATCGCCAAAATACAGTAAAACCACTCAAGAAAAATTTGTTGTTACTAGAATAAATGGATGACTGAAGAAGGTATAGATTTTTTAAGATATCACAAGAAATATATATTCAGACATTCTTAAAAATAATTTTTAAAAGGTGATCGTTCACGTCTTAATCCCCTTAAATAACAAGTGAGAGTTTTATAGATGGCAGAAGTCATTTAAACTTTAAATTAATCTAGCCACTTTATTTGAAAAACTACAAAGTTGACGCAATGATATCAATTGCTCCTTATTTCAAGAGCTATCGATTGATGCAAAAAAATCTCGATTTGAGTGGTTATTAGATTTCTATAAGATGAGAACAATCTTCTTTCTTTCTATTGTTTCAAATTATTCAGAGAATGCGATGTATAATAAACCTGTTTCCGCTTTGAAAAAGAGAGTGAAGGATCTAATTCCTTCTAGGTTCATTAGTTGCCAAATTAAAAAATGTAGCAGCGCTTCTCAAAAAAAAACAGCTATTTATTTTCTAAATAATACAATAAAAAGAAAATTATACAGCAAACAAAATTCTTATAACTACATTCACTGTTTGTCTTTTTTTACTTTATTATGTTTCTTTTTGACGTGCACTTTTAGCTCGTACTTCTTAAGCGTCTTATACTTGCACAATTCACATTGAAACCAGTCATTATTAGTTGTATGTTTTCTCAAAATATGTTCTTTTAAACCTGCTTTTAATTTCGCTTTATAATCACAATGTGTACAATTATACCATTCAATATCTTCATCGGCTGTATGTTTATTAATCACGTGTAATTTCATGTGAATCTTTTGCTTCGCCTTATACTCACAATGCTCACATTGAATCATAATACTTCCATCACCATGTTGCTCCTTTAAATGTCTAGCAAAATGCCTCTTATACAGCGTTTTATGTGGACATTTATCACAACGAAAATACTGATCTTCCTCTTTGATTCCATGTTTCTTAGCGAAATGAACATTCAGGCTTTCGTTAGTCCTAAACTGGTTTCCACATCTTTTACACGTAAATAACAACTTTCTAATAAACACTTTATGTTTGTTCATCTGGTGCACCTCAAGATCACTTATAAACCTAGATTTGTATTGACACACCACACAAGTATACCAAATGACCTCATCAAAAGGCATATGATACTGCACCATATGCTTGTAAAGAGTCGCCCGAACTCGTGTTGTAAACTTGCAAAAAAGGCACTTTTCAAGTGGTCGTTTCGTTTCTGGCTTCTCGTAAAAATTCTTCAAAATGAGCTCCCGCCGGTTATAGAGCAACACAAGGTGCTCACCACGTTTCTTGCTCTTCACCTTCAAAAGCCTTAGATGCTTCATTTCCGACACAGCACATGAGTTGCTGTAAATGTGGCGAAGAAGCACTAAGCGAGAAAATGTCTTAAAATTGCAAAAGTCACAAGAGTAGCAGAGTATGGGGGTCCTGTCGCGACTTACACAAATTCCCGTTCGAGAGTGGGTTTTTAATTTGGTCAAAAGAGAAGAGTAACTTTGACAGTCTTTGCACCTGTAAGCCTCTAATGGTCTTGTAACGCACCTGAATGGTTCTATCACTTTTGGCTCTTGGAGAAATTTTGGTGTGAGGAGGTTTTTCTTCTCGTCCTCGTCCTCCCGTTCGGAGACATCACAAGGATGTAAAAAAGTCTCAGTCATTTTGGTTTATGAAAAATATGCACTAACACCCTTTTCTAAACGCTTTTATCACTTAAAAGTTTGATTAAATGTAGCACCATTTTGTAAGGTTATGTTGCTGTGGTAGATTGAATGTCACACAAATTTGACATTTTGACTTTGGCGAAAGGAACTACACAATAGATAAAAAAAAAAAACAAAAGAAATTAATTTTCTAAAGTAAAAATTAATCAAAAATTGTTTTTACAAATTTTTAAACAATTACCAGCTATGCATATGGAAAAATGCAAAAAGTTTAATTATTTTTTTAAAAAATATGATACGGTTTATATGAACTACTTGGTATATACAATTTAACGTAGAATCCTAACCTCAAAATAACATGTGTTGAGAAATATTTTTCTAGTATTAAAAATGCCTCAAAAGGACAATTTTTACGATTCCTGTCTTTTAAGCTTTAAAGAAGTAATAAAAAATCCTACCAATTTCTTAGAGTAAGTGTCTTTTTTAAAATTTATTTATTAAATAACTATTTTAGAACTAATGAGATACTCTGTAATCAAATAAAAACAAACTTGAAGAAATGTTACGATTATACAAAGTCTGAAGAGATAAAAGCATTAAATACCGAAGCTTTGAGTAAATTAGGGGTTGAAAATTTCGATTTGGAGCAGATTTGGCAACAAATTGAATTACAAAATGAGGGTCTGACTGCGCCAAGTTTGACTGTTGTCAGTAAATTAGTTGCTGGTAAAAGTCGTTTGTTGTTTAAAAATTTGGAAGAAAATGTTGTTAATGAAGAAGAAAAAAGCAGCAGTGAAATTGATGGAAATCTGGATGAATCAGATGAAGATTTAAATGATGTTGATGATGTTATAAACACTGATAATGATGATGAAAAAGAGGTGGTTACTCAAGCAGGTCCGGCTCCAAAACGGTCAATTGTCGACGATGAGTTCTTTAAATTGGACGAAATGGAGCGATTTTTGCGTGAGGAAGAAAAAAACTCTCAAGAACTAGACTCAGGAAACGATTCTGAAGCGGAATCAGAAGAAAGTGTTGATTTGTTTGACCAAGATCCGAGTGATGATGAAGATAAAGCTAGAACTGCGAAATACAAAGACTTCTTTGTATCAAAAGAAGAAAAACAAAGAAAGACTTTTGAAGAGCAGCCATCTTCATCATTTGAATTACGCCAAAACAGACTGATGAAGAAAATTGAAGAAATTGAAGAAGAGGCAATTCAGGAGAAACCTTGGCAGTTAAAAGGCGAAATCAGCGCGGATAATCGACCCCAAAACTCTCTTTTAGAAGAAGTTGTGGAATTTGATATGACAACACGGCCAGCTCCTGTAATAACTGAACAAACAACTATGCAGTTAGAAGATATAATAAAAAGAAGAATCAAAGATAAAGTGTTTGATAGTGTAGAACGCAAAGCAAAGCCTGTTGAAACTCTCCTAGATTACAAGAAAAAACTGGTTCTAGATCAAGAAAAAAGCAAAGAGTCTTTAGCACAAATCTACGAAAAAGAGTTTCTCCAGCAGCAAGAAGCTCAAAATCCGGATTTTGCTGAAAAAGAAGAAGAAGAACCGGAATTGCATCGAGAAATCAACACATTAATGAAAAACTTATTCACGAAATTGGACGCTCTCAGTAACTTTCATTTTACACCAAAAGCTGCAGTCCCTGATTTGAAAATTGTGAGTAATTTACCGGCGATTACAGTAGAAGAAGTGGTACCAACTGCGGTAAGTGATGCCACGTTGTTAGCACCTGAAGAGGTGCAGAAAAAACTGAAAGGAGATGTTGTGGGGAAGAAAGAGAGGACAGTCACTGATAAGAAACGGGAAAGGAGAAAGAAGAAATTGAAGCAGAAGATTCATGCCAAGTTGAAACAAAATACAAAGAAGACTTTGATTAAAGCGAAAAACGTGAATTTGGTGAGTTTTCTGAATCTGTTTCAGAAGAGATTTATTTTTGGTTTCAGATGGAAGAAAAAGGGAAAGTTATGAAATCTTCAAAGGCTTTCTTTAGTGAGTTGCAGGAGCAGACGCAAGGCAAAAGAAAAGCGAGTTCGTCAGGTAAAGAGAAAAGTAAAACAAGTGCAAAAAAGTTAAAATTGTAATTTTGTCGATTTATTTATAACACCAGATAAACTTTTTATAAAAATAACTAATTAAAACTTGTAAAAATATAACTATAAAGTGGTTAAAAATTGATTATAATTTGCCATGGCAATACCACATGGAAACTCTCATACCCCTCAACCCTTAAAAATCTAAATCAACATGCTTTGTAAAAATATGAGCCTTCAAATTGGCCTTTAATTTCCCCTTGTAATCACAATGTTCGCATTTGAACCACTGAATTTTCTCCAAATCTGTGTGTTTCATCAGTTTGTGTTCCTTAAGTCTATTTCTTCTCTTAGCTTTGTAATCGCATTGATCACAATCGAACCACTTGATTTTTTGTGGGGCTGTATGTTGTTCCTTAATGTGTGTTTTTAAATTATCTGAGCGTTGAGTTGTGTATTTACATTTAGTACAAGCTAATATAACTTTTGACTTGGTTTCTTTCTTATCACAGATTGTGTGAATCATTATGATGTGTTTTCTCAAATATGCTTTTCTTTTGGTTTTGAACGGACATTGGTCACACTGAAATTTTTTGCTTTCGTCGAGGCCCTCTCGTGTGTGTATTCTCTGGATGTGCTTCTTTAAATCCCCTTTAGTTTTGGACCTGTGCAAGCAGGAATTACACAAAAACCAGTTCGTTTTCTCATAAGGGGTGTGTCGGGCAATAATGTGGGCTTTAACACCGCTTACTTGCTTGGATTTGTACGGACAAGAGCCGCATTTGAACCAGTTGCGGTTGTCGAGGCGAATTTTTGTAAATTCGGGCCTTGTTTTATTGCGGGGACACACTGGCGTGTGACGCGAGAAAATCATATAGGAGAAAGAACCGTATTTGCATTTTGTGCATTTGTAATATTCAAATATACATGGGGGCTGTTTGAAGCCGTAATGGACGTTTTTAATGTGATTATGTAAAGATATCAAAAAATATGTTGTAAATGAGCAAAAATTACATTTGTAAGGTGTCACAAACGTGACCTCACAGTTGAAAAAGTCACGTAAATTGGACGGTGTGATGTTTTGTAGTGGCCCAAAGTCCATTACCTAAGAAACATTTCAGAAAAAAAAGTTTTTTTTGGAATTTATTTGTAAAAAAAAATACAAACTTTTTAGGTTAGTGTTGCCATTTTTGGTTTAAGTGACATAACTGCCACAAGAGGGCCAATACCAATCTTCTTATAACTTGTAACAAAAATTCACTAGATTTGAAATTTTAAATTACATCAATAAAGTAATTAATTTAATTTATGTTTCAGTCGTAAATGTTGCATCAAACCCCGTCGAAACTTGCATTTAAACCCACAAATTTCGCAGAGGAACCAGTTAATATCTTCAGGGGCTGTATGTCTAGCCAAAATGTGGTCCTTCAAAATCCATTTTTTTTTGGCTTTGTAAGTGCAATATTCGCAATGAGCCCAATTGAGATTTTCGGGGGCTGTATGACTTCCTTTGACGTGTCTTTCTAAGTAGTCTTTATGTTTAGTTTTGTAGGAGCAGTCCTCGCACAAAAACCAGACATCACTGTCTTTTTCCACATGCCTTCTCACGTGACGCCTTAAACCTCGCTCAATTGGTGTCTTAAATGAGCACTCTTTACAGACAAAAATCTCACATTCGTCAGGGAAGACATGAAAATTTTTATGTTTCTTAAGACTAGAGACGTTCCTAGTTTTGAAGTCACATTGATTACATTTAAATTTTGAGTTTTCATACTTGCTACTGATTGTCTTACTGGAATTCTTGCAATTTACCCTTATTTTGGGGGCTTGTAACGCATGTTTTCGGTTCTGATGCTTCGTGAATAACAGTAAAGAATGGGTTGTAAATTCACAACGAACACAAATGTAACACTTTAAAATATTTGTTACATTGTAATTATTTTCAGCAATTGTGAGGTAATTTTCGACGGAAAGCTTTTTATCACGTGATCGATGATACAGGTCTTTATGTATTTTAAAATTCACTTTAAGAAACGCAGTGAAGTCGCAAAATTCGCATTTATACAACTCTATGATGTTTCGTTGCGTACAGTTAAATGTTTGTTCAGAATTTAGAAAAAGTAGGGGCTCCTTGCAATAAAAAGGGGCGATATACAGTGGGTCGGAGACTTCTATTGTTCTTAAACACCAAATGGGGGCTCTACTGCAAAACATTATATTAGGAAATAGAAAACACATTTTACTCAGCTTAGATACAGTTTGGACATGAGATATTGTTTTTAAGTATTTATAAAGCTAAAGCTACGGTTTTAGTGCTGTTTTTGAAGTTGTTTTTACAAAACTATTTTGTCATGACAATTTTATGAAGTTTTTTTTTTGAACATTTGTTTTTGAGAAAAATCATTGTAACCGTTAATTGAAGAAAGTGATTTCAATCTAGATAATAACTGCAGTTTTTTTAACTATTTTTAGTTATAAAAACTTACAAATTTGAAGCTTGTAAATAAATGTAGGTAATACAAACGTTTTTAATCTGAGAAACAAAGGTGGAAAGAATACTTACCTGAAGGAATTATTGAGTTATTTACTATCTATTTAAAGCTTGAAATTCAAGAAAAAAAGCGTTGTTTTGAGGCGTTTTCAACTGCAAAAAATTTGTCAGAATGTGTAATTTTGAGGTTAGATTAATTTTCAAAGTTATTTCTACTAAGTAGACCTAATAAACCATAAAAAAAATTCAATCCGTTGAAAGTTTTTTCTTTGAATTTTGTATTTATGGCTCTTAATTGTTTATAATCTTGAAAACAGCTATTCATGTATTTTTTATTTATAAAATTAACTTTTTATGTTAACAAATTATTAAATCTACCACAGTGAATTTAGGACCTACTCAAGTTAATTAAAGACATAGTGTATATAAAATTGGTTTAATTATTTATTTAAAATGAGAGTATTACCTAAACTAAATAAATGCATAATTTTTAAATAAAACCAAGGAATTAATTTATTTTTGGAGAAGAATATGAGTAGATTCTTTGGCCAAAGTCAAAATGTCTATTGACTTGAACTACCGGTACATAACCTCAAAATGTGCGGCTTCTCACGATAAACAATAAAATCATTTAGAAATTGGTATTTAGTGAATGTTTGCTATAAACCAAAATGACTGGCACAACTGTGTCCTCTTGCGATGCCTCCGAACAAGGCTCCAAGAAAAACCCATCATCCAATAACCCCAAACGAAGAGAACAAAGTGTGATTCACCCATACAAGTGCGTCTCAAGACCTCTACACTCCTACAGATGTAAAGACTGTCGCAGTTTCACTTCTTTATTGATCAATTTAAAATGGCACTCTGCAACCGGCGGAGCCTCCTGTCGCCGCAAGGCTCCCATGATTTGCTACGTTTGTGACTTTTGCAACTTTGAGACATACTCTCGTTTAGTGCTTCTTAACCACATGCACACCAGCCCGTGTACCGTTTCGAAAATGAAGCCTTTAATGCTCACGACGGCGAAAAACAACAAACTGGGTGAGCGCTGCGTCAAGCTGTACAGTCCCCGGGAGCTCATCGTAAAGAACATTTACCACGTGCAACGACAAGCGACACGACCTCTTCGGAAGTGTCTTTTTTGTAGTTTTTCGTCACGAGAGCCTGGAGAGATGGATAAACACATGAAGTGTTTTCATTTGACCCCAGAAGAGATTAAGTGGCATACTTGTGTGGTGTGTTCATTCAAATCTAAGCTAAAGAGCGAACTTGAGGTGCACCAGGTTACCAAACACACAGTGATGATTAAAAAGATGTTATTTAGGTGTAAAAATTGTAAAGGTAGGTTTAGGACTAAAGAACAATTAGATAATCATATTGCTAAAAGACATGAGAATGAAGCGGATATGCAGTTTTACTATTGTGATAAATGTCCACATAAAACACAGTATAAGAGCCATTTTGATAGACACAAAAAGGAGCAACATACTGATGGCAGTAATAAGTTATTGTGTGAACATTGTGGATACAGGGCGAACCAAAATATACACATGAAGTTGCACATGATTCAGAAACATACAGCTGATAAGGATATTGAGTGGTACAAGTGTGCACATTGTGACTATAAAGCTAAGTTAAAAGCGAGCTTGAAGGATCACATTTTGAGGAAACATGCAACTGATACGAAATGGTTTGAGTGCGAATTGTGCGAATATAAAACTTTTAAGAGGTATCTGCTGAAAACACACGTCAAAAATAGCCATAATAAAACTAAAAAGAAGAAAAAGTGAATTAATTTTGACTGATATTTTACAGTCATGTAATAATCATATTACATGACTAATATGAGGGGACTAATACCCAGTATTATGTACAGTCATGTACGTAAAGAATGTCACCCAGTGAAGTCCAGCTCGTGTTATAAAATGCTGCTCTGATCTTTAATTCATACGGGTAGCATTGTTTACGGACGTGATTGTTTAATTCGAGATTTTGACTTCATTTTATTGTATTTTTTATGAAATAAATTATTTGAAAATTGGGGCTGTGTTTTCGTAGTTACCGGATTTCGTGTTCATGTCAGTTTGAGGTTATGTTTAGATTTTTTTTAACCTAAAAATTGAAAGTGTTTTTTTGTAGTTAAAATTGTAATTAAACTATTAATAATAATGCATTTTGGAGATTTAAGTGATGATAAAGCCATTCAGGAAAAGCTTTTAAATTTCCATAACAGTGTAGAGAAAATAGAAAAATTTTTGGAATTAGCCTCAAACTCAGAAATTTATGAAAAATTATCAACTAAAGAGAAAATTGATTTTGATTTATTTATGGCATATGCATTAAACACATTATTTTGGTTATATATGAAAACAAAGGGAGAAGATCCGACAAAAAGTGAAATCAAAAATCAATTAAGTCGAGTCAAGGAGTATATGGTGAAGGCAAAAGAGGTACGAAATACATTTTTTACGAAAAAATTTGCTGAAATTGAATGTTTTAGGCATTTGACAGACAAACCTTGAGACCTAGGATAGATCAAGGGGCTGCTCAACGATTTATTAAACATGGAATAAATTACAGAAATAGTGAGCAACCTGAGGAGCCCCCTAACAAAAAAATGAAGTTTTCTGATTAATACTTATTAAATAAACCTATTTCCTATAAAATTGTTTTTTAGTGAGCTGTATAACCTAACTTTTTACTAGTTTTTTAAGTTATGTCCCCAAAATTCACAAATATCTGCTTTATCCTTAATTTCAGGATACAGATAGTGAATAAAATCGTAAACAAGTGATGTTTTCTTACCTAATACGTGTTAAATAAAGCTGATTTTTGCAAATTTAATTTTTTTGTAAGACACATAACCTCACTTTTGTTTTCGACAAAAGACAAAACCTAACCTCAAAAAACATCAACATGATGTCAGACGAGTCTGAAAACGATGCTGTTTATACCGAGCGTTACGAAAACGATATTTACTATAAGAAATTCAAGCTTCTGTTGGAAGAATGCGCCCAGTTACAAAAATCCAACGAAATCCTAGTTTTTAGGTTAGGTTCCCCCAGCCCACCAAAATCTCAAAATTTGCTTTACTTTTGTTTCCAGAATACAAGAAGTGAATAAAATCGTGAACAGGCGTCAAAAAGAAGTAAAATTCTTCAGGAAGCGTCTTATGAACAATTACGGTGAGGACTGGGCTGTGATACCAAAACTTGATCTTATCAAGGAAGAAGAAGATACAAAATCAGTGGCGTATCTTATGTTAAAAGACAAGATCAAGGAAGAGAAAATTGAAGAAGTTGAGAAACCCAAACCTGCAAAAAGACCTACTAAACGAAAGAGTACAAGGAGTGAGAAAGATCCCAAAGCTCCAAAACGACCATCAAATCCATTTTTCCAATTTTGTCAAGAACAAAGACAAATTTTGATGGAGCAGTTAAACGCTGAATTAAAACCAGGCGAAGCCGAGTTGACCAAACAGGAATTAACGAGGCAATTGGCAATCAAGTGGAAGTCGCTTTCAGGATCTGATAAAAAGGTTTTTGGGAGGTTTTAATGTTTCAGACAGGTTGTAATAAGTGTCTTTCAGGTTTATGTCGATATGTATGAAAGGTCTAAGGAGAAATATGCAGCTGAAATGTCAGAGTATAACATGAAAAAATAAATTTGTGTTGAGAACGAGTTTTGTGTGTTTGTGTGGAATAAAACATTTATTTTCTGTTTGTTTTGCTGTCTTAATTTTTACGATAAAAAATGAATAAAAACAAACAGTGTTATCGAGGGAATTTCAAGGTTATGTGAATAATATTCAAAACAGTTCATTACAGCTGTAAAATATTACTTATCAGATAATTATAATTGTATCACAATACGTATTTATAATGACGATGATTTGAACAATTTGAAATGTTCAGTTTTGCAAGTAATTACTTACCAAACAGAGTTTTACAAGGCCTCACAGCCACGTATTTTAAAGGTAAGCCCAAACGCAAAAAGTCCACAAAATTGCACATTAAATTGGTCCATATAATACTTAAATAATTGAATTTAAATTATTTATAATAACGTAATTGTTTACTTCTATAAAAAATTCAAAACTAAATTTGAAAAAAGTGAGGTTATCATTTGTCATTTTTGTCAATATTTACATCCAAAAACTTTCAAACTATCCAATAAAAGTTGGATTTAGTAAATTTATATCATTGAATCATTTATGAAGAACAAAAATCACAACATTTCAAAAATAATGA
Source organism: Tribolium confusum (assembly GCA_029207805.1). NCBI lineage: Eukaryota > Metazoa > Arthropoda > Insecta > Coleoptera > Tenebrionidae > Tribolium > Tribolium confusum. Next base: position 7,952,631 of record JALGAY010000007.1, on the reverse strand, counting down.
TGTTTATTAAAATTTGAGGTTATGTCAGACCTTTTGACAATTTTGCTTTTTTTCCCATTTCTAGTGACAGCATTCCGCACCAACGGCTTCCGCAACTCTCACAGTGCCCAATCCACCATCCTCCTTGACAAAATGAAGGTTGTCATCCTCCCTGCCCTCTCCGACAACTACATGTACCTTGTAAGCCCTGTTACACCCCCTTTCACGGTTTAGCACTCCAATTTTTAGATTGTCGATGAGGGTACCAAACAAGCAGCCATCGTTGACCCCGTCGCTCCCGACACTGTCTTACAAGCCGTGGCTAAAGAAGGGGTGAATCTCACTAAAGTCCTGACCACCCACCACCACTGGGACCACGCCGGGGGCAACGAAGAGTTGGTGAAAAAATCCAAAAACGCGTTACAGGTTTTCGGGGGTGACGAACGCATCGGAGCGCTCACCAACCGGGTCAAACACGGCGATAAATTCTCGATTGGGGACATCAACGTGGAGTGTCTCTCCACGCCTTGTCACACCACTGGTCATATCTGCTACTACGTGAATTCGGCTGGAGGCCCCCCGGCTGTCTTTACAGGAGACACGCTGTTTGTCGCCGGCTGTGGGCGGTTCTTTGAAGGGACAGCCGAGCAAATGCATACAGCTCTGGTTGATATTTTAGGGAATTTACCTGATCAGACTCAAGTTTATTGTGGACACGAATACACTGAACAAAATTTGAAATTCGCTAAGTTTGTAGAGCCGGATAATCATGATGTTTTGGCACGGATTGAGTGGGCCAAGGATAAAAGAGGGCAACAGCAACCCACTGTATATTTTATCTGAATTTTTTTAGGGAGTAATTGGGGTGTTTCAGGTACCGTCTACTATTGCCGATGAGAAACAAACAAATCCGTTTATGAGAGTGGGGCACACTTCAGTACAAAAACATGCCAAGTGTAGTAACCCGATTGAGGCAATGAGGACAATCCGGAAGGAGAAGGATTCGTTCAAAGGATAATTATTGCACTGTTATATACTCATGAGTTGTTTTTATTTCATATTTTTCGAAATAAATGTGTTGCTAAGCAAAAGAGAAATGATTTACGTTTCTAAAGCAACGCAGTGAAATGATTTTGTGAAAAAATGCGTTGCTAGGCAACAGTGAAATAATCATGATGCGTTGCTAGGCAACAGTGAAACAATGATTATGCGTTGCTAGGCAACAGTGAAATGATTATTTCACCAAAAACGCGTTGTCTACAACAATTAAATGCGTAAATAAAAACAGATTTACTAAACTTTATTTAACCAGTTTCAAAAATAACGTATTTTGTAATCACAGATTTGAAAATTTTCTAAAATCTAATCACATTCTGCATGAACACTCGCTGTGACTTCATGACAGTTTAAGCCACTTGTAGATGTTGTAGGGACAGCCTCAAGTGCTGGTGTGGATTCCCCATCTTTATTTCCTGGCACATTTTCTAAAAAATTTTAAATAGAAATTTGTGTTTTTTTTGGTAAAGTAGGTCTCACAGGATTCATCAGATTGAGTGTCAGGATCAGGATCTGTAAGGTTGGCAGGAGTAAATCAGTTGACAGTTGGTAAGATTGTAGGACTTTACCTGGTTCTCCACACTTGTGCATGCACCACGTTTCTCTGATAATTTGGCAATTTTGTAAATTAATCTTCATGAACATCTGTCCAAAAATGAAGTATCCTAGTCCTCCCCCAATAACAGCTGCCATAAATAACCAAAAATTGTATAACATAACTGATAACATTAGAATATAGCCCAAGTTTTGTAAAAAGAACCATAATGAAATTTCTGAAGCGAATAGCACTGTTCTGAAACACCAAAAGTGGCTTTCGTGTGTATAAAAGTTTGTTCACCTGTCTAGTGTGGTGATAACTGGGGGCTGTTGGGTGCCATCGAGGAGAGTTGAGTTTTCAGTGGGGCAAATGGTTTTGAGTTGTTCTGATCGTAGAATGAGCTCCTTTTGGCGTTGTTTGGCTTGGAGGTAACGCAGGAACTCGAAAGCGAAGGCCATGGAAGCTACGGCAAGGCAGATGCCAAAGAGGCCCCCAGCTGAATGGGTTGATAGTCCATAGAAGAGGAAATTTTCAAGTTTGTAGTCCCACCAAAATGACATGTGCATGGTGAAAGGTTTTTTGTTAACACATGGTGTTGACGTTTTATTTAAAAAAATAAAACTGATAACGGAATTTTGAGGTTAGGTTATGCCATGCATACTAAAAAAAATTGTTGGAGATAAGCTTATCGGGTACTTATCGATGATAAATTGCTCTAATTGGGACTATTTGTTCAAACAAAGACTTGTTTGGGTAAGAAAAATAAACAATGGTACAATGGATTTAGTTTTTTTTTGGTAATACAGTTTTTATGACTTCTGTGAAGGCTACTTTTTGTCTGGAGAATGGCCAAACATGCTGTCTCAAGTATATAACTTTCTGTATTGAGTATTTCCTCTTTTGATTGTTTAAAAGATGTATTTAATTCTGTTTTTATTTCTAATTTAAAAAAAAGTTTTTAAAAAAGAAATTCTAAAAACACCCAGCGTTTTTTGTTCTTCTAGAATCTTGGATAGCTTTTTATGCTCTTCCTATTGTAGTTCTTCAAGTCGTTATAGGAACTATTTTTGTTCTTCTAAACTCTTCCCTTGCTCTTCTTTTTCTTTCAGATCAACTCTCAACTTCTTCTGCAATTTTCTGTTTCTCTTTCTATACCAATCGACGTTATTCATTCTTCTAGAAACTTCCTTTGTCTTTTTAGAACTTTTGTCTGTTTTCTTTCAGCCAATATCTCTTCATTCTCTTCCTATGGTCGTTCTTCAAATCGTTATATAAACTACTTTTGTTTTTCTAAACATTGCTTTTCTTTTATTTCAGATATCTCTCAACTTCTTCTAGAATTTCTGTTTCTGTTGTTTTCTGTTTTCTTTCAGCCAATGTCTCTTCATTCTCTTTTTATTGGCGTTCTTCAAGTCGTTATAGAAACTACTTTTGTTCTTCTAAACATTGCTTTTCTTTTTCTTTTAGATGTCTTTCAACTTCTTCTACAATTTTCTGTTTCTCTTTCTTTACCAATCGTTGTTCCTCATTCTTCTAAGAACTTTCTTTGTTTTTTTTGAACTTCTTTCTGTTTTCTTTTAGCCAATGTCTCTTCATTCTCTTCCTAATGTCGTTATAGAAACTACATACTTTTGTTTTTCTAAACATTGCTCTTCTTGTTGTTTCAGATATCTTTCAACATATTCTAGAATTTTTTCTAACTTTTTTTTTTCTTTTTTACCTACCAATCGTAGTTTCTTAAGTTTTTCTAATAACTTCTCTTTAATCTAGACTCTTTCATTACTTCTTTCTATTTCTCGTCCAATCAATCTTTTTCTAATCTTCTTTTGATCTTCTAAACTTTTTCACTGATCTTTTTCTTTCACACGACGTTTCTCAACTTCTTCTAGAAACTCTTTTGTTTTAGCCAGTGTCTTTAAAATTTCTTTTGCTTTCAAAACGCCACTTTTTATGCTCTTCTGCAGTGCCTTTCGAAATGATGTCTACCCACGTGACATAAAATTACTATACATTAATAAAATATAAAATTTAATTACACATTTAGTATTACTGAATAATGAACGATTATAACTTGGCCATCTTTTACTTTTATCGGTAGTGAAACTTTAAAAAAAAATGAATGGTTTATTACGACTGTTATTTTTATTTAGTCACGTGGCTTGTGGTTATTTCTAGTTCTCAAGGCACAGTAGAAGCTTTATCTCTTCTAACAGAAACTTTTTTTGCTTTAAATTTTACTTTTCTTTACCTATGTAAACGTCGTTTCTTCAATTTTTCTAAATACTTTTTATGTTCTTCTAGTTTTTATCTTCGCTCTTGTTTTTCTTTCAGTCTACGTCATTTAACTTCTTGTAGAATCTTTATTTGCTCCTTCTTTCATCCAATTGTTACTCAAAATTTTTTCAAACGCCGTTTTTCAAGCTCTTCTATGTTTTTTTTTTGTTACCAAAGAAAGGCCAGTAAACATTGAACATTTGAAATAGTCATTATTAGTAATTAGTGAATTTTTGAAAAAACAAATGGGCATTTTAAATCTCCGACTACTACTAGTTTTTCTTTGGTAAAAAAGACCTAAGAAGAGCTTGAAAAAAAGCTTGAGAAGAGCTTAGAAGAGCGACGTTTCCTTCCTCAAAATGTTGTTTTTTAAAGATTTTTTATGAAGAGTTTTCTCCTATCCTTCCGATTTTTTCTTGCTTTTTCAGAACATTATTTGTTCTTTTTTGTAACCAATGTTTTTCAACTTCTTGAAGTTTATTGTCAGTAATAATCTGTTTTGCTAAGTTAAATTCTATCTCCTTATACACGATGTCTCACATACAATTAATTGCCAACATAAAGGGGTTGAAAAAGGGTCGTTGAATCTACTAAGTTTCTGGTAGAAAAAATGTTTTAGCGTCAATTTATACTAAAAGGCACTTCTAGTTGCTGTTTTCTCTGTTTTTCTGTAGATTGGTATTTCTCTTTTTTTTAGAAACTTTCTTAGTTTTTTTTTCTTCTTGACGTAGTTTTTTTTATTCAACTCTCCTTTGCAATCATCGTTTTTAAAACTACTTTAAAATTGTCACTGTTTTACTGAATTTTCTTTTGCTCGTCTCTTTCTTTCATTAATTCTGTTTCAAACTTTTTCAGAACTGTCTTCTGATTTTCGAATTTTTTTTATTATATTATATTAATTATTTTTTGTTTGATACCTCCTTAGAAAGTAGCTCAGTAGCCATGGTTACCAGCATGTGAAGGTTTCACTTTCGCTCCCGTCTACTTTCGCTCACGCATAATTGAATTTCCATTTTTCAGGCAACATTTGATATTTGACTGCATTAACTTGTTCCAGGGCGTCCTCAGGGATAAATAATTCATCATCATTATACATTTTCGCAAATAATTTCAAACTTTTTTCGAAAGTTATAGATTTTCTAAAGAGGTATCGAACAAAACCAAATACAACACTCGAGAGTAAGGTCGCTTTCACGAAAGTTCACGAAAGCTTCACCTTCCTCATTCTTATTGTAAATAACCATTTTATTAATTTTTCTAAAAAAAAATTAATACTCCATTTTGTCTTTCTAAGTGACCAAATTTATTGATTTCCTTTTTCTACAAATCGTAGTTCTTAATTTTTTTTTACCCAAACACTGTTTTTCAAGTTCTTTTAAAATCTTTTGATATTTCAGTTCTTTCTTTGCTCTTTAGAACCTTCTTCTTTTCAGCAGACATCATGCAATTTCTTTTAGTTTTTTTGACTTTTTTTAACGATGTGTTTTACAGATTTTTCTTCTTTTTCTAAACGACGTTTTTCAAAATTTTCTTCTGTTTTTCTTTAATTCTATTTGATCTTTTTTTTTCCAGCCGACACGACCTCTTTTAACTTTTAGACGTTTATTGTCCGTAATTATTGTTCTCTTTTCTTAGTCTAAAGACTTTTCAACCGAATGTAGCAAAAAAAATCAATTTTCATCAGAAAGGAGTTGAACCAGTTTTCTAAAAAAATTCAATGACCAAATTTTACCATAAATGCTGATTTTTTTTTAGCAAAAACCTATTTGTTTTTATCTTCTTTCTGTTTATGAGCTGACTTTGAAACAATATCTGTGATTGTTAAGAAAGTGGTGTTAAAAATTAATTAATTTTATTACATCATTTAGTTTCGTAATAAGTTTATTACACTACTCAGTTAGGTAATAACTTTATTACATCACTCAGAGAGATTATAAGCTTCATTTCCTAACTCAAATGCGTGATGAGATAATTTATTGGCCCAATTATCCAAGAAGATAATCGATAAAGATTAAAAATAATAAAAAACGGTTATTTACTAATTACTAGTGTAGAAATATTTTTTTTATTTGTATTTTCTTAACTTTTTATTATTATTTTGAAAAATCTATCATTATTATAATTTCAACGCAAATAAGTTATTTTTCTAAAATTAAGTCTCTAAGGAAACTCTATTATAGCATTCATTTCAGTGCTTTAATGGCCATTATGTATTTTTAATCTTTAAAAAAACTAATTTTACTATTGGCATTTCGCAAAATTTTTCTTTTTTCTAACTTAAAGAGATATTTTTTGCCATCGTTTTTTAACACACTTTACTTTTTATTTTTTAAAGTTTTGGCGGTTATTTTGAGAAAAAAATGTTTTTTAAATTTTGGCAAATCTAATCGCCATAAACCTTGATAACAGCCAATGGAAATTCTCCATTAGGAATTTTTATTATGCAATTGTGTTTATAGTATGGATTGTAATCCCATTTGTTATTGTTTTTTAATCTTTTTATCCAAGAGCCAGAAAAAAGTGTATATCAGTGTCTAATCCAGCTTATCTAGAACTTAATACTCTCCCTCCAACATATTTAAAAGAAACAAAATCATTTTATGTTAGGTTTGCTTACGTTTACCATTCTATATTTATACTTTTACGACAAATCTCACCACAAAATGTTGATTCTTCTCGTAATTCTGGTGACCACACCTTATTTAACTCAATCATTACCAGGTAAAAAAAAAATTTAATTAAAAAAAAACTTATTTAAATAGTTACTTTCAGCCACAACTAAACAAACAGTTCCTGGAAGCACAGCTCTTGATAATTTCCCTTTAGTTGATGGGTAAATTCTCAAAACGTCTTTCTTTTGTTGTCCTAATTTTTTTTAGTCACAATGATTTGCCTTATAACTTATATTTAAAACTTAAAAACCAAATTTCAAACTTCTCATTCGCTTCAGACCTAAGCAATGATCCAGTTTTTGGTTTTAAAGCATGCTCTTCGTGTTTTACTGATCTTGTACGCGCCAAAAAGGGCAAACTAGGGGCCCAATTTTGGGTCGCTTATGTCGGTTGTGACCCTAAAAATTACAGCACGATTGTGTCTCGAAGTATAGAACAGGTGGACGTTATTAGAAGACTTGTGAACATTCATAGTGACCAAATGGAGTTTGTGACAACAGCTGATGGTAAAATTTTCAAAAAAATTTTTCCTTTTATATATAGTTTTTAGGAATTGTAAATGCCTTTAATAACGGAAAAATTGCGAGTCTTATTGGCCTTGAAGGAGGTCACTCAATTGACAGCAAAATGTCGATTTTAAGACAATTTTATGATTTGGGGGTCCGATATATGACCTTGACACATACGTGTGATTTACCTTGGTATAGAACATTAATTTTGGTTAATAACTCAATTAATTGATTGAATTTAGGGCTGATTCTTCTCTTGTTGATGATTCAGACTCACCTAAAGCTAATTTAACTGAATTCGGCGAGGTATAATCAAAATTGTGTTAATAATTTAAATTTCCCGCTTTTTCAGAAAATTGTTTTAGAAATGAATCGGTTAGGAATGTTGGTAGACCTGTCTCACGTCTCTCATAATGTCATGAGTCGTGCAATTGATATTTCACAAGCTCCCGTGATTTTTTCACACTCTTCTGCTTATTCTATTCATGCTCATCACAGAAACGTCCAAGATGATGTTTTACGCAAAGTCGTAAGTTATGTTGGCAACAGTGTTACACTTGTACTCAAATTTTATTACAGCCGAAAAATGGCGGCGTTGTTATGGTGAATTTCTACAGTGCTTTTGTCGGCAAGGATAATGTTACTATTTATGACGTCATAAGTATGACATTTGGGAGTTTATGACTCGAATAATCGTTTTTTAATAGATCATATAAATCATATTGCGGATGTTGCCGGTGTGGATCATGTGGGAATAGGATCGGATTATGATGGTGTTAATAGTGTTCCTCAGGGATTAGAGGATGTTTCAAAATATCCAGATTTGTTTGATCGTCTCAAGGAATTAAATCAAACAAGATGGACGATTGCAAATTTAGAAAAATTGGCGGGAAGAAATTTGTATCGGGTTTTCAAAAGTGCTGAACAGGTTTATTTGTAAAAATATTGTTATAAAATGTGAAATTTGACGGTTTTAGGTGAGAGATGAATTGGCGGCACAAGTTCCAGATGAGAGTTTAATTCCAGAGGAGGATTTAGTTGATGATAATAATTTTGCTGTTAAAGCACTACCAACTTTTGTTTGGTTTATCATGTTGGCAGTACTTTTTAAATTGTAGTTATCAACAAAACTGAGTTTTGAACAAAATAAAATGTTTCAATATATTATCTGTTTTGAGTGCTTTGAACTTGATCTTGTGTTTTTACCTGAAAATTTAAAATTTTCGGCTGCCATTTTGAAAAATCTATTTTTGAAATTCCTTGTATACATATTTTAACGTAACATTTAAGCAATTTCCGTTAATAATAAATAATTTGTTCTTTATTTGCTTTTACTTTTAAGAGTTTAAGGGGGGATTAAGTTATATATATTTTTTAAATGTTTCTTTTTTTGTCTACAGTTTACACCAGGCTGAAGATAACGATAAATTAATATAAAATAAATACTTTTACAATTTTAAATAAAAATGTCGCTTAAAAAATACATTCATAAAGGTCAGAAGCAAGAATTATTGTTGATTGCTCTTTCTACATTTAGATTTTTTGGTTTGAAGGACCAGAAAACACAATTTGGATACGCCTCTATATACAAACAAAACAGTGTTTCCTTATTTTTACGTCATGCATATTTTTTGTTTCAATTTTTATCACTTTTTGATTGCGATTAACTTTTTTTAGATATTGGTCCTTTGAGCCGGATTTCATCTTCATAAATTAGCCATTCTAGCCTGACTATCTCTTTTTAATATTGGTGCATTACACCGGATTATTCTCCACTAAACATTGGTTTTTCGGCTCAATTTTCTGGCTTTAAATATAGATCCTTTGAGCCGGATTACTCTTTTATATTTTGACCCTTTGAGCTGAATTCATGGTGTAAGATAAAGATTGTAGGTTATTTTCAATTGGGTTAAAAGCTTAAAAGAATATAAACGGTATTCTCATAGAATAAATACTGTAATTATTAACACATGCAGCATTATATTTTGAATTGATAAAGTTTTTATTCTTGAAGAAGACTAACGTTTTGGTTTTGTTTCCTAATTTATCTGTTTTATTTTTTTTAATTATTTTTTTTTTTGATCTCAACTATAATCGCTGTTTAGCCGTGATTAATCTTTTCTTAACATTGGTCCTTCGAGCCGGATTACCTTTTCAAAACATTGGTTTTTAGAACTTGAGATCTTCTTTAATCATCTATTTTTCAATTTGGATTACCATCTACATGCATTGGTCGTTTTATATTCTGAACATTTTTTCTTTAAACTCGATTATCTCTAATTATCTCTAGAAGTTAAAAGACGTCGCGTCGGCTGGAAGAAAAAAAAAACAAACAAAATTCAAGAACAAAAGAAAATTTTAAAAAACGTTTTAAAAAAAAGAAAAATTTGTGAAACAAATTGTTAAAAATGGTTGAAAGAAAAATTCTAGAAAAAATTAAAAACGTCAGCTGGAAAAACGTTTCGAAGAGCAAAGAAAGATCTGAAATAACAGTAAAAGATTCTAGCAGAGCTTGAAAATGGTGTTTGGTATTTGGGTAAAAAAGAAAAATTTGTGAAGTGACGATTTGTAGAAAAAGCAAAACAATAGTAATTCTGCTAGATGAAGTTGAGAGACGCCGTTTGAAAGAAAAAGAAGAAGAGAAAGATTCTACTAGAAAAAAGTTTTTACAAGAATGCATAAAACAACGTTTGGCGGGGAAAAAAAACAGAAAAATCTGGAAAATAATGAAAGACGTCGCTTTGAAAAAAAGAGGAGTATTATAATTTTTTAGAAGAACTAAGAAGAGAAGATTTTATAAAAACAGAAGATAGTTCTAAAAGAGTTTGGAGCAAAACTATTAGAAGAAAAAGACGAGCACAGAAGAATTCTATAAGAACACTGACAATCTTAGAGTGGCTTAAAAAACGATGATTATAGAGGAGAGATGAACAAGAAAAACTTCCTAAGAAGATACATAAAAACTAAGAATGATCCTAGAAATAAAAAAGGAAAATAAAAAACACGACTAGAAGAAAAAAAACAATATAAAATACTTCTAGGAAATTTTGAAAAACAGCAACTAACTAAAAAAACATTTCTGTATTACTTGACGCTTAAATTTTTTTTTAGCAAAAACTTAATAATTTAACAACTCTTTTTCAGCTCCTTTATGTTAACAACTAATTATTTTTGTTATATCGGGTGTAAAGAGGCAGAATTTGGCTTAGCAAAACAGATTATTATTGACAATAAATTTCAAGATGTTGGCTGGAAAAAAACAAGAACAAAATAAGGTTCTAGAAAAGCAAGAAGAATTCATAAAAGACAGAAAAAGACTCTTCATAGAAAATCTTTAAAAAACAACATTTGGAAAAAGAAAAATTTATAAAACGACAAGAAAGAACCAAAGAAAAATTCTAGAAGAAATTGAAAGAAGTCAGCTCAAAAAGAAAAACAAAAAAAAAAAATTCTACAAAAAGTTAAATGACGTAGGTTGAAAGAGCAACAAAACAAAAATAGAAGCTAAAAAACACAAGAAGTTTTTAGAAAAACTTAAGAAACAGCGATTGTTAGGTAAAAATAGTAAAATTCAAAGCAATTGAAAGACACTAGCTGAAAAAAATTACAAAGGAATTTTAAAGAAACAAAAAAGTTTTAAGAAAAAAGTTGAGAGAGGTCTCCTGATAGAAAAAGATCAAAAAAAGAATTTAGAAGATCAAAAGCAGTTTAGAAGAAATTGAAAAAAGTCAGTTTAATGGAAAACCAAAAAATTTTTTAGAAGTTAAATGACGTACGTTGAAAGAAGAACAAGAGAAAAGACAGAAGCTAAAAACACAAAGGGTTTTTAGAAAAACTTAAATTCAAAGCAATACAAATTTAAAGAGCAATTGAAGCAGACTATCTGAAAAAAAAAGAATAGCAAAGTAATTCTAAAAAAACAAAAAAGTTTTTAGAAAGGAGTTAATAAAAAAGATCAGTAATAAAGTTTAGAAGATCAAAAGTAGTTTAGAAGAACTTGTAAAACGTCAATTAAACGAGAAACAGAAGCAATGAAATATTTTAGATTGACATAAATTATGTATTTTTAAAAAAATTTAATAAACGACTATTGGTAGGTAAAGAAGAGAAACAAAAAATTTAGAGCAAAGAAAGATTTGCTATAATCAAATAAAGTTTCTAAGAGCTTAAAAAGCGGTGTTTAGAAAGCAAAGCAAAAGACTATTAAGACAATAAAAATTTAAAAAAAGTTGAAAGACTTAAATTTAAAAAGAGAAATATTCTAAAAGAACAAAATTTTTTTAGAAGTTGAGAGACGTCATTTGATAGAAAAAGAAGAGCAATCAAAGAGTTAAGAAGAACAAGAAAGTTTCTAAAAGAAGAATATTTTTACTAGGAATCCGCTTACTAGTTTTATTTTAGGTACAATTTGTTTCGTGTGTGGACTGACCTTATTCAGTGAATGCAAAATATTTTAAATCTACATTTTTTTAATTTTTGTTTGTTACGTTTCAGTATTACAATTGCAATTTTGAGGCTCTTCAAACATTGATCCTTCGAGCCGGATTACCTTTTCCAAAATAGGTAAAAATTCATCAAACTGTAAGTACTTTTTTTAATAGTTATTACATGTATTAAATTTTTGTTTTAAAATTTCTGAACAAAAAATATGGTTAGGTAAGTTTTGCGACAATCCAGTATATCGCGCGTTCAAAAAAAACTCAAATATTTTGGTAAGTTTTATTTAAAATTAGTCATCGAGTTGGCACAGTGCTGCTACACCTCTATTAATCCAATGCCTTTCTGGTTTATCTGAATCAAAATTCATATACATGACAAAATTGGTTGAATGTCCTGTAGTAGATAAAACTCCTCTTCTTGCTGATGTTTTATAAACAGGACAATTATAACAAGGAACTGGTTTATATTCTGAAATTTCATTTGGTTTCAACCAGATTATCGGCAAAACATCAAACAGAATTTTCGGGAAAGATTCATTTAGTTTTAGTAATTTTCTATCCCACCTTGCTCCTTCCAGAAACAGGCCCTAAAAACACTTTTCATTTTAGTAAGTTGGTACTAGTAGAAAAAAATTCCCAAGATCTAAAACCCGACTTACATCAAACAAAATACTAAATTCCTCATTTTCCCTAACCTGCTGCTTGTAATAATAATAATAATATTGACTATAACTTTTTAACAAAAAATCTAACAAAATATAAATACCTTGCAGTAAACTCCGATTTCCGGTACAGTTTCAGTTTCTTTTTCAAATTTCGTTACGTAAAATTCAAAATGGATCCAATCAATTGGTAATTTTCGTTTCCGAGAGAAATTCTGTAAAACCCCGGTTAGGAAAGACTGAGTGAAGTAGAAACCCGACAGCCAGAAAACGTCAGGAGGGCCTTGCTCGATCCAGTCTTGAAAAAATTTTAATCTAAAGACACAAAACTAAGCAATTATTTTTTTATGGAACGCACCTTTGTATCAAATCCAAAACATAAGATCCTAAAGGTTTAAGACTTGGATAGCTTTTATTTGCCCAAGCTGTCGGTACTTTTCCCACTTTCAATGAATTACAAACTTCTTCCAACTCACCAGACATCACAACTAAACCTTTAACAGCTTTAATCATAAATACAAGTGTGCGTTTAACCACTTCCACCAATCGGTTAAACCGAATTAGTTCCTAGAAGTTGTCATAAAGTACAAGTCACTATTTAAATTTTATTATTTTATTAAATTATTTATTTAATTATCAGGGATTTTCTTTAAACTTGTATCAGAGAGCGATAAACACGAGCGATAGAAAAGCGACATTTGTTTGACAGCTTTGCAATTATTTTTTTTTGTTTCAAGTTCAAATAAAATAAACTTATGGGCTGATTTTAAGTTGAGATAATACCGGTAGTATCTTCGTTTCTAAGCAAAATTTAAACAAATCGAGATTGCGATTGGTTGTTGCCATGGAAATGTATTAAAATTTGCGATACTACCGGTATTATCTCAACTTGAAATCAGCTCATAAGTGATGGAATTTGTGCTTCAAAAATAATTTCAGCTTTTATTGCTTCTCGCTTCTCTATTGTTTGCTACTTATATCATCATACAAAGGTTTTGTGGTCACATGATAAATACCTGTCGTAAAACTGTATTCATTGAATTACTATACATGACTGGATATTTTTCACTAACTTCTTCAATATCATACAATGCTGGCATTTTTCCTAAAATGTCATTGGCTAAATCAATTAAGACGTCTTGGGATTCGTCATCTGCGCCCCCTGCTGTGATCTGAGTTTGGGTGAGTAAAACTCCGTTTAGTAACTAAAAACAAACTTAAAAACAAGAACAAAAATAGAAGAAAAACGCACAATAAGAGTCTCCTGATTGTCTTTTGTAATATCAGCATTTTCGTGCAACCCAAACACTTCGGGTTGTGGCATAATTGGAAGGTTTTTAACATAATTTAAACAACCCTCATAGGAAGTGTCTACTGGGACGTAATACAGCCCACTCGGAGAAAAAGAATATCTAGAAATTGTATTTTATAAGGGATTTTCTCTAAACTTGTATCAGAGAGCGATAAACACGAGCGATAGAGAAGCGACATTTGCAAATTTTTTGTGGCTTGTTCAAATAAAATGATTGAAGTGGTAAAATTTGTGTCTCAAAAATAATTACAGCTTCTATCGCTTCTCTATTTGCTACTTATATTATCTTACAGAGGTTTTGTTATCACTTCCGGTGTATAAAAAATCGATAAAAGCGAATTTAACAGTCTTCTATCTTTATCATCAGTAACACGACCACCATAATTACATTCACCAGCAAGATATGTCAATGCATCAAAAGGAACATCTTTATAATCAGTCAAAAACATCTGAAACCAAATTTGAATAAATTCACATGATTTAATCTCGAATCACCTGTAACTGTAAGACACAAATTGTCAAATCGGATTCATTAAACTCGTAAGGAATATTCCATCCTAAAGGACCAAATTTACGTCGTTCCTGTACAATTCCATGAAAGAAACAAAGTGAGAACAGCATTACTTGAAAAGAACGCCAATTCTCAACCGAATTGTAAAAAGTTGGATCCGAAATTGGGTCCGACATATAGGATCTCAATAAATTTTGACGCAAACCTTTCGGTGCCTCGTTCGTCATCTTAACACCTGTTAAAATTTAATTGGTTTTTACTGTATGTACTAGAATAGGCCAAAAAAAAAACAAAAATATTTTTTAACTTTCGACATTAAAAAATTGGTACCTAGGTATCTTTAAAAAATGCTTTTTAAAACTTTTTGCAGCATTTTTTAAAGATGCCTAGAAATCGATTTTTCAGTATGGGAAGTTAAAAAAAATATTTGATTTTTTTGGCCCACCTTAGTATCTACCGTAGTAAAGTCTGTCTATATTTAGAAGAATTTTATGGTTTTGACTTACAAACTAGTTTATGAGAGATTCAATAAAGGTGATTGTAAAGATAAGTAAACCCTATTATTACCGAAGCAACCAGCTGGTCCGTGGATAAAACCCCGAAGAAAACAAACAAATAGAATCCAATTAAAATTCAGTGGCTGGAGTTTCTTTATAGCTAAGGCTCCGAAAGAATTGCACAATAAAATTCTTCCAAATATAGTTATATAGCAACGTTATCGTTGGTTGTCATAGAAACTTGATAACAGTTGTCATTGACAACACAATTTCAAAAATTGCTTTTCCCCTTACCATTTTGCAAGATGGCGACTGGAAACGCTTTGCTCGGATAACTCGTTAACCACAACCGAAAATCAGGATGTGCCGTTTCTGGTATGATCACCTCGTCACAAATTCGATCTAATTCCCGCATCCAACTAGCCGCTAAATGACAGTTTTGTAAAACAACCCATTGTCCTGTCTCTAATCCTCTTGAGATCATACCCGAGGCAATTGGTCCTTGCCCTTGACCCAGCGATATTGTCATAAGATCAGTTTTTTGTATTCCTTTATCAGCTGCGTATCTTACTAGACCTGCCATTGGATCCGATCCAGGACTCAGGACAAAAACTAAAGGTGAACAACAATGACTGTCATTGTATGACTCTTCAAGGTTAAATTGTGGCGGTTCTAAGTATCTGGGACCCATTTCTTCAACGATGTATGATTGGACAGCTGGTACAATTTTATCAGGGCGTATACAACGCAAAGCGACCAATCGAGGCAAACCTTTTAGAGTATGAAATGGTGGGGGGCATGGGACTTCGTTCGGATTGGAGATATCGTAGAAGCTCTTCCATTTAGGAAGGTCTTCTTCGAAATGAGTTTTAAAGTCTTCCAAGCCTTTCAAATGACTGGCACGTACAATTTCCGACCAACATTTTTCAGACAGCCATTCAGGAGCTGGGTTTGGGTAAGGATTCTCAAGGGAGACTCCACCGGTCAACAGAAAGTTCCAAACTTCTTCATCGATCAAATTTTTTGAGCGGAGAATACCAACAGTTAGAACAAGAGAAAAAATCAACTTGTCTTTCTCAAATAGTGATCTGCAGACATTTCTGTAGATACTGTTAGTAAAATGATCGTTTAAATAACCAAGACGTAGACTCAAAACTGGTGACTTTTCACTGTTTGTAATTGATTGGTTATACAAATTAATAAACCACGTCATCGAGTATTGGTACATCGGATCAATATTTGCTAAATCTGATATACAAAAGAAGAGAATTGAAGAGTGTTTTGAGACTGGTACATACAAATTTCGCGCATTATCAATCTCTAGTTCGGTTATAACCGCAAGTTTTTGCTTCTCTTGTATTTCTTCAGACAGAATCTTACTAGAAGAAAGAATCTTAATTGCTGTTTCATCTTCAAGAATGTTTCCTTCACTCGTTGAAAGTACTTCAAGAATCTTATCTTCAATCTCTTTCAACATTTTTTTATTATTTGCACTTTCAACAATCATTGAATTTTTCTTTTCTTCAAGTTCTGGTCGTTCTCTTGCAACTACAATTCCTAACAACTGGTCTTGTAACCCTTGTGAGGTCAACATGAAATTAACAAGAGTTACTTTAACTGCAATTTCGGGTAAGTAATGCGGGTTACGTAACCTTGTTGTTATATAAAACCGAAAATCATTTGAATACTCAAGTAGATTATCACCAAGTTTCAAATACCAAATCCCTTGCTGTTTGAAAATATTTTTAATCAGAATTGGATCAAGTGCTGCATCAATTTCTTCCATAATATTCTCAAGAATCACTGGAGTACCAAAAGTGATTGCATTTTCCAAAACTCGGATATAATTCGCATCAGTTAGTTTAATAACCTGAAGCCTATTTTGCTTCTCAAAATTTTTGACCCACTTATTAGCTTGTCCTTGAGGATCGATCATAAGCGGCCATCGGCGTGCTTTCGTTGAGATAATTCCGTTTTCAATACTGTAGTTATCCACCGGTAAGCCAGCAATATTCCAGGTCCTGATATCTAACGGATTTCCCATTGTAGCAACCAGTGAAAAGTTTTTGGAACATGGAATTCCTAAATTCAAACAAAACGCATTCCAGTCCTTGATCAACACATTTCTAAAGTCCACAGTAAAAGCTCCAAGATATGCCACAGCTCCCGCTGATAAAATCACATCTCCGATCACATTTCCTAGTAAAGCTTCCAAGTCTTTGGCAGTTTGTGACCACCGACTTTTCTCACCTCCAAGACCTCCAATTAATTTCTCAGCTCGGTCTAGTTTCTGAGAACAAATCTCGATTTGGTCTTCAAGTTCCTTCTTCTTTTTAGTTTCAGCAGCAAATTCGTCGTTTAAAGCTTGTAACTTATCTGTGACTTCTTGAAGTTGGGCTCTTTTCTCGTTTAGTGTATCCATTTGGGCAGCTAATTCAGCTTCAGCTTGAGCCAAAGCTGCTTTTTTTGGTGCTACAATTTTGATTACTCTGTCGTAGACTTCCATTGCTCGGACCCATTTACAAAGACCTTCACAAGCTGTTGAAACTGTTTTAATACGTTCTGGGTTAAATTCACGGTCTGGCATATAACGATCTCGGATTTTTTTCATAACAGGAACAGGTATATTATCTTTGTCGTAAGTTTTCAGACTTTCTAGAAACTTCATATCTCCGAGAAGTTTCACTGAAGGTCCCCAGTAATCTTCAACCATTCTTCCTGTTGTAAGATCTGGTTTTCGGTCTGGTTTTATCTGTTTCATAACACAAACAGCTTCAAGTACTAGTTTAACACCAGAAGGTGGATTTTTCATAGATTTTACTAAAGTAATATCGTTAGGCGTTAACGTATTTAAAGCTTTGATTGCTGCTTCAAGTGCTGGAATAGCTTCAGATAAATCTGATTCACAATCATCTTTAATAGCTTGGGCTGCAGCTGCAGCTTCATTAGCTAAAGCTTCATCAGCACCAACAATTTCTTTCTTTTTTTCAACAATTACAGTATCTTGTTCGATTTTAATCATAAGTTTTTCTGTAATTTCTGAAGCTATAATTAATTTTGGTTGAAGTTCATGTAATTCATCTTGCATTAAACCAACTTGACCTGCTGCAAAATCAAGTTTTTCTAGACCAGTCACGTAGCGATTTTTCTGTGTCGTAATCTGTTCTACTTTCAGATAGTAGAAAGTTTTAAAAGTCTGGATTAGCTCAAGATATGATGTAGGTGTAATGTAAGTACGTCTTTTCTGCTCGTGGTAGAATAATTCTGATGAATTACTTACAGTAGTATGGAAATGTTGACAAATACCAACACATACATCAACAGTATGTGGATCTAAATCAGTTTGTTTTAAAAACATGTAAGCTACACGTTCTAAAGCATCTTCAGGCCATTTTTGAAACCAATCAATTGTACAACAGTTAATAAGAGACGGAAACATCCGACATCTTACTCTAAATGAATCTCCAATTGGACTCATACACAATGCAACATGTAGATTATGCTTAACTCTTTCAATAAAAAAATTATAGAGTGCCAATGGAGTCAAATCAATTTTTCTTCCAGATTCTCTAGCTGCTGTTTGCATCCGTTCTAAAATCTCAGCTTTCTCATCAGCTGCATACAAATTCGGTACATCAGCAGTATTCAAAACTGTATTAACATCTTCAATAAACATTTCATCAGCAATTTGTGTATCACCAAATATAAAAACAATCGGTTTTCCATCACAACCGGCTTTTAGTAATAATTTTTTTAAATCTTCGCGCCATTCATAAATTCCATATGTTCGTGTTATCTCAATTTCGTATGTGTTTTGTTCGGCTATTGCAGCAGCCAATCGGGCTGAACTATGACGTCCTGACCCGCCCATTCCCACCAACAACACGTTACCATTGGGTTGAGTTAAGACACGTAATACGCGTGAAACATGCTCAATGGCGAATTTAAACATCACGAGATTCATTGGCGACTTTGATATTAAATTATATTCGCTTAAATAATAGTTCATCTTCTCAGTTAAATCTTCTAAATCAAGAATTTCATCATAGAATTTCGGTTCAGCATCTGGTTCAATGTAATTTCCATAGAACAAGTTTCTAACATGTTGCGGCCCTAGAATTTCACCTTCAGGAACAATGATTTCGCAAACTTTATCCATGTGTTGTCGGAAATTTTGATAACACGCATTTTTAACAATATTGAAAAGAAGAACACGATCATCATCATCGATCAATCGATCATGGAACACTCGATAACATTCGTGAACCCACAATCGTATAAACTTATCAGGATCTTTCATTAAATGACTTGGTGTTAACATAACTCCGTTGATAACTCGTGCAAAATCACGCAATGAAAATGTGTAATGGGACTTTGCTGGCGTTGGTAGAAATTGTAAAATTGCTTGTTTGTAGACTTCCATTGTTGCACCAACACACCATTTGTACAATCTTGCAACTGGTTCTTCATAACCTTTCGAGAAGTGCCAATCAAGAATTGTTGTGAAAATTTTTGTTAAAGTATTGTCATCAAACGAGTCAATTGCGATAAGCTGCATGTGGCGTAGAAAACGGTCTGTGACTTCGTTTCGGCCTCCACCCGGTGGTCCCATTGCACCTATAAAATTCTAAAAAAGGCACATTAGTTTTAGTTTTGTCTCTGCAGAAGAATATTTGTTGCTACAGAAAGAAAGAAAGATAGATAGATAGAAATAAAGCAAAAGAAAAGTGTTTTGGTATCTATAGGAACAAGATTTTTTACTAAAGAAACAAAAAGATAAAGAAGAAGATTTGTTGCTACAGAAATAAAAAATAAAAAAAGAGTGTTTTGGCTGTTTCATGGTTTTGGTGTCTAGTAACAGATCACGGGAACAAGATCTGCTACTAGAAAAACAAAAAGATAAAAGTGTTTGGTATCTATAGAAATACGTTTGTTTAAGCCTCCACCCGGTGGTCTCATTGCACCTATCAAATTCTAAAAGGGACACATTAGTTTTGGTTTTGCCTCTACAGAAAAATATTTGTTGCTAAAGAAAGAAAAAAAAATAAATAGAAAGAAAGAAAGCAAAAGAAAAGTGGTTTGGTATCTATAGGAACAAGATCTGTTACTAAAGAAAAAAAGATAAAAGAGAAAGTTTGTTGCTATAGAAACAAAGAATAAAAAGAGTGTTTTGACTGTTCTATGGTTTTGGTGTCAATAGGAACAAGATCTGTTACTACAAAAACAAAAAAACAAAAGTGTTTGGTATCTATAGAAATATATTCGTTTGGCTTCCACCTGATGGTCCCTTTGCACCTATAAATTTCTAAAAAAAGCACATTAGTTTTAGTTTTGTCTCTACAGAAGAATATTTGTTGCTACAGAAAGAAAGAAAGATAGGTAGATAGAAATAAAGCAAAAGAAAAGTGTTTTGGTATCTATAGGAACAAAATTTGTTACTAAAGAAACAAAAAGATAAAGAAGAAGATTTGTTGCTACAGAAATAAAAAATGAAAAAAAAAAAAGAGTGTTTTGGCTGTTTCATGGTTTTGGTGTCTAGTAACAGATCACGGGAACAAGATTTGCTACTAGAAAAACAAAAAGATAAAAGTGTTTGGTATCTATAGAAATACGTTTGTTTCAGCCTCCACCCGGTGGTCTCATTGCATCTATCAAATTCTAAAAAAGACACATTAGTTTTCGTTTTGCCTCTACAGAAAAATATTTGTTGCTAAAGAAAGAAAGAAAAATAAATAGAAAGAAAGAAAGAAAGCAAAAGAAAAGTGGTTTGGTATCTATAGGAACAAGATCTGTTACTAAAAAAAAAAAGATAAAAGAGAAGGTTTGTTGCTATAGAAACAAAGAATAAAAAGAGTGTTTTGGCTGTTCTATGGTTTTGGTGTCAATAGGAACAAGATCTGTTACTACAAAAACAAAAAGACAAAAGTGTTTGGTATCTATAGAAATATATTCGTTTGGCTTCCACCTGATGGTCCCTTTGCACCTATAAATTTCTAAAAAAGGCACATTAATTTTAGTTTTGCCTTTACAGAAGAATATTTGTTGCTACAGAAAGAAAGAAAGTTATGTGATAATAAGAAAGAAAGAAAGAAAGAAAGAAAGAAAGAAAGAAGAAATGTGTTTTGGTATCTATAGGAACAAGATCTGTTACTAAAGAAACAAAAAAATAAAAAAATTTGGTATCTATAGAAATATATTCGTTGCTATAGAAATAAAAATTTTTGTTCATTGAGTGTTTTTATGGTGTCCAATTTTTTGTAGGATATAATTTATTTCTATAGTGATAATTGTTGTTCCAATGGGTACTTGTTCGATCTTTTGCTAACAAAAGAAAGAAATGGAACAACAATAATTGCAGTGTTTATAGAAATAGATTTGTTGCAATAGAAATAAAGATCTATTGATACAAAAACAAATAAATGAAAGAACAGAAAAACCAAAAATTTGTTTGTTAAATAACTATTGTTCCATTGAATATACTTGGTACCACAAGAATGTTTTGATATCTATAGAAACAAGAATTTATGCTATAGAAAGAAACAACTACGTTTCTATAGATGCTAGGCACCAACACCATAGAAACCGATTTGTTGCTATAGAAACAAGCTTTTATTGTCGATGCTACAACTTACAATATCGACCAATTGCAGCACTGTGGTATCTTTGTCAAACCAATGACCATGATCTAGCCATTGCCGTAGAAGTTCAACTGGTGGTTGTGCTCCCCAGACTTCTTTTTGCGGCATTCCAACATCATCTACAAACAGAATACAAGTTTTTCCCATTGATGGTCCATAAACTCCTCGTCGACGTTTATCTAATTTTGACATAATCATTTCTTGTGTCTTAAAAACGTAAATGAATTTCCCAATTATTAAAAATGTATTTTTACCATCATGGATGTAGTTCTAGCACTAAAATTGACGACATTTGGCAGAAATTTATCTTTGGATAAACTGACTAAATGATCTAACACTACTGCAGTTTTTCCAGTTCCTGTAGGACCAACAAACAGTAAAGG
The DNA here is from genome assembly GCA_029207805.1 of Tribolium confusum. Taxonomy (NCBI): domain Eukaryota; kingdom Metazoa; phylum Arthropoda; class Insecta; order Coleoptera; family Tenebrionidae; genus Tribolium; species Tribolium confusum. Next base: position 7,931,161 of record JALGAY010000007.1, on the reverse strand, counting down.
AATTTTATTGGCTTGATACAATTTGATGAAAAATCTTTGACAACACGATTGGTTTGTTTGAATGATAAGTTCTGAGGGTTTTGCATTTGCGGGTATTTGTTGGATTTTATCAACTGTGTCTAACCAACTGATCCAAGTTCCGTTATTCCGTTTATCATAGATCCAATCGAAAACAACAGCACGTTCAGGAAAAATTTGGGCTTTACTTAATTTATACGATTTGGGCTTAGGATAACGTTTTGATTCGCCATTTAAAACTTTCCGAATAAAAACATCAAATGTTTGTTGTCCTTTAAGGGTTAAAGTTGAGCCCAAACCCCATACAAGTGAGAAAAGAAAAACGCACTGAAGCCATACAGTACTAACTTGTTGTTCCCCAGCTAACATACACGTAAACAATCTTGTAAAACTCTGAAACCATAAAGTTGGTAATACTGTAAATCTAGAGAATCACCTACATAAAACATATGTGTTTCTGAAGACTCCACAAACAGTTTACATTTGTGTTTGATATAGTAGAGACAAGCAGGTACTAACCATTCAATTAAATCAACCAAAATCTCTAACTGTTCTGGTAGTAAAGATTTTTGCAGTGTGACCATATAGGAGTCCATCAAAGGCCGCCAACCTAACAAATATGGTTCCATGTAGATCATTCCACAGCGTGAAACAGTAGCAGGTGAAGCCTGTTCTAAATCTGCTGGCTCAAAAATTAAATTCATTTGAGGCGACATCTGGATTATCTCTCCAGACATTAAACAAAGTTTTTTATTATCATCTAAAACAGTGTTCATATTTTCAATCCAGACGGCATCAACTGGTCCATCAAAAAGAATCCATTTTCGTTCTTTTGTCGGACTATTCGCAAATTCACGAAACGTGTTTGCCAGAACCCCATCAGACCATTCATGTGAAGCTGGATCAAACTGACCATACAACTGACCCATAGTTATAGCTTTCGGATTGATAATCCTATAGATAACTTTGTGTTCTTGAAGATTAGCTTTTGGATCAGTTGCTAACGCCCCTAAACCATCAGCTAAATTTTGATAAGCACAAGTTTTCCCACCCATTGGTCGTCCAACAATCATCAAACCATGACGTACAAGAATCATTTCGTAAATCTGCATACACTTATCAACAAACCAAGGAGTTGGTTGTAAATTCTTCTTTTTGATTTCTTGGATTAAATGATCGATCAAGTCTTGTCTTTCAAATTTTGGAATTTCAACACCAGGAAACAAGTCTGAATAGATACCTTCAAATAGAGGCACATCTTGTGCCAAAAATTTTGGTAAATTAACATCAATGATAGCTCGAAGAACAAGTTGAGCTTCAGAAGTTTTCGGATATGCTCGTTTTAAAGCCCCTGCTGCTAACAGTACTGATTTTACAGCTCTCATGCCGTAATCGTAGTGATTTTGTGATGATAATTGCTCGGAACATAATTTATAGGTGTGGACAATCTTCTGTGATAAACTTCCAGCTTCAACAAAACCATAAGAGTACAAGGAAATCTCCCCAATCATTGCATAATCCGGTACCATCATTGCAACAGTCCTGAATAAAACTTTTAAGTTATCTGGAAGTTCTTGTCGTCCAGCATATCCAGGATTCATTGTAATAAAAACAGTACAGGTCGGATTTAAAGTAATTTCAGTTCCTTCAAAAACAAATTTTTTTAACTTCGCTGCTACAGCCATCTGGATGCTTAATATCTGTTGAGCAACAACCGAAAGTACTTCTAATTCAATTCGATTGAATTCATCAAAACATGCCCAAGCTCCAGCTTGTGCCAAACCTTTAAAAAACTTCCCTAAAGCTTTATAATCTAATCCATCTGAGCAATTAAACACTACACATTTTTTCGCAACGGCTTTAGCTAAATCTTTACAAGTTTCTGTTTTACCAGTACCTGCAGGACCTTCAGGTGCACCACCTAGATTTAGTTTGAGTGCACCCATTAACGTGCGGTAGCAACGATCAGTTAATGGTGTTGCTACAAGACGACCGGTGTTACCCAAGTACTCGAAACCGTATAAAACTTCAGTTGTGATCATAGCAACGGTTACTATAGCATCTTGCCAGTAGTACCGAAGTTGGGAGATCCAGTTGAAGTCACTGATTTGGGTTATTTTAAGGTCGTGGAGTTTTTTAACGATGTCACGACCATGGACGTCAATTACTATCAAGGCTTCTACAGTTACTTGGGTACCTGGATGAAGACGTCCTTGGATCATTCGAACACTTGTTTCAATCTGTTTAGTGCAGAAATAGATTTGCTCTTTGAGAGTTTTTTCGATGATGGAGAGTGTTACGTCACTTGTCCATTGGATGCAGTTGCAACATTGGACAATCTGAAATTTTTTTTGAATCATTTGATTTAAGTCAATAGAAGTATTACTTGACCCGGCCATTGGTGTATCCAATCTATTCGATTTGCTGTAGCTGCAGCTGTTAAAGACTCACTCATTATGTCTTTCAAAGACTGGATCATCATACTTTCGACTTGGACAAGCCATTTTTCAACCATTCCCTTAAAAAGTATTTTTTTATGTATATACCCAGAAGAGAGGAATAACAGGAGTAGATATATATAAGCATTGAAATCGTGGTCGTTGCACAAACACTTTTTATGGCAATTTTACAGTACTCGGGATGGATTTTTCTCCCACTATAAATTTGCGAACTGTAGTTATGACAATATAATAAGACCATAAAAGGTGTTTGTACCTCGACCAAGAACCTAACATTATCGGTATATGCCAACTCCTCGTGTTTTTCCTCCACGGTATATACATACTATTTTGTACTTACTTTAGCTTCAGCTGGGATTATTTTACCACTAAACGGTACAATTTCGTGTTCTACACTTAACATTCCAACAATTTCTTCATCATCAGTAAAATCTAACATATTGATGCCTTCAAAACACTTTTTCAAATGTGGTTGTACCCGATAAGGATCTTTAGTTTCCGAAAGTATTTCCAAAAGTTCATCATTTGACAAAAAGAAGAATCTTGGAAAGAAAAGTCTTTTCTTTTCCAAATAATCATTCAAACCTTTTTGTATATCATCCAAAAGTCGATTATTGTCTCTTAGAGAACCCAACATATTTTTATAATCTGTTGCTTCTAAAACTTTCGGATGTTTGACTGTATGTTGTTGAATTGCACGCCAAACTTTATCAACTTGTTTAAAATTTCGTGCTTCAGTTGGCATCTGTCTCATTATATCTTCACTACTAAAAATCGGTTCTAGATACATCCAAGTTCCTTGACACTTTAAAAAAATTTGTAAAAAAACTCCAAAAAACCTAATTCTTATTACCATCAACCAAGCTTCTAAAATATCCTGCATTGAAATTAATTTGTGTTCCCAAGCTTGCATTTCAGCTTCAAAAGGTTTCACATAAGGTGATCCTCTCATAGTTTGAGCTTTCAGTAAATGATCATCCATCAAAAGCTGGATTTCATCAACAGCAGTCAGAATATTAACACCAGTTTCCCTTAAAAACAACAAATAAAGGCGTAACTGCAATATTACCAAAAAGTTTTCTTTTTGAGATCACAGGTTGCTTTGAAATGCACTCTTTATGTTTTTAATAGTAGCAATTTTTTTATATCTATCTGTGATAACAAACCTTGTTTCACTAAATACCAGTGAGCTAGTTTCAAGTTAAGATACTACCGGTAGTATCGCAAATTTTAATATTTTTATTTTTTCTGTAACAAAGCGTTTTCAATTTACCGGATTTAACGATTTTGAATTACAAGATAAGGCTGATATCGGACTGCGACAACTCCTCTCGTTTCCCTCGCCTATAGTCTAAGGTATATGATGCACTTTGCCGCCGCTTGATCTTGACTTATGGGTGCATTAACCTAGTAAGTCACTTCTCCTAGACCCCGTTATCCACTGGTGCATCAACCCAGTGGCTTCCTCTTTTCTGAAACCGCTACCTACGGTGCATCAACCCGTACGTATTCTACCACTCCTCCTCGATGAGTGCTCGCAGCTTGTTAACCCGCGAGACACTTATGAACCGATACGTGGAGGACGAGCTGAGAGAACGTCCAGGCCGGAGTGTCGACTTCAGCAGTGTTACCGGCGTTTTATAGAGACAGGATTTAGTTGTTTGTTATTAAGAATTATTATTTTATTTTTGTACATAGTTTTATATTTAATAAAAACTCATTATAGCTACGTCTCTTTGTTTCTCTCTACGTCACCCAGAATTCCCGCAAAAAATACCGTTACATTTCTATGGCAACAACCAATTACAGCCTCAAATTCTTTTAATTTTCCATAGAAACGAAGATACTACTGGTATTATTTCAACTTGAAATTAGTCCAGAAGACAATACTTATGCCACCATTGTTTCTAACAAATCTTTATTAGATACTATAACAAAAAAATGTTTTCTCTGTAGAGCTATTACCAAATCATAAAAAGATAGATCTGTTCTTGAATCATTGGGTGATACTCATAAAGAGAAGCAAAAGCTTTCTCTAGCTAGTTATCTCCTTCTAGCTTATGCTAATTGCATAAGTTTGTCCTATTTTAATCAAGCAGTTGCTAAATTTTTATGCAAATAAATATTTTTTTATTTAAACAATACCTGTATAGAATTAAATCAAATTCAATATCGGCCCATTCCTCTTTCATTTTCCTCAAATTCTTTTCCAGTTCGTATTCTTTGGTTGCAGAAGCGCTGATATCTTCCAATTGTGTCGTAAATTTAGGCAAACCAGCTTCAATCATATCATTCAGAGTAAGTTCTGGTGTGACAACAATTTCAGTTCCTACCAATTCACTAATAGCAGCCCAATGTCTTTGCTGCAGTCCTTTATTGCAAACAGTTTGTAAAACTGGAACAAACTGTCTGAACTTTTCAACTTTAGCTCGGACCATTTCAGCTATCCTTCTAGCTGCTGGATTATCATGCAATGTTTTTGCCAGTTTGTATAGAACTTTCCACGTATTTTCAACTGCGTCTGAAACAGCATCTGCATCCAATTCGGCAAAAGGTCCATAGTACCAAATATCGTATTGAACATGAAACTCCAGGACTGTATGCCATAATTTATCGTAGGGCTCTACAACTGTCAGCATTTTTTGTAAATTCAAAAATGATGAAGGTTCGAAATCAAGCAACTGTTCTTCTTCATTAATTTGGTCAGCTTCTTGTTTATCTTCACGGAGTTTTTGTACTAGATCTTCAACAATTGCAACACATTCTTCCATTTCTTCCATTGTGAGAATTGGAGGATCTTTCTTTTTGAAAGCAACCAACATTTTTTCATGACGTACTAGTTTTGATTCAAAAATTGCTCGTTTGCTCTTCAATTGAGCTTCAGCTTGTTCACGTTTCATATTGAGTCTTTGTAGAGCTAACTCTATAACGTTTTCCATGTCTTTAGGCCAGAGAAAAACACGAGCGTTCAGTGTTATATCTTCGGCTATAAAAATATAAGTAGAATTTTTAGAAGTTTAAATTTTTTAAGGACATACGAATCAAATGAGCATGATCCATTAAAAAACTAACATTCTCAGCGGTTTTTCTAATTTGCTCTCGGAGATTATACATAGTGACGTCACGACATTCCATGACGTAATTATAGAGCTCAACCAATTCGGCAACAGTGTCAGTACCAACACTCACTCTTTGGGACATTTCGTCAAAAATATCACAAATCCTAGAAGAAGAAGAAAAAGTTACTAAAAAAACAAAAAATCCCCAAATTACTTTCGGTTGTGATTGTGGTTTTCAGTAATGAAATAATTCACGATATAACTTCTAATATCATCAATTATTTTATAAAGTGTGTCATTTAATTCTCCACATTCCAAACTAATAAAATTAAGAGGAATAGAACGTCGTAGAAAAATAATTTCTTTTTTTAAATCTTCATAATGGTGAATTTTTTTCGAAAAATCTTTCAAAAACGGAAACGGGAGAACTTCAAAAAACGCAAGCATCTCCTTTTCTGCACTTCCGTTCAAGATATAGTAGTACTGTTCATAATTTTTTAGATATTTCTGTGGCCCTAGTAGATTAGTATCAAACGAAGCTAGAGCTTCTTCATAAATATCTTCAACAGGCGGTTCTTCTCTTCCAACAGCAAATAGAAAAGTTTCGTTTTCGTTAAACTCCGGAAAAATATAATTTTCAATCCGAAGAATATTTCTACCGACACGTAAAATTTTATCAAAACATCTTTCAATAAATAATCTGATTTCATCAAGAGGAGGATGTAAAACAATTTTTTGTGATCCTGGTTCTTCAACTCTTGGTGTTAGTTTAATTACTGGTAAATTAATAAGAGCTAGATCTTGATACTCTGAACCAAAATCATTACCGCACTTGAATATCACCAGAAATGATAACAAGTGTCGTAATGATTTCATTACCAAACGTCTTAATTGCATCGATAAGAGTCCGTTTACACAATCAAAAAATCTTTCAACAAGAACAGGCGAATCTGTGGGGGTCAACGGAATGTATTTTTTCCAGTGTGATTTGTACTTAAGGAAAATGTCGGCACAAGATGGCAGCCATGTATGAACAAGTCTATCACGTGATGCCTGACATAAATTATCGATTTGATTTTCAAGCACGTCTAATTCTAAAGGAAATTTCCCGATTTCTTCGATCTGATCAGTTGGTAGTATAAACATATCACTGTAGTGAAATTCCCATAAGTCCCGTATTTCTAAAACAACCATATTCCCGTTGTAAAAATGTTTTTCCATAAGTTGTTGGGATACACAAAATGAATTATGCCATGGGACAGGTGCCCGAACTATTAAAATGGGATAATCGCGACGAATTCTTGTAATTCGCAATCTTTTTCTTTCTTTTGGATCCTTCAGGATGTACTGTAAGAGATTTTTTCGAGTGAAGTCATCATAAAGTTGAAGAATTTCTTTTTTATGGGTGGCAATCATGGAGTGGTAATCTTTTAAAAGTTTGTATTTTGAAGGAATTTTTTTTATGGCTTGTTTTAAGTAAGTGTGATTGTAAGGAGATAGATCTTCTGGTTTGATGCCTTGAGTGTAATAGTACATATAGCGTTCTTCATCATGTTCACCCAGTGGTATCAACATATCATTTTCGGCTAACTTAATCAAGATTTTCTTTTGCTTGTCGGGATCTTTGGGAAGTACAGCTTGGATTTTCTTAAATTGTCTATAACTAAAATGAAGAAGTTTCAAAAAAGATACGACTCACTTTGGATCAGTTGGGATATAATCAATTTCTTCTCTTTGCAATTTTCGTTTCATTGCACGTTCTTTCTTCTTAATCGTATCTTCTGTTTTCTTTGTTTCAAGATACTTACCCGTTAACAGATCTATTAAATTTATTATTCCCGGGACTTCAACTTCTTTCTTCTTTGCTTCTTCTTCTCGACGTTTTGCTTCTTCAGCTTCTCGAATGTATCTAAATTTGACTGGAGGATAACATAATTTGCCATCTTTCCCTATCGGATTTTTCTCAGGATCAATCTTCTTCTTTTTGGTAAATGTAAGCACTGTATTCGTAATTTTTGAGCCGAGGGTGTAAAAGCCGACCCTGTACTACATTTAGTAATTTTTTCTCTATAATGTTACACTTACCTATAGTTTCGCTAGGTTTGTAAAACTGTTGTGAGAATTTTTCTGAGACGGTATGAGTCCATGATTGAGGAGCAATCAAAGGCGGATATTTTGAATCTTCTTTTATTCTTCGGATGAAACTACAAGGATTTTCTTCATCGTCTGATCCGATTTCAGGAAGTAAAGGGATTTCCGGTAATTCTTCATAGTCTTCAAACATTTCGAAATGAAATTATTGATCAAATGTCATGTCACTGATTGGTTGCTATGGGAATAGGAAGCTCAAGCAGTGGCGTGCATAAAAATTCAAAAATACGTTTTGAGATTTCGGAATCAAATTCAAATTTTGGAAAGATGCAAAAATGGACCGGACCAAGACAAGTAGGTACTGTCTGAAAAGAGCACACAAACTTACTCAAAAAACTAGGATAATTAATAGAAAATAAGCGAGAGTAGTCCTGACACGATTTTTTATAAAAAGCAATCAAAAGACCACCAGTGAAACAAATAGGAAAAGAATAAAGAAGAAAGGCTAACAGAAATAATAAGAAAATAAACAAATAAATTAAGACGAAAAATAGAACAAGTACCTATTAAAATATTTAATTAATATTGCAAGCTTAGAAAAAATAAAAACTAGATAAGAAGAAAATGTACAAATTACAAAAATTTTGCAGAAACAAATGTCAAGTCAAAACAAAAATTAGAAATACGAAAAGCATTGAAGACAATGTATGATAGAGATAGAAAATAAGGAAAAAAAAATCTAAGAGCGTAGTAAATGAAGAGAAATCTTGCAGAACTAAGAATTTATTTATGGTAAAAACCTAACAAAAAAAAAAAAACAAATATGCATTATGAAAACCAGGTTTCTCAGCGAGTTCTCAGAAATATGACGTTGCGCCATACACTGACCTTATACCGCGTGTTACTAGAAAGTATTAGTCCCAGCCATTGACTGCATTCGTAGAATTCTTATTCATCAGTCTAAATTATGTTTTTTATATTATTATAAAAAATTATATAATTATTATTATATTTATATGTAATAACAACACAAAACACAAAAAACAATTTTTTAGCATTCCTGATACGTATCCGATAGAATAATAATAATAATAATTGACGATCTAAAAACCATTAATCTATCTCTTACCTCCTAATCCTGCAATACTTTATGCGATCTAATAAATCTGCTTTTATCCTTCAGTTTCTCTTTGTAGGCGGCCCACACTGCGGTTTTGGGGGTTTTGCCAAATTTATATTTTAGTTAATCTTCCTCTGTAATGAACAAATCTCTGTCAGCGCCTTCAATTTCTTTTTGACACTGTAATATCGTCACGTAAGATGTCAAAAAAATACCGTATTTTGGCTCTGACTGTTCTGCTTGTGCCGCGTATTGATCTACGAATTCTTTATAATCCCAAACTGTAAAAAAATTGAAAACAGAATTAAAATTAAGGACAATCACATCACTACTAAGGATAAGGTCAGAGGACAGTTTTGCTGTTTTTCTCAGTGCAAAACCATTTTTTGTTTTGTTTTATTGCTTCCATTCATTGCTTGTTCATCAGTTTTTCGAACGTTTCTCTCTTTCTGCTTTACGTCTTGTCCTTCCTATTAATTAGAGAAGATAAAAAGGGCATGTGATTGGTCATTCTTTAAAAAAAAGGGAGAATTCAGTTTTGTTTGAATGTTTTTTTCGATAGCTTTGTTAAAGAATTTATAACAGAGTTGTGTCGAAATTTATTGCTGCTTAAACTTCTTTTCGTTTTTTTCTATTTATTTTTCCTATTTTTTATTTTTTGGCATATTATTCATTATTTTCTTCATTTTTGTTTTTAGTCAGTATGCCGTTTATGTAATGTTCCCATTTTTTTAATGCTTAATTTTTTTTTTCGATTTTAAATTTATGTTCTAGTATTTTTAGATAATTATTTTGGTATTATCTTCTCTTTTCAATTTTAATTTGTATTTATTTATTTTATCTCTTTCTTTGTTTTACCTATTATTCCTATTTCATTTCTTTTCAGTTTCATTATTACCAAATAGTAGTCGCTTCTTATTTCTGATTTTCTTTTTACTTTTACATCTTTCATTCTATTCCAAACATTTTTGGTTACTATAAAATAACCGATAATTGATTTATCGTTTCAGATTTTGCAAGTCTTCGTCCTTTTGTTTATATTTTTGTGTTTGAATTTCGTGTTTGCTATTTCTAGATTATTATCTAAGTGTATTTCATTAATTTCTTTCACCAATATTATTTATAAACTCTTCTCCTTGTTCCATACATTCTAAGTATTATCTAATTTAATACATTATTTTTGTATTTTCTTCTCCACAGTTTGTTTGTTTTCATATCTCTTCAAATAATTTGTCGTTTTCTTTGCTTGCATTTCCATTTTCGCCTTATACGGTTATTATTGCTTACGTTTTGTTAACTGTCAATTTCATTTTTACTGCTAACAATCTTTCCCTTATAAACTCTTTCCTTTATCTTTTTCATTTACTTTCGACCAAATTATTCAACATCTTTTGTGTATTTTCTTTAATTTTTTTTTTATTTCGTAATTTCAAAAATTTCTGTGATTTGTTTTATTATTTCTTCTACTAGCTCTTCTTTACCAGTGCTATTTCTTACGTTCTATATGCCTATTTTTATCTCTATTTGTTTATTTTTCTTTTCGTTTTTATTATTTATTGGTTGGTCGCTCTGTTTATTTCCTTTCCCATTGCCGTTTTTCATTGATTAAGTCGTTTTCCAAATAATCCTGTAATCATTTTTTCTTCAGTTTTTTAATGGTGGGTAGTTTGTTTTCTTGTTTTTTTTTTAACTTGTTGTCCTCTATCCTATCTTCAACGTTTTTTCTCCATTGTAGCTTTCTTATAACCTTTTCTCACAATTTAGCCTTTCTTTCTCTTCATCCGCTATTTGCTCTATCTTCTTTTGTATATCTTGCTCTGCCTTTGTTATTTCTAGAAGATTTTTTAAATTTTTCTTATTACTCACTACTATCTCTTTGTTTACTCTTTTTATTTCAATAAATTGTTCGTATTATTCTATAAGTTATTTTTTGTTATTGGGCTTTGCTTTGTTTTCAAGTCTATCATGACGGTGTTATCTTTTGCAAATTTTATTTTCTCTTCTAGGTATAATTTTGTTTTCCATTTTTACTTTCTTCAGTCCTTCTTGATATGATCTTTGCTCTTCTCTTATTTCTTTTACTAATTTAGGGACTTTAATAGTAAGAATAAGGTATTGGACTGTTAAGATAATAATAAGTATAAAAAGTATAGACAGAAAAAGAAAAAGACCAAAGAAATGAAACCAAAAAGTCGCAGAACTACAAGAAAAAACTAAGCAAAAAGAGACAAAAATACAGAAATGAATGAGCAAAAAATCATCACATTCACACCTCTAAAGTAGAACTGTGAAATTGTAAAAAAGGTTGCAAATAACTAAGTAAAAAAATTTATTTACAGAAATTTCTAATTACATGTCACTAGATGGTGCTCTTAAGCTTTTCCTGCAGATGGGACAAGAATTGTTGGTTTCAAACCATCGAATGATACATTTCTTATGGAAGCCGTGTTTGCAGGGCGAAGTTAACCATTTATCTCTACAAATATTTAGACAAATCGGGCATACTTCACCTCTTTTACGTTTCTCCGTATCGCTAAAAAATTTTCGGCTAGAATTTTATGAAATCCGCAGTTTTCATACCTCCAATTATTTTCGTAAGCCTGGTTGTTCTTCCAGTAACAGTAAAAACTGTAAGCTACCCCAGATACCAAAGTAGCTATCCCGATAGCTGTTAAAGTATTTTCGATATTTTTCTTGTTGTTCTGACTCATTTTGATTTTGTTTTAAGACCAAAAAACCAAAATTGATGAAGTCAGATAAACGAAATGTCTCATGTCTGCTTCACTAAACACAACAATAAATTTAGTTTTTGACAATAAACACTTCCGTTTCCATAGTGTTTATTTAATTTGGTTGGTATTAATTTTGAATTATTAACCGCCAATTTCTTTCTGTTTTGTTCTTGACTTAGATTTCCAAATTTCTTTTATTTCCAAACTCCATTTTAGGTACAGCAATATCATTTGGTAACTTTTCACTAAATTTAGATAAATATCCAAAATTAACATGAAATTTTGATCGAAAATCGGCATTTTAACGCGGGAAATTTACTTTTCAAAATGACACTGACAACTACAAAATATGATAAGATTTGATAAAACATAATTTTAGCATTGTTTATTATTGACTTTCGATCCGAAATGAGCAACAGATATCACAACGACTTCCATCCCGCCAGTGACTCGCATTTTGGGTCCCAATTTAGTCTTGGGTCCTCACAAAATGGCAAAATTTACGACGATTTGCATCGGTCCAGTTTTGATTTGAATTACGATGGACATTTTGTACCGCCCCATGATGTCGGAGTTTACGAAATGGGAGATGATAAGACGAGAATTGACGAAGTTAAGTACTGCTGGTGCACAATTTTGTAAAATTTGGTTTGGTATTTGTACAACTTTATCTTGTAGATGATAAGATTAGAAAATAAAAAATAATTTTCTATTTAACTGCGTTTTATTATTTGGTGATAATACATTTTTAAATTTGTTTAGCAAACGCAAATATTGCAGTGGTTGTGGCAACAATAATGACTGTTGCGATGTCCAGGACCAGACCAACGATAATTGTCATGACAATGCCTTCCTTGTTGTCCAATTTGGTTGTCATGTGCTTCTTGGTGTTGTCGGTGACAACGGCATTCATGTTGTTGACGATGGTTGTCATGACAATGCTTTTCTTGTTGTCCACTACAGATGACATGTGTTTCTAGTTGTCCACTACGGTTGTCTTGGCAACGGCATTCATGTTGTCCAGTGTGACCACGACTTTTACTAGGTTGTCCGCAGTTATTGTCACAATTTTGTTTGCCAGCTGTACAATTATTTAGATTTAAGTTATTTTATATATTTTTTATTAAAACTTACCATTTTCTGGACATCCACGGTGGCTATTTTCATGCGATTCTTGACAGTTTCTCATTTTGTCTTTTTTTAATACAATTGATAATTTCTATTTGATTAGCTTGTCCAAATTGAGCTGCATTTATATGCCAATTTTTAGTTAGAGTGGGGGTATTGTTCAAGGTTATTATTGGACAATATTGTGCAATGTGTTGTCCTAATACGTTCTAGCTTTATTTCTCAGAATTGTAGCTAATCAAAATTTACTGAAATTATCTGTAACGAGATAAGCATGATAAGAACAATGGTATTTGAACAATCAAGTGCGCAATATTGTTCAAAGTTGTGCAATCGTCTTTGAACAATTGTCCAGTCACATGAGTGTGACAAATTGATTATTATTTCTGTTTTATTTTTTTTTTATTAATTTTTAACAATTTACATGACTGCTAGTCATTTGTTTTTATTGCATCTAATAATCTATAATAAGATAAGCATGTATTAGGACAATGTTATTTGAACAATAAATTGTACAATATTGTCCAACGTTGTGCAATCGTATTTGACTAATTGTCCAGTCACATGTGTATGACAAATTGCTTTTTATTACTGTAATATATTTTCTTTATTGATTTTTAACATTTCACGTGACTGTGAGTCATTTATTTTTATTCTATCTAATTATCTTTAACGAGGTAAGCACGTATTAGGACAATGGTATTTGAACAATCAAGTGCGCAACATTATCCAACGTTGTGTAATCGTCCTTGAACGATTGTCCAGTCACATGAGTGTAATAAAGACAACACTACAGCATATCTTTATCGATTGACGTCACGTAATTTTCATTTAAATAGTCCCAATTGGACAATTATTTCAGCATTCAACAAAGAGTTTTAGCAGTGTTTAGAGAAGATGAGACCTTGTGAAAGTCACGGACATCACAGAGAACATTCCCATGGATCCCATCATGGAGAAGGTCGCCATAGGGAAGGCTCTCACGGATCCCATCATGGGGAGTGTCCTCATCGTGGGCGTAGTAGATCACACAGTGGAGAAAGACGAGGTAAGTTTAGTTAATTTTTTTTATTAATGTTGTTTTATTTTTTTAATTTAGGGGCTCTTGTTCCAGTAGCTGGGCCTCAAAATTGCCCGAATTTAGCTAGAGAAGGGTTCCGGGGATGTGGTGGACCTTGTGGGCATCAAGGGCATGGCTGTTTTGGAGTGCAAGGCAATTGGGGATTTGGGGGGCATCATGGTGGACATGAAGGATATTGGCGATTTAGGGGACATCATGGACCCCATCATGGGCATCACGGACACCATGGGCCGCATCATGGACGGCCTGGACATTGCCACTCCTAGATGACATAAAATTTATATCGAAATGCATTGTATTTAAATAGTTTTTTTATTAATAATAAAATAGATTTGAATACATTTTTGTTTTTTTTTTGTTGGCTACCCTGATTATAATAATACAAAATATTTAAAAAAAAGTTTATTGTCACATTGTACCTAAGTAGATACAAAAAAAATTAAATTTTGCAGTTGGCGTTTAGTGCTTATGGTGGTTAATGCTGTCCATGATGTTGCTCATGATGTCCTGGTTTCCATGATGGTGCGGTGGTTCATGATGGTGTCCATGATGGTGGGGTGGTTCATGATGGTGCGGTGGTTCATGATGGTGTCCGTGATGGTGAGGTTGTTCATGATGGTGTCCATGATGGTGCGGTGGTTCATGATGATGGTGATGATCATGATGAGGTGGTGGCGGAGGACGGAAATGTGGACAGTGTGCCAGATGTGGAAAATGTATAGGGCCACATCCACAAGGATGGTGTCCTAAAATTAAAAATTAATAAAATATTTAAATAACATAATTTGAATATGTACCGGGTGTATGATGATGATGGTCGTGATGATGATGATTCATATTGTCTAAACTGTTACCAGAAGGAAACTAAGTGCGTATTTAATTATCTCTCTATTTATAGTAGAGAGGTAAATATGTAATCCATACTTGAACCACTCATAAGAGATAAGAGTAGCAAGAAAAACACTTTCAAAAATTGATTCACTTTTGTTTTGGGAATTTTATGTTATCAGTTTATGTAATTATTAGTGTAATATAACTAAAACTATAAAAAATTAGTAAATAAATCGTTTTTACTTAAATCAAATAGGTATTATTATTTTTTTAGTAGAGTGCTACAATTTTGTTTTACAATTACTAATTACTTAATTACAATTAAAAGCAAACACTTTTAATAAAATAATTAGTGTAATTTATGTATTTTTTTATCTATGTTATCTTCTCGATTGTTCTTGTAATTTGTTACTTCGTAAATAACGACTAAATTTAGAATTATTGGATAGGTATGTGAAATTAGTCAACAGAATGATTGAAAAAAATATTTGTTTTGTTACAAAAGAAAAACTAAAAAAAATAGTGTTTAGCTTTAGTCATTGAGGAAGTGTTAGAATTACTTAAAAAACACTTGATGTAACATGTAAAGGTACTTCGTTATAGTCAATATTGAGAAATAATAGTGTATGTGTGCGTCATTATTTTTATTTTTTTTTTTTCTTCAATACCAACTCACCAACTGTAACATGTAATGACAAAAGTTGGATAGTAGAAATTGATATTCACAAATACACACAACAATAATTTGATAAATAAATAACCCAACATTCACACGGTAATAACTACGATCGCCGATTAAAATAACGTCGCTTCGATAAACCGCTCAATCTTCTTTTGCTTCGGATTTCACATTAACTGCCCGCTTATACATACGTCGTTCCAGCACATATCCGGAAGTTTCTCGACCATTCTAAACTTATGCGAAGCGATGACATCATTTCTCTCGATGGGCGTGCCTATAAATATATAACTCGCAAAGTATTCGAAGATTGTAGTGGCAACGTGTTTAAATTTTTTTAATAAAATTGTTGTGGTACTGATAAGTCAGTATTGTAGTTACTGATCTTGTTTAGAGCTTTCTAGAGGCTCTTTAGCTTTCTCCTAAACTCAACATGTTTAATTTTCAGAATTTTTAATTTTTTTATAAATGGTGTGCTCAAAGAAAATTATTGTGGTTTTGTCGAAAAACCCAAATCTTACTCACTTTTTTTTTTAAGTACTTAGATATAACAAGAAAATAAATAAATAAAAAATGTTGGTTGTGGTAATAAAGCCAAAAAAGGAGGTTGCTGTGAAATCTAGATTAGTAAAATAAATCCAAATCCTTAAAAAAACAATATTTTTAAATAGTTTAGGCCTAAAAATGAAAAAAAAAAGTTAAATAACAAGACTTTTATCAACATTTAAGCGTCTCTAGAGCCTCAATTGTTTGAGATAAAAATGTCGCCTTGCAAAATTTATTAAACAAAATTTAATTCTCTTTTTTCCACCGCTCATGAACAAAGAAAAAATTCACAAAATTAACTATAAATCACACTGATTTCCATTTTTTTTATCTCACGTAACAAAAGGCAATTCTTTTTTTTTTTTGAATCCAAAATACTTATTCACTGTATTTTTCTAGTAACTACAAGAAAAAAACCTACTTAAAACATTGAAGTTATTTTTATGTCAAGTTGTGCTTGATTATTTAACCCCCAATCGATCGAACAGTTTACGCAACTTATTATTTTTGATTTGTTAAAATAATTTATAATGTTTCATAGTCTCTTTCAGTATGGCCCTACGTTTGCGATTTCTATCTTTTTCTTACGTGGTTTGCGTAATTTTGCACAGTCAAAAAATATACTCAACTAAAAATTATTCGGCTAGACAATATCACTGAATAGGGACTCGAGACAAATATATATGCGTCAAATAGATGTGCAATATATTTTTTTAAATATTCTTACTTTCCTTATTTGTATGATACAACCTGAGATCGAAATGTAACTAAATCGGAGCAAGCTGTGGAAGTGGAAGTAGGTATTAACATTAGACACATCATTACAATTACGCTGGCACAGGTTGCTCTGATTCAGTTACATTTCGATCTCACCTTATTTGTTCCAACAACAGCTCATCTCAAGTGCGCATGCTCAGTACAGTTCTGAACTGTTGTTGGGACAAATCTAATAAAATAAAACTCTACTAATAGAGTAATTATAATTTTGATATTAAACGTTTTTTTTCTGATCAATTAATGACAGAATTGTGAATTTTAGTAAAAAAAAATTTAAGTAGTTTGCAGCTGGTCTGCTGTGCAGTTCAGGTAGTTTGGTGGGTAGTTTTTGTGTTAAAGATATCAGACACGCGCCGTTCTCAATTTTCAAAATAAACCTGTTTTTATTCAAAAACCAAAAATTTAAAACATAAAATTACAGATTAATTTTTTGAACAAATTTTTTATTAAATTTTGTAAAAATTTAAAAAAACTTTCATCAGAAAACATTTTTTTAAATTTACAGTAGCAAATAATGTTACAAAAAAATAGATACGATTGAAGTACTCTTGTCAGAGTATAATCTATTTTTTTTATATATTTTGCGATAAAAAATAAAGCACAAAAGAGAGTAGAAACAGTAATATAAAATAAATAGCACAGTTCCTAGTGGTCGTTTAGACTAGAGTGACTATAATAAATTATTAATTATTATAGTCACTCTAGTGTAGACAGACACTATGTGCCATCTAACGAAGATTGCTGTAAGGTAGCGAGTACAAATACCCCGAAACCGGTACACAGTTTCCTGACGTTGCGTTCGAATGGAACACCTTTTGCTTCTTGTGATTTGTAATATATCAAATAATTTTATTTGAATTCCTGTAACTTTATAACAAAAACAATCAAAAAGGAAACAAGAAGTTTTATTTAATAAAAACAAAAATACATTTCTACAAAAATGAAACCTAACAATGTTGATGAAGACATCAAAGAAGAAACATAGTTTTTATTTAATAAAATTGAAGATAAAGTGATTGAGTGTTACTTGATTTTTTTAGAAAGTACATTTGTACCAACATTAATTCGAGAGAAGAGATTTTTTTTATATACATGTAACGTGAAGACATTTTAAGTGTAAAAAGTTTATTTTTTTAAATTTAAATTGCTTTTATGCACATTTTTCATTCATGTCCAATAGAAAAAATTGTCATAATTTTTGACACATTTCTAGGTTAGAATTGTTAAAGCCGCTTTTACACTGCTAAAAAAATATAAATTCCCAAATCTGGTTACTTCTATTAGACGTGAATATATTTAAAAAAATTATATAATAAAATCACATAATAGTATTGTTGTGATGATTTTTTCTCCAGTCAGGATAAAATAAAATTAGGAACTCGGCTTATAACTGTGCAAGGACATCAAGTGTATTAAAAAAAAGTCATCACAGCAATAATAGTACTTTATTAAATAGTCTAAATATAACTTTGTTTGTATACATGTAGAACTAACAATAAATTGTAAAGTTGAAAATATAAAATTATAAACAATTATCTACATAGACCCGCTATGTTTACAATTGTTTATAAAAAAATAAATCAAAGAAAATGCTAGAAAAGCACGTCAGAACTTGGTTCGTTTTAAAAAAATGAAAATTACGACAGCTTCATTTCCCTCAAATTCCCTCCAAATGAATCAATTTTCAAAAAACCCTCAACAATTTCATAACCTAGATGTCATTTCAAGTGTAAAACACCAGAATGACATCGTGAGCTTCTACAACCAACAAAATCAGATTTTAACAACAATAATAATAATCAATGACTGTTGATTTAGTACAAGAAAATGATCACAACAGTACAAAAAAAAGCAAACAAATCAATCGCCTTGAAAATATATCCGCCCAGCAACAGTCACTTCTTATTACTTTTCATTTTTTTAAATACTGAAATTTCGTGTCGTTATTTACAACAATTAACAATTTTTCAAGTGACTTCAAAAATCTTTTTTAGAAAAAAACTTCTATTCTGTGTCGTATTGCGCTTGTTCGTGACGTGATCTTTTCATTTCCGGTTCCTGTAAACTGTTTTGATTTTCACCGGGACTTGATGGACTACCAACATTTTGATCCTCTACGTGTCTTTTCAGGTCCAAACCCACAGAAGTATAATTATTCCCACTGAAAAAGACATAAAATATATTTAAAAACTATAAAAGTGAGGTTATGTGTTAAGTATGAAGCTTCATATGAACTACTGCATGTAAAAAATATAGGGTGTTTTTTTAAATTTGACGTCAAAGTTGGCTGTGCATTGTCGTTTGTGAACGCACCACATAATAATATCTAACCTCACTTTTGTAATTATTTGCAAAGTAGCAAAAGTCAATAGTCAAAGTTTGAATGATTTGAAAATCTCCATTTTCGAACGCCCAATACATAACTTGGACGAGTTACGACATCGAATTGTTGGAAGAATTAATAAAATTAATGAACATCCTAACATGCTGATTAACGTTGCTAATGGAATGTGTCGACAAATCCAAATGTGCCTAGATGAAGGTGGTGGACATTTCGATTATTGGTTATAATTTTTTCGATTAAATTGTAATTATAAACCGTAAGTAGAGCAGTTTTAATTTTAATCACAAAAGTGAGGTTAGATGTCATTTTCTGGTTTGTTCACAAACGACAATGCACAGCCAACTTTGACGTCAAATTTAAAAAAACACATGTTACAAAAGTAGCATATGTATCAAGTACATATAATAATTAAGTAGGTTATATGTCAAAAATTGACAGTTCACTAGAACTACTGTGTCTGAAAAACAGTGCGCTTCAAGCGTTATGAATCTGAGAAGATTGAATTTTTTCTTTTTCCCGCCAGAAAATTGACAGTTCTCGAGTCGCCCAACAAATATAACCGATAATTTTTTCGAACAAGTATGTTAGTTATTTTTGTTGGGCGACTTTATTACTGTCAATTTTCTGACGGGAAAAAAATTCAATCTTCTTAGATTCAAAGTGCATCGGATTTCAAACGCCCAAAGCGCAACCATTTTTTAGTGGTTTAGGTGTCAAATATGGTAGTTTAAATGACCTACAATTGTACGATACCTACCTATACGGAGAATAATTGGCTGTTTGAACAATAACAGGCTGAGGTGAAAACGTAGCAGGTGATAACGACCTTTCTTCTACAATATTTCCTCCTACCACATGGTATTTTTCTAAAATTAAATTTTTATTTTAATTTTTCGTTAGCTCTAGTGGTAGAATTTGGAACTAGTGACGTGTAAACTAGTTTTAAATTCCACCAACATGGCGCTTTTATCAATACTGATTTTGCTAGAAAAGATGGCGCTGGGTGACAAGATTTTTGTACCGCCTAGTATATACTCAGTTAGATTTGTTCCAACAACAATTCAGAATGGTTCAGAATTGTACTGCACATGTGCAGTAGCGTTTTAACGCTAATATCTAACTGCGCATGTTCTAATATCTAAAATATCTTCTGCGCATGCTCAGTAGTTCTAAATCGTTCTGAAATTAAATAATAAAATTAAAAAAAAAATCTGTCTTCTGCAGAAGTTTATTGATGTTCGCAACATATGTTTCGGTCCTTCCTAACTGTTGGAGACTCCAAACTTACGTCTTTGTGGGCTAATAATTTGTATAATGAGAAAATAAATTGCTAAGCAAGTAAACGATAAATAGGGGTTATTCAATTCTCTTTCTCATGTCTGTAAGCGTGTCTAAGGTTTAAACTATTATAGATAAAAAAAAAACGCTTCGCGAGCTAAATTAACAATTTTTTGTAGCTTTGTTCATTTGCGCAGCGTTTTAAAATAAAGTATACCCCACCTTCTCTATGTTCCTGTCCATTAGCATTATTAATTTCCCCTCCATCATTTCTATGGGGCAGTAAAAGCCTTGCTTTGGTAGCTCCCACAAGTGCAGACATCTGTTGATGTCCAATCATACTGCCCGAACCGGCATATGCAACTGTTTGATTTCCAGGACTACCTGGTGCTGATTGGCTAACTTCAAGCATATGTTCTGGAGTGGGAGAACCTTCTCTTGATAGACATTCCGGAGTCATAAGTCCGGACATACTTATATGACTGGGTGAGGCGGGGGCACTTCGCGAACTCAAGCCAAAAGGGGCACGGAAACATGGCACTCCACGCTGTCTTCGACGGCGAAAAGCTTGTTCGATTAGTTTTGACTCGGACTGGGGGTCAATTCGCCAGAAGCTGCCTTTGCCTGGCTCCTCCTGGCTTCGGGGAACCTAACAACATAAATAAACTAAATTAAAAAAAAACTGGTCTTTGTGGGATTTGAACTTAAATCTCATAATTGTCCTAGTTAGAGACTTTTTTTCTAGAGAGAAAATTTATATTTGGTTAAGCCTACCTTAATAAAATATCTATTAAGACTGAGATTATGCCTGATGGAATTTTGCCATCCCTTATCAGCTGTTCTATAGTACGGATAATGTTTGGTGATGTAACTGTATATCCCCGAGAGTGTCAATTGTTTATCTGGAGCACTAGCGATGGCTTGAACAATTAATTGGGCATAGGAATATGGTGGTTTTGAATCGTCCTTATTGCTACCACCAGCTCCATAGCCGTCATTAATAACCACTGGAGGTATCTGGAATTAATTAAATAAGCTCCCCTTTTCCGTTTCTGCCACCCTTAATACCGAATTTCCGTTCGTTGGATGTCTGTAGTGATCTGGACTGTGGCTCTGTACATGGTGACTGCTAGATCCCTCATCACGTCTTGCCACTTTTGCTGCATATGCTGCTACCATTTGTAAATCAGCAGAGACGTTTCTTCGGCCGTGTCCTCCTAAAAAAAATTCAAAAATTCATATTTTTAATATTGAAAATTTTCTCATTTTTATAAACATCGAAATCATGGCTTACTACAATTGATATCCATTTTCGAGTTTTGTTTTTTTTAAGATGACAAACAGTCGAAACTATTTGAAGAAAATAACGAACCTATAAGAAATGCGTGGCTTATTTATGAATCTAATAATCTATTATCACATTTATTAACTTTGATTTATGAGGAAGAACTCAGTTTTCTATTTTTTCTTTAGTTCTATTTGGCAAAATCCATATCTCGTCACTACTTGATCATAGAAATAAATTTTATTTACATTTTTTGTAGAAAATTTAACGCTCTAAAAAAGATATCTTACAATTTTTTTATAGGTATTAGCGATTAGAAGATATCAGAGGTCAAAATTTGAAGAATATAACAAAAATTTGTTTTTTAGTTCTAAATTTTATAACACGTATATAAATAAATATTCGAAAATGCAAAATATACAGTTTTATAAGAAATCGAGCGTTCTACAAGAAAGGTTTCTTGTGGTTAATCGATTACTGTAACCACTTAGAAGATATTCGCATTTTAAAAACCAAAATTTGAGACTAAATTCTCATTTTTTTTAAATTGTTGGAGTAATAGATTAAACACAAAAGACTTTTTTTGTAAAGCGTTTAATTTCCTACAAAACTATATGTTGTGCATTTTCTAATATTTATTTATCTACGAGTTATAAAATTTAGAAGTAAAAAAGAAATTCTTGTTAAATTCTTCAAATTTTGACCTCTGATATCTTCTAAACGGTAAGAGCTATAAAAAAATTGTAAGATACCCTTTTTAGAGCGTTCAATTTTATACAAAAAATGTAAATCAAATTTTTCTGTACGATCAAGTATTGACGAGATATGAATTTTACCAAATAGAACCAAACAAAAAATAGAAAACTGAGATAAGGGAATGCTTCCTATTAAAATTAAGAGCTTATCTTTAAAAAGCATTTTTTAAAGGTGCCTAGGAACCAATTTTTTAGTGTCGGAAGTTAAAAAAAAAATTCGATTTTTTTGGCCCACCCTAATATCCATAGGTATGTATATCCAAAAATGACGTAAAACGGTACTTCCATCGCAGCTTATATATTGTCACGAACTATTCTAGACAGATCCACCGCCAATTTCTTTTCGGAAACATGGCATCGCGTTCTGACTCATGTTATAGCCCGTGATTCTGAGATTTATTAGTCAAAGCCATTGACTGGATCCAACAAATGCTGACGCATTATTCTACATAGAGACTGTGCGAGTAAATACTAGAAAGCAGACTATTTGTATACAGGTTGAAGCCAAATAGTTGAATCAGTCGAGTTGAATTCAGCGGTTCAACAGAGCAGCATACTCAGGAAGCGATTCGACATTATTGAGCGACAGTTTAGGCGTTATTCTGTGTGATCGAGCTAATTACTTATTGAGTTATTGTGTGTTGTTCGGGTAACTAGTAGTCAGAAATAGATTATAAATTAAAGTAACCAATACTTTGTTGTTAAATGAAAAAGCGGAACAAGGAGCAATAACGTGAAGAAAACAACGCACTTCATGGAGATATTGGTGTCTTATTAACAAAGGCCTTAAAATAAAGAGATGATCTGATAACGAAGTCTTGTCGAGTAATCATATCGAATATTGGGCTAAGTTTCACGTTATAAGTTTGATTTCAATTTTTTGAAGTTCTTAACTGAATGATTTACAAAAATTCTCGGCTTTATCAACCCCCTCAACCAATGAGAAGAGAGAAGAGGTGGGAATAGGTCCAAAATATTCTTACGTTTCTTTAAGTTCTAGATAATAAATTAAAAAAAAAAAGTGCTACAAGCAGCCCTGGTATTACAGCATCTTCAACTAACTAGCCCCTTTTGAACTGTATAAAAGATGAAATAGATTAGTATTTTTACATTTGCAAAATAATCGAAGCTTTTTGACGGTTATAGCGGCGGTTTTTGACGTTTTTGAGACAACCATCTCAGTCTATATGACCAAGAATTTTTGTCTGTGGCGCTAACTCGAGCTTCAATTAGGTCTATAACGTCCAAGAAAGTTTGTTCTGTTTTTTTTTTTAACTATTATTTTTATTGCATTAGTTTTTGCTGTCTACTTATCAAATAATGTTCAAAAGTGGAAAGACATTTTTTCAAAAAATTATGGTTAGACCTGTGGCCAAACTGGACATACAGAGTGAGAACCAAAACGAAGCAAGTAACAAGTCCGCTATTTTTTTCAAAAAACGCTCAGACATACCGATCTTGCTTTTGAGGAGAAAAATTGTGATAGTAATGCCAACACCGATGCTTCCCTCCTTAGCGGAAGCGGCTAGCGACCAGAGTCAGAATTTATATGCAGTAAGAGAGCGCCAAAAAAATCGGATATTTTTTTTTTTTAACTTCCGACACTAAAAAATTGATTCCTAAGCACCTTTAAAAAATGCTTCTTAAAGATAAGCTCTTAATTTTAACAGAAAGGACCCCCTCATCTCAGTTTTATATATTTTTTTTTTGTTCTATTTGGCAAAATCCATATCTCAGCACTACTTGATCGTACAGAAAAGTTTTATTTACATTTTTTGTATACAATTGAACGCTCTAAAAAAGGTATTTTACAATTTTTCTATAGCTATTAGCGTTTAGAAGATATCAGAGGTCAAAGTTTAAAGAATTTAACAAAAAAAATTTTTTACTTCTAAATTTTATAACTCGTAGGTAAATTAATATTAGAAAATGCGAAACATATAATTTTGTAGAAAATTAAACGCTCTACAAAAAAGTCTTATGTGGTTAATTAATAACACTAAAAAAAATGAGTATTTAGTATCAAATTTTGGTTTTTAAAATGCGAATATCTTCTAAGTGGTTAGAGTAATCGATTAAGCACAAAAGACCTTTTTTGTAGAGAGTTCAATTTCCTATAAAACTATATATTTTGCATTTTTTAATATTTATTTATTTACGAGTTATAAAATTTAGAAGTAAAAAACAAATTCTTGTTAACTTTTTCAAATTTTGGCCTCTGATATCTTCTAAATGCTAATAGTTATAAAAAGTTGTAAGATACCTTTTTAGAGCGTTTAATTTTCTACAAAAAATATAAATAAAATTTTTTCTTACGCTCAAGTAGTGACGAGATATGGATTTCGCAAAATAGAACTAACGAAAAAATAGAAAACTAAGATGAGGGAGTCCTTCCTATTAAAATTAAGAGCTGTTTCAGAATAGACGCTTCTCCAAGTCCGAATAAAAAATCAATGTGATGTAATATTTAATTATCCTGATTGGAATATATGAAATTAATTAATGCTTTATTAATTTAGTTGTCTTTTCTATCCACTGTATATATGTACCATTGGGAAATAATGTAAATGTATTACAATTTGTCATTGATTATTTGTCCAAATAACTCTGAGCGTTTATGTATTTGAATGAATAATAAACGATCATTTTAATAAAATTCAGTGGTCAGAATTAGAAATTTTGAAATATTCATTTGTTAACGGCTAATTTACCAAATCAACCAATCACAAATGAGTATTTGGAATTTCCCATGCTTACTGGTTTCTCTCTGATTAAAAAAAACCTTTTTCAAAACTTTAATTTAACGTGACAATATCACATCAGAAATGATTGATTTATACTTTAGAACGCGGATTTAGAATTAATATCACGAAAAATCGGCTAAAACAAAAAAAAAAAAAACAACCGCTGTCTCCTCCCTACTTTCTCTGGTTTTGTACTCTTAAGG
Organism: Tribolium confusum; assembly: GCA_029207805.1. Lineage (NCBI taxonomy): Eukaryota > Metazoa > Arthropoda > Insecta > Coleoptera > Tenebrionidae > Tribolium > Tribolium confusum. The sequence continues at coordinate 7,906,031 of JALGAY010000007.1, read as the reverse complement.
CTGTTTTTTTCAGAACAGTGGCGCTACCAACTGTTAAATACGAAAGTCTTAACGTCATTATTTGTTGAATTACTATCAAATTGACAACACCACGATAAGTTTGACACTTTGACAACACTGTAGTAAGCCAAGAACGTAATTTCAAGCCCTCATTTCTACCTCTCGGGCTTGCTGGACAGCTATTGGCAGCACTAATAGTCCCCGTCGGCGATGGAAAAGGACTAACATAGACATCCGTCGAATCCGGTATGTTGATCTGTAAAGGAGCCATCCCAACACCACCCCCCGATCTATCCCGCATCCGTACAGGTGATACTTCCCTAACTTTAGGGGGCGGTTCACTATTCTCATCAACTAATGATTGGAACGACAATCGGATGTTTGTACTTGGAAATCTCAATTGGCACCTGGAATAATTCATAACATCAATGAATAAAAAATTAATAGATTTGATAAGTTGAGGGATAATGTAGCCGAAATCAAAGTATACAACGCAAAATTTTATTTCAAGGTCAATACGATATTTTCACTATTATTATTTTGTATTTTTATTTTTGATAACGTATGATGATAAATGATTTATTTTAAGCTTCTTTACAGTTTTTTTTCTTATCTTGCATGTTGTAAAAGTGCACAATGTTCGAATTTAGCAGGTGTTATCTGAAACGTTATCTGTCGTTAGATACAAAATTGTTAGTTCAATGCAATCGATACTTTCAATTAACTTCAATTTATCTTAATCGTTGTTTATGTTTGTGAGCTGAGTAAATAATACGTTTTACAATACATTGTACGTTTCTTTTTAAATAAATTTGAATGGGTAACAACAGTCATGTGACCTTTGAGGGTTGTAAATCTGACTTTGGAACAGTTTTTTAACAATTTTGATTGGTTAACAGCAGTCACGTGACATTTTAGAGGGTGTAAAGTGACTTTGATGCTATCTTGATTTCGTTCAAGTAGATGAAATTTGAATTAAATAAAATAATACGTTTTATAATACATTGTACGTTTTTTTTTTTTAAATAAATTTGATTGGGTAACGACGGTCATGTGACTTTTGAGGGTTGTAAATCTGGCCTTGGAACGATTTTTTACCGATCTTGATTGGTTAACAACAGTCACGTGACATTTTTTGAGGGTGTAAATCTGACTTTGATGCTATCTTGATTTCGTTCAAGTAGATAAAATTTGAAGTGGTTTACTTTGTATCAGACTTTTCGTCGAGAAATAAACCTTTATTTATGACAGTTACGTCATAAAAATGCCCATGTCCATAATAATTAGGACGATATAAAAGATAACAGTTGTTTGTTAAACGTCAAAAACAATGTTGCAATGATTAGAAGTGTGAAGAAATCAAGCATATCATGACTCCCTCTTTACTCCCCTAATAAAAATTTTCGACAGATCCAGACACCCATGGCAACTGTCATACCAAACAATCCCGATCGATTTCACCGCATTCTAGATCCGCGTTTTCTTAGGAAGCGTGCACTAAGGTCCAAGGTCAGGCTGTGATAAAGGTCATATTTGTACGTTTTAAATGTAAACAAATCTCGGATTGGTTAATGATAGGTCACGTGACAGGATTTTGCAAAATTTCGTCTTTTGTTTTCGAAAGTTAGGTTAAGTTTGACCACGTGGTGGTTTTAAAAAACAAAAACTAGGCCATGTTGAATAGTTGGCAACGTCGCATTTTTGTTTGTTATTATTAAACTTGTTTAATAAAATAAAATGTCAAATGTAAAAAAAAAATGACATCATGTGTAAATTAAGACGTAAATTTCAATTGTAAATATTGATTAAAAACTGACAGTTTTGCCAAATTAGTATCGTGAAAGTTTTTAGATAAATAAATAAGGTTGGCCATGAGCGGAAATAACTGTTGTAAACATGGTCGAAGGAAGTGAAAAGCACGTGTCTATGAAAAAGAATGTTGTACGGTGTGTTTTGCTCCCGAGACATCAATACTGGTTTATTTTCTATTTACAATGTTGGTACGGGATATGATTTCATATATTGAATGTTGGTAAGGTTGTTTTTGGCGTGCTTTTGTTTTTGAAATGACGTCACCGGTTCGATAAATACTTCACATGGTTGGTATGTCGTGTTTATTTGGGGTTATTATCGATTTTCAATATTCTTACGTCTTGGGTAGGTGTATAGCCGGGGCCCCTTTTCGTTGGAAGACCCCGTCGACGAAGACCCCATTCTTGCCGTTGCACAGCATGTAGAAGAAGGGGTGATCGAAGAAGACCTCTAGGTGCCGGCGCGAGATGAAGCTGGAATGGCCCATGTTGACGTCGACGTCGCCACGTGAGCTGTTCCTTCCGATGACGATGCGGTTCTGGCGCACCAGGTACTCGATGTCCCGGCCCTCGATGCGCGCGATTGCGTCACCCTTCTGTTCGGGGCTCCACTGCACCTTCGAGGGGCTGCTGGGCGCCGATTTCAGCGACAGAAGGGTCCACGCGTCGCTCTCCGACGTCTGCGAGAAGGCGGACATTGCGCACAGGTATTTCCGAACTGGGGTTTATGGACGGCGGGCCGTCTAGATGAGGAACACCACAACGAACACGCCGGAAACGACACACTCACGGAAATTCGATGCGAGATCCACGGCGAGATGATTTCATAACAGCTCGATCGGTATTAGACCACGGTGTTGGTAAACACGTGAGGTTGCCAGATGCATGACGGAAAGAACGAAGCGACACCTGCTGGAGCACCAACTCGGAAAGGTCATGTGGGAATATCAAAACATAAACATTACGGCGGCATCTCATATAACGCCAACAAACTATTACAGGAATCTGTAATGTAGCGCTACAACACGCTAAATTAATTAAAGGATTTTTTTAAAAGTAGGATATAAGTAGGAGTCTCCTGAATTTATTAAATCCCCAATTAAATGCATCTTTTCGATTGTCTTATTGTGCAAAATCAAGCAACCACTACAAAAATTTACTGGTTGCTAAGCGATAAACAAAACGTATTGGATTGGAAACCATAGAAACCTCAAATGTGTGAAATTGTTGCTATGGAAGCTAATTCAATTTTTGACAACTAAAACATTTGTTTTACAATTTAAATTGATGCTGGAATTCTAAATCACTACGCTACTCCATCGGAGTAGCGCAAAGTTACGCCATCTAATATAAAAAGTATAGTAAAGTTACGACGTTGCCCCTAGCAACTCAAATTACACCAGCAAATTCTATTAAAAACTTTATTATAATTATATATAACTAAAATAGTGATTTTTGGGTGTTTGAGGGCTAAATCTAGCTTAAAGGGTTATTTTTTTCTTTTAATCTTTTCTTGGTTTTTTACCAACATTTTTTTTTTTTGCTTTACTAGAATTTTGTTTCTCCAGGACCTCTCAATTGACGTTTTCAATTTTTCAAATCTTTCTTTATTGTTTGTTTCGTTCCTTCTTCTTCTCTTCCAATCGTTGGTTTTGTGATTTTTTGTTTTTTTCTACAGTCCTAGTATCTACAGTTCTTTTAGAATTATTTAAACTACGTTTTTAAAATTTTTCTGTTATTTATTTCTTGTACATCATACATATTAATCTTCCGATTTTTTTTGTTATTAGGTTATTTTTTCTACAAATTTTTATAGAATCTATTTTTTCAAATTCTTCTAGAATCTACATTTGTTCTTTTTATCCCATTAGTCTTAATTCTTCTTTTTGTTTTTTCTTCCCTAACATTAAACACTCTATTTATAACTCAAGTCTAGATAGAAATTTTGTTTGTTTATTTGTACTTAAAATTTATTTTTGTGACTTAAAAGGACGTCTAGACAATTAATTTATTTTTGAAATCAACCTGTTACAAATAGGTATGTCAATTTTCTAACGCTTGCTCGTTTCTTTTTGGTAAAAAAAAAAAACTAGATAAAAGGACAAATTGTGTTTTTTAAATACATATTAAAAACTAAAGAACAGTTTATAAAATTAAAGGACTCTTCTTTGAAATAAAGGACTGTTGGCAATCCTAGTATTAAATGTTCAAATCAGCTTTGATTGCCCTATTTTATCTTCATTAGTTTAATATTAATTACTGAATTAAACGTTTGTTTATAATATTGTCTTTTTACTCTATGTTAGTAGTTATACTTTTTGGAAATTATTTTGAAATCAAATGTTAAATTGATATAATTTAAAAAAAAACACATTTAGGCGGCTAAAACCTAACTTTTTTGTCAATTTTTTAGATAGCAACCATTTATATATTTATTTATTTATTTATTTATTTAATACGTCAGATCGATCAACATAACACATTTTTTGCTGAAAATAGCGATTTATTTTATTTTTAGTGTACGTTAATATTTATTTTTTTTGTTTTTATATTTCCCTTTCTTCGCTTGTGCTGCAAAGTGCTTATACAGGAAATAACCTAACTGTACAATATTTTTTTAGCGAATAGAAGTCAAAATTTCAAGAAAAAATAACTTTTTCAATAATTTAACATAATTAAGTCGAGAATTTAGTTTATTTATTAATGGGTTGGTGTTGGTAGGACTGATTGGAACAAAAGTCCAACCCAATGTTATTCCTTTACCATTACCGATTAATGCTCACTATTCCATTAATTACCGACTTAAACACATTTGATTATTTTTTGGGGGAAATCAAAAACATCCTGATTCGGTAAACCCGTTTTCCCAAGTGTCAAGGACGACTGGAAAATAGGCGATGAGTACAAAAAAAATTTTGGCAATTGAACTATACCGGGTGTAAACGAAATTAGGCTCACCCCATTTTTTAATAGTATTTTTTAAAATAGAAAAACGAAACTTAGGAAACTTATTATGTTAGAAAATCTCCATTAATTGAATAAAAAATAAACTTTTTATCACTTCCGGTTTTACCGGAAACGACGGTAACTTTGGATTTTTAAATAGAACACTATACATATTTTTGAATTTTTGGAATCTACATTAAATTCTGAGTGTAATAGACTACTTTTTATAACTTTTCGAAAAATAAATTTATTTTTTTTGTAATTTTTGTTTTTTTATCTAGAAAGCTGTGATGGTTAAAAAATAGTTTTAAATAATGTAAGCAACCATTAAAAAATAAAAGCTGTATTATAAATGCTCTAGATTAGAAAATACAAGACTTTTAATTAAATGAAATTAGTTTTTCCGGCTTAACTATTTTTTTTCAAATGGAACAATAGTGGCTCATCCGATTCTTTAAATTCATTTTTTTTGTGAATTTAAAGATACCAAAATTTAAAAAATCCATTCACCACTTTTTGTAATATTTACAAAAACAATTTAGAGAAAAACTTCGAAAAGGTTTACTGAAAAAAAATTTAAGCAAGCTGTGCACTAACGTCAAAATTTGACTAAAGTAACAGTTTAAGCTTAACGGCCGTATTATTCATTTTGTTGTCTGTGTAAACATATTGTCAAAATGGCAGTGTATTCAAGAAATGAAAGAGTTGATATGCTGCTTGTTTATGGAGAGTGTAGGAAAAATTCTGTTAAAGCAGCAATGGTTTATCGAAATCGGTATCCCAACAGACCGTCACCCATCACGTCATTATTTTAGCAACCATGTGAAAAAATTTAGAGAAGGGCCTGATTACGTTGAAGAAAATTTTATTGTCGATGAAGACACAGAGATTGCTGTTTTAGCGTGGGTAAATATGCACCCAACTAAATCTTTGCGAGAAATTTCCACGGACTGCGATATAAGTCATCAGTCAGTATGGAAGATTTTAAAAAAACATAGATACCGTTCTTTTAAATACAGTTTACACCAACATCTCCATGAAAACGATGATGAAAGACGATTGAATTACTGTAACTTTTTTTTGGAGCAAATGGGTGAAGATCCATTGTTTCCTAGTTGCATCTTTTATACTGATGAGAGTCGTTTCACTAATAATGGCGTTTTTAACAGAAATAATACACGTTACTGGGCTCAAAGAAATCTCCATCTTCACCAAAATAATTTTCAAGAGCGTTTTGGTTTTAATGTTCGGATGGGTATTGTTGGACAACGACTTATTGGACCCATTATTTTTGATGGACATCTGACTGGACAAAGGTATTTAGAGTTACTCCAAAACGAAATAGAAGAATTTATAGACGACTTACCAGTAAATGTGTTTGGAAGATTATATTATCAGCAAGATGGAGCACCATCTCACAATTATAGACCAGTCGTTGAATATCTGAACCACAATTTTGAAAATAATTGGATTGGTACTAATGGCCCTGTTAGGTGGCCCGCTAGATCTCCTGATCTAACTCCGCTAGATTTTTTTTGTGGGGTCATATTAAAAATGAAGTATACAGAATTCCTGTTCAAGATCGTCAAGATATAGAAGCCAGATTGAGACACAGTATTGCACAAATTACTGCTGAACAATTGCAAAACGTTATCACAGAAACTATAAATCGCGTTCAAAAATGTCAGGAAGAAAACGGAGGACATTTCTAACATTTGCTGTAACAATAAAATTTTCATCGAAAACTTTTTTTAATTCCGTATTTAATTAATCTAATAATAATAGCACCAATGTGTATTATAAAATTTCTTTTCACAATAAATGAGTTACGACGTAATAAACCATTACGTCGGTTACATTTTCTATTTTTTTTTAAATTGTTTTTGTAAATATTACAAAAAGTGGTAAATGGATTTTTTAAATTTTGGTATCTTTAAATTCACAAAAAAAATGAATTTAAAGAATCGGATGAGCCACTATTGTTCCATTTGAAAAAAAATAGTTAAGCCGGAAAAACTAATTTCATTTAATTAAAAGTCTTGTATTTTCTAATCTAGAGCATTTATAATACAGCTTTTATTTTTTAATGGTTGCTTACATTATTTAAAACTATTTTTTAACCATCACAGCTTTCTAGATAAAAAAACAAAAATTACAAAAAAAATAAATTTATTTTTCGAAAAGTTATAAAAAGTAGTCTATTACACTCAGAATTTAATGTAGATTCCAAAAATACAAAAATATGTGTAGTGTTCTATTTAAAAATCCAAAGTTACGGTCGTTTCCGGTAAAACCGGAAGTGATAAAAAGTTTATTTTTTATTCAATTAATGGAGATTTTCTAACATAATAAGTTTCCTAAGTTTCGTTTTTCTATTTTAAAAAATACTATTAAAAAATGGGGTGAGCCTAATTTTGTTTACACCCGGTATAATTTCATTGTTTCCAGCATCTGTTTTCTAGATTTACTGTTACTAACGCTGTTACTACACTCGCCGGTAAGTATTTTACTTGTTGCGGCCGAAAACTTGTCGATAAGCATTACTTATCGTTCTAGAACTGTAAATAAATTTATATGAAGATATATATTTGAAGAGCATATTGCAACATAATAATGAGCCACATTTCTAAAAAAAATGTTTTACTTCTTGCTCTGTGTATTTAGGAAAGACTAGGTTATGCCACAGATGAAACGATTTTGGCGTTTCTCCTATAGACATCTATAGGAGAAACGCCAAAATCGTTTCTCATAACCTGGTCTTGCCTAAATACACAAAGCAATAAATAAAACATTTTTTTTTAGAAATGTGGCTTATCATTATGTTGCAATATGCTCTTCATTTGTAATATTGTCTTTTTACTCATCTTGGAGTTTATATATTTTTTTAAATGATTTTTTAAATTAAATGTCAAATATAAAGAAAAAACTCGTTTCTTTTATTTATTTAATGTGTTAGATCGATCAACATAGTCTTTGCTAAAAATAACAATTTTTCTATTTTTAGTTTAAATTTTTTATTCTCATGCGGGATTTTTTCTTACTTGTTTGTACATTTTTTGTAACAAAACAAAACTCAAAATTAAATCAAAAACATATTTTGATTGTTTTCTTGTGCAAAATAAAAATTATCTTGGAAAAACCGTTTTTCCAAGTGTCTAGGACGACTGGAAAATAGCTTCTCAAGGGCTTGAAAAAAAAAAAAATTCTAGTAAATGAATTCGGCATTTGTTTTCCAGACAGTGAAGGTTATTTACACTTACTAATGCAAAATCGCCGGTATTTTACCTGTTACCAACGAAAACTTGTCGGTAAGCATCACTTACCGTTCTAGAACGGTAAATAAATTTATATAAAAATATTTATACCAATAGAACATTAAAGTTTTTTTATGGAAAGAAAACTTGGAAAATTGGAAAAAAACTGAAAGTGCTGTATTCTACGGGATTTTTGTATGAACTTATGACGTATTTTTTTGTTTGGTTGATTATGTTTCTGGAAAAGTTTTTAGGAAAAAACAATGAGGATCAATTGCAAAAGTAAGTCGGAAAATTTAGAGAAACTGCAAAAGTAATAATTTTTGTAAGCACTCTCGATTATAACGGACGATAGGAACAACATATTTGGTTAATTTTTGTTTTGTTTTGTTTGTCATGCTAATGTGATCGAAATAAATTAATAATATTTGAAAGTTTTCAATTGAAAAAATATATCTGGGAGATCAGAAAAACAATCTGGGAAAAACGCTTTTCAGTCTAATTTAAGAGGATACTTACACAATTATGAGTCAACCGGAATTTGTTGGATTAAAATACCATGAACCGAAAAACGAGATATTTTTTTTAAATAATGGAGAGGATTGATCTAGTAATGTTCATAGAATGTTAAAATAATAATAAAAAATTGTTTAAATTATTAAGCAGACAAATAATTTTTTGTTGAGAACGGAGCATTAATATTATACACCCAGATCTGTTATGTAATTACCAAGAAAATTCTGTATTTGTTATTGTAAATTAGACACTTTTTCTGTTGTTTTACTGTCTTGCTTTTTGTTATCAACTTTCAATTTTTAATAAAAAAAAGTTTTGAAATTAACGCAAAATAAGAACCGACCTTCTGTGGGTGTCTTGACTTAAAAAGCTTGACTATTTAAACGGATACTAATTTCATACTCAAAAAACAGTCTGACACAAATAACACTTTTAAAAAATATATTTTAAAATTAGTGTTAGCTATTAACAAATAAAATTTGACGCCATATATCTACTAATAAACTTTAATTTTAAAACTTTACAAAAGCATACCACACTTTGAAATCAAACTCGGGTTGACGCTGATTACCGCTTTTTTAAACTAGATTTTCAGCTTGTATATCGCCCGTTATATTTATAATATCATTTTTTTAATGAATAATTTACTATTCTTGTGCCAATTAATTCGTTTAGGTAAGGTCAGGTCAATCGAAAAGAATTTTTTTTTATTTATTTTGTGTCACAGTTGGTCACATAAAATTAATGTGTTTGAATGGCTTAAAGACAGTGTTTTAGAAAATATGTTTGTTCACAACAAAATTATCACTGTTAAATTAGCTTTGACGTCAAATTTAAAATAGCCTGCGTTGTTTTATTGCATATTTCAGTGAGTTTTATGTGATGAATTGATGATGAACTTGAAATTTTTGTAAAATTAAGCAATCAGTAGGTGTATTAATCTGTGAAAAGTTCTCTGATTACCAAAAACCAAACAAAATATTTCACGAGAAATTATGAAAAACAAATGAATGAAACAAGGGTTTATCTTGGATACGGTGGAAACCATAGAAACCTGCGAATATGTGAAAGCGTTGCTATGGGAATTAATACTATTTTTGACATCTAAAGCATTTGTTTGTAAATTTGTTTATCCCTAAATTCCAGAGAATTGTCACCCTTTTTCGCCTTTGCCATGTGACAGGAATAAATACGAGACGTGTTCCCTGCTCCTAACAAAATTTCCTTAAGTGGAATGAATTTTTCGGTGCCACTTGCGTTGATGAATTTCCGATAACTGTCCTTTCTGTTTGGATTATCCATACAATCGCGTCATAAAGGCCTAATCACGATCAATCTATATCCCGGTCGAGGGAATTCACCTGGTGATCGTCATGGCAACGGCGTCTCCGTATGGCAAAACCAGGAAATAAATCCTCGTCGATTTTCTTGTTAAAACAAATCTATTTCCGGTCGTAATTAAATCCGCATGGGATTTGGTCTCATGATATTGGATTTATATTATATATTTTTATGATGAAAGAAAATCGTTCAAGATTGTTCATTCTGTCTTTGAAATTAAATCAAATCGGTTGTTTTTTTCTAGCATAAATGTTGCTACAAAGCATTCAGAAGCAGAAGAGTTCAAGTTCAGAGCACCAAAGATAAACATCAAAGCACATCTCCGGAAGGAAAATTTAAATGGAACATGAAAGTGCTCAGATGCAGAATAATTGTCGCTTGCGGCTAAATGGCCAAACTAAATATATACAGAGTGAAGCAAGTTTCATCTCAAAATTCTCTACAAAACTGAAAAACTTAATAATAAAAATTCGAAAATTCAACTATTGGCAACTTAGCCATTTCTAATGAAACACTCTCGTGTAAATCCATAACTTTTCCGTTGCATAGTTACTTTATTTGATTAATACAGGAGTTATTCACGAATGATGACAAAAGATTTATGCAACCAATCATACATTTTTGCATGAAGCTCTGATAAAATTTAATTAGAGAAATGTTTTTGCAATCGTAGTTACTGTATATTAATCTATGTTAATTTGAACAAATTTAGTCAAAATGTTCACTGATAATGAGAAGACTGACATGATGCTGATATTATGAAGAATGTAAAAAAAATTCTTCAGCTGCAGTAAGATTTTATGCAGAAAGATATTTTCATCAAGTGGTTCCAACTGAAAATTTTATTAAGAAAGTTGCTTAATATGTAAATTTGGTTGCATATGGATTTGTCATTATTTGCGAATAACCTTGCATATACAGGCTAAATAATGTAAAATATTTAAGGAGATAATAGTGTGAACCAAAATAAAAAAGTTTTAATAAAAATGGATCTGTAAAGCAACGGTTTGCGAGTTGTGGAAAATTACTTATTTTCAAAGCATTTACTTTGCAATAATTTATTACTCATCTATTATGTGCAAACAAACAAAGGTAGCTTCTAGAAAACACAAAAAAAACAGAGTTACAGATGATATTCGAAATGCCGTCCTTTTATATCCAAGGCATGATATCTTTTTTTGAAAGATATTCGAATTCTTTCTAAAACTTCGGCATTGATTTGAATTTGTTGACATTATTAATTAATTTTTTGCAGCAGTTTTTCGTAGCTATTCACAGTAATACCATAGACTAATCATTTCAAGTATTCTCAAAGAAAGAAATTAGGCGATTATGGAGGCCATAAAACAGGTCCGCTTCTTCCTGCCCCTCTATGCTTGAATTTTTTTAAAATTAGCGGACAGAAAAATTTTACCTCAGATTTCTACTTTATTTTAGCGCAAATGCTTTATCAAAAATTAATAGATTTTGCTTAATTTTTTATTTAATGATAATTTGTATCTTCAAAATTTATTATGTTTTGATTCGGCTGTGAATTCGATGAAATAAACCATAATTTTAAATGTACACTCTTGCAGACCGCTCATCTTTTGCCAAAACCACAATACGTGAAAACGTTTGTTCTTATGATCTCTAAATGCAATTGAAAAATGAGCTGGAGCACCATCATGCTGGAACCAGATTTGTTACCTTTACTCTAAAAGAATGTCGTTTAAGAGATTATACATTGTGTTCTGTATAAAGTTTAACAAGATCTAGAAATCTGTCGTCTACAATGCCCATCTAAACGTTGAATGAAAAACGTATCTGATGTTTAGATTCTATTAGAGCATGGAGATTTTCGTCGGTCCAAACTTGCGTATTGTGAAAATTAATAACTCTATTTCGTGTGAATCCGGTCTTATTTGTAAAAACAATCTTGTCAAGAAAATGCTGGTCTTTAGCGTATTTGCGCAGAAACCAGTGGCAAAAAACCAAACGTGTTTGATGATCAAGTACATTTCAGACCTGTATTTTTTGATATGGATAAAGCTGTTACTTGTGGAGGATTTTTTAAACAAGAGGAGCACTAATTACATTATAGTAGACATTTCTAGTACAAGTTTGTCAAAAATGTACCAAGTTGTTAAGAGGGTAAAGCTTTTAATCATATAGTAGATTTATGTTAAGAAGCAGTTAATAAAGGTGCTCGTTGTCAGTGTTGTGAGAATTTCTACAAAGCATTAAATTTGTTTTTTGTTGCCAAAATGTCTTAATTTCGTTTAATTTTCCCATTTACAGGTGTAGAAAAACGTTCTGTCTATAAAATCAAAACATTGCTTTTGTATTCAATTTCACAGGCATCTACTGTCAAAGACGGAAGAAGAATAGAGCCTACAAGATCTATAGTGTAAAAAATCGAAGCTAGAAAAGCTGGCAATGACACTTCTGTAACAAACCTTTGAACCAACTAAAGTCACAGAAAGTGAAGACTGAGACCAAGATGGTTCAGAAATTTTTAATTTTGGTATTAAAAGCTTTGCATTTATTTTTGTGTCTTCAGAATAGATATGATATTGTCACGAAGCGGAAGTTCGTTAGCCTGCTAGGTCGAAGGCCTGCCGATGCGGATGGGCTATTGCTGATATCGACTAAATCACCGTCGGTTGAGGCAATAGCTGGCTCAGCATTTGGGGGGTTGGCGAACTAGCGGGCGGCGTTAATCGAGGAGTCGGTTGGTAGAGTTCAACGAAGAGAGTTGAGTTATGTGGAGTGTGAGATATGTCGAGACCCTTCGATTGTGTGAGAATGTCAATGTAAGTAGTCTTATTGTATTATGTGTAACTGGATTTCCGTATCATGTACCATACTTTGCAAACATTATTAAATTTCCTTTTGTATTAAAACCCCGTTTTTAATCTGAACCCCACCTCACGAGGCAGAGCCCGTGACAATATAAAAAGAATTAAGTTTGGACATCCATAAGCAACGCCGAAGAAGAAAAAGGGCTATATGGGGATGTAAAGATTTTTTGATAAAAAGTGAATTTTTCTAAAAGTTTTGTGGTGAAAGAAAGAAAAGAATTTTTATGTAATGGAGAACAAAGAAGAAGCAAAATTTTAAATTCAAGAAAATTAATATCAGAGGCAAAGTGTTGAAACTGTCTTAAAAAGAAGGTTTCGTCCGAACGGGTTTTAGAAGAACTAGCAAGGGTGTGGCATCATCTAAGTACCAAGTGATGAGTTTAAAGACCAATTCGCTGTTGACAGGTTGAATCGAGAGACTAAAAATTGCTGTACCAACTAGAAAAGAAATTTAATGTTTCTTGTAGAATAAATAGAAGGACAAGTATAACATTGAGAAAGGACAGACAATAACTCAGGAATTATATCCTTAATATTTTGGGAAAGCACATCTTTTTGAACTGTATTAAAAGCATTTTTAACGTCGATTTTAAGGAATTCTATTTGAAAACCTGAATTTATGGCAAAATATGTTCTGGTAGCATGAACTGCAGCCTCACAGTTAGTCTTAGCATCAACTTTAAGTATGAACTGTATACACACAGCTACTTTTAGCACCAACTCTAAGCTGAATAAATTTCAAGTAACAGCAAGCTTCTCTGAAGTATTTGAAGGCGACAACGAAGTTTTGAAAGGTACAATCATCAGCAATTAGACAAATGTCACTATTTTTATTGGATAAGGCACATAAAGATTATACAACAAATAAGTAATTTCACAATTTATTTTGCCGAATAAAGGAAGAAGAAAACTTATCTGTCAATCTTAGTAAGCTATGGTTGATTAATTTCAGAAGTTGACATTTCTATTTGACATTTTGTTTTTTTCTTAATTGTTCTATTTCTAAATTGTGCGTTTATTAATGTATATCGCAGCATTTCTGCCAGATTTTATTCTTCACAATGTCCGATGTGATTCCTAGTTTCTGTACGTGTATCTCGACGTCTTTTAACTAAACCATAATCTATCAGGAATAATTTATTGCATTGGCGATCTATGCCCATTAAGAAATTTTCTGGCTTTAATCTCGATGTAGAAAAGACTTGGAGTGGACGAATTCGAAACGGCCTAGCATCTGGTCAGCTAACATTAAGACAGTTTTGATTGTAAAGCGATGTCAACGAAAGTGAAGCAAGTTTTCTAAAGATAGACCACGAAAGACCAATAAGAGCTTGATGTTTCTTCTCTTGACCATAATATTTGATGCGTGGTATCCCCACGCCACCAGATAAAATTTTGTACATCTTATCTTTAGACCAAAGTTGTAAATGTCTTGTAATAAACTAAATAAATTTAATGTTGTTTTTGATATTATTATCGTCCCTTTTTTTTTAAATAATTATTAAAGTACATTATTAATTTTAATTATAATAATTAATTGAAGAAATTGTTTGTTTTACAATTTTTGGTGTTTTTATAAATCCATTTTTAAAGTCACTAATTACGGTTTTTGTAAACAAATTGTAGATAACCGCCAAAAATAATAACGTTTATTCGTTTTGTAAGGCTTCTTTTAGTGCAGCACTGCCATTACTCGACAATGGACTAGATAACCTATCCTTTAGCTTCTTTGTCTCATCCACTTTCTTAAAAAAAAACACGACGATATATACAATGTCTTTAATTAAAATTTTTACTGAGAATGCGGGTTGATCGGTTTTAACTCAATTTTTTTACTGTGTAAGTAAGTATTGTCACTAAATCGACAAACAAAAATAAATTGATTTTTTTTTACATTAAATTATAGGCCATTATTCCCAGGAGAGTGGGTGGGACAAAGAAGCTGCAGGGTGGATGTCCAACCTATTGTCGAGTAACCTGGCAATGCTGCTTCAAAATAGGTCTTACAAAACGAATAAACTTTATTATTTTTTGCGGTTATCTACAATTTTTTTGAAATATTTTTTTTACGAAACAATATTTTAACATCGTGTCATTTGGACACGAAATTTCTATTTCAAAAATTTTGTTATAACTTAAATCAAGACTAACAAAATTTGGTTCTAAATCTTCCAACATGAAATTTTCCAAAATTTCTATTTTATTATGAGCTAAATTGAGTTTTGCATTAGTTAAAGTTTTATTTATTATTGTCATTTGGTTATTGGATATATTAAGATATCTAATATGAGAGATAAAAAAAATTAATTTCCGTAAATTTACAATAAGATAAATCAAAATTTTCTAATCTAAAATTTGGAAAATGTTGATCAATTTCCTCTAATTTAGTTTTAGCCAAATAAAATTTTTGAATTGACCACAAATCATCAAAAGAAATTATTTTTAAATAGATTTTCTGATACATCAAGAATTTTCAATTGGAAATAATGTAAATTTTATATTTTTTTAATGGATTAATAGTGTTTAATTAATATTTATTAGAAGGAATATTAGAAAAATTCTGAGAAAGTTTACATGCGTAGAGAAAAAAACCGAGTTTTTAATGCAAACCCTGAACTCGGTGTGATAACTAGTTTTTGAAAGAAGTTAAAATATAATTTTAACAGACACTGTATATTTATCAGGGTGGGCCAAAAAAATTAACTATTTTTTTTTAACTTCCGACACTGAAATATTGGTTTCTTGGCACTTTTAAAAAATGCTTTTTTAAGATGAGCTCTTAATTTTAATAGAAAAGACTCTCTCATCGCAGTTTTCCATTTCTTTTTTCAGTTCTATATGGCAAAATCTATATCTCGTCACTACTTGATTGTACAGAAAAAGTTTATTTGCGTTTTTTGTAGAAAATTTAACTCTCTAAAAAAGGTATTTTACAATTTTTTTTATAACTCTTACCGTTTGGAAGATATCAGAGATCAAAGTTTAAAAAATTTATCAAACATTTCTTTTTCATTTCTAAATTTTATAACTCGTAGATAAATAAATATTATAAAATCTGCAACATACGGTTTTGTAGGAAATTAAATGCTCTACAAAAAAAGTCGTTTGTGGTTAATTGATTACTTCAACCATTTTAAAAAAACTGGGGACTTAGTATCAAATTTTGGTTTTTAAAATGCGAATATCTTCTAAATGGTTGGAATAATCAATTAACTATAAGAGACCTTTTTTATAGAGCATTTAATTTTCTACAAGGCCATATGTTGTGCATTTTATAATATTTATTTATTTTTGAGTTATAAAATTTTGAAGTAGAAAAGGAATTTTTGTTAAATTCTTTAAACATTGACCTCCGATATCTTCTACATGGTAAGAGATATAAAAAATTGTAAGATAACTTTTTTGTAGAACGTTTAACTTCCTACAAAAAATGTAAATACAAATTTTCTGTATAATTAAGCAATAACGAGATATGGATTTTACCATATGGAGCTGAAAAAAAAAAAAAACTGCGATGAGGGAGTCTTTCCTATTAAAATTAAGAGCTCATCTTGAAAAAGCATTTTTTAAAAGTGTCTAAGAATCAATTTTTCAATGTCGGAAGTTAAAAAAAAATAATCGTTTTTTTTAGCCCACCCTAAAATTTATACAGAAAACTTAACTGCTTCTAATGATGCTTTCAGAAAAACAAATAAATTTTTATTTTTTCAGGACACAAATTAAAAAAAAATACATAAAAAAACTGCACCATGAAAAAAGTGGATAAGCTATCTGAAATTTTGAGTTTTTTTTATACATATAGCGGAACCAAAGTTGATGTCGCTAAGGTGCAATTTGAATATTAGTCAATCTCTTATTAAGTTTTCTAATAATACATTAAACAAAATTTAAAAAAAAGTTTGTTAAATAAATTGTTATATAATTTTGCATTTATATATTTAAATAAGTCAGGTACATCTTTAAAATCTGGCGCAGCTAAAAGAAACACTCTGTAGTTCAGCACTAAAAAAATAAAATTGGTTGCGTTATTTAATCACACTATACAGGATGTTTCAAAAATTTTTTTTACTCATTACAGGAAACCTGACTTTTTGTTAAATCTAATTTCACGGAAATAAAGGATTATTTATGTCCCATTGATTCCGAATAATTTTTTGTTTTAAAATTCAAATTTCATGCATTTCTACACAAGAACGTCTAAATATTGCTCAATCAAGTAGAAAAATCAACAAAATTAAAGAAAAACAATCAGAAAATTTAAAATTTTAGTTAATTATAAAAGTAAAAAATTAAACATCCGGTTAGCCACAAATCTAGAAAGTTCTTTAGCTTTCAATAGGTAATTACAAAATGAGAAAAATTTCTTTTGTAATAAATAATAATCTCGATATTTTGTCACAGACGATTTGTGTCATCTTTTGCAATAAAACTTCTCCGATATTATGAAGAAATTCATTTGTAAAACTAACGGACCGTTGGATTTTTTGTCCCCCCAAGTGCAAGAAACTCGGTGCCAGAGAACTTGCTGGAACTATATCGAAAACAAACAATTTCGTTTCGGATCATTCACCTATAAAAGCTAAAATTCGCTACAACCTACTCAGTCTCACATCAGCATCGAGTGTTGCAAAATGTGTCTAAAGGTACCCTAAGTTTTTTATACACGTTTTGAACAGAAATTCACTCATCATCAGGCCGAAAATTTTATGTAGTGTTTACACAGTGTGGATTAACATACTGGCCTTAAAGATGATTGTTTTTCTAAAACATGCCAAAATCTTGATGTCTTTTTAGTTTTCAGCATTGGCCTTGCTCTGCGCCGCCTCGTGTGTCCTTGGGGCGGAAATGAAGGACAAGCGACAAGTTGGAAGCATCACTTTGCAAAAAGACGATCATCAAGTAGCAGAAAGTCACGGTTTTGGTGCACCGGCAGCTGTTCATGCTGGCAGTAAATATTTCCAGTAAGTATTTTTAGGGATTTTAAGGTTTTGCAACCCTGATGTTATCTAGGGATATGTATATGGCCCAACATTCTCCTCATGAGATTGAATTTGGGCATGTATGTGAATCACCAAAAGAATGGGAACAAAGATTCGAGAAAATAAATTTTGAGGATAAATCGCATCAAGGAAAGGTGTTTTACCACTTTTCTTTCTCTCTTTCTTCTTTACTCTTCTTCTAACTTTCTTTTTCTTTACTAACAGATATGCTCATGTGCCGGCTAAAGACCATTACGAGCATGGACATAAACGAGGCAACGAACATCATTTTATTGAACGACATGAAAAGGCACATCCACATGCTGGCGAGTTCAAAACTAAAGTCTCTTTCTTCATTCTTTTTCTATCTTCTTTTTCTTTTCACGGTTTTCTTCTAGGTGAGATGGGGTGATAAGCATGGAGGGTATGGCGAACACTACTGGGATTACAATCATGCTGGTCATCATGATGGTGGAGGTGAAGAAAGTCAGCAGAAAGAAGAATATGTAGCGTATGATGAAAGTCAAGATAGTCCGAAATATGTGGTTGGTGGACGTGGCAAACGTCAACCGAATGATGATGGAGATGTTGAATTTATTAATGAAAATGCTAGACAATTGGTGTTGAGTGGAGTTACAGGAAAACATGGAGGGAATTATAAAAGTGAAAGGGATTACGAGAGAGGGAAAAGGGAACAGAAGATAAATGGGAGGGATCTGGTTTATGACCAGAATTTGGGATTGATTGTTGATCAAAAATCTGGGATGAAGTATGAGTTGAAACCGGTGTTTTGAGGGAGAGGGCGTTTATACTTTTTTTACGTTGTTGACTAGTTTTTAATAAATATTTTTAATACAATAGAAAAGAGTGTTTTATTTACAAGAACTGTGTTAGAGAAAGCTTTCCTGCCAACTGTTGGAAAACCACAAAATTTCATTTATTTAAAATTTTAATTTTTTTTCTTCACATTGATAAGTAGATACCTATATTATTGATTTTAAAAAATCAAATTTATCAACTTATACACGTTCTTAGAGCATTTTTCATGGTACAGAATTTTATGATATCTATAGAGTAGTCAAAAATAAAGGTTTTTTGAAGCAGAAAATACTAAATTTTTATATTTTTATGTTATTTATTTATGTATATATACATAATAATAAATTTTTGTTGATAAGAAAGATACACTCACTCAAGATGGATGCACTAGTACATTTTTTTGGTGGTAAGAAAAACATACTCAAAAGGCTGCACTAGTGCAGTCAATTGTGAACGCTATAGGTTTACAAGAAGATTTAAGAGAAAAAAAAAAGTCTTTACTAGAGAAAAAACGAGAAAACCAAGAGAGAAGAACTAAAAAAAAACTCTAGAAAAAGCTATACAAGAGCTTGAAAGACAACGTTTGAAAAAAAAGAGCTTGAGGAATGACGATTGATAAAAAAGCAGCAAAAAATTTTAGAAAAAATGGAAGAGACTGAATGAAATTAAAATCAAGAAATATTAAAAAAAACAAAATAAGTGTCTAAAATGGTTTAAAAAGTAACGAAATGAAGAATAAGTAGAGCTTACAGAAATTTAAAAAAAATCTAAAAGAACAAATAACAATCCTAATGAAGATTAAAAAACGACAGTTAAAAAGAAAAAGAAAGTATCTAAAATGGCTTGAAAAATGAAATGAAGATTTGTAGAGCAAATAAAAATTGTAGAATAATTTTTAAAAGCACAAATGACAATTCTAAAAAAGACTAAAAAACGACAAAAAAATGAAAAAGAAAAATTACTTTTAGAAGATAAAAGAACAAATTAGTAGCGTAGATCGAGTGCAGCAGTACACTTTCTTTTTTAATAACATGTGACATAGAGGGATGGAAATACACCGATTGTACACTATAGTACACTACGGTTAATCAAAAAAGCAAAGATTTTAAAAATATTTAAAAAATAAAAAGAATTTGAAGAGAAGCTTAAAAAACAATTAAATAAAAAAAGAGCTAAAAAAATTAGATAAAAATCGGTTTGTGGACAACAATTAAAAAAGAAAGATGAACAAAAAACATTTTAGAAATGCTTGAACAACAACTCTTGAATGAGAAGCAAAGAAATATTCTCAAAAAACAAAAGACATTTTTAGAAGAGCTTGACAAAAGACGAAATAAAGTAAAAATGCAGTTAATAAAATTTTAGAGAAAACGATTTTAAAAGAGCAGAAAAGAGAAACGTAATCAAAGAAAAATTTTAGAATGACTTACGACAATTTTAAGACAGGTTAGTTGAACCAAAAAAAATTTGAGAAGAATAGAAAAAACTAGAAAAAGTTAAAGAAGAGAAATTCGAGAAGAGCAAAAAAGAATTCAAAAAGATTAAAAAACAACGACTAAACAAAAAATAAAAAAGCAACCACGTCTAAATAAAAAAATTGCAGATTAACATTTTAGATTTACTGCATTAGTCTACACTGAGTGTGTATGAATTTCTTTTTACTAACACGTGATAGAAACAGATAAAAATATACTGAGTGTGTACTAGAGCAGTTAATTGCTCTAAAGAGAAGAATTGACAAGAGAGAGAAAGATTCTGGAAGTAAAACACAAGAATTTTGTGGAGAACTATAAAACACAACAAAAACGAGTTAAAAAGGAAAAAGACTAAAAACGACTTTTGAAAAAACAATTCTGGAAGAGAAGAAAAAGATGAACAACGACTTTGAAAAATGATGATTAATAGAAAAAAGCTTAAAAAAAAAGTGAAAGAACTGGTTGAAAGAAAAGCAAAAGAAGATTTTAATGAACTAAAAAAACTTCTAGAGAAACCTGAAAACGACGTTTAAAAAAAACATAAACAAAGAAAAACTTTATATAAAGAAAAACAGTTTTTTAAAAAAATTAAAACTGAAAAGGAGATTAAAAAACGGCGATTGAAATAGAAAATACAGCTAACGATGATTGTAAAAAAATAAAAAAAATTCAGAATGATTTAAAGATTAAAGTATTTTAGAAGAACAAAAACTATTCTAACGAAGATTGAAAAACGACAATTGAAAAGGAAAAAAACTAGGTTTAGAAAACAAAAAAAACAAAGGTTTGAAAAGGGCAAAAAACCATTCTAAAAGAAAGAAAACATAAAAAACTACGATTTATTTTATGTATTTAAGAACTAAATTGTTTTTGGGTAGTCGGTTTGTTCTATCTTATTTGAGTTGTTTAAATATTTTTATTTTTAAAAAATTTATTTTTATGAGAATTAGAAAAGAACTAATGAGAGACAAATATTACAACTTGTTTCTAAAAAAATTTTTCAAGAAATATTTTCAAATTAGAAAAAACTAATAGCGATTCTGACTGACTGCACTAATGCGCATTGAATGTATTTCTATTTCTGTCTATTACATATTATTAGAAAAAGATGCAAATATACTCAGTGTGCACTAGGGCAGCAAACTGAAAACCCTATAAATCTAATGGGCTAATTTCAAGTTGAGAAACTACCGGAAGTATTGCAAATTTTAATACTTTTTTATAGCAACAATCATTAACAGTCCCAAATTCTTTTAATTTTCTATAAAAACAAAAATACTATCAATAGGTATTATTTTAACTTGAAATTAGCTTATAAATAAATATTTTTTTATATATATTTTAGTGTCAAAGAAGTTTATTGATCAAGATGTATAATAATTAAACACATAAACGTTCAAAAATATATTTGCTTCTGCTGAATACCACAAAATGTACTCTAAAAAACTTCTGGAAAGAGTCGAAGTTTTTGTGATATTATAACTAAAAACATTTTTACTGGCTATTAAAAGTACAGAAATTTAAGGTATTTGATAGGCTAAATTGCCTGATATGTATATAGGGTGTGTCAAAAGTCGCGAAGATTCTTTAGTGTGCTGATTCCCACTATTAAAACAATCCAAACCTTCAAAAAAAAAATTTCTAACTTTAAAATTTGAAAAGTTAGGAGTATCTGAATTTGCAGAAAAATTGAAATTGTCTTGATATAGTTTAAAAAAAAATCAGAAAAACGAAAAAAAAAAACAATAGAGCATTTGAAATGAATTACGTATTTATAAATCTCAAGAAAATACCAAAATTTTAAGAAAATACAAAAACAAAAGAGTATTAAATTTTTTTAAATAAATTTTTGTGTTCCTTGAGGGTCTCCCATGTATCCCTCCAAAGGAAATTCGCGACTTTTGACACACCCTACATAAAATTGTGTTGACAATAGAAAAAAATTTTAAAACGTCTATTCTGACGTAAAATTTCATTTTAAAATTTTACTGTTGACGTTACACAGAAAGCAAAGCGAGATTTTTAAACGAAGCTTAAACAAGAACAAATAATCGTTTTTCTTTAAATAAATCCAAATTCAAAGTAACTGATTGTTCAATAAACAGTCGAAAAGTAATATTTCTCGTTTGGATTTATTTTCGTAAATCCGTGCAGTGTTTTTGTGGGCTAGTTGGTTTTATTTGAAGCCACAATTACTTAAAGCAACAATAGAAAGTGTTTGTGTGGCCATATAAACCTCAATGAAACTGGTTTAAATAAACGAAAAATACAATGAAAAATCGATTAGATCGATTGTAACAAATCCCAGTAAGTAAACTGTGTTTATTTTTAAACATCGTTTACGTTAACGAAGTGACTGAATTAAATTTGTTCCGACATATAAATATTTGCTTGTTACATATTGGATTTTTTCTCCATCTGGAAATTATAGTCGATGTAATCGGCTGGAAATAGGTAGTCAAGGTTATGAGTTAAATTTAATTTGTCGATTAATAAATCTGTGTTCTCTGTACTAAACAAATATAACACTTAATCCGGGCCAGAAAACTTTACAACGGCTGAGTGAATGCGGAAAAGGATTGCTTTAATCCAGACGAAATAATCTCAAATTCGCTTTAATTATTTAGTCAAGGTCTGGTACGCTATTTTTGACTCTTTGTGAATTCTGTATTACAAACAAATCAAATCTGGAATTTTCAAGAGATGACAAAAGTCGAGCTTGAAAGGCTTGACCTGCATTTTTGTATCTATTCAATGGAACGGTCAATCCGTACTTGAGGTTTGTTCACCTCATTTTTCCGCAAATAAGAAATTAAATTAAATGGAAAATTAACCAGATTTAAAACTAGTTAACGAAGTGTGAAAAGCGGGGCTTAAAACGCTCATTATTTCCGTTATATTTTTCCAGTAATTATCTTTTATCGATTTTAAATTTGGTGGCTCAATGGGTTAAGAAAACGAAGTCACTTACCTGCCGGTAACTAAATAAATACCAACCTAATAAGCTACGAAAAATTTAATTATTTTTAATAGGATGATTAAAGCAAGATTATTATGTTTTTAAAAACTCTCTTTTATCTCTTTCACAGATAATTTTACTGAAAACGTACACATTTTTATTAGAAATTAAGACTCAATTTTGAATTATTTAATAACATACTATAGGAAATGAAATAATCTACAAAAGTAAAAATCTTACAATTTTTCATAATTTCAACTTTGACCTAGAATTACCTTTGGAAGAAAATAATTTAAAAAAAAATTAATCAATAAAATAAAATCAAAAACATTAATTTTTTGTTTTAGTTTATTGCAGCAAGACATTTACAACCTTGGTCTAAAAGTAAATTGTACAAAATTTTATATGGTGGCGTGGGAATACCACGCATAAAATACTAAGGCCAAGAAAGGGAACATAATGCTCTTGTCATGGTCTTTCCTGGTCTATTTTAGGGAACCTCTTTTACTTTCGTTCATGTCGCTTTAAATTCAAAACTGTCTTAATGTTAGCCGACCAAATGCTTGTCCGTTTCGGATTAGTTCACTCCAAGTCTTTTCTTCATCGAGATAGAAGCCAGAAAATTTTTTAATGGGCATTGGTTGTCAATGTAGACTTTTTCTGATAGATTATATTCTAGTAAGGTTTCGAGATACACGTACAGATGGTAGGAATCACATCGGACATGACGAAGATAAAAATCCGGCAGAAATGCTGCGATACACATCAATTAACGCACAATTTAGGAATAGAACAATCAAGAAAAAAAACAAAATGTCGTCAAACAGAAACGTCAATTTCTGAAATTAATCAATCACAGCTCACTAAGATAAACAGACATGTTTTCTTCTTTTTCTTCGTAGTCAGTTTATCCGGCAAAGTAAATTGTAAAATGACTTTTTTTTGTATGAGACATCTTTATATGCCTTATCTAATAAAGATGGTAGCATTTGTCTAATTGCTGTTGGTTGTACCTTTTGTTTTGTCGTTTGGTTTCGAAATTTGGTTGTGATCTTACTTCAGAGAAGTGTGCTAATTAGTTGAAACTTATTCAGGTTAGATTTAGTATTAAAAGTGGCTGAGAAGTACCAGTTTTTGCGATCAGAACGTATTTTACTAAAAACGCCGATTCTGAAATAGATCAAGATTGACGCTATAAATGCTTTTAACACAGTTGAAAAAGATGTGTTTCTCCAAGACGTTAAACATATAATTTCTGCATTATTCTTTTACTTTTTTTAATGTTATACTTGTCCTTTAAATATATTCTAGAAGAAACATCAAATTTCTTTTTTACTTGGTTGTTAATAAAAAGATCCGTTTGGTCCAGCAATTTTTAGTCTTTTATTCAGCTCGTAGTTAAGAAATTAGCTTCTAATTACAACATTTGGTACTTGGATCATACCACCCCTTCTGATTTTTTTGATGAAGTTTTTGCAGATTTTTAAATACACTGCTCCAAGAAATTAACGCACCACTTGAAAATAAAGTAGAAAAATTAAAACTATGTACATTTGACAACTTTGGTTGAGAAGGTTTATCAAGCTATAATCTAGTTACCCATTGTAATAAAAAATAAAATAATAAAATTGTTTTTTAAGCAAAAAATTTAAAATAATTTTCATTTTTAAATTGTGTTAATCTGTAATTTTGTTTTATTGTTATTTGAATTTGCCGTTCTGTGAATAGTTTTTATCATTTGAAACAATAATAAAAACATTATGAGGAATTTGACTCGAGAAGAATGCGCCCAAGCTGTGGTTTTGTTGGAGGAAGGATGGAGCTACAGAAGAATTGATGAAAGGTTTGGTGTATCTCATACGTCAGTTTCGCGTATGATACAAAGGTACAGAGAGACAGGAAGTCACCTCAGAAGACCTGGGCAAGGAAGAAAAAGGAAAACCACTTCTATCCAGGATAGATTTTTAAGAATATCTGCGCTAAGGGAACGCTTTGTAACTGCCAGGAAGCTACAAACTGAGTTCTGTGACGTAAAAGAAATTCAAATCAGTACCGAGACTGTTAGAAAAAGACTTAAGGAGGATAATTTAACACCCCATATTCCTGCTCGTGGCCCTGCATTGATTGCAGAACACCGCAGAGCCCGATTAAAATTTGCTAGAGAGCACATAAATTGGCAAAGAGAGGATTGGGAGTCTGTTCTTTTTACGGATGAGTCAAAATTTTGCCTTTACAATTGCGATAGACGTGTTCGTGTGTATCGTAGACCAAATGAGCGGTACGCACAGTGTAACATTCAGAACACCACATTGTTTGGTGGAGGCTCAGTAATGGTTTGGGGTGGTATTTCCTTACAAGCTCGCACGGAGTTAGTGGTTATAAATAATGGCTCTATAAATGCGGACCGTTACATAATAGACATTCTTAAAGAGCATGTCGTACCATATGCCCCTTATATTGGTCCAAATTTTTTGTTAATGCAAGATAACGCAAAACCCCACACTGCCCAAATTGTTAAAGATTACTTGAATGAGGCAGAAATCAATGTTTTGGATTGGCCAGCTCGAAGCCCTGACCTGAATCCTATTGAGCATGTTTGGGACATTCTCGGGAAACGTTTAAAAAATCTTCCACATCCTCCTGTCCATCTTCAAGAGGTAGGTCCTCAACTAAATGAAATTTGGAATAACTTAAATCAAGAAGACATAAGTTCGTTAATTTTGAGTATGGAACAAAGATGTGCAGCGGTTATTCAAAGTAGAGGTGGAAATGCGCGATATTAAGATGTTTTCTGTAACTTTTATAACGGAGTAACTTTAATACAATTTTGTTTTCGGTTTGTTTTTCTATATTTAGACACATTATATATTAATTTACTTTAAACAAATGTTTTTGTTAAATTTTTCTTAATTTTGTACCAATTGCTCGAATACATGTTTTAATTTTTAAAAAAATTCAAGTGGTGCGTTAATTTATTGGAGCAGTGTACTTATCAATAAACTTAAATCTCATGGTTTATTACTCAATTTTGCCAAATGTAAAATTTGTTTTTTAAAACCGGTTCAGATGAGACTGTTACCTTTTTTTAAACAGTTTCAATTTTTTTTCTCTGACATTAATTTTTTTTAATATAAATATTTGCATTTTATTGGTTTTCCATTACATGAAAATGCATTTTCTCCTCTCTTTACTAAGTTTTCAAAAATTTTTTCGTTTAAATCAAAAAAATTTTACAAAATAAATCTCTATATAATCTTCTTTCTTTTTTGAAATTGCTTATAGATGCCCAAACTTAATTATTTAAAATCATATTTATTCTGAAAACACAATATATGTGACGGTTTTGATAATGAAATTTAAACTACACTATAAAAACTCTTAAATATTGATTTTTCTGCACCATTTTGATCTCAGGCTTTACTGTCTGTGTATTTTGGTATTTTTATTTTTCAGCTTCGATTTCTTGCACTTCAGATTTTATAGTCTTTATCCTTCTTTTGTTTCTAACTGTAGATGACTGTGAAATTGAATACAAGAGCGAAGCTTTGACTTTATGGACAAAAAATTTTTCTACACTTGTAGGTAAATGGAAAACTTCAACAAAATTAGTAAAACTTTAGGATTTTGGCAATGAGAGAGGTATTTAATGCTTTATTAGAATCTTCACAGCCCTAATAACAAGCAGCTTTATTAGCTGTTTCTCTACAGGTATCTGGTGCATAGTTAGAAGCTTTATTGTCTCAACAATTTGGCAGAATTTTATATATAGCTCTTTAGGCTCTCGGGCTCATGGCATTAATTTTCTCTACAATTTTTCCCCATTCTTTTCTGTTTCTGCTCCCTTCCATCCAGTCCCGGACTCCTACTCCCTTTAGATCTTCCTTAATCATCTCCAACTATCTTTTCTTCTGTCTCCCTCTTCTTCTTTTACTTTGGCAGACTTTTAGACAAACATAAACTACAAATTTCTCTTTGCTTAAGCATGCCTTCTAAAATTTGTCAGCTTTATTCTTGTAACGCAATTGTCGATGTCTTAGATTACCACGGTATACAGGGTAAGTCTGCTAAAAGTGTTTCTTAACTTTTCTCAAAAACTAGTTATCACATCAACTTTAAAGTTTGGCATTAAAAACTTTGTTTTTTGCACTTCACAGGTGATTTTTTTCAGAATTTTTCTAATATTCCTTCTATTAATAATAATAAATTTCTTCAAAAAAATCTAAATAGTTCCAATTTTTAACATTATTCTAAAAGGAAAGATGTTAAAGTATTATTTTGTGCAAAAAATATTTTAAAAAAAATGTAGATAACTCGAAAAATTATAAAATTTCAAACTTAAATACGCCATTTTTTTCTAAGAGGGTGGGTGGGATCTTGTTAATACCGAAACACTACTTTTCAAAACAGCTAATTGCAAGCTACTATTCAAATGTCCCGGCCAAAAGTGGGCGGTTTTATTACTATATCTGTTCGACGATCGGACTCTAGAGGGGTAGGTATTGTCGAGTTACGGTAGACGGCAGGTTCGGCTTGGCAGTGCTGCTCCAAAACGCGTCTTAGGAATCAAATAAATGTTATTATTTTTTAGGGTTATCTACATTTTTTTTAAAATATTTTTTGCACAAAATAATATTTTGAAATCTTTTCTTTTAGAATAATGTTAAAAATTGGAAATATTTAGATTTTTTTGAACAAATTAATTAATATTAATTAGAAAGAATATTAAAAAAATTCTGAAAAAATTCACCTGTGTAGTGCAAAAAACAAAGTTTTTAATGCCAAACTTTGAAGTTGATGCGATAACCAGTTTTTGAGAAAAGTTAAGAAGTTAAAGACTCACCCTGTATAATGTATCAAAAACAGTAAATATATTCTTAGCACAATAAAATAAATGTGATCTTAAAGCGTGCGCTTTTATCAACTAGTATTCTGTGTATGTTGAACCCACTTAGTTTATCATAATGCGACAGAAAACGATTTGATGGTATGACCATTACGCCTTAGAAGAATGATCGTTTGTGGTATGGAAACTTTAAGGGAGCTGTTTAAATGCTAGTTCAGCTGCTGCTTCTGCAGAGTTCCTCAAGCGCACGAAATACGTAGTAATTAAAGAGAGGTATAAATTTGTTGCTTTTGCGTAAAAATTTTCAATACGTGGGGCATAGAGGCTAAACCACTTGAGAATACTTTGTGCAACCTCTTACGATAAAAAATAGGTGCGAGAGATGCTCAGAAATTTTTAACACAAAACATTAGTTTTTTATTTAACGGGAAAATGCGTTTAGTGTGCTTGAGTGGGCTAATGAAAAACCTCGTTTTAAGTTATGTTTATTGTATTTTGAATATTTATTTATTATTATTAAGTGGCAAAATAGTACATTAAAAAATATTAAGAAATAAGGTGTTTTAGAAAAACGTTTCCTAAAAGAGTCTAATATTATTAAGACCAAAACAAATAGATTTAATTCTAATTTTTTCCTATATTTCAAGTCGCACTGTTAAGGAGGTAGAGGGCGCCAAATTTAAAATATAAAAATAGTGTTTTATTAATATCTCTTTAATTACTTTTCCGATTTCAGTGTAATTTCGTACAGTTATACTTTTATTAGACTTACATATTTTCACCTACATATTTTTAGTTTAAATTTTAATTTTAAGATACTAAACTATTATTATATGTTATTTACATATTTTACTAAATAATTTTTATATGAGCTCTAGTTTTTACACGAAAAATTAATTTAGATAATTATAACAAAATGAAAGCCAACAATTTTAATCTATTTTCATAATCATTCAGTAATATTTGTGTGTTACTATTAAATAAAATATTGATTTTTAATTAAATTTAATAAATTAATTAAATTTATTTAAAAAACTGACTAGATAATGTTAAAATATTATGATAATCAACTTACATTTTTAGTTTTAAGTCTCAACCTTAACATAAATACCTAAAAAAAAATTTTTAAAAACTAGAGTCAATACAAAAAATTTTTAAAAATAAAAACTGTTTAACAATGATGCAGATTATAAAATACAAAGAACAAACCGATAACATTTATGATACAAAAACGTATGTTAAAAATAGCAATATTTTTGTGCTAAATAATACAAAAATATATTATGACAATCAATAAAGTGGTTTAAAAAGTTATTAATAAATATTTTTTTTTTCAAATTTTGGCGCCCTCTAGCTTTTAAAGCCGCACTTTGGTTTAGACCTAAGTATTTTAAACAACATGTTTTAAAATGTCAAATTTGTACCACGTAATTTAGAGACCTGTTAAAGCAGTAGTGTTCGATTAGCTGTAAAAGCATCTAGATGAGTGTTTTAAAAGATTTCTTAACGCAAATTGTAAAAAAGCGTTATTACAAACATCTCAGAAGAACATTGTTAATAATATAAAGTGTAGAATCAACATAGTTGCACAAATTTAAATAAATTTACAGTGAGTTTTTTGCTTTTTAGCAGAATCTTTCAATGATTCCACTTCTGACACTTAAGGCATGGTAAATGTGAAAGACAATATTAAAATTCAGCATAAAAACGCTCAAAAAATTCCAGAAACTATTTAAACTCAGAGTTATGTAGATAATGAGTTGCTATAGAAGTTAATACACAATTTGGTAACCAAGAGTTACTAAATAAATGTGCGTCATTGGAAAAGCAGTGAGGCCTCATTTCACTGTCAATTGTGCTACCAAATTTAAAACAACACCCGTTATTTTAGATTGGAGACTAAATCAAGACTTTCTTTATTTTGATTTTTTTTAAATAAAGATTTAAAATTTCCATGCGTATAGTGGCTGCTCTGAAACCATTGATTTTCAGACAAGAACAGAATCGAACGTATAAATAAACATCGTGTTTTGAAATTATCTTAATTTCAGTACAAATACAGCGAATATATTTGTCATTACTTACCCTTGCAAATTGCTTTATCAAATAACATTAATTACGTCAATTTAAATGACTGTTTGTATAGCCGCTACAATACTCCAAAATTAATTTTGATGCAAATGAAGCAAGCTTGAAACTCTCAGCTGAAAAGTGTCAAAAATCGACTTAATCATTTGGTGTTAATTAAGTTTTTCAGTAAAGATGTAAATAAGGGTAATTTGTGGCGCACTGTGTAAAAAACGGTGCAAATATGCGCTAAGTCTGCAGCATCCCAGCATCCAGTAGGCGAGATTCAGTCGTCGGTTGAGAGGTGTAAGGAGAGGGCGTCGCAACGCTCCTGAACCGGCCGTTTCGGGTTGACGCGGATTACTTAAACTGTGTTTTCAGTTTTTTTTCAGTGGTTTTAACAACGAAAGAAATTTTCCCAAAGGTAATTTATAATTAAGTCACGCGAATTTTTGACTTAAACTTTATTAGAAAATTTTTAGCGTTTCAGGCTTATTGAACATAAAACTTGTTCTATTTTCAGTTTTATTTCACTGAAGAAAAAATTTCGTACATAAAAGCAACACTTTAAATATTTATATTTGGTGAAATATTATTTATTGGCATAATGTGCCAGTTTTGCAAAATGAAATTTTTATATTAAGTCAAGATCTGAATCAGCATCCATTTTTTACTTTTTTTTATAATATCCGAGCTTATTTGAAGTTGACGTCACGTCAGATGATTTAAAAACATTCTATCAATTAAACTCAAGTTATATAAATAAAGGTAAGCTTGTTACGTTTTCAGAAAAAAATATTTACGTCTTGTGTTACTTGTTGCGTCTGCAAAATAAATCCTAACGGCATTAGACCTGTGATCAAGTCGAGCTTTTCTAATTGGCCCTTAAAATCACGTGATTTAAATACGCCCCTAATTATATTTTTCGAGTGTGAATAAGGCTGTAATTTATAAAGCTTGATTATAGATTTGCTTTGAGTTTCATTCGTTACAACATTTTATTTTACTAAACAAAATGTTCAATTTAAAAAGTTAAATATACGAAAAAGCTTGAGGATATTCTTAAAATTGGATAGAAAACAAGACTTAGAATTTCTTTGTAATTTTTCGAATCATTTTGTTAGAACTTGGTTAATTAGAACCTGAAAAACCAGGTTGGATGAGATGACAAACAGATTTCACAAATATCTAACTTTAAGAGTACTTTTACTGCGTAACCCAGAATGTTGACGCTAGTACTATTACTATCACTAGTACTCCTTATTGTCAATATTATGTTTGCACGAAATTTGAAATTTATTTTCTAAACATTAAGTACCTTCATACAGACATAATAAAAAATAAAAAACGAAGAATGAAATACAAAAAAAAATGCAAAAAGAAGAAACGAGGACACAACGCTAAAAAAATAGACAGATATAGAAGAAAATTACAAAAATAAGGACATAAGAAACTTCTATGAAAGATGCAAAAAAATTAAACAAGGATTTTAACCGAAAACTATATTTTATCGATATAAAAGCAAAGATGAAGTAATAGAAAGATGTGTTGAATATTTTGAAGAAGTTTTAAACAACTCGCCTTGCATTTGCAGACGACGTAACTCTTATAACAGGAAGCAAAAAACAGCTATCAAGAGTAACAAGAAGGCTGATAATAACCGCAAAAAAATGGAACTAAAAAAAATTAAAGAAAAAACTAAATTTATGATATAGAAAGATGGAGTATTTAAGGAAGACAGATATTTAGAAGTAAAAGTAAACAAAAAAGAGAGATACAAATTAAGAAATTAAGCAATTTGTCTACCTAGGAAGTGTAATAGAAACAAAGCTAATAAATAAAGAAAAGTTAGAGACAAGAATAGCAGCTGAAAACAAAAGCATCTATGCATTAACTTTATACTAAGTTTAAAAGCCGCAGCAAGAGCAACAAAACTTCATGCCTACAATAAACGTATTCTTGCGATTGAAGAAAACTAAAAAACAAGAATAGTTCATGCTGCCGATATGGGAAAGAAAGGTTCTAAGAAAAATTTATAGAGGAAAAAAATTAGAAGAGACTTGAATTAGAAGAACAAACGAAGACTTAAGGGCATTATACAAAGACACAGATATTATAAGAGTAGTTAAAACACAAAGAATTGGATGAATAAGCCACGTAACAAAAACGAAAGAAAACAGATTACCAAGAAGAATATTAGAAACGGGACAAGGATTTAACAAACGAAGAGGCAGACTAAGGACAGAGTAGAAAAAACGGAGTAGAGGACGACCTCAAAAGTTACAAATGAAGCAGTAGAAGAAGAAAGTGGATGAAGTTAGTTGTCTTCAAAGACAGTTTTACACTTTGATGTCAACGGGATAATTCGTTCAGAATTCAGTGATCGTAATAGCATACTTAGCCATTTTTAAATTTTGGCTACAGGCTCTCGGACTAATTCAACCTTGCTGAAAAATAGCATTTGTCCTGGAATTAATTCAAACAAATGAAAACTTGCTGTCAAAGTACTAATTTGTGCTGCAAAAATGTTTCAAGTAAAAATGACTCATATTTGTACCATTGAGCAACGTTCCTCGCGTAGTTATCTACCTCCTTTACCACCCACCGCATCGACATTCGCTCGGTTCGTACGCTTCCTGAGAAAGCTAATTCTCATCACTGAAATTCACCCAAAAAGTCTGAATTTCTTCAGAAGCACGGCTGAAATTATAGATGAAAGAAGAAGCCAAGTTAAGTTGAACTCGTGGGTTATTCATCCGTTTAGTACTTTCAGGTACTGAAATTTTTTTTGGTGCTAATACACATTTACTCTTTTTCAGACTTTATTACGATATGAGTCTGTCATTCATTTTAATTATTTGGATGTTTTATATATCAACAGAAGCTTGTTATGGATTTCAAATTGGGGAAAATGTGTATATGAATAGCATTTGTTTAGCTTTAGGATCTTTTACTATGCTTATTAATTTTTCAACAGGATTTCAAAAAAATGAAAAAATT
Organism: Tribolium confusum; assembly: GCA_029207805.1. Taxonomy (NCBI): domain Eukaryota; kingdom Metazoa; phylum Arthropoda; class Insecta; order Coleoptera; family Tenebrionidae; genus Tribolium; species Tribolium confusum. Next base: position 7,873,178 of record JALGAY010000007.1, on the reverse strand, counting down.
ATTATGACACGTTGGGAAATTGCTGGGTATTTACAAAATTTTGAAAAATAATTTTTATTGCTAGTTTTAGGAATTATCTTTTTGGTATTTATTTTATAGGAGATTTATTTGCAATTTTATCTTTTTTACCTGAAGAAATGATGAGCGAGTTCGCTGACAAACTTTGTAATTTTTTGGCTCTTGCTAAAATTGTGCGAGTTTTTTCTTATCTCAAATATTCGGAAACACTTTTTACTGTAAGTGACATTTTTGTAATTAAATATTATTTTTTTGCACTTCTGTCTTTATCCGGGAACACAAACTATAATAACAAGGGAATATTCTTCGCCTATTTTGAACAGAGCGGCTGAAAAAGATGCAGTAAACTGTTTCAACGCCTAAACTTAAAAATTAATTTTATCCACAATTACCTTATAAGTGAAGTTTTATCCACACTTACGAACCGTATAAAGTTATATCCACTAGTGGAATAATGAAATCACTTTATTCTACTAGTGGAATAATGAAAAAATACCATCTTAAATCAATCGCATTCTATTTATTATTAATATTGACATTAACATTTACATTAATAGACATTTTGTTTTTTTATCATATTTTATTTCGTTTCCATTAATAAGAAGCTTGTAGTTGTTATCGAATAGTAGTTGTAGGAACAATAGACGTCTCCTCTAGTAAGGAACGATTAGTACCAGGAGAACCTTAGATTTTCCTTCCGATATCAAGCTTATTAGATATAGTATATTTGATATAAGTTTCTGCTATGGCGGAGCTCCTCCACCCACCATGTCGTTTAATTGTTGTAAGATTAGCACCTCCATTGGCAAGTAAAGTTGATGAAGTGCGCCTCATACAATGGCCGGTCTAAGCTTCTGCGTTTGCCAAATTCAAAAACGAAGCATCTTTAAAAAGAACTTTCGATAAAGTGTTAATTCCAACAGGTTGCGATGCACATTTTTGATTAGCGTATCGTAAAAAGAGTCTCTTAATGAATAACTTCTTCGGACGTAAAGACATGTATTTCCTACACTTTTCCACAGTGTTGATAGAGAATCTTTCTTCTATAATTGTGAATTTTTGTGAAACGCCCGTCTTGGTATCTGATATCGAAACAATTAAGTATGCATTGTCTTCTACAACACTGATTTTCAAATTTGTCAGCTCACAGCATCGACAGCCACCAGACACCCCCATTATTAATGCAACCTAAAATATTCTAAAATTTATTATCTACAATGTCTATGTAATGACAGAGATTACTTTGATCATCAAATATTCATTATCTAGCTCTTGTCAAACACTCTTCCACATGTGCTCTTTCCAATACTGCAGCTTTCTTCGGACCGTATCCTCTTGACTGATTCTTCATAGAGACCATGAGTTTACAATATTTTCCAATGTCTATGTTTTTATAGACCTTTATAGCGGCCTTCAGCATGGAGTACTTCAATCACTTGGATAAAATTACATACCTCTTCTTCAAATTTAAGAAATACGATAGCAGAACTTCCTTATTTATTGTCATTACCCCCGTTCTTCTTTCCATTCTTTAATTCTGAAAATAATTTTTCATAATGTTCCCTGGACTTCGCAGGCAATAACTGGCGAGTCGCTTCTTCAGCTTCCTTAAGAATTGTCTCAGAAACAGTATTACTTTCTTCCATTTTCACCAACTTGCACAGCGTTTTGTACAAATGGAGTCGATAAACAATCGAAAATAAACAGCAACGATTCAACACCTCCCATGTTTTTTAGTTAATTTCAATAATTTTTGAGGTCACATCCGCTGTCAAAGTGTAATGTCAAATTATTTTTTGATGACATGAGATAAAATTTTGGCGATTCTGATTTTAAATCACTATAATTGTGGATAAAACGTTATATTGAATTCGTATTTTAGTCGCGTTTCATCCACTTAAGATTAAAAATATTAAACGTGATATAGAAGATTAAATTTTTAATATTTGTATTTAATAAAATAAGAAATTTATTGGTACGAGTACATAACAAAAAATATATATTGCAAGTCTAATATTTGTACAATAAGACCTGCGAAGCGATATTTTTATCTTTAATAGATTAGTCTTGCAATACACTTAAATATAAGAAAGAGTTAAACTCAGATTTTTCAGCTCTTTTTTATCTTTAAGTGTCTAGGCTATTAGAGATTAAAATATCGCCTTGTGGACTTTATATTATTCAAAATTTTATTTTCTAACATTTTTTTTTGAATATTAAGAATATAATCTTCTACAGACAAGTAATTAATTTTACAATTTTTTATTCAAATAAATTAATTAAATTTATTTCATGAGCTGGTGCTTTTTCTCTCTTGGATATTCTTATGTGAGTCTAGACCGGCAAGTGAATACTCCTTTCTGTTATTTTACTTTGTGTTCATGAATAACGCAGGTTATTTTGTAATAACAGAGTATTACTCAATCTAAGAAATATCAAATATTTTTTAACAAGCTTGCATATTGTTGTAGAAGTGTAAAAAGTATAATTTATATTTTTTTTAGTATTACAGACTGTCAAACAATACCCAAACAATAATTCAACTGATTACATTAAATATTCTTCTTATTCATTTTCTTGCTTGTCTTTTTCCAATGATGGCAGTTGGTGCAGAATATTTTGATACAGACAAGAACTTTTACATAAAGAGTCGCAGACAAAATTTACATATTCTTTCAACGAAAATGCCAACAGATTTTTTAAGCATGCATATAAGGAATGTATATACAGCATGTTCTTATATTTTGGGAATTGATATAAGATTTATTCAAGGCCGTTTTTGGTTTTCTTATGTTACAGCAATTATTGGATATTTTATTGGAAAATTTTTGCTCACATTTGCTACAGGTAAGATACTGAAATTAAATTGTAAAAAAACACCATCAAACTTTCAATTTCTTTGATTTATTATTATATTTTTTTTAGTAACACTTATTAATGTATTAAAGACTGGAAACAATTTAGAAATAAAATATTTTGCTATGATGAGTCAAGTTAATGCTTATATGAAAGCAAAAAATTTCCCAATTGCAATCCAAAAACGGTTAAGAGAATATTATTCATACAAATATCGAGAAAAATATTTTAAAGAGCATGGGGTCAGAGACTATATATCAGGTAATGTTTAAGTAATTTTATTTCAAATTTGGTATCACAGTTTATCATCAAATTGTAAATGTAATACAATATAACATAGATTAGTATCGCCTTTGATAATCGCTTTGTTTTCTTATTTCTTATTCCTATATTTCTCGGTGTTTCTATCAGGCCCGAGATGACGTCATGGTCATATTTCTTCATAGATCTAATAATAAAACTGGATCGAGCTTAGAACGTGCTGAGCCGCTCTTAGAACATTGTTCATTATAATTTTTTAATTGTTTTAAAAACCAATTTATTTTTTGCGTTTACAATATTGACTGTGATTTTAAACTAAAATTTTGAGAGTATTCTGTACAATAATTTTTTAGAAAAATTAAAGAAAGAAATAAATTACCACACTTGTCGCAGATTAGTGAACAATGTTCAAATTTTCCAATCTCTTTCTCGTGAACTTGTTGAAGAAATTCTTCATTATCTTCGGCCAGAAATTTTTTTACCCAATGATTTAATTGTCAAGGCTGGAGCTGATGGTGACTGTATGTATTTTTTGGCTTCTGGAACTGTTGCTGTTATATCACCGTCAGGAAAAGAAGTAAAATATTATCGAAAAAAATGCAAAAAACCCAATTTCTTTTCTAGATTTGTCATTTGGAAGATGGTGATTATTTTGGAGAAATCTGCTTACTTTTTTCAAATTTAAAAAGAACAGCAAATGTAATTGCGGTTGAAATATCAGAGGTTTATAGATTAGATCGAAAGCAATTTAAAAAATCATTCGAAAGTAATAAAGATTTGCTGAAGAAATTACAATTTGATGCAAAAAAGAGATACAGACAAACAACGGATATAGAAAGGACGTTTATTACTGCAACGACTACACGTCATACGGAACAACAATCAGGACATCAGCTATAAAATTATATAATTATCTGTTTCATAATTTTTTTTTACTTTTGTGGGTGATTATATGTAGCATTTTTATGATAAAGTTGTTAATAAAAAACATTTTAAATATTTATACTTTCTCTACAATTTCAATATTTTTTTAACAGAGCAAGTCGGAAATATTAGCACTTTTATGTTAAAAAATCTTGTGCTGACACTACAAGTCTCTTAACCGGCGTTGAAGTCTCTCTTCAAACTCATATTAGCCGCTGTCAAATAATTATTAAAAAATAATTTTATTGTTCCGGCTTTATTTCTCTTACGTGACTGATTTTAAACATTTACAATTTCTTGACAATTATAAATTTTATTTGGAGTCTACGTTACGTCACGTGACCTTTAGGTGACTTATGAAAATTCGTCTAATTAAACCCAAGCAATTCAAAAAAGATAGGTAATTTCGTTCCTTTCAAAAGACTTTTCTAATCAAATTTCGACTTCTTTCAATTGAATTTGCTTCAAAGAAAATGTATATTTGTTTTGTGTTACTTGTTGCATCCTCAAAACAAATGCCAATGGCACAAAATCTACTTTGTGCAAATTGAGCTCTTAAAGAGAAACCTCTGATAATTTTTTGTTGTGAACAAGGCTTTAATTTAGTCGAGTAATTTGAATTGGTTTTAAAGTCACGTGATTAAGACACGCCTCTAATTATTTTTTCAGTATGAACAAGGCTTCAATTTATAAAATAGTAATTGGAAGCTTTGTCGTAGTCTCGCTTTAAGTTTCGTTTCGTTGTAACGAATTTATTTATTTTTTTTTCTGCGAAGGTTAGTTTAATTTGTCTAAAAGGAATCTAAGGATATGTGAAAGCAATTTTCTCGTAACGTTTCGGAATGTGTAGAATTTTGAATGTGTTAAGTTTTGAAACTTAAATATACGAGCCGAGTAAAAACTGAAAAGTTTTAGGATAATATTAAAATTGAAAAGAAAACAAAGGCCGGCATTTTCAGTGTAATTTTTCGAATTCTTTCATTACAACTCGGTTAATTAGAGCCTGAAAAATAACATTCGTCCTGAAATTAATTCAAACAAATGAAAACTTGCTGCCAAAGTCACAATTTGTGCAAAAATGTTTTAAGTAAAAATGATTCGTTCATCGCGAAGTTATCTCCCTTCATCAATATTCGCTAGATTCATATTCATACCCTTCCTGAAAAAGTGATTTTCATCACTGAAATTTACCAAAAAAGTCCCAATTTTTTCAGAAGTACGGCCGAAATTATAGATGAGAAGTTTAGTATTTTGAGGTTCTGAAACTTTTCTTGATGCTAATAGACATTTACTTTTTTCAGGCTTTATTATGAAATATTTATGACGTTTATTGTTATTATTTAGATATTTTATATACCAACAGGAGCAAAAATATACCAGCACAAATAAAAAGTTGTATTGTGGGAGTGTGAAAACAAGCAGGACAATTCAACAGGAGTAAAATTTTCCGAGAAATCAAAAATAAGAATTTTTTTTCTCTTTGAATATCGTTTCGGGGACATACTGTATACTCCAAATTTTAAATTTGAGCAGCGCTGGTTTTTTTTAAACACTTGAAGACCCAAATCTGTTAGTCAAAAAAAATTGTCCTTTCACATAGATTTCATGGTAGAGAAAATGCATAATTTTATATGCACGAATAAAAAAATTGTTTACGTCTTGTATTACCCACTTGTCGTGAGTCCAAAACACTTGCCAACGTCATAAAATTTGCTTTTATTGAGCGATTTTAATTGGCATGTCACGTGATTACACACGCCTCTAATTTTTTTCCCAGTGTAATTTATAAAATACTAATTTTAAGCTTTATTGTCGAAGTTTGAAATTTTCTCTGTAATTTATTAACCTTTGATTAAAACGCAGTTAATTAAAGCAAGCAAAACTCGTGTAAATTTAGTCAAATGCGTTTTAACCTCATTTTTGATTTTCCAAAGCGCCATCTAGCAATTTTAATTTTTGCTTTTTTGCCATAAATCGCGTATTTGCCACTCACAGTCAGGGGAAATTGCTACAAAATGGTCGATTAGAAGACTTAATTCCTGCTTTTACTTTACCGCACTCTATTTACGATAGGGCATTTTATGAACAATAAAATACACCATTTATAAATAATGCTGCGGCTTTTAGAATTAATGTTTTACCTTAACAAGATTTTAATAACTTATTGCTTGAATTCTCATCTACACTTTTAATTTTTATAAATTGTATTTAACTAATTGAAATTGTCTACAATAAACAAAGTTTTGCATTAATTTAAAAAGAAAAAGAATGTTTATTATTATTCATGGAGTGAGAGAAAAAAACAGAAGTTGCGGAATGATTTTCTAATAAACGATAACGTTAATATAAAGATAAAGAGAGAGATCATAACCATTGAGTACTATTCTAACGAATTCTTGTGTCAAAGCTATCTCTACCAAATGTTCGTGATACCAATTTTAAAAAGTTTTGTTACATATATTTTTCTGTTTGAAGCGCAATTTTGGATGACTACATTACCAGCTATTTTGACAAAAATTAGTATCTTTATTCCATAACAAATAAAAATAAATATTTTTTGAAACATTTTTGAGAAATTTTGTTGTTATTGTGCTTATTTACTACCACAGTTTTAATAAAATTTAGTAAATCGGTTGATCCACTGGAATTTAATCGATGCACTTGCTCCAAAAATTTTTATTAGCTTCGATGTATAAGTTTATGGTTTATAAACTTTGTATTTTTTACAAAGAAAAGAGCAAAAACTTTCCACATTCCTTGTAAATTTCGTTAGTTACAAAAATAAAAATATAAATAAACAAGACACATAATCGCTATAGAGACTTGTCGAGTGCTTAAATTAACTAGCAAAGGATATACTTCTCCAAGATGAGTGAGGAAAGTTATGAACAAGTTGGTTGAGATCGCGAAAGTGAAAATGAAATTGTCGTAAGTTTACGAAAATGGATTTTTAAGAGATTATCGACAAGTTAGATTATCGTAAAATTTGCAAATTTGCAATTTGAGTTTTTGTTTTTAATAAAAACTGTTATAAATAAAGTTAAAACTATATTATATAGAATTATAAGAAAAAAAAAGAGAGATAGGAAGCTTTAACGTATTTGGAAGAAGTAAAATAACTAGAGAAACCTCAGAACGTCTAAATTTAGAACCCAATGTGCAGGAGGTAAAAGAAATGTTTGCACATATTAACAAAAATGATATAAAAAGATGAAAATCTAACAGAAAACTGTGAGATAAAAAAATACATATTTATAGCCGAAACAAAGAAAAAGGAACGAAAGAAGTAAAACTTGTAGATGTGCATTTATTGATTGATATACAGTAGAGTCGCCAAGAATAACAGAGCAGCAGAAGAAATAGGATACTTTTAGGCAAAACAGTGAGAAACAACAACGTTCAAAAATTAATTGATTATTGTGTACTTACGTTTTTTTGCGAGCACTAATATGAGAACAGCACTTACAAGAAATAAACATAAACAAACTATATTTTCATAGAAAATAACAATAAAATAGAAAATGAAAAATGTAAAGGTAGAAAGAGAGGCCACAATGTACAGCAATAATCTTTTGTTAGAAGAAAATATTATTGTTAAAACTCGAAAAAAAGATATAAAATAAAATGACAGAAAATGGACTTAAAATAAAAATGAAAAACAAATGTTGCGACAAAATACGAGACGATAATCCATAAGACAGTGCGAAACAAAAAAAACAACTTTGAGCAAATGACTGTACAAGAAATGTGACAAAAAATAATAAAAACAATAGTAAGTACAGCGAAAAAAACTAATGTAATCAGTGAAACAGATTAAAAGATAAAAAGAAATGCATAGTGGACAAACGAAATCAAAGAAGTAATAAAAAACGTGGTAAAAATAGTTAGTAACAAAAACGGACAAGCTTTATTATCGACAATATAAGATGCAACAGATAAAGGTAAACAAATGGTGACAAAAAATTGTTTAAAAAAAATTGGAAATAGGCTTGAAATTGTCAGCAAAAGAACCAAAAGCCTAAATAGTATATTTATTTGTTGTATTGCAACGTAAATGCAAATTCAAGCCTTTTAGATTTAAAGAGTTGGGTTAATAACGAATAATTTATTTTTACTATGTACATTAATACAATAAAAATTAATAAATAACTCGATATTTTCGCTATAATCGTCGTCGCTATAATTATATCGCTTACTTTACTCGCTTGTCTGACTCTCACTAACTGACCAAAAGCAACTCAGTTGATTAGAACATTTAAAGAAAATGACAGAAAACAGAATAATTAAACAAATAAAATCAGCAAAAGTTTAAAAAAAGATGAAGAAGGAGGCTTTAAGAAAAGTGAGAGGATGAATGCCGACGTAAAAATAATAAACATAAAACAAGGCGAACACAATTAAAAAATAGAAAATAGTCGTGCATACATAGAAGAAAATTGAATATATATACAGGTGTTTTTAGAGTAATTTTAAAATTTCAACAGGTAATAGCTTTTGTTGTAAAGATGCTAAAATAAACAAAATTTGCTTCATGTTTATAAATTTTGAGATATACGATAGAAAAGTTATTGTTCAAAAATAGTGCTAACATACATGGTGCAACAAAAATAATGTTTTTTTAATCTCCAGCGTGTATCTTAAAAACCAGCAACATTTAAAAAGATAAATTTGAATATTCATCCTTTCAACAAGATCTCACCTGTTCTAATTTGTAAAATTACTTCAAAAATACCCTGTATATGTATACTGTTAATATGCTTAATTTTGTTTTATGCATAATTCGAGTATCCAGAGATTTTAGGTATTATGCATATTAACTAAAATCTATAGGTATTATGCATAAACCCCAAAGATTTTTTGTATGTTACTGCTATAGAACACAAGTATGTAAATTCGTTCAATTTTTCATTTTGGCGTGGTAAGGTCTACATTCTAAACATTCTTATTTTGTCCATTTCTTGACACAAGAGTTTTTCTTCTAACCCTACTAAAAACATCTACCATTTCGGACCCATCTTCGAAGTGACGCTAAAAAGCGCATTTTGCCCTTACACAACACATTTTAACAAGTATCGAGGTATTTTGCATAATAATGGATTTTATCTATTAGCGGTAACATGCATACCTAACTAAAGTTTTAAGGATGTTATGCATATTAACTAAAGTCTCTAGGTATTATGTATAATACCAAATTTCGCATATAATCGGTGAAAATATATAGAAAGTGCCTAAAAAAAATTTGGGTCAAAATAAATAAATAAAAATATTTCTATTTTATCAATTCCCAACATCTCGAGGAAATATAAAATAAGTTTGTCGTGCTAAAACACGTGACAATTCCAATAAAACCAAGTGTATTTTCTTGTTTATTCAGGCAGAGTAAATACACTTCAGTTTCATTTTATTTACTTCTGGTTACTCAATAATTGAATCGTTCTAAGTTGAACTTTTTCCCCTATTTTAAAAATCTGTGTAATTTCGTGAATAAATCGCAATTTAAGTCAGAGACTTTTTCCCTCTCGAGCGGATTTCATCTAAGCTCTCAACGAGCATCTAATAATTGATTTATGTGTGTTCAGATGGGAACGGAAACGGAAGATGCGATTAATATAAACCCTCATGCGACGTACATTGTCGGTGATTTTAGATAAGAAACACTCGGGATTAGAATAAGCGAAACAAATTGATGCGACATGTCTAACTCGAAAATTATAAACTTTCGGAAAAGTTTCAGAACAAACCAGACATCACAAAAGAAAACAAATATTTTATTTAGGATGAAGTTTTATGACAAGGGTTGCGGATAACGAGTCATAAAAACTAAGAAATAATTGCTGGAATTTAATCCCACTTTTCATCCTTGTTCATCATAATTTAATTTTATAAGACCCCAAAATCCGAAATTTAATCACCACAGGTCGTTACACTTTAAAATTTCTCTCCTCCAATTAAATCTCTTTTAAGGATGATTCAAATTAACAATTCGCTTTCCATTTCTCTGTCTGGCTGATGATATCGATCGCGGCCCCAGTTGACGTACGCCCATGAATAATTTCGGTTATGTAATTTCCCTCAAGTCTCCACCCAGTTTGCTACAAATCGAATAACACACAGCAATAAACTTGTTGCTCATTTTGCCATTATCGATGCAATATGAGGATCTCGATGTATACGAATATCACCGAAAAAATATACACCAGAATTCGAAAATGGGGGAATTTATATTCATAAGTTGGCTAACATGCTTTTGACACCTCCAACAGAGGTGAAAGAATATTTAAAATTTAAAGATGAGGTCTAAACTTGATTTCAACCTAACAAAAACGTTTGGAATTGGAGTTTAACATTCATAAGTTGGTGAACATGCTTTCTGACATTTGGTAACAATAGCTTTAATTAATAAACCAGTATCTACCAACCTAACATAAATAAATTATCAATTGTAGTCACTCACGTATTCTTTATCTAAACAAGTAAGGATTTAGGCTTGAATTATTATTATTACTGTTATTATTCTGAAGAACTGATAAAAAATAAACGACAAAAGGTTAGTTAACGTTCTATTTTTTTTTATCTTATTCTAAAAAAAGAAAAATCATTATCTATATATTATACGAGTTGAAATGTGATATTAGACAATTCTAAAGAAGCGACAATTGTTCGTAAAATTTTTATGTAGTCAATTTCTCATAATTTAAAATTAAAATATCTGTCTTCTATTTTTTTAGTAGTCGTATAGACAGACACAGTGTGCCATCTAACAAAGAGTGCTGGAAGGTGCGAGAGTTGGTATAATAATGTTGGTATTATGTTGGTGGCCGAGCGAGAGCCTAAGAGATAACTTTGTTATCCGCCAACATTATTATACCAACTCTCGCACCTTCCAGCACTCTTCGTTAGATAGCACACTGTGTCTGTCTATACGACTACCAGCCGGACCCACCTGTTCCAATCGAGCACAACGCTCCGGGATACACTGTACTGATGAGGGGCAAAAACCCCGACACCGGTATAGAGTTTCTCGACGTTGTTGCTCGATTGGAACACTTTTGCTTCTCTACTATTATTTTGTATTAAAAAACAGATTCTATTTTATAAAATTTATTACAACAAAAAAAAACAGAATATACGCTGACTAAAAAATCTTTAATTGGAATTATTAGCAGTGTCGTAATTATTACCACCCAGAACAAAATACTTATTTTGCGACCCTTAAAATGTCATCAACCCGAGAATTATTTTTTTAAATAAAGTCTTTAAACATTTTCTAAATTATTGATTTTGACAATAAATTTTTCATAACAGTTTGTTGTTAATTTTGTTAATAACAAATTCAAAAAAGGTGCAGCAGTCAATCTTTTTAAGGTACTTTTCTTCTTTTGTATAATGTAATATAACGTTTAAAAAATATAAGTTAATAAGCGGTCTAACTCGCACAAAATTTTTAAATTTTGCATTTTAAGCAAGTGATTAAATTTGATTAAATTCATGTTTGGATTTGACTCAAAAATGCAAAAAGTTTTTTTTATAATTTGAAATTGAATTGCAGTACTGATTATAAATTAATAATTAAAAACACATGTCTAGCTTAATTATTAGCTTAATATTCTTATTTAAATAGTTAGACTTCTAACGAATATTTTATTTTTAACTACTATTTACACGAACAACACACAACAGTTGCTTGAAAAATAATTAACTCAATCACATAGTATAAGGCCCACAATTGTAGCTTAATAACGTCGATTTGCTCTTAAAAATGTCGCTTAATTTATTTATTTTTTGGGTTATTAGACTGTCTGCTTATCGTTCTCTCACTTCCATTATTATTTACATACAGTTAAACTGCTTTCTAGTAAAATCTAGTAGAACGATGTATCTTAGCAATGGTCGTAACTAATATTTTTAGAATCACGCGGTACAATCGTTTTTTCTACATCTAGAATTTTTTTACCACATCTGTTTTATTGTTTTAATAAGTTTTCTTGTTTTTCTGGATTTTTTTCTTACTTTTTAAGTATTTATTTTTGTGCTGTCTTTTTTTTTAGCTAGCCGTTTATTTTTAGACTTCTTTTAAACGAAATTTTAGTTTTTTTTTCTTATCATTTAATAACTTCTAACATTTTTTAGGATTTTTCAATTGCTTTTTGTTTCTACTACTCATTGTTTCGGGTATACTTTTTTTAAAGTTATTTTTAATATTTTTTTTGTTTTTCTAGAATTGCTTTATGCATTTCCAAAATGTTTTTTTTTCTTATAATAAACGTCTTTCAACTCCTAAAAATTTTTTGCTCTTTTTTTTTATCTAATAGTCGTTGCTCGTATAATTTTCTTCTAAACGCTGTTTTAAAATTTTCTTCTGTACTTCCAAAATCTTTTATGCGAACATTCTTTTGTTTTTTTTTTTCGACCTTTTCAATGCCAGAAGCCACTACATTTGCCAAATTTTATTAATTTTAAAAATATCACAAAATATTCGGAATGTAATGTAATTTTTATTTCATTTTAAAGATTGATCCTTGCCATTTTTAGTTAAACAAGATATTATTCAAATATCCTCCACGGGACTTCTTACAGGCCTTGATCCTTTTGAGGTAATTTTCAATGACTTTCCGGCACATTTCGGGCGGTGTCTCGGCCATTACATTACGAATATTAGTTTTCAATTCGTCAAAAGTTTGAGGATTGTTTGCGTAAACACGATCTTTCGCGTAGCCCCACAAAAAGAAATCCAAAGGCGTCAAATCGCAGGATCTTGGAGGCCAATTGACATCAGCCAATCGCAAAATCACACGTTCAGGAAATTTTTCTTGCAAAAGAGCTCGATTTGCTTGTGTTACGTGACTGGTTGCCCCATCCTGCTGGAACCACATATTGTCAAGATCATAATCTTCGATTTTCGTAAAAAAATAATCAGTTAACATGCAGCCATTGCGCTCAGAATTGACGGTAACGGTTTGTCCTTGGTTGTTCTCAAAAAAATACGGCCAAATCACACCACCAGATGAAGATGCAAAATGCGCTATAATGAGTCATAAGATAAGCCTAAATGTTGAGCTCGACGAGGAATTGACAAATTTGGATCTTCTTCTACACTTTCAGCTACAGAAGCGATATTTTCAGCATTGCGAATGTTTGGATGATGCACAGGCCTTACAATATCACTAGATCCAGTTTGTTCAAATTTATTCACTGTATTCAATATGGTTTGCTTTGTAGGACGATTATGACGACCATAATCTGCTCGTAAAGCGCGAAATGTGGATAATAATAATAATAATAATAATAATAATAATTTATTTACCATCAAAGTAGTTTACATGGTATGTCACAATATACATATATATATAAATATATATGATAATATAATGTAGTATAAACATTAATGTACAATAAACATAAAAACTTATAAAAAAGGACAGTTTAGAAATTCCTCCACTGAATAGAAGGCCTCCTTCAGAAGAATTTCTTTAACTTTAATTTCAAATTTTGTTTTATTAAGTTGTTTTATCTTCTGTGGAACTTTTTGATAAAGTACGGCTCCCCAATATCCTATGTTTTGTTGAGTCTGTTTAAGACTGTGTCGTGGTATTTTAGGTTCTTCTTTGTTTCTGGTGTTGTACTTGTGAAACTCATTGTTTTTCTTGAAAGTACTTATATTAGAGTAGACATATTTGAGGCAGGCAATTATAAATACAGATGGTATAGTAAGTATTTTTTTCTCCTTAAACTTTTCTCTACATGTTTCATTGTATTTAAGGTCACACAAAATTCTCAAAGCTTTCTTCTGAAGGATAAAAATTTTTTGAATATTTGAGGAGCTACCCCATAATAATATGCCGTACGTTGCAATACTATGAAAATTTGCATAATATGTCATCTTCGCACATTGAAACGTAGAAAGATTTTTTATTCTTCTTATTGCATATAAAGATGAAGATAGTTTTTTGCAAGTTTCTGCGACGTGTACTGACCAGTTCAAGTTATTATCAATGTGTATGCCCAAAAATTTAATTGATGATGGTTTTTTTGCTATACTTGAAATGGGTAATATTTGAGTCTTTTCAGTGTTAATTTTCATTCTGTTGGTCTCAAACCAAGTGTGAGCTTCACGCATGGCAACATTCCTTTTTATTTGCATTTCTTCTATATCTTTTGCTTTAAGAACCAGAGTTGTATCATCCGCATACTGGCAACTACACAAAACTTTGTCTTTCAAATTATGAGAAAAGTCATTTACATATATAATAAATAAAATTGGACCTAAAATAGATCCCTGCGGTACGCCACTTTTAATTTCTCGTTTCTCGGATTTTTTAAAGTTCCATTCTACAAGTTGAAGTCGGTTGGTCAAGTAAGATTTGAATAATTTGTTTGCTTCGCCTCTTATACCATAAACGTGTAATTTGTGAGTTAAAATTTTATGTGGAATAGTGTCGAATGCTTTGCTCAAATCGCACATTACAATTTCAGTTATCTCTTTATTGTCTATTGCTTGGAAAACTTGCTCAAGCGCTCTTATGACTGTTGTGGTAGTTGAGTAACCTTTTCGATATCCGTGTTGACTACTGTCAAATATGCCATTTCTTTCAAAGAAAGATACGATTCTATTTTTAAGCAACGATTCAAAAATTTTTGATACTGCTGGAAGAATGGAGATTGGTCTGTAATTGCTGCAAGTGTTAATGTCATTTTTTTTATAGACTGGTATAACTTTAGCTATTTTTAGTTCATCCGGAAAGATTCCTTCTGCAATACATTTATTAAAAATAGTTGTGATCGGACTGCAAATTTCTTGAGCAGTATGTTGAAGGAGATTGGTTGTATATCCATAGACGTCATTGGCTTTAGAAGATTTTAAAGATTTTATTATCTTCATGACTTCAATTGTGTTTGTCGGTTCCAGAAAAATTGAATCTTGATTGTTCTTGATGTGCTGTAGTAACTCTAAATGATCTTTTGTTTGTTGTGTATTTTTATTGACTGTCTCTTCAATTTCTGAAAAAAATTTATTTAAATCTTCTGCAGTTAATATACATTCAGTGTCTGGAGTTTTTCTTGGACCCCCTTTTTCTTTGTTTATAATATTCCATATGGCACGTTGTTTGTTAGTTGCTCTGCTGATAGTTTGCATGTTTAGTTGTTGCTTTATTTCTGTGATTTTCTGTTGATACTTTTGCTTAAGTTCGTTGTATGTTTTTTTTATTCTTGGATTTTTTGTTACTAACCATATCGTGTGTAGAGCTTTTACTAAGTTTTCAATATTTTGAACTTCAGGTGTTGTTATTATTCTTTTTTGAGATGTTGTTAAGTTTATGCGTTTCTCTGTTTCTGGAAAATGCTGATTGAAATGTTGCAGTAGCAGTTTGTGAAAACTACTATATGCTTCGGCGGCGGATTGATTGACTAAGAAGTCCCATGAAATGGTACTCAAAGTTGTTTTGAATGTTGTTATATGTGGAGCATCAATTCTTTTAACTTTAATTATAACTGACTTGTTTTTAATTTGTTCTTGTTCTAATCGAACTTGTATAAACTGAGCACAATGATCTGAAACATATAAATTTTTTGTAATTTTTTGTAAGATTTGGTTATGGTTAATATTTGTGAATATATTATCAATACAAGTTGAAGTTGTATCTGTGGTCCTCGATGGAGTTTTCATTACAGGACTTAATCCAAATGATTCCATTACTTCTAGAAAAACATTTTTTTTATCAGACTTTTCTAATAAATTGACGTTAAAATCACCACATACATACAGCTGACATTTTGGAAACTTTTCATTAATTACCCTTAACGCTTCATCCAATATACTTATAAAAAGATTAAAATCAGAATCAGGGGGTCGATAAATTCCTACTATAAACATATTTCTAGCGGGTATGAAGTTTGCCACCATTTCTATTACTTTTTCTTTTGATAGTTGCATAATTTCCGAACAGCTATCATTACACCTCCATGCCTTATTTGTGATCTACAGTATGTTTCTAAGTTGAAATTGGAAATTTTTATTTTGGATTGATTACTTAGTTGCAGCCAGTGTTCTGTGATTACAGCAATGTCAACTTTATTCTGATTTAATAGGTGTTCCAAAACATCAATTTTATTTTGTATTGACTGGATGTTGAGGTTCATTAAAGTAGTTGTTTTTTTGTTTAGAGTGTGCATATTTTGTGTTTCCTCGAAAAAACTTTAGTCTTTCAATAACCACTTTTTCAGGCCATATTTCCGGTTTTTTCATTTCATCTAAAATTTCGTAGTTCATTCCAATTTTAAATGATTTATTTTTACTTTTGTTTGAGGGTCGTTTTTCTATTTCTTCAATAACAAATTTGTCATTAGGTCTCTCTTTTTGTAGATAATCCCTTACATCATCCACAGTTGTGTCTTCACTTGCTCTACCAACGTACAGCCATGCCCTTCTTTCAGCTGCTCTAAAAGAGTTTTGTGTTGTTTTTGTTCCAATAATTTTTGTTTTATCAGACTTTTCAACGTCAGAGTTCTCTATTTCATTATTACCCTTTTTGGTACAATTTAATTGTATTTTTGCCTTTGTTTCGGCTGCTAATTGAATATTATTTATTTTATCCATGTTTTTATTGCTTTGTGTTGTGTGAGGTTGAAGAACTCTGTTTTTGTGTTCAGTGATAGTAGCGATAGTAGCGGGACGTTTTTCCTTGTTATTTGCTGATAACGCGTTTGAATGCAAATCCGATTTGAAAAGGTTTACGATTATTTCTTGATCAGTTATTCTACATTCTAAATGGTTAATTAGTTTAGTCAATGTGAGATAAGGCAGAATCATTATTTTTATAATAAGATTTAATAATTTTAACGCGTTGGTCGATTGTTAAATGCTCCATATTCTTAAATTGCAGAATGTCAACTAAATAAATGACAGCGTACTTAACGTTTATCTTTGACAGATGTCGGTATACAGATTTTTACTTTATCAATCTCGAAATGGATAGCCCTGGAAACTCAAAAATAAATGTGATGTTTTTGGTAACAAGGCTAAATCTTCTTGAACTATCTTAGTCTCAGTTTTGACTTTTTGTGGCTTTGGATGTTCTGGGGGTTTGTTGCAGAAGTGTTATTGCCCCCTTTTTTAAGTTTGGTTTTTGCATTTTAAATATTGTAGAGTCTATGCGTCTTTCGTCTTTGACTGAAGATGCCTGTGAGATCAAATACAAGAGCGAGGCTTTGGCTGTATAAAGAGAACATTTTTTACACTTGTAAATTGAATACTACAACGTAATTAATAAAAAAGACATTTATGTTTTGCTAGAGTTTTTACAGCCTCAACAACAAGCCCTGACAACGAGCCACTTTATGAGCTGCTTTTTTACACGAATCTGGTACATGGTTAGAAGCTTCGCCCTCTCAACAACTTGTCACATTTTAGACAAACATATACTACAAATTTCTGTTAGCTTACACACCTTTTCTGTAATTTGTCAGCCTTATTCTTTTGTTTGTAATCTATTTATCGATCGCATAGGTCACCACGATTTCTTTTTTATCAAAAGTAGTAAAATATTTTCTCGACGCAATAAAATAAGTATGATCTTAAAGCGTGCGTTTTAATTGATTAATGTTTCGTGTATGTTAGAGCCCTCTGGTTTATCAAGATGCTGTTCCATAGAAAAATAGTTGTTCTTTGGAATGTTACTTGTGTTGAAAAATTAGTGTTGCTGGTTGGTCCTTCTATAAGCTCCTGCTTTAATAAACGTTAGGTGCTTTGTTGGCAATCCATAATTACAGCAGTGGTATCATTTTACTAATTTTGAAAACCAGAAGCCAGAGACAATAATTTTTCCTTTTTTTAAATCAAAAATTCTAAAGATATTTTTTTCAGAAGCCAAAAGTGACATTTTACTAATTTTAAAACCAGAGTTGACATAATTTTTATAATATTCGTAGTGCCTTTAAGATTGTCTGTTTTTGGTTTATTATTTTACCGAAAATATTTTTAGAAGATATTTACTGCTTTTCTTATTCGGAAAACCAAATAGTTTGCAAATGCCGTTGCTGTGGATTCACTATCAACAGCAAAATTAAGATTAATTGCTATTCCACCTAGAATATTATTTTCAAATAATTTCTTTGGGCGTTATCTTCGAAAATAATAAATTATTTTCGAAAAGAAAGTTATTATTGTCAAATAATATATCAATCCGACATTAAATCAATAACAGCAAACGCAACATTGTTTTTGTAATTTTAACATTATTTTACTAATATCAGAAAGCCAGAGTGTACATTTTACCAATTATGAAGCTGGATGAAATGTTTTTTCCTTTTTTTTAATTAAGAAATTTGCAAAGGTAATATTTGTTTTAATTTTTTGAGCCGGAGGTGACATTTCAGCAATTTTGGAAGCCAGGGGCGACATTTTACTAATTTAATTGTGCAAATTAAAATTGTTATAACTTTTTCCCTTACTTATGTTATATTCTAAAAGAAATATAGATGTCGGTACATAGTTTCTATGGAAATAATTATGTCTGCGTCGCGCCTTAAAAAAATGAGTGTACGTTAGGTACTAAATAACAGTTTAAAAAATGAGTTTGTTGTAAAATTCTAATTGTGTACCTATTAATAGTGTAAGTGTTCATAAAAACAACAAATAACCGCAATAATTCAATTGAAATGACTTAAATAACGAGCTCTTAACAGGAAGTTGTGGAACAATTTCGGTAATAAGTGGCTTGTAAATTCTTCGAAAATATTAATTAAAAACTATTAGTAAAATTGAGCGTTTTATTTACTTGGTAAACTCTTTGAATTTTTCATCCTTCAGAAAAACGTCAAGTTGATAAATCGTTGGTAATCAAAATAAAAGAGAGTCTCTTCTTGACAAATCCACCAAAATAAACGATCAACAAACACTCTCTTATAAATCCAAAACCTTCGTAAAATGCATCGCACGTTCAGTGGTGCCAACAAACAACTTGTTCGATTAAAAATACATCCATTTCAGATTTTTCTCTTTTCTAATTTCCGACCAATTTTAGCAAAATTTGTAATTTATATTTCTGCGTGAAACGTGGAGATGGAACGGCAAATTTAAATAAAAGTCTCAACAAGATTTTTCCAAGAGAAAATTTGTGGTGTGTTCACAATTCTGTGAAACTAGTAAGCGTTGAAAATTTGAAATATCTATATACGATTGGTCTATTTCGTATCACAAACGACTATTTTAAAGTTTACTGAAATTTTAGATTTCAAATAAACAGACTAGAAAGTAAAATTTATGAAATTTTTATAATAAACATTTTTCGGTTTATTTATTATCCTTGTTGTCACAGTGATTAATCACTCAAGATAAATTAATTCCCTGAAAACAATCTAAAAAGCCCCAACATCAAGTAAACAAAATCCCCCGACTTGTCATCTTAATCATCTCATCCCTCCATGAATATGTATATACAAGTCGGTCCTTAATTCACTTTGCATCACAAATCATTCTGACAGCATATCCGTCACTGCCAAAAATGTCATCCCTTGGTCACAATGAAACATACAACAGAAGACACAAAATCTAAAATAAGTAATTTAGAATTAATTTTTAGTCATTTACAGTGAAGATTGTATTATTATTTTGTTGATAACTTAAGTATTGTGACGTTTATTATATGTGGGTTTCTGATTTAAAGAGCTGGAGATAATTTCTCGGCAAGTTTATTTACAAATCAAATTAATTACAACTAATTAACACAGCTAATATTCTAAATCACCAACGGAACACAAAACACTTTAATTTATCGCTTTCTAAATTCGCTGGATATCGCCGGAGTTCGCCTTTATGTCGCTCTCCCAAAACCAGACTGACTGACTGACTCGCTGTCTCGCATATATATAGGGGTATGGACTCTTTCCAGAACTTTCGAGTATTTTCTCGCGTTTCTCCTGAATTATTTCAATTCGGCAAGATGATTGGAATTCAATCACAATAGCGACAAACAATGCCGACGTAAACAAGAATAAATAAACCCATTCAAAACGTAAATAATACTCGAAGTTCTATTCAGTTCCTAGAAGTGAGCGGTCCACAACACAATACTCGATACTCTGATTCACCGCTTCTTAGAATTGAGTCGTTCGCGTCACACTACCCCCCTCTTAAGAATTGTTCGTCTCGAACAATCATTCATCGTCATTTGAACCCGCATAGGGGGCTAAACGGTCTAAATGCACTACCTTCATCTTAGCCCTGGGGTTCTTTTGGATTCTATACACCACGTCGTTAAGTCGGGTCAGTACGGTATAAGGGCCTTCCCATTTCGGCTGAAGCTTCGGACATCGCCCTTTCTTCCGTTGAGGGTTAAATAGCCAGACCAAATCTCCCTCTTGAAACCCTACCGAATTCGCCCTCAAATCGTACCGCGTCTTCATCCTGTCACTGGCAATCTCAATTCGGTCTCGAGCCAAGTCGTGGATATGGGACATCGTCTCTTGAAGCTCTTCTACATAGCTTCTAACTTCCTTGGGTTCTTGAGTGGGTGTCCCAAACACAAGGTCACAAGGCAAGCGGAGTTCCCGTCCAAACAAAATCTTGGCTGGAGTTTGATTTGTAGTTTCATGGATCGCCGCTCTGTAAGCCAACAAAAACAACGGTAAATGGCGATCCCAATCTCTTTGATGGGCCTCTACAACTTTCGATAGGTGCTCTTCCATGGTGCTGTTAAAGCGCTCGACCATTCCGTCGGACTGAGGATGCAGCGGTGTAGTCCTGGTTTTCCGAATACCCAAGAGATCACAAATTCCTTGGAAAACCCCTGACTCAAAGTTTCGCCCTTGGTCCGAATGCATTTCCATGGGAAGCCCATAACGAGAAATCCAATTATCCACCAAAGCACGAGACACAGTAATAGCTTCTTGGTTTGGTAACGCGTATGCCTCAGGCCATTTACTGAAATAGTCGGCAACAACCATAATGTATTTGTTGCCCGAGTCGGTGACTGGAAATGGACCCGCAATATCAAACGCAATCCTCTCAAACGGAGCCCCAACGTTGTATTGCTTCATGGCTCCCCGGCTACGAGTTTTCGGGCCTTTACTCGCAGCACATGTTGTACATTTCCGGCACCAATTAGCGACATCTTCTCGGCTATTGACCCAATAAAAGCGTTCGCGAACCTTCCCCAAGGTTTTGTTGACGCCGAAGTGAGCTCCAGATCTTCCATCATGGATTTCCCTTAAGACTTCCTTTACACGACTCTTCGGTAGGACTAGCTGCATTGTTACCGTCTTTCCATCCGCGCTTTCCCAAGCCCTTTTGAGCAGCCCATTTTCGACTTTCAGGGAGTCCCATTGTGCCCACAACGCCTTCAGAGCAGGACTCTTATTTGAAATGTCATGCCATTGCGGTCTTACATTTCCGTTCTCCTTGCTTTGTAAAATCGGTCCGATCTCATCGTCTTGCAGTTGCTCTGTTCTTATTTCTTCAGCTGTCCATCCGTCAGTAGGTTGCAAAACTAGCCTTCTAAGGTTGCACAGGTGGTCAGCTTGTTCTCGTTGGCTACAATGTTTGCAGTCGGCTCTGCACGGTCTTCTGGACAAGGCGTCTGCATTTTGATGAGACCTTCCCGAGCGATGCTTGATTTCAAAATCATACTGCTGAAGTCTCTCAATCCATCTCGCTGTTTGACCTTCAGCATTCTTCAAATTTAACAGCCACTTTAAAGCGGCATGATCTGTCCTTATTGTAAAATGTTGGCCGTATAAATATTTGTGGAAATGGCTTACCGCGTTCACGATAGCCAACAGTTCTCTTCGGGTGACACAGTAATTCCTTTCAGGTTTAGAAAGAACCTTACTATAATATTCGATAACCCTCTCTTCGCCATCCTGTACTTGAGTTAATACTGCGCCAACTCCATTATTACTGGCGTCCGTATCTAAAATAAACTGACCTTTTGCCCTTGGGTAAGCAAGTATTGGTCCCGTACAGAGTGTAACTTTTAATGTTTTGAAGGCCGATTCACACTCTTTGTCCCAAATAAAAGACGTCTTCTTTTCGGTCAGTTTATGAAGAGGTTTGGCAATATCGGCGAATCCTTTGACAAAACGGCGATAGTAGGTGCAAAGACCCAAAAAGCTTCGTAGTTGGTGCTTATCATTAGGTCGGGGCCATTCCCGTACGGCTGCAGTCTTCTCAGGGTCAGTTTGTATCCCATTCGATGAAACAACGTGTCCCAAAAACTTGACTTTTCTTTGGAAAAGGCAACACTTTTTAGGGTTAAGTTGAAGACGAGCGTTTCGCAATCGGCTGAAAATTTCTTGCAGGTTACTTTGATGTTCTTCGAAAGTTTTCCCAATAACCATCACATCATCAAGGTACACAAGGCAAGTTCTCCAAGTCAACCCTCGAAGGACAAGTTCCATTAGCCGCTCGAACGTAGCTGGCGCATTACAAAGTCCAAAAGGCATAACATTAAACTGGTAGAGCCCAGTTCCAGTCGAGAAGGCAGTTTTCTCCTTATCCTCAGGGTGAATTCCAACCTGCCAATACCCACTCTTCAAGTCTAAAGTAGAAAACCATTGGGAACCAGCTAACATGCTCAGTGTATCGTCGATGCGTGGAAGTGGGTAACTATCTTTCTTCGTTACTTCGTTGAGCCGTCTATAGTCAACGCAGAAACGAGTTGACCCATCTTTCTTTGTTACTAGTACAACTGGTGAAGACCAGGGACTTGACGAATCTTCAATGACGCCATCTTCTTTCATTTTTTCGATCATTCGAGCCACTTCTTCCTGTTTCGCAAAGGGGAGTCTTCTCGGGGGCTGACGAATAGGTTGTACTGATCCCGTATTAATTCGATGCTGTACCAAATTAGTTCTTCCCGTAATCTTGTCCCCTATTGCAAAAATGTCTTGTTCCTTTCGAATAAAAGCAGTGGCTGCTTTCCTCTGATCTTCTGATAAGTGTTGCCATTCTTCCAGAAAATAATTTTCCAATTCCGGGTTATTTTTACCTTCTCCTTCCTGGTAACTCTTGTTGTCCTTTTCTTCACAACGAACAACTCGTAATGCAGGCTGAAAGAAGCCAATCTGTTCCCCTTTCTGCAACGTAACTCGATTTTCGCTGAGATTGGCTATGCGAATAGGAATCTTTCCACCAGCCTCAACGAGTGCTCTAGCTACCAAGATCTGTTTATTGTGTGTCGCATTCGTGAATTTCGTCATGTCCGGTTCAACAACTCCCGTTCGGTATCCCCCAGGATCTTTTTCCAACTCTGCCAGCACAATTTTCTCAGAATTGCCGGGGACACGAACTGATTCTGAGACGATGATGTTTACATGGTCAGATGAAGCGGTCGCAGAATGTAACAAGATTTCTTCGTTTCCCATTTGTAACATCCTGTTCTTAATATCCAGCACAAATCCATATTTGTCCATAATGTCCAAACCCAAGATCACTTCATCAACTATCTCAGCTACAACCATTCGGTGTACAATATTGAATGGTCCTATCTCAAGTTTGACATTAGCTTCTCCATGTACTTGTGCTGTTTCACCAGTAGCGGTTTTCAAAACGAAGTTACATCTTGTCATGTAGATATTTTGAGATGTTTCCAGCATGTCCCGTCTCACTAGAGAAAGTGTTGCTCCCGTGTCAACCGTCATCTTGGTGTCTCGACCGTTGATTCGTCCATCCAGCAACAGACTATCATTTCCTTTTCCTAGCTGCGAGACGGAGATGATCCTAGGGGCTTTGGGCGTATCAGCTAGCACACGCCCCAAAGTGCTAGCTGAAATTAGTTTTCCTGATGCCGGGAAATTGAGGGGCCTGACATCTTCCTGACCCCTCCTTACATCCTCAGACCTTCCCCGTTGGCGGCAATCCCTTCTTATATGGCCTATCTTACCACAACCATAACACTTAGGCCGTCCTCCAGTGCGTGCTGGTGTCTGCTGCATCTTTTCCAACATACTCTTCAGTTCTTCGCAGCAGCAATTATTTGTTGGAGTTTCCTCTGCGGACATCAATCGCACGCGTTGAGCTGGTCGTCGTGAAAAGTCTTCATTTGCCGCCTCATATTCTAACGCGTGGATAAGCGCGTCAGCACAGGTTTTATATCTATGTAGACGTAGATAACGTCGTAAATCGCCATCTCTTAAACCATCAATAAATGCGCTGGCTTCCATCTCATGGCGAAGGTCTGCAGGTGCGGAAGGATAACCTAAATTAACCAATCTTTCTATTTCCGCGGCATATTCTTGCAAACTTTCGTTGCTTTTCTGATGTCGGGACTTAAGCATCATTTGGTATACTCTGTCCATGTGCTGGTCTCCGTAGCGCAATTCCAAGGCGTTGACCACTGCGTGATAGTTTTTCTGATCACGATCAGATACATTCTGAAGCAGCTGGAGAGCTGGTCCTCGCAGTGCTAACACCAGAGCTGTGGCTTTTTCTTCATCATTCCAGCAATTTATCTCCGCCGCTGCTTCAAACTGCCTCCTATACATTGACCACGAAGACTGACCATCGAAAGTTGGGGGTTTTACTCGTTGCGATGTTACTTCGCTTCCTAAAATTTGTCCTGTTCCAAGTTTCTTCATTTTACTTTCCAATTCTAAAACTTTCTTTTCTAATTCTTCCCTAACTTCTTTTATCTCTTCTTTTACTTCTTCTTTTACTTCGAAAACTTTTTCCTCAAATTCCTTTTTTACTTCTTCGACATCTTTCTTAAGAGCATCTTGTAAGGTATCGAATTTTTCGAAAATTCTTTCTTGCTCTTCCATTCGACGTTTTTCTTCTTCTTCTTTTTCTTGCAGTCGTCGTTTTTCTTCTTCTTCTTTTTCTTGCATTCTTCGTTTTTCTTGATCTTCCAGAAATTTCTTCTGTTCTTCTTTATCTTCCAAGCGTTGTTTTTCTAGTTTCTCGAAGAATACACGAAGTTGTTCCTCCATGGTTCTTGTCTGACTTCTTGTTGTTCTTCCAGAAGGTTCCAGAGACATAAACTTTTCTTTGTCCACCAAGCTTCTTTAAATCCCACTTCTGACACCAGTGTGACGTTTATTATATGTGGGTTTCTGATTTAAAGAGCTGGAGATAATTTCTCGGCAAGTTTATTTACAAATCAAATTAATTACAACTAATTAACACAGCTAATATTCTAAATCACCAACGGAACACAAAACACTTTAATTTATCGCTTTCTAAATTCGCTGGATATCGCCGGAGTTCGCCTTTATGTCGCTCTCCCAAAACCAGACTGACTGACTGACTCGCTGTCTCGCATATATATAGGGGTATGGACTCTTTCCAGAACTTTCGAGTATTTTCTCGCGTTTCTCCTGAATTATTTCAATTCGGCAAGATGATTGGAATTCAATCACAATAGCGACAATCAATGCCGACGTAAACAAGAATAAATAAACCCATTCAAAACGTAAATAATACTCGAAGTTCTATTCAGTTCCTAGAAGTGAGCGGTCCACAACACAATACTCGATACTCTGATTCACCGCTTCTTAGAATTGAGTCGTTCGCGTCACAGTATTATAATTGCTAATACCAGAGAACAATAGAGAAGTTACAAAAGCTATAATTTGCAAACCGAATTTAGAAGTTTTTATGTCTTCAACAAACTTTTCGTAACGCCAAATTTAAACTAATTGCTAATTTATATACAGAAATTATTTAAGAGTTATGTGTGGCATCTGTCAATTTTATTACAAACCAAAACTAACTTTTGTTTAAAATATTCGTTTATTAGCTATTGAAATACAAAAACAGTTACTGTAATGAACAAGAAGCATTTAAAAGCAATTAAAGTTCAATTAAATGTTTTTGACCGGTAAAGCAATAAAGATTTGGAGCTTTTCAACACGTGCTTATTGAAAGTACAAGACACTTTTTTTTATAAACCAATACTTTATTAAATTCTTACTTATTCCATGACTTTTCATGCATTTACAAATAAAGTTTTTTCTTAATTTTGTTTTTGGGAGTTGGGTTTTGAATTCTTAAGTCAGCGATTGTAAAACTGTTGACCCATCTATCTACGCTCTGTGTTTTTTGTGTACTAAATACAGTATTTAACTAAAACGTTTAAAATCGTAGATGAGTGTAGATGAGTCAAACTAGTTAACTCGAAATCAATTGAATTAAGAAATGGCCTTGTTATTTGTAGTTGGGTCGGGTAAACTCTCAAAAACAATAAAATATCACTCAAAAAATATTATCACTTTTAATCAGAACAGTTCATAATTACATTTCTTTAAATATTTTTTTAGATCTAGAACACTTTTCAAAAATATTCTGTAGAACATCTCTCACTTTTAAACTCACTTACTCAATATAAAACCAAAATCTTCAGAATGTTGTTTAACCTTTTAGCCTTTAAGCTATCAATTATTAAATTAATAAACACCGAGGCAAGATATTTTTCCTACAAGGGATACGATAGCGATATTTTACAAATTTTTGAAGCAAATTTTGAAAAAAAAGTAAAGCAACATTTTGCTAATTTTATATTTCGGCAAAATAATTTTACTAATTTTAGAAACAAAAGCAACATTTTTTCTAATTTTGCGAGCTTAATACAAGATTTTACTAATTATAGAAGCTTTCAGTTAGCACAAAGACTTTTTTCTTCTATATTTTAGCTGTTAAATGCAAAAGTTTACAAAATTTGTTTTTTAAAGATATGCTTTTATTAATTTAGACGGCAAATATAATACTCTTTATTAGTTATCAGTTAGTAAGTATTTCTCAGAATTTTAGAAGTCATAAATGACATTTTACTTATTTGGGACACTGAAATAATATTTTCTGTAATTTTAAAAGTCTGAGACAACAGTTTTCTAACTTTATAATTTCTGAGTAGCGCAAAGAAATTTTTTTTCTGATTTTGACAGTCGAAGGCAACATTTTACTAATTTTGTAGAAAAGTAATCTTACTAATTGAGATGCTAAATAAAATAATCGTACTAATTTTCAATTAATAAAAATGACATTCTTATGTAATTTTTGAATTCAGAAACAATATTGTACTAATTCTAGAAGTTGGAGATATATTTTATACTATTTTTTAATTTAATAAACATAAAGGCAAAATTTTTTCCAAATATTGGATGCTAAAAGCGACATTTCACTAATTTTGAAAGCTAAAAACAACATTTTGCTAATTATAAAAGCTTTCAATTTTAAAATTTTACTAAATTTGTATTTTGAAAATGTAACTTCACTCATCTAGACGGTAAATGCAATAAATTTTATCAGTTATTAGTTATTAAAGCTTTTTTGTAATTTTGGAAGTCATAAATGACATTTTACTAATTTGGGTAAATTATTTTGAAATCTAGAAACATTTTACTCATTTTGATCATTATAAGCAACACTTTTATAATTTTAGAAGCTGGGAGTGTTATACCAATTATTAAATTAATAAATATAATCTCAACATGTCTCTTATGTTGGTGATTGGAAGCGACATTTTACTGATTTTACATTCTGTAACAATTATTTTGCTAATTTTATAAACTGAGTACGATGCTTCTTAACCAATAAAAATAACAGTAACCTTTTTTCAAAATTTTGAAAAGTAGAAACAACATTTTACTAATTTTAGAAGTTTCTGTTTAACACATTTTTTTTAATATTGAGGGTCAGAAGAAATATTTTACTAATTTAGAGGTTAAATGTAATCTTTTAAAATTTTTAATTAATAAAAATAAGAGCAATATTTTTTGTATTTTTAAAAGCCAGAAATGGCTTTTTACTAATTTTGAAAAATTGAAGCCACATGCTTTTTAATGTAAGAGCATTTAATTGTTAAATTAATAAACACAAAAGCATAGTTTTAGGACCTACTAAGTAGCTGGACGTGGTATTTATACCAACTGTTAAATTAATAAATGCAATCGGTATAATAAAACGAAGGCTTCCAGGGCCTAATTACAAATCAGCTGTTCTCACAGCTACACATTTTTCATATCGCTGAAATAATTTAGTTGGGATTATTCATACTCTCAAAATATGACAGTTCTGACACTGGCTGTTGCAGAAGCCAATCGTACTAACGACATACTTCACAAATTGCTTTTTTTAAGGTACTCGAGCGTTTTTTTATTTAAACACTTGATATAACTCAACAGCTTTCAACCAATCTCTGATCCTGAATCCTGTAAAGCCGGTTGCTAGGCAACCGTCATAAATCACTCGCCTTGCCATACGGCTTGTCCTCAACTCGCTAATTTCCACCAAAACAAAAAAATCTTTCATAACAAAGCTTTTGATTTATCTACGCTTCAAGATTAACGATATTGTATAAGCTTATCGGTAATTAAATCTGCGAAAGCTCGAATTTTCCCAAAACTTCTGAAACGAAAATTTTTCAGCATATGTTTAAAGAAAGGCCCGAATCAATTCATCTCTGTCGTCTTTTTAATGAAACTTGACTTAATAATTCACTGCGGCTTTATATCGTGTGGAATTAATCAATCTGTTTGAAGTTTATATTGTGTGAAAGTGTTTTAATTCTGAAAATTTGTTTCAGGACTAGGTATGAGTGTCTGAAACATGTTATGGATGGCGAAAACCGTATTATCCTGAACGTTGGCGGTATCCGCTATGAGACCTACAAAGCCACACTGAAAAAAATTCCAGCGACTAGATTATCGCGTCTGACTGAAGCATTGGCCAACTACGATCCCATCCTCAACGAGTATTTCTTCGATCGGCATCCAGGTGTTTTCGCACAAATACTCAACTATTATAGGTCAGTTTTTGATTGATAAGCTCAGCTGGTTGAGGGTAATTAATTATGTTATGGAACAGACCCGAGCTTGTTTAATTGTGTAAATTATTTTATCAAGCTTGATGGATGACGAGAGGCATAAATACACTAAACAAACTTTACATTTATCATATCATGAAAAAACAAGCTATTTGGGGGAGGTTTCATGAGGGAAATTTTACTTTTTCGGACGAAATTGGGCTCGAGGGGATGATTTCGAGGAGACTATTACAAGGGTCTAATCAATGGTGGAGACCTGATCTAACTTACTTTGAGGACCGCATTGGGACAAATAATGCAGAAAATTGTTATATTATACCCACCCATAATTAACAAAATTTCAGATACGGAGTGTTCTTGAAAACCTATTTAGATATTTTTAGTTTAGTTTTAATGTTTTTATTGCCTAATTGGCTTTAGAGTCCTATTATTTGAAAGATTATAATATCATTTTTATACAATCTTTTTAATTTAACAATAAAATTTAATTCTTCTCCAATCTTCTTCTAGCACACGTAACTTCTTTTATCCATTCTTTTCCTTCTCCATTTTTGTTTAGAACTATTAAAACTCGCACATTCTTACCTCTACACACTCTGACCAACAATACTCTATTGTCTCTCTTTCTTCTCTACATAATCGACATATTCATTCCCAATCTTTTCTCCAAAATTTATTTTTGCTTTCTCCATTTGCACATCTGTATCTTGTAAGCATTTTTTTATTTTTACTTTTTATTTTATCTAGATATTTTGGCAGTTTGGTGGTAACAATCAGAGCATATTTTGAATTGTACCTTCGTTCTTTTATACTCGCAATTTTTTCCTGTTTATCTATGTCAGCATCTCTTTGTTTTACTTCTTCTTCTATTGTTCTTCTTCCTTCTCTTATTTTTTCAATTTCTGCACACGCATATCTCTTTTTCTCATAGTTTTTTTTTCTGTTTCTACTCTCAACTTTTTTCTCTTACTTTCTTCTCTTACTATGTACCCTGGCGTTTGTTTATTTAACGCTAACACTCATTTTATATACTTTTCTTTCACACGTTCGATTTCTTCATATTCCTTCTATCCTCATACTTCTGCTTTTACATTACAATGCTTTTCACCAAACTGTCAAACATCGTCATTCTTCTTTTAAAATTTTCACCAAATTTACGTTTTTCCAAACTCCAGACACTTCTCATTACTTTGTTTGCTTTTTTGACTACTTCCTTTATTTCTCCTTTGTCTGTCATACTACTATTTAATACATATTCCAAATATTTTAACTCTTTCACTTGTTCTATTTTTTTTTCTTTTTCATTTCCATTTATCTCTTTTACAATTCTTACTTTCTTTCCAAACACCATCATATTTGTTTTATCTACATTAATAACTTAGAGTTTTTTGTTTCTTACATATATAACTTCTATAACTACATACTTCTATAACTTTTGTCATTTCTTTCATTTCACGCTCTTTGCTACTACAGGTACCACACTTTTTCTCTGCCTACAACTATCCCTCCTACTTGCGCTTTACTTAAAACTTTATCCACATCTTCCATATATGCTAAGAATAGTGCAGGACTTAAGGGACAGCCTTGTCTGACACCTTTATTTGTCCAAAAACTTTCACTTACTTCTTCGCCTACTTTTACTTGGTTAATAGTTTCCTCGTAAATTTCTTCCATCTTGCTTACACTTGCACACACCTTTCTCTCTAAGATACTGCCATAATTTTTTCCTATCTACACTGTCAAAAGCTTTTTGAAATCCATGAACAATGCATATATACGTCTTCCCGCCTTGTCTATTTCTTTCTTCGCCAGATGTCTCAAAATGTATATATTGTTCCATAACAACTTTTCTGGACACTGCCTGTCCGTCTGGTAATATACTTTTTTCGTCCATTTTCTTTCTCAATATTTCCTCTAGAACCATCGCTTATATTTTGTAGGTCGTATTAAGTAAGGATATACCACGGTAGTTTTCAGTTTGGTTTTTATTTCCTTTTTTATGTATTGGTACAATTAACCAGTTTTTCCACTCCATAGTATAGCCTCATTCCATCCACGCTGCATTAAGCACTTCCCATACTTTTTCCCATAGCTTTTTTGTACCAAACAAGAGCGCTTCATTTGGAATTTCTTCTTGTCCGGGTGCTTTCTTTTTCTTTAACTTAAACATTTATTTCTCAATTTTCTATTAGAAAAGACTGTTTATTCCCACTTGAAATTCCTCATGTCTTGACAACATACTTTTATTGTTACTTCTACCTAAAACTTCTACAAAGTGTTCCCTCCATTTATCTATACTTATATTTTCACTTATTTTGTCTTTTCTTTTTCTTTTATCGTTTATAAATTTCCATAGTTCTGCTTCTGTTTTTATTTTATTTATTTTTTTTATTTTTTTAATTTTTTTTTTATTTTTTTTATTGTATTTTTTTCTCTTTACACTTTGCTTTGTACTGTTTTCTTGTTTTTAGATACTCTGCTTTTGTAGCTTTTTCTTTTTCTTATTTTTTAAGTTTACTATAAACTTCTTTCTTTAGTTTGCCGCATTCCTTATTCCACCATTTATTTCTCTATTTAGATTATTTAGATATTTTAATTGGTAATATGCAGTATGTCCCCGGATCGACTTTAAAAGAAAACAAATTCTTATTTTTGATTTCTTAGAAAATTTCCCTCTTGTTGATTTGCTCTGCTTGTTTTCAAACCCCTAAAACACAAATTATTCTTTATTTAACTCAAACGATTTTTAAGATAATATCATTTTTCGTCGATTCGTAGGATTTTAAAAGAGAATAAGTTTCATCCGTACCATATACAACTTGTTTAAGAGTTAAAACCAACAGATTACCCCAAAAGATTCTAGTTTTGCAATTTTGTTATAATAGCTAGCAGCTATCTCTGTTTTATATGGATTATGATAATGAAGAGAGATCCAGTCATCTTACGTAAATAACCCTGTGATAATAGGAAAATAGGAAACGAGTACAGCACATATATTGTACTTATACACACATCAAAAGAATCTAGGGGACAGATATGTATGGCAAGAAATTTTAATAAAATATGTACAAAATTTATACGAATTATTAAGAGTTTTATTTTTTCAACAAAATCTTACAACAAAGAAACGAAAATGACAAAAAAAAATTCTAAAAAAAAAAATTGAAAAATTATCATTTTATAAATCAATAGAAAATAAAAATTAATAAGTTGTGTGCCCTCCTCGACTATTAATTACTGTCCTACACCTGTTAGGCATACTTAAAATTAAATTGTCTATCTCCTGAAACTGTATAGAGCGCCATTCTTCTCTGAGGCATTCTGTAAGCTGCTCGCTTGTTTCTAAAAAGACCTTATGCCGTAAAAGACGTCTGCCCATTATATCCCATATGTGTTCAATGGGATTTAAATCAGGTGACTGGGCAGGCCATGGTAAAACGTTGATTTCGTTGTTGGTCAAAAACTCGCGTATCACTCCAGCCGAATGTGGACGGGCATTGTCGTGCATCAGTATAAAATTTTCTCCCATTTCTTTAGCAAATGGAAGAACAACAGGTTGGAGAATATGGTCTCGATAGCCCATCGCATTTAAATTGCCATCTACAGAAACGAGCTGCGTTCTTCCACCAATGGTGATACTAGTCCAAACCAAAACCGTACCTACTTGGTAAATGGAGACCTCTTGAGCGGTTGCCAGCCGTTCTGCGTTTCCAGGTTGCCTCCAGACTTTTGTTCGTCTAGTGTCTGGACGTAAACCAAACCTAGATTCATCCGTAAACAAAACTCTGGCCCATTTTTCCCGTTGCCAGTTTACGTGTTCTTGCGCCCACTGTAATCTGATTGCCCGATTTCCTCGAGATAATTTAGGCACTCTTAAAGAACGTCTAGCATTTAGACCAGCTTCATGAAATCGGTTTCTAACAGTTTGGTCACTCACTATAACATTGTGATTGTTATTTAATCGAATTACCAGTTCTCTAGCTGTTATGCTGCGATTCCTTAAAGCTTGTAACCGGAGAAATCGGTCTTCAATAGCATTTGTTTTTCTTGTACGTCCTGTATGTCGTTCTTTGAGTCATCAGTTTGCTGATATCTCAACCAAAGTCGATTAACAACACTATTGCTAATGTTGAGAGCGTCACCTACTGCTCGTTGGGATAAACCCCCTTGGAGCATTCCAATAACACGCAACTGGGTATCACGGTTTAAATGATGTCATTCCATCTTTACCCCACCTCATACTGAATAAAATGCAAAGAAATTTTACCCTTATCATAATTTAAACCCGATAGTAAAAGTGATGTTTTTAGTCCCACTGAATAAAAATCATTTTAATAGCGTTTCTAATCTCAAAAATTTTCGTCAACCAAAAGTTAGCACTAGAAGTTGATAGACATATGCTTAATTAAAACTTTAGTCGTTAAAACGGTGTACGATATTTTGTTTTTACATTATTAAGCTTGTCCCCTAGATTCTTTTGATGTGTGTATATTATTCTTTAGTAAAAATAAAAAAGAATAAGGCACCAACACGGTCAAAAAATACAGAAATTAGTTAACGTGCGAAACTTGCGACTGTGGAGCGGTCTGCCTAAATTCCAAGTGGTATAAATTGCTATTTCTGTAACGGTTTTAGTAATTAAAGGTTACTACTTATTATAATTAAATTAAAAAAATTAAGGTACTTATTTTGACATCCTAGACCTAAATACTTAATTCAGAAAATTTCTCTTAGCTGTACAACTAAACTTAGACACTATAAACTTATAAATTTGTAAAAACTTAGCAGAACTTTAAATCCAAACAGAAGTCAAAAGGATCACATACATATTATACTCTCTATGCGTGATTCTTCTAGAAGTAGTCAAAGTGGGTTTGCACCTCAATAATTCGATAAAAATTAGTGCTAACTCTAAACGAAATTGTAGTCTATTACTCTGACGTTGTAGAGAGCGATAGCTTTGGTGTAAAAATTTTTAAGTGGGTTTAAACTGTGGCAAAGAAGTTAAATTTGAGCTACAGCCTCAGTGAAGAAGTTATAGCGGACAATTACCTTGATAAAAGAAACTACATATCTGACAAAAAAGGTGTAACTAATGATATGGAGTGGTTTCTGCGACCTCGTGTTCCGAATCAAAAAAAATCTCAAAAAATGTTCTGTATTAACCTCTAGAAGAAAATGAAAGCTATTTTGGACAACATTCTATCGGAGTAGTTTGATTACCGAATTTAAAGTGCAAAAATTTACAGAGAAAGTGTATTAAAGAAAAATAAAATTTTCAAACGCATGTACAACATGATAAAAAACAAAAACAAAAGGTAAAATAAAAAAGAATCTAGAATTTTAGACGCTTGGTGTTATAGCGCAGCGTTGATACATATACAAATTTGTAGGTCTTTGATGACGTTAATGCTTTTGTACGTGGCCGTTCAAATAGCAATAGTAATACAAATTACAAATTAACGAGGTAGTAATCCGAGTTGTGCAAAATCACGAGTGTTTCAATATTCTATTAATTTATAGCGACTTACAAGAATTTATCAACGACTGCACATATTTATAGATTGATATAAATGAATTAATTTATCTGAAAAATGAAAAAGACAGTTTGTAAATATTTTATTTAAAATTAAAACAGTGACACTTTGTATTTAAATATATTTTATATTATTAACACTTATTGCAAATGCAAAAATAGTCTTGAATGACTCAGAAGCCCTGCTTTGGACATCGGAGAAGCGTCAACAAGCGCGGCCTTATTATTATTACCCGTAAAATTGAGAATAAAGCACGTACAAGTTTTTGAGCAATTCAAACATTGATGTAATGAGAGGAAAATCTAAACCCTGAAGTTAAATAGACGGTTTTGTTCTCTCGTTATCATATTTTAAAATTTTATTTAGTCTTTTTAAGCTTTCCAGTCTTTTGGACGTACTATTCGATGTTACCTGCAGAAATGTCTTTAAAGGAAAATGTAGATCTCAAATAAAAACAAAGTTATAGCGACATATAGTCTTAAAAAGTCGAAAATCTTGACTATATTGGAGCTATTAACATTTATTCAAGACACTAATGATTAGGCATTAAAATGCAGCTAATTTAAACATAGCTTGTATATTTAAATTTTAAGGTTGCATTAATTACTGAAACTGGCATAGCATGCAGGAAAAGGAACTCACAAATCTACTGACTTATAATGTAAAATATAGCGGCTAGGTTTTCTATTTCGTTATACTAAATACTTTGATGTTTTACTACCTTGTACTGACCTCAGTTTGGATTTGATTGATTTGGGTTAGAAAAAAAAATACGGAATTAGGACAGCAGAAACAAAAACAAAATTTTTAGTTGCACATCGCATGGTAAAGCCACGTTTAAAAAAAACACTTAAATGTTTTAACAAAAAATATTTAAACAAACAAGAAAATAATAAATAATTCAGAGCTAGGTTCTGAAATTAATTTGTTAATTTAATACTGTTTTGTAATAAATTAAATGGACAAAGAAGAAAAGTTATAGAAATTTTAGTTAAAGATTGCATAAACAAAAGAAATAAAAGATAATAATTAAATTATTAAATTTATCCAAAAATGCAAATGTTAAATTTAATAACATTCATCTTGAATTTCTTTGGAGAGAGCTAAAAAGTCTATGCATTTCCTTCACCAGTGCAGAAGGGTTTAATAAAAACGGTTTAAAATAATAAAATTTTTTAATAAAAAAATTAATTAACGTAGGTGATCCAATATCTAATAATTTAACGGGTTAAAAATAATTCCAGAGGTTGAATTAAAACATACAGTATGTCGCCAGCTAAAATTTATATTTCAAAATTTTTATTTTTGATTTGTTAGAAAATTTCACTCTTGTTGATTTGCCCTGCTTGATTTCAAACACCAAAGGCACAAATTACTTTGCATTTAACTCAAACGGATCTGGAGATAATATCATTTTTCTTCAAAATTTAGACTTAGTTTCTTATGTATTTTTTAGAATTAACTCTAGTAGGCGGATTTTATTGAAAAATACCACTGACAGCAGATAAATCTAATAAGTTGGTAGAACTGCAAATTAAATCTTCGCTAATTTGAACAGTATTTATGCTATACTGTTGACTTTACAACAAAAATTTATCTATATCAATGTTACAAACTAGGGAAGAGTGCTACCGAGTTGTTATCAGAAAATTCAACCAAAAATACCCGGAAGTTGCCGGTGTATAATTCCGGTGTAAAAAACTTGGTGACCAAATTTCTTTTAAAACGGACTCGGTTTTAAATATTAAGAAGTCAAAGAAGTTGTTCAATAAAGGCGATGCTTCTTCAGTTTTTGCCGTTCATTTCGCAAAAGAAGTTCTAAGGTTGTCTTTAAGAAGGAGGGCAATACAAACTGAGATAAGTAAATCTCATTTACAAAGAATCTTCAAGGAAAACAAAACTTTACCATTTAAACCGCCATTTAGGTAAACTTTAAAAAATGATGATAAAGCTAAATGTCTGGATTTTTGTTTGGAAATGGCCTACAGAGTTTTGGAAGATTCAAATTTTCATAAACAAATTATGTTTTTTGATAAATCAACCTTTTCAACTAACGGAGTCCTTTGATCTCAACATTCTCGGTACTGGATTAAAGGAAAGTTAATGTGTGGTGTGCGGTTTCGTACTGTAGCATTATTAGTCCATATTTTTTTAATCAAAATTTAAATTGTAATCCATATTTGGAGATGTTGCAAAAATATTTAGCTGATAAATTAGATAAATTTCTGTTAAACTACAGAATGAAAATTTAAATTTTTTTAATTTTTTTTGAGTCTAAATGCGCGGCGGTCCACACCTACGTTTTTAAATCTAGTTACTTTTTTCACGTCATCTTGTTAGCTTTATCTTTGTTGTACAGTTTGGTAAGATACAACAAACAAAGAAAGGTAGATGACATGACTACCAACATTACAGTGTGCGGAATCCTTACAAAGGGATGTGCCTGCACATTCGGACTAAGTACGGGCGTAAAAAGAAACTTGTCTATTATGCCGGCATTGTCCGCCAGTGGTTCAATACAGAGTTCTATGATATCTGGATCGAAAAAGGTGGTAGAGTTTTATGGCCCCAAAAAGTCTTGATCTTACATAATGGACTTTTTTCTGTGGAGTCGTTTAAAACAAATTGTGAACAGTGAGCCACTTGACAACGATATAGAGCAATTAAAAATAGAATAATGCAGTCCAGTTCTTATCAATCTTAAAAATAAGACGCAGTTTCAATAAATTTAGAGCTCGCATTGAAATCTGTGCAGAAAAAGGAAGAGGATTATTTGAATAGAAAATTAATAGTTTATTAACTTTTTGAGAATTTTATTTCATTTGTTAAATTTATTTAATAAAACTTGAGCCCAATTTGAATGTTTTCTAGCAATAAAATGATATTATCTCGAGAACTGTTTGAGTTAAATAAAAAGTAATTTGTATTTTGGGGTTTTGAAAACAAGTAGGGCAAATCAACAAGAGAGAAATTTTCTGAGAAATCAAAAATAAGAAAATTTTCAATTTATTCATTTTTATCTAGTTTTACTAGTCTTTCCAATTTTTTAGTTCTTCTAGAGTTACAAACTTTTTTATTTATTCAAGCTTTTTGTTTTTCTGTTTTTATCTTATTTCTATCTAACAATTTGTTTAGTTTTTCTAACTTTTTTTTTTCGTTTTCTAATGTCTTTAATTTTATTAGTTGCAGTGCTAGTTATTCCAATTTTAATCATTCTCTTAGACCACTAGTTTTTCGAGTTTTCTAAGTTGTTCTCTTTTTTTTAACTTTAGTTTCTTATGGGCTGATTTCAAGTTGAGATAATACCGGTAGTATTGTCGTTTTCATAGAAAAATAAACAAATTCGGGGCTGTGATTCGCTGTTGTCATGGAAATGTATTAAAATTTGCGATACTACCGGTATTATCTCAACTTGAGATCAGCCCATTAGAGTTTATCTCGGGATTCGTTAGATTTAAAGAGTTAGATAAATAACGAATAATTTATTTCTACAATGTACAGTGTACACTAATATAACAACAATAAATAAACAATAACTTAATATTTACTTTATAATCATCGTCGCTTTAATTATAGTGCTCATTCTTCTGAGAATATCCCTCACTTTTCTAACTTGTCTTGCTCTCGCTAGCTTTATGATTAACTTTACTGATTAACTTTGACTGATTAACGGCCAGTCTCTCTTCTTATATAATCGAACCTCTTTGCTAGAATGTGCTGGATGGTTTGTAACCTTTCAATATTCGATTGACAGAGTTTTAATTTCTACATGAAGATGACAAATTTGTTGTCGAAACGCGCGTCGTGTTCACTGTAGTGTTTGGTTTTAGTGGGTGTTTTACCCTTAAAAACTGTGCTGTTTGAGAAGCATGGGCTTTAAAATTTACACTCTTCTGTTTCTTCAAGGACTATTAACGGTTTTTTTGTATCGAAAAGTTTATTATGCAGAGTAGTCGTTATTTCAACTTTGTGTAAACAATACAAAAATGCTTTTTTAACAAAATTGCTTTTTTTTGATGAGAATGGAAGAGGGAAAACGAATAAATAAAATAGATTCTTTAACAAAGAGTGATTACAATACTAGAAAATTGTTAAATGCAAAAAAATGCAATAAGCTGTAATTTAAGCTCGTAGATAAAACAATAAAAGTAAAAAATCGTTCTTTATTCCTTTGTCTTGTAGAGATACCAATATATGTACGGCTTGCTGACTTATTTGCGCGAATAAAAATTTTCATAAACCGTCTGTTGGCAATTTAGCATCTGGGGTCATAAATCGTCTCTAATCCTCTAAATATTTGCTTGTTTGCAGAACCGGCAAGCTCCACTACCCCACGAACGTGTGCGGGCCTTTGTTCGAAGAGGAGTTGGAGTTTTGGGGATTGGACTCGAATCAAGTAGAGCCGTGTTGTTGGAGCACGTATAGCGTCCATAGAGATACACAGGTGAGCAATAAATAATCCTAAATGTACTGTACTACCAAAATCGAACAAATTAAATTAAATTTCATGTAATTATATTTATATCGCAGACTTGCTTAATATAATTACCTCGAAGATTATAATAGCATAGCCTGGGTATATACACGAGAGACCTTTCAATTTTAATGGCATGAAAAATGATACCAAGCTGGATAAAATGCTCGTCTCGGTTCGAATTTCTTGTACCTACAACACATAATTATCTTTTCCTAATCTGTTCTTTTTTTATAAATAAATAAATTCAAATTGAAATGTCAGAGAGCAAATTCGAGTTGAGTTTTTTATGATGGCTTTCATAAACAAGACGCTTTTAGAAAAAGGAAAATGTTAGTTGAAAAAAGCAATTTAAATATCTTTTCAAATTCAAGTTTTTCTCTTTGAAAAGCTTGCTTTTTAATTGTTTCAGGCTACTCTCGCCATTTTGGATAAACTTGACATAGATACGGAAAGACCGAGTGATGAGGAAGTCGCTCGAATGTTTGGTTATGAAGAAGCTTATTTTGCAGGAACTCTAACGACGTGGCAAAAAATCAAACCGAAAATTTGGGCACTTTTTGATGAACCATATTCGTCGTCCGCGGCCAAGGTACCGCCCATCAACGTGCAACATCGAAATGTGATTGGGTTTTTATTAACAATACTTACTTTTACTTGAGTAGAGTAGAAGTAGTGCACTTATGCTTCTTTAAAAATAGTAATTTATCAAAACTTTTTTTTCTCCTAACAAAAGAATTTTTTCTAGATAATTTTAGCTTCCAAAATTACTTTGAAAATATGTAAAAACAAAAAAAATTGACACTTACAAAGTTTTTCCAGTTTTTGTCTTCTAGTTCTTTTATTTTAGTCTTTAGTCTACGTTTATTTTCCAATTTTTTTTATTTACTGATCTATTTACAAGTTTCTAAATTTTTTAGTTTTTTAGCTTAGTTTTCTAATTTTAACTTGTATCTCCCTTATTATCTCATTTTTTAAATTCTTAGTTCTTTTTTTAGTTGTTTCTAGTTTTATTTACAAGCTTAATTTATTTTTTAAAAATTTCTTTCTACTCTAGCTATTTAGTTCTGCCATTTTTCTATATTTGCTAGTTATCTAGTTTTCGCTCTCACTAGAATTTTGACTTGCTAGTTTTTAATTTTTTATTTGGTAATAGAGTTGTAATAGCGTTTTAAAAAGACGAAAATTTAGAAATTTTTATGTTTAACAAGTCCGTATAAATTAAGAAAAATTAAGATAATTGCAAAATTAACAAGTTAAAAACACAATTAAGTAGATTATTAAATCGAGATACTAGAAAACTAGGAACTAATAACAGACGAAAAAACATAAGAATTTAAAACAGCAAAAGTAAAAAAAATACGACAAAATAAAACAGAAACTAATACTAGTGTAGTAGATATATACAAAACAAAGAAACGAGAGTATAAAAAACACCAAAAAAACCTAGGTATTTGACAGTTAAGAAAAAAAACACCAACATTAATAATTTTACATAACGTTACTAAAACTAGTTAGAAAACCATAAGTAAAATTACTAAGAACTAGAAAGATTAAGAAAATTAAGAAATAAAAAATAGAAAAAAAAATACCAGAGTACTGAAAAATATAGAAACTAGTAGCAGTACTTGGTTTGATAACTTTAGAGTTTTTACAGTAGTTGTGAAACGTAAAAAGAAGAACTACAAACACATATTATAGCAATAATATAAAAAACTAAGAAACATATGGTAAATTAAAGCACTAAGGATTGAAATACTACAAAAATTGAAAAGTAAAGAAAATATAAGAAAACAAATGACTACAAAAAAATAAAAAAATTAGAACTAGAAATTGTACCCAGTTTGTCACATTGTTTGTAAAATCTTGATTTTAAAAACTAGAGCATATTAGAATTCTATAATACTTTGAGGAAGCAAAATTATGATAAAATTAACTCCGATAACTATATTGAATAAAAAAATTAAAACACTGAAAAAGTAAAATGCTACTATAGTAAAAAATTAGATAGAAAAATAAAACTAGAAAAACGAAAAAACTAACTACATAATAAAAATAAAATTAAAAACTAAAAAATTGATAAACTTAATAGAAATTAATTTAGCACAGAATAAAACAAAAATATAAAATTTGACATAATAAAATATTTAACTAACTGAAAAGAAGAACAACAAATAAAAGGAATTAGAGTTAGCTCTAATTCGACAACTCTAAAATCAATAATTTGGCTTTTATCAATATGCAGTTTATTAAAAACCGAATTTGTTAATAATTAAACTAATCAACAATCTTACTCAACTAATCAATAATCTATTTTATTGTTTGGTTTGCTTTTTTTAAACTTTTTGTTTTTTTACTGATTGTCATGTTTTAAGATATTTCAATTTTTTTTTTTGTTATTTTAGTGTTTTTATTAGCTTTTTCTGTTGTTTTTTTAAAACTTTTAAACTTTTTTTTGGTGGTTTTAGTCTTTTTTTACTTATCGTTGTTTTTTACATTTTTCCAAAAGCTTCTTTTTCTCTTCTAAATTTTTTTTTTGCTTCTTTCCTTCTTTATTTTTATTATTTATTATTATACAGGGTGTTATGGAAATGAGTGCAAATATTTTAACCTGAAATACAGCACCACAAATAATAAAAATCTGTAAAAAAATTTTTGTTCTATCTCAACTAACAACGAAATTACAGGCCGTCAAAGTTGGGTATAAAAAAACATCTTTTTGTTATATCTGGAAAACCGCTTAACCGAATAATACCAAATTTGGTACACAAATGAAGTTGACTGTACTCTTTTTATTTCTACTAGCAAAATTTTGTTGCACATTTCAATTTCAAGTTACGACACTTTTTTTTCACATTTTGGGTAATTAACCAATTTTCTTCTTATTAATTTTCAATTTTTGTAGCAAAAATAAATATGCCAGTAGATTCTACATAAAACTGCAAGAATGCAATATTTTGCTAAAACGTATCGTTTTCGAGATATTTACGTTTAAAGTATAAAACTGACTTTTCATCTTCAACTTTGGCGTCTTCTAGCTCCTAAACGGTGCAACTTAGTATAGAGGTAAATTGTATTAAATCGCTTTATTTTGACCTGAAAAACCTATGATTGCCCTATGTTAAAAAAAATGTTATACATTTTGTAATAATTAATTTTTAGTTTATAATTTTGTTATCAGTTGAGATAAGACAAAAAAAATTTTACAGATTTTTATTATTTGTAGTGCTGTATTTCAGGTTAAAATATTTGCACTCATTTCCATAACACCCTGTATATATATACAGGCTGTTCCTTAATGATATGCGAATATTTAAGGGAGTGAATCTACATGAAAAATTAATGTTAGTTTGCTTATAAACTATGGTCCAAAAATGTTTCCTTACAAAAACTCGGGGTGTTGAAGTTTAAGAAAAAAAATGGAAATTAATTAATATTTTAAGAACCGCTTCAGATATTTCAGTGATATTTAGTACGTAGTGAAAGTTAATAAAGGTGCATATTTTTCAATGCAAAAAGAATTTTTAGCTTTGACAGTGGCGTGCGTACGGGTATTGACTTCGACATTTTTTAATAAAAAAATGGTACACCAATGGTTTTTTTTTAAATAAAAATTACTTTTGAATTCTCCGTTTAATTTAAACCATATGATCTCTCTTGAGTTGTTTTCTTTAGATGCGCCATTTTTGAGTAAAAAAATAAAAACCGTTCTATTGTCCGAGAAAATTAATGTAATAATTGAAAAATGCAATTTTTATTTATTATTATTAACTTTCACTACGTACTAAATATCACTGAAACATCTGAAGCGGTTCTGAAAATATTATTTCCAATTAAATTAATTTCCATTTTTTCTCTTAAACTTCAACACCTCGAGTTTTTATAAGGAAACATTTTTGGACCATAGTTTATAAAGCAAACTAACATTAATTTTTCATGTAGATTCACACCCTTAAATATTCGCATATCATTAAGGAACACCCTGTATATTATATATATTTATTATTATATTATTATTTTTTATTTACTAGTAGTCGTTTTTCAAATTCTTTTTAGTTTAGATACTTTTTTTGTTGTATTAGAATCTCTCTTTGTTCTCCTTTTCTTCTATTCTATGTTTTTCAACATTCAGAATCTTTTTGTGCTTTTCTTTCTAGTAGTTGTCATCTTTTAAGTGTTTTTTTGGTGCCTTTCTAAGCTTTAAATTTGTTTTCTGTTTTTTTATCCTACGTCTTTCACTTTATTTAAAATTTTTTTCTTTTGCTCTTTTTGATTCTACCAATCCTTTGATTTTTTTTTTTAAATCTCATTTTACTTTTACAGTTTTTTTCCATTTTAACTTTTCCTATAGCTTTATTATGCTTTTAGTAAATTGATTAGCTAATTACTTTTATCTAGTAAATAATAAAATTACGAAAGATAATTCAAAATAACAGAAAAGAGAATAAAAAGTAAAGAAGAAAACTAGTTAAAAACAAGGGAAAATAAAAGACTGCGAAATTAGACAGATTCAACTTCAACTTATCAACTGTTAAATTAACAGTTCGCATTTTATCAATATCTGCTCAACTCATTAACAACTCAATTTGTGTTGTCAACTTAACTTGACAAAACTTTATTAATAAGAGCAACTAATTTGCTGCCACTGAAGCTGTCATCACACTCTTAACTCTTAACTTAACCAGGCTTAACAACACCAGATTAGCCAAAGGTTTATTTGGCATTAGTTCCAACTAATTATTAGTTGATAAGTTTGTTGTTGATGAGTTAAGCGGTTGACGAGTTGTGTGTCGTTAAAGAGCTGGATTGTTAAAAAGCTTAGGCGTTGATGTGATAAGTTGTTGATAAATTGGGCCGTTGGTAAATTGAATGTAAATTTAACAAGAAAAACTAATGAATTATTTAGTTGTCAGCTTGGATTGTTAATAAATTGGAAAAAACAGATACTATTAATTAATTAATAGTTAATTTTCTATTAACTAATTAATTATTTATTAATCAATTGGTAATTAATAAAGTAAATAAATAAATAATTAATTGATTAATAAATTAAAAAATTAGTTGTTGAATTGGTTTGTTAACAGTTTAGGTTGTTGATACACTAGGTCGTTGATAAGTTGAGTAATTAGCAAGCTGTGAGTTGTTGAAAACATGGGCTGCTGAAAAGTGTGTTGTTGATGATTTGAGGTGTAGATAAACTAGAACGTTTATAAGATATGATGTTGATGAATTAAAAAACTAAAAATGTAACAGAAAAACTGAAAAAATTAGAACTTGAAAAACTGCTACTAATAAACTAATGAATTAGTTGGTTTGTTGACGACTTGGGTTGTTGATAAGTTGAAGAAAATGTAATTGTTAGATAAACTAGAATTCAAAGAGACAAAACTCCTACTATTAAGATAATAAATTAAAAATGTAATTGTTGGATTGTTTTTGACAACTTGAGTTGTTGATACGCTAGGTCGTTGATGACATGAGTAATTACGGAGCTGTGGGTTGTTGAAGAGATGAACTGTTGAAAATGTGTCGGTGATGATTGATGATAGATAAACTAGCACATTGATAAAATGTGTTAATGAATTAAAGAACTAGAAATGTAACAAAAAAACTGGAAAAACCAAAAAACTAAAACTAACAAACAAATAAATTCAAAATTAAATAAACTTTAGTTGTCAAAACCTGTAAGTATTTAGTCGGGTGAGGTGATCTTTTTCCGTAATTCTGTTCCAATTAATTTGTTCAGGCACGTAGAGCAAATGTAATTTTAAATGAATTTTTAAGTATCCAATCTTTTAGTAATTTTTCTCTCTTTGTGTCACTTTAGAACCGGTCCAAAAATGTGTTCGTCCGTAATTACATTGTCGTATATTTAATTCAGAAGCGTCGGCCACCGAACAAGTGCCAAGCTCAAGACATAAACTCCGTTATTGTCACATCAAAGTGTCACACTCAATTTGATTCTCACCCTCTTCTCTTTTAATTAGAAAACGCTTTTTATTGCCTTGTTCTAATCATGAATAGCTAATTAAAAAAATATTTGATTCAT
Organism: Tribolium confusum; assembly: GCA_029207805.1. Classification (NCBI taxonomy): domain Eukaryota; kingdom Metazoa; phylum Arthropoda; class Insecta; order Coleoptera; family Tenebrionidae; genus Tribolium; species Tribolium confusum. The sequence continues at coordinate 7,828,304 of JALGAY010000007.1, read as the reverse complement.
GCTCACAGCTAACAAGCCGCCCCTCGTCAAATTCTCTGTTTTCAGATTGTTGCAGGAGCTTCAGTCTTTTTCATCTGTGCGTCGGTGTTATCTTTCTGCCTGAAGACTCATCACGGTCTAAGAGTCGACTGCGACAAGTTTCGGAAGAATGTGACTGAAGATGTGAATTGTACAGATCCACATCCGTATTTTCTCACTGTTGAACATATCTGCAATGCTTGGTTTACATTCGAATTTGCTGTCAGACTGATTGTGAGTATCTAAATTGGAAAAAGTATAGCGGAGGTCTCGGAAGGATTGAGATAACTGTAATAAAGTTTCACGAGGCTCCGATTATGTTATTACTCCCTTACATATTATATTACGGGAAACATGTCCAACGGGAGTTAAGGGAATCAATAAAACGGCTGAAATTCTATCGAGATTGTACGGGCGAAATTTTAACTGTCGTAAAAAATTATTTCGCAAACTTTTCTTTGTCTTGTTTATCAAGTTTGGAGATGTAAAATACGAAAAACGGTTGAGGTAATGAAATTTTCTCTTATTCATATCTTTAAAATGCGGCAAAACGGCAAAACAGAAACAATAATAAATATTATACAAAATTTTGTATAATCATAAGGTCAAACTATTGAAAAGAATTTGGACAAAACATTTTAAAGAAAGATGTAAAAAAGTGTTTCTTAAAATTTTCTTTGTCTTATTTACATGATCGTAAAATGTAAGACACAAAAAACCTGTGGAAATGAAATTTAGGCACTAAATTTTTAAAAAACAGCAAAATAAAAATATTAGCTTTGTTCTAACAACGCTTTAAAAGCAGCTGAGAACAGTTTGGAACTGAGCTGAGCATGCGCAGTACTAAATCATTCTGTACTTTTCAGTAGGGCTGGGAAAAGTATCGATACTTACAGAAGGTATCGATACCTGCTCAGTTATCGTACACCGATATCGACTGCAATCAGATATCAAAGTATCGATACTTCCGATACCTCGATATCTCCGATACTTCGATACCTCCGATACCTCGATATCTCCGATACTTTGATACCTTTGATACCTCCGATACCTTGATACCTCCGATACCTCCGATACCTCGATACTCCGATACTTTGATACCTTCGATACCTTGATAAAAGGTGGCTATAAATAGACATCCTATTCAGAGTGCTTTGGATGTTGGAAACACAAGCTATTTTGATGAAAACAAACGAACTCACAAGCTATTTGATGCGATATTTATTTATCGCCACCCGATACTTCCGATACCTCGATACCTCAATACTTCCGATACCTCGATATCTCCGATACCTCGATACCGCGATAGCTCCGATACCTCGATACTTCCAATACCTCAATACTTCCGATACTTCAGATACCGGGATACCTTCGATACTTCGATACTTCCAATACCTCAATACTTCCGATACCTCGATACCTCCGATACCTTGATACCTCTGAAACCTCCGATAACTCGATACTTCCGATACCTTGTAACTTACGATACTTTGGTAAGTATCGATACTTAGCAGGTATCGATACTCGATACCTAAAAACAAGTATCGACCAGCCCTACTTTGTAGTACTTTTTTTTAAATTTGGCTTTATTAGAATACTAACAAGGATTGAATAAAAAATTAAAAATTGAAAATTTCCGAGAGATTTGAATTATAGGTCAAATGCTTAATGACGTCATAAAAACTAATTTATTTATTATATCTAATTGGCTTCTTACTTTTTAGTTTTTTAATTAGTTCTTAAAAAATATTTTTTTTAGGTTTTGTTGCTTCTCTGTTTGTTATCATGCAGACCAAATTTAAGTCGTTTTTTGCAATTTTGCATACATACTTATATACTTTTGATAACAATACAATAATATTTACTTTAATTAATAATTCATGAACAGTTAACAATTGCTAATTGTCGAATCAACAATAACTCGACTTCCTAATCGATATGCTTACCCACCAGCATTCCAGTGGTTTATGACTAGGTGTAACTGACAAACAGCACAAATTTGTTATAACTTTATATGATGGATTTATTGTTGTTTTTATTTGTATTTGAAACCAAAATTAAATAAATAGTTAAAACGTAAATTTAAATAATTTAAAAAGAAAATATTTTAAAAAAATATTATATTTACGTGTGAAAACTTAAATTTTACAGCAAAAAATTAATTTAAAGCACGACACGCAGCAGAAATTTTAAATTTCTAGTTTCTTAATGTTTCAAGTTTATAGTTTTAAAATTGCGTTTTAAATTCAAATTTAAACAAAATAGCCGACAATTCTGTTCATTATTTAGAAGAAATAGTGGCCAACGTTTTGTTTGACAAAATGGCGGCTAAGCTCGTTGATATGTTGCAAGGGTATAAAATAAAAAAGTACAATAAAACTACAACAACAAAAAAAACACACTAAATTCGTACAGTAAATCTTTGATGAAATGTAATATTAATTAAATAAAAGTAAATCATTTGCCAATATCATAAACAAAACAAAATTAGCATTACACAAAAGTTAGTATAAAGTAAAATTATATTCTGAGGTTAGAAAGTATTGAATCAACAACACAATGTGAATCTGGTATCAAAACCATTTGGTAGAAAAAATCAAAACACAAGAGATTGTTGGAATAACACTAATGATTACTACCCTTGACTATCTATTATCAACGTCACACCAAAGTTTATTTTTTTGCTGATAATTTTACCCTCATCATTTTTTTTTAATACTTTTCAATGATCTTATCTTATAACATTTTTTAAAAGTTTATTATTTAGTTAATAGTGAAAATTCTCAAATGGTAAAAATAATATAGAAACAGACCACGTTTACTCTTGTTTCCGGTTTTTCTGTTTTTAAACCCAACAGCTACATTAAGAAAACCATAAAAAAAATTTTGAAAACTAAAGTAGTGAGACTATTTTGTCAAGAAAACACAAGAGTTTTTTTAGTTGTTTAGTTTGTTAATTTTGTATTTATTCTTGTTTTTTAATATTATGTCTCAGTTTGCTAATTATTTAGTTTGTTAAACAGCTTGTACTTTTTAGTTTCTTTGTTTTAATTTACTTTAATTTTCTAATCTTAATTTTTCTAGTACCTTTTTGAAATAAATTGATATTTATTCAATATATTGTAAGATACAAGGATTGTTTTTTTTAAATGCTACACAAAGCCTTTGTTAATGTTTACAACTGAATTTAAAAAATCTGATCTCTAGATCTGTTTTGAATTTATTATAAACACAATTAACAACTATTACAAAAAAATATTTGCAAAATTAATATATTTTTTCAGGTCACTGATAACGATTGTTAAGTTATAAACTCACTATGGCTGACTATAAAGATAAAAATGTTAAAACCTTATACAATAATTGACAAGATAGCTTGAACTGTACACTTAGATTTTTTTAATGGGTATCATTGATTACGATTTTGTTATGAAAAGGTTAGTATCAAAATGATGGATTTTTAATATGGTTTACTTTAAAAACGAAAATATTATTATATTATTATACAGGGTGAGTCTGCTAAAAGTGTTTCTTAACTTTTCTCAAAAACTAGTTATGTATCAACTTTAAACTTTGGCATTAAAAACTTTGTTTTTTGCACTACACAGGTGACTTTTTTCAGAATTTTTCTAATATTCCTTCTAATTAATAATAATTAATTTCTTCAAAAATATTTAAATATTTCCAATTTTTAACATTATTCTAAAAGAAAAGATGTTAAAGTATTATTTTGTGCAAAAAATATTTTAAAAAAAATGTAGATAACTCGAAAAAATATAAAATTTCAAACTTAAATACGCCATTTTTTTCTAAGAGGGTGGGTGAGATCTTGGTAATACCAAAACACTAGTTTTCAAAACAGCCAATTGCAAGTAACCCGGGCAAAAGTGGGCGGTTTTATTACTATACCTGTTTGACGATCGGACTCTAGAAGGGTAGGTATTGTCGAGTTACAGCAGTTGGCAGGTTCAGCTTGGCAGTGCTACACCAAAACGCGTCTTAGGAATCAAATAAATGTTATTATTTTTTAGGGTTATCTACATTTTTTTTAAAATATTTTTTGCACAAAATATTTTGAAATCTTTTTTTTAGAATAATGTTACAAATTGAAAATATTTAGTTTTTTTTAAAGAAATTAATTAATATTAATTAGAAAGAATATTAGAAAAATTCTGAAAAAATTCACCTGTGTAGTGCAAAAAACAAAGTTTTTAATGCCAAACTTTAAAGTTGATGGGATAATCAGTTTTTGAGAAAAGTTAAGAAACACTTTTAGCAGACTCACCCTGTATATTATATATTATGTATATTATATATTATTAACAAAAATAGTGGTGATAATAATATACAAAACTATATATAAAACTGTACATTTAGGCGATTTTCAGATAACTGATTATGATTTTGTCATAAAAAAATAAAATTTTCAATAAAGTATTTAATATGGTCCACTTTAAAGTTAAAAATATTAATATTTTAGGTAATATTTTACAAAATTATATAATTTGCTACATTTAATCAGTTTTTAGTTGATAACAAGTTTTAAATAAAAATTAGAAAATTTAAAATGGCAAATTTAATTTGGAAACTGAAGATAATGAAGACAAAAATGCTAATTTTCATACAATATTAGACAAAATAACCTCAAACTGTTAAAGGTACTGACGCCTTAAGACTATAAAAACAATAATATGCAGGTGTTATAGAAGGTATTGCAAAAATTTTAACAGGTGTTTTAATTTGTTGTGAAGATGTAAATTTCACAAATTTCATTTGTGATATCAAAAATTTAATTTTACGTTTTTGTAACTCCTAATTTAACACTGCGCTCATGATGGCATTTTAAGTTGAAGCAAAGGATAAAAAAAATTAATCTTGTAAAAACTTGAGCGTTTTTTCTAGGAAAAAACACTGATAACGGCAACCGGCTATAACTTTATTTCACATTGTGTCGTTGTGATCAACAGTATTTTAATAATAAATTGCGGTAGTGGAACAATAAATTTATATCAATAGTGCATTTTTCTAATATGGATATGGTTCTATGTCGCGGTAATGCGTCTGCAGCTCGGCGTTTGTCCCAACGTTTTCCGGACGTGTAATTGCCATGATGCCAACGTTCACAAATATTGTAACAACCTCAAATCATCGGGAAGCACGCCGAAGAAGCGATCACAATCTTAAAATAGAGCTGAAAATTCTTTATGTGATTGAAGATGAACCAGATCTAAGTATTCGTAGACTAGCGCTACAATACGTGAAGGTGTTTCTGCCCTTATTGTGTATCGTACCCTTTATGAACAGGGTTAATAAAGTTTTATTTTGCCCTACTAACCTACCTAAAATCAGCTGTGTTTACACTTTACTTTGGTAAGTTTTTGTCTTAAATTTTTTCTGGTGTGTTTTAATCGCTGCGTTAACACATAGGCGGGTATGGTTTTTTGTGTTCTACTTACTTTTAAATTCAACTCGTAAGGGTGCGTTTTTGACAAAAATGCTAAATAAATATTTTGTTTATTTTTGTGAGTTCTATCTATGGTTAAATTTTTTGCATACACTTCCATAACAGTCTGTATATAAAAAAAAGTCTCCAAACGTTAAAGTTGTGTGAATTACAAAACAAAAAACTAAACAAAAATATCTCAAATTTATTAAACTTAACTTGGGGGAGAAATCAAATTTATAAGTTGTAAGTTATCGGTACGTACTCTAAAAATAAAAAAGGAGAAAAAAATTTAAAAAAAAATGTTTTATTTGCTTATTTATTTACAAATTTAACTCAACTTATGGACTTTTACAAAAAAATTCAAAAAAGGTTCAACGGCTACAATTTTTTAGTCACTAATTCTTAGATTTTACAAAATGTTTAAAAAAATTAATAAGTTAATCGGTATAATTTATTAAAAGTTTTTAATTTTGCATGTTTTAGTCACTTTTAATTTTTAAAAATGAAATTTCCTTCTTAGTTTTTTATGTATTTGAAAATTTTTATCTGGATTCTTAATCTACTTTCTTCTTACTTTATTAAATTTATTTTAATTGTGACTCATGTAGTTTTTTTATTTTTAAATTACTAATTTCGTCGGTCAGTCATCACCGATGTACAGTTTGTCCGTCGGTAATATTTATTATGACCGAAAATAAGTGCAAAAAATGTAAAAACTCAGTGAGTAACGCATTTCTAAAGTGTGTAGTTTGTGGAGTGTGTTATCACAAAAGTTGTGCCGCTGTTCTAGAAGATAAGAAGAAGAAGTTTATCATGATTACTGATAATGAAATGAAATGTATCGCTCACCCCAGGACAAACTCGGTCTCTGAGTCAAATTCAGATATGGAAACACAAGTTTCTCAAGACGGACTAAAAGAAAATGAAATTTTTTTGACAGAATTTATTAAAAGTGAAACATATGCGAGGATAATACAGGATGCAATATCGGTGGCCACATTACCGCTTTATCAAGAGATAAACAAACTTTATCAGGAAATAAAAAATTTAAGAGAATCAAACTGTGATTTAGTGCGTTTGCTAACAAATGCTCCATCAAATAGCCGATTAAATTCATTTGTATTGAATGACCCAGAACCAGCGATATCAAAAGTTCAAAAAACGCCTGTTGCTATCGCCAGCACCGGTTCAGGTAGCTATCTGGAAGTGACCTCAAAAGGAAAGCCTCAACAAACAAAAATACTTAAAGACCACTTGGACCGGACTAAAGAAGCAGAGGAAGTCAAAGTTGCAGCAAATGTTAAAAATGATGATCAGTGGATCACCGTTAAGAAAAAAATTCCACGCAAAACCAGTAACAACGAAAATACTACTCAACGGAAAAAAGCACAAGTTATAGTTGGGGCCGCAAAATTAAATGATAATGAAAATTTTTCTGCAGCTAAAAACAAAAAAGCGTGGTTCTATATAGGTAAAATTGCTAAAGGTACAGGTGAAGAAAAAATAATGAACTACCTCAAAAATAAGTTACCACACGGAGACATTTCAGTTGAAACACTTGCGTTCAAAGGTCAAAATGAAAGTTACAAAATAGGTCTCAAATATGAATTTCTAAATGAAGTAACTAAAGCTGAATTCTGGCCAAATGGAGTTATTCTTCGTAGATGGAATTTTCCATCGAGTAAAAATAAAAATAGCCTAAATTCACCATCAGCATTTCCGTCGCCAAGAAACGATAAAAATAATGTTTTTATATAAAGGCGGCTATAGAGAATTATGCGACATAAACCCAATTCAACTTTTTCGAATCAGTTCTTCTCAACCCTTAAATAGACCCACACTCAAAAAAGAAGAAAAAAAGAAGAGAGAACTTACTAACAATTGTAATGGCAAGTCGCTAGTCGTAGGATTTTTAAACATAAGAACCTTACTTCCATCAATAGAGGCTATCACTGAGATCATTTACGATCGTTATCTTGATATGATGCTACTAGTTGAAACTAACCTTAATAACAGTGTGCCAAATGAATCTATTAATATTGAGGGTTATAATCTGATACGAATGGACCGGGACTTTGAAAATACCAACCAAAAGAAAGGTGGTGGACTTGTGGTATATATTAAAAAACATTTAAAATATAAAATTTTAGACAGCAACGTTAAAAGTAATGTGGAACAAATTTGGGTTGAGGTAGCTCTACCTAAAAACAAAAAATTGGGTATTGGATTAATCTATAAACCGCCGTCAACATCGTATCTTGAGCTTGGCCACATCGACTCTAACATTTCTATACTGTATCCTCAAGTCAATTACTTAGCTTTGTTTGGTGATTTTAATATTGATTTTAAGAAAACAGAATCAGTTGCATACAAATTTTTAATGCAGGTTTTAAACCCTTACGACTTGTCTCAAGTTGTCAAAGAACCTACTCGAGTCACCCCAACCAGTTCTACACTAATTGACCATATCTACATAAGCAATGAACTGATACCTGAAACAAAAACTGCTGTGGAAATGATGAGCCAAATTCTTAATAGTGGCAACAAACCAATAAGTGATCATAATCTATTATGCTCTAAATTTTTATTAGACACCCCACCAGAACCGGGACCCATTAAAAAGTACAGAAGATGTTTGTCCCAAATAAATATTGATCAACTTCAGGAAGATGCTTCACACCTACCGATGCAAAGTATACTAAAATGCAACAATATTAATAAAAAAATTTGTTTATTTAATGCTTTCATCTTACAATTATTTGATGTACATGCTCCAAAAAAACTGATGACTACGTCAAGGAACCCTAGACCTGAATGGCTAACTTATAATATCACGAAAATGATTAAAGCTCGAAAAAAGGCTTATTTGGCATATAAGCGTAACAATACTCCAACAAAATGGCAATTTTATGTAGACATTCGTAATGAAGTGAAAAGAGCAGTCCAGCGTGAAAAAAACAGTTTCTCAACTTTTAAATTGAACACCTGCAAAGATGGTAAGAAGCTATGGAAGGGTCTAAGGTCGTTAGGATTAAAGCAAAAAGCGTCTGTAGAAATCCCATCTCATCTTTGTGAAGCCAATCTTATAAATGACTTTTTCGTAACCAGTGCAAAAATAGAGTCTTCAGATATAGAAGGTGAAGTTGCTAGCTACAGGATGGGCTCACTTCATCCAAAGGTTGTGAAACTCTTTGAATTCCGGTGTGTTAGTGAAAGTGAAGTGAAAAAAGCTTTAAGTGCAATACATTCTAAAGCAGTGGGATGTGATGACATATCAATTGACATGATTAATTTAATTTCCGAGGTATGTTTACCAGTGTTAACAAATATTGTAAATTATGCCATTAAGACGCAAACTTTTCCAAACATATGGAAAACTTGTCAAATAACTCCCTTGCCTAAAATTGTAGACCCTAAAAATTTTTCTGATTTAAGACCAATATGTATATTACCTGCTTTGTCAAAAGTTTTGGAGAAATTAATGTCATCTCAGATACGTGAATATTTAGATCAATATAAAATCTTACCACAGAGTCAAGCTGGCTTTCGAGCTCAAAACAGTACAGCTACAGCTTTAATTAACGTTACCGACTATATTCTAAACGCTTATGATAAAGGTATGATGACTCTTTTACTCCTATTAGATTTCTCCAAGGCTTTCGACACTATTAGTCATAAGTTGTTACTAGCTAAATTGCACTATGTTGGATTTTCTAGCAAATCATGTAAATTTATCGAAAGTTATTTATCCGAAAGATACCAGCAAGTTGTTATAAACGGGGAATCTGTTTTAAAATCCAATTTTAAAAAAGTAAATAATGGTGTACCGCAAGGTTCTATACTTGGACCGATTTTATTTATTTTGTATACTTGTGATATTGAAATGTTTTTAAATGATGTGGGAGTGCAATGCTATGCAGACGATACGCAGATATTCCGATCATTTACAGTAACCGATGCACCTAGGGTTATAGATCTAATAAACAATAATTTAAACAATTTAAACAAAAAATGCGAGAAACAATTATTAAAGTTGAATCCAACAAAAACTCAGGCAATGTTATTTGGTCCGAAGAAATCTTGTGAAATTGTTTATAATAATTGTAAACTAGCTGTAAACAATTGTGACATTACGTTAGTTTCGTCCGCTAAAAATTTAGGAATAATCATTGACAACGATCTGGACTTTTCTAGCCATGTTAATAAAATTTGCAAAACATGTTATGGTATATTGAAATCGATATATTTTTTAAAGAATACTCTTACTACAAAGTTAAAAATACAAATTTGTGATAGCTTAATTTTAAGCCATATTAACTATTGTCTTGTATTTTATGGATCTTTTATAACTAATGCTAATTTTTATAAATTACAAAAAATTCAAAATTCTTGTTTAAGATATTGTTATAATGTAAAACGTCAAGAGCATATAACACCTTATCTGCGTAAGTCTGGCTGGCTTAGCATCAAAAATAGATATAAGTTCTTTTTAAGTTGCTTAATTTTTAGTATTGTCAAAAATAAAACACCTGATAACTTATATAATAAAATTGTACTCCGAAAAGATATTCATGATCGCACAACTAGATACAACGAATTTTTGCACATTCCAAAGCATAGCACGGAATTATATAAGTCATCATTTTCCTATTTATGTCCTAGGATTTACAATGGCCTTGATAATGAATTTAAAAATGATAATTTTAAAACTTTTCAAAGGAAATTAAAAATAACTTTGTTAGAATAGTAATTAGAATTAGTATTATTAGAATATAATAATGGACTAAAATGAAAAACAGTTCGCAGAACTGATTTTTAGTCCTTTTGTAGCCTCTTTTTTATTTGCTTTTGTAATTTATTTATTTATTTTGTATCTATTTCTTTTGTATGATTTATGGCTGCAATAAACATTATTATTATTATTATTATTATTATTATTATAATTTTTGATTCTGTTTATTTTCATTTTTTTCTATTTTATTGTTCTATATCTTTATTTGGTATTTATCCAGTTTCTAAAAATTCAAAGATTTTAGTATTTTACACTCTTTTACATAGTTTTTCAATTTATTGTTTAGTTTGTTAACGCTTATTTGAAGGGTACAGAAAGAAAAAGATAAATTTCCGAAATTTTGTTTTCCCACAGAGGTGGAATTACTTTTGTTTTTATGGATACGGCAGTTTTTTTTTCAATATACTCGTAAGTCTCAAGCAGACTCATTAGTCTTGACAGTGATTGTTTTAACTGTTTTTGTCAGAATTGGGTTTAATATTGGTGAAAAACAATGGTTCTAACAAAATCTAATTTTTGAACATTTATCCTTTTATTCCCATAACTTTTACTTGTTCTAGGTTATACTCTGGCTTTTATTTTTAATTTTTAAATATTTAGGTAACATTTTTGACAACACATATTTTTTATAGTGTTGGTTTTTTACTTTAGGAACGTTTTAAATTTACAATTTTTATTTTTTATTTGTTTACTATGTTTTTTAGTGTTTTAGTTTTCTTGTTTTTTGTGGTAGTTTCAAAAAGTTCGGTTTCTTAATTTTTGATTTGCGTCTTAATTTTGTGTGAAACACAAATTTTCCCTTAAAGAGCAAATTTCTATCTCTCCTCGAAGTTAAACTGCCATTAACACGGCTCTATTCAAACTGCAACAATGAGTTTTCCAAGACGAGTTTCTCCACCAGATACCTACTTTACGATGCATACAAATCTCAGTTGGCTATGCAAACCACGTCCACAACAATCAATATTTACTTAAAAAAAAATATGATAAATTTCTGCTAACAAAAGCTTTCACAATTACTTTTCACATGATTTACTTCCTGCCAATTGTCGCATAAATCACTCACGTTATTTAATTAAACACCTGTGCCGTGATCCGTTTCTTATCTAAAATTGCCTCAATTCTGGTGAAAATTTTAATTAATTTGAATAAATTGTGTTACCTGAGAAAAGGGATTTGTTGAGGTTGACTGACAATTTGGATTAATTTGACTTTTGGTGAGAATTCCGAGTGGTTTGTAAATACAAGGGAAAGAAGCTGTGTCACAAAGAAAGGCTAGGGTGGTTTAAAGAGGGAGAGGGATGTCTGTGGAGAGATAAAATAAATAATTAATCAACGGGTAGGTAAATAAAGACGGGAATTGTGTGTTATTTTACATTTACTTAACTGAGAAAAGTTTGATTGCAAGCTAAAGTAAAAATATCCCAGCGCATCCACCATTTTTACTTAGAGAAACATTTTTCTTTTAATGAAAAACTAACATTTTACTAAAATAGATCAACAAACAAAAAATTGAAATAAAGCTAAGGTAATAAAAGGTAAGAAGTTTGATTGCAGGTTAAAACAGAAATAGCCCGGCGCATCCACCATTTTTATTGGGGAAAACATTTTTCATTTATTACAAAACTAACATTCTACTAAAATACATCAAAAAACAAAAAACTAAAATAGAGATAGAGTAATACAAGGTAAAATAACACAAACTCTTAGAGGATCCGACTGCAAGCGGTGCGAATTAATGATTGCATCGAATATTTAGTGCAAGTTGTGTTCAATTTCAAGTTTCGAAAGTGTCTTTAATTGGACAACATATGTTACTACATTGAAAACTCACTTGAACTGGAGTAGTGATCGAAAATCGGTAGACACTACCACTGCTTTTTACCACCCCTGAAACGAATTACTAACAGTATTGAAACGTTTGTGCATATTAAGGTTTATTAGATTTAAAATTTTTGATTAATAACAAATAATTTATTTTGACGATGTAAAATAAATAAATAACTAGATATTTACACTACAGTCGCTGTCGCTTTGATATATCGCTCACTTCACTCGCTTGTCTGGCTTTTATTAACTGACTAACTGACTCTTAGCCAATGTTTTTTTATTATATAATTGAACATTCTTTAAGAGTACGTTGGATGTTTTGCGACCTTTCTTCACTCAATTGAAAGCGATGACTAATCCTTTTCGATAGGTTTATATAAACGGGTCCAATTTCGGAGAATTTTACGCTTGGCTGCGATATCTTTCTAGTATTTTTAAAAGCTATTTATTTAACCTTTCTTTCTCTCATTGTTATTTTAATTTTAAATTGTTTGTAAGCGCAAATAAATACTCTTTTTTATTTATTTTTATTTTGTGAAAACTGTCATCATAGATAAAGACTGTCATTTTGATACTGACAAAACCGAAAACATAAAAATCGAAAATTAAAATTGAAAAAACTGCTTATATACTAAAGGAAAACATTAGTTGTTTTCAAAATATAAAGAAGCTAATTGATTCAATTGAAAGTGATGACTAGTTCTTTTCGATTGGTTCATAAACGGGTCTATTATTGATTTTTGAAAATTTCGAGGCTTTGATTCTAGTATTTTTGGAGTTATTTACTTAACTTTCTTTTTCTTATTGTTATTTTGAATTGTTTGTAAGCCCAAATTAATACTCTATTTTATTTTTTTTATTTCGTAAAAAACTGTAATTTTAGTACTGTCAAAACCGAAGACATAGTAAACTAAGAAATCAAAAAGTAAAAAATTTGAAATTGAAAAAACTATTTAAATACTAAAGTAAAAAACTAGTCGTGTTAAAGATATAATGATACCAAAGTTGGCTATAAAAAATAGTTGTTATTGCTTTACAACTAAAAAATAAGAAAAAGTAATTTTAGAAAAGTTAAAACTAAGATTTAAAATTAGTAGTAATTATTTAATAAATAATTAAAAACAAGTAAATAAATTAAATTAAAATATCTTTTGTTATTTTTACATTTATTTAACTCGGAAAAGTTAGATGCAAATTCTAGTTCAAAATATTCCAACGAATTCACCACTTTTACTCGAGGGAAAATAATTGTTTTGTGAAAATAAATTTTCCGTGTATGTTTTCACACAGTAAACTTAACAATTTTTTTTAAAAGTTTGTTCGAAAACGTTTTCGCCGCATTCGCAAATATTTTTTTCTTTTCCTATAAAAGTAAATTTATTTGTATTTCGGTAAATCCATTTAAAATGTGTTTAATCCAGTCATTTTGAATAATTACCGGTTATTATTTATAATTACTACTGAAAACGTTATAACAAATGTAATAATTACAAAATAAATAAATATGTATTAAATTACATCGTTTATATTTGGTTATTTTAACTTATGTGACCTGAACGCAAATGATTAAAGCATAAAGCTACAAAAAATATTAAAAAAGAAACAGTTGTAGAGGTAAATTCTGATTGATATATTCGTATATAGCTAGCAAGAAAATATTTTTTTTCTAATAGTTTAAATTACAGAGACGCTTAAAGATGAGAAAAAAAATTAAGCAACTTTTACTTATTCTGATATCTACTACTATTACTTGGTAAGAAATTATTTTTTTCTATACAGAAATAGTATACAGGGTGAGTCTGCTAAAAGTGTTTCTTAACTTTTCTCAAAAACTGGTTATCCAATCAACTTCAAAGTTTGGCATTAAAAACTTTGTTTTTTGCACTACACAGGTGAATTTTTTCAGAATTTTTTTAATATTCTTTCTAATTAATATTAATTAATTTGTTCAAAAAATTCTAAATATTTTTAATTTGTAACATTATTCTATTAGAAAAGATTTCAAAATATTATTCTGTGCAAAAAATATTTAAAAAAAAATGTAGATAACCCCAAAAAATAATAACATTTATTTGATTCCTAAGACGCGTTTTGGTGCAGCACTGCCAAGCTGAATCTGTCGTCTGCCGTAACTTGACAATACCTACCCCTCTAGAGTCCGATCGTCAAACAGGTATAGTAATAAAATCGCCCACTTTTGCCCGGGACATTTGAATAGTAGCTTGCAATTGGCTGTTTTGAAAACTAGTGTTTTGGTATTACCAAGATCCCACCCACCCTCTTAGAAAAAAATGGCGTATTTAAGTTTGAAATTTTATATTTTTTCGAGTTGTCAACATTTTTTTAAAAATATTTTTTGCACAAAATAATACTTGAAGATCTTTTCTTTTAGAATAATGTTAAAAATTGGAAATATTTAAATTTTTTTGAAGAAATTAATTAATATTAATTAGAAGGAATATTAGAAAAATTCTGAAAAAAATCACCTCTGTAGTGCAAAAAACAAAGTTTTTAATGCCAAACTTTAAAGTTGATGTGATAACTAGTTTTTGAGAAAAGTTAAGAAAAACTTTTAGCAGACTCACCCTGTATTAAACCTTAAGATAGTATATTAATCTTGTGGTCTCGAAGGCTTAAGAAATTTTGAGCTTTATCTTCGGTTTTCCAAATTACGTTTTGGACTAAAAACTACCTGAAAAAAACGTAGAACCGTCTTAAAAATCACAACCAGAAATTAGAGTCATTTTCTATGGTAATCATTCTATGAGCAGTATGTTTTGTTTACTGTTTTTTCTTCTGTAGCAATAATGACATTTTTATGAAACAGCTGGTTGAAGTTGAAAGTTTTGTCACTCATCGCCATTTTTTCTAGCTACGCTACTGCCAAACTCGGTCTAACGTCGCTGATAACCATTTTTTAAAAAAAACCGTGGTAATTTAAATATTTTTTACATTCGGAATTAACTACGCCAAATATGTAAACAAGTCAATTAATTTAATAAATATTTAATAATTATTTTATCCAACACCTCTTTATTATGACGTTATAAAAATGACGTTTTTGATTAAATTATGTGGTCTATAAAACACAAATGGTTTTATGAATCAATTATAAAACTGTTTTTATATAATTGAACAGTTTACAGAAAATAGAACAATTTATTGAACATCAAAAAATACAATACATAAAATTACAATTATAAGAAACAGGAATCTCAGATGAAATCATTTGTTGAAATTTACGTTAACATTTATATTAAAAGATATAACTTTATTTGCTTCATTTTTTGTCACTTCAATGTTGTTTTCACATTCATTCGATTTTTGCTTCTCAGTATTCTCACAAACATTGTTTTCTGTTTTTGAATTTTCGCCCAGTATCTTCTCAGCAATGTCTATTTTGCTCAAAATTGACTCTTCGACATACGCTTGTGCCACAGTTGTCGACTTCTATCGGCCATGACGTTGTACCATACCAAGATCGGCTCCAGCGTTGGACAATAAATTCGCTGATGTGCGTTTCATACTGTGTCCTGTGTAAGACTCTGATTCTGGTAATTTCAAAAAATCAGCTACTACTGATAGTATTTTGGATAGACTATTTATTTCCACTGGCTGTATTGTGCATTTCTCATTTCTATAGCACAAAAACAACTTGTTGTGAAAAATATTCTTTATAAGTCGGAGAGATGTTGGATAGTTGGTCGGAGAGACATATATTTTCTACAAAGAGGCTGCGAATCTTTTTTTGGCGTTAAAGAAGTAACCGAACAGCACGTCTTCGCTTACCCCACAAACATCGTATTCCTGTTTCCAGTTATTGAACTCACTCAATTCTATGTAATAAACGTCCCTGGATTTCTCGAGTAGCAAAGTCGATGTGACTTCTTCAACATCTTTCGCAATTTTTTTAGAAAGAGAGCTACTTTTTTCATTTCCAACAATGCTACAAGCGCCGAAACAGTTTGCAAAATTTTTCTTAAATAATAATTTTGTTGTCAACAACAACATGGCAACCAAATCATAGACTACTACTAATCTTTGTAAATATAAAATTTTTGGGTTTTGATTATTTTTTAAGAATTCTTACAGAGAGAGATGTTGGATAAAACTATGTATTTTACTCATGTCTTAAGAGCAAATAAGTCACTTTAAAGAAATTAGGCCACTCGAGCAAGCTCTCGTGGCTAAACATTTCTTTCGTGACTTATTTGCCTTATAAGACACTTGTATAATAAATAGCTATATCGCATTTACTGCATTTAGTAGAGTTTGAATTATGAATAATAACCAGTAATTACACAATCACCAGTTTATTACGCTTACTGTACTAACATTTACTGACTAAATTTTAAAATAAATTTGTAAGAAATAAATAATAAACGGACAATTTCTAACGTTAAATAATAGCACATATTGTTACGAACTAGTTTAACAAATATTATTATTCAATTGAGAAGAATGAGTCATCGTTTCGCCCAATTATAAAATAAAAGGTAGCAAAATTTTGGGACACATTTTGGAAAGAGGTATAGTTATAGAAAGAGCAGAGACATTGACTAAGCAGTTAGTCAGTTAGTGAGAACCAGATAAGCGAGTAAAATGAACGACACTCTCGGAAGGGACGTGATCGAATTAAATTAAATCGGTTTTTTATAACTTGTTACGTAAATAACTATTGTATTGCATTCTCTAAATCTATGGATCATTATCTAACGTGAATAACTGTGTACATTTCCGCTTTATTTTTAAAGCTTTGTAAGAAATTTTCAGCTTTAGTGAAACTCCTATATTTTGCAACCTGTCAAGATCTAGGCCTTCCGAATCCCTTCAAAGCAAATTTTGTATTACAAAGAAGCAAAAAATACTTTGTAAAACAATTTTTAATAATGCATCATCCATTATGGATATAAATTCATAAATATTTACAGAGTAAATAAGAGTGAATTTTCATTAACTGAAAACTCCCTCCGGAAAAACCTACACAAAATTATTATTTTCAGGTTGCTCCGAATGTTATAGAATTTGTGAAATCTCCAGTCAACATCATAGATTTCACCGCAACTCTAAGTTTCTACGTTGATATGATCCTAATCTTTGAGAAAAAATCCCAACTGTTGGACTTTTTCAGCATCATACGAATTTTCAGACTTTTCAAACTTACACGACACTCTCCCGGCCTGAAAATCCTCATTCATACATTCAAAGCATCGGCGAAAGAATTAGGATTGTTAGTGTTTTTCCTAGTTTTGGGAATTGTAGTTTTTGCTAGTTTGATTTATTACGCTGAAAAATTAGAGGTAAGTTCCCGGTCTGAAAAAAATGCGGTAACAATTTCGGTTTCAGAACAATCCCAAAAACAACTTTAAAAGTATTCCTGAAGGCTTGTGGTGGGCTATTGTCACTATGACAACAGTGGGGTATGGGGATATGGCCCCTAAGACATACGCGGGAATGTTCGTAGGGGCGTTGTGTGCCCTCGCGGGAGTTTTGACAATTGCACTTCCAGTTCCGGTTATAGTTTCCAATTTTTCCATGTTCTATTCGCACACTCAGGTAAATTAATTAAATTTCGGTTATTTGAATCGGAATAATGAAATGCCAGAGACTAATGAGAATTTGTTTGGATCGATAAAATATTTTAGTAAATTTGTTTGGCTTTAGGCCCGTTCAAAACTCCCGAAAAAGCGTCGAAGAGTCCTTCCAGTTGAGCAGCCTCGTCGCAAAAAGGTCGAAACTGCGACAAATCGACGAATGAATGCGATCAAACATCACCATCCTGCGGTTTTTAAAGATGCGTTTGGTGGCGCCAAGTTAGGTAACACTAGCGTCCTCTAGGTCCCAGTTCACTTAACTCGCTTTTACAGGAAATGTGAATGGAGTCAATGTTATAGGATTAGCCCTTCAGGGTCCTTCAGTTCCAAGCATTGCAGTGTTACATCACAATGGACCCTACAATCTTCAAGAAGGTTTGTATTTCTACAGGTTTTTTTCTATTTGCTTTTAAATGAAAAAATACGACTCGAAAATTAAAATACTAAATTTTAAATAGATCCGTCATTTTAGATTTTTTAATTTTATATACAAAATCGTAATCACGGATTTAATATTTAATAACTAAATAATAAAAAAAAACTCTTGTTGATTTGTCTTGCTTGTTTTCAAACCTCCAAAACACAAAATCTTTTTTATTTAACACAAACGGTTCTCGAGATAAAAATCTAATAAATCAGTAGAACTACAAATTAAATCTTCGCTAATTTGATCAGTATTTATGCTATAATGTTGACTTTACAACAAAGAATTTATCTAATTTAATATTACGAAACTGGAGAAGAGTGATATCGAGTTATTATCAGAAAATTTAACAAAAAAACCCGAAAGTTACCATTTCAAATTCTGGTCCAAAAATCATGGTGATCAAATTTCTTAAAACAGACTTGGTTTTAAACATTATGAAGTCAAAGAAGTTGTTAGATGAAGACGATGCGGCTTTAGTACTTGCCGTTCATTCGACAAGAGACGCTTCAAGGTTGACTTTAAGAAGGAGAGCAATACAAACTGAGATAAGTAAATTTTATTTACAAAGAATCTTCACGGAGAACAAAATTTTAGCATTTAAACCGCAATTTATGTAAACTTTAGAAAATGGTGAAGAAGCTAAACGTCTGGATTTTTATTTGGAAATGGCCTACAGACTTTTGGAAGATTTAAATTTTTATAAACGAATTATGTTCTTCAATGAATCAACCTTTTCAACTAACAAAGTCGTTTCATCTCAACATTGCCGGTACTGGAGTGAGACGACTCCAAACTTTAGGATTTCTTTAAATTTAAAGATAACGGGTTCAAGGACAAACAAAACAATTTAACCTCCATCCAACGTTTCGACCGATGATTTTATTATAAACTATAACTGAAATCCTTGATAAAGACTGAAATAAATCACAGTCGAAACGTTGGACAGAGGTTAAATCGTTTTCGTAATACTATATAGTTATTTTGGTTTAACAGACGTGATATGACAAATGAAATATCCGGTTTTAACGGACTCCGACCGTTATTATATTATAACGGCCGCCGGCAGTTAAGTTGCTAAGACACAAACAATCAACAATTAAAGTATAAATGTAGGGTAGGTAGTTGCTTAGGAGATTTATAAACAATCGTTTGAAAATAAACAATATTGTACGTTTTGGTATTTATTTTTAATAATTTGTCTTTCAATGACGCTTTGGTATCACGAAAAGTATTGAACGACACACGGCCGATACGCAAATAACGGACTTGGTTTATTATAAACCTCGGCTGGCGCCTCGGTTTACAACATTCAACCGCGTCTGTTATTTGCTTCATATCGACCTAATGACGTTAATAACTATTTATTTATCCTTAAATCCGTTATCTTCAAAGGTGTATCTAATTGTATTAATTAGGTGTTTTAGGGGTTTGAAGACAAGAAGGGCAAATCAACAAGAAAGAGATTTTCTGAGAAATTAAAAATAAGAAATTTTCTAGTTCATTTATTTCCTTGTTCATTTCTATCTAGTTTTACGACTAGTCTTTCCGATTTTGCAGTTCCTCTAGAGTTACAAACTTTTTTATTTATCTAGTCTGTTTATTTCTGTTTCCACTCTTTCTGATTTATTTACCACATGTTTATAGTTTTTCTAACTTTGTCTGTCATTTTCTAATATGTCTTATTTTACTAGTTGCAGCTCTAGTTATTCTACTTTTTCAAGTTTCGTTCATTTTTTTTTATTTTTTATTTTTATTTTGCTAATTTCTAGTTTTCAGTTATTTTTTTTTTTAACTTTAGTTTCTTAGAGTTTTAATTTATTTATAACCTGAGATCGAAATGTAACTGAATCAGAACAAGCCGGAATGGAAGTCGGTATTAACATTAAACATATTACAGTTACACTGGCAGAGCCTTCTCTGATTCAGTTAGATTTTGATCTCGTCTTATTCATTTAGTTTTACGACCAGTTTTTCCGATTTTCTAGTGTTACAAACTGTTTTATTTATTTAGTCTCTTATTTTTCTGTTTCCACTTTCATTTACCAGCATTTTTTCAGTTTACTTAACTTTTTTCTGTATTTCCTAATATTTTTAATTTTACTAGTTGTAGTTCTAGTTTTTCTAATTTTTCAAGCATATCTAGTTTAATAAAAAAATGTTTGTTTTTCTAATTTTTTAAGTTTTCCTCTTTTTTCTTAAATTTCTTTTTTATTTTGTAGTTTTTATAGTTTTATTTAATTTTATAGTATTCGGTTTTAATAATTCTATAAGATCACTAGTTTTTTCAGTTTTTAACTTATTTTAGTTCTTTCAGCTTTAGTTTCATAGAGTTCATCTGATTTCTCCAATTCATTTATTTTAATTTTCTTGTTAGATCTTCCTCGGTGTGTTTATATGAAAAATGTAACGTAAAACACTCACTAACACCAAACTTCTTTACTTGATACGACGTACGTTTCGACAACAAAGTTGTCATCCTCAGGTAGGAATTAAAACGATTTTAAAAGGATTTAAACGGTTTTTATACCTACCTGAGAATGACAACTTTGTTGTCGAAACGTGCGTTGTATCAAGTAAAGAAGTTTGGTGTTAGTGAGTGTTTTACGTTTAATTTTTCATTAATTTTATCTAGTTTTACAACTAGTTTTTCCGATTTTCTACTTGTTCTAGAATTACAAACTTTTTTTTTTACCCACTCTCTTTTATTTCTATGTTCCACTCTAATTTTTTTACTTTTTTCTTCATTTCTTAGTGTTGCCTTTTTTAAAGTCGATCCGTCGACATTCTGTATAATCACTAGTTACTTTGAATCGTGGTTTTAACTAACTAAACAGTCTCCTGTAAGTTTAGTTACTAAATTACAGTTTTCTGCAACTTTCAGAACCTTTGCCGGTATCATCGATTTCTCCCGTTCTTCCCTTACAGCCGCGCCCCGCTACGACCGGTAGCGTAGACATGCTCCCCCTCCAGCCCAAATACCTCCCAAACTTCGACCGGGAATCCCGCTCTGAGCCGCGCGACATCCCCCCTAAACCCGAATCGAGTCCCATGAAATCCACCGAAACTGAAATCGGTCTTGCGAGCGTCCCAGCAATGGCGATCGGCAGCTCCACCGAAGTCCTCGTTTCAATCGTAGAAAATCAGGCAGGCTTTCGCCGAAATTCGTTCATGTTCGCGCCGAAAAGCCCCGATTGTGACGTCATCAAATCACCGAGTACTGAAATGACAACATCGATGGAGTCAAGCGGAAGTGACCGGAAGTAATTTTTGTCTTTTGTCGATTTTTCAAGCACGATTTCCTGCAAACACAAGGCCCTTTCAACCTTCGATGTTTCGATGTGTTTCTGTTTTCAGGGAATGAGGGATGGAGGATCGTGGATATGATGCTCAGTGTATGATAAGTAGTATATTTTTATAATAACCTTTTTCATTGTTGAATTAATAAATGCTTTATCAATTTATCAGTCTATAGAGTTTCTATTTTTAATACCTGTCATGATAATATAAGATAAGATTACAACTTATGACAATTGTGATTTACTTTATTGATTGATTTTGTAAGAAAATGACATTTCGGGGACATACTAATGTCGAAATGGAAACTAAAAATCCAGAAATATCAGAACCAATCAAAGATGACCATTGGACTGTTCAAGAATTGGCTTGGGGATTTCTTATTATTGTAGTGGCAGTGATTGTTATGTTGGTAGTGGGTTACTTCATCTGTTTCAAAATACCACACGAAAAACCAGTGTAGCCAACATGAAAATGTAATTTTTATTTTTGTTAAAAACTAAACGAAATGTTTATTATTGTAATATTGGTCACAAATTATTCAACTTACATAATTTGTCATGAATAATTAGTGTAATTAATACCAAAATGTAAATAAATTTATTATTTTTTTCTAATTAGTGCTTCAATTTGCTTTAGATACCTGAAATCCTTATCAATAAATCTCTTATCAATAAATGTCTCAAAATCTTTTCATTCGCAGGTGTTTTTGAATTGATTATATGTATGTAGTGAATTGATATCTATATACGTATACAAGGAGATATTATCAGCTGACTGTAAGCAAATGTAAAAATGCCTTTCATCACGTGACTGCCTTTGTACAAAATAATACCGCGTGTTTATTAAAAAAAACCTTTAGGGTGCTGTTAATTTGCTTGTCAAAAAAATAATTAATTTCGAAACTAGATTAGCAAGATTAATAAAATGCCGGTTTTCAAAATTATCAATTTTTCTTTAGTTCTTATAATTTGACTTTTGCCGTTATTAATTTTAAAATAATTAAAATAAATTCTTTTTGATTCTCAAAATTACTATTAGAAATGTTGCCTTGATTTTATTATTTTATAATATTTTATAAGACAGATGGCTTTTGGCTTTCAAAATTGTTAATTATCGTCTGAAGAATTTAAAATTAGTAAAATTTTGTTTAAAATTTATTAGCTTAAAGAATGTTGTCTTTGTTTTTATAAATTAAAAAATTTAAAAAAATATATATTTTTGGTTTTAAATTAGATAACATTTTCGAATTCTAAATTAGTAAAATGTCGCTTCTGGCCACTTAAATTAGAAAAAAATGGTAACTTTGTGTACTATTTTTAATTTGAAAAGAGTCAAAACATTACTTCTAGCTTCTACAATTAGTAAAATGCTACATCCGGCTTCTAAAATTACAAAAACAATGTCACTTTTACCATTACTGATTACAAATTGAAAAAATTATCGTCTCCATATTCTAAATTTGGTAAAATGTTTTCTATGGTTATTAAAATTAATAAAACGTCACTTCCACTTCCTAAAATTAGAAAAAACTTTTGTCTGTGATAGTATCTATAATTAGTGAAATGTTACTTTAAAGTTTTAAAATTAGTAAAATGTCGCAACCAACTTGTCCTTGAAAAAACTAATTGGTAATTATTATTTAAACAAGAATGTAGAAATTGATTTGAACAATTTTATAGTATATTAAGTATGGAGAACGGTAAGGAATGCTTACCGTTCGAAGACAATTGTTTGGAGGAGGAGCGAAGCGACGACTCCAATTATTGTCTGAGAACGGTAATCCTTAACGTTCGACATGCTTATAACGTTTTTTTGCGCGATTGGAGTTTCTAGAATAATAATAATAATAATTTATATCAATACATTTGTGATAATCGGGAAGATTGAAACTGAAAACTTTGGGTGGCTGTTTCATGGTTGCTATGGTTTTGTTCCAAACAAGTAAAATTGTCTTTTTGATACAATCATTCCTACATAGTTCTGTTTGGTGGTTCCGTTTTCGAAGCAAATATGAGCGATAGTGATGATCTACCGGATGATTTAGAAGACGCTTGGCAAGAAGGATGTTCGGCAATAATTCCAGAAAAATCTAGAACCCGATATGAACAGACATACAAGTTGTTTAAGGAATGGCATGAAGCAAAGAAGATTTCTGTAAATGAAAAGAGCTTGTTAGCGTATTTTGTGGTGAGAAGTGGACACTTGAAGGCCCCAGGCAGTTTATGGGCGGAGTATTCTATGCTGAAGAGTACAATTTTTCTCCATGATGCTATCGATATTTCTAAGTTTGCTACATTAATTGCTTATCTTAAGAGAAAAAATATTGGATATCGGCCTAAGAAGGCTAAAATTTTTACCAAAGAAGACATGGAAAAATTCTTGAATGAAGCACCAGACAAACAATTTTTAATTCAAAAGGTATGTTGTAGATGATGAGGTGGTACATCTGAGTTCTAAGGAAACAATATATTTGCAGGTAGCAATGATATTGGGAGTATCGGACGCTTGTAGACGAGAGGAATTGTACAATATTAAAACGAGTGACATAAAAGAACGTGAAGAAATGTTTATAGTAAATATTCCAAATACAAAAACGAATATTCAGCGAACGTTCACAGTTATTAATAAAGAAAATGAAGCAGTTCATTATTTGGAAATACTTCGAAAATACATAAGAATTCGACCAAGCAACCCAATGTCAGATCATTTATTTCTGAACTATCGAAATGGCAAATGCACTAGGCAAGTCACAGGAAAAAGCACAATTGTAGGCTGGCCGTCAAGAATTGCAAAGTATTTAAAGTTGCAAGCCCCTGAAGGTTTTACTGGACACTCGTTTCGACGCACATCGGCTACACTTTTGGCGAATAACGGAGTTGATGTGTTGGGACTAAAAAGACATGGTGGGTGGCGTTCATCAACGGTGGCCGAGAGTTACGTGGAAGATTCCCTCCAAAACAAAATTGAATTTGCTCATAAAATTTTACACAGCGCTGTTGGTAGACTATTACAACAACCTGGGACTTCTACGTCGGAAAGTTTGTCTATTAACACTAGAAACTCAAATGCGAGTGGTATTACTACTATTAATTATAATAATTGTACATTTAATTTAATAAATAAATCGCAAAATAGTTTTTTTTAGATTTAATTGCTTACCGTTCACTGAGCGGTAAGTGAATTACTTACCGTTTTGTTACACGTAGCAACCAGTAACAGCAACCTACCGTCGTGGAAACAGGCACAGTAAACTGATAAAAACAATCGATCGCGCAAAAAGATTATTAAATTGTCAAAAAAACAATACGTAATATTTCAGTTCTGACTTTCGAAAGCCTTCACTTTTTTGTGGTATGGTGCGAGTTTTTTTTAATGATTAGTTAAAATTGTTTATTACAATTTTATATCTGTATATGAATTTAAAATTACTGATTTGATTGCAATATTTATTTTCGTTATGTTAATTTTATGTCCCTCGTCACGTGACTCTTCTCTGTTATTTTGCTACAACTGTGCTCAAAACACGAAAATTGTATGTCTCTAATCATGTGTTTTTTTGTACAACTACAATTTTGAGTGGTTATCCATATTTTTATTAAACTAAGTTATTAGTTTAGTTTGTTTTATTTTTTAATGTTAGATCAGATTTAGTATAATCAGACATGTTAATCTATTTAAAACCAGTGTAGCTAACTCAAAAAATAAAAAAACAATGTAAATATGTTTTTAATTGGTATTTCTATTCGTTGTCTAATGGGCCAATTTCAAGTTGAAATAATAACTGTTGTATACATATATATTGGTGTTGCTATAGAAAAGTATTACAATTTGTGATAGTACCGGTAGTATCTCAACTTGAAGATAGATCATAAAGTACAACTAAAGTTAGCCTATAAAATGATTGACAGTTATTTATGTCAAGTCAGTTCATTTAATTTTAGCGTAACTAGAGGCGCACACGAGAGAATGGAAACTGTAGTTGTAAAATATAGATAAGAGCGTTTCCGGTGTTTCTAAATTTAAATTAATCAAAAGTGTCAATTTTTTGTTTGTTAATTCAAGCCTGATGTTTTAGAGATAAAGATTATTCGATGATAAAAAATTTGCGATAGATACTTTACCAATTTTCTATTATTGTTGTATTGGTGATAGATTATTCAGTTTATAGTTTATGTCAAGCATATCAACTAGACACAACAACCAGGAAACTGCAGACCGATTTTGGAGTTGTTGCCTTAACAGTGCAGCGTATTTTGGTGGTTTGTTAAATTAAAAATTTTCGAAGATTTTTGTAAAACCGTGTTTTCAAATAGGCATTTCAACGTTATGTAATAGACACACAGCATTATCATGTTTTCTACAGCTGCTTACTCTATTGAATGTTTACGCTGCTATAACTTAATTAAATTTTTAGAAATTAGTGCGAGTATTTGACAAGAAACAGAACTGATAGGAAAGTCAATAGTCACTACATACTCTGTTACTATTGGCAAATCTTCGATACGTGAGAATTGAGATGAGGAGCGTTAAATAGGTACAATTTAAACGATTCTTTATGTCTAAACTTTCCTCACTAAATATTTTTGCTACTTTATTTTTTGGTGGTTTTGTTTGATTTTCTTGTTGTAGCTATTCTTATTCCAGTCATTACCATTCATATACTTTATTTATATCATTTTTATCAAGGGATTTTTAATGTTCTATTTAAAAACCTTTAAATAGTATGAGTATAATAATAATAGTAGTAATTTAAATAGGATGACCTGAAATGAGCAGTATAGGCATTAGCAAAAATTGTGATAGTTTTGCAATAAATTTTCAAAAAATTTCTTGTGGATATTTATATTATTATTTAATAAGTTTAAAATTATTACACTTAAGATTACGAACAGATAGTAAACATTGGTTCTATTCTAACAAATACTCATCTAAATCTCCTCGACCAAACATTCTTGCTACCAGTTGGTTTTGTTGAATTATTACTTCTAACTGTAGAATTTTTAGAGACAATTATTTAATTACTATTTTTCATTCAAATTTAGACTTTTATTTTTATTATTCTATAACACACAATGACTTTGTTTTTCTATTATTTTTTTTTACATTTTAACCTCTGAAGATTTTGACGTATTAATCAGAAACGCGTTTCTTCACATTAAAAGTAAAATATTTTAAAGTTATAGCAGCTGATTTTCTTAAATGTTTTCGTAACATTTTATGTAGAAATATGGTTGAGCTGTTTGCACACACGGTTTAGGAAAGTTTTATCCGGTCTTTCTTGCAGTAGATTAATCAAGCAATGCCGTAGAGACGTTACTTGAACTCTACTTAACAATTTTTGAATTTTTTTACTGCAAAAAATAAATAATAAATGTTTTTTTGTTCTCTCCCACCTTGGACCCTCAATAAACATAGACGCCATCTTCTTAAACACAACGTAGAGACCCTTTTCTTTCAGATGACAATTATGAATTTCGGTTATTGTATAAAAATAGACATTGAGTACATAATTTTAGGATTTGCGTAGTAAGTATAAACATTTTGTTTTATTACAGTGACTATTGCGCTCTTTTTTTGTTTATTGTTTCGTGACATTCTTTAGAAATACTCTATTGTTGTTCATATTTTAAAATTATTTTATTTTAAGTACCTACTTTTTATCTATACTAAGAGAGGGGATGTCGCTACATAGAAAAAATTGCGCTGCATCAAAATCAGCTGATTGTTGCTAAATTCTTAAACACTGTAGATCGCTTTTTCTCTCTCTTTGTTTTGCCAATGGTCACGTGATTTTGATACAAACAGTACAACATTGAGTGCCTTCATCTATATTTCATTAGGTCAATGGTTTGATCGTAATCAATCATTTTTCAAGCCCGATTAGTTTAGTTTAGGAACTTTTCATTTTTTTGTGGGTAAGTGTGAACGTGCCTTAACTGTATCATTCAATGTCAGGCGAAAGGAGGAACAAAGGATGGTGTATTTCATTGTGGAGTGATTTATTGTAGGTTTCTGTAGGGTAGCTTTTTTAATTGGTCGAGGAAAAATAAAATAAAATAAATTTGTTGGAGGATTTTCCTGGAATGTAAAAAATTTTTTCCTTTTTAAAATTGTAACAGATTCGAATCGATTTGTGTTATTTTCAAGTTTCTCGAACTAATAATAACATCTTAAATCAATTTTTAAGTATATCGGAGCTGAAGCGGCAATTATTGGAATTTTTTTTATTTCACGGCTACTAGAAAATCAATTGTGATTGAAAATTTATTACTGAATCAATCGGAGTTTCGTTCAAATTTTGATAATTAAAAATGACAAAAATTTTTTGATTTGGCACAAAATCTATTGGGCCGAAATTGTTACCTATTATTAACAAGTGAATAAATATTTACTCATGTATATTGATTTCCATTACCTTTATTCAATTGTTCGTGCTATTGAACGCTTAATTGAGTTGATTCTGAAACTCTCTGAAAACTGAAAAATAAAAAAAATTTTTTAGACAGTTTCACACATTTAATCTGACTGAAAAAATTCTTCTGTCAACTTATTTTAAAAATAATTTATCATTTATTTAAAACGCAGGCGCTGAAAATTTAAATATTGAAGAGGGCTTGCTAAAAATAAATTAAAATTGATTAAATCCCTGAAAGTTTTTTTTCCTGAAAAATCGATTTCAGGTTATTGATTAGCCCTCCGCTATTTGTACACCTCTATCGGCCATCAAAGTAAATGTGAGTCAGCGGCATTCGTTTCACGCAACCTGAAAAGGGGTGGCGTCTGCATGCGTCAAAATTACCCCCTCGCCTCTATCGCCGCCGCCACACCACCGCCAGTGTGTTTCGAACCGGCGGCGGCACTCCGTGCGTTTTCTACCCGAAATTACGAACGCGATTTTTTTCAGTGTGGTGGTGGTTTTGTTTCATTGTACAGTGCCTGAAACTGAAAATAATGCGCTTGAAATGACGCTGGAATGTCACTGGTGAAACAATGCAACGGTACTACTGACAAGGCGGAAAAACACAATACGAAAAAACGAAAGGTAAGCCAATCTACGGCTAAATAATAAAAAATTATGGCGAAAAAGAGGAGTAATGAAATGGGGAGTTTCAGCGGATTTTGTTTATGCGAGTGGCAACACTGATTAAAAAACGCCTACTGGCATTGACATAAGCGGTAATTTAAATAAATGACTAAAATGGCGCGGGTTTTGAAAAAAAATGCAAGGGGGGCCAAAGGCTCCATGTTTTAAAATGGTGGCTATTGCAGTTATTTACCATTTATTCGAAATCTTAATTATTTCTGTTCTAATATTGATAAAATTGCGTTAAACTAATAAAAAAGAACTTTTATTTAAATATTTTATATTTATATTAAGGCCTGCTTTGATTAAAATGAAAAAATAAAAATTGTATCAAATTGTTAAAAGCTTAATTCTGAAGCTTCTTATAAATTATTTTATTAACATCTGTGTAAATTTTATAATAACATTTTAACGAAGTGATAAAAACAAATAATTTTTGAAGATTTTAGAAATGCAACATATGTTTCTTGTCAGCCAACTTAAACCAAAAAAAATTGATGTTACTTTAATTTTTTTTCGAAATTTTATTTTTTTTTTTGAGTTGTTTAATAGTGCAATAAATAAATAAATACAATTAACACATTTTTGCAATTTTTAGAAATAAAATAATTATATACAAACCTGTATTGAGATAAGTTTTAAAATTTTTGCCCGGCGCATCCACCATTTTTGACAAAATAAAATTAAAAACTGATACAATAAGAAGTAGTTTATAAAAATAATTGTTTAAAAACATATTTTTCAGTTTATCTTACATTTGACATTGTTAAGAAAATATTCCACAACCAATAAAATTGTTCTAAAATTTTACAAATTATGTCTTTCGTGTTGCTGATATCATTGTTTATTCTTATGTACGTTTAAACCCCAGAACTACAAAAATTGTTGTCTTTTGACGTTTTAGGTTAACATTTATAAGGGTAGTGTTAAAAATTAAGCTTAGATCGGCCGGATTGTCGCCACTCAACTTTCTGTTTTTGTACTGTTTTTGCTGACTGAAACAATTTTTTTTTTTAAGTTAGTTAGGTATTTATGTTTGAGCCATACAATTTTTAATTTTATATTAACTAGAACAATTTAATTGTATAATTTTTGGCAGTTATATATGTATTTGTTTCTAATAGGCAAGGTAGTTTCGCAAAATTTAATACTTTTCTAAGGCAAAAAGCAGTCACAGTCCTGGTATTATTTCAACTTGAAATTAACCCATAAGTTTGTGTCATAATAAATTTTATAATAAGCACATTCATCTTTCTTTTAAATTGTTATTATTGGTTTAAATGTTATAAAATTTTAATAAACTTTCTAAAATAATTAATGTTTGTACATTTATAAACAAATTGTTTTATTTTTAATTAACTAATATTGGATTAAAATAAATTAGTTGGTGTTATTTTAGCAAAAAGACTTAAAATTTTAATTATTTTTGAGCTAATTTCAAGTTGAGATAATATCGGTAGTATCTTCGTTTCTATGGAAAAATAAACAAATTCGGGGCTGTGATTCGCTGTTATCATGGAAAAGTATTCAAATTTGCGATACTACCGGTATTATCTCAACTTGAAATTAGCCCATAAGTGTTTGAATTTGAATGAATTAATCAACATTCAGCTAAATTTTTTTGGTATATAACCAGCTTACTTTAACGAAAATCCATCTCACTTTGGGACCAAACTTAAGCTGACTCTACTAACCGCCCCTTTAAATAAACACGTGTCACAGTGGTCTAGTTTTATTACACATCTAAAAATATTTAATATTCACATTACCACAAAAAATTTAATTAATTAAAATTTATTATAATGTAATTAAAGTATTGTTTATTGATGTTAACACTCTTTTTTAAACAACAAAAAATTATTTTTTTTGTCAATTTACCAATAGCAACAATTTTTTATAGCAACAATTTGTATATGTAAATATTTGTATTTTTTATAAAAAAAATTAAAACAATTAAATTGTAGTTTTCTAAATCCACCTGAATTCAAATCGATTTTGCCCGGCGCATCCACCATTTTCAAAACTAATATTTAAGAAAATCTTAATTAGTTAAATTTGAATTTTAAAATTTTGTATTTAACCATTTAAACAAATACATTGTACAGTTTTTGTTAGTCAAATATTTTTTTTTAAATCTGCTTACGTCAAAAAAAAATAATTTATAAATTTCTTGTTAAGCAGTATCACCATTTTTATGCTTAACATTTAACATCTTTAACACTTAATTATTGTTGGTCCAATTTTTATAAAGTTGTAATAAACTGTTTAATATTTATCTCTCAGGCAACTTAGACCAAAATAAAATGTTGCTATTTAGCAAGACATTTTTTTTACATTTTAATAATTTGTTATTTGAAGTTAATAAAATATTTTTGTATTTATTAAACTATTAAGAAGCTAAATAACTGCAGTTTTTAAAAATTAATTATTTAGATACATCGAAGTATGCCTAAACTAAAATAAATTTTTGAAATTATTTTTTGAGACATCTATGAATCGGAAAATAGAGTTTATTGACACGCCACCTGGTATGAAGTAATCACGAAAAATAATTTTTTTTGTGAATTTTACAAACCGACCAAAATAGAAAAACCTTTTTGTTTTTTTCTGTAATTGTTATAATTGTTTATTTTTATGACATTGTGCAGTGATTAAAATTTTTCTGACCGTCGGTTATAAACCAAAAGAGATCAAAATTGTATTTCTCTAGCAACTAAAGTTTAATGTCTGTCTCGATTTCTACTGGACCGGTCTGAGGGGTTAAAAAACCTCAAAAAGAGCACCAGTATCGAGGCAATAATTGCTTATTTTTGACCGATACAAGGAGTTCTAAAGAGTTTTAAAATTTTTGCATATAGTAACGCAACAACATCAAGGTTACCCTAAAAAGACAAAAAGGCTTCAAAAAATGCACCAAATTTATATGTTGTGTTGGTCCAAAAATGTTAAAATTTTCGAATTTGTTAGGTTGATATTAGTACATAATGGAAACAACAACAGCATCAAAAATAATTACTGTTTATTGAAAAACGATTTTTGTAGTGCTTTAAAATAGAAATGCATTTGTTTTGAGTATTTTTTATGTCATTGATTAGGTTATATTTGTCCAGCTGTCAAATAAACGCTATAATTGGCATCAGTTTTGTAAACATTACAATTATACATTAAATAACAATTATTGTTACAAAATATTTTTATTTATTAACGCGTTTATTGTTAAGAATTACCATACTTTGCTGTTTTATAATTGCTCTGCTTTTGATATAAAAAAAATGGATATAGGTTTCTGTAAAGTTTCTGCTTGTTTTTACCTTTTTTTGAAAAATCCTGGCCGCATTTTTGACAATGTTAAAAGCCTGCGTTTTATGTGGGTCGTCAAGTTAAATTGTAGGGCGCCATTACCTTCTTCTTGTTGTGTTCAGATTTTCGAGTGTCTATAACTGTTTGTTTTTCGATTAATAGTTTCGTGTTTAATCAGACAATGATAGTTTACTACCAAATTTTGTTTTTACTGCCGAGTGAAGCAAAAAAGTGGTTTTCTACTTTAGTGTGCCTCTTATTGCTGTTTTTGTTTTAAAATTGTATTGGCAGCGTAAATGTTAATTTTTTATTAGAACTTTTTTTAGTGTCTATATGTCGTGGTTTATTGTTTACAATTATTATTTATTTATTTTTTTGACCTAAACATCAGGGCATTGAATTTATGCAAACGGGCTAGAAATTAAATAAAAGTAATATTTTTTTTGTTTATAAACCTGACTTTTACTTGTTAAATCTGTCATATTTTAGTACCGCACAAACTGTTTACTGTTGGCGTTAGAACGTGACAAAATAGACAAAAATTTAAATGCTGGAGCCATCTATGCATTTAAAAATTTGTGTTTTTTATAAATTGTTTTTTTTTTGAAAATTATGAAACACTAACAACATCGGAAAGCTGGCACTCAAATAGAATAGTGTCAAAAATGGTTTCATTGTCGTTTTAAAATTTTTTATTTTTACAAAGTGTTAGAAGTGTATAAATTTGAGTTTTAATAATTCTAGTTTTATTAGGTGCGTTTATACCTAATGCATTTTGAAATACAAAAAAAACTATTGTAATTCAATAGGGTTCCGGAGTAGCTGGATTAGTGCGCACTGAATCTATATTAGGGTGGGCCAAAAAAAACAACTTTTTTTTAACTTCCGACACTGAAAAATTGGTTCTTACGCACTTTTAAAAAATGCTTTTTTAAGATGAGCTCTTAATTTTAATAGGAAAGACTCCCTCATCACAGTTTTCCATTTTTTTTTAGTACCATATGGAAAAATCTATATCTCGTCACTACTTGATCGTACAGAAAAAAATTATTTACATTTCTTGTAGGAAATTAAACGATCTAAAAAAGGTATTTTACAATTTTTTTATAACTCTTACCGTCTAAAAGATATCAGAGGTCAAAATTTGAAAAATTTAGCAAAAAATTGTTTTTTACTTCTAAATTTTATAACTCGTGGATAAATAAGTATTATAAAGTGCGCAACATACAGTTTTGTAGAAAATTAAACGCTCTATAAAAAGAGTCGTTTGTGGTTAACCGATTACTTCAACCATTTAAAAAAAATGGGGATTTAGTATCAAATTTTGGTTTTTAAAATGCGAATATCTTCTAAATGGTTAGAATAATCAATTAACTACAAGAGACCTTTTTTATAGAGCATTTAATTTCCTACAAGGCTATATGTTGCGCATTTTATAATATTTATTTATCTCTGAGTTATAAAATTTAGAAGTAGAAAAGGAATTTTTGTTAAATTTTTTAAACTTTGACCTCCGATCTCTTCTAAATAGTACAAGATATAAGCAAATTGTAAGATAACTTTGTGTAGAGCGTTTAATTTCCTACAAAAAATGTAAATACAAATTTTCTGTACAATTAAGCAATAACGAGATATAGATTTTACCATATGGAACTAAAAAAAAATGGAAAACTGATTTAAAAAATTTTTTTTAATCGTACCTAGGAATCCACTTTTCCACCCTAATGTATATGCATCTCTTTTTAAAAATATGTAATAGACAGAAATGAAAATAACCTCAGTGGGCACTAGTGCAATCAATCAAACACGCTGTAAGTTTATAAATACAGGGTGCCCCACCGAAAAGGGCATACCCCCTGTAACTTTTTTATTTATTAGTTGATCTAAATAAAATTAAAAACATAAGCATTAATATGTACGGTCTACATTTTGCTGTTAAAATATTTTTTTTATGATGTACCAATGTTGCACTCGAAAGAATAAAATTATGAAATCGCACAATATTTCTTCAAAATGCATATTATTATAATGCTATAACTCAAAATACTGTAATGACAAATTTTGTTTTAACACAAATCATTTAGAATTCCTCTAATTGGTTCTTAAAGAACACGGAAAAAATTCGTTTTTTTGTGAGAAATATTGTCATCCATGAAACGGTGTTGTCAGATTGTAAATTGAGAGTTACCTGAAAATAATATGTAAATTTGTCACTTTGACAATTATTGAAAAAATCGAAAAATGTCTAATCGCGAAAGACGTGAATTAATTTTAGTGTACGGTGAATGCCACAGAAACCTATTAGCAACCAACAGGATTCTACAAGAGCGCTTTCCGGAAGTACGCTACACATTGAAAAAAATTCGTAAAGTTGTTCGGTTATTTGAGGACACCAGCTCAGTAGTAAAACCCAAACGTGTCTACTTTCCCGTAAGACATAATCAAGCATTGGTGCAAGTTGTAAAAGATGCCGTACAGGAAGATCCTAACATTAGCACTAGAACTATAGCACGAAGACACAATATGAGCAAAAGCTCTGTGCAAAGAATTTTAAAGTGTAATAAATTCCCCCCTTTTAAAATGGCACTGCATCAAGAATTGCGTTCTACTGATTTTGAGTTTAGAATGCTTTTCTGTCAAAAAATGATTAATATTTTAGAAGAAAACAATAACTTTACTGATTATGTGCTATTCTCGGACGAAGCAACATTTAAAAGTAATGGGCTTGTTAATAGGCATAATATGCATTATTGGGCAACAGAAAATCCACGATGGTTGCGCAAAATAAATAATTAAAAGATATGGTCTTTAAATGTTTGGGGCGGTATTTTGAGTCAACATGTAATCGGTCCATTTTTCATCGATGGAAATTTAAATGGTGACATGTATCTACGTTTTTTAAGAAGAAATCTGTTAGAGTTGTTAGAAAATGTTCCGTTAAACATAATAGGACAACTTGTGTTTATGCATGATGGGGCGCCGCCACATTTCGCGAGACGGGTTCGGCAATATTTAGACCGACACTTGCCTGATAGTTGGATAGGACGTGGAAGACCTGTTCACTGGCCAGCTCGTTCTCCAGACTTAACGCCTTGCGATTTTTTTCTCTGGGGTGTTGTAAACAAAAAGGTGTACAAAACAGCTCCCACAACAATAGAGGATATGAAACAGCGAATAAGAGAAGCGTTTGCTGCCATATCACCCGAAACTCCTGTTAGAGTAAAACAAAATTTTAGGCGACGATTATTTTGCTGCTTACAAGAAAATGGAAATGTGTTTGAACATTTAATGTGTAAGTCTAAGGCGTTTGTTGTCAAAACGTTATTAACTATTCTATTTATTTCAGAAATTTTTTGATATTTATAGTTTACTTTATGCACCCACCACGAATTTTCTCCTTTCCTACTCAATAATGCAGGCTGTAATTCCTGATGCAAAAAAATCTTAAAAAAATTAATTTAATTTGTCTTTAAAACTCTTTGCTCATATTGTGTCAGCATTCGTGCTATAGTGCTGTTGCTAATGTTAGGATCTTCGTGTACAACATCTCCTACAACTTGCACCAATTCTTGATTATGTCTTACGGTAAAGAGGGGCACATTTGGGTTTTATTATTGAAACTGGCATCTTCAAATAGTCTAACAACTTTACCGATCTTTTTCAAGCTGTAGAATACTTCTGTAAAGTGCTCTTCTAGAACTCTCTGGTCGTGACTTAAGCTTCTAGAAGTTGTTTCTTGAAATAAATTGTTACGTTACGATACAGAAATAAAGTGTTTCCACAAAAAATGTTTTATTGGTGACAACTACAGAAACGTATCAGAAACGTTTAACCTGCCAAAAGTCGTAATAAAAGAGCTGCAAGCATTAGAAATTCTAGGCTAAAATTATTTTACAGTTTTTGGGATTAGACACTTTTCGATTTTTTCAATTGTCAAACTGACAAATTCACTGACGTTTTATTCATATTCAGGTAACTCTCCATTTACAATCTGACAACACCGTTTCATGGATGACAATATTTCTCACAAAAAAAAACGAATTTTTTCCGTGTTCTTTAAGAACCAATTAGAGGAATTATAAATGATTTGTGTTAAAACAAAATTTGTCATTACAGTATTTTGAGTTATAGCATTATAATAATATGCATTTTGAAGAAATATTGTGCGATTTCATAATTTTATTCTTTCGAGTGCAAAATTGGTACATCATAAAAAAAATATTTTAACAGCAAAATGTAGACCGTACATATTAATGCTTATGTTCTAAATTTTATTTAGATCGACTAATAAATAAAAAAGTTACAGGGGGTATGCCCTTTTCGGTGGGGCACCCTGTATATTGTTTTGTTTTTATTATTGGATTTGTTTATAAGTTTGTAATTGAAATACTACCGAAATACAGTATTATAGGTAATTGCAAAAAATATTGTTGTAATAATTGTAATGGGTTGTTTGTGGCAAGCTAATTGCTTATTAATCAATAATCATTAATAAGTCGAAATAAAAATTTGAAAATTTACGTGATGCACATATTTATTATTTACGTGATGCACAAATTTTAATTCTTTCATAATATTTAAAAAAATTTAATTATCTATTTTTGTCTGAAATTGATAAAATAGCTTATTTTGCGGTTTTTGTAAGTCAAATATTTATTTCCAAGCCAACTTGTCCAAAATAAATACGGTTGCATTTTTGCTGCCTCCACAATTCCCAATTTATTTCGTTCTTTATCTCTTCCACATATCTTTATTTTATTAAAATCAATATTTACATACATGCGACCGGCAAAAATACATTAAACTCCCCCGAAAAACTCCTTGAAGTGAAGAGCTTAATGTAAACAGACACGAAAAAAAGTACACAATCAAATTTATCGAAGGGTAATCAGCATTTTCGAAAGTTTAATGCTTGTTGGAAGAAGTTGAGTCAGGTTTATCGCAAGAACAGATCACCCAAATGGCTTATTCGATTTCGGTGTGTTTAAAAAAATTTTAAAATTATTTCTAATAATCTCAGAAATCGATTTTGAATTCAGTCTTTCTTTTTCTCTAGAATAATAAACTTTAACTAGAACGTGAAGATAACGCCGCAAATGCACAGATGGCGCAGAAACGTAATAAACACTAGCCGGAAATGCTGTGAAACGATCGATTTTGACGAATATGAGCGTGGTTCTTGATCACTGAAAAAAAATTATATTTCAGGATGAGGTTTTCAGACTGTGTACTCAAGACGACCAACGTAATTCAATAACAGCTCCGCATGCCATTCGATCATTCGTCGAGAAATGCACTCACGACATGTACAAACATGTCGACTGCTGAAATATTCCGTTTCAGGCTTGATGCACGAGATGAGTTTTGACTGACTCAAATAGAAATATGAGCAAGAATTCATATAAAATTAAATAATACAAGAAAAAGTCAAAAACAAGCAAGAAAGTTTTATTAAGTCCTAGAGACTTTAACAAAATTTTTATTAACAGAGTGTTTATTAAAAAAACACTCGCAGCATGCCATGAAAATTGAAGAATGTCGTTAATTAAAATCGCATTTTTGGTTGCTTAGTAACTGATCTAAATTTTTTGAATACATTTTTGATTGCAAAAACCGCGTTGTTTAATTTTTGTGTTATTTCATTCTTTATTTATTTATTATTTACAAATATTAGCTTTTTATTTTCATCAATAGACAGTTTGTTAAACAACTTTGCAATGACAAACGAGAAGAGAGTTGTTTAAAATACCTACTGCACACAAAAAGTTTCGAGCAATCTAGAAAAAATAAATAAATATTTAAAATCTAAAATTTATTTATTGGATCAGTTTTAAAAAAAATAAGTGTTTGGTTACAAAAAAATTATAAATTTTTGAAAATAAAAAATTAAATTTTAATATTTTCTGTTCTTTTAATTAAATTAGTTTTATATTACACTTTAAAAAAATGTGATTTCAGTTTTCTATGAAATTTGTAATTACACTATTTTACAGCTTTAATATAGTGCTATGCTTTGCAGATCAATTTATTACAATTTAAATTATTAAAAATTACAACATGAATGTATTCAGTAACAAATAATAATTGTTCATTTTGTACAATTTAATTTAGATAAATAAAAATTTCTAACTCAATACGTTTCTATCGCCTTTAATAATTTGTCGGAGATTCACTCTAGTTGACTAAACTAAACTGTTTAAACCTGGACCGGTCGCTCGCTTATATAGAGATAAGTCAGGCATGCAACTTCTCTAGATCTAACTAACTAATCTAGCCAACGCTGAGTCAATTTATTTTCGTTTTAAATTTGGTACAGATTGAAATTGATTCGCAAAAATACTAATTGTTTTTACAAATAAATTAGAAATTGTACAAATACTTTAAAAGAAAATTGGAAAAACAACTCCTAAATTAGAAAAGATGTTCCAAGATTAAAATAAGTTAATTGTAAAATGTTTGTAACTTTCAACTACAATTTTAATTACAACTAAATTATTACATAGTAAAACTTTTTAATTTTTATTTTTTTCTAAAGTGTTTTTATTAAAATTACAAATGATTTACAAAATAAATTAAAAATTAGTGTTTTTTTTGTTACAAACAAAATATCTTTTTGTTCTACATGTTAGAAAGTTACAAATTACAAAGAATTGTAATTTCAACATGTAAAGAACTTAACTGTAGTTAGTTTAGAAACTCAACTCTTTTATTAAATATTGTAATTTTATTTCAACTTTAACTACAATTTTGAATTGTAAGAACATATTAAACTTATTGTTAATTATTAATTCGTTAGTATTTGCACTTCATATTTAATAAATTCTGTGTGATTGCATTTTTAGCATTCATACTTGTAATAGTTGATTATTAATCATTTTTATTGTAATTACAAATTGTAGTCATTTGTAACTTTATTTTATAATTTCTAAAACAAATAAAATGTTTGTTTCTTTATATACAAACTTTAAAATAACATATTTTATAACACTTTCTTAGTTGTAAACCGATTGTAATAATATAAAAAATTGTAATAATAAAAAACATGTGATTAAAACAATTTGCAAATTAATGGTTTTTTTCTTGTAATTATAATTTTTGTTGTAATAAATACTAAAAAAACCGTACACTACTTAAAATTTTAATGCAAAATAATGTAATTGGGCTTTTATTAATTAATTTAACACAGTTGGTGTACATAAATTATTGTAATCACTGTTGTAAATTTACTAAAATACAGTAAGTATTTATAAAAAAAAATTAATCTATTTACTTGTAAATTATAAGAATTTTATTTATTATTTTTTAATTTGATAAAATATTTTGTAATTTGTGACATTTTTATCAGTTTTGTAACAATTAAAGTAACTATTTTTGTTTAAATATGTTTAAAATTAAAACATTTTATAAACGCGTTTCTAATTGTAAACCGATTGTAATATTAATAAAAATATTTTAATATAGAACAAAAAATAAAACAATTCCATTTCCTCCCAATTTCCAAAAATCTTTTTTTTTTATTATTTTATGGTAATTATATTTTTGGATTGTAAAAATAGTGCAAAAATTAACTTTTATTGCTACATTTGTAATTACAATGTAACTTTATTTTTGTTTCTAAAATAACTATTAAGTGAGCTTTTATTAATTAATTTAACAAAGATGGTCTCTACTTATTGTTATTACTGTAAATTATTGTAATTACTGTTGTAAACTTAGCAAAATACATAAAAAGTTTGTAATTTATTTAATTGTAAATTACACTTAGTTTATTTAGTATTTTTAATGTAATTACAAAATATTGTAATTTATAAAATTTTTATTAGTTCTAAGATGATTAGAAAAACTGGTTTGTATTCTATGCATTTAAAATTAAATTATTGCATAAACACGTTTTTAATTGTAAACTAATTGTAATATTAATATAAATATTTTAATACAGAAAAAAAATATGATTGAAACAATTTGCTATTTTTATAGTTCTTTTCTTATAGTTTAATTGGAATAATATTTTTTTAATTGTAACTGCAGTTTAAAACTAGTGCAATACTTACAATAATATTGTAACTTTTATGTAATTACATTATGTAACAGTATCTTTATTTACTAAACAACAGTAAGATCTGTCTCAACAAATTAGTTTCACAAAATTGCATTTATTGTTAGGTATTGCAAATTCTAACTTTTCTGTAATTTACATGTAATTACAATAAATTTATTGTTAAATAAACAAACTGCTTACTATTTCAGCGATTAAATTATTGTAATTGCAAACTTAATAGTTGTAATTGCAAAATAAAAATTGTAGTTATTGTAAATTTGATATTCTGTAATCTGTTATCTGTTGGTGGTGTAATTACCAAAAGCTGTTAAATATATAATGTATTTGTAATTATATTAAGCTTATTGCGTGTTCTGAAAGCATTCTTTTGATGTGAAAGCTGTTCAATAGTTGGTCGTAATAATTTTATTTTATTCGTCTAATCCTCCAAGTCAAAAAAAGTCACAAAAGTCGTGTATGAAAGCTCCGTATCTCCTATACGAAAGAGGAATTATCCAGATTTGTAATGGTGCGCGTTGGCTTTCCGCTTTACTTGAAAAATTACATTTCGCAAGGTTCGAAATCAATCCTTGGAAATTTTTTTTCTTGTACCAGTCGGTACCTTGTCAGCAAGAATTATTGTGTCTCGAATTATGTGGTAATGTTTCAAAGCTGGAATAATTAGTTTTTGAGTAAAATTAGGGCTTGATCCATTTCGAACTTAGCTTCGTATGCAAATTTCGAATCATCCAAATTGATTTAGCAACTGTAGTAAAACTTGATTATGTATTAATATATGTACAAACTCTCTACGCAACTGTTGTAATTTTATTAAGACAAAAATTTTCAACTAATGAAAATAATAAAAGCAACTTTGGTTACCTCGTTTCGTCATCGCTCTCTTCCTGCAAGAAGGCGCAACAAAATCAATATGGTTTCAGTGTGGTACGTCGCAAAAGGGGCGGTGCCGATTGTTACGACTATATTAAAACACCGCTCGGTTTTTATTTTCAAGGGGTTTTATAGAAAAAAGAACAGTTTATTTGCTTACAATGCGAGGGTTATGGACCGGGAACAAACTGTTGATATTTTATTGCCTGATGTCTGCGAGAAAATTTATTTCCAACAAATTCCAAAACTAGTTTTTTGCATTCAACTTAAAATAAAATTAAAACAACTAAAAAATATTTAGATTATTACTATTATCAATCTACAACAAGTATTCAAACATTGTAAAAATACTTTGTAGAAAAAAAATTTGAGAGTTATTGTAGAGATAATAACCGGGGTAACACATTGTAATTACAATATCTCAATAGTTAATTTATTACAGCCTGAAAACTCATTACAGTTTAATTACAACAAACAGACTACAAAAATACAAATTTTGGTGTTTTACCTATAAGTTTTGTAATATTGTAAAATGTTTTTATTAAAATTACAATAGATTTACAATTTTAACACTTTGAGAATTCAAACTTACAGTTGTCTTTAATTTAGTAGGTAAACCTTTGTTTCTAATTTGCTTTGTTTTACTAATAGAAATTTGCACAGTTTTAATTTGACATTGTTATCTGAATATGCAGTAATGTCATACAAGCTTTAGAGAGTAGGTATAGCTTTAGACAAACTGACATCTGCGGTTTTTATAATATTATTTACAATGTACGTGTGTTATTAGCTATTACAATTATAATTAGACATATACTTAATACACAGTTAATTGTACTAAAAGCAAGTAACTTTTTGACATTGTCATTTAAAATGTTATTAAAACGATACAGGCTACAGATGTAGTAGTGTCATACGAGCTTTAGACCTCTTAAAATTTTCGTTTATAAAGTCACTTGAATTATAAACTGACATCTATTGTACGTGCGTTAATAGCTATTACAATTGTAATTACACATACAGTTAATACACAGTTAATAGTACTAAAACATGTAATTTTATAACATTGTTATTTAAAATGTCATTAGAGCGTGACGGAATGCAGATGTAGCAATGTCAAAGAAGCTTTCCACATCTTAAAATACTCGTTCAAGAACTTATTCAAAATATAAACTAACGTCTGTGGTTGCTATAATATTATTTACAACGTACGTGTGTTAATAGCTATCACAATTATAATTACAAGTGTAATTAATACACAGTTAATTGTACTAAAAATATGCATTTTTTGACATTGACGTCTACAATGTTGTCAAAACGTAACGGACGTAGCAATGTAGCAGATGTAGCAATGTCATACCAGTTTTAAACGTCTTAAAATTTTCATTTATAAGCTTGCTAAATTATAAATTGACATCTGCGATTGTTGTAATATTATTTACAACTTAGAAGTTTTAATAGGTATTAAAATTGTAATTACACGTATATTTAATACACAGTTAATTGTACTAATAATTTATATTGTACTAATAGACGTATTAAAATTCTTATTTGCAAGCTTATTTAAATGATAAACTGACATCTGCGGTTGTTATCATATTATTCACAAGTTAGATGTGTTAATAGGTATTACAATTGTAATTACACATTTAGTTAATACACAGGTAATTATACTTTATTGTCATTTAAAATGTCATCATAACCTAACGGACTGCAGATGTAAAAATATCATATCATCTTTAGACGTCCTAAATTTCTCGTTCCAAAAATTTACTCAAATTATAAACCGACATCTGCGGTTGTTATATTATTTACAACTTACATATGTTAATAGCTATTACAATTGTAATTCACAG
Source organism: Tribolium confusum (assembly GCA_029207805.1). Lineage (NCBI taxonomy): Eukaryota > Metazoa > Arthropoda > Insecta > Coleoptera > Tenebrionidae > Tribolium > Tribolium confusum. The sequence continues at coordinate 7,785,731 of JALGAY010000007.1, read as the reverse complement.
TTAATTGTACTAACAGCATGTATTGTATGACATTGTCGTGTAACATGTTATCAAAATGTGACGGACTTCAAATGTTAGCAATGTTATACCAGCTTTAGACGTCTTAGAATTTTCGTTTATAAACTCACTCAAATTATAAACTGACATCTGCGGTTGTTAAAATATTATCTACTACGTACGTATGTTAAAAACTGTTAACACTAATTGTAATTATAAGTATAGTTAGTATCCAGTTAATTGTACTAAAAACAAATACTTTTTTGACATTGTCTTTTAAAATGTCATCAGAACTTAACGGACTACAGATGTAGCAATGTCAAACTATTTTTTAGAAGTTTTAAAATCCACGTTGCCAAGCCCACTCAAATTATAAACCGACATTTACATTTTTACATTTGTTACATTATTTTTTACAACGTATTTGTTAATAGATATGTCAATAACATATGTTAATGTTAATTGTACTAAAATCAGTAATTAATATTTTTTGTGTTAATCTGGCAACAGTTAATTAATTAATTAACTACATATTAAAATTTTAAATTTTAGTAAGCTAACCGTAATTTTATATTTGCTTATTGAGTGTTAATTTGTAATTTTTAGTTTAGTGTAATTACTTGTAAATTACATTTAAGTCTTACTACTAAAATAATAAGTTTGAACTTGAAATTTACAGTTACATTAAGTTACACTAAGTTACAAGTAAGTTAACAATTATAATACTATACTATTGCTACTTTTTTTGGTATAAGACAAATAAAATAGATAATGACATTCTGTAATAACAATAAGTTTACAATTTGTGACAAAAATTTACAGCTACAGATTAAAACCTAAATTTCTTGAAATCACTTTAAAAATATTTTTTTATTTAAAAATTATAACTAATTATAACTAAAAACATAGAAATGTAAATTAAAAATAGAATAAATTGTTATTTTAGCACAACAATTGTTAATTAATTTAAAGAAAAAAATATAAATAAACAAATAAATGCTATTGGAAAAATTGACAAGAAAAAGATAAATTTTAGCTGCTTAAAATAGTCTGTTTTATTTAAAAAAAAATGACATAAATTTGACATTTGATTTAAAAATAATTTAAAAAAGTGTAAACTATAAAGAGAGTAAAGAGATTATAAACAAACATTCAATTAACTAATAATGAAGATAAAATATTAACATCAAAGTTCATTTAGTCATTGGAAAATTGTAGAGAAGACTCGTAAGCAGATTTAAAAATTTGTAAAGCTTCTAAAAAAATACTTTCGCCAGAGATTACATTAATTTACAATTACAACTCTTAATTACAAATACTTAATAATTATTCTTAGCTACTTAACAACAACTGAGTTGTGCATGTTGTTTGCTGCATTGTGTTAGATAGAATAAACATTTTGTTTAATTAAATTAGTTTTTGTAAAATTATATACAATGCTAAATTTACAATAGCTGATTACATAAAGTTTACAATATTTGGTAGTTGAAAGTTAATATTTGGCGCATTGTGAGCAACTGGCATTTTCCTCGATTACAATAGTTTACAACTGAGTGCAAACTTTCCGTAATTTGTATCGGCATAATAAATTTTCGAGTTGGATATAAACCGTCTCATCTTTATTACATTGAGAGTGCTTGTAAATTTTTTGAGTGCGCATTTATCTCGATCATGTCAAAGCGACATTTAGAAAATTTTCTTTGATTCGTTTTGTGTTTGTTTTCGTTGTGTAGGTAAATAATAATAATTTTAGCATAACGAAATGAACAGTTCGAATGGACATGAATTTGCATAATTGCCGTCAAAATTCAACAGCAGAAACTTGGCACAAACAAACCGTTTCGTGTTTACAATGCATCAAACATTTATTTTCATAATATGAATAGATAGAAAAATGAATTCGGCCAGAAAATGTGTTCTTAACGGTAATTACAAATTTAAAACCAACTTAAAACTGTTAATTGTTTGCGTAAAACGCCAGAAAACGAAACGACAAAACTGTTTTTCTGTTTCAGTAGTTAAAATCACCAGAGACACACCTTACCAAATATTTATTTACAACACAATTTCAGATTTTCGAGCATAATTGAATAGAACAGATAATGAAAGTGGTCGTAAATAAATAACTGGCCAGTTTAAAGTTGCACGAATCCGAGTGAAAAATCGTGCAAAAATTTCACGTGGAAGCAATTTCAGTTCTGAAACGAGTTAGACAACTTTCAGGCGTTGTGGAATCGTATCGAACCCAATTAGTGGGAGAGTGTTCTAGTATTGTTGGTCGAGTGTTGAATAGATTTATTTCGGATCGAGCTTAAAGAATTTTTTAAGTGGTGAGGGTGAAAGATGACACCGAATGACCTTAGTAGAGTTGTGGCTGTTGTTGTATTGACCTTCGACCTAAACAAACTGCTGCCGACAGAGAATTGACTTCCGAAATGGACACACTAAAAGCTAACCGAATTTACGAGTATCTTACACCAAAAATTGGCACAATTCTAAAGTATTGTAATTACAAACTTAATCTGAAAATTGTTGTAATTACAAAATGTTACTATTTAGTGTATTTGTAACTGTACCAAGATTAGCAAACTGCAGATGACAGAAAATTAACTTCGATAAATCGATATACTAATAGCCAACCAAATTTATGTAATATCAGAAGCTAGAACAATTGTACAATATTGTTATTTTAAACATAATGTAAATTATTTGTTTTTTGAAAATAAAAAATACTTGCAGTAGTTGTTAAACTTGGTGATTTTTTTACAATTTATTTGGTAAACTTTTTCTACAATTTGTAAACTTGCTGTATTTACAAAATATTATGATTTATAATATTTGTAATTACATAAAACTAAACAAATTGTCGACGACAGAAAATTGATTTTGAGAAATTGACACATTGAAAACCAATCAAAGAATAAAATATATTATGTATACCAAAAACTGTGGCAACTGTAAATGTATAGTATTCTAATTGTAAACTTAGTGTAACTCTAAATTATTGTAATCTCACATTTAAAATAAGCAAATTTTTTTAAAGTTTGATAAACGACACTTGTATTAAAGTAATAATAGTTATTTATTGTATAAGTGTTTTAGACAGCGTTTTATCCACGCAAGAATGTTTAAGCGCAAGACGCAGTCGAGCGTTTAATATTCTTAAGTAGATAAAACGCGACTAAAACACGAATCCCATATAACGTTTTATCTACAATTACAGCAATTTAAAATCAGAATAGCCAAAATTTCATCTCATGTCATCAAAAAGTAATTTGACATTACACTCTGACAGCGGATGCACCACAAAAATTATTGAAATTAACTAAAAAACATAGGAGGTGTTGAATCGTTGCTATTTATTTTCGATTGTTTATTGACTCCATTTGTACAAAACGCTGTGCAAGTTGGTGAAAATGGAAGAAAATGATACTGTTCCTGAGACAATTCTTATTGCCTTCGAAGTCTAGGGAACATTATAAAAAAGTATTTTCAAAATTTAATGAATGGAAAGAAGAACGGGGGTAATGACAATAAATGACGAAGTTCTGTTATCGTATTTCTTAAATTTGAAGAAGAGGTATGCAATTTCATCCATGTGGTCGAAGTATTCCATGCTGAAGGACGCTATAAAAGTCTATAAAAACATAGACATTGGAAAATATAGTAAGTTCATGGCCTATCCGAAGAATCAGTAAAGAGGATACAGGCCGAAGAAAGCTGCAATATTGAAAAGAGCACACGTGGAAGAGTTTTTGACAAGGGCTTGCGATAAAGAATATTTGATGATCAAGGTAATCTCTGTCATTACATAGACATTGTAGGTAATAAATTTTGGAATATTTTAGGTTGCATTAATAATGGGAGTGTCTCGTGGCTGTCGATGCTGTGAGCTGACAAATTTGAAAATCAGTGATGTAGAAGACAGGAGCGCATACCTGATTGTTTCGATACCAGATACGAAAACGAGCGTTTCACGAAAATTCACAATTATAGAAGAAAGATTTTCTATCACACTGTGAAGAAGTATAGGAAATACTCGTCCTTACGTCTGAAGAAGTTATCCATTGAGAGATTTTTTTACGATACGTTAATCAAAAATGTTGGAACCTGTTGGAATTAACACTTTATCGAAAGTTCCTTCTAAAGTTGCTTCGTTTTTGAATCTGGCAAACGCAGAAGCTTATACCGCCCATTGTATGAAGCGCATTTCAACAACTTTACTTGCCAATGGAGGTGCTAATCTTACAACAATAACAATTAAACAACATGGTGGATAGAGGTGCTCCGCCATAGCAGAAACTTATATCAAAGATTCTGTATCTAATAAGCTTGATATCGCAAGGAAAATCCAAGGTTCTCCTGGTACTAGTCGTTTCTTACTAGAGGAGAAGTTCATTGTTCCTACAACTACTATTCGTTCTGAAACAGATAACAACTACAAACTTCTTATTAATGGATACGAAGTGAAATATGATAAAACAAAAAACGAAATGTCTATTAAGGTAAATGTTAATGTCACTATTAATAATAAATAGAATGCAATTGATTTAAGATTGCATCTTTTCATTATTCTACTACTGGAAGTGGAATAAAATAATTTCATTATTCCACTAGTGGATAAAGTGTTACTTGATACAGTTCGTAAGTGTGGATAAAACTTTAATTATAAGGTAATTGTGGATAAAAGAATTTTTAAAGTGTTAATATTGTAATTACAGTTATTGATGTAATACATTTGAAATTGAGTGAAATTGTAATAACAAAAACTTTTTGAATTGTAAATTTTCTGATTACATTGTAACCTTGTACAACGCGTATTATGTAATTACCTGAATGGAATAAGTTTTGAATAAAGTTTTCTGCAGTTATGTAATCGGAACAAAGCGAATACAAACAGAGGGGAATCAATACGTGTCTGTAATTTTTCGTTTAGGTAAAATAGCTCGCTATAAATTTTGTTCCGTCGTTGGAGAATTTAGCAATTAGTTCACAAATCCATAACTAATCCGATAAAATCAGAAATGATAAAAAATTGCTTGTCCGCTATAAAAAAATTCAATTATTGTCATGTGTGTGTGCTTAAAGTGTTTCCTTGTTAGGATAATTGCTCTCGGTTTCTATCGTCCTTCTTTCGTGATTACACCTCTAAAGAATTCCATTTCGGTTTTGTACAGCCAGCTGTAAAATTTTTATTTTGCTGCATGAATAAAATAAAGCGTCGACAGAAAAAAATCGAGATTTATTTTTAGAGCAATCTTGTCACTTATATGAATCTGGTGCAACAGGCGGAAGAATAAATAAAAATATTAAATTATCAAGTTGGGGCCTGAAGAAATCCCTCACAATGAATTATTGATATCTAATCAAAAACGTGACTGGAAATTCGCTAATCCAATTTTCACATGATATGAATAAAAATTTACAAACTGTAATTACACAAATTCCACCAAAAATGCATTTTCATAAACAAACAATCTGTACATGAATATGCATAGAAAAGGGTTGGGAAAGGGGGAAAAACTTTCAACAGGCTGTTTTTCTTCCGACAAAGTAAATGTAGCGGCACTTATACGAAATAAAAAAAAGTTTTTATTGAGGCGACCGAGTTAAAAATTAATCTTGTTTTTTGCTGATGTGGGGTAAACAACTGCCAAAAGTTTTAGTTATGGACGAGATAAGGTGCTTTTCACCTGAACACATAACTCTGATTTATTTACAAGAGACTTCTGTAAACAAGTTCGAAGTCATTTGAAAAACTACAATTTTTCAGAAATTTTGCCTTAACTTGGTATATTAATTGTGGTGATATTATAACTAAAATTATTAACTCAGAGAACTATTTAATTCTAGATAAAAAAAAATAAAAATAAAAATAACTAACAGTGCCGTACCTAAAACCTGGCAACAGAGACACTTATTATGGGCGCAGGATATAAGAGGCGCAATTAGCAAATCTAGTTTTTGGCTTATGGCATTAAAAATTTGGTAAATCATCGCCTCCAGCTTCTAAAAACAGTCTAATACCGCTTTTTGACTCTCAAAGTTATAAAAATATGACATTCTTAACTGTTATTTTAATAGAAGAAAAAGAAATGTTTTCTTTGGTTTTAATAAACTAGCAAACTGTCGCCTCCGGCTTCCAATATTAAAAACATTCTTTATTTGTTCATTTAAAAATTTATACGAAATAATCAATGAAATAAAATTAATGAACTGATAACTAATATATTTTTTTGCTTTCAAAATTGTTTGAATTTTACCTCCACTTTGTAAAATTACTAAAATAATACCTAAACAGTTTTAAATTTTTTTTTTAAATGTTATTTTTGTCGTTATGGTTATAAAACTTGACAAAAAATATTGCCTTTAGATCTAAAAAATTGTTACGTATCACTCCTTGTTTATAAAACTCGGTAACATTAGTTTAGACTTTTAAAACTAGTAAAATAAGGCTTCCCGTTTTCAAAATTTTAGTAAAAAATTTTATTTTCTGGTTTTAAAATGTAGATAATTATTACAATTTTTTCGTTTTTAACTAAAAATCTGTTAACAAAGGTTTCTTTCGTGTTTCTCTAACTTAGAAAAAAAAATATCATTCCGATTTTAAGTATAGTCACTGGTTTAAAAAATTAGGAAATGTCGATTGCGCTTTTTAAAACAATTAGTAAAATAAAGTCTCTGGTTCAGCTGCTAAATTAAAAAAACGTTGTCGTCTTTCTTTTTATTAGTTAATAATTTGCTAAAATTTTACGTTAAATTTTCAAAATTAGTAAAATATAGTATATTAAGTATGGAGAACGGTAAGGAATGCTTACCGTTCGAAGACAATTGTTTGGAGGAGGAGCGAAGCGACGACCCCAATTATTGTCTGAGAACGGTAATCCTTAACGTTCGACAGGCTTATAACGTTTTTTGCGCGATTGGAGTTTCTAGAATAATAATAATAATAATTTATATCAATACATTTGTGATAATTGGGAAGATTGAAACCGAAAACTTTGGGTGGCTGTCCCATGGTTGCTATGGTTTTGTTCCAAACAAGTAAAATTGTCTTTTTGATACAATCATTCCTACATAGTTCTGTTTTGTGGTTCCGTTTTCGAAGCAAATATGAGCGATAGTGATGATCTACCGGATAATTTAGAAGACGCTTGGCAAGAAGGATGTTCGGCAATAATTCCAGAAAAATCTAAAGCCCGATATAAACAGACATACAAGTTGTTTAAGGAATGGCGTGAAGCAAAGAAGATTTCTGTAAATGAAAAGAGCTTGTCAGCGTATTTTGTGATGAGAAGTGGACGCTTGAAGGTCCCAGGCAGTTTATTAATTTTTCTCCATGATGCTATCGATATTTCTAAGTTTGCTACATTAATTGCTTATCTTAAGAGAAAAAATATTGGATATTGGCCTAAGAAGGCTAAAATTTTTACCAAAGAAGACATGGAAAAATTCTCGAATGAAGCACCAGACGAACAATTTTTAATTCAAAAGGTATGTTGTAGATGATGAGGTGGTACATCTGAGTTCTAAGGAAACAATATATTTGCAGGTAGCAATGATATTGGGAGTATCGGGCGCTTGTAGACGAGAGGAATTGTACAATATTAAAATGAGTGACATAGAAGAACATGAAGAAATGTTTATAGTAAATATTCCAAATACAAAAACGAATATTCAGCGAACGTTCACAGTTAGTAATAAAGAAAATGAAGCAGTTCATTATTTGGAAATACTTTGAAAATACATAAGAATTCGACCAAGCAACCCAACGTCAGATCATTTATTTCCGAACTATCGAAATGGCAAATGCACTAGGCAAGTCACAGGAAAAGGCACAATTGGAGGCTGGCCGTCAAAAATTGCAAAGTATTTAAAGTTGCAAGTCCCTGAAGGTTTTACTGGACACTCGTTTCGACCCACATCGGCTACACTTTTGGCGAATAACGGAGTTGATGTGTTGGGACTAAAAAGACATGGTGGGTGGCGTTCATCAACGGTGGCCGAGAGTTACGTGGAAGATTCCCTCCAAAACAAAATTGAATTTACTCGTAAAATTTTACACAGCGATGTTGGTGGACTATTACAACAACCTGGGACTTCTACGTCGGAAAGTTTGTCTATTAACACTAGAAACTCAAATGCGAGTGGTATTACTACTATTAATTATAATAATTGTACATTTAGTTTTAATAAATAAATCGCAAAATTGTTTCTTTTAGATTTAATTGCTTACCGTTCACTGAGCGGTAAGTGAATTACTTACCGTTTTGTTACACGTAGCAACCAGTAACAGCAACCTGCCGTCGTGGAAACAGGCACAGTAAACTGATAAAAACAACCAATCGCGCAAAAATATTTTTATTTTTCAACATTGAAAAATCAATTGAAAATTAATAAATAGTATCGGCTTTAGTACCTGGCTTTAGTTAAACGCAGTGCTGAATATGTGCACAAGACACACGAGGTATAAACTCATGTTTTTTATTTGCGAAAAAAATGTGACTATTGCAATTCGAGTATAACCTGAGAACAAAAATTTGCTGGATCTTAGCAAGCACTGTGGTCTATCAAATTTCTGATAGTTTTGCTGGATCAGTCAAGAGATGCAAAGCCAACACTAACTCAGCAAATTCTCGTTCTTACCGTATTTAGCAATATCCTCAAACTCGCTTCAATCGGAGCAAGGCGAGAAAACATTTTTAAAATTAATTAATAGTTAATTTAAAACAATAGACGATAAATAATGCTTCAAAAAAAACTCAGTGCTTTGAGTGAAATAAACACTGAGAATAATGGTTGTGCATCAGATATTTTAAAAGTTATAGAGCAATATAACTTGTATTTAATCAGAAATACAACACGGCAAATAATAAAATCTGCAAAAAATTGCCTTATTTCAACTGATTACAAAATTATAACCTAAAAATAAGTTATAAAATATATAACAAAAATATACATAAAGGCTCTAGCACAACTTACTCTAAACCAAATTGCACCGTTTAGGAGCTAGGGGGCGCCAACATTAGAGAATCGTTTTTATTGCTTTAAACATAAATATCTCGAAAACAGTACTTTTAGCCAAATTTTGCGTTTTTATTTTTATTTAGAATCCATTGCAATCAATCAATTTATAGACTTTTTTGTCTACTTTACAGAGACTATTTGATTATCTTTATATATAATGTTGACATATAAGCCTGAAAAAGTAATGTTTAACAGAAATTTTGCTGTGCTTTAGAGACCATTTTTTTTAAATTTTGTAGACGATTATAGAAAAAGTAATTTACGAAAAAAATATTAACACGATTTTTACACTACAATCGCTATCGTTTTAATAATGTTTTACGCGCTTGTCTGGTTCTTGCTAACTGACTGACTGACTCCCAGCCAATGTCTTTCTCCTTATATAATCGAACGTCTTTCTAGAATATTCCGAATGTTTTGTGGCCCATCTTCACTCAATTCGACGCGATGACTAATCTTTCGATGCGTTGGGGGTGTTTTTTTTAATTTGTTGTCTACTTCTTCTGTCGTGTATTTGTCTGAAGTAGTTGACAACAAATTAATAAAAATCCACGAAACTGGTTACAAAAATGTAAAATTTGTTTATAATTAAACAGCCCTTATTTCCAATAATCTTAAAAAAATTGTTAAAAATGTCGCCTTCGCCGACATTATGTTAGGTACTTTAATTCGACTCTTTCTACTGCATATGCAAATTATATATAAACAGATAATATATAATATAAACAAATCTAATATAAGCAAATAGTTTATTTAGGGTAAGTACATAAACAGGATACACTGCCCTGAAGATAAAGCGACAGCTCCAAAACCTGCCTGCGCAGTTTTTTTAATTTCTGCATTTGTTTGGGTAACATTTCCTGCTAATTCTACTAAAACTCAGGCTGCAGTTTTTGAACTTATTTGCGGCATTTTCTGCAATAAACTTTGCGTAAAGCAAATTACTGCAAACGAAAAAGCTGTAATAAAATTTTTTGTGAATAATATTGGAATCGCGTTTGGCTCATATAAAACAAGAATATTTAAGACTATTAACAAAAAACTTTTTTTTTTAAATTATCTAGCTTATTTGACTCAAAATTATCAATAAATAAACAATGTAAATAACTGTGTTAATTAAATCCACGCACCAGATAACATTTCTAGCATTGGCAGCTTTCAAAATGTTGAAGTTACAATCCTTTGTAATCATAGTTTTAATTTTAAAAATTCTTGTATTTTCATAATCTGTCCGTTCAAAACAATTTATTTTTGTTAAACAACAAATGCGCATTGTTTAAAACAAATTAAAAAATTAAAACAAATGAACACAGAAATAAATAAATACAATTAAATCTGGTTTAGAAATCATACCAAAATTATGTAAAAAAGTTTTATAACAATAATGCAAAATATCACTCTATTCAATACTTTAAAATAAAATTGTTATAACCGGTTTAAATAGCATAATAATCAATTTGTTAATAAAATTAATAAAATAATAGATCATTGCATTTGTGGCAACTTAAATAAAAAAAATTTGGTTAACTAATAATTCGAAATATAACACAATTTTCGTGTGTTGACACTTTTACAGTGCTCAATTATTAAAACACTTAACAGAGTGTTTTAATAATTAAGTGCGTGTATTGAGAATTTAAATCTGCTTGCGCATTTGAAGTTCGTCGAGCTGTAATATAGATAAATCATCTTGTATATTGATTTTGGTTATACCTATAAAATAATTTTATATCTGTTTATACATATCTAAAAAAATTAATTAAACTGTTTAACGCTCAATTTTGACACGACTAATTGGTAAATGTGTACAATATAGATTTTCGACTAATTAATCATTTTGATAAATATTATTTTAAAGAGATTGTTGTGGTAGATTATCAGAAAATTCTACCACTATCAAGAACAGAAAAAATAGCAATATGGGTAAAGATGTATTACGAAATTAGAAATTATTATATACTTGCTATAATTGCTGTTTTTTTTTATAAAATGGTCCTTAGGAAGACAGTCAGAAGCATAAACCCGAGTTTAGTCTCATAGTGGGGTGTTATGTATAAATAAACTCGAGTTAGTTGATGAATTAGGTTGTTAATAAAGTGAGTCGTAGATGAATTGGTCTGTTGATGAGTTGGGCTGTTTTAAGTCTGTTGGTTTATTAATTATTTAACACCTTAATTGCACTAGCAATCAAATTTTTAAAGTGTATAAATGTATTAGAATATTACAACAAAATTACAGTTTGTTTAATGTAGATTCCTTCGTTCTCTTTCTTCCTGTAATTTTTTGTAATTATATTTTAAATTTTAGTAAATTGACTGTACTTTTAGATTCAATTAAGTGTTGAATTTCCTGCTGAATCGATTAGTGTTTTCGCTGCTTTTACTTGAGCTAAAAATGCCACAAAAAACTGCAAATTTTTCGAGAAAACTCCTTTTGAATGTAAAATCCGAAAATGACGAGATGTATGTGTAGGTCGAGCTTACAACACAATTAGCAATTCGTGAGCTTTTGGGAGAACACAATCCGTTTAATCCTCTACTTTCCGGTCTTACAAGCTTTATTTCCGTTTGTTAATTTATTCGCTTTTGAAAATAGTGTTTGATTGGGTTTTTGGGCGGAAATCGGTCATTGGCAAAGGTGTCTGTGAGGATGTGACCGGCCGGAAATGAGGTGGGAGGTGTATTAACCTCCCGCCTATTTCGTGCAGCTCGAGGTAATGAGAATTCAAATCCGTGGATTAAGAGGAGGCCGGTGTTAAAGTTTAAAGGCGATGCAATATTAGATCCGATGACACGGCTTGCATGCTAACGAGATTTCGCAAATTAACGCTCTACATTTTGTATTATTGACCAGAGAATTTTTCTGTTTTCCACGATATTACAAATCAAAACGATGGATATTTATCCTGGAGAAATATCAAAACATTTACATTTCTGCAACTACAGCACTATATCAGCAAAATCGGAAATGGTTGAAAAATTCAATGTTAGGCAATTAGAACTAAAGCTGGGGTCAGGAAAAGTTGCTCTTTCACAATAGACCAGGACAAAGGAGTCGACAAAACGGCGAAAAAAGAGGAAATTACTCAATAGGTTCGAACCTCAATCTAGAGAATTTTAGATATACACGTTGCATGCGTTTAGTAATTTTCATAAAACTAATCGCAGTTCAACATTAAAATGACATTTAAACTTTATCACTAATCTAATCTAATCTGAAAGTGACGTTATACTATGTTCCAAGTTACACTTAATAAACATTTTGTTCAGGATCTACCCAAATTAATAAGAGCGCACCCGCTGTAGGTTAAAGCCCCCTGTGTTCAAAATTATTTTTGTTGCCCTCTTACTCTTCAAAAATAAATAAGACTATATTACCAGATTATCAAAAATACCAAATTTTTAAAACATCTTAGATTGCTATGATTTCCAGAAACTGTTAAAGATTTCTAATAAATACTAATAAGTTCCAAAAAATACTGTCTAATACATTATAAATTTTTAAAACTACTAAAGAATACTCACAAAGTTGGCAATATCAAAAAATTCAAAAGAAAGAATGCCACTAAATTATAAATAAAAATATTTTGATTATTAGAAAATTACCAGAAAATCAAAATATCCACAATAAATTTGGATTACTTAGTGTTCAATCTTTGATTAAACAGACTTTTTCATTATTAATTCTCACAAATTCTAAACGGATGTTGCGTTATTTTTCAGCGCTTTTAGTTACACATCCTCATTGTTTCGTAATAAATATTAAACCTTAGTAATTAATTAACCGTAGAGCAATGACTTACTTCGCTTGCATTTAATAACTTCCATTTTTACAGCGACTATATAAATGGTTATAAATCAAGTTTAATTCTCTTTGTTTAGAAATTACTTTTTATGTTATTCTGGTTTAGAACCACTGTAAATAGTTTATATATTGTTAAGTTTTTGAATAAATAAATTAGTATAGAACGAACCCTCAAGTTTTATTACTCCTGCATCATCGAACACTTAGAGTTTACCATTTTGTCATTTTCTTTTTTACTAATTTTCAAAAACTACCAAAGATTTCTACTGAACACTTTTGAATTCCAAAGATGCATTCCAATATAATACAAATTGCTAGAATTATCAAAAAAAAACCAATTAGATACCGTTAGAATTTTGTTTTGAATATCGTGAGACTACCAGCACAACTGCAAAATTTTTACTACAAAAAAATCGATTATTTGCAGATTAACATCTACAAAAATCACACAGTAATTCCCTGTATTTACAAACTGATTACCTAGTTAGCCTAGCCCCTCGTTAGAAGTAAGAATTAAAAAACAAAATATGTAAAAAGTAATGAAACTAAAAATATATTTTTTACCCTTAATATAATTACAAAATAGCTCTTTTTTTACCTAAAAAAACTTTTTCAGAAATTTTGAAATCGCCAACGTCTCAAATCTGATTCTGCACAATAAACCTCTAACAAGTAAACACTTCAAATATCTAAGAATTATTTTTGATGACCTAATAGGCTAAAAACAACATTAAAACTACCTACGAAAAGAATGGTACAAACGTCTCGGACTATTAAAAGTACTGGCCAACTATGCTTGAGAAGCAAAATCAGAAATGGTATTAAGAATTTATAACATACTTATTTAATTTTTTTTGAACTACGGCTGTATTGTATTCACTGTATCCAACAAATTTTAAAATTTTTAAAAACCATCGAAAATTTTGAGTTTAGAATTTTTTTGGAGACTTTTCTTACTACCCTTATCTAGATTCTTTACCTACACAAACTTTTTAAACTCTGTATTTTGTTTTTAAATATGCTTATACATATTTCAATTAATTTCTAAAAAAAGAAAAGAATTGCCGCTCTAATTTATTGTCGCAGAAAGCCACTACTGAATAATTTAAACTACATATTTCCAACTGTTACAACACAAAAATAACGCAAGACTAACAGACCTCCTCAATGTATTCAACAATATTATAAATTTTTTCTGCGTCAAACAACCTTTAAAGTGCTACGACTGTAGCAGTGCAAAAATCCAGTTCAAATTCAGTTTCATGAAGCTGAAAAGTATCGTTACAAGCAATTTAAAATAAAAAATAAGAAAAAAAAAGTTTGAAAAATGGCTTCAGAAAATACTAGAAAAATTTCGCGCCAGAAACGCATCGCGGCTTAAAATCATACGAAGTTATCAATCGCTTCCAATTAAATAGAAAAAGGTTACAAACTATCTGGTATATTCAATAAAGACGTTCAATTATATAAGGAGAGAGACTAAGCGTAAGTTAATCAGTCAGTTTGTGAGAACCAGACAAGCGAACAACGTAGGCTATATTCTCATAAGTGACGTGATTGAATTAAGTTATTATATGGTTGGTGTACATAGCGAAAGTAAATTATTCGTTATTAATCCAACTCTTTGTATAAAAAAATCCTGAGTTTGCGCAAACGTTGCAGTATGTTTACATAATCTAATTTCTAATTTCTCCTACTGCCATTTAAAAAAATGGGCTACCTGACAGTAAAGAAAAAAAAATCCAAAAATTCAGAAAGCTTTTCTTTGAAATGTGTTCAATGCAGTGATGCTCAACGTGGTCTTTAAGAAGCTATTTTTCAACAATAGAACTACTTATGACCTAACTCTCAAAGCAACTTTCGAAAAATCGAACCTGAAATAGAAAATTGGAATATCAATAGAAGAACCAGAAAAAAGCAAGTTATCCTGTTTCACATGCGTCTAAGCCATGCAAGATTAACCTAAAGACACCTAATACAAAAAGCAAAATCCCCCTAATGCACTCACTGTCAATAACCAATAACAGTTAGACATATACTGCCGCAGTGTTTAAAATATTCAAATTAACACCAAGATTGTCAACTAAAAGCAGTATTCTGCAACAATACTTTAAGGGCTTAATTCTAAATTAGAATTACGTCGGTGTAATTTGAGCTGCTAGGGACAACGTCGTAACTTTGCGGTACTCCGATGGAGTAGTGATTTAAAATTCCAGTACAAGTGAACAAATAATCTTAGATCTTTGAAGTTAACAAATTTGTTCTAATTATACGAGGGTAGATTTCTATGCTGCATTCCTAACCTCCTTATATAGTGCAACTACAGTGGCATTATATTTTCTTATTTTTTAACATAGTTTTTTTTTACAATAATGCACTTTGTCCATCGGTATTTCAATATCTCAACAGCCTCTTGACGAAATTTTTGCTCAATTTCTGCTAACCACCTCTCTGCGGCTTGCATCAGTTCATTATTAATAGAAAATATTAGGGGCAAAACCTGGCAAATATAGTAGGTGCTGCACTAATTCAAAGCGTGTTTAGTGTATAGCATCTATAGCAATACAAGATGTATTGCTGTGAGTATTATCCTGGTGGAACAGCACACTGTTTCTTAATTTTTTTTTTAGCGTTTTTTTTAAAGAGTGTTTTGCAATTTAGAAATTAATTGGGCGTGTTAACCCTTTGTCCTTTCTGCAAATAGTCGGTCAGAATTATTTTTTGAGTAAACCAGAACACAAACAGCAAAATCTTTCTAGTAGACAGTATGACTTTGAATTTGTTTGGAAGAGGAAAACTGAGATGTTTTCACTTTTTACTTTGCGCTTTGGTCTTGGAATCATAGAATTGCACCCATGACTTGTTTATGGTAACATACTGATTAAGAAAGTTTTCTTTGTTTGCTTGGTATCTTTCCAAAAGACGCTCATAAATCATGTTCTTTCTTTGACGGTACTTTCTTATATAGTTTAAGAATAAACCACAGTACATCGACGCTTTAAGATGCAAATTTGATATTTTATAGATATGATCTACACTCAACCCCAAAATTAACCGGACACTTGATTTTTGTTCCGTAAATTTGCGAAAACGCTTTCTACATTGAATTTATATGGCTTTATACATAAAAAACTACTAAAAGAAAGAATATTCAAGTTTTTTGGGTTAACCCCTATCACGCATATTACTTTTTGTACCTATTTTCTTAGGCGGCTTCCAATCAGAAAAGTTTTGTTTGATGTACACGTCTGTCAAATTTGTGTCGATAGCTGGTTCTGGTTTGTTTAATTTGGCTTTTTGGGGAAGAGATTTGTTGTAGAAGCGGTTCATATTGTAATGAGTCCCGAAGAAGCTTCCCAGGCTGTTGCTTTATAATGATGGTATAAAGGTATAATGATGGACGCAGCATATGATTTATTGCAAATGTGCTTGGCTTTCCTAAAAACACAGTATCCGATGCAACACAAAGGTTCAGGGCAACTGGTTCCTATTCTAAAAGACCTAGACAAGGCAAAAAAAAGTGACAAATAAAGTGGAAGACCGATTCCTTCGATTACAAATGCTGCGAGAACGGACTCTTCCTGCTACAGCTTTGGCGAAGAGACTGGCGGATGTTCATGGGATTTCTGCTAATATTGTTTTAAGAAGGTTGAAAAAAACAATTTGACATCACATCCACCTGCTACTGGCTCTAAGTTGAACGCAGATCATCGCAGACAGCGAATGGCATTTGCGCGAAATCATGTTGATTGGAATATGGACGAATGGGGCTCCGTTCACTTTACGGATGAGTCGTGTTTCACTAGGTATTCACTGATCGTCGTCAACGGGTATTTAGACGCCCGGAGGAAGGCATGACCAGTGTTGCTTTGCGCCTAGAGTAGCATTTGGTGATGGAGGTGTAATGGAAAGGGATTTCTTTGGAGGCTCATCCAGCTCTTGTAACGGTGCGGAGAGGTAGCATTAAGGCTGACTGGTACATTAGGGAGTGTTTACAAGAGCATGTGGTTCTTTTTGTGCCATTTGTAGGGAAACAGTTTCTCTTAATGCACGACAATGCGCGCCCTCACACAGCTCAGATTACGCGTCAGTACCTTCACGACGTTAATGTTCAGGTGCTAAGGTAGCCACCCATGAGCCATGACCTAAACCCCATTCAGCACATATATGACAATTTAGAGAAAAGGATTAGGCAGAACTATGGCGAGTTTCATACAAAAGTTGAGGTGGAACAGGCGTTGCTGAATGAGTGGGAGCTAATAGCGCAAGATAAGATCGCAGACTTGATTGCAAGTATGCCTCAACGAATGAGAGCTGTAATTCAAGCGAGAGGAGGAAATACTTGCTACTGAAACCATTTTTTTGCAGTTTTCTTAATTTTGTTTTGCTTTGTTTTGTTACTTAAAATCAAATTTTTGTTTAATTTGTAAATAAATATTTATTTTTGAACATTATTAATCAAAATTATTTTTATTTCAATTTAAATGTTTATTATTGCACATTTTCAATTAAAATTATTTTGATTCAAATTTTCGTTACTGATATTTTTCCAAAAAAATTTAGTGTCCGATTAATTTTAGGGTCGAGTGTCAAATATCAGCTAACTAACTGTCAAAAACATTAATCAAGTATTCAGTTAGAAACAGGTCAGAGGTAGAGCATAGAAATCTACCCTCGTATAAAAGATATTTTTTTTATTTGCTCTTGTCCAAAACTCCAAAAATAGGCAAGAGATTTTACTTTGCATAGATTACGTTGTTTTTTAAAATTAATTAAAACATAGAGAGATGTGAATTAATATCAACATTGTTAACAATACCTTTGATAGTGCATCAAGAGACAGTTCATTTGGATCACTTGTAATTTTCCCAAAGACTATATGCAGAAAGATATCTCTATCGAGTGATTCCAACTGACAAAATTTTTAGAAGTCTTGAAGCACAATTGCGTTAAAGCTGACCTCTCTTTAAAAAAATCCGAAACAAAATTGCGGCAGAAGAAAATAATGAAATTGTTGTAATTCAGGAGATTACAAAAAATCTACATATTAGACAATATGTTGTGGCATAAAATTTAAGAATTAGCCAAAGTTATGTTTTTAAATAATACGCGCTAATAAATTCCATCCCTACCATGTTACAACTCTAAAAATAACGAATTAATAAGTAGTCATTCAATTTGACAAGTTACGAGAAAACTGGCATAAATTGATAATCTTTGGGTAACGTTAATATTTTCATTAAAATGAAAATTTTTTTCAAGAATGCTGCTTAATGTGTAACTTTGGTTGCATATACATTTGTCATAATTCGTGAATAACCTTGTAATATGTACATAGATAACCAAAGTGCAATTATTTTTTGAAAGAATATTTGATCAGTTAGTTTACCAGAGCTTCCAGAGCCGGATTAACTCAAATCACTGTCTCTTTGAAGTCTTGTCTGTGTTCGTTGTCCTCACTGGCCTATAAAACAGCGCAGTTCTGTAAATTAAATTTTTTTTGATTTCTTGTTATTTTTGGATAATTTTTTTTAGTATTTTTTAGGAGTCTAGTAATAATTATGCAACATCCTGTATGAAACAAATGAAATTTCTTGAGTTATTTTTGTTGGAGTATATTTCTTTTAGCGGATAATTAAAATGAAAGCATTGTTTTGTTTCATTTTTCTCGAACCGGTTTGAATAATTGAAAACTTGGGAGAATATAAATGATACAGAATGGAATTTGAGTCGAGCTTCTCGAATGGTTTTAAGATTGAAATAATTATATAAGCGTTAACGGAAATAGATCTCGAGTATTAATAAGCAAATGTTGGAAGCAGAAAATGGATCAAATAAGAGAATTCACTCACTTGTTTTTGAATTATCAGATTAATTAACAAGACTGACTTAATCAAAAATTCTAAATTCTTTATACAAGCAGTAAAAATTTTGTTGCTACTTTGAATACATTAACACTTTTCTGTTAACGACCAGAACTTTTCTTTATTAACTTTTTACTGCACCAATTTAAAATTTTCCAAGTAATAAAAAGAAAACAAATCTTCCAAATTAATTCAACGATCGATAAACTTGTCATAATATTATTTCGTTTTAGTTTACTTTTCAATTAAGGAGTCATCAAAGCTGACAAACGAGCGAATAATTGATTCCACCGTTTTATCACACTTCAACTTAATTACACCAAGTGGCTCTTGTTAAATCAAAAATTCTACCCTTACAATAAATTACGAAGTGCTTACAAAAGTTCTTAAAGTTTTGTACACTTTAAATAACATCCTTAAAAAAACCTAAATAATTCCCAAAAAATTTTTTTTATTTATGTACTAATCGCTATCTCTCTTCTCTTAACAACAAGAAAAGAAGTGAGGATAAGCTCATTACCTGAGTTTATTAGTCGACTTTTATTTCTATACCTATTCCTAACCAAGTAATTTTCGGCTAAACTAACAACATTAAAAAAATAATAAAAACAAATGTTGAATAGTTATAAAAATAAAGCTTTCTAGAATATTGCAATAAATGTGCAAATTTATTTTTTTTAATTTATAAAATTGGATTAATAACGCATAATTTATTTCTGGTAAATACACACAACAATAATTTGATAAAAAAATAACTCGATATTTACACAGTAGTAACAATGATTGCCGATTTAATAACGTTGCATTAATAGGATTTCAATTCGCTCGCTCACTTTTCAATTTCCATTAACTCGGTTATTGTCTTCGCATATTTAGTTTATTTTTTAGTAAAAATAAGTTTAAAATAACCTTTTTAAATAAAATATTGCTTTATCAACTTTTTAAATGTTTCCATTCCTAGCTTTTTCAATTCAAAATATGTAAAATTTAAAAAAAAAATATTTTTTTTGTCTAAGCCAACAAATGCTTGATTAAATAAGTGATGGCTTATCAACATATCTGCCTCCTATGAATCCTATGAATATTTGGTCCAGTTAAATCAAGTAATTATATTGAAACAAAAAAAAATCTACACTTCTAAAAATTTTTGCTAGTTTTATTACAAATTTAAACCAGTTAGCCTAAAAGTCGACTGCAAAAATGGGTGTATTAATTACCGGATAAAATTAAAAAAAAATACTATTTATTGCTACAAATATCGTTGAAAGCTCTTATTTCTCCCTCAAAAAAAGTTGAAGTTACCTCATTGTTTAAAGGCTTATCCCACTATTTGAGTGTTTTATAGGTTAATTTTGACACACACAAAAACATGTTCTCTGGGAAATACTGATTATCTAGTGCAGCAAAATTTTGTTTGAATAAAATTATAACCTGGTATAACGCTGACATGACATTTCATGTATTCTCCCTTACGTACAATACTACCAAAAGCATTACCAACCTTAAAAAAAATAGTACTAGTTACTTTTGAGCACTTAAATGAGTGCGGAATAAGCTAATATGACACCTAGATAAGTATCGTATGGAGCTTTATTAAAGACGCAAGATAAAAAAACTATATAATTGCTTTTTTATTTATACTTGTAATAGCAAAATTTTGCTACATTTACATTTTTTTTAAATACAAGTTTAATAAGAATTAATTTTTAGGTTTTATTTATGGTATCAGTTAAGATAAGACAATTTTTTTGCAGATTCTCATTTTTAGTGCTGTATTTTTAGTTAAAATATTGCTCTATACTGCTCTATACAACTGATAAACTCAGACAACGAATTTATTCCCAATTCTCCCCTCTTCTGTAAATATATTTTTATAGTATTTATAACTTGTTATTAATTTTGTATTTTACTATTTTTGTTATATAATTTTTTGTAGGTTTCTCTAAATAACTAACATTATTATCATATTAAACTGGCTTTTAGCAAATTAAAAGCAATATTAAAAATGGTGGATGCGCCAGGATATTGTTAAAAAAAATGTTTATCCCCAATTACCTTATAATTGAAGTTTTATCCACACTTACAAATCGGATAAAGTAATATTTTATCCACTAGTGGAATAATGAAATCACTTTATCCCATTAGTGGAATAATGAAAAAATACAATCGCGTTCTATTTATTATTAATAATGACATTAACATTTACATTAATAGACATTTCGTTTTTTGTTTTATAATATTTTACTTTGTTTCCATTAATAAGAAGCTTGTTGTTGTTAACGGTTCTAGAATGAATAGTAGTTGTAGGAACAATAAACGTCTTCTCTAGTAAGGAACGACTAGTACCAGGAGAACCTTGGATTTTCCTTGCGATATCAAGCTTATTAGATACAGAATCTTCAATATAAGTTTCTGCTATGGCGGAGCTCCCCCACCATGTCGTTTAATTGTTGTAAGATTAGCACCTCCATTGACAAGTAAAGTTGTTGACGTGCGCCTCATACAATAGCCGGTATAAGCTTCTGCGTTCGCCAGATTCAAAAACAAAGCAACTTTAAAAGGAACTTTTGATAAAGCGATAATTCAAACAAGTTGCGATGTACATTTTTGATTAACGTATCGTAAAAAGAGTCTTTCAATGGATAACTTCTTCGGACGTAAAGACATGTTTATCCTACACTTCTCTACAGTGTTGATAAAAAATCTTTTTTCTATAATTGTGAATTTTTGTGAAACGCCCGTCTTGGTATTTGGTATCAAAACAATCAGGTATGCGCCCTTGTCTTCTACATCACTGATTTTTAAATTTGTCAGCTCACAGCATCGACAGCCACCAGACACCCCCATTATTACTTAAATGTCTTTATTGCCTAATTTAAAACAAATCAAAAGCGAAAATTAACACAAATTATCAAAAATACAACAAACTAAATATATAAATAAAAATTTTAATTCTTCTCCATTCTTCTCCTGGCACACTGACTTCTTTCATCCATTCTTTATTTTCTCCATTTTCGCTTAGGACTTTTTTCCTTCCATACTCACACATTTTTAACTCTGCACACTCTGACAAACAATGTTCTAACGTCTCCCTTTCTTCTCTACATAGTCTGCACATTCTATCCCAATCTTCTTTCCAAAACTCATTTTCCCTTTCTTCATTCCTGCATCTGAATCTTGCAACCATTTTTTTATTTTTACTTTTCATTTTATGGAGATAATTTGGTAGTTCGATGGCAACAATTAGGGCATATTTGGGATTATACCTTGATTCTTTTGTAGCCGCAATTCTTTCCTGTTTATCTATGTCAGCATTTCTTTGTTTTAGTCCTTCTTCCATTGTTCTTCCTTCTTCTCTCATTTCTTCAATTTCAGCACACGCATACCCCTTTTTCTCATAGTAGTCATCTCGTTCTATCCACCTGACATTTCCATTTGCTCTTTTAATTTCAACTCAGCATCGTCGCAGTATTTTGCATTCTTGTCGCATTCTTAAATTTTCCTCGAATCTCACCGCTCTTTTTCCTGTTTCTACTCTCAAATTTTCTCTCTTACTTTTTTCTCTTACTATGTACCTTGGCGTTTGTTTATTTAAACCTAAAACCCATTTTATATACTTTTCTTGCACACGCTCAATTTCTTCATATTCCTTCCATCCCCATACTTCTGCACCATACATTACGATGCTTTTCACCAAACTGTCAAATATCATCATTCTTCTTTTAAATTTTCACCAAATTTACGTTCTCCCAAACTCCAGACACTTCCCATTACTTTGTTTGCTTTTTTGACTACTTCCTTTATTTGTCCTTTGTTTGTCATACTACTATTTAATACATATCCCAAATATTTCAACTCTTTTACTTGTTCTATATTTTTTCCTTCCCATTTCCATTCACCTTCTTTTTCGATTCTTACTTTCTTTCCAAACACCATCATTTTTGTTTTATCTACATTAACTTGTAGTTTTTTGTTTCTTACATATCTTTCCATAACTTTTATCATTTCTTTGATTTCACATTTTCATTATTAATGCAATCTAAAATATTTCAAAATTTATTATCTTTAATGTCTATGTAATGACAGAGATTTCCTTGATCATCAAATATTCTATATCGCAAGCCCTTGTCAAAAACTCATCCACGTGTGCTCTTTCCAATACTGCAGCTTTCTTCGGTCTGTATCCTCTTGACTAATTTTTCAGATAGGCCATGAGCTTACTATATTTTCCAATGTCTACGATTTTATAGACTTTTATAGCGGCCTTCAACATGGAGTACTTCGACCACATGGATGAAATTGCATACCTCTTCTTCAAATTTAAGAAATACAATAGCCGAACTTCCTTATTTATTGTCATTACCCTTCGTTCTTCTTTCCATTCATTAAATTTTGAAAATTTTTTTTATAATATTTCCTGGACTTCGCAGGCAATAACTGGCAAGTTGCTTCTTCAGTTTCCTCAAGAATTGTCTCAGGAACAGTATCACTTTCTTCTATTTTCACCAGCTTGCACAGCGTTATGTACAAATGGAGTCGATAAACAATCGAAAATAAATAGCAACGATTCAACACCTTTCATGTTTTTTAGTTAATTTCAATGATTTTTGAGGTGACATCTACTGTCAGAGTGTAATGTCAAATTATTTTTTTATGACATGAGATGAAATTTTGGCGATTCTGATTTTAAATCGCTGTAATTGTGGATAAAACGTTATATTGGATTCGTGTTTTAGTCGCATTTTATCCACTTAAGAATATTAAAAGCTCTCTTGCGTGGATAAAACGCTGTCTAAAACACTTATACAATAAATAACTATTTTTTAGTCGTCGTAGAAGCTTATAATAAAAAACATGAGTTTTAAACCTGCTACAATGCGTTATTAATAATTTAATGCAAAATTGAGTTGCAACAATTAAACAATTGTTTGTGTTATTATTTATCGTACAAAATTAAGACAAACATCAATTAATTTAGAACAAAAGTCTGAAATCTAAATATATTACAAAATTAAATAATATTTTAGAAATATATAACATTTTGAAAATTTTTAGTAAATTCTTGTATTAAAATTTAAAATGAGTTTTTCCGAGTTTTCGTGAGCTTTTAATTTCCATATTCCTCGTTAATCGTTGAAGTCACGATCGAAAAACTTGTGCAGTTTTTCGTAAAACTCTGAAATTTAATTAAGGCGACTTTATACCAACAAAACAAGATTTGTATCGGCCAGAGACAACCTCAAGGGATTAACACCTAATCGGATTTTAGTTGCGCAACAGGTTTTGTTTAAATTATTGCCGATAGTTTTTCGGTAAATTAAAAACGATTTCCCTCCGGTTCGATATGTGCGATATTTGTCATTTCTACTCCGATTTCTTGTCGCTTTGTCTCCCATCCATCAAGGCTGAATTTTTCTCTCTCTGCTCTTGATTCGTATCAGTAATGGATGTCGTTAGTTGAATACACTATTATCCGGCCACTTTGAATAGATTCGTCGCAACAATGGCCGACCTAAAGGCCATCACACGCATTGTGAGCAACAGTTTGCTAGCGAAAAAAGCAAACGACATTCAAGATAATTAAGTGGATTTATTCAAATCGGAACGAATTTACATGATGCGATTGTTATGGGTTTACTAACAGACTTAAACTTTGATTAAGGTTTAGTCGGATTTGCGAAAACGACATTTAGCAACTGACCCAAAGGATTAATAATTACAAAATCGATGTTTCGAATATAAAACAATATTTAAATATTATACTAATCGGAAAAGTGGTTCATGGTCGGTTTATCTTCCTGTTCAATCAACACGATCGATTTTTTTTTAAACTTAGAAACTTAATGGTAAGCTGCATGTCACAAATTTTTTTTTCTTTAACGTCAAAAACACGAACCTTTGTTGTAACAAAACGATTTATGTGTAGAGTGATTTTGCATATTTTATATTAAAGCTGCTTTAATGTGGAATTTTTGCGTAAAATATACTATTGGGTGTGCAAAGCACGTATTCAAATGAAATTTAAAAGTTTTAAACGTGATTTGTGGCACTGTTATTGACCGGAGAGACCTAAAACAAACACTAACCAATTTAGCAAAAACACATTCATTTTCAAATATATATATAATTTTCAAATATATTCTTTTTTTTTACTTAATCAAACAGTGAATACACAGGGTGAAAACAAAATGGCGAAAAAACTGTACAGTACGTTGTAGGTGACTGTTAATAAAGCCCCGAAAAAATAATTTAAAAAATATTTGGACCTTAAATTAAACACCTTTAAAAACTAAGTTAGACAGTTGCTAAGGAAATTTTGAAAATAATTTTGCTATTTTTTCTATTTTTTTTTCTACAACATACTCCAGAGCTTCTTTGGAATTTTGTACTCACTTTGACTATTTTTTGTATTAAAAAACTTTGGTCAACGGCCTAATAAAACGTTTATTATTATTATTAATAAAATACACAGAGTAACCATAAATAGCCTCTTTTAGAGTAGGCGTTAAAAATCGATTGATAACAAAATATGCAGAACTACTAATTAATTAAAATTTATTAATTAATTAAAACGCAGAAAAAACACTAAAAAGTTTAATCATTTTTACATAAGAGTATTGAGAAATCTGAAATAAAATTTTGAACACAGTTCACAAATTTGGGCTAGCTCTCAGCCGTTTCATTAATATAAGTTCCTTTTACTAAACATTTTCTTTATTTAAAACAACCAATATTATTAGGTGTTTTGTTAGTTTTTTCAGTGATGTAAAAATCCAAAAATTGGGCACGAAATTTATGTCAGTTGAATAAATCAAATAAACCTTCTTGATTTTCAGTATTAATTACGTGATGTTCTACTTTTGCAAACACTCAAATTAGTTAATTCTTAATGTTAATAAAGTTTAAAAACACAATCATTAACTTCGTTAACTTTTTAGTTTTTTTTGTAATTTTGCACATCCGGGACCAAAATTGATACTTTAATCCCTACTGAGAGAGACTAAACTACTACTTTTACTTTTAAGAAACGTAAAGTAACATTTAAAACTCTTTAGAGTTTAAAATATAGACAAATTCAAATCACAAATATTTTTTTATTTATCAGAAGTAAAAGAGTAACGTATATACTTCAGGACTAAAGTGCCTTAATCCCTAAAGTGATTGGAGCTCCAAACTATCGCTCTCGGCATTAAATGATGCACTTTGGTCTTTTGATGTATAATATATTAAGTAATTCGAAACTATAGAACAATATTTAAACCGGAAATACAGCACTTTAAATTATAAAAATCTGCAAAATATTTTGGATTTTTGGATCACCTTATATAACTGTTATATCTAGGGTTGCTAACTTTTCGATATCGTGATAAAAAACATTGTCAAAGACTTATCAAAAATTGTTTTTTTAGGAAGGGAGGAAAGAGATTCAAAGAGGATCAAGTTTCCATTTTTTTTACCATTTTGATATAGTCTTTAGAACTTTTCTCGTGAGTAGGCTCTTAGACTTTTTTACATCCGGCTTTTCAAGAACAATTTAGGAGTCGAAAGCAATAATTATTCCAAAACGAAATGTTTTTACAGGGTTTATAAATACAAACTGTTGGTTTGGTTCCTAAATTCTATTAAAAATTTTAAAATATACATTTTTAAAAGACGGAAACGAGAATTATTGTAAATTACCTCTTCTAATCTCAGACTTTTTTTAATATCTTGCTCAAAAAACCATCCAATTTTAACACAATTTTTATATTAAAATGGAAAAAAATATTCCAAAATTATATGTTTTGTGTCTGTTATTTCTGTTTATTTGTTTATAAAATATTGTGTCGTTTTTAATGTTTTAGGGTTTACAAGGTCTGATAAGCACTGAGACGTTAGTAGTAAAGTAAGAAGAATATAAATAAAAGTCTAAAAAATAAAAATTTACTGCAATTTTTATAGAAAAATGCTCCTAAACTTTATTAAAAATTTAATATACCTACATAACTAAAATAAAGATTTTTGGATATTTAAAGCGAAAATTAAATAAAAAACTGTTTTGTAACTACCAAGACTTTCAGTCTCCAGCTCGAAAAATTATCTTGTTTTTTTACTATTCTTAACTTTTCTTTTTTTTTAGTAATCGCTTTCCTTATTCTTATTTTTTCCAAATATTGTTTCTCTAATTTTCATAAAATTTGGTTTCTTCAGGACTTCTCAATTGACGTTTCCAACTTCTTAAATCTTCCTTTATCGTTTGTTTTCGGTCTATATTTTCCTCTTTATTCTGAATTTTTATTTTTGTTATATCTAGGCCTAAAATCTTCAGTTGTTTTAGAATAGTCTAAACTACAATTTCAATTTTTTTTGTACAACATACATATTAATCTTCCAAGTTTTTTTGTTATTAAGTCATCTTATCTAATAGTATATTAAAGAGCGCGTTTTGAAAAGCCAACTTTGTGGCACGAATTCAAGTTTATAAAACAAGCGCGAGCGCGAGTTTTTATAAATAATAGTGCCACAATGACTTTAAAAAACAAGTTCTTTATGCTATTTTTTCTACCCTGCAGGTTTTACGTGATTTTTAAATAAAAAAGTTAATTATTTAATCTTTAGGGACTTTTGCGTTAGTACGAGTTAGTTGGTAATAAATGTCATTGAAGTATCAACGAAGTCATTGAACTTTGAAATGTTTTCAAATTTGTCTAAACTTCTGTGTAAGTAACTCACAAATGTTTCTTTTTCACCTACCGTATCGGTTATTGATTGAATACTCCAATTGGCATTAACACATTAAGGA
The DNA here is from genome assembly GCA_029207805.1 of Tribolium confusum. Taxonomy (NCBI): domain Eukaryota; kingdom Metazoa; phylum Arthropoda; class Insecta; order Coleoptera; family Tenebrionidae; genus Tribolium; species Tribolium confusum. The sequence continues at coordinate 7,758,257 of JALGAY010000007.1, read as the reverse complement.
AAATCTCCAAAAACCTTGTAAAATTATTTCTAAATTATTACACTAATTGCGATTCTCAGCGATTCCTCTCATCGTTTTTTAGACCAAGCAGTGCTATATACTCATCTAGCAAATAATTTGTAAATTATCAAATGATGTGTGTGTTGTAAATCGCCAAATTAAGACCAATTACAATTTTAGTTTTAAGTTTCATTTTAAAGATGTACGTTCTAACCTCAAAAGTTTATAAATTTTCCAACGTCGCGCAGCTTGTCTACCCGCACCGTTTTCGAATATTTTATGGGTTAATTACAACACACACACAAAACACTTTGTTGAGAAATAAGGCTGGTCATCAAGTGCAACAAAATTTATTCTATTACAGTTATTATCCTCTGACATAAAGGTGACGTTTCATTCCAGCGGCAGCGTTACCCAGTGTTACCAATCCGAAAACAGTAAATTGCACTAGTTGTTACCGCACACAATTTGAGTACGGAATTCCACACCCAAATCGGACTCTGTTTCCGACGCAAAGTAGAATTTTTTTATAGAATCTACTTTTTCAAATTATTCTAAAATGTTCTTCTGTTCTTCTTTTTCCACTAATCGTAATTCTTTTTATTGTTTTTTTCTCTTTACTATTAAATGCCTTATTTACGTAGGTTTCATAACTCAAGTCTGAATAGAACTTTTCTTTGTTTATACGTACCTATTTAAAATTTATTTTGGTGACTTAAAAGGACGTTTAAATAATTAATTTATATTTGAAAATCAACCAATTATAAATAGGTATGTCAATTTTCTAACGCTTGTTTGTTTTCTTTTTTAAAAAAAAAGTAGAAAAAAAACAAATTATGTCCTTTAAGTACATTTTAAAGACTATAAGAAGTCTATAAAATTAAAGGATTATTTTTTGAAATAAAGAACAGTTGGCAACCCTAATTATATCATGTAATAAAAAAAATATCTTCTAGAAGACTTAGAATGTTTTTGCCATCACAAATTATATTGAAAAAATTGAAAGAAATAAAGTCATAACTTAAAAAAAAATTTTTAATAGTTATTGTATTACAGCGTGTACTGATTGATTTTTGTTTTTTTACTAATTGATATTTACAATATTTTGAATAAATTTTACTCTTCTAACTAATATTTATAGACAAAAAGTAAAAAATGTTTGTAAATGCTAACAACCTGTTTGATACAGTGAGATACTTCTTCTATAGAATTTATCGATTAAAACAAAAAACCTGTGGTCGCTTTTCCACGTAAATGGCATTTGCAACTTAACTCCAAACCTTGAAATCTGAATCCTGAGATTCAGTTCCAAGTCAGCAATTATAAATTCTCCGAGTTTCAATTACATCAGAAATGGGAGTAAAATAAAAATGCAAAAAATGTTTAGAGTCATTTATTGATGAAACCCTTAAAAAAATTGTTTGGATTTTTTTCCATTGAATGCATGAAGTATCTTAAGAATGTGTGTCGGTATAGAATCGAGCGTGTTTATTAAAAATTCATCTACCGCGAAGGTTACACCTTAAACGCGTATACAAGGATTGCTTTCGTCCTTGCAACACACCATCAATAAAACACACGAGCGGCAAACGCTGGCCCCACTAAATTGCCTTGAGGATTAATGCCGCTTTGTCTATTAAAAATTCATAAACAACCACTAAAATAGGGAGGTTTACTATTTGAACGAGTTTTATGTCTCGCACGGGATTCTTAGCGTTTTGCATTGATTCAAGCTTAAAAAAATCGCTTTCTAACGAGATTAGGTCTTGTAAGGAATGTGGCGCCTTTCAAAAATTCATTTCGCTAAGAGCTATCCAAGAGTAATTTATTAAGGTTGAGTGAATGGCGCACAAGTTGGTATTGTATCGTGTACTGCCATACCGAGATACCATTAAACTAACATATAGTTTAAGTTGAATGGCGCTTGAAACGCAGCCCACGTCTGATTTCAGATAGTCCACTGTTTAACTTTTTGAATCGGTAAATGGTCACAAAGTTACCTCAATCTATCTTGATACAGAACTACTTCAAGGAAGTTTTAACACTTGACACGTACAAGACTCGATACATTGCTATCGACACTCTGTCTTTTAAACACCACCTCTTTATCGAAGGAAATAAGATTAACGTTAAAACCGTCACTTGAGGGCTAACGGCGACTTTGGGATGACAGATGAGATAAAACGAGCATGGAATAACAAACTTTTTGACCAGTAAATACAACTTTTTTGCCCCCAAATTTTACGAGATTATTATCAATTAGGTTCGAATCCTTGTAGAAACCAACACGCATTTATTTTTAAATTTTTTAAGACTAATAATAAAGCTACAATATAATTATTTTTTTAATAAATTATAAGATAAAAATTATTTGTGATATTAGTACAAGTTGTAGAAGAATAAAATAAAAACTAATCGATTAAGCACAATATTTTAGACTAGATACAATGCAAATCTTTTTCTTAATTGTTTACCAAAAAGTGAGAAATACGTCGCACAGCCTCACAATATTTTAAACAGTTATTTTGTATAATAATATTCTATAACGATGTATAATAATACAGCAACAACAAATAAACCACTCAATATTCACTCTACAATTGCCCTCGTTTTAATCATATCGCTCACTTTACTTGCTTGTCTGGCTCTAGCTAACTGACTAATTAATTTCCGGTTAGTCTCCTTCTTTATACAGTGTGAGTCTGTTAAAAGTATATCTTAACTTTTCTCAAAAACTAGTTATCACACCGACTTTAGAATTTGCTATTAAAAACTTTGTTTTTTTCTCTATGCATGTAAATTTTTTCAGAATTTTTCTGATACTACTTCTAATAAATATTAATTAATATTAACTTTTTTGAAAAAATATAAAATTTACGTTATTTCTAATGTCGTTCTAAATGATAAGATGTTGAAATATTGTTTTGTGGAAAAATATTAAAAATTTCTTTTAGATAATTGCAAAAAAGAATAAAATTTATTCGTTTTGTAAAACCTATTTTGAAAGAGCATTGCCGGGTTACTTAAAATCGATATAATAACTTGTTTTTGAAAAAGTTAAGATATACTTTTAACAGATTCACCGCGTATAATCAAACGTCCTTGCTAGAAAGTAACAGATGTTTAGTGACCTTTCTAAATTCAATTAAAAGTAATTTTTCTCGTATTTTCAAAAGCTATTTACTCAAATTTTCATTTCTTATTGTTATCTTAAATTGCTTTTAACAGTATATTAAATACGAAATGTTTGTTAATTGATTAATCAGTGTCAAGATTTCTGTAAAAAATATTACGACAAAGAAAATTGCAATTCTGACTGCGATAAAACATGTTGGTAATATTTTTTTATTACAGTACAATACAAATAAAATATTAAAATTTTTACTGTTTTTATTTATAACTTTGACGAATATATTTATTTTAAGTGCCATATCGTATGTCTATTTCTTTATGTTTATGTCGCCATTAAAACAGTGTAAAGGTTGAAACTAGAAATCAGCTACTTAGCTGATTTGCTTTTATTAGTTTCGTGAAGTGATTGTACAAAGCAAAAAAAGTGCTAATTATACAAGGTGAGTCTGCTAAAAGTGTTTCTTAACTTTTCTCAAAAACTGGTTATACTATCAACTTCAAAGTTTGGCATTAAAAACTTTGTTTTTTACACTACACAGGTGAATTTTTTCAGAATTTTTCTAATATTCTTTCTAATTAATATTAGTTAATTTGTTTAAAAAAATCTAAATATTTCCAATTTGTAACATTATTCTAAAAGAAAAGATTTCAAAATGTTATTTTGTGCAAAAAATATTTAAAAAAAATGTAGATAACCCCAAAAAATAATAACATTTATTTGATTCCTGAGACGCATTTTGGTGCAGCACTGCCAAGCTGAATCTGCCGTCTGCAGTAACTCGACAATACCTACCCCTCTAGAGTCCGATCGTCGAACAGGTATAGTAATAAAACCGCCCACTTTTGCCCGGGACATTTGCAATTGGCTGTTTTGAAAACTAGTGTTTTGGTATTACCAAGATCCCACCCACCCTCTTAGAAAAAAATGGCGTATTTAAGTTTGAAATTTTATATTTTTTCGAGTAATCTACATTTTTTAAAAAAAAAATTTTGCACAAAATAATACTTTAACATCTTTTCTTTTAGAATAATGATTAAAATTGAAAATATTTAGATTTTTTTAAAGAAATTAATTATTATTAACTAGAAGGAATATTGGAAAAATTCTGAAAAAAATCACCTGTGTAGTGCAAGAAACAAAGTTTTTAATGCCAAACTTTGAAGTTGATAGTATAACCAGTTTTTGAGAAAAGTTAAGAAACACTTTTAGCAGACTCACCTTGTATAATTAGCACTTTTTTTGCTTTGTACAATCACTTCACGAAACTAATAAAAGCAAATCAGCTAAGTAGCTAAAAACTATATGCTAAAGTAGTCATTTGGCATTTTTTTAAATAAAAGTTATAGTAATTATAATTTTCAGTGTGTATTAGTACTAGAAATTTGTATTACTTGCAAAAAAAATTGGCGAAAATAAATTTTATAATACATATAGAAGACATTGATAAAATATTAATTTATCCGAAACAAAAACATGAATAAATCCTAACTGTTAAAAACTACAATAAACATTACTAAAAGTATAAAAAATCTACGACTATTTAACGCTATAAATAAACTTTTATTTTAGTGCAGGAACAGCAAATATTTTTAATAAATATTGATTTTGTCATAACTAAAATATAAAACTTATATACATAAAAAGAAAACTTTACATATTATTAACAAATAAAGAAAAAATTTAGTTAATTAACTTGTAAACGAAATAATTTTTAATCTAAAAAAAAATAAAAATGGTGGATGCGCCAGGTTAACAGTTTATAAATTAAATGTAACGTAATTAGCAGTTAAAAATTGTTAAAAATAACCTTTGTTTATGTTTTTTTAATATTTGTATATATAACATAGTGTTAATTTAACGAAATTTAGCACCAAATATTTGCAATTAATAAAAATTTATTTTGCATAAATGGTGGATGCGCCGTGTTAAAAAAAGTTTTTTTCTGAAATTATTAAGTAATGTCATTATTGCAAAAAAGTTTTTGTAAATTAAAATTTACAATTAATTAAAAGAACAAAAATGGCTGTAAAGTAACTGAAGTAGTACTGTAAAAACTGTAAAATAAACTGACTAAAACAGAAAGTAACAAATTTTTAATTTTGTCAGTTTGGCGTTTTAATTTTCGTGTTTGTAACCACATTTTTGCTGTTTCAAAAAAAAATTTATTTATTATACGTCATAAAAGAGTTTTTACATGACTTGGACGCAACAATAAAACCAAAATTCTTTAACAATAAAGCAAATTTACTAAAAAAAAATTTTTATGTTTTACAATTGAATTTCTCATTTAACTAAAATGCGATTAACGAAAAATTGTATATAAAACTAATTTCCAAAAAGATCTAGTTAAAATTAATAAAATATTTGCAAATAAAAACAATTGTTAAAAAATCGGAATTAATTGAATTTTTGTAGAACCAAATTAATTAATTGGAATGGTAAACATTGATACAAGCAAGTAAATAATTTAGAAAAACAGTGTTAGTGTTTGCTAGAATTAGTTAGTTTAACAGTGCCAAAACAAACAAAATAACTGAAAAAATTAGTTTGTCGCTAATTAAAAAAATATATTTTTCTAGCTTGTTCAAAAAAAAATACAACAAATTAACTTAATTCAAAATTTTTATAACGTAAACTGTAAACAAAATCAAATTAATTTGCAAAAATAATTACAAATTTTATTAGACTGTAAATCACGCACGACTGACTACTTTCAAAGCTCAAGTAATATCTCGTTCTTCTGTTTTAGAAAAATTTTAATTCTTTGACTAGTTTTATAAACTTTTGTTTCTATTTATCCAACTTTACCTAAAATAACTACTTTGAATTTGTTTAAATAATTCTTTAAATTATTGCAAAAAAGAAAGAAAAAACAAATTATGAGAATAAATTTAATTAAACTGATTTAACTAAAAATTAACTAAATAAATAAGTATTTTAAATTTTTAATTTATGTTGTTTTTTTTGCCAAAAAACAGCCCTTATAAAAGGTAAAAATGCCACATAAAAATTTAAAAATTTTAACGTTATTGGTAAATTGAAACTAAAACTGGTTAAATTATTAATAAATTTTGTATTTAACACAATGTCAATTTAACAATATTTATCACAAAATTATTTATAATAAATAAAATTTTAATTAAAAAATGGTGGATGCGCCGGGATAAAAATTAAAAAAATGTTATTTACTTTACTAATGGCGATAAAACGTTGAAACATAAACTAATCAATACAACAAAACATTTGGCATTAAACAATAGCAAATTTGAATTAGGATCAAAAAGGTGTTTTAAAATTGAAAAAAAAAATACAAATCATTCGTGTAATAATTCGTCTATTTATCCAACTTTACCTAAAATAAGTATTTTGAATTTGTTTAAGTTATTCTTTAAATTATTGCAAAAAAAGAAAGAAAAAACAAATTATGAGAATAAATTTAATTAAACTGTTTTAACTAAAAATTAACTAAATGAATAAGTATTTTAAATTTTTAATTTATGTTGGTTTTTTTTGCCAAAAAACAGCCCTTATAAAAGGTAAAAATGCCACATAAAAATTTAAAAATTTTAACGTTATTGGTAAATTGAAACTAAAACTGATTAAATTATCAATAAATTTTGTATTTAACGCAATGTCAATTTAACAATAATTATCACAAAATTATTTATAATAAATAAAATTCTAATTAAAAAATGGTGAATGCGCCGGGATAAAAATTAAAAAAATGTTATTTACTTTGCTAATGGCGATAAAACGTTGAAACAAAAACTAATCAATACAACAAAAATTTTACATAAAAGAACAGCAAATTTTAATTAGGATTAAAAGAGTGTTTTAAAATTAAAAAAAAATACAAATCATTCGTGTAATTACTTAAAATTAAGTAGGTCTACAAGCTTAAAAAAAATGACATGTCTAGTCATAAAAATAAAATTATAGCCGTGATTTTTAATCGTTTAAACTGTTTTAATAGTTTTACGGCCCATGGGCGTAACGTTTGATTTTTTTTCTTAACTAAGTCAAGTTGTAAACACGCAATTTTATTCTGTTGTACATAAAAATTATTTGTGACGTTATTAATTTTCACATAAAGTTAAATCTAACATTAGTTAATTTAACAGTAAATTCTATATTATTATAACAATAAAAATGGTAATAACAATAAAGAGCAGATAAAAGTATTATAATTATTTTCCTTCCTAAAAAGTTCGTTGTTTTTTGTGTTTTAAAAATAAAATTATCTTTCCGCAAAGTCAGCGATAAGACTGTAATTACCCTTCAAATGAAGTTGGCTAAAGCTAAAAACTTCTTAAAAGTTAAATAAACCTATTGTTTGGGTGCGTGTCGTTTCCTCGATCAATATCTCTCCCCTCCTATAATTTTTAAATGCGAGATTTGTGCTGAAAAGTCGTTCTACAGGTTACGCTGACCTTTTCAGAGAAGAAAATAACATTTCCGAACCGAATTTCTAATTCTTACTGTGTCTACTTTTAATCAAATAAAATTACCAAAAACATATTTATTCATTTTTCATTTCACTTTCAGATTGTATGAAAAAAGCAGCTCTGTAATTAATTTCAGAGCGAAACGACGGAATTTTAATGAAAACGTTTCGGTAAATATAAATTGGACGTCATCAGTTTTGACGTTTCACTAAACTCTTCTTAATTTAATTAAGACAGAGTTTTAGAAAAAAATATTTTTGAATCAATCATGACGTTATAAACTTGCAAAATAGGGCTTTTGTCGACGACAATTTAATTATTCGAGCTTTAGTCGTGTCATAATAAAGAACCATTTTAAATTTTAAATCGGTGTAAATCTTTTAAGATACTTGTTTTAAGAAGAAATCCCTTTTGTCACAATAAGATAAATTTGTAAAACTTATTTCCATAGAATTGAGCCATTCATCGTAGAGGGATCTATTGAATTTTTCAAAGGCGAAAGCTTTAAAACGTGGTTTTTATAGACGGGTGTTTGCAAAAACGACACACTTTCATTCTTTAGCCAAACATAAAATAAAAACAACAACCAGAAATAATCAAAAACAACAAAGAGGATATCACACATACGAAAAAATTTGAAATTTTTCTACCTTCACGAATTTTATAAATGAAGTTGCTAAATTTTAAACGTGATTTGTGGCTTTATTATTTATTGTAAGATTTTAAAACTAACACCAGTCGATTCAACTAAAAATTCTGTATCAGAAACATGTCTTATAGTTTAAAATTATTGTGTTGTAAGCCCGAGGTTTAAAATTATTAACACAATATTTTTTAATTATTTAAATTTAAATAAATTAAATAGCCAAATTTTAAATGTGATTTGTAGCTTTATTATTTTTTGTAAAATTTTTGAGCTAACACCAATCGATTTAGCAAAAAATTCTGTTTCAGAAACAAGTTTTATTGTTAAAAATTACTCTGTTGTAAACCCGAGAATTAAAATAATGAAAGATGCATACTGCTTTAGACCAGTTTTAAAAGTGTTTAAAAGTGATTTGTGACCCGACTTGTAATAATAGAAACTTGAAACAAACGCTAATCAATTCGCAAAACAATTACTATAAATTCCAAATTAAAATAATTAAATATAAGATTTAGACCAGTATTAAAACTGTTAAAACTACTAGATTTTTTAAAATTTTTATTATTAAGTCTTTTATTTAGTCGTAAACAAACCTTTTCCAAAAATTTGAATCACGTACATTCAGTGAACGGTAAGCAATTAAATCTAAAAAACAATTTTGCGATTTATTTATTAAAATTAAATGTACAATTATTATAATTAATAGTAGTAATACCACTCGCATTTGAGTTTCTAGTGTTAATAGACAAACTTTCCTAAGTAGAAGTCCCAGGTTGTTGTAATAGTCCACCAACATCGCTGTGTAAAATTTTATGAGCAAATTCAATTTTGTTTTGGAGGGAATCTTCCACGTAACTCTCGGCCACCGTTGATGAACGCCACCCACCATGTCTTTTTAGTCCCAACACATCAACTCCGTTATTCGCCAAAAGTGTAGCCGATGTGCGTCGAAACGAGTGTCCAGTAAAACCTTCAGGGGCTTGCAACTTTAAATACTTTGCAATTTTTGACGGCCAGCCTCCAATTGTGCCTTTTCCTGTGACTTGCCTAGTGCATTTGCCATTTCGATAGTTCAGAAATAAATGATCTGACGTTAGGTTGCTTGGTCGAATACTTATGTATTTTCAAAGTATTTCCAAATAATGAACTGCTTCATTTTCTTTATTAATAACTGTGAACGTTCGCTGAATCTTCGTTTTTGTATTTGAAATATTTACTATAAACATTTCTTCATGTTCTTCTATGTCACTCATTTTAATATTGTACAATTCCTCTCGTCTACAAGCGCCCGATACTCCCAATATCATTGCTACCTGCAAATATATTGTTTCCTTAGAACTCAGATGTACCACCTCATCATCTACAACATACCTTTTGAATTAAAAATTGTTCGTCTGGTGCTTCATTCAAGAATTTTTCCATGTCTTCTCTGGTAAAAATTTTAGCCTTCTTAGGCCGATATCCAATATTTTTTCTCTTAAGATAAGCAATTAATGTAGCAAACTTAGAAATATCGATAGCATCATGGAGAAAAATTGTACTCTTCAGCATAGAATACTCCGCCCATAAACTGCCTGGGGCCTTCAAGTGTCCACTTCTCACCACAAAATACGCTAACAAGCTCTTTTCATTTACAGAAATCTTCTTTGCTTCACGCCATTCCTCAAACAACTTGTATGTCTGTTCATATCGGGCTTTAGATTTTTCTGGAATTATTGCCGAACATCCTTCTTGCCAAGCGTCTTCTAAATCATCCGGTAGATCATCACTATCGCTCATATTTGCTTCGAAAACGGAACCACAAAACAGAACTATGTAGGAATGATTGTATCAAAAAGACAATTTTACTTGTTTGGAACAAAACCATAGCAACCATGGAACAGCCACCCAAAGTTTTCAGTTTCAATCTTCCCGATTATCACAAATGTATTGATATAAATTATTATTATTATTATTATTATTATTATTATTATTATTATTATTATTATTCTAGAAACTCCAATCGCGCAAAAAACGTTATAAGCATGTCGAACGTTAAGGATTACCGTTCTCCATACTTAATATACTATTTGTTGTAATAATTTTATATTTAATTAGGATTTTATATTTGTTTTCTAATTTTCAGGTAAAAGTTACTATTTCTTTAAAACTAAATCATTTTTAAATTTGTTTAAAAACTTGTTTAAAAATGATTTGTGACATCATTAATATTAATAAAAAAAATTTTCTAACACCAACCGATGTGGTAAAAAATTTCCTATCAGAATCTCTTAAAACTGAACGATTGGGTCCTTTTTTTTTTGTAAAATAAAGATATCAAAAAATTTGAATCACAATGATTTAAAATAGTTTAAACTTGATTTGTAGCTTTATTATCAATCGTAGAAATTTAAATTTATTACCAGTCGACTCCGCAAAAAAATTTCTTTTAAATTTATGTTCAATTCATTTGATCATATTTTATATTTAGCCTCTAGCAATTGTATGTTCTAAAAATTTAAATCAAAATAATTCGAAAAATTTTCGGAGTAATTTGGGCCGTTATTATTACACATTGTTTTATTACAAAACAAAATCTAATTAATTTTAAGATACTTTGTAGTACTTTGCTACTTGCATTTACAAATTACACCTTTTTTAGAATATAAAATCGTTTTTAAGAATGCTTGAAAGTAATTTGTTACGTTAGTAGTAGTCAGAAAATCAAACACTAATGGATTTAGCTAAAATGTCTAGTCTAGTTTTTTTAATTTTTAATTATTTTAAATATTTTTTTAATTTTCGGTTAAATACTATCATTTTTTTAAAACAAAATTATTGTTAAGCCTATTTAAAGGTGAATTTTGACGTTATTAGTATATAAACTTGGATCTAGCACTAATCGATTTGGTAGAATATTTTCTATCAGATTTCTTAAAATTAAAATTAAAATTTGGACGATTTCGTTTTTATTTCTTTGTAAAATAAAGTTTGCAAAATATTTGAATTACAGTGATTTAATAGTTATTTATTGTATAAGTGTTTTAGACAGCATTTTATATGCGTTTTATAAAACGCGACTAAAACACCAATCCAATATAACGTTTTATCCACAATTACAGAAATTTAAAATCAGAATCGCCAAAATTTCAACTTATGTTATCAAAAAATGATTTGACATTACACTTGACAGCGGTTGAAAGCTCATGACTTATCTGAAGAATTAGTCAAGAGGATACAGGCCGAAAAAAGCTGCAGTATTGGAAAGAGCACACGTGGAAGAGTCTTTGACAAGAGCTTGCGATTAAGAATATTTGATAATCAAAGTAATCTCTGTCATTACAAAAACATTGTAGATAATAAATTTTGGAATATTTTAAGTTGCATTAATAATGGGCTGTCGATGCTGTGAGCTGACAATTTTGAAAATCAGTGTTGTAGAATACAGAGGCGCATACCTGATTGTTTCGATACCCGATAAGAAGACGGGCGTTTCACAAAAATTCACAATGATAGAAGAAGGATTCTCTATTAACACTGTGGAAAAGTGTAGGAAATACATGTCCTTAGGTCCAAAGAAAATATCCAAAATGTACATCGCAACCTGTTGAAATTAACACTTTATCGAAAGTTCCATCTAAAGTTGCTTCGTTTTTGAATCTGGCGAACGCAGAAGCTTATACCGGCCATTGCATGAGACGCACTTCAACAACTTTACTTGCCAATGGAAGTGCTAATCTTACAACAATTAATCGACAAGGTGGGTGGAGGAGCTCTGCCATAGCAAAAACTTATATCGAAGATTCTGTATCTAATAAGATTGATATTGCAAGGAACATCCAAGGTTCTCCTGGTACCAGTCGTTCCTTACTAGAGAAGACGTCCATTGTTCCTACATTTACTATTCGTTCTGGAACCGATAACAACTACAAGATTCTTATTAATGGAAACGAAATGAAATATGATATAACTAAAAACGAAATGTCTATTAATGTTAAATAAAATGTTAATGTCAATATTAATAATAAATAGATTGCGATAAATTTAAGATTGTACTTTTTCAATAATCCACTAGTGGAATAAAGTGATTTCATTATTCCCCTAGTGGATAAAGTGGTACTTTATACGGTTCGTAAGTGTAGACATAACTTCAATTATAAGGTAATTGTGGATAAAATAGTTCAAATTTGATTTGTCGTTTTATTATTAATTGTAGATATTTGAATTTAATACTAGTTGACTCAAAAAATTTTCTTTTTAATTTTCTTTTAAATGTGTTCAATTCAGTCAATTATGTTTTATATTCAGCTTCTAGGAATTGTATGTTCTAAAAGTATAAATTATAATAATTTAAAAAAACAAACTCTAATCAGTTTTAAAGTACATTGTACTACTTTACAATCTGCAGTTAAAAATTTCATTATTTTGAAAGATAGAATCGCTTTTAAGCATGTTTAAAGGTAAATCATTTTTATTATATTTTTTTGAATAATATATTTTGTATTCATTTTTGTGAGATACATTACAGTACGTTTAGACTGCTGTTAGGACACACAGGACCGAATGCAAATGATCAATGATCATGCAAAATCATAAAACACGAAGAGAAATTTTAACTATTTATAAAGAAAATAACAACATGTATAAAAGGTTATGCTGACACCGCAAGTGATTTAAGATACAGTACATATCTGCTATATATAAGTTATTAAAAAATTTTTAAATTAATTATTTAAAATTTCTTGCAGTTATAATAAATCTTCTTTATCATTATTCTAAGCAATTCCGTCTGATCGAGCTTCCTAAATGAATATAAATGAAGTCTTGAGTGCCCCGTTTGAGTATTAAAATGTAAAAGTGTGTGCAGCAGATGTGTCTGAAATTTATCGCTGAAAAAATCGACCCCAGTGTTTCCGAGTTTAATCCATGAAACAAAAATCGCCGCCTCAAAAAGCCCCATCAAGTGTAAAATCGTATCAATTTGCGTCCAATTTCGCGTTTGAAGTGTGTTTATGTAGTAGATTGCTCGTTCAGCGATCTTGTTTATGTAAGTTGGTGAGATTTCCGATAGATTTTCTTAGGTAAACAAGTCAAACTAGCCAAGAAGCAAGATCGACAAGAATCCTTTTCAAAAAAATATTTTAACACGCATTTGTGATAGTAATTTGATTGGCCTTGTCTGGTTGGAGGCACGCCAACTTTGACTCACATCTGGCAAGTTCCTTGCAAAAATCTGTTCGTGATGATTCACCATCTGTATAATTCCAGACAAAAAAGTTGTAAAAATGTAAAAGGTTAGTCGTAAAAATTCTCGTAAAGTCCTACAATGTGGCGATTTTAAAAATTTCATTAAGGTTTGCGTGTGAAATATCAATAATGCAGTCTACGACTAAATCTCGCACGCTTTAAATCCAATAGAAATGTGCTTTCTTTGAAAAAAAAATTTTGTAGTCTGAGTATTGATTCAAATGCGTCCTCTCTCTATTTACGACACACACAACAAAACGTACTTTACAATGCCTTTATCCGAATCGTAAAGTTAACTTTACACTCTCTATCCTTTGCAGTTTCATTTACAATTTAAAACTTTTCCGGCCGGAAACAAAGAAACGAGCACAAATGCTCAGATTAACATAAAACTCAGCTAGTTTGCACCTTTAACATAAAGTAATTAGGTAGAATTTTTTATAAAAGCCACAAATTTAAATTTTTTCGTGAAATATGGAAATTGGGAAAGTTTGAATTGAATGAATAACAAATTCAAGACATTTGTGCGTTTTTGTATCCGCGAATCAGTGATGTATTCCAATCAAGAAACCACGTATTTTGCATTTATCACAAAAAAAAACAACCGAACATTCATATCTTTGTCAAGTTTATGAAAATAAAAAAAGATAAAAAAACATTACTGAGTTAAATAAAATACTAACAGCTTTTTAAAACTACCTGCACAAATTTTCCTGACCACTCAAATCAAGATTTTTTTTATTAATCGATAGTTTTTGAAATACGGAGCAATTCATGTCATTGTAGTTCTTCAAATAGATGCTAAATTACAGAATAAAAAATAAAAACCGGCAATGTAAAATGCCTTGGTAAAAGTAAAAACCAGTAAAGCCAGACAAATCAAGAGGTAGAAATGTTTGGAACTCTATAAATCATCGCAGCTGGGTTTTGACCCTACTAATCTGATAGTTTTAACAATATGCTTTACGTCATAAGAGGTGCTTTACGGTTGGGAGTGGACATATTTAACAGTTTCTTTAAAAAGTTAGAAGTTCAAGCTTACGTAATATTCTTATTTTAGTTGTTCAGTGTGTTCATCATTTAGATTATTAAAATATTTTTGTATGTATCTATATTATATAAATATAAGCACGGCTTAAACTCTTTAAATAATTACGCCTTTAACACAAATTTTTTCATTTTTTTTTAGACGTTTGTTACTTGACTTTGAGAGTCAGATTCACACAAAATTATAATATAAATCAAAGACATATTTTTTATTTTTATTTATTTGTTTTCACAACTCAATAATTTTTGATAACACGGTATATTGCATTCATTGTCAATGATTGCCTATCGCTGCTTTTTTGATTTTTTTACAAGAAGCTTGTTTAGACTGCAACACATTTTTTAAATTTTTTGTGTTGTCCTAAACTCAGTAAAAAAACATCGCAGATTTATATTCTTTGTTTAGAGTTTAAATTTTCCAAGTAATACTGAGTTTTGTCAAAAAATTTCAGATAGCAAAAACTGTGCACTTCCTCCTGATATATTCCGTGAGATGAGAATTAAAACAACCAAAAGAAATAATTTTTTAAACGTGATTTTTTGGCGATAATAAAATTTGCAAAATTTTTTAGTTATAGCAATTATGTCTGCTTCTGGCACCTAGTTCTAAGCAACTTAAACCTCATGAATTATCTGTGCCAGAGTCTGTGGAGAATAATGCAATGCGTACAATCTTCTCCCCATCATATCTCACACAAGCTTAATGAGATTTAAATCTAGTAAACGCAGTGGCCATGACAAAACCCTTAACGGTAGTTTCTTGGAGAAAGTTTATAGTTTAAGCAATATGTGAATGTGCGTTGTCTTGCTGAAAAAAAAATGTTGATGGCCATTTAGATAAGACAGTGAAATGGTTCGTAAGACATAATCTACATAATGCACAGCTGTTTTGAGTAAACACAAGAAGTAATCAGCTTCCATAAACAATAGTCCCCAAACTATTACTTCAACAATCCTGTGTTCTGTCGACCCAAGCTTAAATGGCCACTCTGACTTAAATGGTAAATCTTTACATAATAGATCTGCGGTGCCAATTGCAATTATCATGTACCTTCCATTATCTCCTATTTACACAAATGAGAAATCGTTAGGATCTACCTAGGGCACAATCGTAAAAACCCCAGGCTAACTAAAGTACATGATAATTGAAATTGGCACCGCAGCAGGAGATCTATTATGCAAAGATTTACGTTTAAGTCAGAGTGGCCACTCGAGCCTGGGTCGACAGTACATGCCTCTCAACAGCAAATATAATATCACGTCACTCTCTATGGTGACGTTTTACCCTTCAACGGCCATTATACATGCCTAGACAAAATTGCAATTTATCGCTAAATTTCACATTATGCCATTCTGTTTTCTGTGGACGGTAAAAAAATTCCAAAAGCTTAAATACCGCTATACAACGTTCGCATATTAACAAGTCAACCTTGTTTTACAAATCATTTGTCACCGAGTTGTTGCGTAGTAGCAAAACGGTTTCAAGGAGCTAGTTGTCTGAAGCACCTGTCTTGACGCTTTCTGGTACGCCTCGGTTGACCTGTTGAACAGTTTCGTGTTTTTCTACCTTGTTCTGTCCTCATTCAAAATACAGTCATTACCGTCATTGCAGTAGTATCTTTTAGACAAACAATTTGGCGATAGAACAAACCAACTTCTCAAAAGACTACAATTCTACTTCGGTCAAAGTCACTAAGAAGGTAATATCGTTGGTGCCTTTGGACTGGAGGAATTTTGTTACCCTTAAAACAAGTAGTCAGAGACACAACAACTGCAAATACTTCTACTTATCACCTCTGATAAGGCTATTTTTTAACAGAAACTAAAAGGTTTATTTTTTTTATTAAAATTATTAAAGATAAACCGTTGCAAAAATTACTACAACTAACTTGAAATTTAAAAATTGTTTTTTCTAGGTGTGACACTTCCAATGTCACTGAGTTTATTAACCGTTTAATATATTTTTTTAAATTTCTAAATAGGTTATCAAGTTAAAATTTACAAAAAAACATTTTTAAGTTTACAATTACAATTATTAAGATTGATAAATAAAAAATTCACAGAATTCAAAAAAAATCTCGTCAAAATTAATTTACCTAAACTAGTCAACTTAAAGCGAGAATCACAATATGTTGTAATTTTAAAATGTAACCGCATAAATGCTATTCAATTTAACAATAACAAGCGTTAAAATTTAATAATAACAAATTTTGCTCCGATTTTAAAAGAACTGTATTACAACGCTTACTAATATAAAAACCAAAATTTTATTAATTGACCCGGCACATCAGCAATTATTACAAAATTTTTTGTTTTTGTAATATTGCAATTTAATTTTAAAGAAATCACTGATATGAAGCTAAATCGTGTTTTCTGTAAAAATATTAAACGGAAATAATAACGAAAAGTCTTTTAATAGAATCCCACACAAAAGATCAGAGAAATCAAAGAAAATTCAATCAAACAAAACCGAATTTTTTGAAAAGAATTTTCAAGAATATTAGAGAAAAAGCATTTATTGTATGTATTTAAATAAATAACCTGTGATTGATAAAACATTATGCTTATGACCTCCAAAGCGCCTGGATCTCAATTGTCTGACGTTTGGGTAAACAGCGTTCGGTTACCGTTAAATATTAACGTATCTCAGCGATCAAGCTGTTAATATTGATGTTTATTGGAAGTTCCCGAGTCAATAATAAACCATTTTGCCGTCAACTGTTTACCGTCTGAAATTAGAAGTTTGGCTGAAGCGTTGATTGCATTAGATATGCAAAGAATTGATTTGCACCCTCTTTTTCAGCCTCCTTCAGCTTGACAAAATGGATCTGCGGCCGTAACACTCATCGCCTAATCCGGTAAGTTCCTGATGAATTTTTTTTTCGCATTCAATTTTTAAAATTTTTATTAAAAAGTCATTAACCTACAAAGAACTATTTATTTAGATACATGAAAATTAACTTCACAGTTTTGAGCATATTTGAAACTATTATCGCTAAATAAAAAACCATTTTTTTTGTCATTTACGTAGCAATTTGATGTGGTAAATTGCAAACAGAAGATAATGTTACTGCTAAAATTGAAAAGTCAAAACAAAATACACATATGCAGGTGTACTTACATTTTCATGAAGAAAAGTTAAAATTGCATCTTTATTTACTGTTGTTACTTCATTTTTTGCTTTCCACTCACAAAACAAGGTATACTCTTTCTCATATTGTTCACGAGATTTAGCAGGAAGTAAATTCAAAACAATATTTTTTGTTTTTTCAGTGATTGCGCTTGGATTCATTTTAAATCTAGTTTTTTTATTTATATTGTTGTCATAACAGCTAAATGCCAAACTAACTATGATACTTAAAAACGTATTCTATTATGCCGCATATCAATTATCAATTCTCTTAAGATTCAATTTGGTGACTTAGAGAACTTATGCAAAAAATCTTGTATGCACCACGTCTGCAAAATAGTTTTAGGGAACTCATCTCATTAAAGACTCGGCTCCTACGTCGCCTCGTCTTTAATTACGATTCGTCTCCTAAAACTACATTTTGCGTACTTGATACATAACTAGCTATTTCTAGAGACAATTTTTTTTTTCAGGCATCATGAACCTGATCAATATGGATGCTGAAAATCGGGTGGTCCTTAACGTCGGAGGGATCCGCCACGAAACCTACAAGGCAACTTTGAAAAAAATCCCAGCGACTAGATTATCGCGATTGACTGAAGCCTTGGCCAACTACGATCCAATACTCAACGAGTATTTTTTTGACCGACATCCGGGAGTTTTCGCACAGGTTCTCAATTATTACAGGTCAGAAAAAGGTTTTATTAAAAGATTTGCAATGCAAAAAATCTCGGAGAAGCAATTAACTCAGATACAAGAACGAGAATTAATTTTTACGTTTGTGTAAACCTGAATCCATTAAGACAGAACTGAGTTATGGATAATGTTCGAATAATAATGTCGACACTTAATTTTAACTACATTTAAACCTCGAGATATTCAAAGGGCATTAAAGAAACCCACAGATAATTTACATGACACAATCTAACTTTAAGCTGGATTAAATCAAAATTGCCCATTCTATATGCTAATTTTCAGCGTTTTAATCGCTCATAAAGACATCACAAAATTGACAAACTCACAAAAAAATTACAGTTTTTTGTTTCACAACGCCACGCCTAATAATAATTTATTTAGTAACTACTCTTTAATAAAAAACGACTTTTAAAGTGCTACAGAATTTCCAAATCAATTATTAATATACAAAAGTAAAATGAAGCAGCGGCGACGTCTTGAAACAGTGCTGGTAGATGTGTTTGAAAAAAAAACACTACTCAACTCAGTCTTTAAAAACTAGATAAAAACAACTACTCCACGAACGCTATTTTCGACATGCATTAAATTATTCATTTAGTCGACCCACCAGCTTGTTAGTACGCTAATTGCTTTTCAGCGCATTTACCAATTCTTTGTAATTTTTGATGTTGTTTGAGATGTCGCTGCTGCTTTATCTCACTCACGTCAATTGTCTTGTAGTTAGATATAGCACAGCGCTATTAATTTGCAAATGTATGCATCTACTTGTCAAAATAGTAATAATAACGTCAATCAATATCAAAACATTATTTATTATGGTAAGTTATTAACTGTTATATCTTGCCTTTCTTTTTAATAGAATCTGCACTAATAAGAACAGCAATGCAGCAACTTTGCTCTTTAAACAGATGTAAAAAAAAAATGTTATTCTTACTTTATCATTTACTGCATTCAGCCTTTGCTAAATCAAAATTTGTCTCAAAAGATAAAGCCTCTGAGTCTAAAACAGCGATTTTGCCATTCGACATCGCAAAGATGAGTACTTCTTTTTATATATTTATGTAGGTATATTTATATTTTATTATAACATTTACTTTAGTTAAAATAAAAAATGTTAAAAAAAAAACAATTATCTCATATTATTTAAAAAATCGCTTTACTTTTTGTGTTTTTTTAATTAACATAGTATTAAATTATCTTTTTGTTCAAAAAAATATCATTTTTTAAAGATTGTAATGTCAGAAATTTCTATTTTATGGAAAAATTTGTTGAAATTTTTCGCGACAATTTATAAATATTGAGAGAGACAAGAAGCATTTTATAAAAATAGAAATCAACAAAAAATATTTAGTATTTTGTTTTTATTAAAACTGGAAGTCGTAAGCGACATAATTCATAAAATAGAAACTATGAGAAGCATTTTAAACAAAAATATTAGTATTAAAAGTACTAATTATTACTGATTACTACTAATTCCTCTTACTAAAACTGCGAGCTGTAAGCATTGTTAATATATAAAAATAGAAACCGCAAAAAACATTTTACACAAATTTCAATAACAAAAATGCCAATTTTATTAAAATTATAAAGCATAAAAAGTATTTTATAAAAATAAAAATCGGCACACAAAACCTCTTATCAAAATTAGAAGCCATTTTACAAAAATTAAAAACTGCAAGCAATAATTTATAAAAATCAAAGTCGTAAAAGGTATTTTATATTCATTGCAAATTCCAAAATTTCAATTTTGTAAAAAAATATATTCGAAATTGTCGGCCACAATTTATAAAAATTGGGAAACACAAAGAGCATTTTATAAAAATAGTATTCAGCATAAAGTATTTTATTGTTATCAAAACTAAAAATTGTAGGCAACATTTGGTGAAAACTGAGAATAGCAAGTGAAAATTTTTAAAAATAGAAACTGCAAGACGTAAAAATAAAAATTGCCATAGCAAAAGACATTTTATATTTTATGCTTATCAAAATAGAAAGTCGCAGGCGACATGTTGTATAAACAGGAAGTGGCAGACCACAATTTATAAAAATAAAAACAGCAAAAGGCATTTTAAAAATTGCAATATCCAAAATTTTCATTTTTAGAAAAACTATGTTTGAAATTGCCGGACAAATTTTATAACAATCGAGACACATTTTATAAAATCATTTTATAAATATAGAAATAAGCAGAAAACATTTCACATTTTATTCTTACCAAAACTGGTAGCGAACGGCAATATATAAAAATGGAAACAGCAAGATAAATTTTTTGAGAACATAAAATTATAATAGGCATTTTATAAAATTTGCAAAAACCATTTTTTTGTAAAAAAAATACATTCAAAAATATCGGTCAAATTTTCTAAAAATATGTGAAAGAAAATGTATTTTATTAGAATAGAATGGAATATTCTTGGAAAATTAGAAGCAGTAGGCGTCATTTTTTAAAAACAAGAAGCTGTTTTCTTGTTTATATACTATTTTTATATACTTATAAAAATAGAATGTAAAGATTGCGATATTACAAATCTTCACTTCGTAAGAGAAATACCTTTAAAATGTCGGCCATATTTTATAAAATTAAGAAACACAAAAAACATTTTATAAAAATTGAAATTGTAATTATAAGCATTTTATAAAGATTGCAATACCAAAATTGCTAATTGATAAAAAAATATATTCGACATTGTCGGCCTCACTTTATTTAAACTGTTAAACACCGAAAAAAATTTATATTTTATTCTCATCAAAACTTGTAAACATTTTTTAAAAACAAAAAGTCCCAGACACAATTAAAAAACAAGAGACACTTAAATAAGAAAAAACCAGCAGAAAACCTTTTAGACTTTATTATTGTCAAATATAAATATTCTAAATTGTCGTGAGAGACACAAAAAGCATTTATAGAAATTAACAGAAAGTATTTTCGCGTTTTCTTACATGAAAATATAAAAATATTTTTTATAAGAAAATATTTCATTTTTTATATATTCTCTATTTTCTTCTTATCAAAACTGAAAGTGCAAGCTGCAGATAAAAATGTAAAAAATGGAAACTTCAAAAAGTATTTTATAAAAATTACAATATCAAAAATGCTTTTTTTGTAAAAAAAATCGAAATTGTTTACCTTTTTTTTTATAAAAATTGAGAACCAAAAATATCCTACAAGAGTCTTGTATTAAACTTACTCAAAAAAATAATTTTATGTTTCTTAATAGTTTTAGATAAAATTGATATTTTTTTATGATGATAATTTTTATAAGTGACATTTGCAAAATTTATTGTCTATCAACTTATTAAGTAAATAGATAAATTTATTAAAAACAGTTGATTTGTAATTCTATAGCATTCCAGAGGCCGATTTTTCGAAATGATAATACGACAATACGAAATGATGCAATTCGGCGCATCTACCATTTTTTTATTTTATTTATTGTGTTGTTTTAAAAATTAGTAACACTAGTTTGTGTTTGATGCAAAATTAATTATTGGGTTTATTGACCACGCTGACCAAATATTTAATTAATTTTGAAAGGTTATAACAGTTTTATAAACTCAGAAATATTTATTATTATAAAGAATTTTCAAACCATTTTTATTTTTTGTCAATTGAGATTTACAATATTTTAAATGACTTTTACATTCATGACGGTTTAATACATTAGTAATCAGAGTAAACAGAAATTAATTAAAAAACACTGTACTATCTTAGACGACTAGTTTTGGTAACAAAAAGTCATCACCTTCAAAGCTGTTTTTTCGTTATCAACAATTTTTTTCTTAAATATAACAATTGTTTAATTTTTATTAACTACAACTAAGTAATAATATTGACAGGACTGGCAAACTGCACTACCCTTCCGACGTCTGTGGCCCCTTATTTGAAGAAGAGCTGGAATTCTGGGGTTTAGATGCCAACCAAGTCGAGCCATGTTGTTGGATGACATATACACAGGTTAGTTATTAATTTTACTCAAGACTACAAATTTAATTAACAATGGTCGGGTAAAATAACAAGACTTTGCCCTTACGGCTAAAAATAGCTTAACAACAAACATGAAATCAACGAAAGCTATGAAAACGGATAGTGTTTGTTTTGGATTTCTGCTTCTGATAGTGTTTGCTCGACCATTACTCTAAATCATGTTCACTAAATGCGTGATCAAACCTAGCCGCAAGCTAGACTAAATTGCTAATTTAGAAACTAGTTATTTTACATTTTTTTTTTATTTAATCAGACTGCATCCTAATCGATAGAGTATTTTTTGCTGTATCTATCAGTCAATGTGTGCTTCAAGTATATGTGTCTACAGTTACACAAAGTAAATAAAAAAACCAGCACGCGCATCTACGATTTTTTAAAATATACAGAGTGATTTAAAAGTATGGAGCTACAAAACACAACACTGCAAAAAACAAAAAAAAATTAAAAAATGTGTTTTATCTTAATTATAAGCTTCCAAAATTAGTAATAATATTACAAAATTTGAAATTGGGTACATTAACACAGCTAGTAAAAGTTGCACTTCTTTGCTCTATCCGCAAAGTAAAATAAAAGAGTACTCACGTGTTGGCCCAAATTCACATAAAAATATTCTAGAGAAACAGCTACATAAAAATGCGAAGCATTAATTCAGACTAATTATATGAAAAAAAAATATAGAAATTCAAGAACTTCTGTAATTGTAGTTTTATAATATTAGTTTAATAAAACTATTTAAAACTGATAGCAAAACTTTTTGGGAGAGAAAAGTTTTGACATGAAAATACGTTGAAATATTTCCAAAATTTATTATCTAACTACACTCCTTTTAGAAAGCCCCGAATCAAAAAAATAATGTAGTAACTACTGTCATTTTAACACTCTAATCTTTTTCTATTACAACAAGTAAGAATAAATAATTAAAAACCTTAGAAACTAAAATAGCGAGAATATTTGGTGAAGAACTCCTTGACATAGAAAATCGTTTCAATAGTGGCTACCCAACATTCCCTATCTCAACTCTCATTTCTTAAAAATTTTCTTATATGGATATAAATCAAATGCTAAAATGTGTCTACACGATAAAGTGTTTTAGGCCTTGTATTTTATTTACTCTTTTTCTCTCTCTAACAGATATGCTACAGAATATGTTACTTTGCAAAAACTCAACAAAGGGAGGGTAGCAAAAACATCTAACAGCGTAAGCTCTGCAACTAAAACACTATAAAAAATCTACTATATTGTTATTCAATTTGTATCTTCTGTTAAACAAACAACAACGCTACACATACCTAATAAAAATCTGGATATTCACTCTAAAAAATTAAAGCATTTAATATCAATTTTATTAGATAATTCTCTATTATAACTTAATAAAAGAGCTCACCTACAATCAGATGGCAAAAACCGTCAAACGTGAATCGTTAAATAAAACAATGTCTGTTTCACGTTTTCATATTTACATTCTAATTATTTAACAACAAATTTAATTTAAACTTGATTAACGCTAATTTTTAAAAAATACTTAAAGAAAACGTACGCTGACTCTGCAAGTGCCTTATCTGGCAATAGAATGTGTACCCATGGGTAAAAAAAATGTTAAAAATTTATGCCTTATCAAGTTATGCCCTTGGCACCAAGTTACAACAAAATTTTTAATTATTATAAAGTAGTTTTATTATATCTTCTCATTTTTGCAAAAAATTAAAAAATCAATTTATTTAGACTGAGACGTCGATAGCTTCGCGTAGCAAAGTCGGTAACTCATGTTTTCTTTCTCTGCTGTTAACAATGGCATAAATTTTCAAGTTGGAATGCGTTACTTCAACATCTTCTAAATTAAACAACAAAACAAATTTAAAAAAATATTTATGATGATGTTTTTTAGTCTTCCAGTCTTTGTTTTGTCTTTTTATTAATTTCTCTAATTTTTTTTTTTTTTGGTTGTCCTATTTTAAGTTTTTTGCAGCATCTATTATTTTCTTAGTTGTAATTTTTTTTGTTTTTTTATCTAGATGTTGTATTATAAGTTTTTTTTTTAGTTGAATATAGTTTTAATATACTTTTTATCTTATTTTTTGTTCTCTGTTTTTAATAAATAGCACATTTTCAAAATTTTCTGAAACGTACTTTCAGAAAAAATCTTTTTGGTTATTTTAACGTAATTTTTTAAAGTCTTTCTCTTAGAATCGTAGTTATTTTTAAGTTTTTTTCAAGTTCTTATTCTAGTAGTGGTCGTTTGTTTATTACAATTTTACTACAATTTTTTTAAATTGTAGTTTTGCTTATTCTTTTGTTTGCTAAACGTTGTTTTTTAAAGCTAATTTAAAATATATTTTTTCCCTACAATTTAAAGTGCTACGATTACGATAGGGTAAAACAGTTAATTTGTTATCTTCAATTAATTCTATCCCTGATTTTCAAAAAATACTTTTTACAAAATTATTGTAGATTTTCTTGTTGTTTTACTTCTAGTTTTTGATTTTCAAGTTATTTAAAACATACTTTTGTTCTTAACACGTTTATTTTTGACAAGTAGATGTCAAAATAAAATGTCAGTAAATGTTATAAACGTCATTCCATTTTCTTTGTTTGTTATTAGAGTAACTACAGTTTTTTTAAATGTATATATACATAATTATAATTTTATCTACATAAAGTAGTATATTCTATTCTGAGTAAAAATTCTTTTATAAGCTAGTTTCAAGTTGAGATAATACCGGTAGTATCTTTATTTTTAGAAAAAATTAAAAAAAATTGAGACTTTAGTTGGTTGTTGTCATAAAAAAGTATTAAAATTTGCGATACTACCGGTACTATCACAATTTGAAATTAGCTCAAAGAAGAATTTGTCAAGCTTAGCTTAAAAATTTCCGTTTCACTTATAATAACATAATCTACTTTTATTTACTTATTTTAAAAACTTGTAAAATACCGTTTTCATTTAGTAAAAAAAATACAAAATTTAAATTGTTGAAACACCAACTATTCGCACATTTTAAAATTAAATTATTATTTAATCTTAATATAAAAAAAACATTTAAATATTTGGCTAAAAGTCGTTTAGATGTTTTCTACTAAAAAGATTTATACAAATTTTATGCGTTGAACTATTTTACAGTGCTCTAATGCAATTTTATGCTTTAAAAGTTGTCGCACTCTAGAATTAGTCCTACAACTTATTAATTTAAATAGTTATATATCCCTTGAGATAAAACAAAATTTTGTTTGCAGATTTTTATGATTTATGTTGCTGTATTGCAGGTAAAAATTTTGTTCCATACTTTTAAATCTCTTGTTATACTTAATTTGTTAAAATTTTGGTAATCTCTTGTATTATCCGTGCTTTTTGACTCCAATTCCGCAAGTTAAATTGACTTTGAGTGTTGATTAATTACCTTTGCATTTTCCAAGACACAAGATTGATTGGCTCAATTCCTCGTACCCAACAATTGAATTGATGAATTAATTATCTCGCATTTGAGGAAATTATAATTTTTTGCAGCATCGTGACACGCAAGAAACCCTTGCTGTTTTGGATCGATTAGATTTAGACACAGAAAAGCCAAGTGATGAGGAAATCGCCCGAAAATTCGGTTTTGAAGAAGATTACTTCAAGGGAACACTGTCCTGGTGGCAGATGATCAAGCCGAAAATCTGGTCGCTTTTTGACGAGCCGTATTCATCGACTGCTGCTAAAGTAGTGCTTGAAAAAGTTTAGTAATATGGTTTTTATGTGTTTGATTTATTTCAGGTTATAGGAGTTTTATCAGTATTTTTCATATGTGTGTCGATTCTGTCCTTCTGTTTGAAAACTCACCCCGACATGAAAGTGCCAGTGATAAAAACCGTAGCCGTCCGGACTGCGAGCAATGGGACAGATTTTGTCATCGATAAAACAGACACTGATGCTCATGTCGCGTTTTTCTACATCGAGTGCATCTGCAATGCATGGTACGTATTGCTTTTGTTAGAGAGAGGATAACAATCATGTGGAAAGACTAATTGAGCCGAACCGACTGGAAATCGACTATTTGTAAACGCAATTATTGAGGCTAGATTGCAAACACATTGAGAAATAAAAAACTCTTTTCAACAAAAACAATTAGTTAAAACATTTTGAAATTTATTCCGATATTTTTAAAATTGTTTTTTCGTTTTATACAAGATCTTCACTAAGTGAACAACAACTAAATTAAAGTTTATTAAGAACAAACGTAAAACTTTTAACTTTTTTTTTGCTACACTGCGATCAACAAATATTGATCGAGTTGGCAATAAAGTTGCTAAAACTTTTTTTTGTTGCAAGTTGATGATTGATAAGATGACCTACATATAAAGGTTGTCTTACACATGTCAAGAAAATAACAAATAAAATTCTATAACTAATCTATTTTTAACAACAATAATGATTCTGTTAAATAATAGAACAGAAAATAAAGGAAATAAAAAACAGAATATAAGTTTAAAGACAAGGTTCAAAATGTGCACCATTATTTTCAACCCATAACTCAACTCGTCATTGTAGAGTATTAAATACAGTAATTAAAGTATACGAAGTTAATAGATAGTAAAACCTGTTTGCAATAAGACCTTCTTCACATATTTTTGCGAGTTTCACTTCATTTAAACGCAAATGTCTTCCACAGTATCTTTAGTAAGAGTGAAAGGTCGCTCAGATTTTTTTTGCAACATTACTTTTATTCAAAAAAAGTTTTACAATCCGTATGCAGTGTTGTTAAAACAATAAAATCTACAACCACTTTGAGGTAAATTTGTTAAAATTAGACGTACTTGGAGTCTAGGGAATATTGCCAACTATTAATTCTACTGTAGACTCTATTTTTGAAAAACGTCATTACAATCAAATAGCCTAATTCTAAATCAGATTTACGCCGGTGTAATTTGAGTTGCTAAGGGCAACGTCATAACTTTACTATACTCTTTATATTAGATGGCGTAACTTTGCGCTACTCCGATGGAGTAGCGCAGTGATTTAAAATTTCAGCCAAAGTGTTGTGTTTTAATTCAAAAACAAAACTTTTGCAACAACTAATGACAATTTACAAAAATCAAATTTTTAAAATGTCAAAATTGAATTTGAAGTATGAGCAGAAGAGCCAATTTTAAGTGACATTTCAATACTGCTAAACTAATCAGTAGATACTTGTTGATCAATAAAATAGAATACAATGAATAGAATGAAATTTTATTTAAAAAATACTCCACAATGGCACAGCGCAAGTCAAAAAAATATCTATAAACTAATACAAGGAAAATAGATAATTAAAATAAAACAACACATTTATAAAATTAAATCCTATATCTAAATTACAAAACATTAAAGATATAAAACCTAACACTACATAAACCATTTAAAAAACACATTTAAAAAAAATTTAAAACATAGAACAGGTCGATTTATCGCAGCCTATCAATGGTTTTATTATAAAATTCAGTTAAAGAGTAAAGACATTTGCTTAATAAATAAATATTGAAACGGTTTTTAAACTTGTTAGGACAATTTGTTGATCATGTTGTATTATACTAAACCAAGAAATAATTTAGAGGTAAAAACTTTAGGTGTTTTTTTTTGTTATTAACAAAATTGACATCAATTGTAGCTTAAAAAGAAACCAAACTTTATCATAATTTTAAAGTTTCAAAGCCACTTTTTAAAAAAATTGAAATTGCAAGTGGGATCTAGTAATACATTATTTTAAAACTGCTTTTATTGTCTGTGCAACTACCATTTAGTAAAAAATATTTTTAGTAATAAATGTAGAAAAAATTGTTTTATTAATAAAAAACGAAGAAGCAAGTCACGTAGTTAATCAGTTACCAAAAAATCTAATATTAGACAAAACTGTCAATCAATAGCAGTGAACTCACACGATGTCTAAATATAAATAAAATACAAAAATTTATGCTAAATTTATTTAAGGACGTTCCGTGAAAATTCACTTTTCTTACAATATCTTTTAATTTTTAAATACAAATACTTCTAACTGTTTTTCATACGCAACTATTTTTTTTTAATAGTCCTTGCGGTACTAAATTTCTAAGTATTAACAATTGAAAATCGTACATTTAACATCCCGACCGTAGTTAGAATAAGCATTTAATTTGATAGGAACCGTAGTTTTCTTAGGATTATTTTTAAAAACTAAAAATAATTAATTGAAGATATAACAACAGTTTTTTTAAGAATAACATAAACAAGCGGTATTTATTTTTTTATAAATAATTTTTAAAGTTTGTTGAAAACCTGACAAAATAATTTCAAAACATTAAATTTTGTTTGATTACATTGGGATCTAAATTTTGTTATAAAGGATTACTATTGAGACCAAACTGAAGGCTACTGCTAAAAAAATTTTGATTAAAATTTGATTTTTAAAAATAGTGTGCCCCTCCTGGTTATTTCCAAAAAGGCTTATGTTAGGCCAGTGCCAATTTTTTTCAGCATTATGAACCAAATTGATAACTAGTTTATTTTAGATTTGTTCAAAATTTTAAATTTAAGAAAAATATATGAGGTAATGAAATTTGAGAGAAAGAATATTTTTCGAAAATAAAATTTCAGTGCTCCTAACTTTTTTAAAATTAAAATTTTGAAAAAAAAAAGTCTAGTTCTTAATTTGTCTCATAATGCTCACAAAAAAATCGCCATCGTTCTAACATAATCCGTTTCGGAAATAACCAGAAGGAGCACACTATTTTTAAAAATTAAATTTGGCAAATTTTTTTTAGCGGTAGTCTTCAATTTGGTTTCAATAGTAATCCTTTATAACAAAATTTAAATCCCATGCCCCATTTTCAAAATACAGAGTTTTAAAAATCACCGGTCGTAACTGCGGGAACCGCCTTAAGGAAAAACAAAGGACTACAAAGAATTTAATATAATCATCCTTCTTAAAATAGGTTCATTTTGATAATTAAAGATCAAAAAAAGAATTTAAAATCATTAAAGTGAAAAAATAATAAAGTGAAATACAATCTCTTTTAGGTAATTCAATCGTAGAAAAAATAAAGAAAAAACATTTCTTTGTCAATCAAAACAAATTTGGTAAAAACCTTCTAAAAAATTTAAAGTAAAACCATTATTGCAAATGTAATGAATTTTAGAATTATCGGTAAGAGAAAAGAAATAACCCGAAGAAATATGAGAAGCTAAAGCAGATTTGTATTTTTGTACTTCCTTATTGTCTTTACATATGTACAAATTTGGATTTAATCCATCGTTTTGTGTGACTGGTATAGAGTGCCTTTCAGTCATTACAAGATAACTTGTAGACATCTAAATAATATAAAAAAAAATAATTTTTGTTGTGTACGAGAAAATTCGAAAGACTAAAGTGTGTCTACATTTGAATGAATTTTATAGTGCAATAAAAGAATTAACTTTCCGGTTCCTTACCGATAAAGAAACCCCAGCTCCTCAATTTTAAGTGGATTGTAAAGATCTGACGCCTGGCATCTGTTGTTTGCCTTCTTCGAGTGACCAGCTTGTCGCTTTGGTAAAAATAGGGTTTACTTATCTTTACAATTACTTTTATTAAATCCCTCATAAACTAGTTTGTAAGTCAAAACCATAAAATCCATCCAAATATAGACAATCTTTACCTTTAAAATAAAAGCAAGTTTTATAATATAGTTTTTTAAAATACAAAAAAAAATTTTCAATAAAAATGGCAGAAAAATAAAAAGATTTTAAACAAAAGAATGCAGAGCATAAATTATCAAATATGTTAGAGCTTGGAGAGTATTTGCTTCTAAATTTATGAAAAAGTCTATTTTAGTCATGTAATAAAAAGTGATTATTTACTGTTGTTTATTTAATTATAAACCATTCTTTTTTAAAAACATAATTTAAAAAAAAATTAAAAATTCTAAATAATTAAAAAATAAATACAGCTACGATGTGAGAATAGCAATGTTTGGAATCAAAACAAAATGTAGTATCAGTTGATGTAGGTTTTCTATTAACTTCAAAATCAAAAAATAAACTGTTTTTTTCTAATTCCAATCAAAAATAAAATGCAAAAGTTTCTTTCTGTTTCTGCAATAAATTTAATGTTTTTAAATCAAATAAATGAGCAAAAATGCCTAAAACACTAGTTATTACCTTAAATTTCCTACTGTTAATATCAACTGATTGACCAGAGCTTAAATTATAATTAAAACTAAAACAATTATTTTTTTTATTAAATCTCTATTAAATCAAAGAATCCTTACCTATTTATTTTAGAATTTTTAAGGTTTGTAAAAGTTTCTGTAATTTTGGTATTTTTAAAACTCACAAAATTTTTACATTATTATTTA
This sequence comes from Tribolium confusum, assembly GCA_029207805.1. Lineage (NCBI taxonomy): Eukaryota > Metazoa > Arthropoda > Insecta > Coleoptera > Tenebrionidae > Tribolium > Tribolium confusum. The sequence goes on along the minus strand of JALGAY010000007.1, from coordinate 7,727,627 downwards.
TTATTTTTGGATTCTTAGAACTTTTAAAACAGTTAAGATCGTTAAACTTCTGTGACTACATTAATCTCCAGAAACTTTATATCTTCAAAACAACCGCAACAATTTTATTTTTCAATAATTATTTTATATTAAACTTTGTTAAACTTGCATTGTTTTTGATTCTATACTTTTGCCCACTAATGACGTCAAAAATTATTTATAAAACATTTAACCCGGCTCATCTGTCATTAAACAAAACTTTTATTCATAAAAATACTTTATTTAAACATTATTTTATAAAATTGGGTTGTGTTTAATACATGTTTTTTTGCTTAATAAATTATTTTTGTCTACCGTTCTCACGCTCAAAATATAATAATAAATTTAAATATGTTTAAAAACTGTTTTATATTAAAATATGCTAAAAATAAATTGCATCTGATCCAGAAGCGCTTAGTAAATTAATCAGTGTTTGTTTTAAGTTTTTATGCTAATTAAAATCGTTCAATTTTATTTATAAATTAATTAAACTAAGAGCAACCACCATTTTCATCAAAAAAACTGTTATCATAACTTTTGGTTGCAAAAAATTATTTCAAATTAAAATTTAATAAATTTACATTGTATTCAATACTAAATTTTTTGCTAAATCAGTTGGTGTTTAATTTACGGTTATTCACCCTCCATAATTTAATTTTTTACATGTTTGATCCAGCAACGACGCGTCCACAATTTTCTTACAAACATATTTAAATCTAATAAACTGTTTCTAATTAAAATTTAGTAAATTTACTTTGTAGCCGATACAGATTTTTTTGCAAAACTCAATAGTCTTTGCTTTAGAACGATTTTCAAAATTAATTTTTGTTTAACTTATTTCAACTGCAAATTTTGCTTGCATTTTTAAAAAACCTATTTATAAATAAAATTTTTACAAAATGCGTTGTAAATTTGATTCAAAATTCTATAATAAATTAGCTAATAATAATTCAAATCTGTACATTTACTAATAATGCCATAAAAAACTAAATTAAAACAACTGTAGACAGTTAAATAAAACTTCACAATTTTTCTAAAAAAAATTAAATTGTAAAAATATTTTTAATTTAAATTTACTAAATTTGCATTGTACTTGATACAGAATCGACTAGTAGTTATGTGTTTCAAAAGAGTCTATACTACGTCTCACGGTCTTATCCCTATCGTACGTAAAGATTCACGTTTTTACTGCTATCTCTTTCTACATCATGGCGTAAAATGCAATGAACATAAAACGTATTGCATTAATCATGTCACACTTTGCATCTTTTTTTAGCTCAACGCGATGACAAAGACAGCTTCCAGCTTCTATTCGAAACTTGAATGCAAATCAGATGGTAGCGCAGTCAGTGACCTCACCGTAATTCAATACCTAAAAAATTAAAATTTTGGGTATAAGAGTATAATTCCTTGTATTCAATTCTGTTGCAGCAAAGATTTCTGCAATGTAATTTCCAAAATTATATTTTTGTTATTAAATGTTTTGTGTGTGTTTTGTCGAATCTCAATTCTACACGAAGCTATTTGCTCCGAGTGTGACTGCAGCGCCAGACAAAATTTGAACTACGGGAGGCTGTCAGAGTATGTTTTATTATAATTATTCTTAATATGATTACGTTCCAACTGTTATTATTATATGTTTTTTAGAGGTAACGAGTTAACAGGAACAATTAAATAAACAATTTGGCTTTAATCCGACTTTTCGACTATTTTTTATTACTGCCTTTTTCGAGGATTTTGTAACTATGACTTAAATCCTCGAAAAAGCCAGTAATAAAAGACAGTCAAAACGTCGGATTAAAGCCAAATTATTTATTTAATTGTTCCTGTAACCCGTTACTTCTAAAAAAAAATATATTTTATTATGTATGTCAGTAACCAGGGAACGTGAGATGGAAAACGAAATTTCACATACAAAAAAGAGACACTTATTCTTACGTATTTTGAACCGGCCATTACGAATTAGACAATTTCGTTTTTTCAAATTTACCCCCTTTTTCCCAAAATGGGGTTGAAAGTTGAAAAAATCACATTTTTTAAATTTGATAATTTTTTTTACCCTTAAAATATAAATGGAAAAAAAAAGACTTTTAAAACAAATCCCAGACATGTCTTAAATTTATTACTAAAAAAAAATTTGCGCATGCGCATTACCATTTAGGCCCTACAAGCTCCCCAATAAACGTCTGTAGATCTTAGTAACTAAATGTCGTATAGACATTCGGTTAGAACCAAAAAATTTTTAGAAATTTATGTTTTATATTACCCAAATTTCAGAATTTTTGGACCATAAATAAAAAAGTTTTTTTCTGCATCTCTCCAAAATTTGGGAGTTTGAATGAAAAAAATTCTCACATTTTTTAATTTTTTTTGTAACTTATAGACATGAACGTCAAATAAAGACAAAAAATATTAGTTGCTCTCTACCACCCACCCTGCTGCTCCCAGCCATCTCCAAATTTACCAAAAATTTTGAAATTCTTTGAATTAAGCTAGAGTCATGCGGTTTTTTATAAAGGTACGTTATAAGGTCTTATACCTAAAACTTAAAAAAAATTGCCGAAGATTCATTTACTTTTGAAGATTTGTAAATTGAAGAAAATATTGTTGGAACGTAGCGTAGGCAGGACACAACTCCTCTTCTGAATTTTTACCCTGAATAAAGTGATCACTACAAGTACAATCGTACGACTTAAGAACCCACGGTGATTCGTCAACGCTACAAAATTACATTTTAACTAAATGTCAGCACAATAATAATTGAACTAATTGCAAAATAAATTTTATTTTTCTGTTAATCATAAAAAAAATTTAATATTAAAATTTATTGATTTAAATTTTATTTTTTCTTTTTCATTACAGAATTCCAAAAAAAATTATCTACGCTTACTACACTGAATAATTTTGTAAAGATTTACAATAAACATGCTCAATAGGATTCAGGTCAGAGCTTCGAGCTGGCCAATCCAAAACATTGATTTCTGCCTCATTCAAGTAAACTTTAACAATTCGGGCAGTGTGGGGTTTTGCGTTATCTTGCATTAACAAAAAATTTGGACCAATATAAGGAGCATATGGTACGACATGCTCTTTAAGAATGTCTGTTATGTAACGGTCCGCATTTATAGAGCCATTATTTACAACCACTAACTCCGTGCGAGCTTGTAAGTAAATACCACCCCAAACCATTACTGAGCCTCCACCAAACAATGTGGTATTCTGAATGTTACACTGTGCGTACCGCTCATTTGGTCTACGATACACACGAACACGTCTATCGCAATTGTAAAGGCAAAATTTTGACTCATCCGTAAAATGAACAGACTCCCAATCCTCTCTTTGCCAATTTATGTGCTCTCTAGCAAATTTTAATCGGGCTCTGCGGTGTTCTGCAGTCAATGCAGGACTACGAGCAGGAATATGGGGTGTTAAATTATCCTCCTTAAGTCTTTTTCTAACAGTTTCGGTACTGATTTGAATTCCTTCTACGTCACGGAACTCAGTTTGTAGCTTCCTGGCGGTTACAAAGCGTTCCCTTAGCGCAGATATTCTTAAAAATCTATCCTGGATAGGAGTGGTTTTACTTTTTCTTCCTTGCCCAGGTCTTCTGAGGTGACTTCCTGTCTCTCTGTACCTTGTATCATACGCGAAACTGACGTATGAGATACATCAAACCTTTCACCAATTCTTCTGTAGCTCCATCCTTCCTCCATCAAAACCACAGCTTGGGCGCATTCTTCTCGAGTCAAATTCCTCATAATGTTTTAATTATTGTTTCAAATGATAAAAACTATCCACAGAACGGCAAATTCAAATAACAATAAAACGAAATTACAAATTAACACAATTTAAAAATGAAAATTAGTTTAAAATTTCTGCTTAAAAAATTATTAAACTCAAATTTCTGACTTTAATGTCAAAACTTTTATTACAGTGGGTAACTAGATTATAGCTTAATTAAACCTTCTCAACCAAAGTTGTCAAATGTACATAGTTTTAATTTTTTTACTTTATTTTCAAGTGGTGCGTTAATATCTTGTAGCAGTGTATAAGGTTATGTTATAGTTATCAAAAACTTACTTTAGGCTTTTAACAGCTGCTATCCACCGATTCCGTTGATTTATTTTCCATTCAGCGGTCGGAAATTTATAAAATCTGCACTTACTTTTTCTGCTAGTATTTTTACAATTCACAACACAAGAACTCTGGTGTCTCATTTTTATTTAATTTATTAATTAAAACAAAATATTTTAAGGTGTGTTTAGATTAATTTCGGTTAAAATAGCCTCCCGTATTGCTACAAGTGACCACTGCAAGCGCTTCGGTCGTTTTCATTTCCCCTACCATGCTTTCCCTCACAGCGAATACGTCGTAAATTGAGGCATACTCTAATAATTTTATTACAGATGGAAATAAGACGGTGAGACAAACTATACCAACTAATAAAGTCAAAATTATATATTATTTAACTATCTGCCCCATTTAGCATTTAAAAAATTATTGTTTATTTTTGACAAAATAGCGCTATGTTTAATACAAACTTTTTTGCTAAATTAATTAATTTTTGTTTACAGTTTCGATCATTATCAATAACAACAAATTTAAATATTTTTAAAAGCTCTTTTAAATTAAAATTTCCCAAAAATATATTTTATGTTTACTTCATAATTTTATAATAAATTAATTAATATACCACTTTTTTAAACAAAATTTTTAAAAACTTTTTTATATTAAAATTATCAAATTCGCACTGCATCGAATACTAAATTTTCTGTTGAATCAACCATATTAATTTCCGGCTATTCGCCTACTAATAAATTCAAATTTATTAATTTTTTTTATGTTTACCGGCGACGCATCCACGATTTATATTGTGGTTGTAACAGGTGTTTATTTAAAAAAGTTGTCAAGTGTGCTATAAAAAACAAAAACATTTTGACGTATGTCTCAGTTTAATTCGGTTGCCTTACTGTCAGTTACGACGACAAATCACAACTGCGCCTGCACTGTGAAGCTGTGCATCAAGTTCCGACATCACTTTTTCGCTACAATTTTTTTTATCAAAATTTTATAGCACACTTGACAACTTTTTTAAATGAACAGTTGTTATATAAAAATTATTTTTACTAAAAATTTATTGAATTTCTATTGCACGCAATGCGAAGTTTTCTGCTAAATTAACTCATTTTTGTTTTAGAACAATCCACCTACCAATTACATCAAAAATAAATTTTAATATTTTTAACCCGGCGCATTCACCATTTCTGAAAGTATTTGATATATTTTTAAAGGTGTTTTATATAAATCTGCAACAAAATTGCCTTAATAGTATTTAATACAATTTTTTTAATTTTAGTTTACTTTTTCCATGCCAGATAATAATGACAACAAATTTATATATTTTGAAAACCAATTGTAAATTAAAATTTTCAAAAAATGCATTATATTGGTCTATTGTAAAATTTAATAGTAAATTAACTAATTTTTATTTTAAGTTTTTACGTTTACTTATAGCGTCACAAATAAAAGTACAATTAACTAGCCCGGCGCATCCACCATTTTTCTAAAAAGAATTTTTTTCTCATTATTTTAATCTAAAATTTACAAAATTTGCATTGTATTCCATACAAAATTTTTTGTTACATTAATTAGTGTTTGTTTTACAAGAATCCACTAACTATTTATGCCAGAAATATAAAAACATAAATAGAAATAAATTTTCTATTTATTTAACCCGGCGCATTCATCATTTTTACAAATGCAAAATAATTTAATATCTGAATATTCTGCCAATTTGGAGTGTGTCTAATACAAAATTTTTTACTGAATATTTAGATTAATGCTTGATTCAAGTCTTCACTGCTTTATATTGTACAAAATCGATTTTATTTGGGCAAAAAATATATAGTTTGTTGCAACATGCTAAAAGATATGTTTTGGCTATATTTATAACATTTGGCAATAAAGAGTGACAAAAGTTTTTAATTTTTTGGTTTAATGTTTAGCAGACTTGAAAATTTCAGGGTAAACCCGAGAGATTTTATCAAACTTGCAAAAAAAATCTGGTAACTTTATTTCCAACTGAGTCAGTATTTATTGATCACGTTCTTTTTAAATACGTCTAATTATTTACTATTAATAGAATACTTTTAATGTGTTCACTGGGTATATACGAGTATAATCCTTTTACTAAATAAAAATCTTTTTAATAGTCAAAGAGAATCTGCTTTAATTGATTGTGAAAATTGTGCAAAATGCCTATTACAGTTTTCATAGCACAAGGTCTACATTTCACACCTCTAATGCGTTGTACTGATGAAGCGTAAGATAATTGTGTGTATGTTTAGGTTCACGTTCGAGATCCTCGTTCGGTTCATCGCATCCCCCAACAAGTGCGAATTCATCAATTCCTCCGTAAACATAATCGACTACATCGCCACCGCCAGTTTCTACATCGACTTGATCCTCCGGCGTTACGCAGCTCACTTGGAAAACGCCGACATTATGGAATTCTTCTCGATAATTCGTATAATGCGTTTATTTAAACTGACTCGTCATTCGTCCGGTTTAAAAATTCTCATTCAGACATTTCGCGCCTCAGCCAAAGAACTCACTTTATTGGTGTTTTTCCTAGTGTTAGGTATAGTGATATTTGCCAGTTTGGTGTACTACGCTGAACGCATCCAAACCAACCCCGACAACGACTTCAAAAGTATCCCGCTTGGACTGTGGTGGGCGTTGGTAACAATGACCACAGTGGGGTACGGAGACATGGTGCCAAAAACATACATTGGCATGTTCGTAGGGGCACTGTGTGCTCTCGCTGGTGTACTCACAATCGCACTTCCGGTTCCGGTCATCGTCTCCAATTTTGCCATGTATTATAGTCATACACAGGTAATAATCCCAAACCCATCCATATAAAGTTGACTCTACAAGCGTTTTAAAAACAATAAAAACAATTACCCAAAATTGACCAACAAATTATTTAAATTGTTTTTTTTTTAAATAGGTATTTAAAAATGAGATTACGGAAATCAACCAAAATATTATCATGAGTAATATTTATAATAGAATATTTATTAATAATAATGAGTGATATCATGAGTAATATTTACATAATAATTAGCTTACATAAATTATAATTTATATAAATTATAAAACTTTAATTTGTAGACATTATTACAGTATAATACGTCTACAAATACGTATTATACAGTTTATACATACAATACGTATAATAATTACCGAATTATTACAGTAAAAATAAAATACAAAGTTTAAAAAAGTTAATCTATTAAAATTAAAATTACTAAAATATAGAATGCTGTAATGCATGTGAAGAAATGTTTTCAAAAACAAAAAGACAAATAGTAATATAAATACAAAAATAAATAAACAAAAATATAAAAACACTTTTTAAGTATTTGTGTAAAAAATAACTATTTAAAAATAAAAAAACTTATGCTGACATTGCAAGTCCTTTGCCAATGTCTGTCCAATTGTGTGTTTTTAAAAAAACTTGTGGATCTTTACATAAATCTTGTCTTATCAAGTCACCCTTTTATTACAGTAATAACAAAATTTGTTAGTAGTTTGACTCTGTTTTAGCATTTGAAAATATAAAAAAATTTTTAAATAACAGTCAAATAGAAAAATTGGTTGTAATAACTGTAAATTGATTTAAATCTAACACGGACAACTTTAACATCTTGTAAACCAAATAATTCAACGAATTTCTCGAATATTTTATTTTTAATATTGGCGTTTTTCTTGTTTTTCTTCTTTTAGTCTACGTCTCGTTATTTTTTAAAATTTTTTAATAACTGTCCTTCTTTAAGTTTGTTTTAAAACATTTTTTAGTTTATCTTATTTCTTTTTTAAATTATTAAAAAATTTTTTTTTAGGAATATACTTTGTTTCTTTTCAATACTTCAAGGTTTTTTACTATATAATTGTAGCTTTTTTGTTTTTTTTTTTCTTTTAATTATCGACATTTTAATTTTTTTAAAACTCTCGTTTTTTCAGAATCTTCTTCAAACATTCTTTTTCAAAAAACAAACCCCTTTACGTAGTTTCTTTTAAAAAAAAATCGCTTTGTTGTCGTTCTTAAAATGCCTCTAAAACTTTTTTGTTTGTGTATTTTAGTTGCAGTTTTTTTATTTTTCCCCTCCAAACGTTGTTATAAAAATGCTTTAATATTCTATTTTTCAATAAACAAATTAATAAGCAGTGTAAATTTAAAATGCTTATTTATTATTGGTTAGTTATCGAAACAAACCAGTCACAACTCAGTATTTCAAATTTTCACCGCTTACTATTTTGCATCGTAAAAAAACTTCTGAATCCATTTTAATATTTTCTCGAGTCTAGAATGCTATAAAATTCAAAAATAATTAGTTTGTACGTATTTAATAAATTTCACCTCTTGTCAAAAGAAAATACATATTAAAATATAATTTTTTTAAAATACATACTGTAGAATTTTCGTTTTTCTTCTCTCAATCTCTAATTTTCAAGTTTTTTAAAATACACTTTTATTTATGTAAAATTCTTTTTTTACACAGTTTTTTTTGTTCTTTTGTCTCTTTTAGTCTTTGTTTCATCATTTTTTCAAAGATTTTAAAATTTTTCTTTTTTAAAGTTTGCTTTAAAAAAATTTTTGTTTTTCTTGTTCTTTTTTAAGTTGTTTAAAATAATTTGTTTCATTAAAAATCTATTTTTGCTTTATTTTTTTTAAATATTTCTAGGTTTTTTACTATTTATTTGTAGTTTTCATTTCTTCTCTTTCTTATATTTACCGATATTTTAAATTTTTTCAAAATCTTATTCTTTCAGAATCTTTCTATGTCGTTTTCTCTCCATCTAGTATTTTTTTAATTTTTTTTGTCGTTTTTTAAGCGTTTCTATAACTTTTTTGTTTTTGTATTTTTGGTTGTAGTTTTTTGTTTCTTTCTCTTCTAGACGTTGTTTTAAAAGTTTTTTATACAATCTCTGATTTTCAACTTCTCTTAAATACACTCTAGTTTTTATAAAAACAATCTTTTTGCTTTTATTTTTTCTAAACATAGTTTTTCTTGTTTTTTTAGTTTTGTTTCGTCATTTTTTTAAATTTTTTTAAATACTTCTTCGTTTAATAATTATCGTTTTATAGGTTTATGCTGATGCATTTTTTGTTTTTAATAGTAGATTCGCCTGTTTTTCTTTAAGTAGTTTAGAAATTTTTTTTATTTATTAATAATTTATTTTTGCTCGCTTTGTTTTTTTGAATAAATATAGTTTTTTTATACTACTTAGTTAAAATTTTTGTTGTTTTCCTTCTTTTATTTATCGTTATTTCAAATTTTCTACAGCTCTTTTTCTTTCAGAATCTTTGTTTGTTGTTTTTTTTCTACACGTATTTTTTTTTTAATTTTTTAAGTTGGTTTTTAAAAACCTTTAAAGCTGTTTTGTTATTTTAGTTGTAATTTTTGTTCTTTCTCATCTAAACATTGTTTTGAAAGTTTTTCTAGACTGTTTTTTTTTTGTTAATAAACAAATTAATAAACGATGGAAATTTAAAACGCTCATTTATAATTAGTTAAATATTATAACAAACCAATCACAACTGAGTATATCAAATTTTCACAGGTTATTAATTTGTCCATCGCAAAAAAACAAACTTCATCATATTTTTTTATATTTTCTAAATATTTAAATATTTAAATCTAATCGCTTTAAAATTGTAAAACAATTAATTTATACGTATTTAACAAATTCCATTCCTATTTGTTAAACTAAATTGTCAAAATATAATTTCTTAGAATTATTATAAATTTTCCTGTTCTTTTTTTTTTTTAATTTCTAATTTTCGAGTTTTCTGAAACCCACTTTTATTTTCATAAAATTCTTTTTTCTACTTTTATTTCTTGTAAACGTAGTTTATTTCTCTTTCAGTTTTTGTTTCGTTATTTTTCTTTCTGACACGTATTTTATTTTTTTCATTCATACTTTTTTTGTTCTCTTATTTTGTATTTGTTAATTATTTAAAATTTTTAGAACATATTATCTTTCAGAGTTTTTTTTGTTGGTTTTTTTCTAAACGTATTTTTTTTTAATTTATGAAGATAAATTATTAAAGAGAAGTCTTTCTGTCGTTGTTCTTAAGTGCTTCCAAATTATTTTTTTTTTTCCAAGTGTATTATAGTTTCTTCTGTATTTCTCTTTTAAATATTGTTTTCGAAGTTCTTCTAGATACCTTTTTGATGTTTTTTTAAAATTTAAAATTAAAAAATAATTAATTTAAATGTGTTTAATATATTCTAACTCTATTTGTTAAAATAAAATGCCAATAAATTTCGTAAACGTCATTTCTATATGTTTTTTTTTTCTTAAAATTATTATTAATTTTCTTTTTCTTTTTCTATCAATCTTTTGATTTCAAATATTCTGAAATAAATTTTTGTTTTTCCAAAATCTTTTTTTGTACTTTTATTTTTTCGAAACATTATTTTGTGTTATTCTTAATTTTCTATCAGTGTCCGATGTTGTTTTTTAATTTATTTGAAATCTTTTTTGGGCTTCTGTTTTTTTTTACGTCTGTTATTTTATTATAAAAGATAAAAAAATTGTAAAAAGATAAACACGAAAATTTGCGAAATGTTTGTAAGAGGACACCAGACAGTATTAGTCCAGTCCCAAGTTACTAAAATTAGTGGTCCACCCTTGTATTTATAAACATAAAAATAGGCAACCAAAATGATCTGGTGGGCAATAATGGTTAGTTAATGGGCAATTCTTTTCATTGTTTTTGCCAACTTTGTAGGTCTAACTTCACACAGGTCCACAAGTACTAACTGTTTATTTAAAAAAACTCTCTAAAAACAGTGTGACAGTTGCAACAATTATTCTCTAAAAACACTTTTGGGGTAAACCATTAAATGTTAATTTCAGGCTAGGGCAAAACTCCCAAAGAAGCGGCGAAGAGTCCTTCCAGTGGAGCCAACTCGAGGGCCACGACTGCCTGGCCAAGCACCTCCTCCACCTCCAGGTCCTGTGCCCCCCAATGCGCAAAACCGTCGAATGAATGCGGTTAAATCAAATCATCCGAAAGATATGATGGGGGCACCGGGACCCAAAATGGGTAAGACTGCCATGCGAACGTTTTAGTCACAATCATCCATACTCATAATTTAGATAATGGTCGGCAGGTGGCGCGACGTGACGACCTTTGATAAGGTTCGAATAAGTATAAAATGGGTAGTGAACGACGTTTTAATACAAGAAAGAGAGTCGGAAAAAAGATAATACTATTTGGGGTTTTATTGCGTCGGGTTTAATCTTTTATCATCGGACTGATGACAGACATGATACTCGAGAGAAATCTCCGGAAAAATGGATGTAATTTTTTCCAAGAGAAATTATTTCTAAGTCCGACTGTCTTTTCAAGTGTGGAATTCTTTTAACAAAATTGAAAGTGACAGTAACAAATTTTTGTACAAATACGAACGTACAGAGTGGTTCTGAATTATTTAGCTTAAATACAATCACAGTTAGACTAGTTCAACAAAGACAAAATAAAAAACTTTTCTCTTTACAAAATTCATATTTTATCAGTTTGACCACTGAAAAAAATTCAGAATTTTCAATGTTCTTACTAATAAATATTAATTAATTAATATTAATTTGTTGAAAAAAATATAAAATTTACATTATTTCTATTTTTTGTTTCGTGCAAAAATATTTCAATAAAATTGTAGATAACCGCAAAAAATAATAAAGTTTATTCGTTTTGTAAGACTTATTTTAATGCAGCATTGCCGTTACTCGACAATGGGCTAGATAACCTACCATTTAGCTTCTTTGTTCCACCCACTTTCTTAGAAAAAGTAGCGTATTTACTCAATGTCTTGAGTTAAAATTTTTACTGAAAATAAGAGTTGATCGGTTTTCTCTCAATTTTTTTACTGTATAAGTAACTATTGTCACTAAATCGACAAACAAAAACAAATTGATTTTTTAAATTATTTTAAATTTTTTTACATTTTTTTAAATTTTTTTTCATTAAATAATTCATCATTATTCCTAAGAGAGTGGGAGGGACAAAAAACCTGAAGGGTGGATGTCCAACCTAATGTCAAGTAACCTGGCAATGTTGCTTCAAAATAGGTCATACAAAACGAATAAACCTTATTATTTTTTACAGTTATCTACAATTTTTTTGGAATATTTTTTTAAAAAACAATATTTCAACATTGTGTCATTTAGAATGACATTAAAAATGATGTAAATTTTATATTTTTTTTAACAAATTAATATTAATTAATTAATATTCACTAGAAGAAATATTAGAAAAATTCTGAAAAAATTTGCATATACCTATAGAAAAAAAAAGTTTTTAGTAGCAAACCCTAAAATCAGTGTGATAACTAGTTTTTGAAAAAAGTTAAGATATACTTTCAATAGACTCACGCTGTATATATAAAACTGTATCTAAATGAGATTCAAAAATGGCCCTTTTTTATACCAATTAGGTTAATTACTATAAGCGACATCTAACTTTTAATACCGACATTCAACAATTACGACATAAGAAGATACGTAATAGTCTAGGCTTATTCTAGAGCCCCCATCATGTCTATGGATGAGTTAAACTAACGCAATTTGTTCCATTGAAAACAATTTTATGAAAAAAAAACTTTTTTTTAATATTACAATTTTAAAAAATGGTTTTACAGATACTTAAAGGTCTAGATTATGTAGTAATAACTCACAGAAAACTAACGACATTAAATGCCGCCATTTAATTTTTTTTATTAATAACACATTTTTTAGTGATTTACAATTTAAATGTGTTTCAGTATTTAAATTTTACATATTTCTTAATTTAAAATTCTTTATATTCTAAATGTTTTAGTTAGTATAATACAATTTCTCAAAATGGCGGTACTGTAATCGTTGTATCAAAATAACATGTAATTTAATTTAATTATATTCTTGCTCCTTCATTTCTATGCACCTGTTAAACTAACAAACTAACACAATTTCAAACTGTACCCTACTTTTTAATTTAATACTTTTATCCAACACCTCTTTATTATGACGTTATAAAAATGATGTTTTTGATTGAATTATGGGGTCTATAAAGCACAAGTGGTTTTATAAATCAATAATAAAACTGTTTTTATATAATTGAACAGTTTACAGAAAATAGAACAATTTATTAAACATCAAAAAATACAATACATAAAATTACAAATTAAATTATTGTATTAATTATAATACAATACATTAACATTTATATTAAACGATTAACTTTATTTGCTTTATTTTTTGTCACTTCAATGTGTTTCCACATTCATTCAATTTTTGCTTCTCAGTATTCACAATAACATTGCTTTCTGTTTCTGAATTTCTACCCAGTATCTTCTTAACAATGTCTATTTTGCTCAAAATTGACTCTTCGACGTACGCTTGTGCCACGGTTGTCGACTTCCATCAGCCATGACGTTGGACCATACCAAGATCCGCTCCAGTGTTGGACAATAAACTCGCTAATGTGCGTCTCATACTGTGTCCTGTGTAAGACTCTGATTCTGGTAATTTTAAAAAATTAGTTATTACTGATAGTATTTTGGATAGACTATTTATTCCCACTGACTGTATTGTGTATTTCTCATTTCTATAGCACAAAAACAACCTGTTGTAAAAAATATTCTTAGGTCGAAGAAACATATATTTTCTACAAATATCCAGCACATTAACTGCAAATTTTTCTTCCATAATCGTAAAGCTTCGTAAAACATATGTTTTTGTATCTGCTGGTACAGATACCAACAGATAGGATCCTTTATCTTCTACGTTATTGATTGACAAATTCAATAATTTACAACATCAACACCCACCTGACACTCCAAAAATTAGTGCGACTTTTAATGTAAAAAAATTAGATTTTATTCTCTAATAACAAAATCGACTTATCTTCAACATCAAATATTTTTTATTGAGTGCTTCTGCTAGAAACTGTTGAAGATGCTCTCTTTCAAGAATTTTTGATTTTTTGCACTTATAATTTTTTGATTCTTTTTTCAAAAAAGCGATCAACTTGCCATATTGTAAAATATCTGTATTTTCGTGAAGCTTTAATGTCGATCTTAACATGCTGTATTTCGTCCACATTGAAGAGGCTGAGAATCTTTTTTTGGTGTTGAAGAAGTAACCCAACAGCACGTCTTCGCTTACCCTGCAAACATCGTTTTACTGTTTTCAGTTATTGAACTCACTCGATATTGAACTCGATGTGACTTCTTCAATATCTTTCGCAATTTTTTCAGGAAGAGAACTACTTCTTTTCATTTCCAACAATGTTACAAGGGCCGAAACAGTTTGCAAAGTTTTTCTCAAATAATAATTTTGTTTTCAACAACAACATGGCACCCAAATCATAGACTACTACTAATCTTTGTAGATATAAAATTTTTGGGTTTTGATGATTTTTTAAGAACTCTTACAGAGAGAGGTGTTGGATAAAACTGTGTATTGTACTCATGCCTTATGAGGCAAATAAGTCACTTAAGAAAAATTAGATTATTAGGCCACTCAAGCAAGCTCTCGTGGCTAATCATTTCTTTCGTGACTTATTTGCCTTATATACACTTGTATAAATAACACATTGTTGTATATGTTGCTATAGATTATGTGTTGAACAGAGACAGATAACGGAATATAAATAAAAAACGGAGTATAAAAATTTTCTTCATAAAATTCATTTTTTTTTAAATTTTTGATTAGTAAAGTCAATCCATAAATACCAAAAAATGTAGAATGCGTTTGAACAAAAATTCCACCACTAGCGATACCATTTTGAAGAATTTTATTTATTAATGAGTCATAACCAGAGATAACAAAATGGAAAGAATGCTCATGCAGTCTGCATATCGGACGCTTAAGTGTGCGGCCATTTTAATGTACAGAGATAAATTAAGCTGGTTATATTGGTTGACTCATTGCAATTTGAGTTACTTTTTTAATAAACTTCTAAAACTATTTTGACATAGTTAAATATCTATTTGTTTATTAACGTAGAAATTAGCAACATTCAATTTTATTAATATTGTAATAGAGACTTGAAATTGCAATAAATAATAATAAAATTAGAATAAGTTCTTTAGCTAAATTGTAGTCCTACAGCAAATGTTCTAAGTTAACTTTTAATTCATTTCTATTCATTGTTAACATTGTTAACTTGTCGAACAACTAGTAAACTAAATTTAAATCGCTGAAAACTGATGCATGTCTGCCCAATTTCAATAAACTTGTATTAGAACTTAATTCTTGCAACTCATAGTGAGAACACATCTGAGAGAACGATTTGTTGATTATGATTAGGTATTAGTCATTATCAGCCGCCAGCAACGATCTCAAGATTATGACAATTTAGAGAACTTATAAAACTGAGAAATTTACCGTCTCTTGTCACTCTCCTCATTAAAACAATAATTTGCTTACTTGACATTAATTCGAACTTTTTTTTAAATTTTTTGAAATGGCGATTTAATTTTGTTAAACTAACTATTTGCATAAAAACATAGTTCTACAATTTGTTGAAGTTGTTGCGTACCTTTTGACCTGGTTGTTGTAAAATTAAATATTTTAAAAATCATTAGATAGTCTCCTACCGTAATCAACAAATATTGATTAAGTTGGCAACACAAAATTTAAATTTGTGGCTTAATTTTAATTTTTTAGGATTGTTAAATACAATTTTCAGTCACACTTATAATAATCTTGTCAAGATACACCAATATTTTTTTATAAAAATTGACTTTTAAATTTCACGTATGCGTAAGCATCAAAATGGCGACAATACGACAATACGACAATACTAATACGTAAATCAATACTTTTTATAATTTATAAATTTTAATAACTATCAGTAACTGAAATTTCATTTTTTAAGAATTCAACCTTTTTATATTTACACAACCTTTTTTTTAACAAGTATCTATGTAGTATATTATGTATTTAGTAGTAGTTAGAAGTATTTCAAACGTTAAAATTAACTTCAAATAGTATACTCCAAGCATCATCTACCGTTTGATAAAATAATATCTAATGCTTCAAAATGGTAATCGTTGTAATAAAATTGTTAGTGCGTAATCTTAACATAGTCTAGCTTCTTTCATATCTATGATTGTATCAAATTAAGTAACAATACAGTCTTAAACATTTTTTCTCGTAAAATTTAGTATATTTCTCATTGAAAATTTTATTGTTTTAAATGGTCTGTTTCAACGAAAACTAAAAATTATCTTCCATAGATATTATAAGCTGTAGAATATGTTTAAATAGACAGGTTACATGCCGCCATTTTCATTTAATTTGTTTCCCAAAGATGAGACATTTTAAAGAAGAAATAAATAAAATTAAAATAGTGGAAGTTTATAATATACAAAAACCAAAATTTCAGTGTCTGTATAATCAAATATTTTTACGATTTAATTGGCATTATATTGAGAATGTAAATAATGCATGTCATAAGACAACAGCTGCTGATGTCAGTTTAAATTCCGATTAAATATTAATCACTGTAAGCTCCATTTTGATTTGGTGTTTCAAAATAGCGGTCATTTCGTTTTAAGTTGTTGGTTTAAAATCCGCCATTTTGATATCTATGTATATCTTACCAACAAAACACTTTATAGCGCCGTTTATACTGAGCAATGTATATTTTATGCTTACAACAAAAGTTGCTTCAATAATAATGTTTACTATTAAAAAATTACAATTAAAAAAAAAATTACAAAGTTTTTAAATCTCGCCTTATTCTCGCCTTTTCCACATCTATGATCTTGTCAAACTATTATTGTTTTGTATAAACAATAATAGTTACAAAAAATTAGAAAATTTGTAACTGTTTTTCTAATTTTGACTAAATTATCTGAAAAAAATAAAAAAGTTGTTTTAAGAATGTGTTGTCCATGGAAGAACATGAAAAATGGAGAGGCGTAGAATATCGACATTATTTATTAAACTGTGAGAAAATTTTTGCTAATTATTTCTCGATCATTCTGTACATTTCGTCTGGATTTTTCAGGTGTGGACTCCTTTAACTAAATCCGAATCCTAGTCCTGTAGACTAAGGTACGTTTTGATTTTTGCATGTTTGGACTAAAACGACGTTCACACACCACTCAAAAATTGGGCATTTTTCAGTCGTCAAGTGTATGAAATATGGAATTTTTTCAGATGATGAACGTCGTCATTCCAATTTACGTTTGAACGGTACCAAATCAAACACAGAAATGAATAGGGAATAAATAACTGATGGGGTATTATTAAAGTTTTCGTTGTGGAATGACTAATTCTAGTATGGCATGTTTTTGACGTTACGTGTTTCTTTACCATAACCTTAATTATTCTCTAATTAGGCCCCCCGTATCGTGTATGTTTTCCTTTAACGAATTACAAATGAGAATCTCTGCATGGTAATGATGATGAGGTTAATAAAGGATATTATTATCGTTCTTTTTGTGTTTTATTGATCTGATGAGAATTTTTTTGGTGTTTTTATATCCTGTTTAGGGATTTATGCTATAACCAACAATTTAATATCATTGTTACCAACCTATAAATAAATCTATAGACTTTAAAATGTAGATGCAGCGTTGGATATTTCTATTTTTTATTTATAAGTATATGTAGGTATTATATTACAAAAGTATAGAAAAAACTATTAGAAACAAAAATATAGTTTTACCAAATTAATTACTTAAAATTCAATTTTCTAAAACTAATTTTCTTATTTTTTTTAGCTTATTAGTTTGTATCACTGTTTCAAAACTAAGCCAACACTGGAAAAATTATAAAAAAAAATTTCTAAATATGTTTCAGAAACATTTTTACAAAATATTATTTTATTCTGAATATGATAACGTTCCAATAATTATTTAAAGGTTTTTACGGAGGTAACGGGTTGCAGGAACAATAAAATAAACGATTTGACTTTTAATCCGACGTTTCGACTGTTTTTTTATTACTGTCTTTATCAAGGATTTAAGTCATACTTATAATAAAATAAAATATATATACTTGATTAGTCGAGCAACCATATCTATCACTTGAACAGCTGACAGAAAACAACCTATTTTTTTTTAATTAATCTTTAGGTTTTTTTAAAACTAAATTTTGCTCTTATATAACTTTCTTTGTTTTTTTTTTTAAACTTTTATTACTTTCATTATTTCTAGAATTTCTAGTTCAAATTTCTTTATTACTCTTATAACATTTCAGTAAAAATCATTTTGTTCTGTTCTTTATACCAACGTGTTTCTTGTTTTTTGCTCTCTTTCAGTTGTTTTCCAGTAGTTTTTGGAGTAGCCTAGATTGTTGTTTTTTAAGTTTTTCTAAAGCATATTTTCTTTTTTTTTCTATTTAAAGTTTTTCTTTTCTGTTTCTTTTTTTTCATTTTTTTTTTAAATTATCAGTTTATTCTTCTAGAATTTACCGTTGTTTCTCTTAAATACTTTTATCTTTTTTAATTGTATTTTTCTTAAGTTTTCTATTTTGATAATTAATTTTTAAGTTATGCTGAAACTGTCTTTTGCTCTTTCAAATACTTTCTTTTTGATTTATTTAACTCTCATTACCTTTATTCTCTAAATTCTTCAAAATCTTTACTTTAAATTTATTTTTTACTCTTACAACGTTTCAGTAAAAATTATTTTGTTTTATTTTCTATGCCAACATGTTTCTTGTTTTTGGTTCTCTTCCAGTCGTTTTTCAAGTATTTTAGATTCTTATTTTCTTCTATTTGTCGTTGTTCAAAATTTTCTGAAGCGTATTTTGTTCTTTTCTTCTATTTAAAGTTTTTTATTGCTACTTCTATCTTCCGAAGATTGTTTTTCAACTTGCTGAAGAATATCAGTTTATTCTTCTAGAATCACCTTTGGTTTTTTTGGATATACTTACTATTTTTAACCGTATCTTTTTATTCTTTTTATTTTGATAGTTAATCTTTTCTTCTGCTCTTTCAAAAAATTTTTCTTTTTCTTTCCTAAACTCTCATTATCTTTATTTCCCAAATTTTTTAGAATTTCTGCTTCAAATTTCTTTTTTACTCTTGTAATAATAATGTTGTTCCATTTTTATGCAGGTTCTACGTTCCTGTTCTTTGTTCTCTTGTAGTTGTACGTATTCTAGATATTTCTTTTTGTCATTTTTTAAGTTTTTGTAAAGCCTGTTTTGTTTTTTTTGCTTTTTGTTGCTCTTTCAAAAACATGTTTCAATTTTTTTTAAACGTAGTTTTTCTTACTTTTCTTACTCTTAATTTCAGTCGTTATTTCTTAAACACTACAAAACATTTTAATTTTTTGAAAATCTATTTTTTTTTCTATAATTAATTTTTTTTATCTTCAATCGTAATTTTTGATGTGCGTTTTTTTTAAATCTTTTTTTTCTTGTTATTTATCTTTTAATTAGCGCATTTAAAATTTTATCGTAATATTATTGTTTTTCTAGAGTTTATATTTTTTTTTCTTTTTAAACGTAGTTATTTAACATAATAATTTTTTCAAATTTTGATTTTATATTTTTAAAAAGTACTATTTTAAAAAAAAAGGTGTTACGTATTTTTTTTAACACCCAGTACAGATTGTCCCATTAAATTTTGTTTTTATAATAAAACTCTGTAAATTACTTATAGATGCTCAATTATCTAATTTGACGTCGGCTAAATGGTTGCCGCAGCAGTCCTGACAATCCGTAATAACTTTTTTAATTTTTTTTAATTTTGTTAGGGCTGGCTCACGAGACCTCATCCAACCCTGTCTCGTTGTGATTTTTTTTGCTTAACAAAAAATTAAATTGTTGGTTTTTGTGATTTTTAGCACATTGGCGCCAGCTTTCACCCCATGCTTTGCCCCTTTTTGCCCCTTCTGAGACTCAAAACTAATTTACATTTTTCTTTAGGTGTCATGAGTGTAGTAACGTCATCGTTGAATCCAAACGGTTTGGAATCGAATCCCGCCGTGATGATTTGCAAACCAAAATTAGAATTTTCATCAAGTCAAGTGAATCTCGCCCAGGGTTCAACCCAATGCTACACAACACTCAAAGCTGCCAAAGACCTTAACTTACAGGAATGAAGTGCTTAAAAGTTTTCTTTTGTACAGTAGCATATCGTGATATTAGGGGTGGGGGGAAATGTATGAAATTGCAATGCTATCATATCATAGAGGGCGTGCATAAAGGTACGGGACCAATCAGTTTGCACAAAGTATTTAAATGTTTCTAGTTGTATTATATGACCCGGCTATTTGTCCACCATTCTAAATTTCAAAATAAACAAATTTCTAATTGTTATAAGAGAGAGTCGTTGTTGTAATTAAGGGTCCATGTTGAATTTACAAAGTTTATTAATGGCGGGTTTTAAATAAAATCACATATCTTTTCAGTTGGCATAGAATTTTTAATCTGGTTCGGACCAATTGTGAAATTTTTTAAAATAATAACTATAATCATTGTGATACACCATTGCTATATAGTATTATTATTTAAAATCGAAGAGAAATTCATTTATTGCTGTATTCCTGATATTGTACATTACAATTTTTGGCCTTTGCTCTTTACTGTAATATAAATAAATAAATTGTAGGTTTAGGTATAAAAGAATGCTGTATGACAAAAAAACTATAAAGCGTTTATTAAAAAAATTTAAACAAATAATAGTAAATACTGTTCTCGATAAACAATTTTATTGTTTTTATTACTTTTGTCTATTATTTAACAAACATGTAATGATAACAATAAAATTACAAAATTGTATTATAGTAATAATAAATTTTAAAAACAAATATTTCCATGTTACGAAGCGACTTTGTTACATATACATACACATTAAACATTAGAACACTAATTATTTCACCTTCTCACCACGTAATAATTATATAAGTTGTTGGATTCTTCCTGTACATGATATAAATTGTAGAAATTTCGATAAATAAATAATATAAAATAAGAAAACACCCATTTTTTATTTAATACAAATAGGTTACTCTTTGTTTTAGTCTACTAAAATCTGTTTTTTTTTTATCACAGAGAAGAGATAGTAACAGTTGGAAATTTAAAATACTCATTTCCGATTAGTTTATTTCCGAAACTAACTCTATAAATAGAGTTTTTTAAATTTTCAACGTCTACTCGTTTCTCTTTAATAAAAAAAACATCAAAGAATAAATCAACAAGTAAAACAAGTTATTTGAATTGTCAAAAAGTTACTACTAGCGCTTAAATAAAGCACGCAATCAGCAAAACAATAAATAATTCTGATAGGAAATTTTCTGACAAATCGATTTGTCTTTGTTTCAAGTGTCTATGATTAGTAATGACGTCACAAATCACATTCAACTTCCTGTGTGATTGACAGACAACAATTTCATTGTCAATTAAATTTAAAAAAAAACTAAATTTAAAGGTAAAGTTCAAAGTGTGCACCGTTATTTTTAATCTATAACTTAACTAGTTATTGATGGGTGTTAAATACAGTAATTAGTACATTCGGAGTAAATAGGAAGTAAAACCTGTTTGCAATAAAAGCTTCTTCACTGACTTTTGCGGTTTTCGCTCAATTCGAGCGCAAATGTCTTCCACAACATCTTCAGTAAGAGTAGAAGATTGATCAGATTTTGTTTTTGCAACATTATCGGCATTTAAAAGATGTTCCATAAGCCGCATGCAGTGCTGTTTAATCATAATAAAATCTACAACCACTTCGGATTAAATTTATTAAAATTAAACCTACGTTGAATCTAGACAATATTGCCAACCATTAATTTTGTTATAGACTTCACTTTTGAAGTAGGTATGCCATTACAGTAAAAGTGTCATGTTTTAATTTGAAAACCATTTTAACAAAACTTAAGCAACAACTAATGACAACTTATAAATTAAATTTTTGAAATGTCAAATTTTATTTTGAAGTTTGGTCAGAATAGCTAATTTTGATTGACATTTAAATGCTACCAATCAATTCAAGACTTGTTAATCACGTGGTATTTGTTTTTTAAGTGTTTCTCTCTTAAAATTTTCTATTAAATCGAGAGCTATTCTTAAAAAATTAATTAAGTAACTACACAGTGCAATCTTGTTATTTTACCACATTTGCTACCGCATTGCTGTGTGAATAACAAGCTTTTTTAATATACCGACTGATTATAAAAGATTGTCCGGAAAAGAAGGCTATGGAATTTGCTGTCTTTTTGAAATAATTCCATTACTATTTTTTGATTGTCAATTTGACAGTTTCTGTCATCAGTCAATCTCCGCCGTTACACTTTGTCAGTTTCGTTGCCTCGCTCTGTGCTCTAATTCTTACTGCTTTTATAATTCTACCTTGCTTTGTTGCGACTCTGTAATTCTTATTCATTTACCGTTATCTTCAAAACCTGTTTTTTTCAAGACAAAATCTGTCTTTCTTAAAACAAAATCTATTCTAGCGCTTGACTTCTGGTAAGTTTAAAAAGTTTTATTCAGCTGACGTAGACTGTCCAAGATTTTCAAACAAACCAGAGACAAATATAGTTTACACTGTGGAGAAAAACGTGTTCATTGTCACATCCTACTTCCGAAGTGGTAGGTTGCAAAAAGATGGTTTTTGGAGCTACAACATCAATACTTGCAAAGAGGAATACCTCCAGAGATTTCCTAATTTGGATATTGCCGAAGATTCGCTAATTTGGCATATCCAAAAAACTGTGGATCGCTTCGAAACTACTGAAAGTGTCAACAAAGGAAAATCTCTAGGCAGATCTACTGTTGCAGGTAAAATTGTGAAAGACATCAGAGAAAGAATGGAACAGAGTCCTAAAAAGTCTTTAAGAGCACTTTCTTTGCAAAAGCCCTCTGTGGATGATAGAAAATAAAAGTGTGTTTATGGCAACAGCATCAGAATGTAAAGGTCTCTGTGAAGGCGTGATTTCAAGAAAAAAGTGCATTGCATAAGAAACTCTACTTGCGTGGTGGCTTCATTGAAGAATGATTCCAAGTTTGAAATAAAATAGGTGCTGAAAGTCTTTACCTGTAAGTAGTTATTCAGGATATTTTTGTATCCTTATCAGTTCAAAACTTTCTGAAATGGAAAAAAATTAAACTTATTTCAGTGATCCACCTTTTGAATAAAGTGAAATCAGTAGTTTTAATCTATTCTTCCTTTATTTAAAATTGCAATTTTGTTATATAACCTAAAATCACAAATTTGACAGATTTGAGTCGGGAAATGCGATGCGAGCGGCAAAATAAAACAAAACACTAATTCCATAGCACTCTTCTTCGGACAATCTTTTATAATCAGTCTGTATAAACAACTGTCCCATAGGTTTGAAAATTTAGGAGACCAAAAATTATAAGTTATGCATAATACATAATTCAAAACGCTAATGTTAGAAAGCCGCAATAAGATAGCTTAAGTTCAAAATTGAAGAAATTACCGTTTCTAGTTCCTTTAATAAATATAATTAAACAACGATAATCTTGACTTAAGTCATAAATTTAACAACAATGTCCTCCCTTCGCGATAGATATTTAAACGGCATTGTTTTTTAATTTATAACTTAAGTCAAAATTTACTATAATCGTTGCTTAACTATAACAGCAAAACATTCACAAATATGTTACAAACACGAGACAACCTTGTTAGAAAGACCTGCTTTAGGGTAGGACAGGGCTGAAGCAGCATGGCTACACCCGAAAAAAATTGTAAACTGTAGCAGTGGCAGGGTTTGATTGGTTAGATTGTAAACTCGTTGGTAAGCATAGATCTAATAATAAGACTGGATCAAGCCGAGCTGCGGTGACAACAGAGTCAGTACATAGTATAAGAGAGAGATAGATAGTATAATACACAGATTAAATGTGTGTGAGAGAGCAAATCACTTGCTGGTAGGCAAGAACGTTGAATTTTTGAAAATACAGGAAGAATAAGGCAAAAAAATAAATTTTTATTTTAATTCAGGAAACATATGAGCGCCAGGTCTTTATTGGGCATGCACACAACACTCATACTTTACAAATTAATATTTAATTTATGTAAAATCATATTATCTAAAATTGTTTAGAAATATGCAAATTTTAGCGATTTTAACACTTGTTTAATTGCAAATACCACCTTTAACACGGTAAATACACCACTTTTAATGCTTTGCCTACCAATATGTTGTCACCATACTTCTTGCTTACCCTCACTCCAGTCTTATTATTGCCTCAATGTTGGTAAGAATTTAAGAAATTAACTTCTGCACAAAAAATAAAGTCATAAAACGTTAGCGTTTCCGGCTTACTCTAATATCTTGACACCCACCAATACTAGATGGCAGTAATTGATTATATAAGGTAATAGACTGTTTTCTTTTTTAAAAATCCTCTATGACGTATGCAAACAAGAGAAAAGCCGCCAATTAAGAAGCAAAAAGTTTAAAACAGATGAGCGTTTTTAAGTGTTTACTCTTCCAGTTATATAGTCAGTATATGAACGTCCAGAACTAGTTTAGAATCATTCAGAACTGTAATAAGCATGCGCAGTAAAAATTTCAAACTTCTCAAAAAGTACTGCGCATGTGTAGTCCAATTCTGAACCGTTCTAAAGTGTTGTTGAAACAAATCCATTGTTTGAACCTTCATGCGAACTGAACCATCTTTTGAGTGTAGTCTGTGAAGGGAGAAATAACAGGAGTGAGCATAAGCATTGAAATCGTGATCGTTGCACAAACACCTTTTATGGCAGTTTCATAAAACACGATATAGCTTTTTTCCTCACTATAAATAGCAACAAAATTACAAACAGTAGTCTTGATAATAGAATAAAACCATAAAAAGTGTTTGTACCTCAACTAAGAACCTAACATTGTCGGCATACTTTAGCTCACTTTAACTGGCTAGAATAGCCAGCGTCTAACAAGGCAAATGTGCATTTCCGCCCCTAAATGAAGGTGAGTATTAATATGTGATTATAAGAGAAAAGAGTCCGCCAGTAAAATCAAGCGGAATTTAGTGCCGAAGTATGGTAAGTTTTCGTAAAATAAAGGCCGCAAAGCGTTATTACAGTTAAAATTTCTATTTATAGTGCTATTGATATGCGGTCATCATAATCATCGCCCTGAAGATGTTCAAATAAATGAACAAAACTAGTCGGCTTGAAACATTTGTTTTATTTATTAGTGCCTGCCGATGGAAAAACAGTTCAGCTCTCTAAAACAAAAAACACCCATAACCTGTCTCGATCCGACCTGACCAGACCACCTTTTTTCTCTCATTTTCACATAATTATCGTTTGTGGTCATTTATTGTTAGACGTAAGACAATGGGTAAAATAAATAAAAATTTGACAATTGCCTTTACTTGATTGAAGCAAAACAAACCCATATAATTAGTAACTTATTTGTTGAAAGAAATAAAATAGACAGTAAAAACTTTTAGTTTATTTTAATCATATCACCCATTGTAACCAGCTACATGTCAGATCGCCCATTAGCAATCAATCCGCGAACTGTTCACAGTATACTATGATCTCTGGATTGACTAAGGTGATAGTAACTCCCTGATGGTGATTTGAGCATTCTGCAGCTTGAGGAATAACTAATTTTTCATATTCCAGGTAATATATGCATAATTAAATTTCATTACAAAATAAAAACAAAAAACATCTAAAAATTCTTACCATTTATATGGAAAAACCTAAAAACTGTTATTCAGATCTTGTCTCAATTTTATCAACTAGCGCACTCTAGCGCTTCTTAGTTAACTTAAGTAACTTGCGACTGCAATCATAGTACAGATAACTGGTAACAATACAGTTAACGTAGCGATAGTTATCTAACGTTTTCTATAAGCTAGCTATACTTAATTACTACTGATAAAGTTTTCTACACCACATATTTCTCCATATTCACTCTCTTCGTTTGCAGTTTTTTTTTAAATTAGGCCTTATAAAAAACTATGTAATTTAAGTTAAGCGATAATACCTTTAGATTTAGAAAATACTGGAACTTAAAAATCAGAAATTTTGAAGCAAAAGTTTAGTTTGTAAGAAAAAGTCATTTGACTAACAAAATGGCAACATTGCATATTATTGACAACGGTTTAAGTGTTAATTTTTTGTTGTTTGATACTGCATGTAGTTCTTTATTATTTAGACTTTTTAAATATGTAGTTTTTGAAAAAAAAAGTTTGTTATTAAACAAATAGCAGTGAATAATCACTTTCCACTAAGGCTGGGAAAAGTATCGATACTTACAGAACGTATTGATACCTGCTCAGGTATCGTACACCGATACCGACTGCGATCAGGTATCGAAGTATCGATACTTCCGATACCTCCGATACTTTGATATCTCGATACTTCGATACCTCGATACTTCCGATACCTCCGATACCTCCAATACCTCGATACTTTCGATACCTCGATACTCCGATACCTCCGATACTTCCGATATCTTTGATACTTCGATACCTGCAACACCTTGAGAAAGGGTGGCTATAAATGAATATCCTATTCAGAGTGCTTTGGATGTTGGAATTACAAGCTATTTTGATGAAAACAAACGAATTCAGAAGCTATTTGATGTGACATTTATTTATCGCTACCCGATACGTCCGACACCTCGATACTTCGAGACTTCCGATACCTCGATACTTCCGATACTACGATACCGCGATACCTCCGATACCTTGACACTTCCCGATACCTCGATACCGCGATACCTCCGATACCTCGATACTTCCCGATACCTCGATACTTTGGCAAGCATTGATACTTTGCAGGTATCGATACCCGATACCTAAAAACAGGTATCGCCCAGCCCTACTTTCTACTACAGAATTTAAACAGACTTTTGTATACATTTAGAAACAAATACTTTTTAGGCTTCAACATATTACATGTCGTAATTCTCCTTCTACATCTTCTTTTTTAAAATCCCTCTATTCTTTGAACTCCTTTATTGATAAAACTTTTTTTTCTATTTCACTTATTTAGAAAAAATATAATTTAAATGTTGATTTTAATTCTAAATGTAATCTTTCGACCTGTCTCATAGACAACAAAGATTAAATTTTGTCTTTACATAATTCAGGCATCTACAAGTTATCTTGTAATGACTGCAATGCAGTTTATATCAGTCAAACAAAACAAAAAATTTAAACCAG